>OX453289.1:28059277-29356574 GCA_949710015.1 Crataerina pallida | reverse complement strand
GCATTTTTATCTGATACATTTTCATCTAAACGAGCGAAAGTGTTTAATTGCTAAATAAACAACAATAACAACAACAGCAAAAAAACAACATAAACAAAAACACAACTGACCACTATGCTATCTTAAACAATTTGCTCGTATTAAAATAACAGATGTCTGTTTAAATTTTAAGGCGTTATAACCTGGTAGAGTATTACAAATAAAATAAAAAATAAAAAAAAAAGAGTGTTGAAAAAATTATTTAAAAAAATAGTACCAATGAAAATATTTTACTAAGACCCACAGATTTCAACTGTCATCTTGTAAGTGAACAAGCACGCCAGCAATAAAAAAAATGAAAATGTTGTAAAGTGTTGTTGTTAATTTTTTGTCATTTTTTTTGTTTCATCAGAATTTATGTGTCATTACGTTTGAATGAATTCACACAAAGCTACACATCTTATGCGATGCACTTTCAACAACAACAAGTACGAGACAAGTGAAATTTTAACATGATTTGAGCATCATGACACTACATGTTTATATATATGTTTATATCGTACTGTAATAACAATAACATTAACCACCTCTGAATATAATCCATAAACAAGTTGAGTTTAAATAATTATTAATGGTAGATAGGAAAAATTTCAAGTACATTGTCGCACATAACCATCGAATGTTGTATTTTGTCTGTCTGTCTGTCTGTCTGTCTGTTCATATAAGTTCGTTTTGTATATTTATAAAAAATTTACGACTAAATAATCATAATCGCATAGAGAATTAATAAAACGAAATTTCTGTTTATTGTGTGTGTAAATCACATGAAACGTTTATATACATACAGAGTGCTGCTAACTATTCAATTATTGTTAAACCTAGTTAGCCTCAGATGTTAGTGTTAGCCTCAATTCAAGATGGACTCGTCCCACATTTAACTTATCTCTTAAGTTTCTCGTCGTTAAAAAAACTTTTTGTATTACTGAAACTTACTATGAATTTTATGTTAAAAAATTAGAAATTCTAGACAGATTTAAACAGAATATGAAAAATATTAATAACAATGATTACTTTACTTTGACTATCAACATGCAACAACAATTACTTCAATTGCTTCAAATAATGTTTAAAATAAATTTCCTCTAATTCTAGAAATGTGTTTTCTTTAACTTTAATAAGTGCTTAGTAGAACAGAACTAACTAGCAATGTTAACATTAAACAAATCAGAAAACCTAACTTGGCTTAGACCAAATCTTAAATACCCTTTACATCTAAATACAAATGGTGGATGCGGCAGGTATATGGTACGCCTTTTCAAAATATAAATATTACGTATCAGCTTAAAGTCCAGTTTTTTATAAATTATTGACGCCTTTTATTATTCGACCACGCCCATTTCCGGCTTGGAATAACTATACATATATGTATCAAATTTTATGTTCATAGGGCAATTTTCGTGGCAGACATGAAGACCACGTCCATTTTTAGCCCATCGATGGGTGGGATATATATAAATATTCATACTCCATTTCAACTATATAGCACAAGTTTTGTGGTAAATATATAGATTTTTGTCGATTGTGGGCGTGGCGTGGTGACAACAAACGGACTTACGGACACAGACATATGTGTACATGTCTAGATCGCCCCCGTTTTTGATACTCAAAAAAATCCAAAAAATATATTTTTTATAAGATTTCTGACGCCTCCTTCAGGTTGTTGCAACGGGAATAACAAACTTGGTATAGCCATATAAGAAACGGGAAAAGGGAAAATAAAAGATGAAAAATTATACTAAATAGTAATTAGCCTTATAAAATCATTGAAGAATACAACAGCAACAACAATGATGGTATAGAAATATAGGAAAATAAGTTAAGAATTAGAAATGGAAACTTTTTATTACTATTTTAATATAATTAAAGTAGGTATATGATTGTACAATATATAAGATACTATAAAACATATAAAATAATGTGCTTCTCAAGAATCGCGGCACCATAAACTAGAAGCATGAATTCTCCATCAAATAAAACACTTACATGAAATAGGCGATTTATTTACTTACTTGCTTTAAGGTCTCTAAAAAGTATCCTAAACAGCTTCGAAAAGTTAGCTGCGCCTATCTATAGAACGTTGCCCCGATTGGATAAAATTTAAATAGCGATTTCCAAGTAACCCAACTTAGCCCAACTCAACCTAACCTAAAATACATAAACCCTAGTTAAAATAACCGAAACCTTGCCAACGTAACCTAACTTGAGCTAATCTAACCTATAGTAAAACTTTTATAAAATATAATTTCAAAGTCGTCCAGCTTGGTAGTGGTAATATTTTCTATTTTAACAACGTCCATAGAATATTGATTAACATAAATATCTTTAAATACAATACTTAACATAAAGTGGTGAAAAAGAATTCCAATAACATATGTATATGTACATATGTGTAAATGTACTTTGATTGGAAATTGATAATGTCAGAGGCCTAATTGCATGCGTTAAACTTGGTCATCCATTCTTTTTCTGTTTATTCTCTTATGGTTTTTCTTTCCAACTGTCTAGCTTAATGACCGCCCGTACCCATTTCGTTTAGCCGAGCAATATACAATAGTTGAAGCCGACAACTTATGCTGTACGCTTCACTTCAGCAATTCAATGTGGTGTATAAGAGACATTTATATGGTAGATAGTACGTGGTGTAGGTATACGCACATACTGCTGGTGATTGAATAAAACACTTTATTGAAAATTGCACTTCTTTGTATGAATGGTTTATATATTAAACTCATAAAATTCCTTATACTTATTGAATTAGCACGCTTAAGTTATTTATATAGGCATGCGATATATATATAAACCGCTAATATTCTCATTTACAAATGGAAGTAAATGTATATGTACATGAGCGTATTTATAATAGTTGGTGAGTATTTTTTGCTTGTGACCATATTTTCACATCATATCAATTAACTACACGCATACTAATCAGGTGTCAAATAGTTAAAGAAAATAGTTTTTGATTAGTAATCAAAGTTAATTAGAAATTCTTACATTTGATATGTAATGAGTTAACAAATTAAGTTCTAAAGTCTGTTAGATAAAAACCAAGTTAATTTGTTTGCAACATTTCCATGTCAAGTTTTAATAGAAAGATGGGACACAGTGTGCATTTAGCACTATTCCCAAGCATTAAACATACAAACCAAACCACAGTCGTTGTATGATTATAAGCAATTCTCAATGGGTGAGAATGACATTTAGTCGGACTGACTGACTCATTTCCTGTGTAATTATTGTTACTTGAACAATGACACATCTTTTTATTTTGGTTTTGTTTTTCCACAATGCAGGTCAACTGTTTTAATTTGAGTCGCAAAGTGTACAATTTAAAAGAAGAAAGTTAATAAAGAAATATGCACAATAGGAAAAACTTGAATTGGTAGAAATTTCATGTGCCCTTCATACGAATATGGGCGGGGCAGAACTGGTACATCGCACCAGCGTAAGTATTGTATCGGAATTTGTGCCAAATAAAATATTTAGTGAATTGTGGGCGTGTTTGATATACGAATACGCCTGTTTCTGGCTAAATTATCTACATATGTGTACGAACATTTCAATTTTGTAGCTTTTATTATTTTTCAATTGCTGGCGCGATATTTGCTCAATTTTGCAAAAGGGCGAGAAGCATTATATGGAAAGGGGTTGTTAAAATGGCTCTATTGTGTCCAAATTTGGTGCAAACAATTATTAAGTAGAAATGTGAAGTTATATGAGAAGGCTTTCATTTTCGAGTGACCGTCCTTGGACAAAAATTTACCACTTCTATGCTAAATTTCATCAAATCAATATTCAAAATGCATAGTTAGGTGTGGCATGGGCCCGCATCCGTTCAAATGCATTACATTGTATTTGCATCACTTTGTGATGTAGGGTGTAAAGGAAAATTTCGAATGCTCCCTCACGTAAATCGCCCCTTCTCACTCAATTCGTTGAAGGTTTATGAAGATTTATAATTTCTTTTCTTCAATTCATGGCAGTATATCTAATCGAGTATTTATACTAATAACAACAACAACGTATTATTATTATTTTTTTATTTTTTTTATATGATTTTTATGAGAAAATACCTAAATGATAATGACGACCCCATTTCCATTTCAAATCTTTAGTGAAAGCCATTAGAAATGGTGTGTGTTTTATCAAACATAAAACGTCACAGGCAACAGCTTTAATTAATACTTTCAAAGCTGAACATAAATTGATGATTATTTGTAATTATTTGTTGTTATTTATCTATAACTGAATGAAGTTATTAATTTGAGTCAAAGACACGTAGCACGAAACCCACAAAAACGTGTCTAATTAACTAATACAACTACAATATCTATGTACGAGTATATAAAGATATATGTAATTATACTGGAGTGTCAGTTAAAGCATCAATTTCAATTTAAGATTTTATCTGATAACAATTATTTGCGTAAATTTAAACATATTGTCATATATGACAATTTAGAGAAATTATTGTATTTCTTAAATAAAAACTTTAATGAAAAAGTCATATAATACGTAGGTAATGAAGAAGGGATTTGATCGCTTTGTATATGAATTCTTTCACTGCAACTGCTTGTCGAGTATTTTACTTGTTTTGCCAAAAAAAAAAAATGTTTCATTGTAAATACTTTATTATCACATTCCTTTTTGTAGGCTGGCAGATATATTTCAATGTAACTCAGTAACACAACAAAGTTCGGTTTTTTGTGTTGTTTTCATAAGTTACAGACTTGAAATATTTGTGAGAGAGTAATTTTTCTTATGTATTGAGGCATTATTATGACGTTAACTATAATAGTGGTGGTGGTCATACCACTTTCACACATAAAATTTTCAAACTAGTTTTTTTTTGCTGGGAATTGCTTGTACGTGTGATTCATGAATCTGTGAGTGAAGTAAATAAATTATGTTAAAATATTTTGAGATATTTTTCTTTGGAAAAAATCAATTAAATGCGTACACTTGTGCTGTGGTTAAGTTAACAAATGGCTAAAAGGAGAGCCACTTTATATTATACCGATTGCGTTGACACAACTTTTGAATAGATTTAACTACATCCGTCCGTCCAACCGCTCTTCTATCTGCCTAATACCTGTATAGATCGTAATTTTTAAGATATTTCGAACAAATTTGGTTCGAGATCGCATATTAGGCTCAAAAGGAAATTTATTGAAAAGTAAAATAAAATAAAATAAAATAAGTAAAACAAGTAGGACATTTAAATTTGGCTTGGGGGAATCTTAAATGTCCCCCACATGTTCATAGAACCAGTGGGAGTGGCAGGTACATGATTTCGCCCTCTAGTAGTGTATGTATTGGCATACGGCCAATTGTTAACGTAATTGTCAAGTCAAGTTTTACACTGGGTGGGGTTTTTGGTACTTTGTGGGCGGGTCTGTTTGGAATATGCTTAGAATGGACAGTATCTGTCTTAATATGCGCACCAAATTTCAAGTTCATACATCAATTTTTGTGATAGATATAGAGTTTTGTCCATTGTAGGCGTGACTCTTAACCCATTGTGCTCAATTTAAATTTCGTTCTTCTTACAGAAGCTAAGTAAATAGCAAATATTGCCATTTAAATCACATTTTGAATTATCATTATATGGCAAGGGGTTCTAAAAATGGCGCGGATCCAAACCTGGCACAGCCTGTTATTAAGCTAATTAACTATTCTTCACCAACTTAAAAGAAAAATTAAAAAAAAAATAATATTCACGAACTTTTGGTCGTATAAAGATATTTATTATAAGAGGTTTTAAAAATAGACCGATTGGGTCCATTTTAAATTGAGTTCTCTTTGGCCCTATAAATTTTTTTGTATCAAATTTTATTGAAATATCATAAAAAATGTGACCCGTACCTTGAGCACAAAATTACATGGACGGACATGGTTAAATCGAAGGAGAATTTTATAGGTCAGTAGCAGATAAATAGACTTTTGGCGGTCTGTGTGCAGAAACTGAAAGTGTCTGTACAAAATTTCGGCTCAATATCTCAAAATTTACAAAAATTTTGAATAAAAAAAGTCCCCTTCAACTGATAATTATTAATTTATAATTCCTTGTAGTCTAAAACGTCTATAGGATGTATGTGTAAAAAGGCTAATGCTTAACATAAGTAGTTAAGTGATTTTTAAAGTTCTTATTGGAATGAAGTTTCAACATAATGGAAGTTTAATCTCTTTTGTAATATAAGTAATATAAGCCAAATACTTAAATCAAAGTCAAAAGCACACATTTTTATAATCCCATAGCTAACTGCATTACTATATACTGTTATAGGGAAGGAGAAGTCCACTTAATAAAGTTACGCTTTAATTTGTTTTTAGTGGAAGAACAAAAGAACAAAACTCTGACTCTTTCGTTTCGGATGCTTTAAAACTACAACTACTCTAGCGTTGCTTCAAGGTGGGTAACCTCAAGCAGCCGAGGTACGTATACTTTTCGTCTTGGTTTGATTTCTAGTGTTTTCTTTCATGCCTATTGTATTCGTTTTTAGTTTTACACTCTACTTCATTAATGTGTTTGTTCCGTTCAGACACAACGTGATGGAGGGTTCTTGAAGAAAAAAAATCTTTTTTTTTTACAAATTTTTTTTTTAATTCCTATAAATTTCAAGAGGCCCAAGTAAATAACGCAAAGCTGTTGCTCTTTTTTTTTTTTTTTGAAGATTAAAAATAATAATAATTATAATAAAAAAAAATTATTTCCAAGAATAAATATGTTCAGCTTACCTTGGTAGACAGTTAATCCAAAGAAATATAAATTACTGTTACAGTTGCTGTTTGTGCTACAAATATATATATATATATATAAGAATAATTTTAAACACACTTTCACTTCTTTTACAAATATGGTTTTATTAATATTTTATCTCTTTTTTAGTTTTTTATTCCCCCCAGTACAGTGTGTTCTTAAGTATTTTGTGGTAAGAAGATAAATTTAATGACAATTATAAAAACCAGTTGCTTGCGCATTCACCATTGAAACAGTACTAAACGCAAGCGCTTTTAGCCGTATACCTACTGTAGCCAACTCGACTTTACCTCTGCATATAGTTGGCTTGAAGAAAAGTTCAAGTTGAAGGTTTCAATATCAGTTCAATGCTCAGCATGGTAGAAAGATGAGTAAGCCAACATATAAACAATATAGTTGTTTTTTTTTAAACTCTCTCTCTCTCTCTCTCTCTTGCATACGGTTCTCTTTTAGAGCTACAATTACCCAAGTGGTGGTTCAAGCTGGTGTTAGCAATGAAGCCGACTGTATAAAGGCTGTGGTCTTGGAAAGAGTTTCACAAAAAGAGAAGATTCTTTTTTTTTGTGAAAGAGAAGTTTATGATAATGGAAGCACTTGTAGGAGTTTTCTCCCATTTTTTCTTTACAAAAAAAAAAAAAAAAAAAAAAAAAATTAAAAAAAAATGCAAAAGAAGGCGTCAAAGACACAACGTAGTCTAGAAATTTTTGTTTATTATTGAAATCTAAAGTGATCTGGTCTGGGTATATGTCTAACAATCCCAAACAGGGGATATTAACGTTTCGCGTGTAGAATCCTAGATAACTAGATAATAGCCACGCCCACTTTATGTGTAAACATGGCTCACAGCGAAGAAAAACAACCGAGTGCACATAACACGTATAAAATAAATCTCATTTAATGATATCCCACAAGTGGGCGGACACGCCCACAATGTACGAAAAAAGGAAAAAGTTATAGAAGTGTCATCCTGTATGATTATTAGTAAAAAAAATATTATTTGTTACATATACACCTCATATAGGCGTATGCCACGCCCATAGTAAGAAAATAAATCTTGCGAATTTACACAATGTTACATCTTTATATATTGTTCTTTATAAAATTTTATTCTAAAGTGATTTTTTTCACTGTACCCCACAACGTGAGAGAAGCCGTATAACCGTTACAAATCGGTATTTGCATAAAGAATAATTACCTGTGTAATTATTGATTGTCTTAACAAATAAATGATTTAGTTCATCATTAAATGTTATCAGATAATAAGCAAAATATTATCTAAATATATATATATATATACAATACCACCACCACCACACACTCCATTATAGAACATGTTCGCATGCTCAACTCAATTTGTTACGCTATTATGAGTTTACGCGTGCTAAAAATCTATTTAAAGAAAATACAAGTAAAAATAAGTAAAAAATTTATATTTGGCTGAGATCAAATGTTGAACACCCACCATCGATGCACGAAAACTTCCCGATGTGTATATGCGTCCATATATATTTTGTAGTTTATAAGTAATGCAGAAAATGTACTTAAGAAATTGCTCTCCTCTTTCAGTTTCTATTGCATTATGGGCGTGTCGTTTGACTGATTTTACCCCATTTCTATATTTTGGAGTTTGGAATCGATATTTAAATTTTTGCAACCAGGATTACAGTTACGACAGAAAACACACATCGGACAGACGGACGTACGGGCAGATATACCTAGCTAACTTTCAAGCGTTGTAAGTGATCTATACCTGATGGTAGGTGTAAAAACTTATAGCTTGGATTCTTAGATTCTAGCAAATAATAATAATTGAAATAATATTTATGTGATTAAATATATAGTATGGGGTAAAGGCGTGGCAAATTTCAATACATCACCTGAACCAAACACACAGATCAAAAAGAGAAATTGTGTGCATGATTGTTATATAAAACTGAAACGGTGGTGATACCTAAAAGACCCTTAGACCCCTCAGTTTGCCACTGGGATTAAATTTTAATATATATTTTGCTAAATTATTCAATTTTGAACACTTAAAGGTCAGAAACGTACAGTTATGAAAAATATTGAATTTGAAGTGAAAATGTTATGTTGATGCTGATTAAGAATAGTTATACTTTATTGCCGGAGAGACGGATAAAATATTTTCATCACATATATTTTCAGACCCGTCCAGTCCGCCAAAAGAAAAGTCATATTGGGATGAAATAATACACGTGCGGACCCGTTCTGATTCCTTCTGATAGTTTTACAAACACAGTATACTTTTTACTGCCAAGAATATTGAAAAGAAGAAATTAATTCCAACCACTTGATTATTATATCATTCATAAACATGATAAACAGATGATATGATTTAAAAATTTAATAAGTTTTTAAATCATACAGAGAAAGCTTACAAAAGCAAAGACGAGCAAAGAAATTTTGTATTGTATTGTTTAAAAAGGAATGAGAACGCATCGCAATTTATTGTTAGTTAGTGACCTCAATAATGTTTCTTCCAATAAGGCAAATACTGTTTGATAGCAGATCAAAACTAATAATTTATATATTGAACCGTTACCCGTAGCAAAGATTCAATCATTATATTTTTTATAAAAAGTTATCCTGTTACGCTTCATGTTTCATGTAGCAATTGTTCTCTGTCTGTAACGCAACATCTTTTATTAATAAGTATTGATTTTTTTGATCTTCTAATTAATTTGTAAATTGAAAAATGAAAAATGAAAAATGAAAAATGAATTTTTAATTAAAAAAGTTTTGAGAAGAAAAAAACCTGTCAATATAATTGAAGTACAAGTAAAAGGGAAGTAAATAGAAGACGTAATACATACAGGCCTACACCTCATACAGGACATATAAATGGCACGAAATAAAAAAGAAGGTAGTTTTCTGACGATTCTATCGTTAACATTTAATAAAGTAAAAAAAAAACACACGATACACACAAATGAAGAGACGTGGTGACCGGAAACATTCCATTATTGGTTTGCAGCCAAACACATTGGTAAAGCCTCAGCGTTAAGAAGTCTGATATAATGTAATGCTTGAAAATTCAATAAGAAACATTTACTATGTATGATATATAAGCCCTTACATACACACACAAGGGCAAACGTAATTTAAAGCCACCGCATAAAAATTAACTGTAGTACTCGCTGATTGTAAAAAATTTTAACCGAGAAAGAGAGCAGTTGATAAGATATTAAGGGTGATAAGTAGGATAGGCAGTCATTCAATTAGTTTTACAGATTGGTAAAAAGAAAACACCCAAAAACAAAGGAAATGCTAAGGAACTCTGTCATTATTGCTTAATAATTTATTTATGGCATTACACAGCCGTGCTTTTTATATCCCCCACATGAAATGGGAGGTATACTAAGTTTGTCATTCCGTTTGCAATACCCAGAAATAAGTATCGGAATCCCTACAAGTTATATATATTTTTGATTAGCATCAAAATCTGAGTCCGTTCGGGGATCCGTGTGTCTGTCTATTGTTACCACTCTCACGGACGTAAATTTTAGATATTAAGCTGCCAGCTGATTTTGTACAGACACTTTTAGTTTTTGTACGCAGATCAATATTTAAAATGAGAAAAATCGGTCCACAGCCACGCCCACAATTGATACAAATCTAAATATCTGTCACAAAAAAATAGCTATAAAATTTAAAATTGGTGCAAATATCTATAGTTAGCCCATCCATCGATGTACTAAAAATAGACGTGGTCGAATAACATACGCCCACATTCTACAAAAATCTATATATTTGGCAAAAAGAATTATGCATTTTTTAAGATATATCGATAAAATTTTTGATAGAAGGTACAAGGTATTGGAAGGTATTGGCTCACAGAGGAACACCATTGAAAATAGACTGAATCGTACCATTTTTAAAACATAAGTTTGTACATACGTCCAAAACTTAACATAAGCTCTACTATACACCTTTCAGTCTCTGCAGTGATTTCTTGTTATTTTAACATAAGATTATACATACCTTCAGACTTCGACAGTATAACGTAACCATCACTAATCATTTTTATGTCTTTTTATTCCTTTTTTTAGCATAACTTTGCACATACGTCCAAACTTTTAAAATAATTGTATTTATCAAGGATTAAAGCTAAAATACACTTTACACTTAAACATAAATAGTAGGCATGACATATTTGTCCTAACCACTTTTAAAGAAAGTCTAACTTATCTTATAAGAAACGGCTTTTTTCTGGTTTTTTCTGGAATCCATCATCATCGCATCCGCATATATTACATAAATTACTTTATAGCTCAATATTTGTGAGACTGCGAAGGCGTGGCTTTTAGTCAATATTAACTACCTTTAATAAGAAACAATATAACAATTTTTTCCACAGTGAGAGTTTCAACAACAGGGACATAAGGAAGGACGTCGCCACCGGAGTACGGGTACTGTAATAATAACTTTTTCATATTTTTCCTTGTAGCCTCTTTTCCGATTATTTTCATATTCATTTCAGAAAATTGGTTTTATGGTTGTTCAATAAAAGGTTTCCTTTTTCTTTTCGTTTTTTAATATGCTTATGTAAATTTATTGCATGCGCTCATGTATCTCACAAACATATTATATTCTCAGACGCGTTATCTTTTTTTCTTTTTTTGGAAAGATTTTCCATTATTTTATATTGTGTATGAAACAAATAAGGCACATAAGAGGGATAAGGATAATATATGGAAGCATCTTCTTAAGCGTATATTTGTTTTCACTCAAAATCAAGCGTTTACCGTTTTTTTGCTTGAGTTTCAGTGTTTTAATAAAATAAAGTAAAAGTCTTATTATCGTGTTTTGTTGTTTTTGTATTTTTTTGTTAAACATTTATATAACACTTAATAAAGCTGTAAGATGATAACATCGGCAGCAAGCTAACTAAAAGACTTGTACTAAGAGTGACTAAGAGCAATAAGCAATATACTTGAAGAGGCCTTCTAACAGTATAAGTGTTGTTTTGTTGAGATAAAGGAAAACAGGGTTTTTGTTAATGCATTTATTGACAATTATTTACAGCATATCTTGCTGTTTTGTTTAAATCTTAAACGTAGGCTATGATTTAATTAGATTTTTTTATATAAAACAGCCACAGGATAGGTTTTATTGTGCCCTCCACCACTTGTGGCAAAGAGTATATTACGTTAGTGCTGATGTTTGTAAGTACTAAATGGTAAATGCCGCTACTAACACTCAATTATACCGATCGATTCAAGATAAAAGTCTGCAACTATTTAACCATGTCCGTCTGTCCATGGAAAATTGTGCTTAAGGTCCGGGATGCATTTTTTGAGATATTTTGTTGAAATGTGGCGCAAAAACATGTATTAGGTCAAAGAGAAACCCTATTGAAAATAGTCCGAATCGGACCACTTTTAGAACCCCTCCCCATATAAGGTTCTATTATAATAGAAGTCTTTATATAACAAAAAATCGCAATATTTGGTATTTTTAAACAGAATTTAGTGAAAAATCGTTAATTGACTTAATATTTGACTGTGCCAAATTTGAACCCGGTCGCAGCTCTTTTTAGAACCGTTTCCCATATAATTATATATCACGAAGTAATTTATGGGGCAGCGTATACAGATATAACCAAACAAATTGTAGCATACTTGGTGCAAATAAGTGGTCGGGTTTGACATTTTCCCTTTTTTTTTTTTTACATAAACTTAAATGCATTGACTCGTAATAATTATATATATGAATATTTTTTTTATATAATAGATAATTTTTAAGCGTTCATTAAAAATAACTCATTTGGAAACATTGCCATTGATAAAGCTTTACAAAACACTTTGTAACTCATTGGCAGATAAAGAAATATATAATTGCTATAGATATGTAAACTATGTAAACTGTCAGTAGCAGTCTATTCATGTTACTCATGCTAAACATTCGTTAACTTTTAATTTTTAGGGAAAGTGTTTTCTAAAAAAATCAAAAATAAATTGTATAAAGCAAATAACCCCACTCACTAAAACAAGTTGAAACTTACTTTTATTTTTCATGAAATTGTTTGCTTTGTGTAAAATCATCCATTCAGTTGGAAGAAAAATAAGTAAAAGGGAGCTTTATTAGGCATATGCCAAATCTAGGACACCCATTATCATTACCCACTATTTTGGAGGGGGAGGTATTACAAAGGTACAGACCTACCTTCCTGTTTATGGGAGTTGCTAATGATAATGATAAACCTAGTATACCCCCCTCTTATGTAGGATGGCCATGGATTTGCTAAAGAAAAAAAAAACGTATTTTCTAATGAATTTGTAAATGGAAAAGTGAGATGTTTTTTTTTCTTATTTTTTTTTTTCTTTCCCTTTTCAATAACTATTTCTCAACAAATTTTGTCAAAAAATATTAAGAATTACGATTTTATGCTATATAAAGACTTCCATTATAATAGAACCTTATATGGAAAGAGGTTCTAAAAATGATCCAATACGGTCCACTTTCAATAGGGTCTGCAGTCAATACAAGTCCTTGTACCAAAATACAACGGAATATCTTAAAAAATGCGACCAGTAGCTTGCACACAAATTTACATTGACAGACAGACGGATAGACTGACACGGTTAAATCGCTTCAGATTTTGATTCTGAAGTCCAATGCGCAATCCAATGTTATATAAACATACATAGATTGTTTCATATAAATATAAACACACACATCTATAAAGTAAAGCATACAATCCATACATTAAGTAACCGCATTAGTTTACAACTACTTGTCGTATCGTATCATAAAGAGAAGAATTACAGAAAATATATGAAAAGCTTAACGGTATTTATTTACATGCTTACACATCCTCGTATACTTACAAGTGTGAAAATGAATGTTTATTTAAGCGTACCGTTAGCCTTTTGTGTTAATAGGATCGCTTATACATTAATATGTATAAGTTTAAAAAGTAACAACAACAACAATACATCCTTATGCCAACACATTTAAATATTGTGCTGGGTGATAAATACCCACATATAGCCCATTAACTATAAACGTTAATGATAATAATGATATTGATGCGGACGCTGCTTGGGTGTGGTAATAAATACTCTTTATATATAAATTCACTGTTATAGAGGTTGACCATAACCGCTCAATAATAAGTTTTTCCTTTTACACCGTGTCTATAACATTAATATTGAGTATAAACGAGCAATTACGCTTTACAAGTATGTTGAAAAGCAACAGCGGAAGGAGTCATTAAAATTATGTAAAAATGATGCAGTTGGCTTATCTTAGTTACTTTCACATCTATACATAAATTATTAATATGATAGGGCATGTATGCAAAATCATTTTCTTTTAAAGTTGGCCCACATAAGGTGTTTTGGAAGATGTGGGCACAATTATTAAATAAACCGAAAAGCCCGATCATTTAATAGCCCACACCAAATAATCCGATTGGATACAAATTTCACACAGCCAAATATTAGGCCATTTAACTGTTCTTTAACAAATTTATTAAGGATTGGAATTTTTTGCCATACAAATACTTTCGTTGTGATAGCACCTTATATGGGGTAGAATTCTAAAAATAATGCGATCTGGTATATATTCAATAGGGTTTTTCTTTAAAGCAATGCATGTCCTTGTACCAAAAAAAATTCAAAAATAATTTAATGTTTTCCTAACACACAATAATTACCTACATTAATTCATGATTTTCCAATTCATAAGTACTCGCTTTTGCCTGAGTTTAAATTTTCTAATGCCATCGTAAATTGCCATGACTTTTTAGACGAAAAAATTTTCTCTTCAAACGAAAAAGTTGCGTTAAAAAGAACTGCCAGAGGGCTAAAATAGAAATATTTAATATAAAAAAAGTGAAATTTCGCAATTTTAACATATAATGGAAAATATAATCGGAGGAAATTTACCACCTTTCTTCTTATATAGTCTGGGCGGTGGTTATACACGTGACGTATGTATGACTACAACAATACATGGGCAGTCGCCTCAAGTCAGCTCTACCATAGAAACTCATACGCAACATTATTGCAACATAATGTGGGCCTCAGTGCTTCCAGTCAGCGTTTATCCAATTTTAAATTTGTGTAATGCAGCTGCAAATCTTACTCAACAGTTCGTCAGTTCTTCACCATTCGAATATGGCGCCTCATCAATCGGATTTAATGCCTCATCATTCGAATATAATGCTTCATCATTAGAAGTTAATGCTTCATCATTAGAACTTAATGCCTCATCATTAGAATTTAATGCTTCATCATTAGAATTTAATGCCTCATCATTAGAACTTAATGCCTCATCATTAGAATTTAATGCTTCATCATTAGAATTTAATGCCTCATCATTAGAATTTAATGCTTCATCATTAGAATTTAATGCCTCATCATTAGAACTTGATGCTTCAAGAATACAATTTGATGCCTCAACATTGCAAATTGATCCCTCAACATTGGAATTTGATGCCTCAACCATACAATTTGATGCCTCAACATTGCAAATTGATCCCTCAACATTGGAATTTGATGCCTCAAGAATACAATTTGAAGCCTCAACATTGGAATTTGATGCTTCAAGAATACAATTTGATGCCTCAACCTTGCAGATTGATCCGTCAACATTGGAATTTGATGCCTCAAGAATACAATTTGATGCCTCAACATTGCAAATTGAACCTTCAACATTGGAATTTGATGCCTCAACCATACAATTTGATGCCTCAACATTGCAAATTGATCCATCAACATTGGAATTTGATTCCTCAAGAATACAATTTGATGCCTCAACATTGGAATTTGATGCTTCAAGAATACAATTTGATGCCTCAACCTTGCAGATTGATCCGTCAACATTGGAATTTGATGCCTCAAGAATACAATTTGATGCCTCAACATTGGAATTTGATGCCTCAACCTTACAGATTGATCCCTCAACATTGGAATTTGATGCCTCAAGAATACAATTTGAAGCCTCAACATTGGAATTTGATGCTTCAAGAATACAATTTGATGCCTCAACCTTGCAGATTGATCCGTCAACATTGGAATTTGATGCCTCAAGAATACAATTTGATGCCCCAACCTCGCAGGTTGATCCATCAACATTGAAATATGATGCCTCAAGAATACAATTTGATGCCTCAACATTGCAAATTGATCCATCAACATTAGAATTTGATGCCTCCTCACCCATACAATTTGATGCCTCAGCATTAGATTTTGATCCCTCAACATTAGAATTTGATGCGTCAGCATTGGATTTTGATTCCTCAACATTCGAATTTGATGAATCTTTATTAGAACTTGATGAATCATCATTAGAATTTGATGCCGCAATAAATCAATTTCAATCCGATAATAACAATATGAATATGAATATTGATCCGACTTCTGCGGAATTAAGTACAAATAATATGTTGGAAGTGATTGTTGAAAATGAAGAAGCTGCAAATCAAGCAGAATATCCAACTATAGTACTTGACTCATCAAGTTCATCTGAGAACCTGAGTATTGATGGTGAAGAATTTCAGGACATTTTTGTTACAGATGTTGACGTTGAAGACACAGTACCTTTATTTTGGCATAACCCCAATTTCAACCAGTAGATTCGAATTTCGATTGCTTTATAGTAAGAGAAACATTACTTATTTCTTTGATTTTTTATTATATCCACCACATGTAGATGGGGTCATTACGTTTGCAAAACAAATAAGGGGGCGTTAGAGACCCTACAGTTTTATATAGCAACAAAAACTGAGTAGACGAGACATGTCCGTCTGTTGTTGGTATTTTAACGGGCGTAAAGTTTCAGATCACTGATGTGCCAGAGATGGGCTTGGCCGGATAACAAACACGGCCAAATTTAACAAAAAACCATACCCAGCGTAAAGCACAACTTGCAAACTGATACGTAATGCATACCTTTAATAAGAGGGCATAATCAAATACCTGCCACACTCATCCTTTGTATTTAGATGTGGAGTATGTGGTATTTGAGATTTGGCCTAAGCCCAACTTAATTTTCTTCTTTTCATTTTTCAGATTTATCACCGCGTTTAAACGCAAACTCTTAAATATCTGAATAAATAAAACTTTCTTTTTTTCAATATGTATTGTTGATTTTTTTTTTTTTTTTTAACTGAAAAATAAAATATTTTTGTTATTGGTAATTAATGTTGTTTTATTCCCTTTCTATCATTTTATTAGTACGCTCACTCAAGTTATTGAGTTTCATTCTCATTCATTTCATATTAAGCACTTGTCTTTTCATATTCTTCTTTCTATCACTTTCTGATATTTCGTTTTCGTCATATTCGTTACCATCAGCATCCAATGATAATTTATCGATAGCATTCAATAAAAGTTTTATTGCATGGACAGGCACTGGCTGCAACCAATTATACCAGCTTTGTAATGTTGTAGACTTTTCGTTATTACCTTCAGCATTATCATCAACGAAATCTAAATTGTCGGTTGACAGAGAACGGCCTGCTCCCAAATAATCATTATAATCATAATCACTGGTTAACGGATTCACTTTCGAATAATAAATGGCAGCAAATGTTGAGTAAATAATTAATATAGCAGTGCCGACCTATAAGCAGTTAAAAATAAATTTAATAAAAAATTGCTAAATAATTAAAATTTTTAAGAATTTGCAATTATTTTACGCGGTAAAAATTCCATGATGGGGACACCATCAGGCCAGAATATTGTTTAAATATTTATCAAAAATGAGATTGATCTTAAATGTTACGAGGTTGTGCAGAAAGTTGTGCATTCAGACACGCTTTTTTTCGGGATGTAGCTTAAAATCATATCTGTCGTAGTGTTTGAAGCAAAACGTGAAATAAATATAATTTTGCTAGTTGGAAGAACCATCAGATCACTAATTGTATTGTCAGGAGTTGATTTTCAGTTGAAGAACGCGGCGCTATCAGTACTGGCCATACCACCATTAGATAAACCGACATTGCTAGCGGTGTTACACCCGCCAATGCAGCAAAAGAAGGAGAAGGAGATAATATGTTTTCACCATGTTGCAATGGTTGCAAACACTCAGTAGATTGTTCCTCACTGGCTATTTGATTATTATCGGAAGAAAATACAGAACGTTCACACAGCTTACATATATTAAAAGATTCTCGCAGTTGTCTGATCATTTTGTCAAATCTTTACTTAATTCAATAAAACTTCTCTGCGTTTGCTTAAATAATTTGTGAAAGTCGACTTCAACCCCTGGCCTAATGGAGGCGTCTTTTTCTATACGTGATAAAGTCAAACTCCCTACCTTTAAAACCGGCATCTGTCATGTTGAGTTTTTTTTTTCAATTTGAAAAACAACAAACCATGTTAAGTAAAGTTTTTTTTAACACATTGACGAACGGAATAATTGTACATAAGCATACCAAATTTCAAGTTCATAGGTCAATTTTTTTGGCGGTTGTATAGATTTTCGTCAATTGTGGGTGTGCCTGTTATATTACCATGCCCTTATTTGGCACATCGATGGATGGTATAACTTAAAAGATAAAATAAAAATTTGAACTTTATAGCTATGTTTTTGTGGCAGATATATTAATTTTTGTCAATTGTAGGCGCGACTCTAACGCCTCCATCTGAATGGCAAACTTAGTGTACCACCATTTTTATGTGAAGCGTAAAATAATGCTGTTAGCAATCTATGTTAGGAATATGAGAATGCTACCTTAACAGAGAAAATAATTAATAGAAATGTATGCCTAAAAGTATGCTGAGGTTGAATACAATAACAAACTGTGTTGGAGCGTCTTAGCGCAAAAGGGGAATATCGTGATTGCAGAATAATACGTATAACAAAAGCAATAAAACAAGATTTAAAAATTTCTTTGTTTTCTGCGTAAACAAGGAGATTAATATGCTTATATATATGGCTTGCTCCTGTTCATCTCGACTTCAACTAAACAAGATAATAACCACAAATTAGCAGCTTTGTTGTTTTGTTTGTTTGGCACTGCAAAAATTCCATTGATTTCAAAAGCACAGCGAACACACGTCTTGACAAACCTAGTTTACCCGCCCTCTAATGTGGAGAACTATACAATATAACCACAGTTTGATCTAGAATTGAATTGATTGGTGCAAGTCTTCTTTTGCCTTTTTACGGTAGTTGTGATGAAAAACCTGTCAAATATGGAAGTTATGGCTTTTATCATCATAAGGGCGAGAAGTATACGATTTTAAATCACGGATGTTCGTCATCTCTTACTTGGAACTAAAACGCTCTTGTCCTCAAAAAGTTAAGACAGTTGAGCTTAAACTTTAATAGTTCATGTCACTAATATAAGAAAAATCGGTAATCAGTCACACTCACAATAGGCACAAATCAAATAACTTACACATCCATCAAGATACACGCCCACAATTTACATAAAACTCTTTCTCTAGAGGCAACAGAAATGTTTATGCGTCATTTGGTGGTATAACATATAAGTTGAGTTTAGTTTTTTGAGAGACATAGAACATAATGAAGATAATAATTGAATATATACGAAATAAAGAAAAGACAAACCTATAACATCATACCCACAGTTTACTGAAAAAACTGAAAAGTATTTAAAATTTGCTTGAAGCCTTGAACATAAAGCAGCTTTCCTAGTTGTTGTGTTGTTTTGCTGCTGTCACCCTGCTTATTATCCATCTTTTATCGTTGACATTTAACAGCTATCATTTACCCACTGTAAAAGTACATAAACAGCAACAAAAGCCAACACTTTTTCCCATTATTCCAGATTACGTGATAAAAGGCAAAAAAAGTATAATTTGTCTTACTTTACTTAACCCGCCGCATATACATCAAACCAATATAAAAGCCAACCAACCAACAACAAAAAAGAAAAGTTTATATAAAAAATTGAAAAACTGTTAAAAAGTAGTAGTGCTGACAGCTGTCAAAAAAATTCCTTCTCTCTCCTCCTTCCAGATAAAAAAAAAGAACGAAAACGCAAACGAAAACGAAAAACACTACACGCATAACTCTTACTTACAAACATATGGTTAGTACAGTTGACAAACTGTTGTAAAGTGTGAACTGTAGACCAGTCACACATACATTCCATCACATCTCCTTGCTTAAATAATGGTACGCGTAACCCGACCACAAATATAATTATTACTGCATTGGATTTATACATGAAATGAATAGTGAAGGTGGGGCGGGTGTGTGTGTGTGTGAGTGTGGGGATTGATGGCCTTGTTCCGTTATGTTGTGCCCGTAAATACTGTATACATACACATAATCAGAACAGAGGCATTCAGCCAATACCAAGTGATTATTTGCTCTACCCCCGCCTCTAGTTGAGTTGCTTTTCTGTGCGTCAGGTGCAAACTGACACAGTTATTTTTTACTGAAATTACGCTCACAAATCACTGTTGACTGTTGATATGATATCAAGCACAACGCCTTTTGTGTTGCTTTGTATATGTTACGATTTCCCAGCTTTTCTTTTTTCAATGCTTTTTAAACACGTACCCACGTAAACGTAAACGCTCATAATTATAAAAGTGCTTTAAGTTCAAATAAAAAAAAAAATTCGATCACATATTTATTAGACTTGGATTATTTTCATATATGAGCACTCTGTGCGGTAATCTTTCAAAAAAAGAAAAAAAAAAAAAAAAAACTTTAAGGTGTACCAGACGTATAAGTTATATTAAATATTGAATGGCATGAAAAAATTAATAGATTTTTGGACCCAGTAATATACTGAATTAAGAATAAAACTATTTGTGTGTTATCCAGCATTATTCTCAGTATATACTTGTCCACTAAGTTTATTATTCCGTTTGCAACACACAGAAGGAGGCGTCAAAGACCCTACAAAGTATATATATTTTTTATCAGTATTAAAATGCTGTCCATTTTATTTGAAGAACTATAGTTATGGTGCCATTTAATCATGAATAATGAAACTATTTTTCGTGTGTAAATGAATAAATAAAAGAGAAGTATTTACCTGAAATACTGCCCAGAACTTATAAGAGCCTTCAGTAATGACAAAATCGTAATAACCCTTTAAAGGATCGCCCTTTATATACCTCGATTGCTCCACCGAATGTATACTGTCATCATAATTTCCCTTTACTTGCCGACTATTTCTCCAAATTTCCCTTTCGCCATCATCTTCTGCAACATCTTTTCTACTATAGCGTGGTTCCACTTTAGGCAAAGGCTCCAACTTTGTTTTATTTAAAATGGAATTTTTATTCTTTCCATTAAAAATTTTATTTGATTTTATTTTAATTGAATTTCCCGGCTTTTTTGAATTGATTCTAATTCTTGTCGAATTTTCTAAGAGCTTTCTTTTTATTAGTGGAGCTGTTGGTGACGGTGGTGGTTTCGGTATAGCCATAGAATTCCATGCGGCTACCAACGACTGATATAAATCCCAAAGTATTTTGAGAGTACGCAATACACTTAATAATGGCATTTCTTGTGCTTCTTGAGGTTTATTGTGATAAGTTTTAAGGTCTGTGGTTGTTAATGTTGAGGAGGATTCAAATGGATGCCTCAAGTAATCATAATAGTTGTCATCGATGTATGGAGAATAAGGAGGTTTTCTGTAAAAAAACAAGTAAAGAAACTAAATTTCGTTTGGTTTAGGCTAAATATTAAATACCTTTCATATCTATTTACTAACAATGGGTGTGGCAGGTACCTGATTACACCCTTTAATAATGTATGATTTACATATCATGTATTTCAAGTGAAGTTTTACGTTTTATATGGTTTTTCGTATATGTGGGTGTGTCCATAATTTGATCACGCCCATTTTTGCCATTTTTTTTTTAATGGTATAACTATAAGTATGCATACCTAAGTTCATAGGTCAATTTTCCTGCCAGATATATAGATTTTTGTTGATTGTGGGCGTGTCTATTATCCAACCATGCCAATTTTTAATTTTAATAAAACAATTTTTATGGGAAATGGATTTATATAAATTGTAGGCGTGGCTTTTGATTAATTTCGCCCATTTTAAATAGTGCAAAAATTAAAATTTACAATATTTATGCCCGGGAGAATGCCAACAACAGACACGGACACACGGACATACATGTCTATATCGAATCAGTTCAAAGATATACATACACTGCGTGATCTTTGATGCCACTTTCAAACGTTGTTGTAAACGGATTGACAGACTTAGTATACTGCCGATCTCATGTGTGGGGTATAAAATTGTTTATAACTTGTAAACGTATTTGTATTTGGAAATGTTTGAGAAAGCAATCTAAATTTATCTTATATTAAACATATATACTGTGCGTGGGTGTATATATTAAAATCAATTTACTTTAATGTTGATAAGGTAGTCAAAGTATATAAAGTTTTTGTTGTTGATATTATTTTAATTTATATAAACATGTGACTTCTCTCACATCGATATTTTCTACAAATAAATTTTTCTTTTTATTTTTAGTTTTTAATTTGTTTAATTTTTTGTTTTCAAATCCACACACACATTACACACATACCCGGCTTCATGTGTGTTTGAGCGTATGATTTTATTCATATGGTATAAAGAAATTAAAAAGTAAAGTTTCTCTGTTGATATGTCAATAATTGACATTTTCCATATTCGTGTATAATTGAATGCAGTGCAGTTCAAAAGCCGGATTACATAGCAATTCATCAATTTGCAAAATAGTTGTAAAGGGTGGTTAAAGGTATGTCATATATAGGCTTTCACAGAAAAAAAAAATGGAAAAAATATAGCTAAGATAAGCAAACAACTTTTTCTATGAAATGTGAAATACAAACGAAATGATTGGGTTGGCGAAACGAGAGAATGTTTATAAAATAGGCGAAATGAATGAAAAGTTTAAAAATACGTAAAGTTCGATTTCTCAAAATGTGGGCGTGACCGTACATTTATCCTAAATTTGTAACAAACAAGTTGAACATTAAAGCAAACATCACTTAAAAAGGTATAAGAAATAAAATCAAGACTTTAAAAGCAACAACACTAATAACACACAACAAGCAATAAATTCCATAACAATTTTATAAACTATGAATAGCTGTCTGATTACAGTTTTGGGCATTATTTCATTTTATGTTAGCAAACGCACTTGGTAGGCATTCCAAACTACCAACAACTCTCTTGTACTTCTATCTTATTCTGCCCTCCCCCCCCTTGCTGATATCTGTAGGTACCTACAAAAATGTGTCAATGCTTTCTACTCGAAATGAAAAAAGAAAAATATGAAAAAATTTATAAACTATTACAATTTAGTAAATGCTCTCCTGATGCCATAAAAACTCTTTTGATACAAACGATATTGGATAGAGATAGTGATAGAGATGCAGAGAGAGAGAGAGAGAGGTAGATATAAAATACTGTGTGTTTCTGTGTGATATATGTTGTATGTTTTGTATGTTAATATGTTTGTGTTTAATTAAAATTGCCCACAAATTGTCCAATTGGAATAGTTTTAACATTCTTCATTTTTATGAGCATTTCACATTTCATACAAACAGAACAGAACATAATTTTCTGGCTAAATAATAACAAATAGTTCTATTCCAAAATTGACATAAGTAGCTTTGCAATATATAAACTTTGATAATGCTTTTTTTTTTTTTTGTTTGTTTATACTTTAAATAATTTACATCACACGATTGGTTTTAATAAAAAATGTGTATGTGCCAATGCCAATTTTGTGTATGTCTGTCCTTTTATGCCGCTAATGTTGAAACACTCAAGTTGAGAAATATAGCGATAATTACAAACATTTTCAATTAATCGAAATAAGCCAAACAGAATAACAATCGCAATTTTTTTAATAAATTCCTTAAACGTAAATTTGTGAATTTTTGATGTAAAAAAAGTTAAAAATATACATGTGTTAAATTATAACTAAATTTGTGGCTTAGGTCAAATTTTAAATACTCCGTACATCTACAATGATGGGCGAGGCATATACGAGTATAAGATTACCGCCTCTAATAGTGCATGTATTATGTTTCAGCTTGAAGTCAAGTTGTACGCTGGAAATGGTTTTTTGTTAATTGCGGACATGTCTGTTATTCGCTTACACCCATTTTTGGCACAACAATGCATGAGATAATTATTGAAAAGAATGCCCAATTTCAAGTTCATAGGTTAATGTTTGTAACAGATATAAAGGTTTTTGTCAATTGTGGACATATCTTTTAACCGACCACGCCCATTTTTGACACATCCATGGATGGGATAACTATAGACATACATACTAAATTTAATTTTCATAGATCGTTTTTTGTGGTAATAGTATAGATTTTTGACTATTGTAGGCGAGTCAATTATTCGACCATGCCCATTTTTAACATTTTAATGGATAAGATAATTATAAATATACGCATCAAACTTCAACTTAATAGCTAAATAGATTTTTGTCGTTTGTTGGCGTGGCTCCTGATCGATTTTGCCCATCCTTCTAGAATCTAGATGTTGCAAACGGAATGACAAATGCATTTTGTTTTTTTGCCAGTCATCTCTCTTCCTAATCAATTAAATGGCATTGTTTTTTGGAAAAGCAGACTTGAATCACTTTCCAAAAAATGCATTCATATATACATACATAACAACTTAAAGGGATTTATTTAGAAAGAATTAAGAGTTAATTATGTTAACTTTGAGTTAATAATGATTAAATGAGTAATGATATAAAAGAAGAAGAGAAAAAGAGAAAAAATCCTACCGTGTTTCTCCGAAAATAAGACACTGTCTTATAATTTTTTTTAAGTCCCAAATACGCGCTAAGGCTTACTTTCGGGGATAGACCAAAATATACGTATTTTTATATTCTTTAACTTAATATAAATTTTACACAGCATACAGAATTTAAAATTTATCCAATTACAATCATTTCATCTTCTTCATAAACATCGTCATAAAGTAAATTCTGAATTATATTTTGACTTTTTTAACAAATTTATTTCCTGTTGAATCATTGGTCCAAATCCCTCATGTCTTTTTGTCTAGGGTTTATTTTCGGAGGATGTCTTATTTTCGCAAAAACACGGTATTTTGTATGTATAACTTATATAGAGTATATGTGTAAGTGTGTGTGTGTGTCTGTGTGTGTCTGCATCTTAACGTAAATGTAGATTAAGCATATAAATAAGACATGTATAGATGTACTTAAAACATAACGGGTGTATGTGTACACACGCTATAAAATACAATAAAAATTCATTAATACATACGCATACACTTACACATAATCAGGATAATAATAATAACGACCATGATGATGATGGTGATGATGACGATGATGATGATGGAATGACAATATGATGTGTACAATGTAACAATACAAAATTAAGCAGCAGAAATAACAACAACAACAACCAATCATAACAATAACAAACAAATAATAAATAAGCCTCATCAATAACATAAAATAAAATATGATGATAAACTGTATGCCATGTACACCCATAGAAACACACATTCACATATATGCACGTGTCCATATAAATCCTAGCAAAACATTTAAAGCCTTAACACATACTCACTTAAAATGGCAGCTGATGACAAAAGGCCACTTTATGAGGCTATTTATACACCATGCAAGTGCATGTCATTCATAAATATTTAAACATTTGTCTGCGGTGTGATGTAATGTGATGTTCAAAATAAACAGTTCGTTCTCTCTCTCTCTCTCTTCCTCTACAGATGGTTGTAAAATTAAAATAATATTTATATTTGCATATTTCGCCTTGTAATGATTGCTTATATTTATTTATGCAGACAACAATTTTAAACAGTGCACACATTCATTACGCGCATTTATAAATAAATATAGGAAAATTTATATTATAACACACTACCCTAGGCATACACACATATTCACGTCATTTGTTAAGTTGTTTCTTAATTACTCATATTCAATTTGCGATTTCAATCAGCGTAATTTATATAAAATTATATAATGTAGTGTGCAAGGGTCGAACATTCTATACCCTTCACCACTGACACTTGTTCCAATGGCATTATAATGAATGTAAAACACTCACTAACGCAAAGTTTGTCGACATTTCGGAAGCACGAATAGAATAGAAATTAGTTTGCAACCACGCCCACAATGGATAAAAATCTCTTACGACCACAATAATTAGGGATAATAAATAAGAAAATTAAAATTAGCTTAGGCCAAATCGTAAATATCCTCCACATATACATACAAAGCGTGAGCGTGGCAGGTATATTATTACGCCCTGTAATAGTGTTTGCATTACGTATCAGCTTAAAGTCGAGTTTTACGCTGAGTATGGGTTTTTGTGAATGCCAGGCACACCGGTTATTTGAACACGCCCATTTTCGGCATACCGATGGAGCGGATAATAAAACATATGTGTACCAAATTTCAAGTTCATGTGTCAATTTTTGTAGCCGATATAAAGATTTTTGTTTATTGTAGTCGTGTCTGTTATATTACCACGCCCATTTTTGGCAGATCGATGAATAGAATACTTATAAATATGTATACTAAATTTCAACTTAATAGCTCAATTTTTGTCGCAGATAAATAGATATTTGTCGATTGTGGGCGTGGCATTTGACCGATTTTGCCCAAAAACTTTCAAAAACACAAAATTTCAGCTCAATATCTCAAAAATTTACAATCGTAAGAATGCCAACACCGGTTGGACATTCGTCGTTATAAAAACAGAAATATGGACGTACGGACAGCAAAGTATATTATTACAAATCTAAAAACAAGAAAATATCCTGTGGTTAAGTAGTGCAATAACGCGCTTAGCGTTATGTACAAACCGCACAAACATAATAAAACAGAATTCTGTAATGTTGCTGCATAAATGACAACAGCAATGGTCACTTACGTCAGCAGTTTTGTACGTATTCAATTCCCAAAATAAACACTTATCTTATCCAGTACAAAATATGCGTGTAGCATTCATTCTGTTTAGCCCCTGACCACCCTTACTGCTGACCACGTGCAAAATTAAATGAATATTTAATAAATGTTGCAAAATTGTATTCATTTGTATAATGAAAACCATAATACTGCAACAACAACAATAATAATAAAAAGAAAAAACTAGGCTTTTTCTCTATCTGTTATATTGTACAATTTTAATTAGATATGCTGCCAGTTAAGTGGTTAATGTGTTATATAATGAATTTTAATAAAATTTAATATTCCATATATTAGAATGCGTTTATTTATTAAAATGATGGAATGAAGAGGGAAAGTGAGCGAAAGGGGCCGAATTGTGTTTTTTGTGCTTGTGTCATAAATTTTAATTAAATTTGCAGCTGTGTGATGAAAAGTATAAGTCTACTTTTCAATTATTCAATTTTATATTATTTCGTAGGCATAGGCACATACGTACATACACACATACATAAATATATATATAAATTAAGTTCTCTTTTCCTTATTGTTAATCCTAATTGTTACAAAAACGTTTACAAAGAAATTATAATTAACATTAAATTATAATTTTTCCTTCCGTTTATATTCAGCTAGTTTTTTTTTTTTTACTCTTAGATGTTGTTTCCTTTTAAATATTGAATTGGCAACTAAGTGATGATATTTTAACATCATTCAAGATAAAATTTCTGATTTATGCTATCAAAGAAACTGAATTAAGTGTAATTTTGACATTATTAGTGTCGTTAAAAAGTTTACCATTTGAGAAGTTCTGCCTGGAACAAAATAAATGGTAAACTGATAAAATCTTCAATAACATCGTTCTCAACCCAACTTAACTTGTCCTTTATTTTCATTCTATTTTGAAATTTATTTTATTTTCCATTTATTTATCATTATTTTCATTTTAATCAAATATGTCCGTACATCCAACTTTTTCTTTTTTTCAAAAAGCATGAAGGAAAACTAGGATAAATCTTAAATGGGCGCAGCAGATATATGATAATTCTCTCTAATATATTAGCTTGCAAGTCTAGTTGTACGCTGGGAATGTGTTTTTTTCAATTGTAAATGTGTGTGTTATGTGAATACGCCTATTTTTGGCACATCGGTGGATGGGATAACTATAGATTCGCATATCAAATTTCAAGTTTATATTTTAATTTTTGTGTCAGTTGAATAGATTTTTTTCGGTTGTGGGCGTGGCTCTTGACCGATCTGCGTGCAAAAACTAAAAGTGTCTGTACAAAATTTCAGCTCAGTATCTCAAAATTTACATTAGAGAAAGTGCAAAAAAATAGACGGATACACAGACATATATGTCTAGATTGATTCTGATCGCATTTTTATAAAAATTATGAATGAAATAATTATTTTTAAAAAAATGTTGCTCATATTTTTCCAACTTCATTGCACATTTTGTTTTTTTTTTGTACACATTTTCTCCGCATTATTAAATCATAAATTTGCATATGAATAGAGGAAATATGGTTTTTCATAACATTTCTACAACATTTTATTTTATTTTTTTTTTTTATTTGAATTTTTTATTATTCTTTTTCTTATTTATACTTATTAAGTATGTACGTATGTGTGTGTAACAACAATGCAATTGAATTGATTTATAGTTAATAACAAATCAAATCAAAACGGATACGTTGACATTTGTCTTCAATATGACTAGCTAGAAAAAGAGAGAGAGAAAGGGTAACAATAAGAAAGACTATGAAGGAACGAATGAATATGAAAACAAATGGAAAAACCTTTTTCTATATGGTTTAGAGCAAATGTTTACTACTCTTCCTTAACCACAAAACTACAATGAAAACCAGACTTGCATTAAATAGACTGTAGTGCCCTTGCTTAACCCAACCTATAAAACAGAAATAATAAATGAAAATTTTTGAAATACACCAGATTTACAGGAGGTGGATAAGAACAGAGTCCTTCAAAGATATCCTTTGAAATATGAAATGTTTATCAACAATCCTTTTAAATTTAGTTTCATTGGTTACAAGAGATTTTTAACAATGTTTTCCTTTCCTTTAAAGCATAACTTCTGATTTAAAAAAAACTATATTAAACGATTTTTTTTATTAACAATTTTATTCAATTATTTCCAATCTAACTGGCTAGGTTTAGTCACAAACTCTACACCCAAAGAATCATATGCATGATCTTCAAGTGGCGCACATAATATTACATTATAAGCAGATAAAAATTGAATGATGTATTGGAAAAATTGTTGTTGTTTTCTTTCACCCATATTGGTACGCACAACTAACAATAATAATAATGATATAATATTAAAAAAATATATGCACTGTCACTTTGAATAATATTGTACTTTAATGGCATTTTGGATAAAAGGAAATCTCATTTATAAAGAGAAATATATTACAGTTGAAGTACACATTCCACACATTTATCTGTAATGCCATGTTTATGTTTAAAAGCTATTATTATTTAGTTTGTAAAAAATACAATTTCTGGAAGCATTACTGAAAATTATTACAGTTGCCATAAGGCTTTAAAAGTATTTAAAACCGGTAAAAAAACTAAATTTGAGTTAGAACAAATTTTAAATATCCTTCACATCAACAAAGTGTTGGGTGTGGCAGGTAAATAATTACCACCTCTAATAGTTTTACGTTGAGTATGGTTTTTTATAAATTGTGGGCGTGTCTGTTATTCGATCACACCCATTTTTTGAACATAGATGAATGGGATGATAATTAACTTCAACTTATTCAGCTTAATTTTTGTGGCAGATAAATAGATTTATGTCGTTTGTGGGCGTGCCTCTTTATCGATTTTTGCTTAGTGCAAAAACAAATTTTTTATACAAAATTCTGACATTTCTGACGCCTCCTTCTGGATGTTGCAAGCGGGGAGACAAACTTATAGATGAATGATGTAAAATAATTTTACTAGACAATATATAAAGAAAGTATTACATTTTCTCATATACTTGGCAACATATTTATATACATACACACCTATATTTGTATGTATTATACTTTCGCATATAAATATATTTAACTACATCTTCTACTTGTCACTCTTTGTGTTTTTTATTCTAATATAAAAATGTAAACCATGGTAACAATTTATGCACAATCTTAAGTCATGGAAATGTGAGAGTAACAGAAAGTGTAGTACAAACTGCAAATATTTAACATGCTGCAGGTATTTATTGTTCAAAGTTGGCAAATCATTTTCATACCCATCATAATTATACACGATATATTGGAATTGTTACAATTTAGTCATTTTTTTCACTTCCGAGTTCGTTCCAAATCCAAATGAATTATTTCTTTGTCCTTCCAATTAAGTTCTTTCCATCTTCAGCGGAGTTCTTTACTTTTCCATTTGACTTAAATGTGTTGCTTTATTTGAGTTTTAAGTTATTTGAGTTGCTTCCAAATATCATTGATCTTTTTGTATCAAAAATTTTGTAGAAATTTCCTACAAAAAACTGCCACCTGAAGTTTGAGTACAAATTTCCAAGCATACGGACAGCGGAATATGATTAAAGAGATTTACAATCTATAGTAGATGAACCTTTCTTTAAACCTTCACAAATTGAAGTTGTTGTTACAAACTTATATTATATTATAGGGGGTATAAAAACATAAAAACATGTGACATTAATTTATTTACGATACAAAAATTTTTATTAGAATTCTAAAACTCTTTAGAAACATTATGCATTGTCATAAATGACATTACCCAAGTACATACTCTCGCATTATTATGCAACACATAAAACGTAAAGAACGTTCACGCACACACACTATATCACATTGTATGTATTAAAAGCAGAACAAGACGAAGAAGAAGGTGAATTAAAATAACGACCTTATGCATTGTTACAATAACAATGATCCAGCATTATTATAATAATCATACTTGTCTCTATTATATACACACACACACACACACACACAAACATATACAAATACATGAACATATTAAATAAACATTTTATTGCACATATGCACCTACACACGTAAACAAACATCAATTACTTTCTGTTCTTTTTTCCCCCTTCTTTTTCTTCTCTACAGAGAACAGTGTACCATGCTAGGACTAAACCAATCCTGCATAATGTTAACGTCATATGTGCTTACAGCACTTCACTTATACTGCAATAGTCATTTAACAACCAACCAACCAACCAACACTGATATTACAAAACTTATCGTTGATGTATGCATACGTGCATGTGTGCATGTAAACAGAAAGAAGTAGGTGTGTGATACTGGTGTAATAATAAAAAATATTGTCATTGCTTTAAAATCCAATACAAAGCATTTACAACATTGATAAATGTACTGTTGATATGAACAAAACACGTTTTTTTGTAATCGTGCACATAAATATGTTTGTATGTATTAAAAAAATTTATATAAAATATACATATATTCATATATATATATATACAACACTAATTTTTTGAAAATATATTGAATCGATTGTCCATGTCCGTTTGTCCGTCTGTCTGTCTGTCTATGTAAAATTATGTTTAAGCTATTGGTCGCATTTTGTGAGATATTTCGATAAAATTTGGTACAAGGATAAGTAGCTTAAAGAGGAACCCTATTGAAAATACACCGGATCGGATTATTTTTAGAATCCTTCCCTTCTATTATAATGAAAGTGTTTGTATGGCAACATATTTCAATTCTTAATAAATGTTGACAAAATTTGTTAAAGAACAGTTAATTGGCCTAATATTTAGCTGTGTGAAATTTGTATCCAATCGGATTATTTTCAGAAACCCCTCCCATATAATAATACTTCACGAGGTGACAACCAAAATAATTGTAGCATCATATAAGAAGCTAACTAGTGTGCGGTATTAAATGAGCTTGACCGGCATTTTTACTTGTTTAGCTATTGTAGGCGTGGCACCATATCTAATTTATCTACGTGACGCTTGCTGCAAAGCCTTTTTCTCTATCATCCTTATAAGTTATACCTGTTTTATTCATTTACCAATTGTCACTAACTATAAATCGTTGCTGTTTAAAAAAAAAAACAAAGAATATAAAAAAAATCCTTCTCTTATTAACTCCATAAAGTTTAACTAACTGTAATTATTCTTGCATTTCTAACAACATGACAGACTGGCAATTAAGGAGAAAAACAGCTGGTGTGCTGATCTTTCAAACAAATTTATGTTCAGTTTTTCTTTCTTTCCTGTTCATTTATAATATAAGAATTATTTGAATAGTTCGTCTTACTACTTGGATAAAATTTATTGTATAATGATATAAAAAAAACTTACCGATTATTTTCTGTTATACTTGAATCCCCCAATGCAGATAATTTGCCATCATAAACGACAGCAGGAGCTCCAGGAGCTGGGGGAGTGTGTAATGGGGTGGATGGCGTGGCATAATGCCATTGATGATAATAAGCATTATAATTGTTATCATGAAATGAACGACCTGACACAGCATCAACCGCAGTAGTGACTGCAGTATTAATTTTGTCATCCCAGACGGCATTTGCATTTGCATTTGCCCTACCAACAGGTGATGAATCATAATAATCTCTTTCGGCATCTGTACTATCATAATATTGTGATGTTTCCAGCTCTTTGTTAAACGGATAATCGTATTCATAGTACTGATTATCTTTATATACCCCACCAACGTCACTCCGATCATCACTGTCACTGCCACTGCCATTGTCATCCGTTTTAGCATACACTACTACCGGCATTTGTTCTTCATAATAATAATTGGATTCGTTAGAATTTTTTGTTTGATTCGAAAGTTCACGTAAATTTCTATCTCTGTTTGATTGTTTAAAATGATTCGCTTCTTTGCTGCCGGTTGTTGTAATTATAGAAAATTCCCCATAAAATCTTTCAGCAGAATCATTAAGCTGCAATCTGTTGTTTCCGTCACTTGACGTGCTATTGAATAAGAGTTGAAGAAGAGATGGTTTTATGCTGAGTTCCACAATAATCGTTAAAATTGAGATGATTAGCAAAAACATCAGTAATATGTTGAGTCCGCAATACTTATAATTAGTTGCCATCTTGTTTTTTTTTTTTTTGTTTTTTAGTTTTTTTCAAGTGTATATATTAAAGTTTCCTGTATTCTTAAAAAATTGTCAATTCCAACAACCTCTTCTATCGAGCTCTTAATGCTTTGCTTATTACATCAATACTAAGTAAAAAAAAATTTATTTTATATTCATTCCCTTTATTCTAGAGAAAGAAGATGGCGATAATAAATAAATAAAAAAAAAAAAATATTTTCACAAGACGTTGAACCAGATCTAATTTTGTTGTTGCTAATGTAAATGGCACACGTTCATCACGTTATTTACCTTAAATGTTTACTCGTACTAACCAGTAAAGAATTTTTTAAAATTAAATTAACACCTTTTTACTGACGCAAAGTTGTTAAAAAGCAATTATAGTTAGTTCAAGTATTGAAGCTTTAAACTCAGTTGTTAAGAATGGTTAACAGCAATAATAAAAACAACAGCTGTACTTCTCAAGTAATGTAAGAAAAATGATCTGAAGAAAATCATTTACATCAGCAAACAGAGTTCACCAATGATAACATGAAGTGGAACAAGTAAAGATGGTGTATTCGATACTACTCCTTTTTTGTAATACCCTATTTTCTATTCTGAGGCAATTCTTGTCATTGAAATATCTCAAAAATTGCTACCTGTAGCTTGCGCACAAATGCACATGGACAGATGGACATGGTTGAATCTATTCAGATTTGGATTCTTAATCGAACGATGTAATTGAAGGTGGGTGTGGTATTTGCCGATTAGGAGTTACAAACTTAATACATCCTTCGCCACAAATGGTGTAGAATATAAACATTAAGAACTGCGAATTTTCTTCATTTAAAGACTTATTTTATATTATGGCATGCATGGGGGAGAGAGTTTAAAAATTTGACCGATCAATAGTAATCATTCTTGGCCCAAAAGACATCCTTAAAAAAAAAATAATAAAAAATTGCAACCTGTACGTTTATGACAAGACATACTTAGAGAGGCGATGGACAAATCGATTCACATTTTGATTGTGATGCTATCGGTATAATTAATATTGAATTGTTTAGGAATAACTGAACAGATACATTATGTATAACCTTTGGCCACTTTGTGGTCTAGCGTATAAAAATTCTTTTTGTAAAAAAGTTATAAAAATATAATTTTTATTTAAATAAAATTAAGTATTTTTTTATTTTATTTTATTTCATATTATTTTATTTTTCCTATTTGAATTTTGAAAAGAATTTTAACATTTTCACTTGTTTTTTGTTTTTCAGTTATTTTATGATACTCTTAAGATTTAAATGAATTTCTAAAAGCACACAAAACAGCAAAACAATATATCACACAAACAACAACAACAACAATAACAATAACAACATATGTACATAAATTACAAATGGTAGCATGGAATGGAATGGAAAGCTGCATGTAGGAAGCTTATGATTAGTCAAAAACATACACAACTACTTGAAAAATGAAAAGAAAACACTTTATGTGCTTGTATATGTGGTAGTACGTATTATGTTAAGTCGAGAGGGAAGCACATTTACAATAATACCAACAGAAAACAATTTTAAGCATCGAATTACAACCAAGAGTTTACACGTAAACTCCAAAAGAAGCTAAAATGTTGTTGAATACTCATCTTGCATAATTTTGTAATAATATTGTGAAAGTATGTCTTTACATTACAAAATATATAATATTGTATAATATACACAGACGGCATACTTTAAACAAACTGTGCTATTTACTGCACACAGTTTACTTTGCTTGTAGTCTTTATTGCCATCTTATATCATTTATAAGAACATTGAGTAGATAATAAGGGTTGAAGAGAAGAAGAAGAAGAATAGGAAATAAAGAGAGAAGGGTAAACAAACAAACACATACCATATACATAAACGAACATATACATACAATGTAGAAGGATACATTACAACATCCTACCCACTGGGTTATGCAGATACCCACACGAATAATAATACTGGTACAGCGAAGATGCTGTAGCATATATGTGGATAGGCAAAACATACTTTTCAAAGCTAACATCTTAGCTTATGGTAAAACGTTTTTCCTTCTTCTTCTTTTTCTTCTCCTTTTTCCAATAAAATCAACATTCTCGTCAACAACATCAACATCATACTGATTATTGTAATGATTGCCATAAAATTATTCCCTTTATAATATAACCATATGTATTTACTTTTGCATACAAATATATTTACATTAAATTATAACATTTAAAGTATGTATTTTTATACCCTACACATAAGATGGGGTGTATAGTAAGTTTGTCATACAGTTTGCAACATCCAGAACGAGGCGTCAGAGACCCTACAAAGTATATATATTCTTGATCGATATTAAAAACTGAATCGATCTAAACATGTATGTCCGTGTATCCGTGTGTCTGTCTTTTTTTGCCATTCTTACGAACGCAAGTTTTGAGATATTGAACTTCAACTTTGCACAGATGCTTTCAGTATCTGCAAGCAGATTGCTTTTTGAGGGCAAATTCGGTCACGAGCCATGCCCATAATCTTCAAAAGTCAGACACGTCCACAATTTACAATAAACCATACTTAACGTAAAACTCGACTTTCAATCTAATACATAATGCATCACTAATATATATATATCTGCCACGCCCACCATTATGGATATGGAGGGTATTTAAGATTTGCCCTAAGCCAAATTTAGTTTTCTTACTTGTTTGTATTTATGAGTAACTGTATTGATTGCATGGTAATGATAATCGTTCTCGTGTTTCTTATAAAATTTCACTGCGAAAAAAACATTAAATCGGATTGTAAGATAATTCCACCATAACCATAACTATATCGTTACAGTTATTATGGTAAATTCAAATAATTTTCGTATTAAATTATTGTACAAAACATTCACGACCATGTAGGTCGTTATCCAGCTTTGGCAGGCACTTTATTTACTCTCGTTATATTATTATTTAAAAACTTAAAATAATTTCTTATTCTAATGAAGAATCGTACTTAACTTCTTATAAAATTTATTATTCATTAACGGAAGTAATTACCTTTAGAAATATTCAACTAACCATTAACATTAATATATATGTTGGACGTACAGACATAATCATTTCAAAGCTTTAAATATTTATTATTTTTATACAATATACAACCAGTCTATCATAATGTATTATTTTCTTTAATTATGTGAATTTTTATACCCTGCAACATCCTGTGCGGTATATTAAATTTTTGCGGATGTTTGTAATTCCTAAAGGGCACATGCCACACCCACCTTCAATTAATTGAATCGATTTAACTATGTCCGTCTGTGTGTCCATCTATATTTGTACGTAAGATGTAGGTCGCATTTTTTGCCATATTTCAATGAAGAAGGACATGTATTGGCCCAAAAATAAACCCTTTTGGAAATGGATAGGATCGGACCATTTTTAGAACCCCTCCCCATATAAGGTTCTATTATAATGAGAGTATGAGTATGGCAAAAAATAGCAATTTTTAATATCTTTGTACAAAATTTGATGCGGAATAGTTCATTGGATTCCTGATTGGCTGGGCCAACTTTGGACCCGATCGGACTATATTTAGAATCCCTTTCCATATAACGATATTTCACGAGGCGACAATTCCTCCCATGTACTGATACAACTGAACTAATTGTAGCATAATTTAAATAGCTAAGGGGTGTAGAGTATTTGATGGTCGGGCTTGACCGACTATAATATTTTGACTTGTTTGTTAAAAAAAAAAAGGTTAAAATTTTTTTCTTTTATTTAAGTATTTAAATTAAGTTTTCCGTTTAAAAAAAATTGTAATGAATTTCATTACAAAATACTTAAATATTTTTTAACCACAAAATATATTCATAGCAATACAAGGACAGTTAAGAAAAAGGGAAACATTTTTCTACACTTTAAGAAAAGTTTAAATAAATATTTTGAAGAGTTGCTTTGGAAGGGATTTAAAAATCAGAAAATTTAAAATAAAACCGTGTTAATACAATACACTCTTCTTCTTATCTATCGTTTCATAAAATAGACACCTTTTCATGTTCAGTGTATTTCCCTTTGTACAGTTTAAGTCCAATTACAACTACATTTATCAACAAAATGAAAATGAAAGAAGCCAAAAAAAAAAAACACTTAAACAAATAAAAGTACGTATTGTGCAAAAAGAGTGAGAGAGAGAGAGAGAGAGAGATCGAAATGAAAAATTCAAAAAAAAAATACAAAGAAATCTAATTGAAAACCAAACACAAAATAAAGTTTTTCAATTAAAATAGGAAAAATTAAGTGTGAAAAAACCGCAGCATAGACCACACAGAGTAAAAACTCAAATGGAATGAAGAAGAAAATTGACATAATGAAAACATTTGAATAAAATTGAATGATTCAAAGAAACCCTTCAAAAAAAAAAACAGAAAAATAAACTAATAAAAGAGAGAACAAGTAAAAAAACTGTATATAACTATGGGCTTAAGACAGCACTTAAATACCCTTCACTTGTACATACCTAGTGGGCGTACAGACGTACGTAGGTCGAGTTTTACGCTGACAATGAGTTTTTGTAAATTATAGGTGTGTCTGTTTTCCGACCAAGCCCATTTTTAGCACATCGATGGATAGCATAAGTATAGATATTTGTACCAAATTTGAAGTTCACGGGTAAATTTTTATGGCAACTTTTGGCCATTTCAAATAGCGATCTGCGTGCAAAAACAAAGAGTGTCTGTGCAAAATTTCAGCCCAATATGCCAACAAGAGAGAGACATACGGGCACGCGGATATTTATGTCTATATCGACTCAGTTTTTGATGCTGATCAAGAATATATATACTTTGCTGGGTCTCTGACGCCTCCTTCTGGGTATTGCAAACGAAAGAACAAACTTTATATGTATACCCTTACAACGTATATGTATACCCAACAAACGAATTTGTTAATTAATCGTTACTTTATAATGATTATTCCAATTAAACGTTGTTCTCTTTAAAGTCACTTTTAAAAAGAAATAATTAATTAAAGGCCATACTCCTCTCAAGTCCTTTCTAAACAACTCCTTCTAACGAGTTGATGTTTAGTCTTTATTTTATCTAATCTAGAGATTAGTTAACATAGTGCGTGTTACACCTGACTGTGTTTTTATTTATATTCGACATACGGTTCAACCCCTGTAATGCGTGTATGCTGTCAAATTAAATAAATTCTTCCTGGGCTAAACCCAGTGACTGTAAACATAAAAACAAAATATAAGTAAATATTTAACTTTGTAACAAATACCAACAACAACAACAACAACACAAATAATAATAATAATAATAATAATAATAATAATAATAATAATAATAATAATAATAATAATAACTACCTTATTACAATAACAACAACAACACACCTACAGAAATGAGCAGAATAAGAACAAGAAGAAGAAGAAGAAGAAGCAGAGGGGAAAATAAACGGAATAAAACGCATAACAGTCGAACGGCAAATACTTAAGTTCACATTTCCGCTTTCATTGTCGGTTATGTTGTTGAGTATGTGGGAGAAAGAATTCTTTTCCCCTTCAGTCGTCTCCTTTTCCTGTTTACCCATTAAACGAACAAAAACAACACACACAAAAACACAACCCAGAATATATAAGAAACACCTGCCATACAGTTTTGTTATAAAGTTAGTACAATAACATGCTGTCTAACTATACCTTTAAAAGTTTTGTAAGCTCTACCTCCTCTAAACACAATACCAATCTACCGTCTATACAGTTACTAAGTGATATACAATATATACGATTGTGCGAGTGCAAGTGTACAGCGTGTGGTGTGGTTTACTGGCATTTTTAGTTAGATTTCCATCTAAATTACAGTCGTACTTTGTATTTAGTTCTATTATTAATTCTTCTTTCCTCTCTCTCTCTCTCTCTCTCGTTGATGTTTTTATATTGTTTCTTCTTCTAAATTCCTTCATATCATTTTCTTTAGAATTCCATCGTACCTACAATATAATCGCATAAAACTGACGCCTTTTGGTTAACACCTTCTTTTAAGAATTATATACATATGAGTTGGCGCGCGTGTGTGTGTGTCTGTGTGGTGCTCTGTATATATAGCCTATAAATTTTACATTTTCTTTGTTGTTGCTTAAATATTTTATTTCTGTTTATTTTGTAATTAGTTGCTTTTGTTAAAACTTAATTGTGCAGTGCCCACCTGTGCTCTTAAAAATACGTACCACCTCATAAAGACTAAAAAAAAAAAAAAAAAAGAATGAATTAAATCATTATGTGTAAGTAAATTTTATAGTTTAATAAAGTCATTGTAACAAAAATGAAGTGAAATTATTCAAATTTCAAAAGAAATGAATTGAAATAGTTTGGTTGTTTGGCAATGACTTGCCGCCTTTTACATGATTTTTAATGTTTTATTTAATATAGTTAGAATTAACAGAATTTGATTTGATTTTATTCGATAATTTGTTGCCATTTTGAAATTAATTTCATTATGTCCCTCTCGTAAAATCTTTTCTCCCTATTGGCAAAAAACTGAGACATAGTCACAGTCTTCTCTTGTGTTGAATTTAATGCCACCAATAGAGTTTTGCAGCGACAAGAAAAGATAATAATCCGATGGAGCAATGTCAGGACTACAAGGCGGGGCCTGGCGTTGAAATACATTTAAATTGCTGTAGATAGAGAACAACTCGTGCCATCTATCTCATTGATATCTAAATGAAAATTAAGATGTATGTATATAATAATCAACACAGTTGGTGGCCCATAATTAAAATTTAAATTAACTCGATAGGGTGACTGTCGAAAAAGAAAATATTAAAAATTTATGGTAAAAATTTAGACGGGAAACCGCAATAGAACCGTAATAGTCTTCGAGAAACTCATCATTTAACAACAAATTACCCTTAAAACTAATCTAACCTAATGAGAAAGCTAATGTTAACTAACTAATCTTATAATCTCAATGAGTTTAAACTTTTAGTGCATAATTGCTCAATTTTTACTATGCAGCACTATGTACAATATATGTATAAAATATATCTTAAAAGATATTTTTGTTAATATTTTCTTCATTTTGAAACAATCTTCTACCCTAAGTTTGTGGGGATGTTTGTAACTCCTAAATGGTAAATGTTACATCAACCTTCAATAATACCGATCGATTCAGAATCATAATCTGCATCGATTTTATCATGTCCGTCTGTCCCGTCCATGTATAATTATGCGCAAGCTACAGCTCACATTTTTTGAGATATTTTGATGAAATTTGGCACAAGGACATGAATTGGCTCAAAGTGAAACCTTATTAAAATGAACCAGTTTGGATCATTTTTAAAACCTCTCCCCATATAAGGTTCTATTATAATAAAGGTATGAGTATAGCAAAAAATTGCAATTCTTAATATTTTTGGACAAAATTTGACGAGGAATAGTTCATTAGTCTCATGATTGCCTGGGCCAACTTTGGACCCGATCGGACTATATTTAGTATCCCTTTCCATATAACGATATTTCACGAAGAGACAATTCCTCGCGTTTTCTGATACATCTAAACTAATTGTAGCATAATTTAAGGATTTAAGTGGTGTAAGGAATTACATGGTCGAACTTGACTGATTATAGCATTTTCACTTATTTCGCTATATAGTTACAGTTCTACATATATAGTAACGGTATCAGGGTTATGTGAACATGTTGTATACTTTAAGTTAACATAATCGGATTATTCTTATTATTATTATTTTTCTTTTTTTTTTTTAATAACAGTGCTTTTTTCTTTGTTCTTCACTTTCATACAGTGTTTTGGTAAATCTGTGCAATGTAGAGGATTTGCTTACTTACGTTGTATATAAAACCTCAACCTTATGCAAAGTATGTATTTATGGATACATATGCATAAGCATGATTAAGGTATAAACAAAGCATACCAAACCATATGTGAAGGATAGGGGGAGTGGTAAAGAATGAAATCAAATTTCAATTATAACACTATCCTTGCCATAATCTGTAAGGGACTTTCCTACAGCCAATCAGTACATAGTACCACACCACTTAGGCTAATGAGAAAGTGATTTAAAAGGTAGAAAAACAATTAAGGATTTTTTTATTTATTTGTTTGTTTGTTTGTTTGAAATACCAATTAAAAAGGTAGAAAAATAAAGGGCAAGGGAGAGTGTCAAAAAAGATGAAAAAACAAAGCAAAACAATCCGCAATTTAAGTGTTGATAGGATATAAAAATAATTCAACCATAAAGATATAAATATAAAGGTAAATATAGAGAAGAAAACATATGAACTAAAAACGGATATTTTTTAAATATATATGATAGTAAAAGAGTAACAAAAACAATATAACCATTTGGCAGTTCATTATTATGCAAATCGTTTTGACACCTTAGTAGTTGCCTATACGTTGTTGTTGTTATTATTGTATGTTTATGTAAAAGTCTAGAAAAACCAACTAAACAACCACAACATCCACCTACTACCTTTATGCACCTATACACACACATATACAATCATAAAGTTGATAACGAAAAAAAAACCCCAAAAAAAAAAACCTGAGAAGATAAAAGTACGTGCAAAAACTTTTATAAAACATTTGCATAAATAAATAATTTAAATGTGTGTGTGTGTTTATTTACATATACATATGTGGCTAGTATTTATAACAGTGTCTATAATCCTTAATTACTGTTCTGCACCAGGACAAAAACTTTTGTTCATCTTTATCCAGAGATAAATAGTTTTGTTTGGTAGGGTAATTAAAACCCAACCACAAATTTATGTAGGTGATAATCTTGTGTGAATGTGTTTGTACGATATATATAAAAAAAAATTAAATATTACAACTACAACTATTTTTTTTTTTTATAGAATTTACTTTTCATGAAACCTTTTCTTATCTTCTTCAAAACTTTCAATGTCACAGGTTAAGTATTTAAAAAGAAGTAACAAAAAAAAACTAAAACGAAGGTGCATGAGGTAGGTACATAATCACGTTTTGATTATCTCTAATATTGTATGGATCCGTATGATGGATCAGCTGGCATGTTGAGTTTTACGTTAAATATGTTTTTTTGTAAAATGTGGGCGCGCCTGTAAACCAACCACGTCCATTTGTCCACGTCCATTTTTGTACATCCATAGATGGGGTGATTATATATATATTTCAATTTTTGTAATAGATATATATGTTATTGTCGATTGTGGGTGTGGCTCTAGGCCGATATTTCCCAATTTAAAGAGCGATCTGTATGCAGAATGTTTAATGATATTTTTTATTAAATTTTGTTGTTTCCTTGGTTACAATAAAATTTGATACAATTCTTGATTATTAAGCAAAAACTTTACACAGGATTTGAACAACTCATATAACCGATAGCCACGGCCACAATTTACAAAAATCTCTCAAAACCACAAACAAATTATATGTTAACTGTTAACATGTTAAAATTGTTCATCTTTCTTTCCATGTAAAATTGTCGTACAGGTCACATTTTTTGAGATATTTCAAGGAAATTTGGTATATGCCCAAAGAAAAACTCTATTGAAAATGGACCCAATTAGGCCATTTTTCGAACACCTTCCCATATAATGTTCTATTATAATGAAAGCCTTGTTATGACAAAAAATCACAAAATTTGGAAAAGAATAGTTAATTAGTGTCATATTTGACTGTGCCAAATTTGAACTCGATCGGACAATTTTAGAACCCTTTGCCATGTGCTGCGTATACAGATATAACCAAACAAATTGTAGCATAATTTAAGGATCAAGGGGTGTTAAATGGCCGGGCTGAACTGACTATAATATTTTTACTTGTTTAAAACTAACTTTATTTAAAATTATTATATTTTTTAATATTCCACTCTTTCCCGTGTATTTATATAACTCAATAAAATATTTTAATAAAATTAATTACTTTGCTTTTACAATTCATTTATGTTGCACAGGTTTGGTTAAGAAGAAAAGAAAGATGCTTGCATATAAGAAGATAAAACCAAATCAAATGAAATCAAATAAAACGCACACCTTTTCTGTGTAATCAATGATGGTACTGTTAATTAAGTGTCACAGAGATTGAAAAATCACACCAATTTCATGATGCGTCAAAGTAGGTATACAAAACCATACATATGTAGGGACAGACGTACGTACATGGCATGATAAAATATATACGAGATGTATATAAATATAAAAGTATAAGTGTGCTTATCGAGTTGAGTTGAAATTGTACAGCAGCAGTAGTATTTTTCAATCATGCCTTTTTGTTTTTTATATACCCTTCTTTCTTTCTGGTGTGTTTGCACGGTGATGATGATGATGAGAATGTAGCTAAATTAAACTAAAACCACAACAACACACAATAAAAATGCAGTTACCAGTGCTTTGGCAGTAGTGACCTTAGCAACATATACACACGAATACTGATATAAAATGAACATTATCATGTGCGGATAGGTAAACATTTAATTGTGCATGTGTATGTGTATGGGTGCCTGCTGTGAATGCTTTGCCATGCCATTCATACCATACACATATTTTGTCTGCTTACAGTCAGTATGCTGGTATGACAGTTTTATACATATCCGTTTCCGGTACAGAAAGTTTTAACGGGACTTGTCCACAGCACATAAGCACACACTGCCACACACGCGCACACACATATATATAAATGTATTGATAGCAATAATGCAAATTACATATTAAAAGTAAAGCCCCAACTACCAAAAGAGAGAGAGAGAGAGAGAGAGAGAGGGAAAGAAATGAAAAGAGATTGACTGTAATCTGTAGCAGTTCCTCTTGCAGCAATATAAAATTAAATCAAATAAAATGGTGAAAAAAAATCATAAAAAATCTGTAAAGGTCAACAAACATTGGAAATATTTTCCATATATTTTTCCTGTCTGACATATCCTTCTTGTATGAAAATCTATTTAAAAAAAAAAAGTGTAATAAAGGTAAAGCTACAAATGAAAGTTGAGAAAAAAAAAGCGATTCCGGACATCTTCTACTACTACTCCGCATACTACGTCCTTGCTATTAATGTCAATTGCAATAATATGAACAACCATAGTATTATTACGCTGACATACTCGTATATATGTATATGTGTGTAAACGAGTACATTTTGTAAAAGAGAAGATGGAGTGATGCTTACCATCCCAGCCTTTAACATGAACCGATAGCACAAAAGTCAACGAGAAGAGCCAGCGAGTATCATGCATAACTACTACTACTGCTGCTGCTGCTGCTGCTGCTGCTGTTGTTTATGCATGCACATGCATGTTCGTGTGTGTTTTTGGTTGTCACACACGTTCATGTATCATGTATACCCAGCGTATTTTATACATTTGTTGCTGTCTCTCTTTCCGTGCATGTGTGTATCAAACGTAAGCTGAGATTATCCGGAAAGTTCAATTAAAATTCAATCTGTGTAAGTTTGTATTAAGTACATACACAGTCACACTTCAAGAGACATATGCATAGTGACATGCAGAGAGACACAAATACATACACACATATGCCTATATTATACAGACGAATATTCCAACAATTGAATGTCTCCTTATTGCACTGCATACATGCGGTTTTCAGTTCGACAGGCTAGAATGGAAACAATTACAGTTAGAAATATCGATTTTTGTATACAAAATATATTTATATATAAAGATGGACGGTACACTAGGTTTCCTATTCCGTTTACAACATCCAAAGGAAAGTATCGGTAACCCTACAAAATGTATATCATGTTGATCAGCATGAAAAACTGAGTCGATCTAGACAAGTACATCCGTAGGTCCGTCCGTTGTTGGCTCAGTCGTATAATTTTTCATATGTAGCTGAAATTTTATATATATATAAATAAAAATTATATATAAATTGGATAAAATAGATCAAGTGCCACACCCATAATTAACAAAAATCTATCTAAGAGATACAAAAAGTTAACCTATGACCTTTTTATATGGTAGACATATTAATAATTAGTGCCTTCATCGATTTATGTGTTTTCCAATAACGCCCATATTTAAAAAAAACATTACTTGTACACAATGAGCATAATAAAGTACCTGCCACGCCTACACTTTACTTATAGATGAGCAAATTTACGTTTTTCCTTGTTTGTTGGTATATACTCGTATATATATATGTACGGTGCAAAGTAAAATTAGAACATTTTATGCATAAATTTTTTTTATGATTTTTATTGAAAGCTTTCAAAGTTCTGAAGAGACATATACAATATTTATACATAACTGGAAATGTTGTCTTGTGGTAGGTAAGTAAAAAATTGTGTATGGATCTTATGTATATATATGTATATATCGTTTATATATCACCTGGCTATTAACAAACGATTGATTCGTACATTAATATCCGTTTCCTCCACTTGACTTACTGCTCTTTGCACAATCGTCCTGATGATGATGGTGATACATACTCCATATGTTATGAAACGTATTTTATCTTCATATATAAATATTTATATGTATGTATGTATTTTTGTATTGATAAAAGAAAAGTCAACCTTGTACAAAATGAAATGACTTTTCAATAAAATAAGCTACAAAACAAATACATATCAATCGTGCTATAGAGCCAGCATTTAGTATCACATGTATTCTGTGCTGTTGTTGTTGTTGTTGTTTTTTTTTTTTTTTTTTTTTATTCCATTGGACATCATTGATATTCAAGGATGTCAGGTACTCTGCTGTCTGTTTTATACAACTGTTACAGCTGTTTTATGTTTCTCTGTATTTATAGGAATTTATTAAAAATATTACATGCTACAAAACTGTATAAAAGTGTGTACGTATACCAAGTGAAAATGAGCTGAGTCAATAGTCATAAAATGTGTAATTTTAAAATATATTTGAAAAATATAACTTAGACCACTTTCATCACCTTGAATACTCCCACCAATCATAAACTATAACAGTACGTTGCTGCCATTTTTTACTTTCTGTCTTTTATGCTTTTTGAAAAAAATCAACTCAATTTATTTTCTTGGATCAAATCTTAAACATATTCTATTCTGACGACTATTTTTCGGTGTTGCAAACAAAATAACAAACTTAATATATCATCTTATGTGCAGCGTTTAATGATGGTTTAATTTCATAGGGGACCTGAACTAAATCCTGTTGCTAAGTCAAATATTATTTTCACTGTTATTACTGTCACTACCAGGCACTAGAGACAGACGTACGGACATGTTTTAATATATATGTGAAAAAAATTATTCTAAATCAATTCATATAATAAATAATATAATTCTACGTAAATGTGTTTAGAAATATCATTTAGGGAGAATTCTATTAATAGTAGAAATATTTACATTCTACTTCTACTTTCCCTCTTGAGCTTCATTATGTGGGTACAAGTAGAAAGCCAAACAAGGATTTCCAGTCTTAGATTATGAACACATAACGCCTAAAAGCCTGCAATAATTGAAGTGCCTGAATGTTGGCGCCAAATTAAAAAAAAAACGACACCATCAATATAATACCCACTTAGTTATTAACACAGGTTCCTTAAAACGGCTTCATTGACTCTCCCACTTATGCCTCAAAAACATCCAAATATGAAGTTTAACACAGTTTAAGTGTACCTTTGTGCATTTATACAACTATGTACATAAGGCAATATTGTTCAAGTCATTTAGTGAGAGAGGATTACCTCGTTAAGCATACATGTGTACATGTGCTTAACTGTACAAGTACACTTGTTGTATGGAATATAATGACATCAACAACAACATTAACATCAACTACATCATCATCACCACCATCTTCATCTTCAGCATTATTATTATCAGCAACATTATCTCGTGGCAATCATGATCACCACTTAATGTTCAAGCATTGCATTTAACTTTGGAAACAACAGAAAATGTAACCAAAAATTTTGTACATCATCAACTGATTTTCAGACAGCATTGTATATGACAAAATATTCCCACAGTTTGTACAACTTGAGTACAACAATACGATATCTTTAGTGCAGATCTATTTTATGTTCTACTCTGCTTACTGTCACACCACTTTCAACATATTCTTTCCATACAAGTTGCTGTTGTTGTTTTATAAAGTGAAATTATAAAGTTTTCGTTGTTTGTTTTATTTAAGATTAACTAACGAATTTGTTATATATATACGCTCACGCACACCAACACCAACAGCAACTACAATGACTAACAAATGTCAAATGGCTGCTGTTGCCGCTGAAAACTTTAAGTAACAAACTAATTTTCGCATCAAAATGAAATAATTGTAAAATGCGAAAAGCTTGTTCGCGTTGCTTGCCATAAGAGAAGAACATGTTTGAAAAATAACAAGTCAGAGAACTAAATTTGGCTTAGACCAAATCTTAAATACCCTCCACATCTACGTAAAAAAGGTGGGCGCGTCAGGGGTATATAACTAAGCTCTCTAATAGTGTATTACGTATCAGCTTGCAGGTCGAGCTTTATGCTGACTACGGTTTTTTATAAATTGTAGGTGCGTCTATTTTCCGATCACGCTTACTTTTGGCCCATAGGTGGATGGAATAACTATAGATATGCATATCAAATTATAAGTTCATAGGTCAATTTTTGTGTCAGATATTTGAGTGACAAACTTAGCATACCCCCATATTTTGTGAAGGGTATAAAAATGACATTTATTTAATTTAATTACAAAAGGTTTTTCACTGTCAGTTAAACATGAAATTTCGTCGAAAATTTATAAATCTTTAAATACAAATTAAATATACTTTTTTTTTTTTGGGTGCCATGCAATCAAAATTAAAACCCAGAGCTTCTGCACTCTTGTGTTCATGTTTTTTTTTTTTTTTTTTTTTTTTTTAATATTTACATAATTTATATAAATATTGTTTATATTAATAAAATTTATATAATTTTTTTATTATGGATTAATATATATTTTATAAAACTTAATTATTCCGTTAGCTTATTGACTTTGACCGGTCGTGTTGTATTATTTATTTATTGTGTACGATTTTTATTATTACTATTAATATATATTTTTTTCTGAGATTTTTTATGCCCTCTCATTAAATTATTAAATAAGCTTTAGCAGTAAATTCCTTTTTTCATCATCATGTACAACAAAAACAAAGTATTTTTGTAGTGACAGATGCGACCTATTTATGTATACATTGTGTACAGTAATAACCTATAGTAGTAATAAATACCATGAAAAGGATTAATTTATAGAAAATGTTATTGTTGTTGTTAGGGCTTGCCATACCTAATAAATTTATTTCATTTCATTACATTAATTATGAATTATTCTCATTCTGATTTTGCTCAATACGTACAAAAACTAAAAAACCAAATAATGTTCGAACATCTATGTACGAAGTGGGGGCGTGGCAAGTACGCGATCATGCCCACTAACGTTGTATGTATTATGTAGCAACTTCCAAGTCAGGTTCTGTAGCAAGTATAATTTTTTTACAAATTATGGCAGTTTTTGTTATCCGACAACGCTAATTTTTGCCACATAGATGCTCTAATTATAACTATGTGCATATCATATATACATATGTGCACGTAAACCGAATTTCATTTTTATACCCTTCACATAAGATGGGAGGTATACTGAATTTGTCATTCAGTTTGCAACCCCCGAGGCGTCAGATGTTCTAAAAAGTATATATATTCTTGATCATCAGATCAAAAATTCAGTCGATTTAGACTTGTATGTCCGTGTGTCCGTCTGCTGTTGGCAATCTCAAGGGCGCAAATTTTGAGATATTAAAATTTATACTTTTAGATACTTTTAGTTTCTGCATGCTCATCGTTATTTAAAATGGGTAAAATCGGTCTCTAGCCACGCCCACAATCAATAAAAATATATATATATATATATATATATTTATATATATATATATGCTACAAAAATTGTGCTATAAAATTAAAATTTAGTACGAATATGTATATTTATCCCAACAATCGATGTGCCAAAAAACGGCGTGCTCGGTTAAAGAACACGCCCACAATCGACCCAAATCTATGTATCTGCTACAAAAATTGACCTATGAACTAATAATTTGATATACATATCTATTGCAACCATCGATGCGTCAAAAATGGGTTTGGTCGAATAACAGATACGCCTATAATTTACAAAAAATCGTACTCCACGTAAAACTGGACTTGCAAGCTGATACGTAATACGCTATTAGAGAGCTCAGTTATATACCTACTACGTCCACCTTTTATATATGGATGTGTAGGGTATTTAAGATTAGTTCTAAGCCAAATTTAGTATACTTACTTGTTTATTTATAATTTTATTTCATTATTTACATATTGTTTACACATTAATTGAAACATGAAGTGTGAAAAAATTAATGTAAAATAAGATTAAAAATTTAAATAATTTTTTTTTTCATTTTTATTATTGTGTATCGTTCACCTCTCCCTATTAAATAAATAATTTACACTTTTTTTCATTACATCAATCTCACTCAACACTTTTTACACTTAAAGTGTAAAAATTATATTCGTCATGTCAACATTTTTGAAATGTTTACATGGAAAACTGACTAAAAAAAGTATTATTTCAGATTATCGCCTAGATCGAAGTTTTGTTAATGGTCATTTGTATAACAGATTCGACAAAATCATAACTGGTAGGTAATCAAAAGTTTGACTTGAACTTACCTTGAATTTATTTAATAATTTAAATTGACTTTCCATTTGAGTAAACAATAAATACTAGTATGTACATTGTATATACTCTTTCACCGAAACATTACCAGTAATAATGAAATTAAGAATTATATGCATAAAAAGTAACAAAGACAACCGATTAATTTTTTGTTATAAAAAAAAAAAAGAGAGAAAAGCGTTTAAACCTGAATTGTTGTGAACTACGTTGTTGGCAACAATATGAAACATTGATAAAAAATAAAAATTAATTATTTTTAATAACAAATAAATATGTAGTATTATAGTTAAATAATACCATGCAATTATAACCAGCAAGTTAAATTCTTATTTACTTTCCATTTAACTAAGTAACGTTAGGCCGAACACTAAATTTGGAAATAATTAAAAAAAGGTGTCCGATTGGAAAAATAGACTTTTGTCTATAACATTTCCAAGTGTACCATGTCCGTCTGTAAATGTAAATTTGTGCGCAATCTGGAAGGTAGCATTTTTTGAGATATTTCTTTGAAATGTGGTACAAGGACATGAAATCAATTGGTCCAAAGAAGAACGCAATTGAAAATGAACCGGATCAGAGCACCCTTCCTTATATAATGGAAGTTTTTATATAAACATAATTGCAATTCTTAATATTTTTTGATAACATTTGGTGAAGAATACATTAGCTTTATAATTGGCTTTGTCAAATTTGTACTCGATCGTACTATTTTTAAAACTTCTTCCCATATAATTATATTTCACAATTGTAGCGTACTTTAGGGAGCTAGTTGGTGTTTGGTATTAAATGGTCGGTTTTGACCGACTTTTCTTTTTTTACTTCATGAGAGGGTCATTCGTACTCCATCAATATTTATTTATACTTTAAATGAATTTTACTAGTTCTTATTATACAAAAATAATGATATATTTTTCGGCCAATGACAAACTTCACTAAATACATTTGCGCATTTGTCTGTCAGTTTGTATTTTTATAACATTAAAAAAATGATTATGTTAAAAATAAATAAAATGAATTCATTAAATTTCACATAAAATAAATCCATTGAAAACCACTTAAATCAACTACACAAGACTATGGATGAAGTACAAATGGCTGTTGATGAAGTATAAATTTTGAAGTACACTTCATAGTGATGTAAACTGAATCGGGTAAATTTTAAGCCACTTCATATATTTTGAACAAGTATGAAAACGAAATTTAGTTTAGGCCGAATTTTAAATATCTTCCATCTTAATGTACTGGTTGTGGGCGTGGCAGGTACCTAATTGAGTATTTATACACGTAAAATAAATTTTTTTATAAATTGTCAAGCCGACTCATTTAAGGAAGAGCTAATTATATATATATGTAGCAAATTTTAATTTCTGGAGTGAATTTTTGTTGACGATATTTATATTTTTGTCGATTGTGAGTGTAAATGTTGTCTTACTCCGCCCATTTTTGGCACATTGTAAATGATCATAATTATAAAATGTATACAACAGCTTTATAAGTAAATTATTATGACAGTTAAAAAGTTTTTTGTCGATTGTGGACGTGTCCATCAACTTAATTTGCCCTGCTTATAGTAAATAGTTTACTAATTTTGTCATTCCGTTAGCAAAACCCAGAAGGAGGCATTAGATACCCAACAATATATATGTATATATATATTCTTGATCAACATCAAAAATTCAATCGCTCTATATATATATATATCTGCCACCAAAATTGATCTATGAACTTGAAATTTGGTACGATTATCTATAGTTAACCCATCCATAGATGTGCCAAAAATGGCCGTGTTCGAATAACAGATGCACCTACAATTTATAAAAAACCGTAGTTACCATATGTAAAACTCCACTTGCAAGCTGATACGTAATAGAGAGCGCAATATATACGTCTTTACCATGCCCACCGTTGTAAATGTGGAAGGTATTTAGGATTTGGTCCAAGCCAAATTTACTTTACTTACTTTTTAATAAATCAATATTTTTGTTATATATTTTAAATTCTTCATCGCTTCTCTAGAACAGAATATACAAAATTTAACATTTATATTCATATTAATCATATTACAATGTAACCCTTTAAGCCGTTTATAATTGACTATTATTGTCGGCAAGATACAAAGCTGAATATGTACAAATTAGTATGTATGTCGGACACTTTTATATCTATCGTTTATCATACATAATAATTTATTGAGAATATACGTGGGCTAGCCCAATATGGAGGAAAGGAAATGATTTTAAATTCGGGCATTAGATTAATTATAAACATACGAGTATAATGAGGCTGAATACAAACGATGCTTCCTGGTTAATTCATTTTTCATATATTACTCCTTAAATTCTCTTATACTCGTATATTCGAGCAATAAAAAACCGTTTAATTTGTTGAATTTAATTAATAGTTCATTAAAAGTATATTAGTTAGTATTATTATGTTATAAACAATTGTTAATTTTTCATTATCCTACGTGACACCGTAATACTTGTAATGCAATTATAAAGTAATGAGCTCATTATTCTCCTATAACCAAGTGATACTATTCGTTTTTCATCCTTTTTTACGTTTTTATGATCTTTGCACGCTAAGCACGTGTTTCCGGGAAACACTTTAAGCGTTACAATTATCAGAAGTTAAAAAAAAAAATGTCAGCAGCATAGAATATTAACTCGAATATTAATCATGAAATAAAATCACTCAAACTATTCGTTCATAATTGGACAAAATCTACTTGATATTGTACTTTAAACTGAATAAAAATTAAATAATAAGCTAAATTAATATTTGGACAAAAAACAAGGAAAAAGACTATATTTGGTTGAGGCCAAATCTTGAATATCCACCATGTAGGCACCTAAGCTTTCCGAGGAGTATATAGCGTCAAAATAGCTTTTAATACTTTATGAATATTGTCTTTAAAAAATTGCTTCATATTCAGTTTTTTTGCACTGTGGACGTGTCACTTGATCGATTTTGCCAAATTTCCAGGAATTTGGAGTTGATATGTCTTTGGCGGCCCTAGCGCACACTCACTCGGTCAACCGGACAGTCACACAATCGATGCTGATTCAGAATATATATACTTTATAAGGTCTCCCACGCCTCCTTCTGGGCGTTACAAACGTATTGACAAAGTGAAGTTTATATTGCTTTACCAAGTAAAAGTTCTTTAACGCGCTGTTGGCCTTATTGTATGGAAGGTACAATTGAATTAATTAACACTTTTTTATATAGTTACTTTAGTACATAAAGAAGAAGAAGAATTTGTTAATGCTAATAAAGAAAGTTCTATGACCCACTTTAATTTAGAGTACTTATCGTTGTAGAAAAAATGCTCCAATATTTCTTTTCTTTACAAATTTTTCTACTCTCTGCTAATTGTTCAAGTCAACAAAAATCAATAAAATAAAAAACTAAAAAAATATATTGTAAGACAGACAGACAATGCACGTTAAAGCCAGTTCTAAGAAAAATGTGGAAAAAGTTATATATCTTTAATGTTTTGTGTAGAAAGACTTCATTGATGATCATGACAATTTAAGATTCATCTTCTTTCTATGCAATTAGTTTTTCATTAAACTTTGTCAGTCCAATAATAAAACACTCCTTGCTTTAATTTAGTTGTTGTAAACCATTCTTCTTCTTCTTCTCCTTCTTCTTTATTTTACCTGATTATTAAGTAAAATGAAAAAATGAAACCAATTGCAAAAGAAGGAAAATGTACACCATTACTGCAGAGCCATTATGTACATAAAAACGTTTACAGTTATACTTGTTAATTAAGTGGCTTGTGGCATATGCGGCACAGACACATGTTGTGGTTTTTCACTCAGACACAAAAACACATCCAATTTTATATTCAGCTACTTAAGTTTAAATCAGTATATTAAATGTATCCTGGCATGTGTAACAAAGCGCTTACACCAAAACCTAAACCTCTGACCGCTATATCTCAAATCAGACAATCCAGTTTCATTTCAGTAATAGTTATTTATGTTTCGAAAATTTCATCACGTATTATATAAGTCCGTTTGTGTTGAAAAAAACAACTATTCAAAGACAATACTGACAAAACAATCATTTCTGCAACTAAAGTGAAATTTTAACAAGGAAGAATATTAAATATGGCTTAGGCCAAATCTTAAATGACCTCTACATCCACAACGGTGGACGTGGCAAATATATATATATATATTGCGTTTACTAATAGTATGTATTACGTATGAGCATAAAGTCGAGTTTTACGCTGAGTACGGTTTTTGGTAAATTATGGACGTGTCTGCTATCTAACCACGCCCACTTTTGGTACATCCATGGATGGAATAACCATAAATAGATGCACCAAATTTCAAGTTCTTAGGTCAACTTTTGTGGCGGCTGTAAAGGTTTCTATCAATTGTGGGCGTGTCTGTTATCCGAACAAACCCATTTTCGGCATATCGAAGAAGGGAATATTTATAAATGTACATACGAAATTTCAAGTTCGTAGGCCATTTTTTGTGGCAGATATGTCGATTTTTGTTAATTGTGGGCGTGGCTCTTGATCGAATTTGCCCACTTTTCATTCTGCATGCAAAAACTAAAAATATTTGTGCAAAATTTCAGCTCAATATCTAAACATTTACGCCAATGAGAATGCTAACATTAGACGGACACACGGACATACGGATTCATGTCTAAATCGATTCAGTTTTTGATGCTGATGAAGAATACATATACTTTGTAGGATATCTGACGTCTACTTCTGGGTTTTTTTGATGGTAAACTTAGTATAACCCCCTATCTTATTTGGAGGGTATAAAAATAAATTACTATATCTGAAGCAGAAGTGACTACTTTTGAAGTACAAAAAACAATCCATAAAGTGAAATTTCCTAATTATAAAATACTCTTGGAACGTATACAACAGTACGTCCACATTTCGAAATTTTTCTATATTTCTGATTGCCTTAAATTGAAAATGACTGAAATACAAATGACTACGTGTGAAGTAAAAATGACTACATCTTGGACTTTATTGATATAAATAATGAAAATAAAAAAATTAAATTGTTTAAAATCCCACATTCCTGTGCTCAACATTGTAATACTTTACTCAATGTATTCAATTTGAATACATTTCTTTACCTGTTTCTGTTACATTTTATGCAGTAGTAAAAACCTGTTTTCTAAAAAAAAAAAAAAAAAAACACCAACAAACTTTAAACAAAATTGCATATTTTGGTTAATTTTTACTTTACGAAAACTTTTTCTTTTTCATGGAAAATTTGAAAATATTCACCGACAAAATTTGTTCACACACAAGTTTTCTGTAAATGACGTGGAAAACTACACTTTGGTAAAAGGAAATGAAAATATTTTATTTCAAACAAAAAAACAAAAAAACAAGTAATAACGGGGCTATATTAGGTGTATACGAAATCTAAAGTACCCACTAGCGTTAATCTCTTCCAATTAGTAATAATTTAAAATCTCAAATTCCTTTGAATAACGCCATTCCTTTGAAATACGCCAATACAACGTCATAAATTCGCTTGTTTTCTAAAAAAGTACATCCGAAAGTACAAAACTATTTCCTAGAAATACTCACAGGTTTATGAACAATGTCTTAACAATGCAAGTAAACCGTAATCACTGGGCGTTCCGGTTATAAAGTTTATATTTATATGGGGCAACCTACGCCAAATATTCTAAACCCCTCAAATGTACCAACGTCCATAAAAAGCCCTTTAAAGTTGGACGTGCTTAATATGACTTTTCCAAATATATAAAAATAATTCAATAATATTCTAGCAAAGTTTCGTCTTTGTATCTCTTATGATTTGTCTGTAATAAAGGAAAAACCATAAAAACTCTGCATTTTGTAATATTGTACGATGGCCCATGATCCGATTTAACCCATTTTTAATATTAAGGTACCTAAATACATAAGAATTATTTATACGAAATTCTAGATTTACAGGCCTTATGATTCAAGATTAATACGAAAGTAACTTTCAAGTAGAATTCAAGGATGTCAGAAGAGAACAATTTTAAATATAAGGGCATGAACAGATCTGCCAAATTTCAGGATATACGACTGAGTAGTTCAGGATTAATGCGAAATTTTAAAAATGTAAACAAATTTTAAATTTTACATGTAAAGGTGTGCTTTGTTCATATTAATCACTCGATGGAAGATTACATAAAAACAGTGGGCGTGGCAGGTTTATGATTATGCCTTCTTATGCGTATTACGTATCAGCATGCAAGTCGACTTTTACGTCGACTTATCCGATTACACAAATTTTTAGTACATCGATGGATGGGCTAATTATAGGTAATCACACCAAAATTTCGAATTCATAGCTCAATTTTTATGTCAGATATATAGATTTTTGTTAATTGTGGGTGTGACTCTTAACCAAATTTGCCATTTTTAAATCCATACAAAAACTAAAACTGTGTCCGTTTAAAATTTTAGCTCAGTATCTCAAACAATAACAGACGGATACGCGGACATACATGTCTAGATCAGCTCAGTTTTAAATGTTGATCACTGACGCTTTCTTCTGGATGTTGCAAACGCAAGGACAAACTTAGTATACCCCTATATTATGTGGAGGCTAAAAACCAAAGCCGAACAGTTAGGCAGACATGCTTAAAATTGTTTAGAAACGTTCGGTATAATAAAAAAAGAAATCTCTCGTTTGGCAAATTGAATAATTCTTCCATCCATAAATCGGGTAGGGTATATAAATTAACAATTTTTAAGTGAAATCTTTTTCTTTCTCTCTCTCTCTTCTCCCATTCTATTTGTTTTCGAATGTTCTTCTTTAAAGGTATGAAACAAATTGTTAAAGTTAAAGTTTAAGTTAAAGTTGCTGCGAAGAAGTAGCACAAAAACACTAGCTGCTGATTCCATATCTTTGGCCATCGTTACAATTTCATATGAAAGCAGAACTCCTCTACATGTCAGTCGTTAAATTGCTGCGGCCATGTTTAAACGTTACAGCATTTTATTACGTTATATATTTTTTAGTTGTTTTTCGCATTTTGTATTTTTTATTTATTTTTTTTATGTTTACATCTATTGATGCGTTTGTATGCGTGTATAACGGAAATAAATCGAACGGGAAGTGCAGTTAACAAATATTATATATTTACCAATATCAATAAAATTTCAGGTTTATGTTCTGTACGCTTGCTATAACTTATACGTACAAAGGATTAACAACATTTAAGAGAAAAACTATAAAATATCGAATAAATAATAATACATGAAAAAAGGGATAAATTGCCAAAGTAAATATAACAGAGAACCTTAGAGTGAAACGCATACGATGCGGTCGTGGCGCATAATTGGCGGTTGGTTAATATATGTGACATTTGAAATGATAACCGTTATAATGGGCTATACTCAGGTGTCAACAAGTGGTGGCAGTGATGGCAATAGTAGCAGCAGTGATGGTCCTAAAATTTATAAAGCATTCAATACAGATCTTCTGCTACCACAAAGGTATACAAAAATCTTTCTTTACTCTGCATAGTTAATGGTGGTCTCGGTGGCATCTGGGAATTGACTTTTTAAACTCTTTTCTGTATCCAATCATGCTGATAAACCATTTAAATGATTATATAATATGGTAATAAATTATATTATTCAAAATGGCGGCCTCTGGAAAGTGGCGTATCATCAATTATTTAACAAACTATTTAATATGGGTATCAAATGAAAAGGCTAGACTAGTGAAAGGCGTATTTTAAGTATTTTAAGTGTCATGCTAAAACAAGATAATAATGGCGGATGCCACAAATTTTTTTAACCATGCGTCTCAAATTGAACGGCTTGTGAAGCTTAAAACAAATATGGCGGGCGCCACAAGATGACATATGACCCACCTTAATAAATTTTATTTGATGTGGTTATCAAATGAAAGGGATTGTCATGTAGAGTACGATTACTTAAGCGACTTCATTGCAATTCAAAAATGGCCAACATCCCAAGGTAGCGTATTATCAATTCCTTCATAATCCATTTAATAGGGTTATCCAATAAAAAGGTGTGACAATTAAAAGACAATAACTATAGTTTTGCTATTTTATCTCACACGCAGAAACCATAAAATAGCGGGTTACTCTAGATATTAAAACACCTTGACACAGCCATACAATGAAAGGGTGTAATAAGTAGAATACGATAAACTAAATGATATCAAAAATAATTGTTTGTTCTTTTTTTTTTTTTCTTTATATATATTTTATAATTAACAATTTAATGCAATTCCAACAATTTAACAAATTTTATTTATTGAACAATTTTAAAAGCCGTTATAAACTATATAATAAACTTGTCATTCCATTTGCAACATGTCCGTATGTCCGTCTGTTATTGCCATTTATACAATCACAAATTGTAAGATATTGAGCTGAAATTTTATACAGACATAGTTTTTGTACGGAGAACGTTATTTAAATTGGGCAAAATCGTTCAAGAGCCATGCCCACAAACGACAAAAATCTATATATCTGCCACAAATTTTGAACTATGAACTTCAAATGATGGTGCACTTATTTAAGGTTAGCCCATCCATCGAGGTGCCAAAAGCGAGCATGGTTGGATAACAAACACGCCCACAATGTACAAAAAAATATTCATCATACTCGACTTGCAAGCTGATACGTAACTATTAAAGGACGCAATATATATATATATATATTTGCCACGCCCACCGTTGTGAATGTGGAGGGCCTTTAAAATTTAACCTAAGCCAAATTTAGTTTTCTTACTTGTTTTTAACTATTGTATGTATTATGATGAAAAAAAAAAAAACATTGCTTTAATTTTATTGTCGACCAAACAGTTTCAATTTCAATGAGCAAACTTATTCGTATACAACACCAGCATTAGCAACTATCAGAATGACACAAAAGCCATTATTACCATATCAGGAGCAGCAGCAGCAGCAGCAACAACAACAACAACAACAATCAATATATTATCATAATGAGTCTCAACATAAACAAAACTTACCAAACAAATATGAACAACAACAACAGTCAACAGATTTTATTGAAAATTTACAGCAGCAGCATCCAAAACAACAACAATCACAACCACTTGTATTTGTTACACCCCAATACGTAGCAATGGATCCAATTACACTAAACAATAACGGAATAATAACTAAAACTATTACAAGCACGCAACAGTGGGATAATAAAATTAAAGAGCCGCCAACACAACAACGACAACAACAACAATATCAACAACAGCCAGTACAAGATTTAGTGGTGGCTGGCACTGGTCGAGCAGCCATTTATGGCGATAGTGGTTATCCCTTTGGTCAACTTATCACACCATTAATCAAAACTACACAACAGCACCAACCAAAACAACAGCATCGCGTAATATTACCATCATCATCGTCGTCATTAACTTCATCGCTACCAGTCATATATCCAACGGTGGCCAAGGGTAATATTTATCAAAAACAAGTACAACGCAAACAACAACAACAACAACAACAACCAACTTATACTAAAATTTATAAATCAACGAATAAAGGTAAGAAAATTTTATATATTTTTGGGATAAAAACATTAAAAGCAAAATATTTTATGATGATGTTGACGCAAACACTTAACCGTTATTTATGTATAATACTATACATGTACAATATATAGAAGAGCTAAAGAGAGAACAGTGAACTATTTTCTCATCTCTTTAATTTTTATATGAAAACTTTAATAAAAATATGTATACCGTTACAGCAACAATAACTGATCGCTTTTCGCCCAGTGAAGCGGTAGCTTCTAATCGCTTGAAAAACCATCAACCAAGTAACATACCAATCCAAATTACTACCAATACGAAACCACAAAGCAATTTTCCGAATAATTTTGATGGACCAGCAGACGATTTATATTCATTTCCGCCCAATAACATCAACTATCCACCGATTGTCTCCGAATCTGTGATAAATAATTCTTCAAACGCAATTAATTCATATTCATCACCGCCCTCGGGACCTTTGCATAGTGATGAAAATATTGAATTAATAGAAAATTTACAAGACCCTAGGGAAGAAGGTTATGATTATAAGGCACCCATCCATCAGTATACGGCAGATGGATCAACGTTATCTGAGAGTAATGCTTCACCTGAATCGGAACATGACGATGGTGATGATGATGAAGACGACAATGATCATGATCATAATCAAAATGAAGATAATTTTTTTAATGGTATGGTAGATGATTCCATAGGAGTTTTACCAGCCAGTGCTATAATGGATAAACCGCAAATTACCGGTCACACCATTGAAGGTAAATTTTATTAAAAGCGAGTAAAAAAAATAAATTTAATTTAAGCCAAACTTAAGCACCCTGCACATCTACATGGAAACGGTGGGCGTGGCAGGTACAAAATAACGCTATCTAATCGTGTATCAGCTTGCAAGTTTAGAATACGATTTTTTGTAAATTGAGCACATGTCTGTTATCCGACCACGCCCATTTTTAGATCATGGATAGAATGCATAGATTATGTACCAAATTTCATCATTTTTTAATGCTAATCAAGAATATATCAGATATATATAGATTTTATAAGGTCTCTGACGGAAAAATTATTTACAAAATATTGCTTGTTATGAGGTTTTTTGTTAAATAGTGGGCTTGTCACTGAATTGATTTTGACTAATTTTAACTACCATAACAACGGCCAAGTTTGGAATCGATATCAGAATTTTTGTAGAGTAGAAGAGTGATTATCATAGAACACACATGCACGGACCGACGGACATAGTTAGATCGATTCAGTATCCGACACTTTTGAGAGCTGGAACCGTTTAGATTAAGTCACAGATACCCCCATATATATGATGCATACGATAAAAAAACTTTTTTTATTAAAAAAAAATAAAATTAATTTTTATAATCAAGAACATCCTTCTAATAATCACTTGAGCGTATATGATGATGAAAAAGAGTACGCTACACCACCAGCTGAATGGTTAAAACAACATCCCGAATCATCTAGTGAACATCCCAGCCATTATTATCGACCAGCAGTAAAACATTATCAACAAACGAAACCGATTAAGACGGCAGCACCGCCTTTATACACTTACAATGATGGCAATGATTATCATCATCATCATCAACATCATTATGAACCACATCATCATTATATAGAGGATGCAACGCCACCCCCACCACCGCCACCGCCAGAACCACGAGTTAAAAAGTACAGTTATTTTTATATTGGACGCAAGTTATGGTACATTCCGTTATATTTTACCGTGTGGTTTACCTTTTACGTCTTGTGGCTAATTTTAAAATCTATAGCCCGGCACAAGGTAATCATTAATAATAATTATTTATCCATAGAAATCTAATAAAATGATATATGAATTTTTGTGGTATCTCTCATATCAAGGTAAACCTGCCCAATCACTATGTGAATAGACGCAGCTTAAGCAGCCATAACGTGCTGTACGATCACGATGATTTCATAAATCAATTAACCGTAAATGTTTGGCAAAAAATTGAAGCTTTTAAACGGAAATATAATATAAAAGTGAAATAAAGGTCAATTAATGGAAAATCATTTTTTTTTTTTATTTTTATTTTTTTTTAATTATGGCGTCTCATCAACACAATACAGAATTTTAATGAATTATTCATTCATTAGTTACATAGTACGTACAAATGATAACCAATCGGCCTCTGAGCAGTAGCCAAGATTTACACATATACATAGACATTTTTACATATACAAAGAAAATCTTACATTTCATCTATAAACTCATAGATGACAGTCTCTTCACAGTCCTCGTCTTCATCGTCTTCATCTAACAATTCCTCTTCAATTTCATACTCGTGCACCTCTTCGTTACCACCATCATCATCATCACCATCATCATAAATGCTAGCATCTTGACTCTCATCATTCATATGATGAGATTCGGAAGAATCTTTCTTTTTATTATAACGCCTGACTTTGCGCGGCTGCGTTATCATAGTTTTACTAAAAAGAAAAGACAACAAGTAAGAAAAGTAAATTTGGCTTAGGCCAAATCTTAAATACCCTTCACATCTACAAAGGGGGGCGTGGCAGATATATTGTGTTTATGTTACGTTTCACACAGTAAATTGTATTGTATTTGTAAATTGTGGGTGTGACTGTTACGCGAGCAAAACTAAAAGTGTCTGCACAAAATTTCAGCTTAATATCTCAAAATTTAGGCCTTTGAGAAGGCCAACAACAGACGGACGCACGAACACACGAACACACGAACATACATGTCTAAATCGACTCAGTTTTTGACGCTGATCAAGAATATATATACTTTGTAGAGTGTCTGACGACTCCTTTTGGCTGTTGCAAACGTAAAAACGAAAGAACTTATCGCCAAGGTGGAGGGTATAATAAGAGAACGAATAGAATTCAGTGTTGATCCAATTTCCTACTTACACCGATTTTAAATCTTCCAATTTTGGTATTATGACTGGTTCCGGTTTTTCACCTTGTGCTTCCAATTCCGCCAACTCTTTGGGGTGAGATTTTCTTTTGTGCGAACGACAATTGCTACCATTCGAGAATGTTTTACTACAGAAATTACATTTATAAGGACGCATGCCGGTATGCAGAATTAAATGATTTTTAAAAGCTTTGACACGTTTAAAGGCTGCCTCGCAGAATTGACATTTGTACCGTTTCTCATCACTATGCACCAGACGATGCGCTTGCAGCGTCCGTCTAGTATTCAATTTAAGACCACAATCGGGGCATACGTACGTATCACCAGCATGTATATCCAAATGTGTCTGGGGCAGAAGGAGAAATAAACATTTTAATCATTTTCGTTCACCAATTACAAAATTGTGTTTACCTTTAATCGTGCCTTATTTTTGAAGCGCTTTTTACACACTTCACACTCGAACGGACACTCGTTGGTGTGCACCAGTTGATGTTCGTTGAGGGCAGACAATGTTTTACAAGCACGCCCACATTGATCACATATGAATGGTTTGATTTGTTCATGTACACTGGATACGTGCACTCGAACGGCACCGACATGGGAGAATTTCCGATGACAGTGCGGACAAGGCCACTTAAATTTCATATCATCTGGTAGATGGGTACGTAAATGTTTTTTTAAACGACTCTGTGTCTGAAAATCCTTATTGCACACGCTACACACAAAGTCTGGCAATTGTTCTACAATTACTTGATGCACCGATTCCATGTGCTTGCGATAAATATTTGGATTTTTATATTTACGTTTGCAGGTGCCACATATATAGCGTACGTCTGTTTTGTAGCCACGCGATGAATTGGTGGGTCGACCTCTGGGACGTTTTTTTAAGAAATCGAATGTATCAGCGGATGTGTTATTATCAGAATTCGTCTTCGATTCACATTCGTTGGGTAAAAACTCTTCATCATCAACAGCCTCAACATTTTTATCGTCCATTTCTCCTATATCATCGGCATCTTCTTCAACTTGTAATTCCACCTGACTACTGTTACGCTCATCCGCACCTTTGTCTTCATCAGTTATTTTTAATATTTTAATACATCCTTGATCGGTTACGATTCCTCCATTATCATCATCATCATCATCATCATCATCATCATCGTCATCATCATCATTCGCAGAGTGCTGCGAATGAGCGTGAAATTTGAGCTGTTTATAGAGATTATTATCATTCACTTCAACACCTTCCACATTTTCCTTTTCTTCTGTACAGGACTTCTCTGCTTCCAATTTAACTCTTTTGCGTTTAAGTGCAATTCTGTTTAATACATTTTCTTGTTGTAATTCATAAACATAATGCTGCATTTGTTGTTGTTCATGTTCATGTTCATGCTCTTGTTTTTCGATAATCACTTTGTTATCGGAATGATCCAATTCTTGAGCATTTATTTTATGTTTAATCTCACTCTCTTTTGTACTTAGATGCTTTTCCAAATGAATTGTTGTATCACCCTCCGACTCGTTCGTTATTAATATAAATTCCTCCGCGTCTTCTTCCAATTCCATATTGTCATTATCAGTTTTCTCGATATCGTTTTTAGATTTCCCTGATTCCTCATTACATTTAAACAATTCATTCCGTTTATAAGCTAAATGCTGCCAGTCTTCATTAATCAAACCACATTGCTTGCGCACATTTTTGGCATGTTCTAACGAAGTGGGCTTAATATTTTCCAACAGACAATACATCGCTTGTACTTTATTGACATGTTCAGTAAAATATAGTAATTCTTCAATAAGCCAATTGCAATTGCTGCACAGCTTCTTTGGTATGTGATCCTGGACTTTTATCTAATTAAGAAACAAACAATTTAGAAAACGCCAAAAGCTCATGGCCTTCACCTGCACTACTCACATTAACCCAAAAGTATTTTCCTATAGCTGTGGCCAATGAAGAGTCCACCACATTATGCGGGAGTTTGGTGAATATATTTAAAGTTTCTTCGCCTGCTTCTTCTTCTTTGGCACATAAGCGACACCAATTTAACCATGAGTTGGACTCTTCAGCATTTATTTCGCTGTCTTTAACTTCTGATAGTGACATTTTTATTTAAATTATTCATAACCCACAAACCGTAATATAAATAATTTAGATTTTTTAATTTTTTAATAAATAATGACAGATGCCACTCTAAATGATAAGGTAAGGTTTAGAGAACTGCCATGTTTAATTAAAAATATAAATGATGCTGCCAGATTGCTGCATAATGCTTGGACAGTTATTTAGCGTTGGTGACTTTCCCATAGGTTCCCACATACATGCGCTTTACTACGATTGTAGAAGAAGAATTATTCCATCTACATTTCACTATGAACAAATTTTTTTTTTAATTATTCGTCCAATCGTCTAATCATTGTCTAAGATCATGGAAACTGTAACAAATAAATGGCAATTGTGTTGTAGACTGTGTGCTGCATACGATTATGAAAATAATAAAAATATTCTTGAAGATGTGCAACTCGTTCAAACAATTAAAGAATATTTTCGCATACAGGTAACAATTCCCAATGGAAGCAATCTTTGTTCACTAAATTTCATGTGCTTTTAACAAACCAGGTTCATCCTCGTGATATGCTGCCCAAAGTTATATGTTCTTCATGCCAGTATTTTATTAACGATGTAATGAAATTTCATAAGCGAATAAATGGTGTTCAAGAAATGTTCAACGAACCGATAATAAAAACAATACCAAAGGGTATAATTAATGATGCATCGAATATTGAAAAAGAAGGTGAAGTAACAGGGGTTAACATGGGTGAAGAATTAGCAGCATCTCATAGTTCCTACGCTACAACAATGAAAGCAGACGTTATGTCGATTTCATATTTCCCCAACACTTTGGAAACGAGTCCTTTGCAAATTAAAGGTGAAAGCGAATTAGGTTCAGTACATAAAAGCAGCAGTGACTTCATTGAATTGAGTAGTAATAATAAAACTGATAATGGCAAACAGGTTAATATTAATGGAAGCAAGCAAGACCAGGACGCCCTCCTTGAAGATGTTCAACTGGACATGACTTGCCCGCATTGTGAGCGAAATTTTAATAGTTTCCATCCTTATAGCAACCACATCAAATATCAACATACCGAAAAAGTCCAACTCAATGTATGGCAATGTCCTTTATGTTGTAGATTATTCAGAAGTATTGGCTCCTTACGTTATCATTTACAAAGTAAACATGTAAAATCTGAATTACTTGCTAATTGTCCCAGTGGGCCAGACCTTCAAATTGAATTGTCATGCCAAGAATGCCACCAAAAGTTTGGAACGTTTCTTTCTTATCGTAAACATATGAATTTAAAACATACTAAACGTACGTTAAGGAAATGTCCGATATGTTGTAAAGATTTCTGTAATAATGCCAACCTCAAGCTCCACTTAATTCAAAAGCACATGAATGTACAAATGAAGGCATTAAATAAGTCTTCAAAAGATTTGTGCATTCCCTTGACTTGTACAGTATGTTGTGAGAGAGTGAAAAGTTTCTTTGCTTACCGCACCCACATGAAGGGTATGCACATGCATGTAGTAAGAAACGAAAATTGGAAATGCCCAATTTGCGGTATTGAGCATCGAGGCAGTTTTAAATTAAAGATGCATATAAAGGATCACTTGTCTAAATAAAAATTATTCTAAAAAACGTTTTACAATGAGTGCCATTGTACTACTGTTATATTTTTTCGCGTTCTACACCAATGATATCAATTATGAGCGATTGCGTTTGTCAAGAAAAAGAAGAGTAGAAAAGTAGAAATTACAACTTTACAGTTTATAAATAAATTTAGAGACATTACATTTTCTAAGAATTCACTTTATAAAATGGAAATTATAATGGATAAGTGGAAATTACGTTGCAGGCTATGTGCTGCGTATGATTATGGAAATCTCAGTATATTTGAGAATGAGGCACTCGTTGAAACGATTGAAGAATATTTTTACGTACCGGTAAAGCTGCAATAAAATATTCTGCCACATATTTTTTTTTTTTTTATTATTTAACATGTACGTATATTTTAATAAACTAGATATACCATGATGATATTCTGCCAAAAGTAATATGTTCTTCTTGTCATCAATTTATTAACGATTTGGTGAAATTTCACAAACGGGTAATGGGTGTTCAAGAAATGTTCAATGAAGCGTTTAACAAAGCATTACAAACAAACATAGAACAAGAGCATGAAGTAGTTATAGATAATATTCAACAAGTAGAAGAATTGCAAAATTTACAGTCGGGCATTGAACCAGGTATGGAAACAGATATATCGAATGCGCATTGCTCCACAACTTTGGAAACAGTTGAAATTGAAATCAGTGATGAGAACAAAGTCGAGTCAAGAACTGAAAACGTTTGCAAGATTATTGAAAATGTCCCCACGGTTGAGCACAATACAGCGGGAGAGAACCCAATCGATTTTAAGGTGCATACAGTTTGCAAAAAGTGCGGAATGCCATTCGAAACATTTTTTTCATATTACGATCATATTATGAACGGTCATAAAGGGGATTTGTGTGAAAAGTGGCAATGTCCCATTTGCGACGTGCCGATACAATCCAGCTCGTATTTAAAGCGACATATTATTGAGAATCACGCTTTATTGGAGGATATCCAACTGGACATGACGTGTCCATATTGTAAAATAAAAATTAACAGTTATCTTCCATACCGCAATCACATCAAACGTCATCATCCCCAAAAGGTCCAACTCGATGTGTGGAAATGTCCCCTCTGTGATGGACTATTCAAAAACAGCCACCTACTACGTTATCACTTAAATAAACATATAAAACTACATTTACTAGGAGATTGCACCAATTGGCCAGACAATGAAATTGAATTGTCGTGCCGGGTATGTCACGAACATTTTGAAACGTTCATCTCCTACTGTGATCACATAAATATTCAACACGCCAAATGTGCAACATCTTGGAATTGTCCTATCTGTTTTGAAGACCTTCCTGCTGCTCCCAATCTGAAAAGTCATTTAATTCAAAACCATATGCATAGTCAAACAGAGACATTAAACGAGTCTACCGAGGACATTTACATCCCGTTTCCATATGAAAAATGATCATATTCCACAAGGCAGAGGCACTGAAACTGTATCGTACCTTTCAATAATTATGTTTAGATTGGTAAGGAAACAAAGTCATGCATTGGATAATATCATATATATATGTAGGGTGCGTACCGTAGTTGAGGGCAACTTGACATTAAAAGAAATTTGTTCGTATTTTTTGCAAAATTTATTATAATTCTATGAAATATTTACAAGACTTCAATTGACTCCTAGACTATACAATTATTTAATAAAATCCCCATTAGTGGCAATAACGGACTCAAGCCGGGGCCGTAATCAAATGCTCTTTGTTCATTGTTTGTTATAGCATCCTCCAGTGATGAAATATTATTATGAGAATGTTTATTGGTCTGCCGCCCAATTACGCCGCATCCGTAATAACCCATAGGATTAAGGGTCTGGGGAGCTAAGTGGCCATCAGTTTGGAGTATCGTGGTTTAAGAAATTTCAGTCATCCATGGCTATGTGTGATGGAGCAGTCTTGCTGGAAAATGTATGGTCTGTGCCGATGCACACTATCAATCCAGGGTTTCACAACTGTTTCTAAAACCTTGATGTAGGCGGCAGCATTCACCCGGTGTTCACAACTCCTAAAGCCATGACAGTTGCTGGAAACTTCGTGTGCATAATACGGGGAACCTCTGTAGGATGATTTTCTTCGATTGATTTTTTGATCTTGGATCTTGGAAATATTTTTCGTCAGAAAAAAACCACAAAATGTTGGGAATTTCAAGGACCGTAAGGTTGTTCCTCGGATAAGTCTCTGTTCTCGAGTTAATGCGCTTAACGTAGGACGTATAGCGGAGATCTAATCCGTTTGGATAACCCGACGGATTAGGTTCGCAAAGACATTTAAGTTCCTTGCAATGACTCTCATGGCTTTCTTCAAGGATTACTGTACTTGTTGGACAAATTGTGTATTTCTAGTGGAACTTTCCTCATGGTTTTTCTTCATAGCCAGCTGATGCTTTCAATTCACGTCGAACCTTATGTACAAACGATCGGGCGTAATTGAGAAAATTGGATATATCTAAATCGGTTTGTTTCGCGCATATAGCTGCACGTCTTCATTTCTGGCGTTATTTTTAGAGACCGCTGATGATCTGACAAGAAAGAAAAACAAAGAAAATTGTTTTTCAAAAATTACATTCACATATCGTACGCACCCTGTATATATAAAAACTACAAACCATTATAATTCCACGTTTAAATTACATGTTCACTCGCCTACAATTAAAATGGCGCTTTTTTTAAATCGCGGTTGTTAATTTCATTTCACCACTTAAAGCTAACAAAACAAAGAACACACTTCTCTGTGAGTGAATATTAAATAGTAAATGAGTTGAATCTAGTTGATAAAAAAAAATCATTGATAATGAAATTTTAATATATTTTAAAAAGAAATTTTAATGTAAACTACGGAAAAAATTATTTAATTAATAAATAAATTGACAAATATGACTTCTGGTAGTGATTCGCAAACTTATATCAACGATTACATGATGAACGATGATGAAATGTCGGCTGGTATGTTCGAAGTCTGGCTAGTGAAAAAAATCAATTTTTTTTTAAATGTATGTATATGTATATAATTTTTGGTCACAGATGAGGATTCCGATAACCGTCAAACAAATCAAGGGTATATGCTGCGGGAACAAGATCGCTTTTTGCCCATTTGTAATATAATTAAAATTATGAAAGTGCCAGTCCCCGATAATGGTAAAATTGCAAAAGATGCTCGAGAATGTATACAAGAGTGTGTATCTGAATTTATATCGTTTATAACATCCGAGGCAATTGAGCGCAGCATGTCAGAAAATCGTAAAACTGTTAATGGTGATGATCTGTTATATGCTTTCGCTCATTTGGGTTTCGATAATTATGTGGAACCATTATCCATATATCTACATAAGTTTAGAGAGGTGCTATTAAAATCACAAATAACATGAAGAGTTTCGTATAACACTTTTTTTTTTTGTATTTGAAGGCCACTAAATGTGATCGTAATCTGTTTAATGATACTTCAGCATACCAAGATGATTCTTCGAGTGATATTCGTAAGACTTGAAATCTTCCACCTACCCCCACCCCCCCACCCCCTACACCACATACATCATACAACAACAGCCACGAAAAATGTTTAACCAATTAAGTTTACTCACTCGATATATCTAATAATATAATTTCTGTCTTTCTTTTTTCTATAAAAATTTATACAAAAAATTAAGAGAATAGTGTTTAAGCATAATTAAGAAGCAAACAAAATAGATATAAATGAACGTAAATTATTTTTCTTTTTCGAAGTCTTGGTTTTTTATTTCCAAGTTTACACTTTCTTGAGATGATGGAAGTTCTGGTATTAAAATGATTTCTTTTTAATTTAGGCTATAATGGTAGCAGCAGCAATAACAACAACAACAACAGTAGTAATCATAATTCCCAAGCACATCAAGCTAACCAAACTACTAGTATTAACAATAGTCATTCTAATAATCATGTATATGTTCAAAATAATACAACAACTCAAACGTCGGGCAATGGTGGTGCTGGTGCTTGTGGTAGTGGTGCTGTTACCAATAAATCGACCTTGAAACATTTTTCCAATTATTTAAATGATCATCAAACAAATTTTTCAACTCTACTAACTACCACCATAACGCCCTCTAATAATACATATTTAAATAACGACAACAATAATGCAATTAATAATAGCGCCAATAATAATAATAATAATAATAATAATAATAATAAAACAACAACAACAACAACATCCATGTTAGGTCGTTCTAATCAATTGCCAATCATAACGACTGTAACGAACGATCCACGCTTCAATAGTACAACGGACGATACTTTAATATTTGATGCTGATGATTTAATGCAACAATTAATTGAACAACAACAACAAACATGTTCATCTACCACCATTTTAACTAATAATAATAAAATGGAAAAAAAATTTAATTATAAATTTTAAGAGGAAAAGTAAAAATGTATTAATTAAAAAAAATTAAAGTGGAATTTAATGCTATTTCCAAAAAACTTTTTATTGTTTTATAATTAGAGACATCCATATATATATTTTTTTTATATAGCAGCTTCATTCCTCGGTTCTCCTGGAGCCAATTAATAAGACGGCGTGCCAAAATTGGTCACCATAGCAGTTAAGACAAAATATGTTTTCGAATAGACGTACGAAGATAGATGGATAGATAGATACTGCCACGCTCAATTATCCAATAAATTTTATTTCTATAATTTCAGATAATGGCGCTGCACTAAAGGCGCACACAATACCAGTGTATAGTAATTTTGATTTTTATATCGTTAACAGTTGAGCCACAATTTATCAATTGAGAGTTTAAGTTATATTGTAGCGTTGTCACATATATCATTTGAATAATGAAATAGTTTTTATTGGGATATCTATAAAATCGTCTTTTTAGTCAGAGTTGTAAATATATACGTGCGTTAGCTAGTCTTGTCCAAAAGTCAAATTTAATTAGTCTATAATATGCTCTACGGTATCTAGTACAATTAGTTAAGTAATGTTGGAGAAGTTAAGGAAAAAGTTTCGGTTTCGGATATATAGAATATCTAAATTAAATAAAATTATCTTCAAACATTTTAGTATTAAAATAAAGAAATGCAAATGTGGCAACACCATTTTTAAATTAACAAGAGAGCATGCAGTTTAATACAGGGATGTTCAGTTAGTAATAACAGCGTTGTTAAGCATTGAATACACAGCATTTAGCATCCGTTAATATTATTCTCAATAACTTTTTTCACAAATCATTTTAAAATGGACGAAAAGCAGCACTTGTGACACAGAAATTACTTTTTTGTGGCTAAAATCCACAATTGTCAATATTTTTCGATGGAACTTGGCACAGCCATTCTATTTACTACTTAATTGAGACAAGTTTCAGCTCGATCGGACGATGTTTACTGTTTTGCCATTTTTCGGGGTCAATTAAAAAACGAAAATTCAATTTTGAAGATAACTTATTCAGCCCATACCGGTCTCGGGTCTAACATACAGCGCTAGTTTTGTTGAATTCACCTCAATCATGACAATCTGATCATTAGTGTGTGAGTTATTGTTCTAAGAGTGACGCTACTTTTCATATTTTTGAAATAATGGATCAAAAACAATCTCGTGTAAAATTATTACATTGCTTTTTGATGGGAAAAAATACCGTTCGAGCGAAGCAATGGCTTGAAAAGTGTTATGGGTACTCTGCTCCATCAGAAACAACAATAAAACTCACTTCAAACGTGTCATCGTAGAGACACTGATGAAGAGCTTTTGGTAAAAAGAAAAAGAAGAACAGTCGATAATATTTTCAATTAGCTAAGGGTAAAAAAAGGCAATCAAAACTGCTCTTGTTGAGTGCATTTTTGACTTCTGAACTTGACGGACATATGACAGAACAGCGCGCACTCGTTTTATATAAAATTTTATTAGTTAACTGAACATATGAGCTGTGAGCTGTCCACTTTAGCCTTATATAAAAAAAAAAAAAAAACTCCTCTCGTTTATTGTTTCTATAAAGAATTCCTACGTAATTTGATCGCTTACGGATCATGCAGAGAAAAGTTTCGTATGCGTGTGCATATCATTTTGAACAATTTAAAATATAGTTCGCTACATAGGTTTTCTAAATATTTTATTGCTGAACATTGATTTGTCGAAGATTTTACATATTCCAAAGTTTATATATTCATATATCGTATATATATATATCTATATACAATTAATATATATATATATATATACAATTAATTTATATATATGTATATTAATTGTAATTTATATTAAAATTTTGCATATTACAAAACGGTTTTCATAAAATAATGGTACACGCAAACAATTCATAAAAGAGAGATGGATCACAAATAAAAATGTATAAAAATAAGATGTTTTCACGACAACACATGTACATACAAATATTAATCTAATGTATATTCAAAGGGAATGGCGGTTAATAATGAAGAGGTATTTAATTCACCCAAGGAATAATTGTTTTTTCTTGTTATTCTGCAGCATTGATTTTTTTTAGCATGCATTATAAATGTTTCTTAAAAATCTTATCATCTATAACATGGTAAATGAGTGCTGCAATCCAAAGAAAATTAAATAAATTTAATGGATGTTTCAATTTTTCAATTTTTTAATTTTGCAATTTTTCAATTTTCCTGTTCATTGTGTTGCAGGCACTCTTCAAAATCCTCATAATAACTACTGTCGTGATCTTCTAAATCTTGTGGTGCCAAAGCGGCTGCCAAACGTACTGCCCTAACATTTTCACTATGCGACTGTGCACACCCGACACTATTATTATCACTATTATTATGGTTCAAATCTAAGGTGGGCAAAGCCTCATTATCTAATTGGCCATGCTCATCGATTAATGAATTGTTAAAATGCTTGCGACAAATACGATACGCTTGTGCACGAAATTCGGTATATTCTAACTGTAAATTGGTAAACCATTTACGGGACTGCTGGGGATTAGTCGGAAATGGATAGAAAGGTGTTTGCGATTGATGACAACCCCATACAATGCATTGTTCTTCATTTATTGCTTTCAAACTATGCGGCATATCGTATTGGTGTATGAAGGAATTGTGGGGCAAACCTAAATTTAGTGTTGGTACAGCCCAGGGCTGTAAGGCGCGGTTGCTCTCTTTAAAGCAAACACTATCAAAATGAGCACTACACACCGCATACAAGTGCTCTCTATAGTGACGCGGATCAATTTTCAAATTGAAACACCATTTTATAAATAGATCCGAGTCGGATGGGAATTCCGTGTAAAGTTTAATTAGCGGTGTTTGGGTGGAATTTAAACAACTGGCCACACAACATGTTAGAATGTGTAATTTAAAAACGGGTTTAATCATTGATTGGTTGGAGGCGGCCGGTGCCACTTCACGGATTGAAGAGGTGGCTGTAGATGTTTTATGATTTTCATCAGCAACATTTTTTGTATTTAATGATATTGTTGTAATAATATGATGGGAACGGTTTTCATATGTTGTTGTTGTTGTTGTTGTTGTTGTTTTGTTGAAATTAACATCCTGGTTAAGTGTGCTGTTGATTGACATTAAAGGGCTGCTTACTGTAGTTATTGTTGTGTCTGCTAATTGTTGATTTGAATTGATTTCACATAATTCTGTGCTTTGCGCACTTGTCTCATTTATCGTTTTACTTTTTTGTACATTCGCATAATTCTCATTCAGTTCATTTGTGCTAATGGTTGGTATTATTTCTAAAGGCATTACAATACTCTTCCTATTTGTGCGATGATCGTTTTCTTGCATCGCTTCGGACTCATCATTATTATGATATGGAAAAGTGATTGGTTCAGGTATTATAGATTCCTCCATCTTGTAATCTCTTTCATCTATATCAGTTTCTTGCTTAATAAATGTCTCATCGATGGGTAGATGTTGTGAGTAACAGGCGACAATTTGCGGCCTAGTCTCCTTAACATTATTATCCTTATTATTATTATCATCATTGGTATTTACATACGACGTATTCATTTGAAAGTCATTGGTATACGTATCATCAATAATTTCCTCCTTTATGGTAATAATTTCGTATTGAGGTGTGACAATGTTCTCGTCTCTGTCTATTGGTTCACTGTTGTACCAATCATCCCAGTGTTCAATTTCTTGTTTAACAGTGACAACAGCATTTGTAGAATCGTCCACTTCAACAGCTTCCTCATTTGCAGCTGTTGTTCTTGTGTGTTGCGTATGATGATGCAAATTGGCATTGTTTGGATTTATTTGTAGATACGGTGTGGCTTGAGCTGTTAAACTTTTATCTTTTCTAAAGAATCGCTTCGAGAAGTGTACACCACATATACGTAACTCATTCAAATTAAGCAGTTTTGCATCAATGCCATGTATCCACTTGTCAAGCAGTCGATAGAATCTTGTGTTGGTTTTTAAGCCATTTTCATTAATGCAGTCTTTGATGCAACAACGGCCTGATGTGGAAAATACATCATCCGCATTGTTGGTACATAGTTGGTTATAATCAACATGTAACAACCGTAGGGTCGGTACTGCCCAGTTGTATAATTTCAAGTCATTACCCACACAATAGGTTTCAAAATGTAAAGCACACACCTTGTAGTTATGATCCCGATCCCCATTGATGCAGGTCTCGTAATCGATTTGGCAGTTGCTGCACCATTTCTGCGCCAGCTGGTATTCGGAGGGGAAGTTGTACAGTTTGATATCCAGACTACTATTGATTAGATAATCCGTTGTACAGTTCGGCACAATGCACCTATGACGTATCACTTTCCCCCTGGCCGCTATACTTGCGTACAATTCTTTCAATTCCCCATACTTGCCTGCCTGTTCTCGCTTTATGGCATACACAATATCTTCATATTGATGGTATAACATGTAAAAGTGTATGTCGCAAACTTTTGCTTGGCTTTTGTCATGCTCGGAATACAGCTGCATGGACTGCCACCATTTTTCGCACAATTTCTGAAATGGCGGCAAATCGTACAATTTTGTTTTATTACTTTTGCACTCTGGATATGAACACTTCTTTATATTATATTTCGGTTTTGGTTGTGTCAGTGCCAGTGTTGGGGTTTGCATTAGCATTGAAGCTCCCTGATGTGGTAGGTTAGACGTGTTTGGTAGATTTTCATCTAAACAGGGATGTATGTCTGTGTTGTTATGTCCTAATTTTAATGTTGGCACTGAGTCCATTTTTAAACCATTCTTTCCACAACAAACGGTTTCAAAGTGTTGCCAACAGACGCGATAATAATGTCGCACAGTGGGCGAGTGCGGTATGCGCAAGTTTTGCAACCATTTTTTATAAATGGCAATTGTTTTGGGAAATTCGGTAAATTGAACCGGCGAGTCTTTCTGTTTGCTGCCACAATTTTTCACACAACATATTTGCGTTAGGTTGGAGGGTGAATCATTTGTTAATGCATTTGGGGACTCTTTGAAGGGGTTCATTCTGGTTTCGATTTTGCATACTTTTAATGCCGTTTCCGTGGAGAGGGAGAGTTTCCTTTTCAATACCACACTACAATGGGTGTTATTTTCTTTTATCAATTCCGTTTTGATGGGAGATGTGGTGGCAGCCCCATCGTTCTTAAATTGCTTGTATTTGTGAGTTAAATTCTTTGTTTGTATGACTTTTCTTTCCACTAACTTTTCAGCTTTTACACTCAAAGGATCAATAATGGTGGTTACAGTGGCGCCATCCTCCACGTTTCTTATAGTTTTCGCAGCTTTATCTAAGTTTTGTTCTTCATAGCTTGTCAAATCTACTTGTTCAATTGTAAAGTTTTCCATATTAGCTTCTCTGTTTGTGTTTTCCTCTTTGTGTTCAGTTGCAAAACTTTCCGGGTCCATTGTTGCTGCAGTTAAAGGCTTGGCTTTCATTTCGTCTGGCCTTTTCAACAATTCTTCATTGTAATGTTTTTTACAAATTTTCAAATTCCTCTCCAGCTGATCCAATGGCACGTCTTCCAATTCTATATTACGGCCTAAGCTTTTCAATTCACAGATATTTTTTGGCAGATCATATAATGTATCCCCCGCATATGTACAAGACTTTACCAAACACTTTTTGGTAGTATTCTTGATAAGAAGTTTTTTGCGTATGGGATTTTTATGTAATAAATTGTTGGCTGTACGTAGTTTCAAAGTGGGCACTGTATGCTTTCTTAGCTGCATAGAATCTTTTAGGAAGCACTCTGGTTCAAAGTGCAAACTACAAATGCGCATATCTTCGCGAAAATTCCCCGGCTTTATGCCCGTATTTAAAAGCCAGTTCCTTTCTAAAGTTTTATTTTTAGGGAAACAATAAAAGTAAATACCTTCGGTACTATTGCGTATCTGTTTGCAGCCAGGTACACTGCACGAAAAATAGCAAACTTTATCTATAGGATTTTTATACAAGTCCTGGTTGGCGGGTAGTTTTAGTGTTGGAATGGACCATATTTTTAAGGTCAGTGCTTGATCTTCACGTTTCATGAAGCAGTATTTTTCAAAATGCTTATAACACACACGTAGGTTTGTGGTACATTGTTGTGTACCCAAGCCCAAATTATGTATCCATCTTTTTAGATTAATTTGTTTTGTGGGGAATTGAAAGAAGGGTCCCCGTGTTGAGCTGCACGATGACACACAACAATGTTGCAAATTTTCATGATCCGATGGTAAGGCTTCGGGTGGATTTACGTACAAGCTGTTGGATGTGGGTAATCCTAAGGTGGGCACAGCCCAGCGATGCAATTGCACTTCGCATAGGCAGCGCGGCTCGAAATGTAGAGCGCACACTAAATGGCAGCTGCGTTGGCTCATGTCAAATTGTAAGCCAGTATTATGTTGCCATTTATTGAAAAGGTTACCATCCATGGGAAATTTGAATAGCTTAATGGTCTGTTTAAAGCCTGTGGAGCATTGCGGTATAGAACACTTGAAACTTTGCAGTAAATCGCTTTGTTTAAGGTCCCTGTACACATTAGATAAAGCTTCGTACTCGTTCAATTGCTTAACAAAAACTTTGTGTTTCTCTTTAACTCTCTCATAAATAGCCAGAAAGTGTGCCGCACATAAGAATTGCTTGGATATAGCATCATCTTTCGAATCAAGTTCCTCCAACCATAACGCACGCATCTTCTCATTTGGTGGCAATTTATGCATTGTCATCGAGGAGTATTTGTCCTTAAGTTTACATGAAGCAAAGCAACAATTTTGATGATGATTTCTATACGGCACTTCAGCTGGATTGTAGCCTAAATTTAGAGTGGGCACTGAATGCGGTAACAAAGTATCCTTACCGGCCACCTTACAGATCTCTTCAAAATGTTCTGAACATATGCGGCGATTCTTTTGCTTTTGATAAACATCATCCGTAATACGTATGTTATCCAACCACTTTTTCAAACGTTGCGAATCTTTCGGAAATTTATACATTAAACGCACATCATGAACACCATCGTCTTCTTCGTTCAGATCATATTTACAATGAGGCACAGCACAGGGTGTGTTAAATATATCATCACCGTTTCTATAAAATCCGCCAGAATGTCCCAAAAATATTGTTGGTACAGCACATTTATGTAATAATCCGCGCTGTATGCATGCCTTGTCAAAGTGGCGGCTACATATGTAAGCATTTTCGGGGGCGTACTTCTCTGGCAGTTGTAGATTGAAAAGCCATTTTTCCAAGATCTCTTTCTCCTGAGGGAATGAATACAATTTGACCTTATCCACGCTGGGTATGCAGCCGCAATTATGTATCAAACAATGAGGATTGTTTTGTGTTATCGTAGACATGTCCAATACTAAATGCTGACTTTTGTCGACGTCCAAATACAACAAGGGTACTGCTTCCAATTTCAAAGAATCACCACCACTTATGAAACTGTCCGCGGTGAAGTGTCGCTTGCATAATTTCAATTGTTGCTTTAATGCTAAGCGAGTCTCAATACCCGAATTATTCGACCAAATACGACGCAATTCAGAATTTTTCGGGAAACTATACAACTTGTCACTCTCCTGTTGGCAACTAACTATACAACACTTTTCTAACGGTTTTTGTACATTTATTATGCGATACGATTTGGGATTCTTATAAATCTTTCCCGTATGTCCCAGATTAATTGTGGGTACAGCATTAATCCGCAGTAAACAACCTCTAAAGAAGACCTGCTTTTCGAAATGTTGGTTACAGATCTTTAGGGATTTCAGTCCCTTAACTTTATGAGAGATTCTAGTATTGTAGCACCATTTACGTATTAAAACTTGAGGTTTTAAGGGGAACGACAGCAAAAAAACGTTATCATGGCATTTTGTTGAACTGGCGCAATGTTTCAAACAACATATTTCTTCCTTTTTCTGAAAATCTTCCTTCAGATTTATGGTTGGTACACTATTCGCTTTTAATTGATATTTTGCTTCATTTTCAAAACAATGTGACTCAAAGTGATCAGCACATAAACCCAAATTGGGGCGCGTGCACTGCTGTAGAGGCATGTGTAAAGCCTCAGACCACTTCTTTAACAATTTGGGTTCTTGAGGGAATTTAAATACTATTGGCACTTCTATATTGCTAGTGTCAAGGTCTTTCTTGCGGCGACAATGCTTGAGGCAACATAGCCGAAAAACCGATTGTTTGGTGGGTCTAGTTTTATAGGGTGGTGGAGTCAGTTTCGGTTCTGGGCTAGAAAATTTATCTTCGGTTTGTTCGGAAGTCTTACTTTTCTCGTTCATTTTTAATTTAATTGCATCGTTAGTATGTTTTAGGGGTCGGTCATGACCTAAATTTAAAGTGGGAACTGCTCCAGGTTTTAAACGTCGTCTCCCCATTACTCTCAACTCAAAATGATCCACACACACGCGCCCAATGCACTGGTTCAGTTCCAAACCCAAATTGTCACACCATTTTCGTAAAAGCTCCAGATCTTTGGGAAAGCCATAAGTGGTCAAATGTTGTTCTGGTGTTTTTTCTTTGCGACAATGTTTCAAACAGCAGATGGCATTGAAGCTGTTTACGGTCTTCGATTTGCGATTTGCAGACAAGGTGGCTGTATCTTCTCGAGAATCGCAACCACTATAAATGGAATCATTTTCTTCTTTTTCCTTACTCATGGAAGAACATATGGAAGCTATGTCTGTTAGGTCTTCGTGTTTCAAAGGTGTGATTTTTACTCGCAACTCTCTAGACTCCAAGTTACTCCAACTTATTGGAGTTCTTAAAGATTCTGTTTCAAAGTCATTACGTTCGACTTCTTCGAAATCTGGCTCCAAGGAATCTATATCTTCAGCTTCATTAGCATTAGTATCGGTAAGTGAATGTTGTCTATCTTCCAGCAGAGCTACATTGTTATATACCAAAGACTCAGAATGGCCTAGATTTAAAGTTGGCACGCAACCTGTTTTCAATTTTTTACAACTCAAAACTTTAGCTTCAAAATGTTTCTCGCATAAATGTCGTCCCTTGCATTGTTCCCCCGAGATCTTCAGGTTTTTACACCATTTTTTCAATATTTGATTATCCCTGGGAAATGTGAATAAACGCAGTTCTTTACCATGAGATCTCTGTTCGCCACAGTGGGGTAGAATACATTTTGGTATGTTGTGACGTCGCATTGCCCGTGGATTGTCATAAATGGATTCATTATGTCCCAAATGCAATGTGGGTACCGCCCAGTCTTTTAAGTTTTTACCCTCCAAACACTTTTTGTGAAAATGTATGCTACAAATGCGTATACTTAGCAGTTTGCCAAAATTTGCTGGCATTTGTAAGTTGTGACACCATTTATGCCTCAGTACGGGATTGGAGGGAAAGGTAAAGAAACGTACACCATGTTGTAGGCGACTGCGACGGCAGGAGGGTATAAAGCATTTCATGCTATCTAAGGACTTCTTTATTTTTGCCTGTTTTAATCCCAATCCAACATTTTGATCAACTTTTGGTTCGTACATCTCCTCCTTTAGGCTTGATTGATTATGATGGATTGGTTCCTCATTGTGGCCCAATTTTACAGTTGGTATAGCACCTGATCGTAAACGACTAAGCCCAAAGCACTGTTTCTCAAAGTGTTGAGCACAAATCTTGAAAATTGGCGTTTGCTCACGCGACAATTTTAAATTTTCACACCATTTATGTAGTATGTTATCATCCATGGGAAAGCTAAAAAGTTTATTACCCTCAATCGTCTCATTATTCTCTTGAGTGCAATTTGGAACACAGCATTTCAAAATGGGCGGTCCTACAAGGCGACGATCCAATGTGGTTAAATCGGGATTTTTATGTATAGTTTTCGTTGGAGCATTGGTTAAGTTCAGTGTGGGTATAGCCCATGTTCGTAATCGTTGATTGGGTGTAAAACAATACGCTTCGAAATGAAGGCAGCATATTTTTGTTAAATAACGACGATGTTCATCCGGCTTGATGTTCGTGTTATGGGACCATTTCTCTACCAATTCTTTTCCGTAGGGAAATTGATACAGTTTTACATGTGGTTCCACTAACGTCTTGTAGCAATCCTGTATGCTACATTTTGAGCCTTTGATAACTAAAGATATTTCTGATTTTTTATAAGCATAATCCAACTTTTCAAAATCGCGTTTCATGTCAGTGTCCTCGGTACTTAAAGCTAACATTTGTTCTCTGGTTTCATTGAATAACTGTTGGAAATGCAATCCACACAGTTTGTTATCCCCTGAAATACTGTTAGGCTCCACTTTCATTAGAGTACACCATAGGGTTTTTAATTGTTCTGTTTGTGGTATATCGTAGGGTTCTCGCATCAACGATTTTGGACTATTGCACTCGTTGAATAAACATGTAAAATTCATTGGTATATTAGAGGTTTCCACAACGGCTTCTTCTTCTTCACCTGCTTCGCCTTGTAGGCGTAAATAATCCCCATCTGTTCGCTTATTTTCTCCCTCGTACAATTCTTTTTCATATTCCGATTGTTTAGTAAACAAATTGGGCCAGATTTTTTGTGGATTAACCTTGTACAGGTCGTCGGTGAGATTGTGACCCAAATTTATTGTGGGTATTGCTCCAAAATTAAGTCGCGTCTTGCCTAAACAAATCGCCTCAAAGTGATCGTTACAGATTTTATATTTTTCTCGATCTTTGAAATCTAAAAAATCCAACTTGAGATTATGGTGCCAGCGACGAAACATTTTAACATTTTTAGGGAAACTGTTCATTTGAGCCTCATCGTATTTGCGCGTTTTGCCGCAGCTGGGCAAACAACATTTGAATAACACCTCACCGCAGCGTTTCTCAATTGGTGGATTCGGTATAATTTCTGGGGCATCCTCAGCATTTTCATAACCCAGCTGTAGAGTAGGTATAGACCATTTGTACAATAGTCGGGGACCCATGCAATCTGCTTCGAAGTGTAAACTGCATATTTTGATGCCAATGCAATCGTTGGGATTCATTTTCAGATTATGACACCACTTGCCCAATAGCTCTTCATCATCTCCGGGGAATTTAAAAAGCCGTATATTTTCTGTTTCCTTACTCGACGAGCAACCATTCACAACACATTTATCTAGATCGAAAAAGGAACGCGTCTCATTAGGATATATATCCTCTGCCTCATGTCCCAGATTTAATGTGGGTATGGCACCCGGTGACAGTCGCTTCATACCAATCGAATGATTTTCAAAATGCAACGAACAAATTCGAAATTGGGAGCTAAGCTTCCCTTTCGGTAGATTCTTCAGATTATAACGCCATTTTGTTAAAATTATACGATTATGAGGGAAACGAAACAATTGTACACCCTCACTGCGCGTCTTGCGACAAGTACTCACCACACACCAACGTTGGCTGAATATTTTGTGCTGTTTCAGTTTCGGTGAGTTTTGATAAATTTTATAGCCAGGCGGTGTATTCAGATTTACTGTGGGTACAGCTGTAGCTATGGGACAACGTTTGGTAAGTACGCTCGATTCAAAGTGTGCCGAACAGATGCGTCGATGTGAACTGCCAACCACCGGCAATTGTACATTGTGACACCATTTACTCATGGTGTTCAAATTAACAGGGAACCGATACAATTGTACATTATCGCGACTACGCATTTTGCGACAATGGGCCAAACAACAGCGCGGCGACCACTTAACTAAGTCATGCTCCGCTTTGAGACCCAATTTCACTCGGCGACGATAATGCGAAATCGTGGGTGGAGGATTTTCAAATAAATGTTCAACCTTGGCGGCTAAATTGAGAGTGGGCATCGCCCAGTTCAACAAGCGCTTGCCAATACAATGCGTTTCAAAATGTAAATTGCATATCTTCATTGTGGACAATTTTGTAACATCAATTTGCAGATTGTGCGACCACTTGACCAACTGTTCGGCGTCTTCGGGTGGCCGATACAATTTCACATCATCCATTTGTGGATTTCTTTTACAGGTGACCACACAACATTCACCCGTTTCATCACCATTATTTGGCGCCATTGGTTTGGACCAATATTCATCAATTTCTTCTTGCGATGGCAAATAATGCGGTATTGGTTCGTAGCCTAATTTTAAAGTGGGCACCGCCCACTTCTCTAATCGTTTGTTGCGCAAACACTTATCTTCAAAGTGTACCTCACACACCGCATCATTGAACAGCTTGGTGCCATCTGGGATGCTCTTTTGTAGATTTGCACACCACTTCTGCAACAAATCTGGATTGGTGGGGAAACGGTGCAAATTGGCGTGATCCCGGTCCCTATTTCGCTTACAACTTGGTACGCAACATGTCTCGCGAATGTTTAACTTTTTAATAACATCCGGATTGCGATAAATGTCGGAGTCCTCGTGCCCCAACTCCAGCGTGGGCACAGCAAATGGCCGCATGCACCCGCCAATGCAGTAATTCTCAAAGTGTGCACTACAAATGCGAGCATTCTTATGCAAACCATTCAAATTCATTTTCAGATTGTGACACCATTTCTCCAATTGTTCGGGTCTTCGCGGCACAGTGTGTAGCGTGACATTTTCCGTGTGCCGCGAACGCTTGCAGGAGGGCACTAAACAAACGTCACCCAATTCTATGGCATTGGATGCCACCGAAGAGGAGGAGGAGGAGAACTTTTGACTGTTACTGAGAACCTCATCATATATGGAAGATGCCGATGCGTTGGCTGATTGCGAAGCATTACGATATTTTAATAACTGAGCTTTACGTATAGATGCGGTGAGAGCCGAGGCGGCTGCCGCTTTGGCGCTATATGAGGTTGACGCCACATTGGATGGTGGATACAATTCATTGTCGTAGATATTTATGCGATCATTATGGCCCAAATTTAAAGTGGGCACCGCACCCGGCGACAGTTTACGCAACCCTAACGCTTCTTTAATGAAATGATGTGAACAGATTTTGTGATTTTTACCCCTGTAAACGTCCGGATGCAAGCGTAAATTGTAGCACCATTTACGCAGCATGGACTCGTCACGCGGAAACCGATATAAAGATAAACTGAAATCGTCTGAACGACTTTTACGGCAGAACGTCAAACAACATTTCTTCTCTTCCAAATACGAAACGTTGGGATTGTCATGAATCTTACCATACACCGTGCCCAAATTTAGTGTGGGTATAGCCCAAGGCTTCAAACGGAATTTCCCGAAACATTTCTCCTCAAAGTGACGCGAACAAAAATGTCGCGACTCTTTCGTGTGCACGGGCAGACGAGCGTTTTGACACCACTTAATCAAAGTCTTTAGATCTTTAGGAAAATTATAAAACTTAACATTCGTTTGACCACGTTGAGCACGACAGCCCGGCATACAGCACTGGGCAGCATCACTGCTCAATAAACTGTTACTAATTTCACGATTTTGATACAAATTGGCTACTTCATCGTGGCCTAAATTAAAGGTGGGCACTGCCCAATAACTTAACGAGTAACGATTTATGCAACGTTTGGGAAAATGTAAACTACAAATGCGATATTGCGTGTACTTAACCTGCGGGTCGTAAGGCATTTTTAAGTTATGCAACCACTGTTGCAGGTATTTGTCTTCACGAGGGAAATTGAAAAATTGCAAAGAAGGACTGGCATGCTTTGTAACGCCACAAAATTTTACACAACAAACAGCATCTTGATCAACAGCAATCGCCTCACTACCGCCCATGGTATACGACGAGTTGGTGCTATTTGAAGCATTATCTTGAAAGTCATGTAAAAAACTGAGATTTTGATTGGAAGGCAACGATGAGAAATCTTCAGACTGATAATCGCTTTGATCCATTGGAGGATAGAAATCTGGTTCAACTTTTATTTCAGTTTCAACCTCTTCGTCGGAAAATGACTCATCTGGCGGAGCAGTGTCCATTTCCTCTACATTATCAGTTGAGGCATTTAGGTCATCTAAAAAAAAAATTTGCATAATTTACCATGAAAAGTCGCATTTTTCGTTAAATTTTCATTAAATACCTGTACACTGTTTTGAATCATGTTCGCCATTGGTATCCGTTGAAACTTTTCTGAACTTGATGCTGGTTTCAGTGGCACAAGCGTTGAAATCTAAAAAGAACAATCGTTAGAAAAGGTTTTTCTTTATGAAAAAATTACATATTTGGCCACAATGAGACCAAATCTTTAACGTCGTCTAGTGTGTGGTGGGTATGGGTGTGTACAAAGGCACTCTTTTTTTTTATGACTATTAGATGACATTTTACTTCAACGACAGAAATGTTGCTCTAAATGAGGTGTATTTAAATTGTGGGCATGGCAGGTACATATGTTTAATTCAAACCACATCAAATAGTTTTTTTATACCCTCCATCTTAGGGAAGGGGGTATATTCACTTTGATCATCCGTTTACAACACACATCGAAGGAAGCCTCGGAGACCCCACAAACCATATATATTCTTAATCAGCATGAAAAGAGAAATCGTTTGAGACATGTCTGTCCGTGTGTCCGTCTGTTGTTGGCACTCTCACGGTCGTAATTTTTGAAATATCAAATTGAAACTTGGCACACTTATTCTTAGTTTAATTTCGCTGTTCCGTATTGAAATTGGGCAAAATCGGTTAAGAGACACGCCCACAATAAATGAAAATCTCAACATACCTCGAAAAAATTGTATCTTTAAAAAATTATATATCGCACAATACTATGCCTATCAAGTTGGTATATTTATAAGTGGTACCGTTACCCAACACTGTGCCTATAATTTAAAAAAAAACACTATTTGCCTAAGTATATGAAATAGTCATATGTATGTACATAGGGCAATGGGAACTTATTTTTAGAGGATTATAAAAGGTGGAGGGTATTTAAGCTTCGGTCTTAACCTTTTTTGTCTATTATATATTTTTTCTAATTGTTTACGCTGTACGTATTAGAAGATTCTTTTGATGGCTGTGGCCTTGAACCAATTGTTAAGTAGCATTTAGCCGCATGTTAAGAAGAATATCTGCACTAAATATCAACTTAATAGCTAAATCGAGTTCAGATTTTCATACTGATCAACATTTTGTGGGTACTTTATGAGAGCGCTCTTTGTAGGTGGTGTTGCAATCTGACTATAATATGAGTAAGACATAATTTTTTTAATTATATGTTAGCGTACCGTCCTTGTTGTAAAATTTCCCACACCTATATGGGTTGTTCAAATAGTGGTTGTGTAATTTTGAGACATTTCCAAACCAGTCTCGACATATCGTACAAACAAAACGTGTTTGATATTTATGCATTTTTAGATGAATCAAAAATTCTTCACGTGTTGGCGAATCCAAACAACAAGTCTGCGAAGCAAAGCAGATAAAGAAAAGAATAAATAAAACACCACAAAAAAAATTAACATCAAATACACACACGCACATGCATGCATACATTGGTAAATATAACAGCCTACCATATATACTTACACTGCACTTATATACATAATGGTCATGTTCCATGTATTCGTGGTGTTCACATTCTTGTACTGTCTCGAAATGTTTACCACAATGCTTCATACAAAAATACCGATACAAGCGATGCAAACGTTCATGGGCATGCAACTCTTCATTGGACATATAAGACATTGGACAGATCGAGCATCTGAAGTCATATTCAACCATATCGCACGTGGACAGGGCCACATGTTGTGTGTAATTTTGACGCTTCAGAAATACTTGTTTACACCGGTGACAAATCGGCAACGTTGAGGAACGTTCCGTTTGCACTTTACGCCGTGGAAAGTTCATAGGCTACAATAGAAAGAATTGTACACCAAAACATTGCAATTAAATCAGAAGTAAAGGAATGAAATATTAAAAAAAAAAAGAAAAACACACACACAAACACTTACTTTTATATCTTTCTCGTCAATTGGTGATGAGGCTTCAGGAGGAGGTGTAGTTGCTATTGATGTTACTGTTGTTGTTGTTGCTGCTGGTGGTGGAGGTGGAGGTGGAGGCGGCGGAGGTGGTGGAGATTGTAATTGTTTAGACTGTCGTTGTTGCGCTAACTGATGTTGCTGCTGTCGCTGTCGCTGTTGCTGCTGCTGATGATGTTGTTGTTGTTGTTGTGATAGTTGTGGTTGTGCCTGTGGTTCCTGCTTTATACATTTAAGCATACTATAGGATGGCTGCTGCTGTTGTTGTCTATGTTGCTGCTGCAAATTTCTATGGTAAATGTATTCATCAGGAGGTTCAGCTAAAAACAAAAAGAAAAGAAAAAAACAACATTTATAAATGAAAATTTTCTTCTGTCAATTTTTTATTTTTTATTTTTGATTTTTGATTTTTTTAATTTTCTAATTTTTTTATTTTTTATTTTTTAAGACCTTTAAAACACGACCATTCTGTTTGGTCGATACCAATAAAATAAAATTTTAAAGTTGTCTTATCGAATGACTAAAAGATTCCAGGCAACTCTTTTCAGATATTTAAATAAAATTCTACAGTAGAATTTATGCTAGTGTATGGTATAGAACCGATTAATATTTGTTAGTACTTCTATCTTTCTCTAATTAAACATTGTATCAAATGAAGGGTTTTTGGGAATAGAATGCGATAAACAACAAATCAATATTTTAAATCGCATAAAGCACTCACTCCAAAATGGTAGATTTCCAATTTTTTGAGAATTTGTTTGATATGGGTATCAAATAAAAGCGCCCGATGAGTAGGATGCGCTAATGAAAAGATTATTATATTAATCAACAAAATTCGGTTGAAGGATTACCATTTTCTTTCAATTCTATTTTTGACATGAGTATCAAATGGAAAGGATTCTTGAGTAGAACACCAAGTAGCTAAGCAAAAATAAAATCTCAATAAATAATGTGGTATAGAAATTCCTCTAAATGTTATTTAAAATTATTATGAAAAGAAATTATTTAAAATACGTGCGAAATTCATTTTTAAAATATCGATTTATTTAAAACGGTTTAAACGAAAAACAACAACAACAACAACAACAACAGTATAAAATTGAAGCATCTAAATGTGTTATAATCAAGTTTTCCATTAACAATGCAACATTATTTAAGAAGATGCAACATTTTGTCAAACACGAAATACACAAAAGGAACGACAACTTCACTTTAATGTCATTATATAGTATAGTATTATATGTCAAGTCATGCATGCAAAAGAACATGCATTCATCCTATTCATCATCGGCAAAAAATGTCCAAATTGCATCACCATTAAGAGAGCTGTAAGCAGAGTTGTTGAACTTTTCATTTACATAAATTGTAAAGTAAAACCTCCGAGATAGAGAGCGCACAGAGCGCAGCAGTATAAACAATCCAACTTTAAAACTGAGTGTGTATCTACACCGAAAATTCCGCAACCATTATATACTCGTACTTATTGACTGACTCTATGTAACAAATATTAATACTACCAATAATGTTTTTGAGTAACCGAACACTTTGTACTTTTCCAAGCTATATAAATAGAGCGCGATAAATTTATATAAATTAGATAATAATTTATGAACATTGCTTATGAAATAACTGCAATATTTACTAATCTTAATAATAATGGGAAAAACTTTTACAAAAAAGAGACTTTTCACAGCAATTTCGATTAAAGGTTATAGTTTTTTTTCTGTACCAAAAATACCAACAAATAAAATATCTATCTATGCGTTCTACGCTGTGTGATACATAACCATTAAATATGTATACATACAATATAGAGAAAATATTTACTTATGATTTGTTTACATACGGGCTATATGCTGCACTATATAGTGGTTAGGTAGTCGAGTAGAGAAGGGAAGGGAAGAAAAGGAAAGGGTGTAAATCGTCGTTGCGGTCGTCGCCATCTTCGTACTTTTGGGTCTGTATCTTAAGCTGTAAATGGATAGTATTGCATTTATAAAGTAGAGACTTGGAATGCTTGCCGCATACATGCATATACAACTACTACCTTTGGCTTTGGCTTTGGCGTAACAGTATTGGTAAGTTTTTATGGCGTAAGTATAGATTCGATGTGCAATTTTCTGTATCCATAATTTTATGGATTTTTTTCTTTCGCTCTGCATATTTCGTCTTTCTGGCACAGTCACGCCAATTCTCTACGCTCATGCAATTTTTTTTTCTTTCTATAATTACGTATATTGTTCCTTCGCGTATACACATTTTTTCTCAGGTCTTTTAAGAATCGGCTAATTTTTAGTTTTTGGTAATTTACCGTAAAATTCTGATACTATCGATATAAAAATTTTCCTTAAAAAAAAAAAAAAAGAAAAATAACTAAATGTTGATTCGGTCTTGTGTTCATTTAATTTAATATATAATTGAACAAAACTTAAATCAAAATTGATTACTTGGGGTCGTTAAGTTTTGGTTCGTTGTTTGGTTGATTGTGTTGTTGTTGCTTTAAAGACTGGTTGTTTGAATTGCTGGTTTATTAACGTCGCCGTCGTATCTGTAGATTAGTCAGTCAGTCAATCAGTCAGTTGGCACTCATACACCTTTTGTAAATGGATGCTCTTTGTAAATATTTGCTCAGCTCTTGTTGGATACATACTAAAAATATAGATACTTTTTGTGTTGTCCCCCCCATTTTGTGTTCTGCGCGTTCTCTCTTTCTCTTTATCTCTCTTTCTCGAACGTGCAATATTTCTGTACTCTATAACTTAATGACTCTGTCGCCTGGTATCTATCCAAGTACAAAAAAAAAGTGAAGGAAAAACACAAAACTGTAAAAACATACTAATTATATCTGGTTTTCCTATCCTTATTATATTGCACTTATTCGCAGTGTTTTTGTTGGTGTTCCTTTTTATATCCAGCTAATTTAAATTATTTTAAATGCCAAGCGCACTACTACTTAATTCCCCTTTTCAATCGCCACCCATATTATCACAAAAGTTTTCTGATTTTGTGAAAAATTTTATTCAAGAATTATCAGTAATTTGTTGTAAATGGGTCAAGTTTGTTAAGTTTTGGACGTTGCAGCTAAATTGTATAATTTTGTTAAGACATCAAATTTAAGGTTTAGTTTAGTTACTCCCAAGCCACTCCAGTACGGTTATTCTCTACTAAAACGATTATTTTCATAAATTATAAAACTGCTTGTTATTAATTATTGGCCCCGCAATGTCCCTCGAGTAATTGTATCCCCCGCTGGAGGTTATCTCATGCTTTAAGAAGAAAAGAATTAAATTGTTTCGCACAACATTAAAACTTTAGATGTTTACTCTACTTTTATTAACTCTGAAGATTCCATCAAATACTATTTATCCGAACTATTATTATTCCAAGAAGTGAAACTCACTAAAGCTCTCATTCATTCTCATTGTAACTATAAACCTACCATGGCCGTTCATATGACGCATTTTAAACTTTTTATCGGAATTCCTTGTAAATAACTTTAACAGATCACTTTTATTAAAAATTACATCGCATGTATTTTTCAATATTCATTCATGTACCGAAATCCCGTTAAATGGTATATTTTTCGCTATACGTAGTGTTTTAAAGACAGGTCACTTGACCCGCTGTGAAGTGTGGGCAGCTTTAGTGTTAAACGAACTCTTATGAATATTTACAAATCATAAAATAACTTCTTGCTTACGCTTATCGTGCCAACTGTGTAATTTTTTTTCAATTACAAAAAAAAAAAAAATTATGTTATCAGCATCGTTTGCTTTCTATGCTATATTGTTAATATTCATTGATATTATCTGCAATATTAACAGATGTGTAAAAAAGGCTTTATGTTTGCACAAGTGTTTTTGCTTCACTGTCATAAATGTTTAGAGTGCAAATAAATATATGCTATACTTACACATACACATATACATATATATATATATATATATATATTGTATATACCTTTGATAATTATTTCATCCATTTGTATGGTTGGTGTTATGGTAATCTCCTCCACTGGTTTGGTTTTCATATTATGCATTGGATTGGGTACAAGTTGTTGTTGAATATGTTGTTGGTGACGTTGCTGCTGCTGCTGATGATGATGATGATGATGTGTTGCCTGATGTCCAGGTATAGAATGTTGCTGTTGATGCGATTGATGATGTATAGGATGGACGGCATGATGATGATGTAAACGTACTTGCTGTTGCTGTTGCTGCTGTTGGTGTTGTTGTTGCTGTTGTTGCTGTTGTTGCGTAAAAATAGCAGCATTATGCGAATAGGCATCATAGCTTCTATGATTATCACCGCCAATCATTGTATGAGTAGTTGATGGTATGCTGTGTGCTCTGTTTACCATTTCAAGGTCATAGTTCCTTGTATGCACAATGTCATTGTCACCCCTAATTGGATTGTGTGGAAATGTGTATGGCACAGATGTAGCAGTAGTACCCGGCATATTATATGCATGCCGTCCCATACTCTGCATACTAGCACCAGCCATATAAGCTCCACTACTATGCCCCAACATACTACCGTATATATGTGGCGCATGTAAATGGCGGGAATCCCTTACATGACCAGCAATATATTGTTGATGTTGTTGCTGCTGTTGCTGCTGTTGTTGTGGTTGTATATCATTTATATGTGCATACCATTGTTGATGCGGTGGCTGTTGTTGATGTTGTGTCTGAGGTTGAGCATATATATGAAAAGGGTGTTGCTGTTGTTGTTGCTGCTGCTGTTTGCGTTGATATTGTTGTTGGTGTTGTTGATGGTGGTGGTGATGATGTTGATGTGACATTTTGTAAACAATAACAAAGCCGGCAAAAGCATAAACATAGACCCTTATATACTAGAGCAAATGCCGCTCTTAATAACTCTCCCTCTCAATTGTGCATTTGTTACGCTCTCATTATTTATTCGGCTCTCCTTATGTACAAGAATTTGCATATATATTCATTTTTTCATTTTCTCACTTGAAAACTTTTCCAATTAAAAATTTTTTCACATTCAACTATATGCTTACATTACATACACTTTTCTTATATATTTTCACAAAAACTTTGAGTACACTTATATTTTAGAACATGGTGAACACTTTTCTTTGTTTAAATTTATGAATTTTTCACTATTTAATGGTGTTTCACAAAATAAAAAAAAACACTTAAACACATTCTTCAATTCCGCTTTTTATAAAATATGACCATTCACTCTGACATCGCTTTGACAACTGGCTGCTTGCAAATAAGCTGCAAATGTTTCGCAAATGCGTAGTGTTGTCATATTAATATGATTTTTGACAATACCATAAAATCTTTATGTATGAATTATTTGCTTCAATTATTACTTTAATGAAATATTTGTGTTAACAATATTTAGTAGTAATCATTAATATAAATAAAAATGTAATGCAGTTACATTTTCATCATCAAAAAAAAAAACATTTCCCACGGCTACAATTCCTTTTGTAAATGAGAAATTTCCAGGTGGCAACTACAAGAGTAGCGCTATTCAGCAGAAATAATTTAAAAGTTATGTTGGTATTATATAAAATTCGTATATAACTTTTCGAAATAACGAAACTATGCGTTCAGCTGCGATTGAGGAAGAAAACGACATTTTTGTAGAAACATTCAAATAAAATATCGTTTAAAATTATAAAGCAGAGAAATTTATTCTACTTAAAATGGTTTAGGTAAATGAAAACAGTATGGATGGAAATGGAACAAAGAAGTACAGTCACATATGTAGATATAACCTAACTAATCATCCGATTTTTCTGCTTCAACAGTAATTGGAACATTATTTAGTATTTGTTTTGTTGACATCATTTGCGGTGTTAATATAATGAGAAAATAAAAGATCATGTACATCATTTCGAATACGACGCCAAGATTGTTTTTGTTGTTATTCAAGTAACGTTGATAGAAACATGCTATCAAAAAGAATATCTCCACTATATATAGACCAACTAGACTGTGTACGGATGAATAGATTATACGAAATGTTTGAGAACGTGTTAGGGCCGCCCCATATAATATAGCTGAAAAGAATAACTGAGGGTTTGGTTTCTCTTTAGAATGAATTAATTTTTTTAAATAAACTAAACCAAGTACATACCCATATAATTAAAGGCAATAATAACCAATTGCATACATAGTTGGACCGTATCTCCGCTAAAGGATAATATTTTAGAAAACAACTGGTTAAAACGCATACCCATGCAAGGACCAAGAAAAGAATATGAAGAAATATGGAGCATATGTAATGAGGGATCAAACGGAAAAACAATGTAGCTGAAAATATGAAAAATGAATGTTAAAGAGCTGGGCCCAAGTCCACTGGCGAAATTTGAATTAGGTTTTTGTTTTTTTTTAAATCACACATGGTAGTAGTAATTAAACAGCTTACATATTGTCACGCCATAGAAGCACAAAATTGACCATTCCCATGGATAGGATATTATCAAGTCGGTAGCCATTGTTATTATAGACAAACTGAACAGTACATACATTATAACTTTTGCATTTTCGCTCATAAACGACATTTTTCTTAATCTTCTCAATTACAAGACTTTTTTCTTTTAGACGCTTGGAAATTTTCTTTTCTTTTCCTGGGAAAATTATACAGATACAATTGATTTATTTGACTTTTCATAATATTTCATAATTCATCCGTTTTGTTTTAATAAATTTCATAAAAAATAAAGTTTTTAAAAACGTCAATGCTAGCGTTAGTAGAGAACCGCTGATAATTATGGATAAACGTTCCGCAATTGCTTTTCTACTGCTCATTATACATCTGATATGTGGTGTTTTGGCACTTATTTATTTTACGGCAATGAGCATAAGTTTCAAAGGCCCCTTTCTGCACGGATTCTTGGGTCTAATATCTATGCTTTTCATAGCCTGCGGTAACTACCTGAACATAATACTAATAAGAATAACAATTGACACCCTCCTCCTGCACTAATACGTTTCATTACTAGCATTATCTACGTTTCGCATTTCTCATGGATATAATACACGCAATCTGAAATTTGTCCACTTGGTCCTTCATATATTTGCGTTAATTTCATTAATAGTATGCTTGGTAGTGGTGAGACCGTCATTATTTGCTGGCATTTCCAGTTGTGCGTATATGCATGGAGTACCTGGTTTGGTATTTGTTGCCTTCTATGTGCTACAAGTTTGTACAAGTTTTGTGTGAAATGTAGACTTTTATAATATAATGAATAATTTCATAATTCTTCTATTTACAGTTCATCCTAGCACTGATCTTTTTCTTACTGTGTTTAACACCGCTGGCCCGCACCCGATTTGCCCCCATACATGACATTATTGGCGTTTGGCTGTACATGTGTTTGGTGGGGGCCGCCATTACGGGCGAGCACGATTGCAAAACTACACATTCGCAGAGTCATACAACCGGCGAAATGTTTTGGTGCATACAGTACATGAACACCTTCAAGACATTGGTTATATGCAATACATTTCTGCTGCACACAATAGTGCTGTTACCATTTTTCGATTGGATAATTGTAATTGAAATTTTCATTAAATATGATTATACAATACATGCGAATCGTTTGTTATGCTTTTTCAGATTGGCTCCCTTTAAGAATATTCTGTTTGGCTCTATCAACAACAACCGTAAATAATACAAATTTTTAACCGTAATTTATATTTATTTACAAACTCGCTATGCGTCTGTGTGTGTGTGTGTGCGCGCCTTTTTTTGTAATAAAATGCTTAAATGAAATATTTAAATGTCACGTTAAATTATTTTAGGTCCCCGTTCACCTATCTTGCTTTGCAACATTTCTCTCACTTTCATATTGTCTGCAACTTTATCTCTAGCAGCCATTTTATCTAATACTGCGCGCAGTTCTCTCTTAACATTTTTAATGCCCGTCATATCCTTGGCTGATATTGTTATAATGCGTTCAAATTTCATACATTTTTCTGGACGTATTTGTGCTGGACACTCCGGCAAATGTTGTTCTAAATTTTCCAACATGGAATTCAAATTTTTTAATATGTCATTGGCTCCCTCTAAATCCACCTTGTTAAGCAGCAATATCGAAGGTTTATACAACAAGACGCTATCGTATAATTCCAGCTCCTTATTGAGAGCATAAATATTTTGTAAACAGTTGCGCGCTTCATGTTTGGGACTTAAACGGAAACCAAATAGATCCACCATAAAGAGTAATAGGCGGGTGCGTTCCACGTGCTTAAGAAATTTATGGCCCATACCGAAATTGGCATGAGCACCCTCGATTAGGCCGGGCAAGTCGGCTACAGTTATGGCACGTAAATCTGGATAATTAACTGTTCCCAGTTGTGGCCTGATTGTGGTAACTAAAAATCAAAATCCCATATAATCCATAGAAGAGAAAGAGATATTTAACTAAAATTTATAACTTACAGGGATAAGAGGCAATTTTGGGTTTAGCGTTCGAGATGGCCTTTAAAAAAGTACTTTTGCCAGCATTTGGAAAACCCACCAGGCCCACATCAGCTATTAGTTTTAAATCTAAATTAATAGTTTTATGTTCTCCGGGCTTGCCTAAAAAGTTCGTGCCCGTACAACCGCCCATGCCACCTCCAGCGGCTATACAACTAGAATCTGTTTCATTAAGATCGGCTATTAATTTACCGTTATCGTCATAAACCTGTACTCCCACAGGTACTTCAATCCTTTCATCCATACCTCGACGTCCCAATATACAAACTTTGCTGCTGTCTTCACCGCTGGATGCGGCAGCACGTTTATCGCGATACCTTTGTGCCAGGTTACGTAAAGTGATGCCTTCTTTGGCTACAAAATAAACGCAACCACCTTGACCACCTACACCACCGTACTGGGGTAGGCCATTACCGCCGTGGCCCCCTTTTACAGTTATCCTTAGAGTGTCCAAGAATATGTTGCCTCGCATATGAGAGCGTACCGGCTACAAATATGAATTGTTAAGATATTTGTCCTACTCACTAACATTTCTTCGCTCAATTGCTTGTTTCTTACCTTTCTCATAGATTTTAATAGAAAATTGAATAATTGTACCATTTTTTCAACAATAATATTACATATTTTATAAAATTGTTTCGAAAAAAGCAAAGAAGACAATTTCAGTAATACGTCTTGTTTAAAAATTACTCAAGTTTGCTATACTATAAATTAATCATGAATCGCCCTGTATCGATCAGCTGATTACGATATAATTTTTTGTTTATTATAGCACGTGTTAAGGAAGTAATCATTTTCTTTTTACGAACTTTCCAAAATATATAGATATAAATAATAAGAAAAATGTTAAACAATGGAAGCCGGAATTTGTTACATTAAACCAGAGTGAGTTTAGCTTTTAATTAAAACTACAATTAAACCAAAAACAATGTCGAATATAATGTATGTTTAGATTTTTAATAGAAGACAATAAATTTAGTCAAGATGATGAAAATGGCGGTAGTAAGAGAAAGCGTTGCTCCGAAGTAGGCATCTCCTATAATAATTTAAATTGCAAGGAAAACACCGAAACAAATAAAGTGCCTAATATTGGTAAAAAGGAGAGAAAACGTGGACAAAATAAGGTGTGCAATAATATATATGTAACCAAAACACATTTAAAATGAATTCTTCGTTTTAGCATCGTCCCGTATTCAAAGATGACAAAACATTACATTTGTGTAATTCTTTGATGGAGGGACCTGCCGAAAAGAAATGTCTAGTTGAAAATTGTCGTTACGTTCACGATTTACAAGAATATTTGACTAACAAGGGAACAGATTTAGGCGATAAATGTCCATTATTTGATGCTAAAGGATATTGCCCCCGTGGTGTAACGTGTCGGTTTGCCAAAGCTCACTTAGATGATTCGGGTAAAAACATTAAAAGAGACGATTATAACGAACATGCCATACCAAGTACCTGCAATGGAATAGTGCCCGGTATAAAATAATAAATATTTATGAAAAGTGTTATTTATTGTACTCTACATAGATTTGCAAATACGTTTGCGTAAACGTGATTATAATTTTACCAAATGTAAGGATGCGATAAGGCAAGCCGAGCAAATTCGTGATGCGAGAAAGCAGGGGAATAAACCTGTAGGTTGTATTATAGACAATGATATTCCCGTCTTATCACACGCGAATAGCGAGAAATTAAAACCTAATGATTTTAGCGAAAAATTGATTTTGTCGCCGTTGACAACTGTAGGCAATTTACCGTTCCGTCGTATATGTAAAGAATTTGGTGCTGATATTACGTGTGGAGAAATGGCCTGTTGTGTACCTTTAGTTAAAGGCTTAACACAGGAGTGGGCTTTAACCAAAAGACACCAATCCGAAGATATCTTTGGTGTACAACTGTGCGGCAATAATCCGAATATTATAGCCCAGGCAACCCAATTAATACAGGAAACGGCCAAAGTTGATTATATAGATTTAAATATTGGTTGTCCCATCGACTTGATCTATCAACAAGGCGGCGGTAGTGCCTTAATGCGACGTACCAATATTTTAGAGCTGACGGTGCGTTCGTGTGCAGCATTAAATGCTCAAATACCGTTTACAGTGAAAATGCGAACCGGCATATATGCTGATAAAAGTGTGGCTCACGACTTGATGCCCCTTGTTGAAGAATGGGGTGCCACAGCCGTAACGGTATGTCTTGCAATGTAGTTTTATTATGAAATCACAACATTTTTACATTTCAGTTACATGGCCGTAGTCGCGAGCAACGCTATACTAAAAGTGCTAATTGGCAATATATAGAAGAATGTGCTGCTAAAGTTAAAAATATACCAGTTATAGGCAATGGCGATATATTGTCCTTTGAGGATTATAATGAAAAGAGAGTAAGTGAACATACAGTGAACAAGTAAAAAAAACAATTTACTTGAAATACCCTTCACGTCTACATACAAATTGTGGGCGTGGCAGGTACTAGATTATGTCCTCTTTTAGTGTATGTATTACGTGCCATTTTGCGAGTCCAGCTTTATGCTGAATACGGTTGTTTTTTTATATGTCTGTAATCCCATCATGTCCATTTTTGTCATATGGATGGAATGGGGTAATTTATAAATATAAATATCAAATTTCAACTTCATAGCTTAATTTTTGTACAGATAAAAAAATGAGACCAGTAGCTTAAGCCCAAATTTACCTGAACAGACAGACAGATAGACGGATATGGTTAAATCGATTCAGATTTTGATTTTAATTCGATCGGTATAGCTGAAGGTGGGTGTGGCGTATGCCGTTTAGGAGTTACAAACATCCGCACAAACTTTGCCTCAAGTGGTGCAGGGTATAAACAGCTTATATGAGGTCAGGTCAAAATATTTTGAATATATGAAAAAATATTTATTATTTTCTTATCTGTGTGTAGAAAATTGCACCCCACGTATCGTCGGTAATGATTGGCCGCGGTGCTTTAATCAAACCGTGGATTTTCCAGGAAATCAAACAACAAAAACATCTGAATCCATCTTCAACGGAACGTTTTGAAATGATACGTAAATATGTTAATTATGGTTTAGAGCATTGGGGCTCAGATACGAAAGGTGTGGAGAATACTAGGCGCTTCCTCTTGGAATGGCAATCATTCCTATACCGTTACATACCGTATGACCTGCTACTGCAGCCACCACAAAAAATCAATCAACGGCCACAAAAGTTTAGGGGCCGCGATGAAATGGAAACGTTAATGAGCTCACCTAACTCACAAGATTGGGTTAAATTGAGTGAAATGTTGTTGGGCCCCGTACCAGAGGGTTTCACATTTGTACCCAAGCACAAAGCTAACGCTTATTAAATGGTATGATACACCTGTGTTGGTATATGTTACAAAATGAAATTTTTGCCTAAACAATAAATTGTTTTTTATTTTTTTTTTATTTTAAATCAATTAAAATGTAAAAGCTTTGCTCAAATGCCGCAAATATTTTATTTAAATGCGTTTCAAATGTGTTGCACATACTGCAGGGCTTCTTCAACGTCCAATTTCGAGCCCAAGAAAATTGGAGATCTTTCATGAATGTCATCTGGTTTTATGTCCAATATTGAAATTTTACCATTACTAGCCAAACCGCCAGCTTCGGTAACCAGAAAAGCCATGGGGTTGCATTCATACAACAAACGCAACTTTCCACTCGGTGCCGACTTGGTGGCTGGGTAAATAAAAATACCCCCATATTTAATCGTACGATGAACATCTGCCACCATAGAGCCAACATAACGAGCACCGTACGGTTTACCTTTAGTGGGATCTTTTTTGGCCTGTATATAATCGTAAACACCCGATTCCCACTCGGAAGCATAGCCCTCGTTAATGGAATAAATTTTGCCCTTTTTCGGTATACGCATGTTGGGTTCGGTCAAAATGAATTCCCCAATTGCTGGGTCATACGTGAAGCAATTGACCCCACAGCTGCGCATACCCAGAACAATGGCAGTAGCTGAACCATATAAAGCATAACCAGCAGCAATTATTTCATTGCCACATTGTAAGGCATCGTTGACAGTGGGTGCACCGTCGCTTTGTTTACGGTAAATGGCAAAAATTGAACCAATCGATACCAAACAATCAATGTTTGAGGAACCATCCAAAGGATCAAAGCAAACCACATATTTACCCTGAAGTGGAAAATCAAATCAAATTACATATTAATGTACGGTACACAAATGCAAACCTGCTTTTCCGTCTCCACCTCAATGACTTGTTCATTTTCCTCCGATACCATTAAGCAAGTCATAAAAGAGGATTTCAACATATTTACAAATAATTCGTTGGATAAGACATCCAATTTTTTGACCTCCTCACCTTGAACATTAACATTACCGGCAATGCCATGCAATTTTGCTATGCCGGCTTTACGCACTGCGGAGGCAATCGCCTTAATCGATGTTTGTATGCAGTTCAATAATTGAGAGAGATCACCGGTGGCATGTTTAACTTTACGTTGTTCTTGTAAAACAAATCTTGTTAAAGTCATGCAATTGGAATCAAATGTGGCACCCTGTTGTGTCATGGTGACGGTGGCGTTGGCTGCGACGGCGGCTGCGGCGGCGGCTATTATTTAATTGAGAAGTTATTAGAAAGGTACAGGGGGGATGAACAAAGTAATATGAACACCTGACACAAAGAGATTCGCAATTGCAGCCCTTCCATGAAGGTTAGCTCTGTGCAGCTCCCGCCTTACAGTTTTTGTCGAAACAGTATTACTCAAGTGAGTGTTGAGTTCGGCTGTCACTTCTGCCGCGGTTTTGTTTTGTTCTTCAGCCATAATTCGTTTTAATGTTCGTCGGTCTCTGTCCGTTAACTTAGAGTTCCGACCACTATTCCACTTTGCCGATGATGTTTTACCATATTTGGTGTAAGCGGTCATTACCGTGGATGCTGTCCCCCGTGAAACATTAAACAATTCAGCTGTTTTCGTTACAGACGCTCCCGCTAACCGAGCACCAACGATTTGCCCTCTTTCGAAGTCTGTCAGGTCACACATTTCACCTATCACTTGTTCTGACCGTCGCAGAACAAAGCTTACAATGCACTGAAGTATAACTTACAACACTTGGCATGTAAACGGTGCAATGCAGACGCGTCGCATTTTTTACACGGCAGCAGTGTTGCCAACATTCAACAAAATGTACCGCATTGCATAGTGTTCATATTATTTTGTTCATTACCTATAAGTGTTATCATTAAAATTACATTTATTACTGTTTAGAATAAAAAAGAGATTTTATAGAAATATCCTCCTACGTAAACATATGTAATATGCAAAACGCTTTTTATTATACTTTTAACTAATTAGCAACGTCATCATGTGTACAAGTCATGTGTGTGTATGGTTTTTTTTTATATTCCGTTGTTTTTTTATATGATAAAAAACATAAGCAACACTGCAAAAGATAACATATACTACCATTACTTACAATGAGTATTGATTTTAAAAAGGTATTTATTTTTTAAGTACTATTTGATAATATTTCAATAATATATCGCCTAAAATCACGTCCTTCATGTGCGATTCAACTTCTTATACTGAAATATGTTTTTCTATTTCCAGAGTACAAGCAAGGGAATGAGAAAATCAAATCATAAAAGATGCAAAAATTTTTGCATGTCGTTATCTATACGGTCAAGTGGGTGTTGTCATTTAGGCGGTACATAAAAACGCTAATAATATATAAATTATATGTTTACGGTGTGGACTTTAATATTGTGATTGAAAATATTTTTTGCCTTAGGAAAGAATCTATTTCTCTTTCTTTGACACATTCTCAATGGCAAACGTGTACAACACTGGGGATATAATATAGCGATGGGTGAATGTATGGTGGGTAGCCTAATACAGGGTGAGGCAAAAAGATGATAATTCTCGCATAACGTCATAGGATGGAATTTTTCGAAAAAACTTTAAAAACAAAAGCTTTTAGATTAGATGAGAACAGATCAAGAGTAAGTTTTTTTTTTTTGAAAAATTTCATCCTATAACTTTATTTGAAAGTTTCCATCTCTTTTCTCTCTCATTATAATAATTCTTGTTTTTAATTTTTAGTCATAGACGTAACCTCTGAAGTGTGCTATCAATAAAATAAACTTTCTTTATAAGCAAAATCAAAATCAGAATCGATTTAACCATGTCCGTGTGTCCACACAAAATTGTGCTTAAGCTACTGGTTGCATTATTTGAGATATTTTGATGAAAATTGGTACAAGAACATGTATTGGCCCAAAGGGAAACCTTATTGAAAATGGACCAGATTGCGTTATTTTAAGAACCCCTCCCCATATGAGGTCCTATTTTTTTTTTTTGAGATATTTCGATGAAATTTGGTTGTAAAAGTGATGTAGGTCGGGCCACTTGATGGTCGGGCGTGACCGACTATAATATGTTCGCTTGTGTGGATTAATTTTCTTGGAATAAAATTCAGTGATTAATTAAAAATCTATTATTTTGATTTTTGCGTTTTTGTGTTATAAAGAAAACGTACAATTGTCAGCACCCTGTGGTAGCTACCTTAAGAGAGTACACAACGGAACTGAAAAATAGAGAGAAATACAGCGGCACTCTTTTACAAATCAATATTTATCAATTTTTAAAAAAGTTGTTAATTTGCAACATAATGCTGATTATTTATACACGTAATCAAAAAGTAAAGCAAAAGTCTAGACGTGGTACAAAGATAGAATCGTAGAGTTTTGTGCATAAAATTAAAGTAAACTTTATATGATATTAAGCACCTTGAAAATGTGTGTGTGAGTTGTGTTCTATTTGAATCATTTATCATTTCTATTTTGATCAAGCGATCAACAAACAACAACACAACGCTTTAATTAAAACTTGTTTTCTAATTGTAGCAAAGCTGTTTTTCACTAAGTTGAGTTGAGTTACATTTAGTAAATATGTGTCAGGCACAGTATTGAAAAGAGGGGGCTCGTCAAACCAGCGCCACGTATACGAGCAAAATATATTATAAGTGCGTATGCTTTGTCTTTATTTTTATTTATTTCGTCTCATTTGTTGTTTGTCTAGTTCTTATAATATTGTACGTGGACATTTTTACTAACCTTTACTCACTTGTGACAAAAGGTATGTTGAGTTTGTGCGGATGTTTGTAACATCTAAACAGATAAAGAGAGATCCAAGAGTTAAAGACAGAATTACCTTCGGAAGCGTATCTAAGCAGGTCCCTCTGTCTGTTGTGTGTCCATGTAAATTTGTGGGCAAGATTGTGGTCATAGCTTTTAAGATACTGCAATGAAATTTGTTACAAGGGTGTGTATAAAATGGGGTATACTAGGTTTGTTTTTCCGTTTGCAACACCCAGAAGAAGGCGTTTTAGACCATATAAAGTATATATAATCTTGATCAGCATCAAAAACTGAATCGATTTAGACGTGTGTGTGTCCGTGTGTCCGTGTGTCCGTCTGTTGTAGGCATTTTTACGGTCGTAAATTTTGACATATTGAAGTGAAATTTTGTACGAGTACTTCTAATTTTTTCACGCAGATTGCTATTTAAAATGGGCAAAATCGATCAAGATCCACGACCGCAATCGACAAAAATTTATATATCTGCCACAAAAATTAAGCTATAATCTTCAAATTTGGTCCGTATATCTATAAATATATCGATCATCGACGGGTTAAAAATGGACGTGATCGGATAACAGACACGCCCGCAATCAACAAAAATATATATATCTGCCACAAAAGTTGACCTATGAACTTGAAATTCGGTATACATACTGCAGTTATCTCATCCATCGATACGCTAAAAGTAGGCATGGTCGAATAACAGACACGTCCACAATATACAAAAAACCATACTTCACGTAAAACTCAACTTGTAAACTGATGCGTAATACAACACTCCTTCTGGGCGTTGCAAACGTTTTGATAAAGTGATAGGTGAGTGTAAAAATGGATGTTTCTCAACTTTTATTTTTTAATCTTATACGTATTGGCTTCTGAACCACTTTCATACATAGATTCATTTACTATGTATAACCATAGATTTTTTGTCGTATAGGCGATTGCCATATATATTGAAATCCTAAAATCCACCACTTGACGGAAATTAACTCTAATAAAAGACCATTTAATAAAATATAACAGTATTAAGTTGCAAATAATTGCCAATGAATATAACCCGCAATTATATGAATATTTAGAGTAATTCCAAATCAAAAATTGAGTTAACAAAAACCACCCTTGTAAGAAATCACAGTGTACGCAATGTGTCAACAACAATAGGCGTTACTTAACCCTGTAGAAAAGTAGAAAATAATTGAATTAATGTGTGACCATAACGCAAAGCAAAAGACATTTGTCGAGTTTGTTGGGTGAGGATGAATATTTTGTATAAATTTCTTTTCTTTTTCTGTGTTTAATTTATTTTTATTCATATGGTTTAAGTTAATAGTGTACGTTGTCACTTTTATAATCTTATATCTAAATTCTATCATTGACTTACAGTTCACATCAACTTTGGCAACATTATTATTGAATAATAAGTGAAAATGTGTTATAGTCGCTTATAGCCGACCATTTAATACCCTACGCAGCACTTGGTTCAATAAATTATACATTAGTAAAGACAAGGCATTGTCTTACAAGTCATTTTGTAAAATATAATTATATGGAAAAGCATTCTAAAAATAGTCCGATTAGGTTCAAATTTGATACACCCAAATATGAAGCTAATTTACTATTCTTTACTAAATTTTATGAAAAAATATTAAGAATTGCATTATTTTACCATATAAAGACTTCTATTATAATTGTTATATGGGGAGGGGTTCTAAAAATGGTCCGATATGGTCCATTTTCAATAGTGTTTCTCTATGAGGTAATTCATGTCCTTGTACCGGATTTCAAAGAAATATCTCAAAAAATGTGACCAGTAGCTTAATCAGAAATTTACGTGAACAGATAGACGGACAGACGTACATGGTTAAATTGGTTCAGATTTTGATTAATTTGATTTGAAACGATCGGTACAATTGAAAGTGGGTGTGGCATTTTTTAGGAATTACAAAAAACCGCGCAAACTTTATATTTGCCACATTTGGTGTAGAGTATAAATATCAAGAAGTAAACCATAAAAAGACTTCCTTTATAGGAAGGTTCCCCTTCACACCAAAACCATTGTCATTGCACGAATTTCATCAGAATATCTCACATAATGTGACCTGTAGCTTGAGCACCAATTTACATGGACGGAGAGACGGATATGGTTAAATCGATCAGAAATCAGAAAGTGTTTAAAAATCGATCGGTGTAATTGAAAATGGGTGTTGTTTAGCAAGCATAATATGGCCCTTTGGCACAAGTGGTGTAGGATTTTCTGTATTGCATATGTATGCAATTATGTTTACAATCGTTTATTATATATGTATGTGTATGACGTTTAATGTTTGTATAATTTTACAATTAATGAAATTCGTTAATTATTTTGATTATATGTATAAAGGAGAAGTATTCTTTTCTATATATTATATATCGTAGGTATAAAAGTAATTGTTTTTCAATTTGATTTTTACATTTTATGACGAAGTATTGCAATTCAATGAGATTTATTATGCATTGACTAGATTTACTCATATATATATATACAGAAAATTATAATCATATATAAATACACAGAGTATAGTAATCAACAAATGAAATAAAGATAAACGGTCAACTTTTAGCAAACTACATACAACCGAAAATTCAAAAACACCAAAAACCCAACCTATGTATATCTTTGACAATTCAGTTTAATATTCTAATATTTTGAATTTTGCATCACTTACACAAGCTGTGAATGAAAAGCCACATGCACAGACATATAATTGTTTCAAATATGAAATTCATTACGTCAGATTATATAATTTTGTATCGCCCACAATGTCCACATCACTTCCTTCGTCGTCATCGTCATCATCCATATCATCCTCATCCTCTAAATCTGAATAATCATCGGTAGAGTAATCGTGCTGTAGAAAATTGGCAACATTATCAATATGATGACTACTGCCATTAGATATGTTGCGCAACATTTGTAAATTATGTGAACGATGATGTATATTGTGTGGATTGGGGGATGCATAGGTATGAGTTACATTATTATTCTGTGTTAACGGTTGCCCTGACATGCTTGATTTACCCTCATCAGCGCCATTTTGATTATTCCCAACACTTGTTGTATTGCCATTAACTGTTGCTGCTGCTGCTGCTGTTGTTGACGACAATTGCGAATGTGATGTTGTGGATGAACTAGCTGTAATATGGCCATTTTTGTTGCTACCGCTACAACTGCTACTGCCGCCGCCATTTTCTGTGCGTGAAAAGTCTACAGGTTCTATAAACATAGATAGATGGAGATAGAGAAGGGAAGTATGAGTTCAAACCATAGAAACTTTGGGAATTCTTAAGAAAATTGAAATCTTTTGTATTTTAATTAAATTATTCCCAGACTTATTGGTCAATTAAACTGTAAAATGTTTACAAAGGAAAACTTTTATTGACCCTAAGCTTGCTCTGAAGTAATTGACAAATAAATGATGGTTTTATAAAAAAGTTTGTTTAAAAACTATTTGGGAAATTGTTCTTAATTAATTAGGAGTTTAGAGGGAAGCCGGCAGGAAGATAGATACGTTTTTATATTCACCATCATGAGCCGGGTGAGGAGGCGGGTATACTGTCAAAACTTTTGCAATACTTTGTACGAAGCCATGCCATTATTCTGTCACTGATGTCATTAAGGTTATGTTAAGGTTTGCCCCTAACTGGAAACTTATAAAAAACTTTTAGGTACTACCTACAAGCCAAACCAAACCCGTCAGGCCGTAATACCGACAAGATTTGGTTTAGCACTTAGGCGTCAATTTAAAACAAGGCAGTCCTAGCGGTCTACACAAGTCTAGCTCATGTCAAGGGTAGGAGCTGGAAAATTTCTCATTTTATAAAGAAGGCAAAGAAATGACAAGAAAAGAAGCTTTAGAGATCCACAAAACATGCACATCTTCCTGATTAGCATTCAAATTTCGAATCGATATAGTCGTGCATGTCTCTCAGTCTATATGTCTGGAGATATTAATTTCATTAAATGACAACTGTGCACTGGTTGGTATTGAAATTGGGCGATATCGGTCAAGCATCTACCGGTCCGAAGTACAATGCAAAAGTGCAGAAACAGGCGTGTTATGCATAAAGTGTAAAAGGCGCAAAAGTTACTAGATGCAATGTTTAAAACGATTTGAGGCGTCGGGTATTCAAGTCAAGCTTAGTGTTTTTTATATGTTTTCCCTTTAAGCAACTTACCATTTAGAACATCCCTGCGTCTCAATTGCTTTTTATGTTTCATACGACGGTTTTGAAACCAAGTTTTCACTTGAGTTTCGCTTAAACCCAAAGCGGTGGCCAACTCGACACGTTCCGGTGTTGATAGGTAACGTTGTGCCTCGAAACGTTTCTCCAAACCGGACAATTGCGGATCACTGAAAACTGTGCGTGCTTTACGGCGTCGGCAATGGCGCAACGCATTAACTCCCATACCTAAACCTAAAGCCAATTCAGGCATACAGGCGGCACCACCAAACAAATGACCACCACCAAAAAGGCTTGCTTTTGTGTTCGATATAAAAAGGAAAAAATACAAATAAAGAAAAAAAAAAGGAGTGAAACATTAAATTGGTTGTTGATTAGTTTTCCACACACACGCGCGCACACTCACACTATTCCCACCACAACAACTTATAATTTAATTATTGAAGTACCCAAAATAATATTAAAACTCTGGGTTAATTGAATATTTGTTGTTTGTGTTAGTTTGTTTTATTGTGTATTATTGCTTATAATTATTGTAATAGAGTTTGTGCGAGGGCGTTAATTGAATCATTTAATTTATATTTAAGTGTATGTTTACCTTGTGATAGAAAATACGGATCCACTGATTTATAGGTACCCGTTGAGGGTGACAAGTAGCCCAATGTCATTTGTAAAAAACCATGATCACTGTAAGCGGCACTGGGGTATAAAACATTGTGCGTAGGAGGTGGTGGTGGTGGTGGCGGCGGCGGTGGCGGCACTATTGACGATGGTGCTGTTATTTGCGATTGTGTTAGATGTTGGGCAGCTGACGCAGCTGTATGTCCTAGATGCTGATTTTGATGTTGATGATTGTTAACTGTTGTAGCAATGTTGGTGTGGGCCGCTGCTGCATTAGTGTTGGGTAAAGAAACTGTTGCGACTTTAAAATTTCTACATAAACAAGTAAAAAATTTAAAGTACATCAGTTATCATCATTTTAAATATCAATGATGTTTATAAATTACGGGCGGGGTCTTAAAGCATTTTTGTGTAGAATATCATGAACTAGTGTTATTCTCATTTTTAGCAAAAAACAAGATAGAAAACTAAATTTGATTTAGATCAAATCTCAAACAATCTACACATCTACAATAATGGGCTTGGAAAATGTATATATATATATATATATATATGCGTTCTCTAATAGTTTTTGTAAATAGTGGACGTAACCATTCACACAATAAAACACAATTATAGGGCTTCATATATAGCTGCTACGCCTACCGTTGTAGGTGAGGAGAGTATTCAAAATTCGGCCAAGCCAAATTTAGTTGTTGTACTTGTTTTATTTTCATTTCTTTTTTCGTAAAGTTTTTAACAAAATTACCGCAGAATAGTTGTTTGCCATAATAATTGCCTACAATAAATCTAGATTCGATTGGACTGTTTGTCATACACGCTTCACAGCAAAAGGACCTCGAATTCTAATAGCCGCTATATTTGATTCTGGATGATTCTGTATTACTTCTCAGACTCTTCAAACACTTTCGTTTGATATCTGAATTTAGTAGATTGTGTAAAAGATTATTTTGTTCGATTCAGATCTAGCCCGTTTAACTACTCAACTAATTAAATTTTTATGAAACACTCAGAAGGAAGCATTAATGAGCCTACACAGTATAAATATTTTTAATCACCATCAAAATCTGTTCATATGTGGGTCTGTCTCTTGTTGGCATTCTCAGGGTCGTAAATTTTAAGATATTGAGCCAAAATTTTGTACAAATACTTCCAGTTACTATAAGAAGCTTCTAATATATATTGAGCGAAATTAGTCAGGTGCCATGTCCTCAATTATGAGTCACAAAAATTAAGCTACAAAGTGAAGTTTTGGTATACGCATGTAATTAGCCCTTTAATCGATGTGGGCACGGTTGTAAATTTTGAGACATTGAACTCAAATTTTGTACAGACACATTTAGTTTTTGCACGCAGATCGCTAATTAGAATCAAGAGTCACGCCCACAATTGACAAAAATACATATATATCTGCCACAAAAATTTATCTATAAATTTGAAATTCGCTATACTTATCTACAGTTATCCTATCCATCGATGTGCTAAAAATGGGCGTGGTCGGATAACAGACGCGCCCACAATTTACAAAAAACCATACTCCACGTAAAACTCGACTTGCAAACTGATACGTGATACAGACACTATTAGAGGGCGTAATAATATACTTGCCACGCCCACCACACCATATTCAGCTTGGTTTTTTAACTTCATCATAAAAAAATATTGTCATTTTCCGTCGATATATCATTTCAGTCACAGTATGTACACATTGTGTAAAACGTATTTGTATAAAATATAGGATGATGCTGTGGTGACGTAAAAACATATATTTTACCTGTGATTATGTAATAATCTGTGATAATCCTCATGTCGATTAATTGATAGATTGTTATTACAGCCATTACTACTATTATTATTGTTGTTATTGTATTGACTTGATATTGTTGTTGTTGCTGTTATATTGTTTTTTGTTTTATTACCATCACTGCCATATTTAATATTATGTGATTTTATGGATGATTTCAATTTTGTTGGTGCATTGCTGTTGTTGTTGTTGTTGTTGCTTAAATTTTGACACAATATGTGATCAATAGAAAATGGTGTTTTTGTAGATACCATTGTTGTTGGCGGTGATGTTGATGGTTGTTGTTGTTGTTGTTGTTGTTGTTGTTGTTGTTGTTGCTGTTGAGATATTTGTAATTGAGCTAATGTAGCATTGGAAGGCGTTATTATTATTGGGGACAAAGGAGAACTATCACGTATTTCTATAGACATGTTTTGTTTTATGCTTTTTCCCACTTTATATTTTTATAAATTTTTTTTTTAGCAATAATTATTTAAAAAAATAAATAATTAAACCGTGCAGGTTTAATTTTATTAATTTTATATTTGTTAAAAATTAATGATTAGGTTTATCCTTATGATTAGTTTTTATTTTTATTCTTTTTTTTTTTACAATTTTTGAACTTCACCCGTTGGCGGCCACATTAGCTATGATTTAGTGATGTGGCCGTATGTTTCGTTTACAGTCATAATAAAAAAAAATTCAACATTCCCCTTTCGGAGGAAAAGAGTGTCCTTTATTTTATCTAACAATTGCCATCTCTTGCTGCCTCACATAAGTTCAATGCGTTTTTAAAAAAGGGAAACGCCCCTTTATTCCTTATCTTTTACATACATTTACGTTTATCTTCTTAAGGGGTAGTTTGGTGTATACAGTGAACAAAATATATGCCTGGCGTGGTATATAATCTATATGTAAGTGTGTGCGTGCGAATGTTGTTGTATAAATTCCCTTGTTTGATTTCCTTTTTTTTTTTTCTGAAACATTTCCATTTAATTCCCCAATTAGTGTGTTATTTAAGCCTTAACTGGGTTATTTTTTATTTTTATTTTTTTCATTTTATTACCGTTGAGGGTGTGTGAGTGTGTGGTGCGTGCGGATGTTGCTGTACGTACATACGTTTTTTATCATCATCATTGTCATGTCAAAGTATTTTTCACTTCATTAAGTGTGATTACATGGCTTGTTGGCTTATTATTGTATATGTATTGCTATTAGTGTTGCTTCTGCTGTTGCTGTTGTTGTTGCTGCTGCTGCACATGGTGTTTTTCCAAGTTTCCTTTTACATTGCACATGTATACATACATATTAATTTAAAATTTTTACCATAAACGACATAAGTATTCTCAATTTATTGATTATTTTCATACCCACCAACACAGGGTTATTCGTATAAAACGTCTTTGGTGAAATATTTGCCACACTCGAAGGAGGCTTTGCAGACGCAAAAAAGTATACATATTAGTATCGAATACTGAATCGATATAGCCTTGTTTGCATGCCCATATCGATGTAGAAATAATTTTCCAGGCCAGCAAATTCGATGTCGTTTCCAAACAAGTGTAGTTGATAGTTTTTGTACTCTAAACGGCAAATGCCACATCCACCTTAAATTGTATCCATCGATCAGAATCAAAATCTAAAACGACTTAATCACGTCGTCTGTCTGTCCATATAAAATTGTGCTTTAGATACAGGTCACACTTTCTAACATATTTCGATGAAATTTGGTACAAGAACATGTATTGGCCTAAAGAGGAACTCTATTGAAAATGATCTGACCTCAACCATTTCTAGAACCTCTCCCTATATAAGGTCCTATTATAAAACAAGTAAGAAAACTAAATTTGGCTTAGGCCAAATCTTAAATACCTTCCACATCCACAACGGTGGGCGTGACTAATATATATATATTGCGCCCACTAATAGTGTATGTCTTACGTATCAGTTTGGAAGTCTAGTTTAATGGTGAATATAGTTTTTTGTAAATTGTGGGCGTATCTGTTATCCGAACATGCCCATTTTTGGTATATCTATGGATGGGATAAGCTTTATTAAGTGCACTAAATTTCAAGTCCACAGGTCAACTTTTGTGGCAGATATAAAGATTTTTATTCATTGTGGGCGTATCTCTTATGCGACCACGCCCATTTTCGGCACATATATTTATAGATATAGCTTATATTAATAGATGTACATACCAAATTTAAAGTTTATAGCTCAATTTTTGTGTTAGATAAATAGATTATTGTCGATTGTGGGCGTGGCTCTTGACCGATTTTGCCCATCTTCAAAACCAATCTGTGTGCAAAAACTAAAAGTGCCTATGAGATACCAACAACAGACAGACACACGGACATACATGTCTAAATCGTCTCAATTTTCGACGCTGATCAAGAATATATATACTTTGTAGGGTCTCTGACGCCTCCTTTTAGGTGTTGCTCATCATTAATGTGGAGGATATAAAAAAATCTTTATATGGCAAAAAATCGCAATTCTTAATATTTTTGGACAAAATTTGATGAAGAATAATTAAATTTGAACCAGATCGGACCACGAACAGACTTAACATATACGGTAATGCCTCACGTTTATTTATTTAATAAAACTAAGTGTAGTATAATTTAAGGAGCGTGGGTTAGTGTGGGGTATTAAATGGTTGAGCTTTACCGACTATAACATTTTTTTCTTTTTTTGCGCAAAAAATTTCAGTGACTATAAAATATGAGTCGAGTTAGGAGTTGCTATTCCAATTTGGCAAAAACGTTTGAGATGCATGCCCACTATAGACAGAAATCTACCTGTCCACCACAAAAATGAATTTGTGAAGTTGAATACTAGTATACGTACTATATGGGCATGGTCAGCTAATATGCACGATCACATTTTACAAAAGACCTTATTTGACATACAATCCGAATAACAAGTGAATACATAATACGTACAATCCACTGCGCATCTGTCACGCCCATTACTTGCATATAGTTGCAAGGAGTATTTAAGACTTGAGCAAAATGTAGTTAATTTACTTGTTTACATTTTGCTTTTTCACTCCTTCTAATACAATGTTTTTGATATGACTATTCGCTTAAGTTGGCACACATATTTAATATTATCTATATTTTGAGGAATTTTAAAGATTTTAAATATATATATAAATATAAATAAATTTTAATTATATTTTATGCCTACTGTGCCAAGAATTTTGCTATGTTTATCATTTGCTCCTAATTAACATTCCATATACGTTACATACATTTATATGCTCTGAAAGTAAATGTGTGTATATATGATATACTCGTACATAAATATACGTATTTATTTTTACGTTAAAAACCACAATTAAAGCGATTAATTGATGAATAAATGCTATTCAGTATCTCCATAATGATAAAATTTCATTATTGCTCATAATACAATGAAAATTTACCAAAGTATTAAAAAACAATAATTCAGAGTTTCGATTTAAAATATAATCGTATCGCAACTAAATTTAAATTAATTTTATTCTTTTTATTTTTAATATAAAACAAGTAAGAAAATTAAATTTGACTTAGACCGAATCTTAAATACTTTTTACATCTACACATAAATGGTAGGTGTAGGGGACACATTATTACGCCCTCTAATAGTGTCTGTATCACGTATCAGTTTGCAAGTTGAGTTTTACGCTGAGTATGGTTTTTTTGTAAATTGTTGGCGGATTCCGCCCAATTTTAGCTTATCGATGGATGAGATAATTATAGATATGCATACAAAATTTCAACTTCATAGGTCAACTTTTATGGCAGATATTTAGATTTTTGTCAATTGTGGGCGTGACTCTTGACCGATTTTTCCCATTTTAATTAGCGATCTGTGTACAAAAACTAAAAGTGTCTGTACAAAATTTCGACTTAGTGTCACAAAACTTAAGACTGTGCGAATGGCAATAAAAGATGGACACCCGGACATACATGTCTACATTGATTCCGTTTTTGATATTGATTAAGAATATATATATTTTGTAGGGTCTCTGACACCACCTTCTGGCTGTTGTAAATGGAATTACAAACTTAGTTATACTCATTTTATGTGGAGGGTATAACAAGTGAAAATCAGCTTTAAAAGTGGGTTATACATGAGCATTTAATACCCTACACCATTTCGTTTCACAAATTGTGTTTTAATTATTTGAATTGTATCAGTAAACGCGAAGCGTTGTCATATAAAAGTCATTTCGTGAAATATGGACAGGGGTTGTACGAGCGGGTCCAAATTTTGTACAGCCAAATATGAAGCTCATTAACTATTTAGGAGTTGCCATTTTTGGTCACATAAACCCTTTCTTTATGATTGGACGTTACATGGGAAACGGTTCCATTTTCATTAGGCTTCATTTTTGGCCTTGAAACGTGCCCTTGTAAAAAACGGTACAAACTTGATATGATGTTGTTGTTTTTTTTTTCATTTCATTTTTATTATTATTATTGTTATTATATCTATTTTTTTCCTGCATTAGTTTGATTATATTTTACTCGTAGTATTTACGTTTTCTATTACCATTAGATTACCATTTCTGTTTAAATTTTTGTATTCGTGTGCTTTAACTAATTTTGTATAAAAATCGATCAATAGTTCTTACATTGCCGAATTTATATTGTAGCACAAAATGAAATAAATAAATAAACAACCTTTGCCGTTAGATTATTGCAAATAGTAAAATCAATTTAATAGAGTGCTGTAGGGTATAAAAACTTACATTAGGATAACGTAACGTATGTGTAACATGTGATTAATTCAATATCACAATGACTGGAATATATCGTTTAGAAATCTTAGAAGGTATGATTGAAAACGCGGTATAATGGACACCTTGGTGTTTGCATCACTTAAAACTTTACAAACCCCCACCGCATTTATGCATCATATATTATAATATATACGAGTATATAGAGAGAGAGTTTTCTAAAATTAAATAACAACTGTTGTCACTAATAAAATATTAAAAGCTCATAACATGACTTCATAAGGGAAGAAAAAGCAGAGATAAGTTCATATTTTCTTAAACAACACCACCACCATAATAAAATGTAGATATTGTTGCTATATTGATTTTGTGCAAACGTTTGTAACACCCAGAAAGAGGCGTGCCGATTTGATCCGATTGTGCCCATATCAGCTCAATAACTTAACCTTTTCAATCATAAGAGTGCCCATCAGAAATTCACGCGGACACGTAGAAGTACTATTGATGCTAAGCAAGAATATATTATATATATATATAGATTTTGTGGAGAGTGGTACAAAATCAATATACTCCCATTACATTACGATGGTGAGTATAAAAATATGTTCAAAAATATGTTCATCCTTTTATAAATTAAGAGGTCATAATATCATATTTAGAGAGGCAAACACACAACCCTTATTCAGCTAGTATGAACATTTCATAAATGAAGGCTTTCAGAAAAGTGTACACGTACACTACATACAGACACACAATACATACGTTTAGAAAAGAAGAAACAATTTAAGCCAACAACTACGTTTAACAGCAGCTAATGATGGAGGATTATTGTATAAAAGTAGAAAATGTGAGAATTCCATCAATAAATAGAGATGGGAGCGGTTTTGGTTGTAGCTCTAACTCAAACACCAATCAAAATATAGTATATGCATAAAGATGGGCAAAAATATGAAAATGGGGGATGATTGCTTTAAATGTAAATGCTTTGAATTTGTATAATCCTGCTAACATAACTGGTTGTCCTTTTCTAACTATTGTGGTCGATGCCACAAATTGTGGTGGTAGTGGTGCTGGCTTCTATTGTATTAAATTCATGATAAAGAGCGGGTACATATTAATTATGAAAATTTGAGGGGGGGACAAAATTTTACATAATATTTTTATTAAATATCGAAGGGCGTTATTATAATTTATTAAAAGGTAAAAATATTAAATTTCAAGAAATTTTTTACATCACAATAGACAGAAAATGATGAAGCTGATCAGACCAAACTTGGTGTTGTAGTGAAGATCATAATTCTTGATATTTTCCAATGAAACTTGGTATTTTCATTCCGTTTATCATACGCTTGAATTGTCATTTGTGACAACTGTGAGTGCAATCGTTACATAATTCTTTTATCAACGTAAATAATAATTTTTTTTTTTTTGCTGAGGAAAGCTTCGTTTTCACTCTTCAATGGACAAAACATTCAATCATTCATAACATATATGTAAATTTCGATTAAATGTTAAATAATCTTGTTTCGATATTTGTTATGAAAATTATCAAAATATCATAAAATGGTAAATAATCTTGTATTTGTATATATGAACGGCAGAGACCTTGTACATATGAAAATTTTTGGGGGGTACTAGCTACGGGCCTGCTGAAAAGTTATATAAGCACAGGCATGTACGTGAAAGTACAACATAATGACATATGTTAGCAGCCCTCAAGTATCACTTCTTACTTACTGGCTGTCCTTACAAGGCTTCCAAATCAGCTAACAACCCACATAATAGCAAAGACGAATAAGAAAGGCTTGGACGAAATCTTGCGGCAGTAAGCTTACTTTGGCAATAGATAATTTTTAATATGCAATAAAGCAAGAAGGTCTGGTTAGTAGCATATACTCGTAAACGTGGACGTACTTATCGAGATGAACTTAAAAATCGATGCTGATCAAGAATATTCTACATACGTAATGTCCTGGTAGCATACAGAATGGCCAACTATGCATGCTCCCCCATATATAGAGGGATTTCTTGAAAATATATTCATATATACTTTTGCGTTGTACAATATGTTGTGTTGCCAGGCATTCAGTACTTGCATCCTTTTAAAATTTTACGTGGTTGTTACATTCATTTAATCATTCATTTCCCCTCTTTACCACCACAAAAACTCAAAGCAGTAACCATACATGAATAACATTACTAACATATGGTATTTCAATATATATAGTAAGAATGGTTGATACATGACGTGTTCAGATATCGATCACAGGCAAGAAAAAAGTCATATCTGTAATGACTATATCATAAAAGATGTGACTCTTTTCTTGCACATATATAGTAACTGTATTTATTCGGTACACTTATTTAAATGGAGTTTTTCCATGGATAGTCAAAGGTGCGGTGTCGGCCACAGCCACGTCTGAATTTAGAAAAAACCTCTTTTGAACAAAATCCTACGTATACGTTGACACCTAGTAAATAAACTATGAAAGGGATCTAATTATGTATCTGCCATGCCCACATTTTATATATATATGTAGAAGGCTTCATGAGATATTTTGATGATGAAATTTGGAAAATTCCAGTTGAGGGGAAATATGTTCGTGATCATTGAAATTGTGCGTTTTTCTCCTTTGTACAAGAGAGAGTCGTAAAGGTTTAGCTTCTAAGTTTGTGCGGCTGTTTGGCAAATGCCACACTCACCTGTAATGTTATTGATCGATTCAGAAACAAAATCTGAATCGATTTAACCATGTTCGTCGATACGTCTGTCGGTCCATGTACTCAAGCTACAAGTCGCATTTTTGCAGTTATTTTGATGAAATTTGGTACAAGGACATGTATTGGCTCAAAGAGAAACTATATTGAAAATGGATTATATCTGACCATTTTTAGAACCTCTTTCCTTATAACGACCTGTTAACATGAAAATCTTTATTTGGCAAAAAATCGCAATTCTTGATATTTTTTGACGAAATTTTATGAAGAATAGTTAATTAGCTTCATATTTGGCTATGTCAAATTTTAACCAGATGGAATCATTTTTAAAACCCCTCCCCATATAATGATTTTTCACGAACAGACCTACGTGGCAATGCCTCGCGTTTAGACAATCAATGAGACTAATTGTAGCATAATTTAAGGAGCGTGAAGTAGTGTGGAGTATTAAATGGTCGGGCTTGACCGACTATAACATTTGTACTTGTTTTCTTAACACGTAACCGATTAAAAAACTAATCAAAAGTCCTTCACATCGTGCACATAAATCATTTACTACGTTATGAGTTAAAATTGTACGCCTTCACGGACTATAAAATTTTCATTTGTTTTTTATGTACGATACAGAATGTTTTTGGAATTATTTTCTTTTTTCTTTTTTTTTTTTTTTTTTTGACAGAGAGGCTAAGCTAGGCATGTAGAACGTGCGGAAGTGCTGTGAATTTTACAATCCTTTAAATATATTAACAGGATATACAACAAACAAAATATAATAATTGCATATTCTATTTTATTATTGAAATATATATAAAATTGAGTTCATGTCAATGTTGAAATATTTGAAATTTTTATAAAATCCATTTAATGAATTTATTCACTTGTCATATCCTTTAATGAACTTCCCCTAGACAATCCAATCCATTTTATGATTATTTACCTAACGTACAATTACTGTACAAGTAATAGCTCAACATCCATCTAAGCACCGCATACAAGCGTACATATGTATAACTTTTAAACTGCTGCGCTTCATTGGCCAACAATCTGCTAATAATAAATTTACAGATAACATCGCCAACATCAAAGTCACGTGAGAGAATACTAATTTGATTAAATTGTCGTAGCAACGTACCCAGCATGCGATGTTTAATAATGCCTAGTCTACAAAAGATATAATATTCTAATATAAAAGGTGGATGGCTGACATTCATGGGTAGTTGTTGTACGTTATATAAAAGTTAACTTAAGCAGTTGTTAACACGCTGGCTACTTATGGTATAGAGAGGAGGAACCTTCCCTTTTTACCATTCCATCCTTTCCATTTCTTTGACTTTTACGCTTATTATTACAAAAGCTGTTCATTAATGCGGGTTAATGAAAAGTTTATTTTAAACATTTCTTTTTTATCAATATTACACCATGAAAAAAGTGCAGAGTACTTGTCGCGCTTTTATTTTTCTATACCCACCACACTAGATGGGGGGTATATTAAGTTTGTGTTTTCGTTTGCAACACCCAGAAGGAGGCCTCACAGATCACTATTTAAAATGGGAATAATCGATCAAGGGTCACGCCCACAATCGACAAAATCTATTTATCTGCCACAAAAATTGAGCTATTAAGTTGAAATTTTGTACATATATTTACAATAATCCCCTCTATGGAGGGGCCCGCAATTTACGAAAAACCATACTCGACTAAACTCGACTTGGCAGCTGGCACGTATGTAATAGATACACTATTAGAAGGCTTTATGTGTATATACGTATATATCTGCCACGTCCACCGTTGTAGAAGTGGAGGGTATTTAAGATTTCGTCTAAGCCAAATTTAGTTTTCTTACTTGTTTTTTTTTGCCACTATTGCGTTCTTTTGATTCAAGTGTTTTGTCAACGATTACACTTCAATGCAGCTTGCATTTATTTCTTTTGATTTAAATATTTTCACATGCTGATAGGTCACGTGTTGACTGTTAAACTTATATAAATATTTACCCTCAACTATCGGTTGTAAATACGTCGACATACCGGCAATACAAGCAGTACGTGATGAGAGTTGATGTAACAAGGAATCGGTCATTTATCATTATCAAGTACTACAGAACCCTTGCCGTTCTTACCATCATTTCTTCATCTTCTCGTCATTTGTCAGTTTGTTATATAAAGAGCACTTGTAAGGACGATTTAAACGTGTAAAGTACTGGTGTATTAAAAAATATTCCTCACACTTCTTAGGTAAAGTGCTTGTTTGTAATTATAAAGGTAAATATTGTAATAAGAAGCTGAAATGGTTTACATGAATTTTTTTAAAAAATCTACAGCAAAGTTTCCGAGAAGTCTTTTACTGGCTGTGTGTCAGAGTACACGTTTTGGCACCCTGAACAAACTTAGAAATAGTAAATATCTTGCAAATTGTAAGTTACTTTGGAATTTCATTTCAAAGAAGCATTTGCTAAAGAAGAAGAATTATAAATACTGAAATAAGGCGCTGCCTGTTAATGACGAGTAAAGAGTTCACAATACCTATTCTAGCAAAATCTTAAATACCCTCCACAAATGGAAATCTTAAATACCTATACAAATGGTGGGCGTGGCAGGTATATTATTACGTCCTTTAATAATTACGTATCAGTTAGAATGCCAACAATAGACGGAAATCCGGTCATCCGGACAGACATGTCTAAATCGACTCAGTTTTTGATGCTGATCAAGAATATATATACTTTGTAGAGTCTCTGACGCTTCCTTCTGAGTCAACGAAATTATTATACCCCCGCTCTGTTGTGGACGTTATAAAAATTACCAAGTCCACAATGTCTTTATGGAGTTCTTTCACATTTTCTTAATTTAACATTATAATTTATCGCTTGTCTGTTTCATCTAATTGAGAATCCTTAGCGAAAAATTAGCAATAGTCAGCGAAATTATAGGTAAGTTTATTACCCACAGTATATTTTATAGGTAGAGAACGTACGACCTTTAAGAGTTTCTTAGGCCAATTCAATATTTTATGCTTTAATAAATAAAAATACTCACAATGAAATATGAAAAAATTTACGGTTGAATTCAGGACTTTCCCCCTATTCTCCCTACGGAATATTCCAAATGGCGTCAGCCTCACGATGCCGTACTTCAATGTTTTTTTACATTTAGAAATGGTTTTAAACGAAAAAGCTTGACGAGTAGAAAGCGATAAATGCAGTCATTACAGTCTATTTAATATTTGTATCAAACGAGAAGGTAGACGGATGGAATGATAATAAACCAAATGCTATTATTCCAAAACAAATGCGGTGCTTTAAAAATAGAAGGTACCATCTTTCATTGAAACCCTCTTGACATAAGTAATTCACTTTAGGTGGGCGTGGTTAATTTGACTTTCCCAAATATATAAATAATGAATGATTAAAGTTTTGTTTTTCTTTCTTTTATAGTTTCAAGGAAAAAATTAGGGAAAAACCCTAAAAACTATACGTTTTATAAAATTGCAGGATGGACCAATTTAATCCATTTTCAATACCAAAGTACTTACATATATAAGAATGATTTGTCATAAATTTTAGATTTACATGTCTTATGATTCAAGATTAATACCAAAGTAACTTTCAAGTAGAATTTAAGGATGTCAGAAAAGAACAATTTTAAATATAAGGGTATGAACAGATCTGCTAAATTTCCGGATATTAGACTGACTAGTTCAGGATTGATGCAAAATTTTAAAAAAGTAGGCAAATTTGGATAAAAGCAAATGTGCTTTTGTGCTTTATTCATATTAATCACTCGATATGAGATTATTTCAAATGATATCATTTTCTTTGTAACATATCTTCCGATTTGCGATTGGGAAAGTGCTAAAAGCCCCGGGTTGAAGAAAGCGTGTAAGCGTGTCCTTAGAAATTACAAAATTACAGAGCGATATCTCAATTTTTGGTGATTGTGAGAGTTTCAACAAAAATGTGTAGAAATTTACATGGACAAACGAACGGTTACATAGGCTAAATTGACTTTTCTATTGATATTGATCAAGGTTATATATACTTTTGGGGGTGTGGCTCGCCCGCTTCTGATACTTACACACAAACTTCTGAAGAAAAACAATATACCCACACATCATTATGATAATGGGTACAATATATATGTAATAAATAAAGAAATAATTTAAAAAAAAAATATTTTCATTAATTTTATATAAATTAATTACCGCTTAATTATTAAATTTTTTCAATTGAATTAATTAAAATTTAGCATTTTGTAGAAGTTTTTGGTGCAATTTTCTTTTACATAGAGTTATTGTCCTCTTAAGAGCCTCGCATCCTGAATGAAATTTTAGTAGAGAAGTATGTTTTTTAGTTCGTAAATCTTTAGCACGTGTCACTTGCCACAAATTCGACGAAATCAATTTGCTAACTAAAATTTGAACAAAGTAAGCATCGGCGGAGTTTCCGTTCGATTAATTAGTGGATTTTATGTCAGCTTAAAGTTTTTTATTATTATGATTAACAACGGTTATGGTGAATAAGAGAACAATTCTTAGAAATCAAGTCTGAAAACAAGTATAAAATGCTGACACTAAATACATAAAACCAGATAAGTGTGTCCGAGATCAGGTTACTGTAGCTTATAATCATAATTTTCAGTCTATTGTACAAATAATATAAAGAGTCCTGTGTAAAATCTCTACAAAATATGAACTTGTATATGTTGTTGTCATTGTTGTTATTGTTGTTGTAACTTTCACAAAAGATGGGGTTGTATAAAGTTTGCTATTTCGTTTACAACGCCCTGATGGAGGCGTCATAAATTCTAAAAATCTATCAAAAATCGGAGTCGATTTATTAAGATTAAATTTTGTACAGACATTTCTATATTTCTATTTTCAGCACGCAGATCGCTATTGAAATTGGGCAAAATCAGTTACTAGGCACGTCCATAAAGTGGGCATGATCGGATAACAGGCACTCCCACAATTTATTATGTATATTATTAGAGGGCGTAATCAGGTCCCTGCCACGTTTATATATAAATGTGGAGGGTATTTAAGATTTGGTTTAAGCCAAATTCAGTTTTTTTACTTGTTTCATCATTATAATTTATTCTCTGAAAATTAACTTATGTTTTTATGTGTTTTTTAAAGAGGTGGTGAGAGATGTTTTCGCAATATGCTTTTGTTGTTTTGTTATTTTGAAGAAGGGTGTTTGCTTTGGCACTTTTTTTTTTTGTTTTTTTGTTAATTTAATATTTATGTATGTAATAATGAAAAAAGTATAAAAGGTTACGCACAGTTTATGTTTTGTTGATTAACTCTTGACATATGTATGCTTCCATACCCAAGTTGAGATTTTTAAGAAAACAGCAGATCGTGTTAAGTTGATATTTCCGTTTAACAAAGAATTTTGTTAATAGGTGCTAAGAGCGACCCTCGTATTGTGCTATATAGATAATGTGACGACAATTATCATGAGAGAGGGAAAGAGGCAGTAGAAAATTTACAATAATAAGTTCAAATGAAGAATAAGAGTAAAGAGAAAATTTGTAAAAAATTTATATCCTAAAAAAATTATTATTTTTTACCCATTTCTAGAGAGTGTGCAAATTACCGATGTTTACTATATGTATAACAAACGTGTGAAAAAACTAAATTTGGCTTAGGCCAAATCTTAAATACGCTACACATCTACATACAAAAGGTGTGCGCTACCGGACATGATTCCGCTCTCTAAAAGTGTCTATACCACGAGTAAACCTGCAAATTGTGAACCTGTCTGTTATCCGACCACGCCTATTATATAGATATATAGATGTGGGAAGACCTGATACACGCGAAAGAGTGAAGGTGCGGAATTGAACAGCCGACTATATAAAAAAGCAGTGAAATTTAGAAATAGCAGGTGAAATACTCTATCGAGGCCTCGGCTGAATCGCAATCGTACCAAAGACTTATTAAGTTTTAACAGGAAATCGATTTCTGCAATCGTCGAGTACTTACGGGACTCTGTCTCATAGGAGATATGGTGCTCCGTATAATGACTTCTATAGGAGCTGCACAGATGAGGAAGAGGTTGTGGAGCATCTGCTGTGTGAATGACCGGCTCTACAGGGAAAACGACACAAAATAGTTGGACTCAGATTCTCAAAGGGTCTAAGATTAATAGCAGATGTGATTTGCAAAGATTTTCGATCTCTATTAATTTGTAACATTCTCTGGATGACTCTTCGGAGCAATAGGTACTTTTTACGGGTAACATAACGGGCCTACATGGTCTAGTTGAATCGCCCTTTGGCTTACACCCAATCAACCTAACCTAACCTTTTAGGGTCTCTCACAGCTCCTTGAGAGTGTTGCAAATGGAATGACCAAATTACTATACCCCCCATCTTATGTGTAGGGTATAAAACGTAGATAACATTTCTTTCCTTTTTTTTTCTAATTTCATGTTTCATTATTAATTGTTTTTTGAATAATCATTCATTTCATGCCGTAAACTTAAGTTAATTGCAGGGTTTTCATAATTTAATTATATCGTAGACGTGTATTTAATAAATGCTTGCAATTTGCAACAAGAGTTAAAAAAAAACATAACAGCAACAACAACAACACACATTTCGAATTGTTATTGAGACGCGTGTCACTTATTAAATTACCATGTAGACCAAAATCAGCCCAAGTACCTTACATACAATACGATACGATGCGCGGACGATAAATGATTTGATGATGTTAAACACAACACACACACACAAATCGGGCGAATTTCTCCCTTACATGAGTAGAAATAAACAAAATAATTATAGAGGTGGTAACTCACACACACACACACACACACATGTACATTTTATATAAAGTCACAAATTTACCACTAATTCTACTTAAAAGGATTTCTAATAGGATTTAACGCCATTAGCATAAAAATATAGAAAATAAAGTGTAGCGGTGAAAATATGGGCAAGAGTTTAGTTTCTTATCATATGTGTAAATGTTTTATTTTATTTAAAATTGGCAATTTTTTTATCAATCAAGTTATAAGTTGCTGCTAATACGTTCAACAAATCTTAATATTAAAATTCTTTATTTAATCTGTCTCTTTCTATGTTGGAATTTACATTTTTAGTAACCCTTCTACAATACGCTTCACACTTAAAACAAGGGAAAATGTTATAGTCAGTAAAACCCGATTATTTAGTACCCAACATCACTTAGCTCCTTAAATTTTTACACAATTAGTTTGGTTGTAATAGCGAGGCACTGCCATAAAAGACATTTCGTGAAATATCATTATATGAAAAGGTGTTCTAAAAATGGTCCCATCTGGCCCAAATTTGGTTTAGGCAAATATTTTTGTTAAAATATACTAAAAATTGCGATATTTCGCTTAAAAAGACTTCCATAGGAGAGACCTTAAATGGAAGGGCGTTCTAAAGATTGTGTGCTTGCGATGCGTTCTCGCCTTTTAGAAAATAATACATACAATATGTCCGAAGTTTTTAAATTGGAATAAAAACACAACTGAAAAACTAATCAATATAATTATTTTACTAAATGAATGGTACAAGTCCAAAAAATAAGAAAAAAAATATGGGTTAGGTACTTTGAAGACATTAATGAATGAAAAGAAAGTGAAAAATCCATCTGTCAACTAATTCCGCAATCACATAGTTGCCAAGCCAATACTTCCCTTTGAGATGTTTCAATTACCATTTCAGTTATTTTCAATTCCAATTTGAATTCCTTCAAATACCAAATGATAAAATATTTTTTTTTGGTTTAATTTCAATTTAATTTGTAACTTTATTAAGTAATGGTTTTTGTTAAAGTTGCTGTTATTGTTATATTATATAGTAAATCCACAAAGCAGTAAAAGACAACTTAACATAATATTTAGATAAATCACACTTGGCTTGTAATAAAAAATTAAATTTTTCATTAGATTAAAATATTTTTTTGTTGAACTTTAATTTTTATTAAAATATACATTCTCAAATTCGGAATATAATGTATATAAATAAAATATAGTAAAAATTGTAAGAGTTTTTCAAAAAAAAAAAAAAAAAAAAAGTGAATTTTTACTTTATATTAATCATCAATATATCAAAATTTACGAAGAAAGAAAAAATATATTTTAATTTTTTTACATAAATATGTATATAAGTGAAAATAATTTATTTTGAAAAGTCAAATATACAACAAACTATATTTATTGTGCATATGTGTATAAATGAAATTTTTCATATAAATTTATGTTGAGTACAATTTATTCTTTTATTACTTTATTACACAATTATAATTTCGTACATTTTGTAATAATTTAAGAGCATAAGCACAAGTTACATAATTTTCTTTTTCAATATACGTAAGTATTTATGTATGTATATTTTTTATATTATTAGGGGACTAAAGGGTATGTGATCATAATGATGTTGGTGGTGAAATGTTGTGTAAGCCTTTTTTTGGTTTTTATTTAATAATTTTTAATTTCTTGCGCTTTTTTATGTGCCAAGCGACCAATTCCTTTGAGAAAGTTTAAAAAAAAAAAACAAAAACAAAACAACAAACAAGGTCTTCCATAATGAAAGAGGATTTCGAAATTTTTTTTTAAATATTTTAAAAATATTTTTCGAATATTTTTTGTTGTTGCATATGTTACGTTTAAATTTTATGTTTTTCATTTCGTTTATAATACTTTTATAGCTTTGTTTATTACGTGTACAGTACATTTTGGAAAATATTTTCAAATTATATAATTATTAATTATTAATAATTTTTTGTTCCATACTATAATTTTATCAATTCATCTATCAAACGTACAAAATATGTATTTTTGTTTTGTTTTTCAAATTCTATTTTTTGTATTTTTTATTAAAGCTTTATTTTTTAATACATAAATTTATAATATTATATTGTTTACCATGTTGTACATATTATGTATGTGTGTGTGAAAATTTGGCATTTATCAGTCTACCATTTGTTAAATGTATTAATTCATTACAATGTTTACCTTTTTTGTTACTATAAAATAATATTTTATTGGTTCCCGAAGTTATATATGATGTGGTTGTTGTTTATCTTGTAATTTTATTTAATAATTTTTTTTTATTTCATAGTACTTTATAACAATTTTTATTTTTATTAATTCTATATATTTATTATATATTTGTGTAATTGTTATTTTTTGGATTGGTTAATTTATTAAATGTTTATTATTATTTTTAAATCGTATCATTATTAAAAACAATAAAAATACTTTTTATCAATTTATTAGTTTAATTATATAATAATAATTTATTATTTAAAAAATAAATTTTAATTATATTTATTTAAATTAATATCATTAAGATTTTTAAGGTTTTTTAATTCTTTAAATCATAATTAATTTTTTTTAAATAAGTTTTTTTTTCATATAATTTTTATCAATTCATTTGTTTATTTAACTAAATAATCTATTGAAATAATAAATAAAAAATAATTAATTACATTTTTTAAAATTCATATAATTATTAATTGAGAATTTTAATTTTTTCATCATTAATTAAAATGTTTTACATAACTTTTTCAAAATTAAGATAATACTTTTTAATAAATAAATAAAAAAATTATAAATTTTATGAATTGAAAAAAATTTATAATGTTCTCTTATGTATTTTTGTCATTCCGTTTGCAACACCGAGAAGGATGCGTCAGAGACCCTACAAAGTATATATATTCTTGACCAGCATCAAAAACTGAGTCGATTTAGACATGTATGTCCGAGTCTTCGTCTATTGTTGGCATAGGAGCATGTTTATTATCCGATCATGTCTATTTTTGATCGACCCAATTTTTATGTCGTAGCTTTAGTTTTGTGGCTAATAAATACATTTTTGTCGATTGTGAGTGCAGTATTCAACCGATTTTGCTTATTTCAAGAGACTACATTCGTGCAGAAACAAAAAATGCCTTTGCAAAATTTTAGTGCAATAATTCGACTCTGATAGTATAACCTAGACGGATACCTGAGGCCTTCTTCTGGGTGTTTTGAATTGAATAGTAAAGTTATCCCCTCACTATTGTGATGGGTATAAATATATATATATATATATTATTAGAATTTTATTTTTCAAAATCATATTCTGAATTCATATAATAATGTCCGTCTGTCTATTTATATAAATTTTTGTACAAGCTACATGTCGCATTTTTTGGGATATTTAAATAAAATTTACTATAAAGATATGCTTTGGCCCAAAGAGGAAAATGGACCGGGTTAAACCATTTTTAGAATTACTACCCATATTAAAGTCAACCTTAATATAATATTTTTTGACAAAAATTGAATGGTCGGATCATTTTTAGGACCTCTTTCCATATAACGATATTTCATGAAGTGAATTTTGTATGAAAATGCCTCGCGTTCATTGACACAACTGTGGAGCTAAGTGGTGTAGGGTTTTATATATTATTATATGGTTGATTTTGACGGAATATAAAATTTTCATTTGTTTTTATTATAATAATTTTTTATGTATTTTTAAAATTTAATTTTTTTATTTCATTCGATTAAATACTTTTGATTAAGTTTTTTTTGGAATTTTTTAAATTGAAATTTATTATTTATTAAGTTACTAATATTTGCAACATCTAAGTAAAAATGTTAATAAGTGTCCGCTTGAAAGTCGAAAAAAAACGTTTAATCTAAATGTGTCCGCGTGTCCATCCATTGTAGGTAATAGTGGGTTAGTTATTCAGTCAGCTAATATGCTACATATCATAAATAGTTTTTCTTTGCAACCACATTAAAGTTGTCTATAGGAAAGCAGCGACCAGATTTTCTTTCATTAAAGATCCAAAAGCATTTACAGTAAAGCAAAGACTGAGACATATAGTTTGGACTTCATTGACGGTCTTCTAATTACCAAAGTAGAAGTCACCAATAACTTTTTTATATATTTTAGAATACAATATTTTTTTCTAAATACATACTTTTGATTATCTTGTATTGTATTTAGAATTAATTGTAACTTTTTTTATACCCTCCACATGAGGTGGGGCGTATACTAAGTTTGTCATTCTGTTTGCAACCCAGAAGCAAACGTCCAAAACCCTACAAAATATATATATTTTTGATCAGCATCAAAAACTGAGTCGGTCTAGATATGTATGTCTGTGTGTACGTCTATTGTTGGTATTCTTCACTGTTGGAAACTTTGAGATATAGACCCTTTTAGTATCTGCAACCCAGATCGATATTTAAATTAGGCAAAATCGGTCAATAGTCACGCCCACAGTCGAAAAAAATTATACATCTGACACAAAAATTGAGTTACAAAATTGAAATTTGGTACAAATACTTATAATTAACCCATCCATTGACAAACGAAAAATAGGCTTATTCGACTTAACACGCCCACAAGCGACAAAAATCTGCTACAAAAATTGACCAATGAACTTGAAATTTGATGTGCATATCATAAGTTATCCTATCCATCGATGTGTGAAAAATGGACGTGGTTAACAAATACGCCCACAATTCACAACCGTACTCTGTGTAAAACCAGACTTTCAAGATGATACGTAATACATATATTATTAGAGACGGTAATCATATACCTGCCATTCCCACCTTTATGCAGATGTGGAGGGTATTTAAGATTTGGCGTAAGCCATTTTTTTCGTTCCTTTATTTTTTCTTTTTATCTTATAAAATATTTAGACACATAATGCCATATAAATGAATTTTTTTGTAATAAGTTGGCATGTTTAATTTCTTCTTCTTGATTGTTTTTCAAGTTCGTTTTCCATAGATGTAGAGGGGATGGACAAAACAATATAAACACATGACATATACACAATATTTATTTATTAATAAGCTACCATTTGCTTTTAAAACAACTGCAATTCTTCGCAGAATAGATTCGTAGAGTATCTGCCATCACTTTTGAACAATATGAAATGTCGCCAACATGCAACAAGATGTACTATATTGCATGCGGTTCATATTATTTTGTTCATTCCCTGTATATGCAAACGCTGCAAACTTTGACAATTCCCCTTAAGCATTGAAGCTCCTTCCATTAACTTGAAATTTAATTAAATAAAAGTATTGAAATAAAATTTTCAAAAAAAAAAAAAAAAATTAATGAAAAAGGAAAATATTTTATTTATTTTTAATGTTTTTCCTTTTATTGAATATTTACGATTTTTTGTTATAAAAATGCACATATTTATTAACATAAAAAATTAATAATAAGTTCATTAACACATCTGCCTTGTTAGTTTGGATTAAACAAAAATTTAATGTAAATTAGGGAAAACTTAGTCAAAAATCGTTGCAAATTTTATATTATCATTTAATAAAAATAAATTAATACAAAATTTTACAGCAAAATATTCCATTAACAGTTTATAATTAAGATTAAATATAATGTATGAAAATAAAAATATAATAAAAAAAAATACAAAACAGTTTTAAAAAACAAAACAAAAATACCAAACAGCAAAATAACAAAACACATGAAAAATCTTATAATTTATATTAAAATTTATTAACTAGAAAAAAATGTGTTTACTCTTGTAAGTCCAAATGAATTGCAATAAAACTCTTTTGCAGGTTGTGTTAAAATATAAACATAGAAAAAAAATTAAAACCAATTTCCAAATTTATTGTTTTCTACCATAAAAGAAAATGCCAACATTTAAATGTCGTTTATTATTGTATATAATTATTACTGAGAGAATAAAACTTCAGTTTAGAAGTTTGGAAAACATTTTATCGAGCTAGAAAAAAGGGAAAAAGTTTCGAGTCTTTTGCAGTCTAAATCCATACTTGGAACACTTTTACTTTTACTTTTAATCAATATACCAAAAATGCAAGTCTTTGGGGTATTTTCTCTATTTTCTCCTTTTTTTTTTTTTATGCAACCCATTATTTCTTTTCAGTCAGTTTCTTTGTTTTATTTTGTTTTGTTTAGTCTTTTGAAGCGTGTTGAGAAGAAGTCTATCTCTAGTTTATTATTAATATTATTATCATAATGGTTATTAATTGTATAAAAAAATCTTATTTAATTAACTAATTTATTGTAAATATATGTAGAGAAGGATTTTATTGTTGGCTTTGTGAACGCGATTCGAACATAGCGGTAACATCACGTATGGAAAACTGAGGTGAAATCTTTTCACGGCTGTAAAAAAATTAAGAAAAAATATTTCATATTTTATAAATATATATTTATTTAAACAACTCTTTACTTAAATATATTTTTATATTTTCTTTTGCTATTTATTATTATTTCATTTAAAAAAAAATTTGTTAATAACAATAATTAGTAATATGATAAATTTGAATTGTACTTGTTGTAATTTTTGTTTTCAACTTACTTGGTTACTAAACTATTTCGACCAGTTGGAGCAGCTGTGTATGCATTCGAGGACATTTCCAGTGATGAGCGCTGTTGACGTTCTCGGTTGCCAGTAATTGTACCATTAATACCATTTACAAAATCCATACTTTTACGTTCAAATTTCTGAACGGTAGCACGTGCAGAAAATTCATCGGATCGTCCCTCTTGAACACTTGATTTGGTTATTTGCGTTCTACGATTCATATCGGCAACACAACTCGCATTCGGATTCGAATTCGAATTCAAATTCGACTTCAAATTCGTATTGGCATTAGTATTGTCATAATTATTTTGATTTTTCTCATCCGAAATGCTCCGTATACGATGTTGTGTACTGTTAAGATTCAATTCGGAAACGGCTGTAGATGGCGGATGGCGACCACCAAATTCCTTCAGATTGTCCATATCCTTTTGTAAAGTGCGCATATCTGCTCTCGATTTTGATTTTACCCTTAACGATGAGTTGCTGGAGAATTTTTCATCATCATTTTTGTAGGAATGTAAATCAGTTTTAGATTTCGACTTGAAATCGTTGTAATATTTTTGTGTCAACTGTTGGCGTCTTTCTTCCTTGATGCGATCAATACGTTCGCGATCTAACTTAACACCAGACAATACTTTTAGGCTATTCGACATGCTGCTGTTGGCAGTGGTACTGATGGTGGTGCTGCTGCCGGTTGACACGTTACTCAAATTATTGGAATTATTTAAATCGGCGGTTGTGTTACTATTATTGGCTGCTATTATAACGTTATTTTGTATAAGAGATATGCGATTTTCGGTAGTGGGAGTTATTTTCAATTCACCACTTTCTAAGTGATTTTCCAACGCAGAGGAACCGGTCTGTATGTACGACAGTGTATTAAAATTCTTCTCTTTTGCCGGCTCTTGTTTCAGTTGAGTTTTACCCTTAGTCTTAACGTACACTTCTTCAGTGATGGGCATACCGGGTAGACGTTTAGGTGGGTTTAGGGTTTTTGGTCGCGTAAAATCAAATGATTTACGACGATTATTCATTTCGGTAATGTCAGGCAACTGTTGTGAACTTCTAACACTAAAGTCTTGTAAGGTCTTTGCACCAAATTCTCTAACAAATGCATTCTCATCTAATGAACGAGTTATTTGTTGTTGGGTTTTGTTTAATTTTGGCTTGAGAAGAGTGCCACTTGTTATGTTGGGGTTCCTCGGTAGTTTATTTTCATTATTGATGTGTTGAGATCGTTTATGTGAAGCACGCAATGGATGGTTGTGGAAATCGAAGGCTGGCAATTGCTCCACGGGGGAAGACTCGAATTTATTGGCTAATTCCTTAACGCTCAGGTTGGATGGTGACCTTCTAGCTGCCGCCGCTGTGAAACGCTGACTTTCTGTTCCTTCCTCTTCTTTAATACTATCCAAACTGTCTAACTCCACCTCTTCTTCTTCTTGAGATAAAAGATGAGCCGTTTCGGAATCGTCCTCCAGTTTAATGGTACTAACGGTACGTTCAACGCCACCACCACCACCATCACCTTTCATTTCTTCGCCCAATAAATTTTGATAAATCGTTGTTGGTTTACGTATTTGAATGTTCTCGTATAGCATTAATTTGTCACTCTCCGAGCAATTGTCCATCATTAAGATATCGTCTACGTGCTGCTCTAAGGTACAATTATTTAAGATACTGTGCGTCCCGTTCTCATAATTTTCCTCATTACTGTCATTTGACAGTAACAAGAGTTTTTCCGCCTCATTTTCACTGTCACTTAACTCCTCCACCTCAGCCAAATTCTCCAACTCGGTGTTATGATATTTGTGTTCATCACATAACAGCTGATTCACTTCAGTTACAGAATTACGGAAAAATTTCACCTGCTCGTAAACGGCATTCTCGTCAAAGCTCGTCTCCAACATTGGTATAGATTTGTCTTTTGTTTTGCCAAAAAACTTATTCGTCGTATTGTCCGGTTTGGTTGGACTTTTCAAATTGTACGTTATACTTATGGTCGATTTTAAAGGACTAGTGGCCAGTTTCATGGGTGAATTTAAATTGCTGGGTGTGTTCTCGTATTCCTCATAAGCTGGCGAATTATCTTCCGTTTCGATTAGCGAATGCATACTAAGCTGACGCTGTAAATGTTGGTAACCAAACTCACTGGGTGTTACCGATTGACTGGTGTTGTCGGTAAAATTGGAATTATTGGGCGATACTAAATTTATTGGCCTCTGGCCCAAATGTATCATTTCTGTGGACAGTTTTGTACTTAAAGGATTCAAATCCAAAGATAACTCGCGCTTTAATGCTTGTATGTCACGCGTATCGGTCATCTAGTTAGAAACAAAAAGAACAAGAAAGACGTTTACCAAACTGAAATCATTATAAAAAAATTGTCGTCAGATTAACTTACGTTGCTGCCTAAACTTTCGTGTGAGGTGCCCAAATAATTCATCGTCTCCACACTCAATAACAATTGTTGCATTTGATTGGAGGAAGCGGCCGATATGCCAGACGTAATTGAACCCACCATTAATGGATCCAGATCTTGTTGGGGGGTATTCACAGCTGAACTGTTTTCTGAGCTGGTCTCACCGCCCATTAATAACGAATAACGGGGACTTTGTACAGGCGAAGAGGGTGTAACTGATATTTTAGATATTTCCATATCATTTAATGATGGCTTCGACTGCACGCCGACATCCCCGCTTTTGGTTATCTCAGCTGAAGAACTGCGCAATAATTGCTGCTGCACGTTATCCAGACCACCGCCACAACTGTTGCGACTTTTCAATTTCATTACATCAAATGATGTTGGCTTGGACACCATATGTTGTTGCATTGAGATTTTCGGTGATGAATTTGTTGAGTTTGCAGCAGTTTTTGAGCCACCAAATGAAACGTTTCTATGAGAAATAGGAAATTATTACAGTCATCATTAAAGTGTCAGCTTTAAGATAATAACTGCTGGTCATTTATTATCTTAAAGCATTAAAACCATATTTATAACTGGCCATGCTTCTAATAGGTAGGATAGTAGGCGTGGTATTGGTTAATGATAGTTTTTTTCTTTCTTTTCGCAGAGGAAACATTTACGGCGGACGTGGCCACATTTAGTCTGGTGGGCATAGCTGATAGATACCATTTTTAAAGGTGAGGAATTAAAATCACTTTTAGAAACAATAAGGAGAATGTTTACTACACACGGACAGACAAATATGATTAAATTCTAATCATTACTGGGACCTCTAAAGCCTTTTGCTAGATATTACAAACGTTTTGACCCCCCAGCCTCCACTTGGTGACTTTTTTACAAACCAAACGAAATTGAAACTTTAAAAATAATTAGAAAAGTGAGCTGAACAACTGTCATTGTCGCCGTTGTCATAAACGCTCTTACCTCAGATTTATGTTATGATGATGCTGAGCATCGTCCTTCTTATTAACACCACTACCACCACCACCACGACCATTAATTTCTATTTCTTCCACCAGTATCTTGCTAATGGCATCTTTAGCTGAGAAATGTCTGTCAATATTCAAATTCGAGCCCGGATAACTGAAACGTTCTTTTATATTATTAGTAGCTCCCATATCCTGATCTTTACGCTTTGAGCCTAACTGTACCGTGGGATAACTATAACGCACATTTTGTGGCGTGTTTGTTGTTGCTGCTGCCAATGCCTTACTCATCGTTTTAGGAGATTCTTTAGTTTGTAGGGTGTTCATTTCCAATGCACCGTACGGGGACGATTTCGCAAGAGTTGCTTTCATGGGTCCGTGTATTTGTGCACTGGCGTATAAAGTTTGTGGTGGTTGTGAAATGGTGTGCTCTGGTGTACCGCAATCGATAAATTGTATATCAGACAACTGATCTTCCAATTTGTAACGTTTACAGCAACTTTCATCGCCGTGATGTTCATAACAATTGTCATTTGAACATTCCGGTTCACTGGCCGACTTGGACTGTGACCAATTTGATGTTGCTGAAGTGGTGGTGGCCGAGGAGGGCGATAATAGCAGATTGAGACGTGGCTGCTTTTTGGGACTCGGATTGACGCTGTTCGTTTGACTGGAGAAATCTTCAGGACGGGCGCGCATGATGCGTCGCGTTGCCGCACCCGAAGATGGCGGTATATTCTCTTTCCCAACACGGGGTGAACTAACCAAACTTTCGCTTTCTGAGAATATATGCATTTCGGGTTCTTCCCGGTCGAAATTCAAACCAAGTTCCGACAGTTCTCTGTTAATATATGAAAAATTAAATAAAACTCAAACAATAGAAATTTATTTGTTCTTACCGTGATGGACAAGTTGTGATATTGCTGCGTTGCGGCGATTGCAACAAATCGAAATATGAATCGTGTGATACGGATCGAGAATGGCCAGACGTTCGCAGACTGTCTATTGAGTTGGAGCGTACACAAACTTCTATCGGTTTGCTCGGTTCACCGCAATAAGAGCGCGATGTTTCAAATAGTTCAATGGATTTATGTTGCTTGTCTTCGCGTTTAGATAATGAACCCTTGGTTGTACTCCTACCGCTTAAGCCTATAATGGAGTCCGTGTCAGCGAAAGTCACCTGGGCTGACTCCTTGTGGCGCGGCAGTGGTGTTGCCATCGCATGGTCGCAGTCGTGCTTATGCACTACAATGGATGATTTTAGATCATTAGCTGCTCCATTACTAATGGGCCGTTGATTGCGCGTAAACAATGACTTCCACGAATGAGTTTTACGTTTTTGCCAACTACGTGGTACTGATAAAACGGTATGATATTTATCAGGCAAGCTCGAGGGCCCACCGCCCACCTCTATATATGAACCTATATTTGGCCCGGAATTGACACTGCTTGTCATATTTATAGGCATAGAGTGCTTCATTTCGAACGTTTCCAATTTCAACTGACGTTCTTGAGCCTCCTCTAGACTAATCAATTTGGGTCCACCAGTACCCAAACTCTTCGGTCTCTCTGCACAAGTTAAAGACTGATCGTGTTCACGTTGTTCCACTAGCAGACTTTCGCAATCGGTTAAACTGTCTAAGCGACTATCAATGCCATACAGCGGTGGTTGACACGTTGGTTGAGCGCCTTGTGTAGCTATATAGCTGAGGCGAGTGGTGGCATCTTCTAGTGTATCAAATATTTGCTGACAATTTTTAATTAAATATTCAGTAACCACAGCCTGAACGCCCACACCGCGTAAGGCGGCCACACCGCCCGATTCCAAAGCCGGTGAACGGAGTAAATTAGGAGCCCATACTATAGCCAAATTTTTATCAGTCATACCGGTTCTTTCCGCATGTTGAGAGATCTTATTTAAATGTTCGGCTAGATATTTGAGAGTCCTTTAAACAGAGTAAAAAGAAATAAGCAAACTATGCTATTTTTTAGCACCTTATACGCTATTTACCTATAATGAGGTGGTGGCAACTTTAAAACCGTCTCCTTCATAAGACGCAGCCGCTCATTGCTTTCCACTTTAGCTTGTATGGCCTCCACAAAATTGTCGTACAATTGATACGTACACAATGGATTTGGCAACTCACGAAAGTACATCTTCAGCAGTGAACTGACCGCGTGTATGTCTTGTTTCATTTCAGGATTACCCAGATCGGGTATACGTTCCTCATCAAAAGCACGACGTAATCTTTGTATATTCGAAGTGATGCCGGACAAACGATAAATGCCATCAACTATGCCGTACTTCTCTAAGAATTCGGAACAACATTTCAAAACCATTGGTATCTCTTGTCCGCTGTTCAATAAATGCTCGGACAAATCACAGGAAAACACCCGTTCCCGGTAAATGCCGCTTTGTTTTAAACGACGCCGCGAAGGACGCGACAATATAAACGAACGAAAGAAGGCAATTAGTTTGCCGTGTTTGCGTAAAACTGGCTTTGTGGGGGACACGTCCAACTGACCGACCAACGGAGCTGGCATGGGAAAATGACGTGGCACCTTATCGCCTATGGTGGCTACACAGGATTGCGGAAAGAAGCCCACCTCGTAGTGGGACTTTTGCAAATGGGATTTTTTGCCCCGCCACCAAATGGATTCGGCTGGCGCTGGCATATCAATAACTGATATCATGTCGCCCACCTCAATGGAGATCTCATCTGAAGCCTGAGCCTGATAACGTCTCACACCATAAGCCGCCCCCACTGCCGGTGTATTAATCGAACGCATAGTATCGCCATCAGCTAAGGGTAGACGGCGGCCTTTATTATCCAATTGAAACCACGTCAATATGGTGCCGCACGTTAAAGAATCTGAAGCAATTTTGGAGAATCTTTCCAAATACTTGGCCACAGCATATTCAACATCTTCTTCAGACTTGTAGTCGACCTCATTTAAATTTTTCAAGCCACTTATCTTGCGATCATAAACACAACGATGCAACATTTCGTCCAGCATTTGGACATTATCGAATGAACGTTTTATAAGGAATGCATCCGAACGATGTGGCGACACTTTGATAATAAACCAGCAGGTGGAGGGTGAAAAGGAACGTAGAGAAGAAAGTCCACCACCACTGCCCATACAAAAATTACCCGCCGTGCCGGCTATATCGCCACCAATGGATTGGGAGGCAATGCTGCTGTTGAGCAAGTCGGCTTTGTCATCACTTAAACGCACCGTCAAAGGTCCCAGTTGTACGCGCTCATAATGAAAGTGAGCACACTCTTCAAGTTTCGGAAAACGACAAGATTTCTAAAATTGCGACAACAACAACGAAAACAAGAACAATAAGCACAAATAAAGAACGCTACCCCTAAGGTAACTATGGTTATGTTAATAAAAAAATATATAAAAATAAATAGCATACAATCAGGCTTAAGTGATTACATATTATTTTTTTTTCTTAAGAACATTTTCAAGTGATGAAGGCATGGCAACATTGCATACCCTTCCGAGTAAGCGAACAATTTGCAGCGGTTATTTAACTGAAAGATTATTTTCGCTCTTCTTCACCCGCCCCTCTATACTTTGCTGCTAAATCAAAAACATCTTATGTCACATGAAGTATTTTTCTTTGCTCAACCCCCTCCAGCAATTTTGCACAATATATAAATCTTGAAACACGGAGTACAAGCACTATAATGTTCCGTTTAACTACCAAACAACACTGACCCAAATTCACTACTTTCAATAGTGGAAAGGATATTATATGAAAAAAAAAAAACAACAACATATTTTTGATGTCATATTCAATTTACACAAAAAAAAAATGGGTATGTATGTGTGTATAAAATATAAAAATGTGTGTTTATAGAGCACAATCTGTGGCAAGGCATGGAAATGCCAAAAAATATATATATTTATAAAATGTATTGTATCTACAACCAAATATTTAACTATGACATAGATTGCGAACAGTGCACAAAAGACATTTATCCGCAAATGGCACAAAGCAACAATTTGTTGGGAATGTTTTTGTGGGAACGGAAACCTTCACTCGACCGCTAAATAATGAGGTCTTTCTGTGTCTTTCACTCTTCCTTCTAATTGTGTGCGTGTGTGTGTGTGTGTGTGTTATAGTATTGCAAAGTATTAGAGAGAAATGTGTGTTTAGTGTATAAAAAAAGGACGTTTTTAAGGCGTTGACTACTCTTCGTACGCAATAGTTCGCTGGTGTTAAATATAATAAAATGCCGTCATCAGTACACCACACAATTACTTTAAGTTACCGTTTTAGTTATGCATACACACAAAGTTTATAAAGTCAAGTGCATAAATGGATTATATTAGATTAGATATATTGAGAATTTTTTTCTAATATACAGAAAATGTGTTTACAATTTTAAATTTAGAGCAATAGTGAAAGATTTAAAACTATGATATATTATTTTAATGGCAATTGATATAACAATATCAAATTTAAAACATAACAAATATTAAGGATTATAAGAAAGTAATCGATATTACAGAAATTATGTATATTTGTGTGATTTAAATTCAATTACAATCAACAAATTTGAACTTATGAACTAGAATTAAACACTAGATTTGCATACTAAATAAAAGGAGAAGATAAAAATACAAGATAAATCAACTTTTGTGGCAGATATTTTTATTAATTATGGGCATGTCTGTTATTTGACCACGCCCATTTTTGGCACATCGATGGAGCTTACATTTATAGATGTACAAATTGTCGTCCACCTTTTATAATACCAACCAAATCATTGAATCGACTTAACTATATCCGTCTGTCGGTCCAAATAAATTTTTTGATTTATTTAGCTAAAATTTGGTTCAAGAACACGTTTTGGGCTAATTAAAACATTTATTGAAAAAGGAATAGCATTACTTTTAGAAACCGTTCCCATATATCGTCCCATTATAAAGAAAGTCTATGTCGACAAATTTTTTTGGTTTATATTTTATAAAAATGTTAAACACTCAACAGTAATGACATTTCCTTTTTATATAGCAATTTATGTTTATTTCATATTTCTTCTGTTTTGTTGTTGTTGTTATCTCGTACATTCGCTTCACTGTTTTATATTTTTTCATTTCCTTTTTTTATTTAATACGTTTCAAAATAATATAAATTAATGTTTCTTGAAAACCACACAAACCTGTTAAGCACACAACAGTCTATACACAGAGAACCAGAACCAATCCAACAGTGAGAATGAACTGATTTGAATACAAAAGGTATTTTCCGTGCACACGTTATAGCTTAACAACAACAACAACAACAACAACAACAACAACAACAAAATAACATTCACATGCATCAGCCCATCTCACATGCAGATAACGTGACTTGGGGTTTACGACTACAAAAAAAAAAAAATTTATATAAAAAAATAAAAAAAACAGCACATACTGTATTCTTCATCCACGTTTACTGTTTGTTTTTGTTAAACTTTTATTACGTTTTCTTGTGTGTGTGCGTGTTTCCATTTCTCTGCACAAAAACAATAAAATAACCCAAGAAGAGAAAAAACTGCATAATAATTTTGTATGATTCACTTGATAATTGTTAATGATAAAAAAAAAAAAACATTAACTAAATCATCACTAATTTAATAAGAAGCATGTAACGACAATCAATACATGGTGAAACAACAATAACAACAAAGAAAGCTATATTTAGATGTAACAGTAAACAAATGAAAAAGAACTTAGGGCATAACTGCACTAATTTCCATGTAAATTGTGGGCGTGGCTGTTATCTGATTTCGTCCATTTTCAGCGGTTCGAGAATAAAAATGCATTCAAAATATTTATACCAAATATTAACATTTTAGTTAATTTTTCGTCTATGTGGGAATGGCTGTCAAAAGATTTTTTCTACATAGAATAGAAGAAGCTTTCTATATGGACTAAGAATATTTCATTTATCAACTTTTATAACTCTAAACGATTCTACATATATGACACGGACATACGGACATGGTTAAAACGGTTCAAATTTAGATGCTGATCAAGAATAAGTAAATATAGTACCTTTTATGATGATGTTTCCTAATTTTAGGTACGGCATCAGACGTATTTTGCCTTATTTAGATGAGCAAACAAACTTCCAAACAAAATTTCATTTACATTTACATTTTCTTTTATACCCTGCATTACATGTGGTAAAAAGTATATTAAGTTTGTGAGGATGTTTATAACTGCCACACCCACCTTCAATTATACCGATCGATTCTGAATTAAAGTCTATAACAATTTAACCATGTCCGTCTGTCTATCCATGTAAATTTGTGCGCAATATATAAAACTGTTTAAAAATATATATACTCGTATATATACTCCCTAGTACCTAGTATTGGCATACATAGCATAACCCCTTCTGTAATTTGGATAGCATAAAAAACGTTTGGTGATGTACTGAAGTAATGGGTAAGAAATTATTATTATTTTTATTTTGAGAGCTTCTACTAATCAATATACTTATACGTACTGTGTTATGCTTTGCTTTGTAATATTTATTGTGTTCACTGCATATAAATTCTCACATCAACCCTAAGAATGTAAAATAAAATGAGTCATAAAAGTGGTAAAAAAAAAAAAACCCAGAGAATTCTCTACCTTTGACATTCTCATAGGAACTAACTGAATAACTATAAATAAATGAATGAATGTGAAAACGTACAACAACGACAACTTCATAATAGACCAGAAGCAAAAGCAAGCACACACACACACACACACACAAAGTGTAATTCCTTAACACGATTGTGATTTCATGCTTGGTCAAACGAACCCAACGCACATACGTGAACGTATGTACGAATGAAATCATAATTGCATTGTGAATGCAGCCTAATGTCGACTTATCATCGTCTGCTATTGTATTGTATTGTGCATGGAAGAAACATATTTTATATTTCACCAACTCTTTCACCATCGCCATAACGTTTTTACATAAGCTGCTTGTTTGAAGGGTTACGCGTTGTGTTGTTATGTTATGTGTTATAGATTGGGGTTGCAACGGTCATTTGTCTCAGTTTCAATATAGAGAAATGTGTGTGCATTGTAGTGTAGTTACGGCAAAGCCTGTGAAGCAACAGGAAAAGGGGAATTACAATTAAGAAAAATGACATCAAAAACCTTCATATGCCGGTTCGCTTAAACAACGAGTTACAGTTCTGTGAACTGTAATATATATTATGGAATAGTGTCTTGTCAGTCAGTCCGTATTGCGTGCATAATGAAAATCTCTTCTATTACCTAACAGTTCACTCAAGTATTACTAAATTTGGCATTAGGCCAAGTTTTATTATCACGAGGAAAAGACAGATCACACAGCCAAAGTATAGAACCGAACACAGTACAGAAGTTAAAGTAAAGAAAAGTTTTCAAACCAATACTTTCGCAAACAATTGCTCATTTCTTCTACTTCTACTTCGTACAGTTGGCTGTTATCTTAGAAATCGTTTGCTTATAACTCTTATACACCGCCTGCATAAATAATACTCATGGCGATTGCATATATTATGGATGCATGTACAGCACAATTCTGGTTAATGTAAAATTGCGGGCATTGTGGGTGGTAAGATACATAAATGGATTTGTTCTATTTGGCCAAAGTCGTTGCCGTTATGCGTTTGCATGTTAGGTGGGTGTAAATGGTACTTTTCTAGATTTCTCTTTTATTTATATAACGACATGAAAAGGCTTTTCTAGCTTATATGAACAAAGTTTTATATAACTCAACTAACTTTACATAAGTAAGCGAATTATAACATATTTAGCAATACATTTAATAATGACCGTCTTCGTCTTTTAGCTGTAGAGAAAACAAATTCTTAATCCTACCTACATATATGTGATGAGATGAAGATTTTTTTTAAAGAGACGCAAGTCTAATTTCCATAATCCATTCTTTGAAATCGTGCAAATTTGTAAGTTTCTGGTAAATGAACTTGTATGATTTCCAAAAAAAAAAAATCTTATTTATTTATTTTTCTGTTTTAGGTCGTAATCATTGAGATATTTCAACGAAATTTTATATAAAAGTTCAAGGAAGATTTTTATTAAAAATTAACCAAAATGAAAATTTTTTTTGGGTCTCTTTCCGTGTTCTTTGACTATTTTTACCTTCCACATAAGATTTGCCATTTCGTTTGCAACACGCAGAAAGGGCGTCAGAGAGCTATATATAATCTTGATCAGCATTAAAAACTGAGACAGTTTAAGTTTAAGTTTAATTTTATTAAGACTTTCTTATTATAATACATTAAAAAAGTATGAAAAAAAAAAACTAAAATTAATTAACAGCATAACATAGGAGTACTTAAAACTATAGTGTATTATTTTAATGACAGAATTTTTATACAGTTTCGGGCTATTTACATAAAATGTTACAGAGTTATGTTACATATTATATAAACGTAAAAGAGTAACGGACTTGGTACCGGCCCTAACATAAGGAATTGTGAGATTAAAGCTAAAGGTGTACTTAAATTAGGGTGTGGCTTAAAGCTAAATTTATTTAAAAAAAAAAATAGGAAAAAGTATTAATAAAAATAATAATAATTGAAAATTTTACAAATATTTTACGCGTAAGTGATTAACCCCTTTGGGGATTGGGGGTATGACTGTTTACAAATTATGTTGACTTAAGAGTAAACGAAATGGATTCATGTTTAACATCAACTGGTGATAAATACATAGTGTTAGACTTTGAAAAATTCGCTTCAATAATTTGTTATCGTGAGAAGATAACCGATTAACGAATTTTTCCAGTAAATTAAGACAGTAGAATGAAATTGGAATTATGTTTGCATTTTCATATATGTATTTATTTGAATATCTCTTTTAAAGTCTTCAAAGTTCTTTCCTATGCATCTATTCTATTTCTTTTATTACGGACGGAGAAATACTGAACCAAATTGAAAAGGCATATAATAAAAGGGAACGTATACTAATTTTATATATTAGTAATTTTGTTTTAATCGGCAGATATTTATTGTTAAGAAGGCGTCCAAAGCAACCTTTAACTTTATTTGCTTTATTAAGCATTAAACGGGCGTGTTGATTAAACTTAACAAGTTTGTTAAATGTAACACAATTTGCACAAGAAGAGAGTAGAGTAGAGTTTTGTATTTTAAACCCAAATTGAAAATTAAGGATGTACTCAGAAATAATGTCAGCATCCATTATATCGCGAATTATTTTTTCAAAAAGTTTTCCTAAATTAGATAATAATGATATCGGACGAACATTATTTAGGTCTGTGCTAATCGACTTTTTAGGAATGGGGCAAATTTTGCCGATTTTCCAAAAATTGGGAAAATAACATTTATTAATTAAAACAACTAAGTACTGGAGGAATACTTTTTCAGGAAATTTCTTAATTAAAAAATTTAAAAAATTAATTAAAAAATTAGAAATATCAACAGAATCAAAAGATTTTTTAAAATTTAGATATTTAACTATAGCAATAACTGAACTTAAAGTGGTCAATTTGGAATTTCGCTGTGTATTTAAAGCATTAAAACTTTCATCAAAAGTAAATATTGATTGAGAAGTCGAGGAAATAACAGAATCTATTATGGAGGAGATATAAGTAATGTCTCTAATAGGAGCAGTGGGGCTGTAAACTGCTGAGAAATGGTCCCTTAATATATTCACTTTTTCAACAGCGTTTTTAACAGAAATAATATTAATGATTAAATTAAGTAAAGAAAACTTCTTCTTGCCGCCAAGAATATGAAAAATGTCCCTGTAAGCTTCGGGCCAAGAACAATGCATTCTAAACTTTCGCGAAATATTTGTGTTTGTTCAATTTGTATTTGTTCCTTTTTAATAATTTTCAGCAAGTCAATTTGTTTAGACAAGAGCTTATAGTCTGAATTGCTTCTATTAAGTGTTCTTCTATAATTAATTTTCAGCCCTTTTTGCCAATCATACATATTTTATCTTAAATAAATTTTAAATAGTATCAGATACTACAAATTTATTACTAGAAAATTCAACTTGAGAAGAGTTCTCATTGCAAACAGTATTAATTGACTGCGAAAGTTTTTGAATTTGCTTTTCAATTTCAGATATTAATAAATTCGATTCGAAGCGGGAAAATGTACTGCGATTTATCTCTCTATATCTCTTTTAAAAACATTCCATTTAGTATTCTTGAAAAAAGAGAAAGAATTGGAAGGAGTTATAATAAAATCAAAGTCTAAAATTTCAATCGAAGTTTCAGAGGAAAATGATTCGAAAACTTGGTAAAGAGCGTAAAATTAAAATTAGTCCTAGCAAAATCAACCAAATTTGTAGATAATAGAAAATGATCGAGAAAAGAATCACCGTTAGGGTAAGAAGGCATGTTATCTGAAAGACGGACAAAATCTTGGGAAAAGAACTGCACCCAATTAAACAACGTGTTACCATTGCTATTGTTGCAATTATCGCCCCAAGAAATGTGCTTTGAATTTAGATCTCCTCCTAATACAATATCCCAATATCTCAATATCCCAATATCTTAACGAAAGGTTACCTAAAACGTTAAGGCCATTAGTAATTTAAGAAGGGTTACAGTTTGTAGGATTTGGCAGTAAAATAAAATAAAAATATAAATAAAATAAGATAAAACAAATATATATACATAAAACTACTTTATAGTTTTGTAAAAAAAAAAAAAAATAATAATAATAATTTATGCAGCAGTCATTGCTAGTGTTACGGTCCGGGTTGTTAACCTCACAGAATTAGCAATATATAAAAGTAAAAAAAATATATTGCAAAAAAAAGGCAATATCTGGCAACTGTATTTATCAAGTGAAGTAACCTGCAGCCGACTTAATATGGTGAAGAAGCTGAATAATGACGCTCGCTTTTTTCTACAACATCTTGAGTGATCAACACGCGAAATGAAATATCGGAATAATCTTCGATTTATATTTGTTCTATTATAATTAATATTCAATAAATACAACAGCTAGTTTTATTTTTTTTTTTCAATAGATTTGTAGATTTCATAGATTCGTTTGTATGTAATTAGTTAAAAAAAAATTTTGAGAAAAAATTCACGAAAAGAAAACGTGAATTTAAATTATTTATATATATTATTTATTATTTTTTAAAATATATTTAAAAAGGGTAATAATTTATAATTAATTGCGTAAATGAAGGTGCTTAATAATATCTTATTTTAGGGTTTGTTTTCTATTGAACCCCTTTTCTTTTACGTTCACTTATTTACAACTGAATTTGTTGTACATTTGATGACCAGTAAAAAATTTGAAAGCAGTGATAAGAAAAGTTTGGATGCAGTTGAAAAGCTTTAAGTAATGGCGTTTGGGTGTTAATACATCACATAAAGAAGTAAAGAAATTGTTGGATGCAGATATACAGATCTATAAAAGGGCGTTTTGAGGTTAAGGCATCACAAGCTCAAATAATATTTCAATAATTTGTGAAATAATTATATTATTAAGTAATTTTTTGTTTCCTAGTTACAAATCAACACCCGGAGGAAGTGCTTTCGCCGTGGAATACATAGGTAATTTAAAAACAAAAGGAGGCTGTTTATAATAATAATAATAATAAACGGAAGAAATGAAGTATATTTCTTTTTAGGGAGAATATAGTCAATACTATTATCGAATGCCAAGCTACAAAAATACTCAAGAAACAGGAAGAATTAAATAAAACAGGGACGAATGATTTAGTAGATCTCATAAATAATTTAAGTAAGAGTGAAGGTGATCCAGAAGCAGGTTTCTAAGTGTCAGCACTTATCGACATTATTTCTAAAGGATTGGATACTGAATCTTAAAACAACTTTTATATCTAGCTTGTTAGAGTCCATAAACCAACCAAATCAATCAATTTCCTCATAAATAGTATGTCGAATTACGAAGAAGCAAAATATAATTTCTCTAAAGGAAACGATTCCACTATGATGAGCGGAATGCAAACGCAAAATGATTTCGATTCATCAGGTGCGATTAAAAATATCGTTTATAAAATAACCAACCAAATCGTGAGTGTTATATTTGGTGCTTCTATGGGAGGTGTGGCTGGTTTAGCACAAGATCTTAACCAGTTCGTATTTCTCCATTAATGAGGATGCAATTCTCGGTCTCGTCTTAGTCATCTGTATCAGTTTCAGTATCAGTCAATTATATAACAAAAATGGTATTACAGCTGCGCTCACGTTTATCTTCAATCAAAAATCTTTTAAGGCTTTTATATATAATTTGGCCAACGAAATGTAACAGTGGTTAAAAAGAGACGCATTTGCAAAAATGCCACGCCCACATGACGGGTATTAGTTGAAATGGATATCAGATGTTAATTTAAGCTAATAATAGCTTTTTAATTTTGTTGTTGTTTATGGTTTTATATTTAAAAAGTGTATGTTTTACTTGCACAATATCACTCTTGCTTGAATGCCAGTCTTTCATGCTTCTTCACTTATATATCACACACAAATTTTCATTAAAATAAAATGAATAACAGATTAATGAAACTTAACTCAAATCGAATCAATTAGAATAAGAGAATTCACCAAATGGTTTCATGATATTTACCCATGAGTGGAAGAATAAAAATGTTAAACAGTTAAGTTTGAAAGAAGCTGCAGATGCGGCCGGAAAAATATGGACGGTGAGAAGGTGTAACCTTCCCTCAATATCAAGTTTGTTAAACTCTCTCTTTTCTATATACTTTGTCATCTCTAACATACTTATATATGTAGAAGGGACAGAGACGGGACAAGCCGTGGACAGTAAATTATTTAGTATAGTACACAATCACTATAAGTATGTTACATGTTAATATTTTAAAACATCAATATACCTTTGCCTTTGTTGTGATGATTTTATGAAAATCTTTATATTAGTCGTTTAAGTAAATTTGAAACAAAAGCATCAACTTTTTTTTTATGAAATCTTAATTTTAATAAATTTTGTAATAAAATATATAAAGTTTTCTTTAAATTTACTAAACGCTCCACATATATGTAGCGTTATGTATTCAATATCTCTGTCTTGTGTATAAATCAATTGAAAGTCGCTAATAAATATAAAGTCAGGTTAGATCTTCACGTTAACCTTCACAGGCGGGAATGGATGCTGAAGCACGAAAATCCTTCAATGAAAAAACTAAACAAAGAAAGCAGAATAATCGCAGCCAGTAATAGTAGTAGGCCATGAAGGTAATTCGCTGATAATGTTGTTATTAAATTTAAAAAGTCATAATAAAACTTAACTCAAATCGAATCAATTAGAATAAGAAAAATTCACCAAATGGTTTCATGGTATTTACCCATGGGTGGAAGAATAAAAACGTTATACATTTAAATTTGAAAGATATTGTAGATGTGAAACAGTGCAACTTGTTCTTCTTACACGTATTTAAATCCAAGTAGTTTTATCATTACAGACGGAAAAATATGTGCTGCAATAGATAATGACGCTAGAAAACCTTTCCATGTAAAATCTAAACAAAGAAAGCAGAATAATCGCAGCCATGCTGAGAAAGTTTAGAAATTTTCACCAAACGCTAGTAATATTCTGATATAAACACTGTCTTCCTAAATAAAACGTAGTAGGCCATGAAGGTAATTCGCCGATTATGATGTTATTAAATTTAAAAAGTCATAATAAAACATGTAATTGTTAACCCGGTGATGCAAATTGAAAAATTGTGTGGCGAGAATTATGCATCTTGGTCTGTCCAAAAGCGGTGCCTGTTGATTACGCTAGACTATTGCCATGTTATTGAAGATTTTAAAGAAGATGGAAATGCTGCATGGAAGTTATTAAACAGTAAGGCTTTGGCTACAATAACATTAGGCGTTAAAACATCAGAATTACTACATATCAAGGATTGTAAGCCAGCCTAGGGTGCCCGGGAGACGCTACGTGGTATTTATCAAGCCAAATGTCCTACCCGGAAAGTAAATCTGTTCAAAAGATTAGTGCGATTCCAGTTTGTTCATTTGCTGATCAACTAAACATTTTTTGTTCTATAGCATCAGATTTAAAGGAAGTCGATGTAACCGTACCGGAAGATTTTCTTAGCACTTTTTTATTGTGTAGCTTACCGAATGAAATGGAAAATTTTGAGATTGCGATGGAATGTCGGGACTTTCTTCCAAGTTTGGAGCAACTGAAAATAAAAATTTTGGAAGAAGAGCAACGGAAAAGTAATTTACCAAGTATGACACTTCAAGAGCAAGTCTTCGTGATGAAAAATGATTCAAAAAGGATTCAACCTTCTAAATCAACAAATGAAAATCCAGTAAGTAAACGTAATATTAAATGTTATGCTTGTGGGAAGAGGGGGCACGTCCGCGCACAATGCAAGATTATACATTCAAAATAATAGTCCGTCCTATGCGTTGTGTTCGCAGATAATTTTGATAATTGTGAAAGGCTGTTGGACAGTGGTGCATCGTCACGCACGTGTTGTGACAAGAATTTCTTTAAATATATTAAAGACCATCAACAACAGGCTATGCTTGCCTCGGGTGATATTACAATAACGAAAGGTATTGGGAATGTAATTGACAAATCAGGACAAGCAACCATTACACTATGCGACCTTTTTTAAATCCCTGAATTAAAATCAAATTCTATCGGTGAGCATAATAATAAAAAATGGAAATGTTAAGCAACGAAGATTCACAAACAGTCTTATGGCACAAACGTTTTGGTCATTTAAATTTTCATGACATGAAAAAAATGATGAAAAATTCTATGGTTCGCGGTTTACAAATAGATTCCAAAGAATATAATTGCATAACGTGTGCTACTTGTAAAATAACAACTACATCATTTATGTCATTTAACAAAGTATTTACTTCAAATCCATTGGAACTAATTCAGACTGACTTATGTGGTCCAATGCGAATTCAATCACCAAGTGGTTCAAAATACGTTTATAGATGATTATACGAGATATACAACCGTGTATTTTTTAAAAAACCAATCTGAATCATTAGATGCATTTAAAAATTTGTTTCTATGATGGACAAACAAACCGGTTTCGAAGTTAAAGAAATTAGGAGCGATAACGGTCGCGAATATATAAACAGTAATTTTGAAAAAATTTTAAAACAGAAAGAAATATTACATCAAATGACAAATTCTTACACACCTCAACAGAACGGCATTGCTGAGAGGGCTAATAGGACTCTAATAGAAAGGCCCGTTGTATTATAGAAAAGTCGAAAGTTTCTAAATGGTTGTGGACAGAAGCTGTAAATACTCATTACTGCTGTATATATTAGAAATAGGTCGTCTACTAAAATTCTACAAAATGTTACATCATATGAAAAGTTATTTAGTAAGAAACCGTCAGTAAGACATATGAAAACATTTGGATGGAAGGCAATTGTACTAGATAAAACCCCTGGTCGGTCCTAAGGGAGTCGCGTTAAAATTGTGTGTGTAATAAAATTGGTTATCGTCTACTTAATAAAAGAACAAACACAATCGTATTCTCAAGAGATGTTCGATTTTTCGAAAACTCTTTTGATTGTAACAACAATGATATTGAAAATGATAATGATTGGTTTATTGTAGTACATACTTCTACTACTTCTATCGATAATAATAATAGTGATGTAGTTCGAAGATCAGAAGAAGATGATTTTGATACAGATGATAATGATACACGAGATCAACTTGCAGAAAAAATTCAACAAAAAAGTCAAGAATAGGATGACCAAGAATTCTTAGGATTGGTAAACCCGGTAGACCTAAGATTTTGAGAGCAGATGAACATATTAACGATATTGAAGCAATTTCCAAAGTGATAAATGGATTGCAGGAAGAAGAAGAAAATATTCCAAAAACGGTGAGCGATGTTAAGAAAAGCAAATATATTAAATTTTGGAAAGAGTCAATGTTAAAAGAGTATAATAATCTCATTAAAAACAATACGTGGACTTTAGTAGATCGTCCGAATAATAAAAACATAGTGGGCTGCAAATGGGTTTTTACCAAAAAATATGCAGATGGTTCATTGGAGAAGTATAAAGCAAGACTAGAAATATTTTGCTGCCTGATATTTACACTGTCTTTGATAGTAGGCCAAGGAAGTAATTCGCTGATAATGATGTTATTAAATTAAAAAAGTCATAATGAAAAACTTTAAAATCTATAATTTCTTAAAATTTTTTGAAATTATATATTCAGAAGATTCTTCAGCTTGATTCTCACAACAATGCCACGAACACTACATTTTATGAAATTACTTAACAAATAGTGCAAGAGGAGGCTGTTTATAATAATAATAATAATAAACGGAAGAAATAAAGTATATTTCTTTTTAGGGAGAATATAGTCAACACTATTATCGAATGCCAAGCTACAAAATTACTCAAGAAACAGGAAGAATTAAATAAAACAGGGACGAATGATTTAGTAGATCTCATAAATAATTTAAGTAAGAGTGAAGGTGATCCAGAAGCAGGTTTCTTAGTGTCAGCACTTATCGACATTATTTCTAATTTATTTGGGCGCAAAGGATTGGATACTGAATCTTTGATAAATCTTAAAACAACTTTTATATCTAGCTTGTTAGAGGATAACAAAAGAGTCCATAGACCAACCAAATCAATGAATTTTCTCATAAATAGTATGTCGAATTACGTAGAAGCAAAATATAATTTCTCTAAATGAAACGATTGCACTATGATGAGCGGAATGCAAACGCAAAATGATTTCGATTCATCAGGTGCGATTAAAAATATCGTTTATAAAATAACCTGTTAAAATGTGCGAAATAGCAAAACACAACCCTTAATTATCGATACTGTAATCGTAATCGTTTTTATACCACAACAATGTACTTGGGGAATCTTTCTCTTTTCTTTTCTACGCTACAAAATGTCTATATCTATTTTAACATATTAAAAGTATACTGATATAAAAAAGAGCATTAGTTTTTATTACTAGTTTGTTTTTATTACTAGAACTGAAATCGGGTACAGTACAAACCGCAACAGGTTATGGGCCCAGACAATTCATAAGTCTGCGCGTAAAAAATAAAATAAAATGAAAAACAAAACATCCATGTCAGATAAAGCGCTATATAACTATGTAGAAACATCTCTGTTTTCAACGTGTCATTCGTTATATAAATAATTGGTGCTTAGATAGTGGCTACACTGCACATATGTATGTGCTCAGACAAAACAAAATTCACAAATTTTAAGAGTATAGATAGATATTTGAAAATGGCAAACAATAATATTTCCAAAATAACTGGTCTCGGTACCACAAATATTAATATTCGCCAAAAAGGTAAAAAGAGCATGTAAATATTGAAGAAGTTTATTATGTAGAAGATTTGCGAGCAAACTTACTCTCGGTGTCAAAAATTGTTGACAAAAGGCAACATTATAGTTGTAGCGAAAAGAATTAATAATCTCTACTCCTCACAGGAAACTGCACATTATGCAAATATGGCAGAACTTAAATATAATTCTTTAGACGTTTGGCATCTTAGACTTGGTCATTTACATGAACGAAAAATTTGGTCCACGGTATGAAATTAAGCCCATCTGACAGTTTGTCACCCTGTCAAATTTGTATATGTTAGGTGGCAACTCCAATTTAAATAGAATGAATTGGGTTTTTCTTTTTGCTTATATCTATCCGTATTCGCATCTACACACTTTACCTTTTTGAACTTTCTTTTTTCTTACATCTTGAAATTACTTTATTTGTTGAAATAATAAAACTAAATTATAAAACGAACGATTTAACAAGTTTCTTTCAGTATAAGTGAAAAGCAAACAAGTCCTATGTTTGAAAAGAGTGGCGGCAATCGAACGCAAAATTTATTGGAGGTTATCCATAGCGATGTGTGTGGTCCTATGAGAACTACATTACATTCTGGTGGGAGATACTTTGTTACTTTTGCGGACGATTATTCTTGCTGGTCCGAAATTTTCATAATCAAACAGAAATCTGAGATATTGACTGCGTTTAAAAAGTTTAAAAATGCTGCGGAAACATTCACCGGTCAAAAAATTAAATTTCTTCAATCCGACAATGGCCACGGTTAATGTATTACCGTGAATTTGATAATTTTCTTGATGAGTGTGGTATTCAACGGCGTTTAAGCGCGCCACACACACCACAACAAAATGGCATTTCGGAACGTAAAAATAGAACATTAGTCGAAATGTCTAGGTGCATGTTAAAACATGCGGGAGCTTCACCTACGTTTTAGGTTGAAGCTGTGAATACAGCGTGTTATATAAGAAATCGATGCCCCACAACTTCGTTAAATGATAATATACCTTACAATGTATGGACAGGTAATATGGCGTCAATAAAGCACATAAAGCCGTTTGGAAGCAAAGCTTATGCCTTAATACTCAAACGAAGCGAATATTATAATAAGTCGTGATGTAAAAATCTTTCATGAAATGTATTTTAAACGTGAATACCAAACTTTTGTAGATGAACGATTGATCAACAACAATAATAATAACAAAGAAATCCATCTCGATCTTGTATACTACTATAAACAACGAAAATGGTGCAAATAAAAATGAGACAACAACAAATGAAAATCTATATGAAAACGATGAATTTTTTTAAAGAAATGATATTGCAAATATAACACGTGGTAGAGGTCGCCCACATATTTTAAGAACAGGATCTCGTGGCCGACGGAAAAAGTATATCAAACACGAAATGAAGTCAGTGATGAATATAAAGATAAATTTATAGACTGTACAGAAACAGCAAACATGGCTTTGTTAGGTGATCCATTGACATTAGAAGAAACTCTGTCCAAAAGTAAATCCTGGCTTACAGCAATTGAAGATGAATATATTGCACAAATAATAAATAAAACTTGGCATATAGATGAACGTCCTCAAAATAGAAAAATTATTGGTAGTAAATTTGTGTTCCGTACATATTCCCCAGTGGTGAGGTCCGTATCAATACGCATGGTATCTGCATTGTCAGCAAAACTTAAACTCCATCTACACCGTATGGATGTTGTAACAGCATATTTAAATAGTAAACTAAACGATAGCGTATATATGGACATACCTGAAAAGCTGAGTGAAATTTTACAAAAAAAAAAATAGCGAATGGCGAAAAAATTGGTACAAACGACGAAAAGATACTCCAAGCGAAAGAAATAGCTAAAGAATGGTTAAATACGTATAAAATCTGTAGAACACCTGTGTGTAAACTTAAAAATGGTTTATACGGACTATGCCAAGCTGGTTTAACATGATACGACGAATTAGTCACAAAATTGAGAGATTTTAAATTGCAAGCTTCACAACAATATGTATGTTTATTCGTTAGAAGACAAGATTAAAATTTGATGATACTTACTGTTTACGTGGACGATTTGTTAATCGTCACAAATAGCTTAACGTCATTAAAATATTTCTGGAAAGGTTTTTTGAGATGAAAGATCTTGGTCCTAGAAAAGTATGTCTTGGCGTTGAATTCACGAAAAGCAATGATAAAACTCAATTATTTCTACATTAAAGACAATATGCCACAGAGGTCTTAAAAATTTAACATGGAGGACTGCAAACCTTCACAAACGCTATTAATTGCAAATAATAAATTGATTAGACCTCATATTGCTAACGAAAACGAAATGAAAAAATATCCATACCACCACCATACACCACCCGTCCAGATTTGGCTTACTCAATAAATTATTTTAGTCAATTTAATTACAACAAAGAGCATTGGTTAGCCGCTAAAAGAGTACTGAGATATCTGAAAGGTACTATCGACTAGGGTACAGCAACAGTACAGTACAACAGCAATAATGATGAGCTATACGGCGTGGTGGACGCTGATTGGGGTGGAAACCTAACTGACCGAAAATTCTACTCAGGTTTCGCCTTTATATTGGGCGGAGGTGCAATCAGATGGGAGGCACGAAAACAGCGTACTGTTTCATTGTCCAGTACAGAATTGGAATATGTTGCACTTTCGGAAACAACAAAGGAAGCAGTTTATCTAAAGGAAATACCTCAAAAATAGGTGTACAAAATGGTGCCATAAAACTCTACAATGATAGTCAGAGTGCCTAAAAATTGGTTGTAAATTTTGGTTACCATCCACGAACCAAACATATAGATGTTCGGCAACACGTTATAAAAGAAAAGTATCGAGAAGGTGACATTCTTTTAGAATATATGTATGCCTACTGAAGTTATTCCTGCCAATGTTTTCATAAGAGATCTTCCCACAACCAAACACTACATATGTATTTCTGCATTGGGTGTGACAAAGTTTCAAAATTAACTACAGTTTCACTATTTCGAGGGGAGTGGTAAATTTGAACATATCGCCCGTAATTGCAAGTCGAAACAATCCAATCAAAACACTGCAAATAATATAAATGATCAAATGCACAAACCTATATTTTCACAATTTGAAGAAGCATACTCTAATAAAAACTATGTATGGTGTTTAAATAGTTAGTTTAGATAGTGATAGACAGGGCATATGACTGCTAATATAAATTTGTTTAATAATTTTAAAGAAAGTTCAAAGGTGCTAAATTTAGCTACTAAAATTTATGGACTTGGTGATGTTACAATATTTGCAAAAGAAACAGGTAACTTTATTGATGTTCATGATGTATTTCACGTACCTGATCTTAGAACAAATTTGTTATCTTATCAAATTTGTATCCAGAATAGCTGATAAAGGGTACAACATATTATTCGAAAAAGATAAAGCTGTTGTTTTGAAAATCAACCAAAGTATTGGTTTTAAGAATGATGATACATTGTTAAATGCCAAAAGAGAAGGAAATTTATATTACGTTAATATCGAATTAGAAGCTAATATAACGGAAAGAAAATTTAATGATATACACTTGTGGCACAGTAGAATGGGTCACCTAAATGAACGTGACATGAAACGAATGCTAAGTTCTGTATATGGTTTAACTTTTTCACAAAATCAGAATCTTTCTCCATGTGCTCTATGTACCAGTGAAATACAAAGTTTTCCAGAAGGTAGTAAAAAACCTACAAACGAAGTCCTATGAGAGACGCTTCTAACTCTGGTTCGAGATACTTCGTAACCTTTATAGATGACTATTCCCGTTATTGCGAAATATTCGTCATTAAATACAAGTCTAATATTTTAAACGTTTTTCAAACCTATGAAAATGCTGTCGAAACGTTTACTGGCAGAAACATAAAGGCATTACAAACAGATAATGGTGGCGAATATTGCAATCGAAATTTTAATGATTTTTTAAATAAATGTAGTATAAAGCGACGTATGAGTGTACCACACGCGCCTCAACAGAATGGCGTGGCCGAACGCAAAAATCGCACTTTAACGGAGATGGCTCGTTGCATGCTTAAAGAGTCAGATGCACCGTTATTTTTTTCGGCTGAAGCCATCAATACGGCTTGCTATATAAGAAATAACCAAATCCTTAAATGGAGAAATTCCGCATAAACTTTGGACTGGTAAAACTCCTACGGTTGCATACATGAAAACTTTTAGTTTAAGTGCATATGCTTTAACCAAAAATAAATCCTTAGCCAAATTTGATTCTAGATCTAAAATTTATGTTTTAATGGGATGTTCACAGGAAAATGAAGAACACCGTTTATAGAAGACGAGCTATAGCACAACTACTGAATAAAACTGGGGTAATAACTGCCCAGCACAAAAAAAAAAAAAAAAAGCATTGAAATTTCTTATAATGTCGTTGACGGTTATTCGTTTTGAACCGCTAAACACGGAAAGCTATTCAACGTAGAAATTGCAAATGCGTGCAATTTTAATAAAAATAAAAAATGATTTATGGTGTTATGCAGATGGTATAGCTGTACATCCAACAGGCACAGGCGAAGCAAAATGGAAAGAAATAGATCAAAAGTGAAGTATAGTCTTGAGCTATCAAGCAGTGTAGACATTGTAATTTCAATATTTAATTTTCAAAAGTAAATTTTTAATAAAAAGCAATTTTTATAAATTATTATTACTTTAAATTAATTCCCAACAACCATGGATTATGGGAAAGAAAAAGATATAAATGAAGCTGTGAAGGTTCCACCGGATAAATCAAAGAAATCAAAGAAATTACGTGACGCCTCAAATAAGGCAGTTTTTACGGATTCACAAGTTTTATGTGAGAACTCCATCCACGACTGCATTCCGTACTTGCCGGTGGACATCGGTAGTCAAGAAGAATCAGACATGAATTCAATACCAATAATGGATTTGCTATTTTAGGGGAATTACTTATTAATACAGAAAGTGATAATATTGATAAAGATATTGTAAATAAGGTGGTAGATGAAAAGGAAGGTAAAAGTTTAAATAAGTTTTGTCCTCCTATTTTCTTGTTCAATGTTACTGTCAAAAGTTTGATAGACCAGTTAAAGAAAAAGAATATTGACTTTAAAATTGTAAACAAAAGTTGTCGTAAAAGTAAATTATATTTGTCAGACTATTGAATCATTGAAGTTGAATCATATTCATACACACCAAAGCAGCTTAGACGCAGAAGCGTGATTTTAAGAGGGCTTTACTATTTGAAAGAAATTAAAAAAGAAATAGAGAGTAGTTGGCCTGATGTTATTGAAAACGTTAGCAAATTTGCATAAGCAAAGAAGAAGAAGTCAAACCTCTTTTTTATTCATACAGTCCATTATCATGCGTTAAATGCAGTAAATCCCATGCACCTGCAGATTGTGAACTTAACACAGATAGTAATATAAAAACTTTTTGTATTAATTTATACCACGCAAAAAGTTGTTAAAGTTAACAAAATTAAAAATTCTTTAGTTTCTAATAACGTTTCTAAAGCAATTGTCAATTCTAACTTTGTTTCTCCTAATAAATCTTTCGCAAGCCTTTTCAACGGTCGTGATAGTACTGGTGGCAATCCAAAACCTCCTTTAGTTGAAGAGTTTTTAAAAACTGCTGCAATTTTATGTAATCCTGAACCAATTTCTCTAGAAGATATAATTTTAAGTTTTACCTTACTTATTTTTTCATAATTTTATGAATGCAGTCTCACAATAAACTTTAAGCTTTGTACAACATCTAGAGAAATGTGGCTTAAATTAGAAGACACTCTTCAGTCTAAAGGTCCTGCCAGAAAGGCTACTCTTCTTAAACGCATAGCCTTAGCACGTGTGATGAGAATGAAAACATTCCTGATTTTTTTAATGATTTCTTTGATGCTGTCAGCAAACTAAAAGAGATTAATTTTGTTGTAGGGGACGATCTTCTTGCTAATTATCACAATATGATACAATTCACTTTAGAAAAAGAGATGAATTCTTCTATTAATTTTCTTGATACCACATTAATAAGAAATAATGGTCATTTACATATTGATTGGTATAGGAAGGAATGCGCTATAGAAAGGTGGATGAATTATCATACTTCTCAACCTAAATTTCAAATTATAAATACAGTCAAAGTCAGTATTGAAGAAAGTTTTTTCATTAAGTGACGTGCAATTTCATGATAAAAACACCACCATTATAAAAGATATTTTGTATAAAAATGGTTACCCCACTAACGTCATCAACAAATTAATACGTGACAGTAAGAATAAAAATAATATTAAAAGCAACAATGAAATTAAATTACAAAAAGAACCTAAGAAATACTGCAGTGTTAATTATATAGCAGGTTTGACTGATAAAGCCGCTCTAGATGATTTGTTTAAAAATTGCAATAACAACAATAACATTACCTTTGCTTATAAAGCGAACATAACAACGAGCACACTATTTACAAAATTAAAAACTAAGATACCAAAAAGTCACCATAATAATGTAATATATGAAATACCGTGCAAAGGGAACACAGTTGAAGGATGTGGGAAAGTTTATATAGGAACAGCAAAAAGACATCTAGACACAAGATTGTATGAACACCAAACAGATATTGAAAAAAATAAGTCAGCCACTGCATTATCACAACATGTAATTAACAACAAACATACTGCTGATTTTGATAATGTTAAAATATTAGATAAAGAGAATAAAGAGAAAAAGAGATTAATAAAGGAGAGTTTATATATACAAAAATACCACAATAAGGTGGTGAACTTTAAAGAAGATCTTTACAACATCAATGTACATTACAAACAACGACTAAAGAAGACTGTTTAAAAAGGAGTAAAAAATAGTAAGAGAAATGGTAAGGTTTTTATTAGTTGTTTAGTAGTTTTATTAGCAAACACAACTATTTATATAAGGTTGGTGTTATTAAAATTTTAATTTTTATATTATTGTTTTATATTTATGAAATTGTGATTTTAAAGTTTTTTATTAAATAAATTTGACAGGTCCCCTGAAGATGGCAAGATACATTGCCGAAACGTTGGGACAGCAATAAAAAGAAAAAATAATAATTGCATTTTGATTAATATGTGACCCTTAGCTGATATTAGAAGTTATTTACACAAATATAGATAAAAGGGTCAATAAAAGTTTTATAAAATAAAGAAGAAAAGTTGGAGCACAATGTTTTATTCTCGAAAAGTAATAAGATCAGATTCAAAAATTTTACAAAAATCATGAAAATAAACAAAAGAAAAATTTTAATAAGAAAGGTCGTGTCATATATGCAATAAACAAGGTCATTATGCTCGAAATTGTAAATTGAGAAAAAAATCAACATGTAGCAGGAAAAGTATATGATGGCTTTATATGTAATGAAGAAAATTCATTAAAAATATCAAATAATTATGATGTATGTGGATATTCTGGTCATATGAGCCCATATAAAAATACTTTTAAGGATCTTAAAGAATCAAATAATATACTTAGTTTGGCAAGTCACAGTACAACTGAAATAATTGGCTCTGGAAAAATTACAATTTATGCTAATGAAACTAATTTTTGGATACTAACGAAGTGTTTTATGTGCCAGATTTGAGAACAAATCTTCTATCAGTTTCGAAATTAGCGGATAAAGGTTGTGAGGTGAGGTTTCGAAAAGATTTTGCCACTGTTTTTAAAAATGGCAAACCAATATTAAAAGCTAAGCGAGATGGAAATTTGTACTACATAAATATACAAATGCAGGCCAAAATGATAGAAAATGCAAATAAAGCTATAGATGTTTGGCACAGAAGTATTGGTCACTTAAATGAACACGATTTAAAATTGATGTTAAAATCTGTTCATGGCTTAAAATTTTCTTCAAATGAAAAACTGTCTCCTTGCGAAATTTGTAACCTTGTATATATATATACTTATACAATCGTACATACACATCTCTACATCTCTACTAAATATATATATATGTAGTTTTATACACTTGCCTATATTAATATATATCTCAGTTATAAACTTTCTTTAATATATTTAAATAGAGTATACTTGAAGTAAATAATATTACTGGGTATATTATTTACACTTTTACGAACGATTTTTCTCGCTATACTGAGTGATAACAATCCAGTTTTATAATAAAACCTAGTATTAAAAATTGCGTTTATGTTTTATGCGTATTCTATTCTTGTCTAGTCTGTCGTAAACTACTTACGCAACTACCACGCAGTTCTTCGTGAGAGCTTTGAAAAACTTTTTCTTTTTGTGTTTTTATTAAATTTTATTAAATAAATGAATTTTTGTTTTAATTTATGAAAACGATTCTTTTTTATGAAAACGATGCTTTTTAACTCAGAAGTGGAATAAACACACATCCTAAATAACGCGTCAATATAAAAATGGTGAAATAATAAAAAGCAAAGACACGTAATAATAATAACGTTATTAACGAATAATTTAACGTGGTATTAATTAATGAAACGGTTTTAAAAGAAAACAAAAACGATAAACGATTAATAAACGACGAAACGATTATTTGGAAATATCAAAATTTAATTTCATCATATTGCGTCAGCCATTTACATGCTTAATGCTCTATCCAAAACGTATAATATAAATTACTTATGGAAGAAAGAGACAAACGTATAAACGAACAACGATAAAAGCATATTTGAAACGCTAAGAATATAAAAAAACTTTGAAAATGGTACGATTAGTTGATTTAAGAATTGACGATTTGAAAAATAAATAACGGAAATTAAATTTATATACGACTGCTTCAAAGGCAGCATTAGTTGAGAGATTAGCAGAAGTACTTGGTAGCGCGACGAAGAAGAAATGTCACCAGAAACTTCTGATAAAGCACGTGGAGAGGTTAGTGTTAGAAAATATAATACCACTTCTACAACAATCCATTAATCATAACGCTATAAATGCACCGAGTGATGTTGTTGCTTCAGCATGTTCTGCGGAATCTACAACAACAACTACACAACAACGCAATTATTCAATAAATGAAATAGCCGATACGCTACGGGAATTTGACCCAAGAAAGGATTCTATGTTTTCTGTTGAACAATTCATAGATCGGGTAAATAAAACGGTAGATGTGTATAATTGGGATGAAAAATGCGTACTTGTGGCTTTATGTAAAAAGCTTAAAGGACCGGCTAAGTTATGGTTAGATGGTAGTCAGAACTTATTTGCTAAATGGAGTAATTTAGCAGATGCTTTAAAGTGAGAATTCGGCAAAATGGATGATGAAGCAGATATACATTGTAAAATGAGTAAATCTGTACGAGAAACAAATGAACGTGTTACTGATTATTGTTTTCGTAAGAGCGCATTAGGTACGCGTTATCGACTTAGTGAGACAGCTGTAATAAAATATACACGTGAAGGTTTGAAATATCCACAATTACAAACGGCTAATAAATAAATAATAATAAATTTCCCTTCCATGAAAGAAATGCTTGAAACGCTAGACAACTATTTAACAAATTTATCACATTATAAAAGTAAACTAGCCAATACTAAGAATGTTAACAAGAGCGATAACAGTAATGAACATTGAATTACATCTAAAGATATGAAAAAAATTTTGTGCTATAATTGTAATGAAAGTGGACATATTTCATCTAAATGCTCTAAACCATCGCGTCGGATACGGTGTAAAGAGTGTAACAAAGTACATCCACGCAATCAGAACATTTTCACCATCTACAAGTATACAACAAAGGCAAAGGTCGGCCACGTATATGTAGAACTGGTAAACCAGGTCGTCCAAAAAAGATATATCAAAATATAAATACTGAAGACAGTGATGATGAGGATGATTTTGTAGATCGTGAAATTGCAAATACGGTTGTTTATGAGGATCCGAAGACTTACGATGAAGCTATTGAAAGTGGAGCAATAAGCTGGGATACAAAGAAACAGAGAACTGTAACGTCATCAAGTACTCAGTCGGAATATCAAGCTCAGCAGAAGCACTTTACCAAACATATAGACACAAGACATCATTTTATAATAGAAAAAATTCAAAACGGCGAAATAAATTTAGAATATATGGAAACGGAAAAAATGCCTGCAGATACACTTAACAAAGGTTTATCTAACGAAAAACACCTTTTATGTATCAGGATAAGATGATATTTTAAATATATTCATACAACTTCGAACGAACGTGTTGGTGTATACGAAGTACCATATACGAGTATAATATTTTCTTTTAGTTTTAGGGATTTATACAATCATAGTGTACTATATATATATTCTCTTACCAAATAAATTATTTCATTTTGCTTTTAACAATATAACTATCATCATCAAACATAGTTTTTCTAAGTCAAAAAGATCATATACAAACTATACTTAAAAAATATAATATGGAAAATTGTTAAGCAATTAATACGCCAATTGAAATTAGCTACAAATTAGAAAAACCAGAAAAAAGAAATGAAACAGTTTAAGTATCGAAATTTGATTGGTGCGTTATTATATTTAGCAGTAACAACTAGACCAGATTATCGCTTACGCAGTAAATTTTCATAGTCAATTTAATATTAATTATGCAGAAGAACATTGGAAGGCAGCAAAGAGAGTGTTAAGATATTTAAAAGAAACTCAAGATTTAGGTCTTATATACAAAAAATGTAACAACAATTTGTTTGGTGTAGTAGATGCAGATTGGCCTGCGAATCAAAGTGATAGAAGACCTTTCACTGGTTATGCTTTTAATTTATCTGGTTCAGTAATAAGCTAGGATTTTAAAAAACAACGAATACTAGCTTTATCAAGCATTGAATACTTAGTGATAACAAAGGCGACTACAGAAGCTTTATATTTGAAAGAACTATATCGTGAAATTGGTATACAGCAAAATACTGTAACAATTTATAATGATAATCAAAATGCACAGAAGTTAGCCACCAATACAGCATATCATTCGCGCACAAAACATATTGATACCAGAAATCACTTTATTCGAAAAAAAATAGATAATAAAGAAGTATGTCTTAAATATAAGCCTACCGAAGAAATGCTTGCTGACGTATTGTCCAAAGGCTTAATAACTGAAAAACATTTCAAATCCATCAAAGCTTTGGGCATGTCATCATTATCAAACATTACAAAATTACCGTATGGATATTTCTTCGAGGGGAGGTGTTAATACTTGTAATGACGAAGAAACTTATATACTTTAGTTTTTAATGTAATAATACTTTTAGTCATAGTTTTTTATGTCAATATTTTTTATTTTAACATTCCAATAAAATGTTTGTATGTTATTATTAATTTAATTTTGAATGAAGCTACAGACGCAGCCGGAAAAATATGGGCGACAATGGATAAAGAAGCTAGAAAACCTTTTAATGAGAAAGCTAAAGAAAGAAAGCGGAATAATCGCAGCCAGTAATAGTAGTAGGCCATGAAGGTAATTCGCTGATAATGTTGTTATTAAATTTAAAAAGTCATAATAAAACTTAACTCAAATCGAATCAATTAGAATAAGAGAATTCACCAAATGGTTTCATGGTATTTACCCATGGGTGGAAGAATAAAAACGTTATACATTTAAGTTTGAAAGATATTGTAGATGTGAAACAGTACATCAACTTGTTCTTCTTACACGTATTTAAATCCAAGTAGTTTTATAATTATAAGTTCTATTTTGAAATAAATTTTTTCATTATTCAATAAATATTTCTATCGCTATCAAAAGAAGCGACAGACGCAGCCGGAAAAATATGGGCGACAATGGATAAGGAAGCTAGAAAACCTTTTAATGAAAAAACTAAAGAACGAAAGCGGAATAATCGCAGCCAGTAATAGTAGTAGGCCATGAAGGTAATTCGCTGATAATGTTGTTATTAAATTTAAAAAGTCATAATAAAACTTAACTCAAATCGAATCAATTAGAATAAGAGAATTCACCAAATGGTTTCATGGTATTTACCCATGGGTGGAAGAATAAAAACGTTATACATTTAAGTTTGAAAGATATTGTAGATGTGAAACAGTACATCAACTTGTTCTTCTTACACGTATTTAAATCCAAGTAGTTTTATAATTATAAGTTCTATTTTGAAATACATTTTTTCATTATTCAATAAATATTTCTATCGCTATCAAAAGAAGCGACAGACGCAGCCGGAAAAATATGGGCGACAATGGATAAGGAAGCTAGAAAACCTTTTAATGAGAAAGCTAAAGAAAGAAAGCGGAATAATCGCAGCCAGTAATAGTAGTAGGCCATGAAGGTAATTCGCTGATAATGTTGTTATTAAATTTAAAAAGTCATAATAAAACTTAACTCAAATCGAATCAATTAGAATAAGAGAATTCACCAAATGGTTTCATGGTATTTACCCATGGGTGGAAGAATAAAAACGTTATACATTTAAGTTTGAAAGATATTGTAGATGTGAAACAGTACATCAACTTGTTCTTCTTACACGTATTTAAATCCAAGTAGTTTTATAATTATAAGTTCTATTTTGAAATACATTTTTTCATTATTCAATAAATATTTCTATCGCTATCAAAAGAAGCGACAGACGCAGCCGGAAAGTTTGAAAGATATTGTAGATGTGAAACAGTACATCAACTTGTTCTTCTTACACGTATTTAAATCCAAGTAGTTTTATAATTATAAGTTCTATTTTGAAATACATTTTTTCATTATTCAATAAATATTTCTATCGCTATCAAAAGAAGCGACAGACGCAGCCGGAAAAATATGGGCGACAATGGATAAGGAAGCTAGAAAACCTTTTAATGAGAAAGCTAAAGAAAGAAAGCGGAATAATCGCAGCCAGTAATAGTAGTAGGCCATGAAGGTAATTCGCTGATAATGTTGTTATTAAATTTAAAAAGTCATAATAAAACTTAACTCAAATCGAATCAATTAGAATAAGAGAATTCACCAAATGGTTTCATGGTATTTACCCATGGGTGGAAGAATAAAAACGTTATACATTTAAGTTTGAAAGATATTGTAGATGTGAAACAGTACATCAACTTGTTCTTCTTACACGTATTTAAATCCAAGTAGTTTTATAATTATAAGTTCTATTTTGAAATACATTTTTTCATTATTCAATAAATATTTCTATCGCTATCAAAAGAAGCGACAGACGCAGCCGGAAAGTTTGAAAGATATTGTAGATGTGAAACAGTACATCAACTTGTTCTTCTTACACGTATTTAAATCCAAGTAGTTTTATAATTATAAGTTCTATTTTGAAATACATTTTTTCATTATTCAATAAATATTTCTATCGCTATCAAAAGAAGCGACAGACGCAGCCGGAAAAATATGGGCGACAATGGATAAGGAAGCTAGAAAACCTTTTAATGAGAAAGCTAAAGAAAGAAAGCGGAATAATCGCAGCCAGTAATAGTAGTAGGCCATGAAGGTAATTCGCTGATAATGTTGTTATTAAATTTAAAAAGTCATAATAAAACTTAACTCAAATCGAATCAATTAGAATAAGAGAATTCACCAAATGGTTTCATGGTATTTACCCATGGGTGGAAGAATAAAAACGTTATACATTTAAGTTTGAAAGATATTGTAGATGTGAAACAGTACATCAACTTGTTCTTCTTACACGTATTTAAATCCAAGTAGTTTTATAATTATAAGTTCTATTTTGAAATACATTTTTTCATTATTCAATAAATATTTCTATCGCTATCAAAAGAAGCGACAGACGCAGCCGGAAAAATATGGGCGACAATGGATAAGGAAGCTAGAAAACCTTTTAATGAGAAAGCTAAAGAAAGAAAGCGGAATAATCGCAGCCAGTAATAGTAGTAGGCCATGAAGGTAATTCGCTGATAATGTTGTTATTAAATTTAAAAAGTCATAATAAAACTTAACTCAAATCGAATCAATTAGAATAAGAGAATTCACCAAATGGTTTCATGGTATTTACCCATGGGTGGAAGAATAAAAACGTTATACATTTAAGTTTGAAAGATATTGTAGATGTGAAACAGTACATCAACTTGTTCTTCTTACACGTATTTAAATCCAAGTAGTTTTATAATTATAAGTTCTATTTTGAAATACATTTTTTCATTATTCAATAAATATTTCTATCGCTATCAAAAGAAGCGACAGACGCAGCCGGAAAAATATGGGCGACAATGGATAAGGAAGCTAGAAAACCTTTTAATGAGAAAGCTAAAGAAAGAAAGCGGAATAATCGCAGCCAGTAATAGTAGTAGGCCATGAAGGTAATTCGCTGATAATGTTGTTATTAAATTTAAAAAGTCATAATAAAACTTAACTCAAATCGAATCAATTAGAATAAGAGAATTCACCAAATGGTTTCATGGTATTTACCCATGGGTGGAAGAATAAAAACGTTATACATTTAAGTTTGAAAGATATTGTAGATGTGAAACAGTACATCAACTTGTTCTTCTTACACGTATTTAAATCCAAGTAGTTTTATAATTATAAGTTCTATTTTGAAATACATTTTTTCATTATTCAATAAATATTTCTATCGCTATCAAAAGAAGCGACAGACGCAGCCGGAAAAATATGGGCGACAATGGATAAGGAAGCTAGAAAACCTTTTAATGAGAAAGCTAAAGAAAGAAAGCGGAATAATCGCAGCCAGTAATAGTAGTAGGCCATGAAGGTAATTCGCTGATAATGTTGTTATTAAATTTAAAAAGTCATAATAAAACTTAACTCAAATCGAATCAATTAGAATAAGAGAATTCACCAAATGGTTTCATGGTATTTACCCATGGGTGGAAGAATAAAAACGTTATACATTTAAGTTTGAAAGATATTGTAGATGTGAAACAGTACATCAACTTGTTCTTCTTACACGTATTTAAATCCAAGTAGTTTTATAATTATAAGTTCTATTTTGAAATACATTTTTTCATTATTCAATAAATATTTCTATCGCTATCAAAAGAAGCGACAGACGCAGCCGGAAAAATATGGGCGACAATGGATAAGGAAGCTAGAAAACCTTTTAATGAGAAAGCTAAAGAAAGAAAGCGGAATAATCGCAGCCAGTAATAGTAGTAGGCCATGAAGGTAATTCGCTGATAATGTTGTTATTAAATTTAAAAAGTCATAATAAAACTTAACTCAAATCGAATCAATTAGAATAAGAGAATTCACCAAATGGTTTCATGGTATTTACCCATGGGTGGAAGAATAAAAACGTTATACATTTAAGTTTGAAAGATATTGTAGATGTGAAACAGTACATCAACTTGTTCTTCTTACACGTATTTAAATCCAAGTAGTTTTATAATTATAAGTTCTATTTTGAAATACATTTTTTCATTATTCAATAAATATTTCTATCGCTATCAAAAGAAGCGACAGACGCAGCCGGAAAAATATGGGCGACAATGGATAAGGAAGCTAGAAAACCTTTTAATGAGAAAGCTAAAGAAAGAAAGCGGAATAATCGCAGCCAGTAATAGTAGTAGGCCATGAAGGTAATTCGCTGATAATGTTGTTATTAAATTTAAAAAGTCATAATAAAACTTAACTCAAATCGAATCAATTAGAATAAGAGAATTCACCAAATGGTTTCATGGTATTTACCCATGGGTGGAAGAATAAAAACGTTATACATTTAAGTTTGAAAGATATTGTAGATGTGAAACAGTACATCAACTTGTTCTTCTTACACGTATTTAAATCCAAGTAGTTTTATAATTATAAGTTCTATTTTGAAATACATTTTTTCATTATTCAATAAATATTTCTATCGCTATCAAAAGAAGCGACAGACGCAGCCGGAAAGTTTGAAAGATATTGTAGATGTGAAACAGTACATCAACTTGTTCTTCTTACACGTATTTAAATCCAAGTAGTTTTATAATTATAAGTTCTATTTTGAAATACATTTTTTCATTATTCAATAAATATTTCTATCGCTATCAAAAGAAGCGACAGACGCAGCCGGAAAAATATGGGCGACAATGGATAAGGAAGCTAGAAAACCTTTTAATGAGAAAGCTAAAGAAAGAAAGCGGAATAATCGCAGCCAGTAATAGTAGTAGGCCATGAAGGTAATTCGCTGATAATGTTGTTATTAAATTTAAAAAGTCATAATAAAACTTAACTCAAATCGAATCAATTAGAATAAGAGAATTCACCAAATGGTTTCATGGTATTTACCCATGGGTGGAAGAATAAAAACGTTATACATTTAAGTTTGAAAGATATTGTAGATGTGAAACAGTACATCAACTTGTTCTTCTTACACGTATTTAAATCCAAGTAGTTTTATAATTATAAGTTCTATTTTGAAATACATTTTTTCATTATTCAATAAATATTTCTATCGCTATCAAAAGAAGCGACAGACGCAGCCGGAAAGTTTGAAAGATATTGTAGATGTGAAACAGTACATCAACTTGTTCTTCTTACACGTATTTAAATCCAAGTAGTTTTATAATTATAAGTTCTATTTTGAAATACATTTTTTCATTATTCAATAAATATTTCTATCGCTATCAAAAGAAGCGACAGACGCAGCCGGAAAAATATGGGCGACAATGGATAAGGAAGCTAGAAAACCTTTTAATGAGAAAGCTAAAGAAAGAAAGCGGAATAATCGCAGCCAGTAATAGTAGTAGGCCATGAAGGTAATTCGCTGATAATGTTGTTATTAAATTTAAAAAGTCATAATAAAACTTAACTCAAATCGAATCAATTAGAATAAGAGAATTCACCAAATGGTTTCATGGTATTTACCCATGGGTGGAAGAATAAAAACGTTATACATTTAAGTTTGAAAGATATTGTAGATGTGAAACAGTACATCAACTTGTTCTTCTTACACGTATTTAAATCCAAGTAGTTTTATAATTATAAGTTCTATTTTGAAATAAATTTTTTCATTATTCAATAAATATTTCTATCGCTATCAAAAGAAGCGACAGACGCAGCCGGAAAGTTTGAAAGATATTGTAGATGTGAAACAGTACATCAACTTGTTCTTCTTACACGTATTTAAATCCAAGTAGTTTTATAATTATAAGTTCTATTTTGAAATACATTTTTTCATTATTCAATAAATATTTCTATCGCTATCAAAAGAAGCGACAGACGCAGCCGGAAAAATATGGGCGACAATGGATAAGGAAGCTAGAAAACCTTTTAATGAGAAAGCTAAAGAAAGAAAGCGGAATAATCGCAGCCAGTAATAGTAGTAGGTCATGAAGGTAATTCGCTGATAATGTTGTTATTAAATTTAAAAAGTCATAATAAAACTTAACTCAAATCGAATCAATTAGAATAAGAGAATTCACCAAATGGTTTCATGGTATTTACCCATGGGTGGAAGAATAAAAACGTTATACATTTAAGTTTGAAAGATATTGTAGATGTGAAACAGTACATCAACTTGTTCTTCTTACACGTATTTAAATCCAAGTAGTTTTATAATTATAAGTTCTATTTTGAAATACATTTTTTCATTATTCAATAAATATTTCTATCGCTATCAAAAGAAGCGACAGACGCAGCCGGAAAGTTTGAAAGATATTGTAGATGTGAAACAGTACATCAACTTGTTCTTCTTACACGTATTTAAATCCAAGTAGTTTTATAATTATAAGTTCTATTTTGAAATACATTTTTTCATTATTCAATAAATATTTCTATCGCTATCAAAAGAAGCGACAGACGCAGCCGGAAAAATATGGGCGACAATGGATAAGGAAGCTAGAAAACCTTTTAATGAGAAAGCTAAAGAAAGAAAGCGGAATAATCGCAGCCAGTAATAGTAGTAGGCCATGAAGGTAATTCGCTGATAATGTTGTTATTAAATTTAAAAAGTCATAATAAAACTTAACTCAAATCGAATCAATTAGAATAAGAGAATTCACCAAATGGTTTCATGGTATTTACCCATGGGTGGAAGAATAAAAACGTTATACATTTAAGTTTGAAAGATATTGTAGATGTGAAACAGTACATCAACTTGTTCTTCTTACACGTATTTAAATCCAAGTAGTTTTATAATTATAAGTTCTATTTTGAAATACATTTTTTCATTATTCAATAAATATTTCTATCGCTATCAAAAGAAGCGACAGACGCAGCCGGAAAGTTTGAAAGATATTGTAGATGTGAAACAGTACATCAACTTGTTCTTCTTACACGTATTTAAATCCAAGTAGTTTTATAATTATAAGTTCTATTTTGAAATACATTTTTTCATTATTCAATAAATATTTCTATCGCTATCAAAAGAAGCGACAGACGCAGCCGGAAAAATATGGACGACAATGGATAAGGAAGCTAGAAAACCTTTTAATGAAAAAACTAAAGAACGAAAGCGGAATAATCGCAGCCAGTAATAGTAGTAGGCCATGAAGGTAATTCGCTGATAATGTTGTTATTAAATTTAAAAAGTCATAATAAAACTTAACTCAAATCGAATCAATTAGAATAAGAGAATTCACCAAATGGTTTCATGGTATTTACCCATGGGTGGAAGAATAAAAACGTTATACATTTAAGTTTGAAAGATATTGTAGATGTGAAACAGTACATCAACTTGTTCTTCTTACACGTATTTAAATCCAAGTAGTTTTATAATTATAAGTTCTATTTTGAAATACATTTTTTCATTATTCAATAAATATTTCTATCGCTATCAAAAGAAGCGACAGACGCAGCCGGAAAAATATGGACGACAATGGATAAGGAAGCTAGAAAACCTTTTAATGAAAAAACTAAAGAACGAAAGCGGAATAATCGCAGCCAGTAATAGTAGTAGGCCATGAAGGTAATTCGCTGATAATGTTGTTATTAAATTTAAAAAGTCATAATAAAACTTAACTCAAATCGAATCAATTAGAATAAGAGAATTCACCAAATGGTTTCATGGTATTTACCCATGGGTGGAAGAATAAAAACGTTATACATTTAAGTTTGAAAGATATTGTAGATGTGAAACAGTACATCAACTTGTTCTTCTTACACGTATTTAAATCCAAGTAGTTTTATAATTATAAGTTCTATTTTGAAATACATTTTTTCATTATTCAATAAATATTTCTATCGCTATCAAAAGAAGCGACAGACGCAGCCGGAAAGTTTGAAAGATATTGTAGATGTGAAACAGTACATCAACTTGTTCTTCTTACACGTATTTAAATCCAAGTAGTTTTATAATTATAAGTTCTATTTTGAAATACATTTTTTCATTATTCAATAAATATTTCTATCGCTATCAAAAGAAGCGACAAACGCAGCCGGAAAGTTTGAAAGATATTGTAGATGTGAAACAGTACATCAACTTGTTCTTCTTACACGTATTTAAATCCAAGTAGTTTTATAATTATAAGTTCTATTTTGAAATACATTTTTTCATTATTCAATAAATATTTCTATCGCTATCAAAAGAAGCGACAGACGCAGCCGGAAAAATATGGACGACAATGGATAAGGAAGCTAGAAAACCTTTTAATGAAAAAACTAAAGAACGAAAGCGGAATAATCGCAGCCAGTAATAGTAGTAGGCCATGAAGGTAATTCGCTGATAATGTTGTTATTAAATTTAAAAAGTCATAATAAAACTTAACTCAAATCGAATCAATTAGAATAAGAGAATTCACCAAATGGTTTCATGGTATTTACCCATGGGTGGAAGAATAAAAACGTTATACATTTAAGTTTGAAAGATATTGTAGATGTGAAACAGTACATCAACTTGTTCTTCTTACACGTATTTAAATCCAAGTAGTTTTATAATTATAAGTTCTATTTTGAAATAAATTTTTTCATTATTCAATAAATATTTCTATCGCTATCAAAAGAAGCGACAGACGCAGCCGGAAAGTTTGAAAGATATTGTAGATGTGAAACAGTACATCAACTTGTTCTTCTTACACGTATTTAAATCCAAGTAGTTTTATAATTATAAGTTCTATTTTGAAATACATTTTTTCATTATTCAATAAATATTTCTATCGCTATCAAAAGAAGCGACAGACGCAGCCGGAAAAATATGGGCGACAATGGATAAGGAAGCTAGAAAACCTTTTAATGAGAAAACTAAAGAACGAAAGCGGAATAATCGCAGCCAGTAATAGTAGTAGGCCATGAAGGTAATTCGCTGATAATGTTGTTATTAAATTTAAAAAGTCATAATAAAACTTAACTCAAATCGAATCAATTAGAATAAGAGAATTCACCAAATGGTTTCATGGTATTTACCCATGGGTGGAAGAATAAAAACGTTATACATTTAAGTTTGAAAGATATTGTAGATGTGAAACAGTACATCAACTTGTTCTTCTTACACGTATTTAAATCCAAGTAGTTTTATAATTATAAGTTCTATTTTGAAATACATTTTTTCATTATTCAATAAATATTTCTATCGCTATCAAAAGAAGCGACAGACGCAGCCGGAAAAATATGGACGACAATGGATAAGGAAGCTAGAAAACCTTTTAATGAAAAAACTAAAGAACGAAAGCGGAATAATCGCAGCCAGTAATAGTAGTAGGCCATGAAGGTAATTCGCTGATAATGTTGTTATTAAATTTAAAAAGTCATAATAAAACTTAACTCAAATCGAATCAATTAGAATAAGAGAATTCACCAAATGGTTTCATGGTATTTACCCATGGGTGGAAGAATAAAAACGTTATACATTTAAGTTTGAAAGATATTGTAGATGTGAAACAGTACATCAACTTGTTCTTCTTACACGTATTTAAATCCAAGTAGTTTTATAATTATAAGTTCTATTTTGAAATACATTTTTTCATTATTCAATAAATATTTCTATCGCTATCAAAAGAAGCGACAAACGCAGCCGGAAAGTTTGAAAGATATTGTAGATGTGAAACAGTACATCAACTTGTTCTTCTTACACGTATTTAAATCCAAGTAGTTTTATAATTATAAGTTCTATTTTGAAATAAATTTTTTCATTATTCAATAAATATTTCTATCGCTATCAAAAGAAGCTAAGATATTGTAGATGTGAAACAGTACATCAACTTGTTCTTCTTACACGTATTTAAATCCAAGTAGTTTTATAATTATAAGTTCTATTTTGAAATACATTTTTTCATTATTCAATAAATATTTCTATCGCTATCAAAAGAAGCGTTTCTAACGATACAGCCAAATTTAAGGCTTAAATCGAATCATTTTTAGATCCTCTCTGTCTACGCATATGTTTGAAGAAATCAAGTCTTACCGATACTTTTAAATATTGTATATTATCGGTTGCAACAGGTAACAATATTTTCATTTTATTTAAATTATTTATTTCTCTTGAGACAGTCATTGTTTCAAGGCAAAATTTTTTATATGAAAAACTAATAATTAATGCAGAGAAAATCTCATTAATTTGTAAATTTCTTCAACAATTTTCAAGATTTAAATTGAAAAGAAAGAAAACTCCTACATGCCCATACCACCATGCAGAGTGAATGCATAATTGTAAGTGTAAATATCCCTTTTTACAATAAATATTCCAGATATTATCTAAAGATGTAAAGCACATGGGGTCGGACATAACATACATGCAAGGGTATAAATGTACGAGTATAACCGTAATAATGACAGAAGCAACAATATGGCGTCATTACTCCGAGTGGCGAGTATGTTAAAGGATTGGGGAATATGGAGAATACAACTCTAACAACAAAGAACAAATAAATAATAAAAAGTGAGTTAGAGAGGGTGACAGTGATATTTCCAGTTTATAAACAGTGTGGCGCAAGGATGGAATGATAATAGAATGCTTTAAATTATAATGTAGTTAGAAAGACAGACAGACAGACATAATTGGAATTGTATAAAAATGACATGCTAGGATAGTCGAACCTGTGTATGAGTTTTTTTTTTAAATGGAGGAGAAAATCGGTACAGTAAAAAAAAAAATGTCGAGATGAATGTTTTGGAACAATATGGATTTCTATACCAAATATTTTCATTCCTTCCTTCGTTACTGTATAAAATGTTTACAAAATTGAATTTTTTTTTTTTTTGCACAGCACTTTAGAGGGCACGTTAATGCAGACGTAAAGCAAATACATACAACAGTTACATAAATTATGCAATGCAGTGTTGCATTAAAGCGTAATCGTACTGTATTGTTATTGTTGTTGTTAAATACACAATATGACAAATAATAAGTAAAAACAAGTAAAGATGCTAAATTTGGTTTTGGTTAAATCTGAAATACTCTTTACATCATATATAAATAGTGGGCGTGATAAATGCAAAAATTCGGTTTTCTAATAGTATTTAACTAACATTGTCGGATACTGGATGTCAAATGAAATTTTTCATAATATATATGTTGTGGGCGTTTTTGTTATATGACCACACCCATTTTTGACACAGTAATGAACTATTATTATTAAGATTATACATAACATATTTGTAGTAAAATTCTAGTTAGTTATATTTTTGTGTTGGATAGATAGACTTTTGGTCGTGGACGTGGGCGTAACCAATGGTACTTGACTGATTTTTTCTAATAGAAATAGGAACCTCTGCATAGAAATTAGAAATGTTTATAGAAATGTTAGACCATGAACATTACCGCGGACACACGGACACTCGGACGAACATGTCTAGATCGCCTCAGATTTTGAAGCTCTTAAAAAATAAATGTATATACAGTCAAATTTTGGTTTCCCTTTACATTTAAGCGATTTTTGAAGAATACGTTATATTTTGACTAAACGATTGTCTGTCATGTATATATATATATATATATACATATATATATATCATATAAATTACATTAACTTATTATTGTCTAGGAGAACTTTTTCGTGAATTGGGGGCGTCGTGACTGTTAATCCATTTTTATATCTTCTAAATAACAATACATTGTCATGAACTAAGAATGTCTGTATTTGAGTTTAATATATTTATTTAATAATTTTTGTGACAAAACAGCACGCGGACGTACGGACATTGTAAAATGAACTCAGATTTTGAAGCTGATGAAGGGCGTGTATTTACTTTGTAAGGTGTTCAAAGTCTCCTCTTGATAAATTCCTGCGGAATGACAAGTTTACCTCACCACAATCTGATGCGGAGGGTAATGCAACTGGACGATTTCTTTTCACTTGTTTTTTCCATTTCTCTTTTTTTCCATCCCTTTTACTACATTAACTTTTAAATAAAGTTTAATGAAACAATAACCACAAAAAATATCGATACTTTAAGCAGAAATATATATATACTTTTTTTTTTACCACTCTTAGTATACTCACCAATTCGTACAAACACATTAACACACTTCAGTTAAGTGAAGCGTAATACATGCACGCGTAGGTTAGAGTTCTTCGGTGTCCCTTTCTTTGTTTTCATCTTTTTCTCCTTTGGTTTTAAATACATGCAGTCTCTTTTCATTTGTCTAAATTATTGTCTGCCTCATTTAGTGTTTTTTATACGCTCCACCTTAGAAAAGAGGGTATAATATTCACTTTGATCATCCGTTTACAACTCATACGAGGAAGCCTTGGAGACCCCACAAACCATATATATTCTTAATCAGCATGAAACAAGAAATCGTTTGAAACATGTCCGTCCCTGTGTCCGTCTATTGTTGGCACTCTTACGGCCGTAATTTTTGAAATATCAAATTGAAACTTGGCACACTTATTCTTAGTTTAATTTCGCTATTCCGTATTAAAATTGGGCAAAATCGATTAAGAGACACGCCCACAATAAACGAAAATCTCAACATACCTCGAAAAAATTTTATGTTTAAAAAATTATATATAGCACAATACTGTGCCAATCAAAATGAAATTTGGTATAAATATAAGTAGTACCGTTATCCAACACTGTGCCAAAAATGGGCGTAATTGAATACCGCAAACGCCTATAATTAAAAAACACTATTTGTTGTTTAAAATAACCTGAATAATAATATATACGCAACATGAAATAGTCATATACATAAATATAGCAATAGGAACTTATTTTTTAGAGGATTATAAAAGGTGGAGGGTATTTAAGCTTCGGTCTTAACCGAACTTCTCTATCTTGTTTTTTTTTTTTGTTTGTTTGTTTGTTTGTTTGCTATAATTCACATTACACTTCCTGCGCTTTTTTCTTTGGCATGCATAGATATATAATACAACAACCATCTTACATGACAGCCCGATTTTTTTTACACTATATTTTTATATTTATCCTACAATTGTCTTTGAGTGTTAAAGCACAACACAAAGGGAGTTCTAGCAAATGTAAAAAATTTCCATAAAAGAACTGATTTACAAAAAAACAAGCGAAAATGTTATAGTTGGTCAAGCCCGATAATTTAATACTGTACACCACTTAGCTGCACATATTATGCTACAATTAGTTTAATTACCTCAGTAAATACGAGACATTGAAAAAACAAATTACTTCGTAAAATATCATTATATGAGAAAGGATTCGAAAAATGGTCCGATCAGATCCAAACTTGGCACAGCCTATTATTAAGCTAATTAACTATTTTTTACCAAATTTTGTCAAAAGATATTGAGAATTGCAATTTATGGATACATAAATGCTCCCATTACAATAGGACCTTATATGGGGAGGAGTTCTAAAAATGGTCCAATTCGCTACATATTCAAAAGGGTTCCTTTCTGGGCCAATATATATTCTTGTACCAAATTTCATCGAAATATCTCAAAATATGCCACCAAAAATATGTGCTTAAGAACAATTTTCTATAGATACAGAGACGGACATGATTAAATCAAATCAGTTTTTGATACTGATTAAAGGTTGCCGTTTAGGAGTTACAAACATTTGCAAAAACTTAATAAAGCCTTTTACCATATGTGGTAAGCGCAGCTATTGAAAGGTGAACTCTCTCTCTTTGTATAAAGGCAGGACTTTTTGTGGTGGCCATTTGTACTGTTGCAAGGGCTATGCTTTTATTCTTTTCTTTTCTTTTTTTCTCTTTAAAGTCAAAAAAAAAAAAAAATAGGCTTTCACTTTTTACTTTATACCCTCAACGACAACATTAAATTCAAGTTTTAGAAAATACTTTTAATGTTGTTATTGCCACACTGTTAGCAGTCGAATTTTATCTAATTTTAAGGGTTGCTCATTTGTTGTTGTCGCGTATTTTTGTTTAACAGTTTTAAAATGTACGGCACCACGCCACCTCACTATTTTATGTTCATGTAAATTTTTCGATTAACACATAAAATCTTTACATTTTACATTAATTCTGTGGTATGAAAAGGAAGAAGAAGAATAAATTCATTATTTACTTGAACGTTTTATATTGTGTCATGCTTGTTCTTTTTTTTCTTCTTCTTCTTTACACACTTTAACCGTCATCAATATTGATGTAATAATGTTTGACAAGCCTTATGTAAATATTTCTTACGCCTGAATAAAAAATCCCATAAACATGACAATCGTGGTGTTGTTTATACTTATCACCTTAAAAGCGAGAATGTAATCAGTTGTTAAAACGTTTGCAACACCGAGGAAATATGTATAAAAATTCTTCATTTATTTCAAATCCAAAAATATTTAATTGTGTCCATCTGTCCGTCTACTGTGAACAATCTCTCGATTTCCAGGCTAATATTAAAAATGGGCAAAAATGATTAAGAGACACGCCTTTAAAGGAATTTATAAATATTTTTTCGTAATATTTATAATGGATAAAAAAGCTGAATTGTTTCCTTAAGAAGGTTTTTTATACTCCCAAAAATGGGTTGTATCAGCGCCGCCCTAAACAAATTTTTATAGAGGAAAAAAAATTTTTTTTTTGTTATTTTTGTTCTTAAGTTGAAACTTTTACTTAAAAATTGTAAACATTTTAGGCTTGAACTACCATCCATAATATCAAAAATTCGTGGTTATAAATTTTATTTTATACTTTTTTACTTGTTGTGTCACGCCCACAATCAATAAAAATCGTTTGCAAATGCAAAAAAAGCTCTAAACTTGAAATTTGTTTAATCTCTTCATCGATATACTGAAAATGAGATAATCATGTAATATGTACTTTAATGAACCATTAAAATGCATACATCCGCTTATATATAAAAGCCCTCTCTTTAGTTTACATTTAAATGTGTAAGGTACTCCAAATTTAGCTTTAACCGAATATAGACTTTTTTCTTGCATTTGTTTTTTTTTTTTCTTTTTTGGCACCAGACAGGTAATGTCTGTGTTGTTCAATATACACTTGAAGAAATAAGGCTTTTTATAATTTTTGAAAAAATCGTGTCTGGCTTATGATAACAATTTGCCATGTGTACCATTTTATTATACAAGAATATATAAATAAAAGAAAGAGCAACACGCTGAGACAACTGATTATGCCTTCCACATAAGTTTGTCATTCTGTTCGCAACACCCAGAAGGTTGCGTCAGGCGGATGACAATTACGCATATAATTATTCCATGTATTGATGTGCCTAAAATGGGCGTAGTCCCATAACAGACACGCTCACATTTTACGCAAAAACCATACACAGCGTAAAACTCAACTTGCCAACTGATTTGTAATACGTGCATCACTATCAGGTGCCTGGCATACCCACCCTTTGTTTAGGGATGTGAAGGGTATTTAAGATATGGCCTAAACCGAATTGAGTTTTCTCACTTGTTTTATTTTAGTGTGTGTTTGTTTACAGTCTATAGCGAAAATGGAGAAAAACGGAAATGCAATTTACTAGCCAGACAAATTGACAAATGTAAGCAATAAATTGATTTGTTATTATTGAAACCAGACATACAGGCAAGTCACGGTATGCCTAAACGATTACATTTATAAAATGCAAACATAAATAAAAATCATTTATATATACAATATTTTATGTGTCATGTACAAGGGGAAGAGAAAAAAGTGTCCCCAAAATTAATTACACTCGCGTTAAAACGCATATACATGCAAAAGATAAATTTAATTATATTATAAAAATTTCAATTGAACCCGAAATTGTTTACACTACTAATACTGCCACTCACCCCAGCCACACTTTGAGCTATTATCGGCTTGCCAGCACCAGCTTTCACCAACGACATACAGTTACCCGGCATCGTTGTTGCTGGCGTCTGTGTATAATTATTAACCGGTAGCATTGAGTCATTCGTTATGGCCGAAATTTGCGAGCTGTTCATAATTGAATTATAGTCAACACAACTAGCTGCCATTGCTCCATTGCCGCTGCTGTCGCCTGATATATGAAAATTTAATTGTGCAGTTACAGTTGTGCCAATGGCAATATTTGTACATGCTGTTGCTGTAGTGGCAGCGGCTGCCGCTGCTAATGTTGATACCATTTGAATGACCGGAGGTGATGAATTCGTATCACGTGCATTGATTAAGTCCACAGTGGGTGTTAGAGTGTGATGGGTACTTAAAGTACTTGAAATTAAAGTAGGATTACCGATAGCAACACTGCCACCGCCAACACCACTATTCACACTGCCACTCACCGTTGGTGATATTAAATTGAAAGAGCGTATTTTTTCAGTCATGTTTCGCCGCCAGAAATAGGATTGGGAAGAGGGAAATGTATCACAAGCGTATCTCGCTATAAATGAATGTAATGGGTTTTGGAAGTTGAAATTTTATGCTTAAAAAAAGGCAACATGGAGTGTTAAGTGGAATTGATTATAAAATGGGGAGAATTCTTCCGGTTTTAGGATAATGCCTTCAGGCTTGGCATTACATTTAGTTGTGTATCTGAAAAGAAATTTAAAAGAAAAAAAGTCATTAGAAGCGATCATTTAAGCCGTACAGTATATGCGAGTATAATCATTGATTGGGTTGATGCTTTTATAACCACCACCTCTTTGAGAGAACGGTGGTTCAAAAACATTTATAACCCCGAAGAAGAGTCACGGAGTATAAATATTGTTGATAATGCAGATAAATAGATTTGTGTTGATTGTAGGCGTGGCTTTTGACCTATTTTGCCCATTTTAAATAGCGATCTGTGTGCAAAAACAAAAGTGCCTATACAAAATTACAGTTACTACCTATAGGTGTACCAAAAATGGATGCGGTCGGTTAACAGACACGCCCACAATCTACAAAATTATATTTATCTGCAACAAAAATTGAGCTAAATAGCTCAATTTGTGAAATTTAGTACATATATGTATAATTATGCCAAAAAAAAAAGGCATGGTCAAATAACAAACACGTCCACATTTTACAAAAAATCTTACCCAGCGTCAAACTCAACTTGTAAGCTGATACGTAATACATACACTATTACATCCTTTAATCATATACCTGCCACGCCCACCACTGTAGATGCGATATAATTATTTAAGGTTTGGCTTTCAGTTTTCTTTCTTACTTGTTTTATTTCATTATATTACTAAACTCCAGTTTCGCACATGTTTTGAGAATTATTTTTGATTGGGGCTATTTAATTAAATACCGTACCAGAAGCGTCTGGGAAGCTTTCATATATTTCATTTAAATATTGATTATATTAATTATTTATATTTAATTTTGTGTAAAACAAGCTGGTTGTTGTTATTATTGTTGTTGATTCACTTTGAAAATGTACTGAACAGTGCGCGTGTCTTGTCACCGGTTTTGCATAATAATGAATTATTTGTTGCGGACGGAAATTTACTACCACATATGGACAGATGGACAGACGAATGGACTGAAGCAGTTAAATCGATTCAAAATTTTATAAAATGTAAGCTGGGATCCGATTCCTTAACAAAACCAAATGGAAGTTGAAAAGTCTTAAAAAGCCGGCCAGGCTTCAAACTGCTTATACAGCAGCAACAGCAATTGAAACGTCCGTATATAAAACACTCATAAATTAACTGTTAAACCAAAACAATAATAATAATAATAACAACAACAACAAAAAAGGAAAACGAATACATTCACAAAACCATGGCAACCAGCCGTAGCAGCAACAGCAGCAAATCGAAAGTTATTGACCGGAACTAATAAGTTTTTATGTTTTTTTTTCTTTTCTTTTTTTTTTTACAAGAGTTGTTTTTGTTTTTACAGAGACTTTATTTACTTTGATTAATCTACTTAGCGTAAAGATAAAATAAGAGGAAAATACAAAATGTAACAATTGTTTGTTTTTTTTTTTCGTGGATATTTATAAAAAATAGAAAAAGTACAAAATTTATATATTACGTTTTTTATAACCGCCATTTCAAAAGTAAATTGAAATTTACAAACTCCCAAAAATATATTTACAATGTTGGTGCGATTTTAGAAGAAATTAAGCCTTCGAGTGCCTTCGAGCAAATCTGTAAAATTTGGGCATCTTTTTAACAGTGGTATGTGTTTTAGTGCGTAGGCATAAACAAGGGGGAAAGTAGCCCCACCCCTGTTATGTTGTGGATATAAAAATGCGACGACTTCATATTTATTATTATTATTATTAATGAATTATCACTAAGATGTTATTGTTATTTCTATACCCTACCCATAAGATTGGGCTATACTAAGTTTGTTTTTCCGCTTGAAACACCCAGATGGAAACGCCAGAGACCAGAAACTGATTTGATCTAGATATATAATAGTTTCCCTGTACGCAGATTGCTATTTAAATTTTGGTAAATCGATCAAGAGCCACACCCACAATCGACAAGAATCTCTTTATGTGCCACAAAAATTGAGCCATGAAGTTGAAATTTGGTTTAAATAGATCAATGTGCCAAAAATGGGGCATATAGAATAACAGACACGCCTACAATCGATAAAAATTTATATATCTGCCATAAAAAAAAATTTTGCTATCCATTGATATGCCAAAAATTGGCGTTGTTTGGAAAACAGACACGCCCACCATTTACGAAATCATATGTGTATACCAGCCACGTGCACCGTTGCAGATGTGGAGGGTATCTAAGATTTGGTCTAAGCTAAATTTAGTTTTCTTACTTGTTTGAATTAGCGCGCAAGGTTTCGTCTGCATGATACTTTTAAGGCGATTTTCCCAGGCTTAAAAAGCAATTTGATTTAATATTTGTTGTTATTGTTGGATTGAATTATTTTTTTTTTTTTTTTTGTAGAGGAGGGAAGGCACGTGATTGTTTTAAGGCGTTTTGCATATTTTCATTATCAGTTGTTGTTGTGTGTGTGCACATATTTCTATTTATTTCAATAAACAAAAACACAAATGTTCACATTTTTATTTATGGTTCGTCATGGGCGTCACATTTACATATTTTTGTTGCTGTTTAGTTGTTGTTGTTGTTGTTGCTGTTTAGTTGTTGTTGTTGTTGTTGTTGCTGTTTAGTTGTTGTTGTTGTTGTTGTTGTTGTTTAGTTGTTTAGTTGTTTAGTTGTTGTTGTTGTTGTTGTTTAGTTGTTGTTGTTGTTGTTGTTGCTGTTGTTGTTGCTGTTGTTGTTGCTGTTGTTGTTGTTGTTGTTGTTGTTATTATTATTATTGCATGATTGCCTTGCTATTGAAACGCCTGATTTATGAGCATTTGAAATGCTGAGTGTTTAAACCACAAAATGAAACATTGAGTAAACAAAAGCAACAATACGCTTATGCGGAGGAAACACTCTGTATACCACACAAGTGTGTTATTAACTTTCACAATTCACAATTAGATGTTATTGATTGCAATAAGCCATAACTCTTTATTTTACAGGAATTCAAGAGCTTAATACTAAATATGAATTTTAATTTTGACTATAATTTTTTATATTTATTAGAAAAAACACTTATTATAGTGCAAGGTCCCTGTTTATGTGATTCATTTCAAAGCACTCGTCTAATGTTTTCACTGTTTTCTTTATCTTTATGTTTATCTTTAAACGATTTTTAAAAAATAAGGTCACCGTTGTACTTTTGTTTATTTCAATTTTTTTTTTTTTTTTTTTTTTTTTTTAGCATAGAAATAAATTTAAAACAAGTAAGAAGGCTAAGCCAAATTTTAAATATCCTCCACATGTACCACAGTGAGCGCGATTACGCCTTACGCGTTTTAGGTTGCAAGTGGAGTTTTATGGTGAATATGGTTTTTTATAAATTGTGGATGGGTTTATTATCCGACTATGCCTATTTTTGGCACATTGATAGATGGGATAATTATAGATGAACATACCAAATTTCAATTTAATAGCTCCATTTTTGTGACAGATAAATTTATTTTTGTCGATTTTGACTGATTTTGTCCATTTTAAGTAGCGATCTGCGATCAAAAACTCAGTGTCTATACAAAAATTCAGCTCAATATCTCAAAATTTACGATCGTAAGAATGCCACTAACAGACGGACACACCCACATACATTTCTAGATTGACAAGGTTTTTCATGCTGATCAAGAATATACTTTGTACGATCTTTGGCGCCTTCTTCTGGATGTTACAAACGGAATGACAAATTTAGTATACTCTCCATCTTATGTGTAGTGTATAAAAAAAATTCTACTGAATATAAACATTTTTACTTTCCATTTTTGGTTTTCTACATTATTTTCTTAAAAGGTCAAAACAATTAATTATATTACAAGTTTTAAGTCACATACACACTTTATGTGCGATCGTATAGTTTCTAAATGAAGTAAGATTTACTGTTATGTTGTTATGAGAAAATGTTATAAAAAAACGTTTTATATACATGTTTATTAATTAAAGGCAAATAATGTTAAATTTATGGGTCACATAAAACAAATAAAATATTGTAGTAAAATATCACTTGTTAACAAACCAAAAACCAAAAAAGCATTTTTTTTTTTTTTCTATAGCTTTCACTTTAACAGCTTTGGACGAGCGACAGACAATGCTTTTATTGGGAATATAATAAAAACGGAACCGAAAAACAAGCAAGAAACTAAACTTGGCTTAAGCCAAATCTTATGCACCGTCCATCTTCATTTAAGAAAATTGGGCATGGCAAGTAGCTGATTGCCTATTTGCATTATGGCATATAATAGGACACGCGGATGGACATGCCTGGAACGACTCAAATGTTGATGCTGAATAAGAATGTATATATTTTATAGGGTCTCCGAGGCTTTTGAATGTTGCAAATGGAAAAGCAAAGTATGTGTAACCCCATCATGAAGGTGGAGGGTAAAAAAGTTAAACGTTAGGGCAAGTCTATTATAACCTATACATTTATAGATAACCAGTGGGCGTGGCATGTACATAAAAGCACTTTCTCTCAACGACTGTTATCGTATATATTCCAGTTGATGGTAAAGATCGAATTCATCAAAAGTTTTTTTTAATTGTAGGCGTGTCTATTGTATTAGTGGTTAATTTAATAGGTGGGGAATGTACGCTTTTAAAGCCATGCAGCAGCAGCAGCTGTCACAGGGTCCGGATCAAACTCAAATTTACACCATTGCATTTGTTAGGCCAATTATTATCGATTGACTAAAACCAAAATTCGATATAAATGAAATTTGCGAAAATTAACAAATTTTGACTTGCTTTAGCCTTTAATACAAAAAATGGCAAAAATAAAAAAAAATAAAAATAGTCTTCCAGCAAATGGAATTAATGTGATTAATTTTTATTTAGAAATATCGAGAATTGTAGATATTTTGTCATATAACGGTTTTTTTTTTTTTTTAATGGGGCGACAAGTAATGTTTTTCACTATAATACAAAATTTGAACTGTTTGTAAACGCTGCGTAAAATGAACGTAGAAGAAAATGTTTTACAAAATTTATGTCAATACAGAATTTTACATTTAACATTCATATTGAGTCGAAATGAGCCACTTCCTCTAATAGAATTTCAATATTATGTTTTCATGGTAGCTTTAAATAATCTTAGAAGTTCAGTTTTTGATCTTAATCAAATATATATATATTTTGTAGTCTTTGACGCCTGCTTCTGGGTATTGCTAACGGAATGACAAACTTAGTATACCCCCCATCTTATGGTGAGAGTGTAATAAAAGTTGCGGCCACAGGGATCCAACTTTTTTTTTGTATGGCGGCAATAAAAATGTTTCAAGATTTCGCCTTAGCCAAATATAATTTTTTTTAATTGTTTATAAGTGATAACGTTTCAACGCGCAGACACAAAGAAATTGGCTCACATATAACTGAGTACGTAATCTGTGGTTAGTTACAAACTGTATAACAAACTTAGTATACGTTCATCTAATAAACAAGCTATACAAAATAACATGGCTATATATGGCGTATATGTTAGACATACATAAATTTTTTTATTTATAAAAGCTATAAAAACCATTAAAAACAATTTGTTATTAAACAACCATCATACAATGCAACTGGAGAGCTCTGGGGATAGTTAGTACGTTGCATCGGTGGTAAACCCGATCATTTAATGATTTGTAAACATAAGCACATAGATAGATATACAAGTATATGTATAAAACACAAAAGGCAAAAAAAAAAAAAAAAAAACTTTGTAAATATTGAAAAATATTTTATAAGAAATTTTTTTTTTTTTTTTTTTTTTCTCAAAATGCATATTGGTCAGTTGCCATATGAATTGAAACCACATAAATTTTGTAATGCTTATATCAGCATATTTTATATATGTAAATAGAAAGCTGTGCGTAATATTATACCGGACTAGAGGTGGTTGTGGTGGTAATGGTGGTGAGTCCATCAGGATGCGGTCAATAAAGCAAAGCGCCTGTTTTGATCCCGTTTAATATTCTTGAAACAACACATGCGGGGACGTTAAAAAAACATTAAACTCGTTCCAATAATATTGAATAATAAACTTATTAAAAAATATGTAAAAAGCATTTTTAATATCACTTTAGCTGTTAATATTAAGTAAAAAACCAATAAGAAAACTAAATTTGGTTTAAGCCAAATATTAAATACCCTCCACATCCACAACGGTGGTCTTGGCAAATATATATGTATTGCGCCCTCTCCTAGTATCAACTGGCAAGTCGAGTTTTACGCTGTATATGGTTTCCGATCACGCTTATTTTTGACACATACTTCAATTTTTGTGGCACATATAAGGGTATAAGGGTCTGCCTGCAAAAACTTAAAATGTCTGTACAAAATTTCAACTCAATATCTCAAAGTTTACCATAAATAATTAATTTAATAAATGTAAATTTCTGACAATTAGGACACATTTATATCAATTGTAAGTTTAGCTACTAATGTGGATTTTTATTATTTTAAATAGGAATACCTGCCAATCATCATCCTCATCAGGGCTGGCCGATTTACAACCTTTGGCCTGTTGCAAAAGAGAACGCCACGCGCTTCGATTGTTGGGGCGCCTTCTCCAGTTTTGTACACCAAGTGTTTGTAAGGCATCAAACACTTGGTCCATTCACCGGAGTTACGGCCTGGCTATGGCGCGACGTCCTTCCGGTTACCTTTCGAACACCATCCTAGCTGGAGCTCTTTCGTCCATGCGGCCGAGATGACTTAGCCATCGCAAACGTTGATGACGTTATGCGACGAACTATGTCAATGTCGGCGTAAAGCTCATACAGCTCAAGATCCGTTCTGGTTCGGAACTCATCGCCAACGCGAACAGGACCAAAGACTTTTATACCTGCTAATACCTTTACCAAATTTCATCTCGATATCTTAAAATTCTTATTGCAACTATGAATTTTGCTACAACAAACATACACAAGATGAGCGTTAAATCTTCTTCTAACTTCAATTTTAATGCTAATCAAGAATAAATTTGTTATGAGGTCTGCTTCTTGGTAGGACGACGCAAACAAAGTGGCAACATTAGGAAGAGAATTCATTGAAAAATTGACCTTTTAAAATAAAAGCTAAACGGAACAATCACTAATTCCTACTTTTCACAAGATTAAAAATGGAATAACACTTGTTGGCGTTCAACGACTAATACAAGATAATACCTTAACATACAAGTAGACATGTACAACAATATCACTCGAATAGTAGTCATAACATTACAAAATAGCAAGAGAAAGTTTTCTATTTAATACTTACCACAAATAACAAATGAACACGTTTTGGACATTTATTCACAACAATATTGTATAATAATGCTGCCATTCAATATTTCAACAAACATGTTTATGAATATTTCTTGTTAAGTATTATTTTATGCACCGGCTGTTGGCCTGTTCGTTTCATGTTTAATCAACAACTAAATTTTTCTTATAAAATCATCTAACAACTCTAAGCATGTACGTAATACCATACATCTAGAAAATGCTCACTAACCACGCATTTTTTTGTTTTGTTTTTGCTTTTGTTTTCAATAATTGAGCAGTTTGGGAGTAATACATGAAAAATTTAGTTTTGTAATGTTTTCTTTTTTCTTTTTTGCATCATTTGGTATAAATGGGATTGCCGCATACCATTAGTATAAATGCATGGTTTGTTTAGGCTTTAGCTACAATTTAACGAGGGTGTTAAAAATATAAAATTTTTATATTAAACATAAGAAATATTAAGCAAATTGAAAAATGTTTAGTTATAATAAATTTTTGTTTCAAGGATGAACAGACAATTGTGATGATAAAAAAACTAGGACCCCTAGGAATCATCATCATCATTACTAGCCGAATACAACTTATGTAGGTTTTTGGCCAACCAACTCAATTTATACATATAGAATGGAGTTTATACGCAGTTTTCTATTTCGTCTGAAACACCCGGAAGGAAGCATAAGAGATCCGTTCAGTTTATTTACTTATGATCAGTAACAAAATGTGATTCGTCTGTACGTCCGTTTGTTGATTTTTTAAATTTTTGAATTTTTTCAATATTCAGCTGAAAATTTTGTGCCACGCCCACAATCAATTAAAACCTATTTATCAGTTATAAAAATTTAAGTTGAAATTAGGTGCATATGTTTATAATTTTTATAAAAATCCTTGTCTACCAGACACGTCCACAATTTACAAAAAAAAAATACCAAATTCGACATTATACGTATCAACGTATTACAAACACTGTTAAAAGATGCTAATCAAGTAATTGCCACGCCCACAATTTGTGGGATAGTATTAGATGTCGATGATAATGTTTCACACAAGATGAGGAGTAAATTAAGTTTGTTTATACGTTTGCAACACTTAGAAGGAGGCTTTAGAGACCCTACAAAGTTTATACATTCTTGATTCTTTCATTTTTTTTTCTTCACTGTAAACAAAAAATTTTTTATTCGAGTCATTGGCATAAAATGTGTCTATGAGTGTGTGTGTGTGTGTATATATATACGTTTTAAGTTCTAAACACATAAAACGCTAAAAATTAAAACAATAAATTTTTATAGCTGCTGAAAACGAAAGGAAAGAAAGAACGAAAAAACGAATGCATGAAACAACAAAGAACATAATTGTGAACATTAAATTTTATGATGATGATATGTTTTTGCTATTGCTCAAATGTTAAATAATTACACCACCATCACCATCACCACGTATTGGTCAAAGGAACGCATACGAAAATTTCTACCTTAAGACGTTTAGAGAATAAATGAATTTGAAAAATTTCACAGACACCAACCATATGTGTATTAATAATGAATGAAAGGGGGATGAGTAAATTCGATAAAATCGCTTCTTAATTATCCATGAAGATTAAGCGTGGTTGAAAATATATCCATTACATATATATATGTAACCTATTCTACTCAATTAATGTATTTTGATTTTAGTCTCATAAGTATCAAATTTTAAATTGTTAGAGTTCATAATTAGGGTCCTAATCAACTTAATATTAGCGGACGTATGGACAATTTTTCAAACTATTTTTAATATTTTTTCTGAAATTTTAAAAATTTTAATACTTTAGAGAAAATGTAATTTGACCCCATTTTAAAAATAACATTCTCAATAATTATACAATCGTGGACCAAAAGATTCGGCCAGCTTCCCTATTTTATTAGCATTACACGCAAAGATTACGCAGACAAAACAAAAAAATTATTATTGTTTCGATGAAAGAAGACTTTCTTTAGTGAGAGATAATTCCTCCTCTGGCATTTAAAATTCACACAATCAACCTTTTAATGGTAGTTTGAGGTATGTTTTCCCATTCCTTCCATTTTCAGTTCATGTAAGTTCTTTGGTGGTGATTCTCGCCATCTTACTATTCGTCGTTTTAGCTTGTATTCTATGAAATTAAGACCCGGACTTTGCTCCGACCAATTCAGATCCTGTATGCCCACTTCCCGCAAGTAATTTCTGATAGGAGGGTGCACATTATCATGCAATATTTTACATCTTTAGCCGATAAATCCTAATTTTCTAAGAATATCAATAATGTAGGAAACACCACCAAAGCTCACCCTCCTTTCGAATATGGTGCATTGTGCTTATCGTTCCTTCGTTCCTGCTGGTCTACTCTTTTTACGACCATCAGCATCATAAAGATACATACGGGACGCCGAACAACATATAAATTTATTTGAATTTTTAAACAAAGCGCAATTAATTAAAAATTCAAAGAAATAGTGGAGGCCGAATTTTTTTATCCGTTCTTTAATAATGTATGTCTATTTAAAAGAAAATAAATTTTTACTTAAAAAATCACAGCTTTAAAACTTATTTAAACTAATTTAATTTTTTTGTATTTTTTTTTTTTTTTTTGTATACTCTGTACCACTTAAGGTATAAAGTATATTAAGTTTGTGTGAATGTTTGTAAAAATGACAAATGCCACACCTACTTTCAATTGTACAGTTGATCAAAATCTGATTAGCTTTAACCATGTCCGTCTGTCTGTCTATAGAATATTATGCTTACAGCTACAGATTGCATTTTTTGAAATATTTCAATGAAATTGGCCTTAAGAAGAACTGCATTGAAAATGAACCATATCGAACAATTTTTTTACCCCTCGCCATTTAAGTTTGTATTATAATGGCAGTTTTTATGTGGTAAAAAATTTCAATTCTTAATATTTTTGTATCAAAGTTAATGAAGAGTAGTTAATTAGCTTTGGATCTGATTGGACCATTTTTAGAACCCTTTTCCACACAATGATGTTTCACAAAATGACTTTTAAAACAATGTCTCGCTTCTACTGATACCAATTGTAGCATACTTTGTGGAACTAAGTGGTGTAGGGTATTAAGTGATCGGATATGAAAACTCTAACATTTTCACTTTTTTTCTCTACTTCACTTATATCAGACGCTATTCATGCCATTCGTTGAGTTTTTGGAAATATGCCAAAATATTTTTGGAGCATAGTGAAAGCATTTGTTTGCAAAACAATACAAAAAGAGTTTTTTTTATAGGAAGATATTGTATTTAAAAATAAAAAATAAAAAAAAGTACACGAGGAGTCTCTACAACATCCCATTAATAAAAGTTTAAAAACGATCATCAAATTAAATTAACTTTGTCAGCTAAAGCGATAAAATATAACAACATTGAATTAGTAGCGACAATATATTTCAATATCTACTTGTGCTATGTACATACATGCATGCCTTCCCAATGTAGTCGAGTTGAAGTGAGGTTTTTGGTTAAGTAACAACATATCTTTGTATTTTATATGCAACGTAAAAAAATTAGCGCAATTTGCTGAGGAATTTTTAAAAATACTTTTTTTTATATTTGAAAAAAAGAAATTTCCCCTTTTTACTCCAGGTAACCGTTTACAATAACTCTACGTACACTGGGCAAAATTGATCAACAGGGGTGCAGCATTATATGTTATATTCAATGCATTTGGGACATGATTTTTTGGGCTTTAAACAACAACTGCACATATACAGGGGATGAACAAAATAATATGAACACTTGACATATACACAATATTTATTCATTAGTAAGGTGTTGGGACACCATTTGGTTTTAGAACAGCTGCAATTCTTCACGGAATAGATTCGTACAGTGTCTGAAGTTTTATATTGCCCGGCCACAATTCTTTTTAAAATTCGTGGGTCTCTGTCAATCATCTTTGAGTTTCTCCCACTATTTCTTTTCGCCCATGATGTTTTACCATGTTTTGTGTACGCTATCATTACTCTGGATGCTATCGCTCGTAAAACGTTAAACAATTTCGGCACAGACACTCCCGATAACCCAGCACCCTTTCAAAATATGAGAAATCAAACATTTCACCGATCGCTTCAGAGCAAAGCGTATAATACACTGAAATATAACCGTAAACTGTGCAATACAGACGCGTCGCATTATTTACACGACAGCAGTGTAGCCAACATGCAACAAAATGTACTATATTACATGATATTCATATTATTTTGTTCATTTCCTGTACAGAGTACATGTATGAATGAGTATATGTAGCAAGTGTTTGTAAAGTACAAAAATATGACAGCAGCACCTATCATGTATCAAGTCAATAAAAATAAAAAAATAAATTAAATATATTTTCGGTAGCACCTGTTTGTTGTTGTGCATTACCTTAAACATTTCTGCTTTATGATAAATTCCACAAACATATGGTTGGTGGATTATGTGGTATTGTATCCATACTGCAATTGATTTATATTCGTGTCATACTCATATAAATACGAGATTATAAATCTGGCATAACTCGAGTGGATTTGTTTAGGCGTATGTGCCGCACTGGGAACCTTATCAAAATGGAATTATTTGAAATATTTGTAATAAATTGAAAGGAATTTTTATGGTGGATAAGAATTTGTGCTATATTTCAATTGGTTTTCATTTCAAATGCAATATTGGCGTAACGGTATACATTTAAAAACATGTGAACACATTTTTTATTAAAGAGCTTCCTCTTGATAATGATAAACAAAATCATAATCATTTTCATTTATTTCCTCCTCAAATGTTTTGTACAATTTTTCATAACTAAACTTGAGGGTAAAATTAATTTGTTCCTCAAAATAAAAACCTTCATTATCAAAACTGAATGCAATCATTACACACTGCACCACTTGTGGCAAAGGATGTAAGGATATTTGCAAAATGCCACAATCTCCTTCAATTATGCCAATCTGAATCTGCATCCATTTAACCATGTCCGTATGTCCGTCTGTCTGTTCATGTAAATTTGTGCGCAAGCTACTGATCGCATTTTTTGAGATACTTTGATGGTATTTGATACAAAAACGTACCCATACAGGAACCCCATTGAAAATGGACCGAATCAGATTATTTTTAGAACCGCTCCCCATATAAGGTCCTATTATAATGGAATCCTTTATATGGCTAAATATTGCGATTCTTATATTTATTGAAAAAATTTGGTGATGAATAGTAAAAATTTCGATCCGATCGGACCATTTTTAAAACTCCTTTCTACATAATTATATTTCACAAAGTTTCAACTGTGGCATAATTTAAGAAGCTAAGTGAGGTAGGGTATTACATGGTCGAGCTTGACCGACTAAAACATTTTCATTTCGTTTTTACATAAATAATCACTGTTTAGAACACAAGACTAATGTGTGCAGGCGGGTGACACTCTTCAAAAATCCCACATAATTGCTTACTATAGAACATATGTATGTAGGTATAAAAATGACAAATTAAATTGTAAAAAATGCTCATTAGAGAATTAATTAATAAAGATTTTTGCTTGTGTTAGCTTGTTCTCAATTTTGTGCAATAGAAACAGGGACACCATCAAAAGTGCTTGAGATTCAAATCTCAACTTGGCCGTTATTTTATTCATTTTACTTAATTTAATTAACTTTAACACATATGTTAGGCAATTTCGTTTTCATTTTCATTTTGATTGAAGAACAGATAATTCTGGGACAAATGTATGATAAAATTATGTTGATTGTGCGACAGGATTTTGTTTGTGGATTTATACACTTCAGCTTTGTATAACATTTGATATTTAGCGTTTAAATATTTCTACAGTAGTGCGACAAAAGTCCTTCTGCTTTGAAGCTTTAAGTGAACTGAGAGAGAGAAAGTGATTCTCTCATCATCTTTCAAAAAAAAGAAAGAAAAAAAAAACTTATTTTGCATAAAACGGGACTTGGATATTAACGCCTATCATAAGAGGCGGATATTTAAGATTTGACCAATAATACTTTTTCATTTCTTCTTCTCACCAATCTCAAACTTTTATTACACATAACAGTTTTTTTAGCTTTCTAGGTCATAATATTATGACATTGAGTTTTGAAAATGTGACAAATATTCAATTTTGTTATAAATATATTTGAATCATAACAAAAATTGTAATTTAGTGTTCGTTTCAAACAAGTGGAAAAACTAAATGTGGCTTAGACCAAACCTTAAATACCCTTCAAATCTTTAATGGAAAACGCACCCTAATGGTGCATACATTACATATCAGCGTGAAAGTCGAAAGTTTACGTGGAGTATAGTTTTATGTAAATAGTGGGCGCGTATGTTATATAACCACGCCCGTTTATATCCATACATAGATGGATGGAACAACCATATATATGTGCACCGAATTTCAAATTTTTGTTGCAAATATGTAAATATTTGCGGTTTGTGGGTATGGCTCTAGACCTATTTTGCCCATTTTAAATAGCGATCTGCTATCTAAAATACCTGTACCAAATTTCAGCTAAATATCTGAAAATTGACGACCGTTAGAATGCCAACAAAAGACAGACAGACGGATATATATGTCCAGATCAACTCAACTACTTTGTAGGGTCTCTAAACGCCTCCTTCTGGGTGTTGCAATTTTATGTGTATTTGTTAACAATCCTGCCTTTAGAAATTCAATGTTATATTATATAGTTTATCTCCTGATTGTCTTTACTCTAATCAACCTTATTACGTAAGTCATTATCGCCTTCGTTATCTTTCGCTTGCACTGAATTTCATCTAACATTCGGTATTATGTAATACCTTATTATTTATGATACATGCCGAACTTAAGACGACACTGCGGCGACAGTCAATGGTAGCGAAGGCGACTACACCACTTTGCAAACCGTCAATATAATTTCAAATATCATTAACTATATATTTCATATATTTCCGTTCACTCACAAAAATTGTCATTTGTGCTGAGAAAGTGAATTGAATTGAATGAAATACAAATGGCGATTTTTGAAGATGAAATAAGTTACTTATTATTGCACTGTTTAATGTAAAGATAAGGGAGTGTCGTTGCTGTATGGAATACTATAATTACTCTCTATATAAAACGGTTTTTATGCCATTTTTTTTATTTTAACAAAAATGCCGAAGAATTGGAAAATAAAGGTTTGCGAACAAAATATAATAAAATTGTAGTTTATCTCTACAAATTACCACAACACACCTAGTTTTCGTTTTCCTCTTATTTTTATTAATAAACCCAACTAACTAAGTATATATAATATATAGTATAGAGAGTAAGCAGTATTAAAATTTTGCAGACAGCTTGTGTTTTAGTTGTGTTTTGTTTTGTTTTGTTTTGTTTTATTTTTCTATTTGACTCTACCCATAACATGTTATTTTTATAATAAAAATAGTTGTTCGATAACATCACTAGAGTAGAAAAAATAAAGAGGAAAAAGAAAACTATAAACAAAACTTTTTTTTTTTTTTTTATATGCTTATAAACTGAATTGAAAATTTACATGCAGTTGTTGTTGCTGCTGTATATTTTTTTTTTTTTTTTTTTTTTATGAACATACCCATCTCATAACATATTAGCTTTCTTTACATGTATATATATATATATATATATATATAGCAAATGAATAATATTGTATTTTTATTTTTTATTTATTTTATATCAGTCAATCTTGATTGATTGGTTATTATTGGTGGAATCGTTTATTAAAAAAATTAAAAGAATTACAAAATTATATAAATAAACTAGTGTAGCAAGTCTATTTAATTAATTGAAATGAACTTATACTTTAGTAGTTATAAACTACTGCGTTTTCCTGAAGCTTTTCTCAATAATTCACGACTTAGTTTATCACATGTTAGAAAATTGTCATATAAAGACAAATGATGACATTTATAATGTATGACGATTCAACTTTGCTGCTGTGCTGTTGTCCTATGAAAAACAAATTTATAAAATAAATGACGATTTACAAATTGTTCAACGAATGAATAATATTGTGAAATATCACTTGCGGTGGTACAGTCAGGTTGGGTCTATGTTTATATGCGGGACAACTTAATTTTTATTATATCCATTTATCTACAATCATTTTCCTAATCTATTAAAACTTGTGCGGCCGTCTGTCTGTCTGTTTGTCTATGCATTTTGTAGGCTCAACCTACAGTTCGCAGTTTAATGATATCAATGTGAGATTCTAATGAAAATAGATTTTGAAGGACTCTTGTATCAATCTTAGATGAAAATGTTCCGCATTCTAGCCAAAGACGTTCATCGTAAATAAAGTTCTTGAGCACAGCAGCAATGTTTTCAGCCAACTTACAGCACTTTCTATTCACACACGATAAATACTGCATTTTGTTGGTACGTTATTTTTCCCAAAAATTTCACATTTATGTCTTAGCATAAAATTTTTAAAAAATTTGTTACAACTTTACTCCAAGATCGCCATATATGAAGTGTCAAAACTAATATTTACAATAAATGGCGGCAAAACAAAATATCAAATCGTAACTCCTCCTTGGCTCCAACATAATAATAATAGTAAATATTAACCAAGTTGCTTTAATCTGATGAAAACATAAGCAATATTCCATCATGCATTTACTTTAACAAACAATTGAGCAGAAGTTTAAGTTAATTAAAAACGTATACAGAGAAGAATATACTTCAAACATTGCTTCCTTTAAATGCTACTTTTTTCAAATCACGTTCCAGTTGAAAAATTTTACAATTTATATAAAGATAACGTATACATAGATCGCCTCGATTCGATTAGCTATGGACAATACTTGAAATATTTAATTTATAAACACTTCATTAAAATAAATTGGAATTAAATTGCGCACGCTGGCAACAGGATTTTCCATTAACTGCTGTAATCGCACCAAATATTGAAGCATAGCACCAACCGCTTTATATAAGTAAAGTTATTGTAGAGTTTATATATTGTAGACAATAAATAGGAGCATTAACCAATTTGACCGCATAATTAAAGTTAATTTTTTGCTTAATATATTTTTTTCTCATTTAAGTTTCATTCACTCTAATAAATGTTTTGGATAATAAATTTTAAATATATAAAAATTACGGTAATAAATTGTTAAACGAAAAATTACATTAATCAACTTTTTCATTGAATTTATTTTTTACCAACGTTAATAATTATTAACAATTTATTATTTCCAGTCAAATTAGTAACCGAAATATAAACAACAAAAAAAAACTACTTAAAAGCGAATAGAGAATGAAAATAAAACAACTATATTGTATAACTTAACGAATTGTTAAGTAACAAGAGATAGAGATGAAAAAACAAAAACAAGGACATAACAGATAAACCAGATTTTCTTCCTTATTTACTGAATTTTATTGTTCATTTTTTATATATACATACGTATGATACAAAACCTAGAAAGAGGGGGGAGGGGATATATAACCTTCACGTTTCTTATTTAAACATGTGTACGAGGTGTGTTCAAAAAGTAACGAGAATTTTTAAATTTCGCGGGTTTGGAGAGAGAGTTTTTTTTTTATGTTGGTACACATGCCCCTGAAGTACGATAAAATTTTCAGCAATATTCATTGTTTACTTTTTAAGTGGCAGCCGCTAACGTGAGACGTGTTTTTCGAGCTCGGCGATTTTCGTTAGTGAAAGAAAATGGATCAAAGAACCTGCATTAAATTTTGCGTAAAAAATGAAATAAAGTGTAGTGAAGTTTGTAAAATGTTAACAAAGGCATATGGTGAGTCTGCTATGAGTAAAGCAAGGATTTACGAGTGGTATAAGCGTTTCTAAGATGGCCGCGAAAACGTTGAAGATGACGAACGACCCGGATGCCCAAGCACATCAACAACTGATGAAAACGTGAAAAAAGTGAAAGAAATGGTTATGAACGATCGCCGAATCACAATCAGAGAAGTCGCTGATGATGTTGGCATATCAGTTGGCTCATGCCATCAAATTTTTTCGGATGTTTTGGGTATGAAACGTGTGGCAGCAAAATTCGTTCCAAAATTGTTGAATTTCGAACAAAAACAGCGGCGAATGGAAGTTGCTCAGGAGTCGGTAAATGAAGTTAATAACGATGCAGAACTACTGACGAAACATGGGTTTACGGATATGATGTCGAAACTAAGGCTCAATCGTCCCAGTGGAGGCATTCTGGATCGCCAAGACCAAAAAAGGCTCGACAAGTGCGGTCAAATGTGAAGGTTATACTCACTGTGTTCTTCGATTTTAATGGCATAGTGCATCATGAATTCTTGCCACAAGGTCAAACAATCAATAAGGAGTACTACCTACAAGTTCAACGCCGTTTGCGTGAAGCAATCCGAAAGAAACGCCCAGATTTGTGGCAAAACAATTCATGGCTTTTGCACCACGATAATGCACCTGCTCACACTTCATTGCTTGTTCGTGAATTTTTGGCCAAAAACAAAACTCCATATTCGCCAGATATGGCTCCGTGTGACTTTTTTCTATTTCCAAAAATAAAGAGAACATTAAAAGGCCGTCGTTTTACAAGCATAGATGACATTAAAAGCGAATCGCTGAAAGAGCTAAAAGCTATTACAAAGATCGAGTTTCAAAAGTGTTTCGAGGATTGGAAAAAGCGTTGGCACAAGTGTATTATATCCGAGGGGGATTACTTTGAAGGGGACAAAATAGATATTGATGAATAAATAAATATTTTTTTCATAAAACAAAAATTCTCGTTATTTTTTGAACACACCTCGTATAAATTATATTTTAAAAAAAACACATAAAAAAATTAAATTTAGCTTAGGCCAAATCTTAAATGCCTTACACATTTACATAGAATGAATGGGCGTGGCAGGTATATGATTACACCCTCTAATAGTGTATGTATTGCAAGTCTAGTTTTACGCTGAGTAAGGTTTTTTGTAAATTGTAATCGTGTTTATTATGCAGATAAATAGATTTTCGTCATTTTAAGTAGCGATCTGCAAGCAAAAACTAATAGTGTCTGTACAAAATTTTAGGGGCCAGTGAGAAAGCCAATATATGCCAATATAGACAACGAAAGTTCACCGCAACCATTAGGTAAGGCGTCTTAAACCTTTAAAAAGGTTCTGGTGTTATCATTTTGAATAAATGGAATAATTTGCAGGCAGCAGAACATTCTTCTGGCGTCTCTAGTGAATAGTTTTAACTCGCCTCTTTATAGATTGTATAAATCTTTTGACCTGTCTTTGTCCTTTACAGTTTTTCAATAGTTGAACACTTTACTTTTGATGATATTTTCTGTTTTTTCTGGAATGTGTTTATCAGATACACCACAGAATGGTTCAGGGCCTTCTAGTTTGCTAAAGAATCAGCTCTCTTGTTACCAGAAATTCCCTGGTAGACAGGCACTAAAATTAACAGTCCTCGAGTGTAAAATTTATATATTTACACTCACAGACAGACAAACAAATGGACAGGGTTAAATCGATGCAGAAAGTAAGACTGAAGCAATCGATATAATTAAAAGTGGGTGAGACATTTGTCATTTAGCAGTTACAAACATCACCACAAACTTAATATACCCTATGGCCACCAGTGATTCATAAGGCTATACATTTTTTTGTAAAACAACTGCGGGAAATAAATTAAAAAATATAGTTTGTTACTGGTTTGTATCACATACATTTCATGCGTAGGTTTTGAAGTAAAGCAATTTTTTTTTTAAAGCAATTTAAATTTTTAATCAAAATTGATTCAATTTAAATAATACTATGTTAATGTATGATTGAAAGGCTTTACAAGGCTACATAAACTGCATTATATTGAAAGGGAAATTTAATAAAAAGAAATGTATAAAAAGATAATTTAATGTTTTTTGTGACTGTAAATATCGGGCAATTCCAAATTGAAATTTAACGTCCACTTCGGTATTAAATTTCCTTTTTTTTTTTTTTTTTTTTCAAATTGTAAATAAACACATTCTTTGAAATTTTATTGTGATGTTTAAAATCCTGTTGAAACAAGGGAATGTTGTTGTGCCAATAGACGATTTTGACTAAATAGTTTTTGCAAAAAAAAAACGAACAAGTTTTGTTTAGTTTCGGTTTTAAAAATAACTTGAAAAACAAGACACACGTACTCAACAAAAAAACAAAACAAACAAACAAAAAAAAAATATTAAGTTATTTTACCTTTTATGACTCTTTCATAAACATTGGAATTAATACGGAATGACATTGATTTATTGGTCTAGCATATAGTATAGAGTAGTTGCATGAATATATGTCAGTACAGATATGAGAGAAGAAAAAAAGGTGTAAGATTTATGTGTATGCGAGTGTTACTTTAATCTTTATTGATAGTGTAAAGTTTATGGTGGAAAATGCCATCAGTGAACATCAGTTTAACAACGATTGCGATTTTATCAATAAAAGAAATTTTTTTTTTTTTTTTTATTGAATTATATTGTAAAGGCTTAACCATAGCTTTTTTTTTTTTAGCAATATTAATTTATATGATAGAGATCAATATTAGCTAAAAAGTCAAATGTATGCGTTATTCACTTTTGTGTATATTTTTGTAATATAATATTTGCTTTTATTAATGTTTACGTAAAAATTTTATAGACTTAGTTTCCATTTTCAAGCTTTCTTAATAATTTATAGTTTTATACCCTGCACCACTTGTGCCAAAGGGTATATTAAGTTGGTGGGAATCCTAAACGGCAAATACCACACTTATCTTCAATTATAGCGATCGTTTCAAAATCAAAATTTGAATCGATTTAACCATGTCCGTCTGTCTGTCCATTTGAAATTGTGCTTAAGGTACATTTAAAATATATTTCGATGAAATTTGGTATTTGATAACAATAATAACTGTTGGATTAATTGTATTGGACGTAGATATATTCGACAGTGAGACCAATACTCCATTTTTATACTGTTCACGCCCACACAATCTTTAAAAATCTATTTATTTGCCACAAAAATTTACCAATTAACTTAACACTTGGTACGCATATTTTTAGTTATCCTCTTCATCGATGTGCCAAAATGGGCATGGTCGGATAATAAGAACGCTTACAATTTACAAAAAACCATAATTAGCGTAAAATTCTACTTCCAAGCTTTGGCGAAATACATACACTATTATTGCCTGCCACGCTCACTGTTCGTACTCAAATGTAAAGAGTATTTAAAATTTAGCCTAAACGACATTTACTAAATAAAATTTCGTAAAAATTTTCCACTTTGTTAATCTTAACGTATTAGTAGGAAATTTGTATTAAAAATAAATTGATCACCTTTCACTGTATCCACGAAATCATTCAATTGACATACACATATAAGCTAACTTTTAATTTATTATACAATAATGGAGAATGCAATTTGACACTTAACCTAGAAAGAAACTGATAGTAATTGCCAAACAAAAAAAGTAAACGTTAAAACGTTGGTTTGGTTTATTTATTGAGACAAATATCTCTCGAGTGAAAAAGCTATGAAAGCAAGCAGGACAACCCAATTTCATAGACTCACTAGTAGATAACAATTTTTTGCTTTATTTGCAATTTCACAGAATGTCATAAGAGATTATCTATATATAGAAGTAAAAGCAATTTTTGCTATATCGATTTATATTGCAATTCATTTGAATGATTGTTAAGTGAGTATGGTAACGCTCGAGTGGTCACACAGCAAACATTATATAATATAAAGTATGCTGGAGGCAAATTTTATTTATAACTATCAATATAAACTGGTTTATCGTCCATAACATCAATATAATGTTCTTCTATAATAATTGCAACAGAGAGAAAGATTTAAACTTCATTTACTATGTAGAGTAACAGTTGAGGCACTTTTCTGCATTGAACACATTTCCAATGATGCATCTCTGTGCATATCTTCCAGAATATATGATTTTAATATACCGTTATGTGTAAATGAATAACAGACTCCTTCTAACCGGAACAGTTTTTTCATTTTTTTTTTTTTTTTTTTCTTCATAATAAATGACATTTTTTGATTAATGCAGTAACTGCCTTCAAAACACAATCGTTGTTTACAACACCCAATCTAAACTAACGGTTAGCTCTTATACTGTCTACATGCAAAACTACTTTGCACAGCATGTGATGTTTTTAGAATCTTCTGCACTTGCTATGCAGAGTATATTAAAGTTTTGCGCTTGAACGTATCCAAGGAAAGCAAATTTTATATCCTCTACATAAGATGTATATTGGGTTTGTTATTTCGTTTACAACACCCAGTATAATGGGTATTAGAGATCCATCAAAGTATATATATATATCCCTTAAGCTAACTGTGTCCGTCTGTTCATCTATCTTTTGTTGGATTGTGTACCAATGCATAAATTAAGATATTAAGCTGAAATACAGGCGCTCTTTTCTAGGCTATACAGGTAAAATCGATTAAGTGCCACGCCTACAATTACCACAAAAATAAAATTACAAACTTGAAAACAAGTAAGAGAATTTGGCTTAGGCCAAATCTTAAATATCCTCCACATCATTTATTTAGTCTAAAATTTAAGTTTTCATAATTTTGTATTAAATCGGACCATTTTTAGAATCTCTGTTCTGGGATTTTATTCTAAAAATGCTGGAAAATTATTGGGAAATGTCAAATAATTGGTTTATATATTGACTTGGACAGTAACCAAAGGCATTTTCTGACATTATTTCAAAGAATATTAAAATTTTTTACTGAAGAAAAGGTTGTAAAATTGCTCCATTATGTAGCCAGCATAACTTTTTTAAATATCACTTTGTCAGAATGGTCCAAATATGGATATACATAGTCCATTGATGTTTGTAATCTCTGTACGCTGATTGATATTGTAATTGGATAAAATCAGTCCAGTAGGCAGTGACATTTAAATGCCATAGAGTTCTATACTATTTATGTCTTACAAAAATTTGATAAAAAAACAAAGCCTTTCCTGACACTTCCAAGACAAATTATGGTACAAATTATGTTATCTTAACCACTCTAACATTTTCTCTTGTTCTTTTTTATGTACTTGTTGACTTGTTATTGCATGTTGATAGTTTTTTGTTTTTTTTGTTTGACACCAATAAATCAATTCATTACACTCTTTCGCAAAGCACCTGGCTTGACTTTTTGATGTACCTACGAAAGAAAGCCAGCAGAAAAGTGCAATTGTGGTTGCGTGCAAATTGCACAAATTGCAAAATTTCCTCCTTTTATATGAATATGTTGATATAAAGATTTAACAGCAAATTCGCAATGCGCGTTAACAAATAAACGAATTAAGTGTGAAATACCGATAACATTTTGTATATTTGTATGAATGTTGTAATTGTTGGTGGAAGCAATAACTGTATATACAAATATTTAACAGCTAATGAAAATGACAAATTATGTGAATACATATTTCGAACTCTATTTACTTTATATTATATGTATGTGTTGATTGGATGGATGTGGCAAAACGTATTGATTGAAAATTTATTCAAAAATTTTATTAAAGGTCCTACGGAGTAGTCGTTGAAGAGGTATGCTTTTTAAGGACAACTATTCTTTTCACACAGAGTTCTAGTAGCTTCTTTAATTTATCATTAGTTCATTAGTTATGATTTCCACCATCATAATGATATGGGGTTATATTGGTTTTGTTTAAACGTTTTCAAGTGTCAGAAGGGGGAAAGCCATACCCCCAAAAGTATACATATTTTTCATACGCATCGAATTTTGAGTCAATTTTTCCCTTCTATCCGCCCGTATGTCTGTGTGAAGTTCTTGGGTTCTTGCCCCAATAACCTCTCATGACGGCAAGCATTGAGATATCAAGTTGAAATTTGTCACCCACAATCTAAGTTTGTCTTCATTTTGGTATTAAAAATGGGCCAAATCAATTCAATCTCGCGGTCGCAAAAGTTAGAGATATCGAGGTGAAATTTTGGTACACATTCGACAAGTTTGAGAAAAGCGAAATTCGCACTTTATGTGTACATTCTAACGGTACATGAATGAAAAAAATTGGACCAGCCATTCCGGAGGTAAATTAATGAAGTAAGAAACCCAAATGTGGCTTAGGCCAAATCTTAAACACCTTCCACATCTACATACAAACATACACATCTAGATCGACTCGATTTTTAATGGTGCTCCAGAATATATATACTTTGTAGGGTCTCTGATGCTTACTTCTGGGTATTGTTGTTTTGTCGAAATGACAAACTTACTATACCCCCGATCTTATGTGAAGGTTATAAAAAAGAAAAATATTTGTATCTGTTCTATACAATAATATTACTTATTGTGTATTAAATTCAGCAGACCTTTTTTTGCTTCTTATTTAGTTATAATTATTCTTATCCATATGCCGTCATTTAAACAGATTGTAAAATAATCTGCTCAACTTGAAAAACATTTGTTGGTTTTATTTTCATAGCTGTTATAATATTTAAACACACATGGTTACAACCCGTATCGTATACCATCGCACTCAGGTAGGTACCATACATTTACTTGAAAAGCTTATTGCAAAACATAATATATACAAAAGGGTAGGTGCTGTTTTATAAAACGTAAATAAAACTTACCATTACTTATAGTCGTTGCTCCTGGTACGAAAAATTCTCATAATCGAAGTCATCTTTAGGTTCTACAAATAAATCAAAAATGAATGAAAAATTAAAGCGTTTCACAACCACTCAGAGACTAAACACTTAAGCACAAAATTTAAATGATATTTGTGTCATCCAAATTTTTGATATTTGATTGATTTTCTGTAAGTACATGTACACACATACACACATCTAAATAGTTGTTGCATGGGTTATGTATATAAATAGAAGCTGATATACAGTTTTGGCAAATTGTTTAGCAAACTTGTGTGATATCATCTCTGTTCCTTAAGTATGTTTGCGTGCACATTCCCCATAATAACTTTTTTACAACTTTCAAAGTATAAGAATTCACAGAATGAATAAGACTTTCCTAAAAATATACATCACAAAAAATTTATAACAAATTTCCCCATTGACTTGTCGTACGTAAGTATGTTTGCTTATGAAGCATAAAGCAACAAGCAAACAAGTTGCAATTTGACTTGGGCCAAATGAAATTTATGATTGTGGGTGGTTTACGAATTCCTAAAATAATTTACTCTTTCTCAGTTTTTGTTTAAGTTCACATTTTCACTACCAAACTGCGTTTAAGAACTTTAAATACAATCACATTTGAAATCGATATCCCAATTTTTCTGTGACCGGTAGAATATTTATTACAAAACGGGACATACAGGCAGACATATCTAAATCGATTCAACATTAGTTTCTATGCGGTTTTTTATTCTTTTTATGGAAATTTTCACATGTTTTGACAAACTGAATATATAATATATATACCCCGGACCTGAAGGTCAGGGAAAGAAAAAGTTTCGGTCATTTTAATGCAAGACTCATACAATGGCAAGAGTATTTGTGCCATATTTGCTCTTAGACTACATGTTAGATACCTATATTGTTTAACCATCACAACATTTTAATTCCACACCAAACAAAGTTTTTAATATCCTGCACCACTTGTGACAATGGATATCTTGAGTTTGTGCGAATTTTTATAATTCTTAAAAAGCACATGCCACACCCAAATATATGTATTGATTTAGAATCAAAATTTAACCATGTCCGTCTGTCTGTAAGAGAAACCCTATTGAAAATGATCCGAATTGGACTATTTTTAAAGTTCCTCCCCACATAAAGTTCTTTTATAATGAAAATCTTTACATGGCAAAAACTATCGCAATTCTTAATATTTTTGGACAAACTGAAGACTGAATATTTGGCTGTGCAAAATTTGGAACCGATCGGAACATTTTGTAGCTTTAATTTTGTGTTCGTGGGGGAAATTTTTGCAAATTATGAGCGTGATTGTTCCGACCATTTTAAAAACACACCTATTCACATGTACACTATACTGTTATGGAGTATAGTGTGACTCAATATGTCAAGTTCCAACATAGACAGACGGAAGGATATTTAAAAAGAAAAACGATTAAATTGTTGCGTTAAATTCTATATAAAGTTCCTTAAATCTTTGCTCTAAGAGTTATCACTGAGTAAACCCCTCATTATTAAAATGGAGAATAGAAAAAAAAAAGTTCCACTTAAAATAATCACCTAAAGCAGCAGCATAAATGAGAACAATACATAAAGTAAAATTTTAAAATAAAAAACAACATAAATAAACAAAAAAAATACATATGGCAATAATCGATCTTTATTATAAGGAAATTACTTACAAATGTACACTTGTACGAATGTCTCAATTGTTCTTAAACAAAAGCACTCCTTAGTACCCTGATGATTGTTTGCCCGGTAGTTACGCAATTGTTAACGTTTACGGTAAAATTCTATTGTGCATGTACACTGCCTGCCGTACTCTACTGTGAAAGTGGTATTGAAATTGAAATGTGAAAGAAGCATGAATACCAAACCAAACAACCAACAATAGAAGTATTGTACGCACATGTTTTTGTGCGGTGGTGTCAAATGCACAAGCTGTTATCTATTATTGTTATTTGTTTGTATTGAAATGTTGAGACGATTTTGTTATCAAGTGTCAAGTGTGTTATTAGCACGGTTTCAAAAAAAAAGAAAAAAATATAAAAAAAGGTTGAAAGCAAAGGGGATTGGAAAGGATGATTATAATTAATCATATGAAAGATCTATTAAAAGCAATTTATTACAAAAACTTTAGTAATGAACCTAACTTGACAAAGTATTCTTATATAAGTTTTTTTTTACACATTTACATAAAAACAGTGGGCGTGGCAGGTACATGATTATAGTCTGTAATAGTGTATGTGTATGTCGAGTTTTACTTTGGATATGATATTTTGTAAATTGTAAGCGTGTCTGTATTCCGACCACACCCATTTTTGGTACATAGAATGTCAAGGTCATAGGCCAATTTTTGTAGCAAATATATAGATTTTTATTGATTGTGGTCGTGGTTTTAGACCTATTAGTATACCCCCCCATGGAGGATATAAAAATTTGTAAATTTCACTTTGGTAGATTTCTTGCATTTTTCGTTATTTCCACCTTCCACCGAAAGGAAGAAAAATTTCTTCTAAGAAAATATTTACTCATATAATATGGAAATAATCTCCGCCCCCACTTACACTTGTTACATTACATAATGCATTCATCAGCTTTGGCTTGAATGAAACGTCAAGTGCGTTCCATGTTTTTATTTTTATTTTCTAAATAAATCCCAAATTGCTGCTGCACTGCTGTATGAAATATAATATGTACGGTTTTTCTCTCTTCTCATGTCCCATATATGTATCATGACATTTACATATAAATGAATGAAGAAAGAGCAGAAATGAAAACCCAGTTCTACATATTAGCGCATTTGCATTAGTTTGTATGCATACACTGTTTACACAGTATAATGCAAAACTATGAAGATGTAAAAATAAATTATGACCTTAATCAGCGTTTGAAATTACACTCCAAAACAACACAATTATGGTGACTCATAAAAGCGTACGTGTATGTGCGACAGTAGCAATTATTGACTTGTACGTTGAAATATTGAATTTTACTGTGCACTGAACGGTCTTTAATATTTTTTTTTTATACTCTACACCACTTGTGACAAAAAATATATTATAAATGCCACACCCACCCACGTTTAATTATACCAATTGATTCAAAAGCAAAATCTGTTCGTCTGTCCATCCATTGTGCGCAAGCTACAGATCGCAATTTTTCAGATATTTCGATGAAATTTGGTAAAAGGATATATGATGGCCTGGAAACCCTTTTAAAAACGGACCGAATCGAACCATTTTTAGAACCCCTCCCCATATAAGGTTCGTTTATAATGGAAGTGTTTATAGGGAAAAAATCCGATCAGACCATTTTTATAACCACTTCCCTTCCATACAGTAATATTTCATGAGGTAGTAGTAGCCTAAAACTAAACTTGCAAGCTGATATGTAATACATACACTATTCGAGGGTATATCGTATACCTGCCACGCCTACCTTTATGTATGTATATATGGCAGGTATTTAAGGTTTCCAACAAATGTTAAAAAAAATAAAAACCGAGGAAATAAATGTTTTTAAATGCCTTTAAGCTACAAGTTTAATAATAAATTTCTTTTTTTTCTTTTTTTTCTTTTTTTTCTTTTTTTTCTTTTTTTTCTTTTTTTTGTTACTTTTTTAGGTTAATGCAAATTGTACATTTTTCCTACATAGCCAACTATTGAACATGTGACGCATAACTCATACGGTGTCAACCATTTGAGAACAAACACTTAAAAACCATTAGTGTTCATTTTTTTTTTCTTCTTCTCTTATGTCTTAGCCAAAAATTAGCAAACTGAAAATATTACCTGTTTGTAGTCCATTAGTAAAGTCATTTACATTAAACACACCATGGCACACTAAACTATAGAACATGGTGCGTGATAGTAAAAATGAAAGATGGTAAAAAAAAAAAAAAAAAAAAAAAACGAAAATGTCTCTATTTACCAACGCGTGTACCAGCACAGTATGCTGAACCATTAACGTTATGATGCTGTAGAGTGGAGAACAGCTGAAGTTTATATTAATTTATTGTCATTCATACACTTTTTTTTTTTTTTTTTTTTTTTGGTTTTATGTTCACAATTATACAATGTTTTTGAAGAAACTTGGTTTTAGTAAAAGTTGTTGCATGCAAACAACATAATTTGTAAACTAAACGGCTGCACCAAACCAAGCAACATTATTGTAATTGGGTTATGTACAATACATATATTAGCATATGTTGGGAAAAAGAAGGACTAATGGCGAATATGCTACAAATACTTTAACAGATGTTCTAAACACAATATTAAGCTGTTTATACAACTGTGCAGCAATATTTTGTATTCAATTTATTCAGGGAGCAAAAATTTAAATATTTACAATACATAATGATTGTATCCTTCACCACTTTTTGCGGGGTATATTCTCGATTTTTATAATTTCTAAAGGGCAAATGCTATACCCACTTTCGAATTAAAAAGTGAAACGAATTAATCATGTTCGTCTGTCTGTCTGTCCATCTGTCTGTTCATGTAAATTTGTACACAAGCTACAGGTCGCATATTTTACGATATTTCAATGAAATTTTGTGCAAGGACATGTATTGACCCAAAGTGTGAACCTTTTAAAAATGAACCGAATCGGGCCATTTTTAAGACCCCTCCCCATATAAGGTTGTATTATAATGGAAGTCTTTATATTTGGAAAAAACGCAATTCTTAATATTTTTGGACAAAATTTGGTGGTGCTGGTGGCAAGTAGTTAATTAGCTTAATAATAAGCTGTGTTAAATTAGCATCCTATCGGGCCATTCTTAGAACCCCTTTCCATATAATACGAACAGAATTATGCGGCAATACCTCGCGTTTATTGACTCAACTAAACTAATTGTAGCATAATTTGTGGAACTAAGTAAGTAGTGTAAGGTATTAAAGGGTCGGACTATAATATTTTCACCCTTTATTTTTTTAATAAAATTTGATGAAAAATAGTTAATTAGCTTAAGGTGTAGTTTTTTTTTTTTTTATGAAAAAGTATTGAAACTAATGGAAAAATGGAAAATTACATCCGTTAGGAGTGCACGTAATACGTATTCAGGACAGAAAAGATTTTTTCCGTTCATTTTTAACATCTCGATGGATAAGCTCAATATAAATGTGTAGCAAACTTGTAGCACAATTTTTATGGGTAATAGATAGTTTTTTGTAAATTTTAGGCGTGGCCCTCAACCGATTTCACTCAATTTAAATATTGATGTGTGCGCAAAAACTAAAAGTGTTTGTACAAAAATTTAAGCTCAATATGTTAAATTTACAACCGTGAGAGTGCCAACACTAGACAGACATATGGACGGACATACCTAGATCGATTCTATTTTGATGCTAATCAAGAATGTAGATATTTGTAGAGTCACTGAAGCCTTATCTTTAATCTCTAACGTTGTGTTTTTGTGTTCTTAACAGCAACAGTGGAAATATTGCGCAGAAGTTTGTTTGATTTACTGATAAAAATTCATTATTTTTAAGATAAACTTTTTTTTTCTTCTTTCTGTTTACCGAAAAGTTCACAAAATGAGAAAAATAATGAACGCGATTTCTAAATTGACTTCAATTGACTGCGAATGTATTATATACGAAATGTGTGTTGCGTGACTGTTTTGCGATGCACCAAATAACATTGAAATCTATGATGGTGTTTCTTTACAGATTATTTCAATAATTTAAAACAATTGTTCTCTTTTATTAATGAATCATTTCCTATATAGTTTTGCGTAGTGAAAAAATATATGAAGAGTTGCGAAGATAAATAAGAATTAAATTTAGCAAAATTGAGGATGACTAGCATCTAAAAAATAAAACCAAGAACGATATATTTTTTTTTTTTTTAAGAATTTATTGATCCACGCTTGGCCCAATAAACAACATATTAAGAGTGTGAAACTCAGTCGATAATTGAATATTATTTTTTTATATGAAAAAAACTATGCACCATCTAGCGGTTTAAACTTTTACTGTACAACAGGCTTTAAATCAAATATAACTTAAAATTTTTTATAAGATTTCTCTATGTTTTATAGAAGAATGTGTTTAATATAAATATTTAGAGTTTTTCTGATATTTATGAGGGTAGATCTAGAAGTAACCGGTCTAGTAAAGAGAACGCATAAAAAAAATTCTTTCTCATTTTATGAAATTTTCAGCACTTTTTGAAATGCCTGCCCGGTCTACAAGCAAATGAATTTTGAATCAACTATTATGCAATACATCTTTGTGGATTCTCTTTACAATTTCTGGCTTGGTCACCTCACTGGGTCGACCATTGCTATGTTTGTCTTACCAGCTCTACCACCCACCATAATATTGTTATAAAAGAAGGAGTACGTACACTGCGTCAGAGCTGAATCTAGCTCAACTTTGATAATGGTTGAATTAAGACGATGAATTCAATCAATTTATTTCTTGCCTACAATTTCACTGAAAACGTTAATACTAAACAACGTAACATCTTTAAACTTGATCCTTAAGCTTTAAAGGGTCTGAACTTTCTAATATAATTATTTTTAAACAACCATTCATCTAACTCGCATACTTCTGGGACTACCCTCGCATTTTTAATTATAAATTAATACTTAATGAGCGCAACTCTTACTTAACAATAAAATAATATTTTTTCCCTTTCTTTTCTAGTTTTTCTTGAATAAAAATATCCTCCCATTACTTAATCTTACGTAGACAATCAATGCTCTTTTCATTATATTTATATAAATTCCCAGCTCTGTATATATATGAACACATAATTTGTAAAGTAATCCAAGTCAACGGTTTTAGCTACTTTTTTAATTCATATTCCTTTATAAATTTTTAAATGTCATTGTTTTTTGCAAAATGTGACTTATGTCACTTTGATAATGCATGATCTATTGAAATTGTACTCTTACGAAACTTATCTCGCAATAGTAATTGCTATTATAATGACCTATAATTATTGTGTGCGCGTATATGTTGTTTGTTTACAATCTGTATAGTAATGGTTGTTACTGTTATTTGTTAATATATGTATATAGTAAATAATAACATACGGAAAACTATAATCCGCTTAATGAATTGGAAGAAGTATTTTACTGCTTATCTGCAGTGAAAAATATACCATCAATTATAATGGTTTTTAGTGAGATGCGAGCAGTGTAAGTTAAGCCCATTTAAAATAGACGAAATCGGTTAAGTAACAGGCCAAAAATTCCATTAAACGCTATACTAGTTTAAATTTGGTACAAATATTTTTAAAAATGGGCGTATGGTATACCAGAATCGATCTAAACATGTCCGCTGTTGTGTCGGCACTGGCGCGGTTGTACATTTCGACATATTGAGCTGAAATTTTCGTTCAAACACTTCTGGTTTCTGCATGGCAGAAAGCTATCTGAAATGGGCGAAGTCGGTTCAGAACCACATCTATAAATTTAAAAAAAATCTACCTATCAATTACAAAAATTGAGCTACAAAGTAAAAATATGGTACACATATTATCAACTAGCACTTCCAACGATATCGCAAGAGTGGGCGAATTCGGATTAAAGAAAAAAGAACTTCTTTTTTAAGCGGAATCCAACTCGTGCAAATTGATGCGTGTTATACACAATATTAAAGGATGTAAACTGCCACATCCCCAAGCCAAACTACTACCATACTACGCGTAAAACGATAACTTGCACAATCAATAAAAATCTATTTCTTAGCCGCAGAAATTTTACATATTTATGATCGCATCTTTGTGGATAGATATTCGTAAAAATGGGCGGCATCTAATAACAGACACGCCCTCAATTGAACAAAGACTTATACCCAATAGAAGCGAATATCTGAGAACATAACCAAGTAACTGCCACACCCACAATTTGTATATGAAAGCCATGGACAGTTACTAATTTGGTTGAAGCCAAATTTCGTTTTTTTTTTAACGTGTGTGTATTTTTTTTGTATTATCGCGTACAATTTTTTTTTTTTTTTTTTTTGTTGTTAATTGTTATTACGTTGTTGTTTGTTCCTTTGTATGTATTTAGTATGTACAATGTACAAGCATGACAAATGTCAGCCGTTTGCCAAAATGCCTACAAAACATGAACACATTTACACTTAAGCAAATCGACAGGGAAACGAACCAAAAAAAAAAAACTAAACTTTCACTTTCATGATATGAACGCAAATTGTCTTTTGTAAAATCAACTGAAACTAACTAAATATAACAACAACAACAATAATAACAATAATAATAATAATAACTCAATGTATTGAAACTTTATTTGAACGGGTAGGTGGTGTGTAGAAATCATTCAATTTTAATTTATTGTATGTATGTGTGTGTACATGTGTTAACATAATATATGAAAGGAGCGTGAGAGAGGGGGAAACGTGCATAATTTAACTAAGTATTACGGCAATAACTATTATTTCACACTTATCTGTATGTTGTACATAAAAGTATTATATTGTGGCCAGCATGCATGCTTGCCTTAATGATGCATGCATGCAGGCAGGCTCATACATGTAACGCTCACGCATGCTAGTCTTTTATGGGTAAAAATTTAAGCACTTAATATATTTTAAGCAATAAATTTAAGTGCTTAACGACAACAACTATAACAACAATGACAACCTCCTTCTTCTTCTTCTTCTGTTCACAAGTTACAACACGACAACAATTTCTTTCATCCCACATGCAAATGCTGTACCATTCATATAACTTGAATTCAACTTGAGTCAACTTTATGGAGTAAATTAAAGTGGATTGAGTGAGCGTCGTTAAGAAGATGAAAATAGTTTTGATTTAATGATAGCAATTACGAATGTGTCAATGGTTGGTATATTATTTTCAAATTAACCAAATCTTTGTCTTCTCTTCCTTTTGCTATATATGGGATGCGTGTGTAGAAGAGTATTTTCTTTAAAAGGAAAACTGCTGTTACAATCTACTGCTATTATATTGAGTTTTCTTTCCACTTACAGATCAATAACCTTTTTTGTATGACATTTTGATTTTTTTTTTTTTTTTTTGCCTAACTGTATGTGTGTGTGTTGTATGCCTATGTGTCATGTCATTTCAGTTGTTTTCATGTCTTTTCGTTGTCATTGTCGTTGTCCTCTTCTTCTTCTTCTTCTTCTTCTTCTTCTTCTTTTTCTTTCTTTTACTTTCTTTGACAGTTTTCGGGTGAATGGTTTGTTAGTTAATTTCGGTTTTCAATTTTTGTGCATAATATTTCATTTTGTAATTATTTCTTTGGCACATACACGCGCGCGCATAAATAATTTTGAGGTTTCACGGTTTATTTGTGTTGGATTGATATCGCGTCAAAACAAAAAAAAAAAAAAACAAAAAATGGGGAAAGTTGCAATTTTCTATTATTACTAAATAAATAAATAACAACAACTACAACCAACCTAATCAATATGTAACAAACATTAGGGTATAAGTACTCTGCTTTTACTATATTTAGTTTGTTAACCCGTTTGCAACGTTTTCAATATAACGCCTCCCCGTCAATTCTTTTTAAATATTAACTTAGATCACCTTCATCTTCAAGACACATTTTGCCTTGTATAATAACTATTTCATTATTAATGAAACAAGCACTCGATTATTTTCTTTATCTACAAAATAATAATATTTCACAAAAAAAGAAGAAGAAAACATCATCGTAGTTTATCTTTAAAGCAAATGAAAAATGTATATCAAGCATTCTATTATATAGAAAAAAAAAAAACAAAAAAAAAACTACAACAACAACAATACTAAATCTTTTTATTACTTAATAACCTACAAACACTTGAACTAAATTTTACAATTGTTGTTTGATCACTTTAGTTTCCCTTTTGTAAATGTGTGCTTTTGTACCATATATGGGGCGTCTATATAGTAAATGTGCAAAATATTAATTAGCTTAATAACTTATGTATGTTTGGTAACCTTTAAAGGTGAATGACTTATATTTTTACTTAATAATATGTTTTTCGTATTATAAACGGATTACAATGCTACACAGTAGTTATTATAAGTAATTATTTTTCTGAGCACCGTTTTTTGTTACATTGTCACAAAAGTCATAAAAAAAAAAAATATATGACGTGCCACAGAGGGAAATAAAAAAGGAAAAAAAAAAAATAACTACAATACTTTTACAAGTATATTTACCGTTACTTTAGAACACAATCTGTTGAATTTTATACCTAACTACACACTACTCACATAAACACACAAACACACATTATAGTTTTCCTTTTAGCCTGCTTGCATTAAATTGGTCAACGTGATATTTGAGACGTCAACGTTATGCATAAACGGACGTTGTCATAGATTCCGTTTAATAAGTAAGTAAATCTATACCCAACAACATATGCTTTCTGTTCAACTTTTTCATATTTTTATACCCTCCACCTCCTACCCTAGTGAGGAGAGTATACTAGATTTATTGTTCCGTTTGCATAACCCAGAAGTAGACTTCAGAAATCCTACAAAGAATGTATAAATAGTCTTCATCAATATCAAAATTTGATCAACATCGAAATCCATCCGTGTCCATATGTCTGTCTGTTGTTGGTACACGTTCAGTCGTATATTTTCCGTCATTGATTTGAACTTTGGTACAAATATTTCTATTTTTTTTATTTAAATTCGACAAAATCGTTTGAAAAATCCCTCACATTGTAATATACGTTGACACGTAATAGAAAAACTATGTGCGGGTGTACGGTATTTAAGAATTGGCCTCAGCCAAATTTCGTTTTCTTATTTGTTTTATTTTTTGCCATTGTTATTGTTTTTTTTTTTTTTTTTTTTTTTTTTTTTTCAAAACACACTGAGGGTGTCAAGTACACTTAAGGGTACTTTTTTACACCGCTTAGTATGTATAGTAAATGTAGCGCTACCCTATATACACACGCTTAATTATTTTATACCTTTTTATTGTGTCCTATCTTGCACCAAAGCATATATTCACATAATATTCAATTTTTAAGATGGGATTATGCTAGGTTTGTCATTCCGTTTGATCCTACAAAGTATGTACATATATGACTTATAAGCATCAAAAGCTGATTCGATCTAAACATATCCGTTCGTGTGTTTATCTGTTATTGTCACTCTCACAGAAATAATTTTTCAGAAACACTTATTATTTCTGAAAGCAGATCACTATATAAATTTAGTCAAGGGGCGCGCCCCCAATCGACATATTTATCTTCCACAAAGATTTATTTATAAAGTTGAAAATTGATACAAATATTTATTGTATAATTACCCCATCCATAAATGTACCAAAAATGGGCATAATCGGATAACAGACACGCCCACAATCGACAAAAATTTATCTATGAACTTGAAATTTGATATGCATATATATAATTATCCCATCGATCAATGCGCCAAAAATGGGCGTGATAGGATAACAGAAACACCCACGATTAGAGGGTGTAATTGTGTGCCTGCCACGCCCACTATATGTATATACATGAACAGAATATTTAAGATTTGGTCTCATATCAAATTTACGCTTTTTTGCTGGTTGATACTCAAGTCGTAGCTTGTCGTCATATGTTTTATATAAAATGTAACAAAAATATTAGCATTAATATATCCTTTATAATAAGGCAGACAGACAGGTCTCTTTACACTTCTTCTCACTACTTTCCGAATTACCAGAAGGCAGAGAATTGACGCTTTTAAAAGCGAAAGTTTGTAGATTCAAAAACCGCTTTGTCTAATACTGTGGTTTGAAATGCATTCTTTTAAATCGATGGTAAGTTTATACTTTTTTTTTTTTTGGTGAATATCGGTTTATGAAGAGCTTTGAGTCGGTTCATCTTTTTTGCTCCAAAATCTTTGACGTCAAGCCAACATTATTGTAAACAATCCATTTTTGTACCCATTGATGACTCACTTTAAAAACGGTAGCGTTTCACGAGATTTTAATAACTCTGCCATCTCATGAGTTGTTATTTAGCGCTTTTTCTTAATAAACATCTCATCTTTATTTTATCTTCATCAGCTTTAAACTTTAAAGGAAATTACGTTGCAAACAAGTCAATATTTTGGACTTCCCGCTGAACCAGTAATACGTGAATAATTTCAGCATAATCGGAAACACGAAAATAATTCTGTTATAAATTGATTTTTGTATGTTGTGGGCTTGTACAATTTGTTATCTCATCACGTCCTTTTTTAGCATATCGACGATTGGGCTCTCTCTGGTTGTAAATTTCAACTTTATAACTGAACTTTTCTTTCGAATATTGCAAACGGAACACTAAATTTAGTATACCCACCACCTTATGATATCATTGATATCAATTATGCCACGACATGACCATAATTTTAACGAATTTTTCAAAACAACAAAATTCAATGTCACCACGTCGTACCGATTCAATTCGATTTATTAAACATATTCCATTTAATCATTCACTGGAAATCGAATTAAATATGTGTAAATTTATTTGACTGACAACATGTAATGAAATCGGACAAGCGTGATGATTATAAATGAATTTTACAGCGGCTTTCCATTTTAATTAACCATAAAGGTATAAAAATAAAACTAAAAAACAATTGTTTTTTGTTTATTAAAAAAAACAAAAAACAAAATTAAAGAATATTCTATGAACTTCTAGAAGAGTTCTCTTTATTAAATTAAACAATTACCACAATATGTTGTTTGGGCAGAGAACTTGCTTACTTGCTTACTTGCAATTCCTTACAGGGTGATTTTAATTTATAAGTACTTTATGAGAGACCAACATGGAGGTGGAAGATGGACAAAATTAAATTACTGGCAACTGGAGTATGCATACTAATTATGTTCTTTTTATACCCTCCACATAAAATTAAATAAAAAAGTTTGTCATAGCATTTGCAACATTCAGAAGAAGGCCTCAAATCCTACCCTACTCAAACCCTCAAAGTATATATATTCTTGATCACCATAAAAAACTGAATCGTTCTAGACATGTCACGGTCATAAATTTTGAGATATTGACATTCGCTTTTTAAATTAAGCAAAATCGGTTAATAGCCACGCCCCCAATCAACCAAAATCTATTTATCTGTCACAATAATTAAGTTATGAAGTTGAAATTCGGTATGCATATCTATAGTTAACCATCGTTGTGCCAAAAATGGGCGTGGTCGGATAGTAAATACGCCCACAATGTACAAAAAATCATATTCTACGTACAACCCGACTTGCAAGATGATACTTAATACATACACTATAAAAGAGCGTAATCCTCCACGCCCATTGTTGTAAATGTGGAGGATATTTAAGATTTGGTCTAAGCCAAATTCAGTTTTCTTACTTGTTACATTTAATAAACATAAGTGAGTTGAGTTGAAACCAATTATAGACAAAGCACAACATATACGTCACTTAAGTAGACGTACGCATTCAAATTAAGACATAAACAAACATTTTAAGTTAATTTTATACAATTTTCTCACTTTTATGATAAAAAGAAAAAAAAAAAGAAAAATAAATAAAACTGAAAATTAATTGAATGATGGATAGAATGAGTTGAATGAAGTGAATAAATCGTTGAAGTGCATAGAAAACACAACGAACATATGGATGGGAGTGCGTACAGCAATGAGCCATAATAACAAAAGGAGCGTACGAAAGCAAAAATGGACTAGAGCCGACACCAACTGACAGACAGATCGGCTGGCAAGCGGGCTGGCAGGAAGGCAGTCATATAAAGTTGGTGGTGGTGGTGGCCTTAAAAGTAAACTGGCATACGTACACAAACATTTACAATTTAGACATGTTTATTGCGCATGTATATACTACTGCGAGTAAATAATGGATGACACAATGAAGCTATTTTTATAGCTGTCAAATCTACAAAGAGTCACCACTTATAATGTGTGTGTGTATGCATGTGTGGTTGCTTATACATACAGGCTTGTCTGCACTGTTAAATAACATACACACGCACAGACATCTTTTAAATATATGAAGTGAACATTTACAACAACAACAATAATACAATATGTATCTCTTTTCTACACTGCCATACAAGAGTGCGTCTAAAGCATTTCAATGAAATTGTAAACGCAAGCTTTTCTCCTTCTTTTTTTTCTATTTTTATGATAACACTACTAAATCAAGCAAGTGACAGCATATGGTGGTACACGCACATTCCTACACAACACAACTTTTACGAGCAGTACATGTGTTTATATGAGGAGAGAATCTTTGAGCAAAATGTATAAAAAAGTTCATTTTAGCGAAACAAAACAATAACTTTCGATTAAGGGCCCCGTCATACATTCAGGTACATGTATAAATATAATAAATTATGAATAAAATCATTTAACGAACAATTTCAACTCTAAAGGCAACACAAAGTCTATGCAAATTATAGTAATTTTCCTTGGCCGCGCGCGTACTCTACGCCATACTTGCTAGAGGATATTTTAAGTTTGTACAGATGTTTGTAAAGGACAACTACTACACCCACTTTCAATTATATCGATCGGATCAAAGTCATAATTCGTATCGATTTCTGTCTGTCTATCCGTCCATGTATTTCTTGTAATCCACCTACACGTCGCAGTTTTGTACATTTTTTTTATCAAATTTGACACAGAGATGTCATTTGGGCCGAGAAAGATCGCTATTATTATTAGACTCATCTAATTATAACATGATTTGTACAACTATATGGTATAGGGCGCACCACTTAGCGACTTAAATTATGCTATAAATAGATTAGATGGTTCCATGTACATATAAGTTAATTCGTGACTTATAATCATATGGAAAGGGGCTCTAAAAATAGTCCGATCGGGTCCAAAATTTGGCACATCTAAATATGAAGCCATGTCCAAATTTCATCGAAATATCTCAAAAAGTTCCATCTGTAGCTTGTGCTGAAATCAACATGGACAGACGGATGAACACGGTTAAATCGATTCAGCTCGATTCTCAATCGATCGATATATTTTAAGATGGGCGTGGCATTTGCCATTTAGGAGTTACAAATAACCACACACACTTAATATATTCTTTGGCACAAATAGTACAAGATTTTGCACCCAATTGGACCTCCTTACCTACAAAAATTTTTCACCAAATGTCTCATACGGCTCAGTGATACAACTGAACAAATTATTGTGCAATAAAAATTTTGAAAGTAAGTGGTGTGTAGACTAGTAAAAGGTCGGGTATAACTTCTTATAACATTATCACTTGTTTTAAATAAAAATTTGTGCAGTATTTATATTTTGGTGAGAAATTAAGTTTGGCGTGGAGCGGATCCCTAGAGGCCAAACTTTACTCGACTTTAGTCTTCTTTCCAAACAAATCCCTGTAAATTATTGTGTATTTGATTATATTTGACTGGGGGATTTTAAAGGATCGCACTTGGACGCCTGGAAAGTCTTCACTTGTTTTCGTATTTATTTCTATTTTTTATTTCTTTAGACCGAGACGACGTACCAAAATAACAAATAAAACACATCAACAACAATATTAAACACATGCCTGTGTAATATACTGAAACTAAATAAATATAAATATAAATAAATTTTTAACACTGACGCGGAAATTGCTTTAAAGTATAAGTTGGTGGCGAGTGTTGAAAATATATTTGGATTGAAAAATTGAAGAAACAATAACAAAACGGCTGATGTGCGATGTGTTGTTGTTATTGTTGTTGCTTTTATTGTTAAGCACACAATCATCATTGTAGTAATATTAGCAGTAAAACATTTATATAAGAAACAAGCGATCCCACTCTGACAATATTTTAAGATCTCCGGGCAGTATATTTATTTATAGTGGAGTGGAGTGGAGTGGAGTAGAGGGCCATAAACAGCATCAATGTTTATAGTTATTGTATTAGGTATGCATGCACAGCATTACTGTAATGCTATGTTTTCATTTGGATTTTTCTATAACAACAACAACTCGCCATTGTAAATGTAAAGATGCTTTACGTTCATAAATAAACTTAAAATCACAATTTGTATTAAAAATATATGTATATATATATATATATGTGTGTGTGTGTATATATGCATAAGTGTGTCTTTATCATTTCATTTCTATCTTTATCTATGCAGTGCATGGGTTTGATTTTGTATTAAATGAAAATGGAATTGAATTATGTACCTTGGAATGTTAACACTAAGAAAATGAAAGGCGCAATGTGACGTTTCGTCTGCTAAGCAAGTGAAAATGTTGCCGTCAGTCAAGCGCCGCCATTTAATACTCGCTACACCACTTAGTTGGAATTGTATGATAATACAAATAAAATCAATAAATAACAAGTAAAAAAACTAAACTTGACTTAAGCCAAATCTTAAATACCCTCGACATCTACAATGGTGGGTGTGGTAGGTATACGATCACGCCCTTTAATAAGTTATGTATCGACTTTTGCATGGACTGTTTTTGTAAATTGTGGGCGTTTATGTTATTAGATCATGCCCATTGTTGGCACATTGATAGATGGGATAATTATAGATGAATATACCAAATTTCAATTTAATAGCTCAATTTTTGTGAAAAATAAATAGATTTTTGTTGATTATGGGCGTGGCACTTGAACGATTTTCCCCATAGCGATCTGCATGTAGAAAACCGCATGTCTCTTGGCATTTTCACGATCATAAATTGTGAGATATTGAGCTGAGCTTTTGCTCAGAAACTTTTAATTTCTGTAAATCGGACAAAAGATACGCCCCTAATCGACAAAAATCTACATATCTGCTACATAATTTGACCTGTAAACTTTAAATTTGGTATTCATATCTATAACTATCGATGTGCCATAAAAGAGGCATGATCGGATAACAAAAAAAACCATATTCAACGTAACACTCGACTTGCAAGCTGATACATAATATAAACACTTTAAAAAGGCGTATTCATATACATGCCACGCCCACCATAATAGATGTGGAGGATATTTAAGATTTAGTTTTCTTACTCGTTCTCTTTTATAAAAAGGTCTCAAGAGATATTTTCTACAAATACCCAAACTGGGCCGATCTTACGCCCAAAATCTAAATTAAGAAACATATCAAAAACACCAAAAATGTAAAGAATTGCGAATTTCCGTCATATGTTGTAGTGTCTGTATTATAAAAAAAAATTTAGCTTTTTGAAGGAATCAGTCAAGATTTGGTAACTTTTTCGTGTCTTGTTTTCTATTTCAATCACTTGAAACAATTAATTATACTTAATGGGTGAGTATGTCGGTTTTCCTTGATTGTAGAACACAACCCAACACCTATAATTAACGAACTGTGAATTTTTCTATACAATCTGAATTATACTTGTTACTCATACAATAGGTATGAGAGCAACAAAACATTTGTATGAATATGCTAACAAACAATATATGTTTTTTTTTTACACGATCTTACCGTTTACGGTTAAGTGGGTCATAAAGTGTATGCACAACAAGCGCGTGAGACTTAATGACTGTACACAGTAGATATACGTGCATATCTACACACTTGGGCAATTCACACATTTCGATTACATATGTTTTTTACAGAAACTACAACTACAACTACAATTACAACAACAATAATAACAATAACAACCGAACAAATTCTATACTGCGTTACTTAGTAGGAGTGAATTGTTATTATTGTATATTATGGTTACCAGTCAATGAGTAAATATTTTGCGTTTTGCTTAGAGTGCAAAAGTAAAGAGTAGTAGTAAGAGTAGTAGTAGTAGTAGAAGTAGTTGTTGTTGTAGTTGATGTCTATACTAATGAGAGTCAAGTTTACGGTAATCACTCAACGACTCAGCAAATGTATGTATGTAAGTATGTTTTGCATTCTATTCATTTATTTACAATATTTTTTATAGTAAACCAGAAAGTAAAAGAAGAACAAGCGAAAGAATGTTTCGCCTAAAGAGCCGGTAAATAAATGGGTCAAAAGCGAAATTCACGATTTATGTGTTTTCTTGCTTTTCATATTGTTTTGTTCTTGTTATTCTTGCGTATATATTTAGCCCAAGATTGATATATTTGTTCTATTAAATGCAATAAAAAAAAAGAAAACTACACATACTTTATATTATATGTACAGCATGGTCTAATAAAAAAAATTTATGAAAAATTACTCTACACTGGTGATGTATTTAGAGGGTATGAACGATTACTTTCTATAACGAAAAAATTATATCCCTGAGGCATTTAATGGACTGTGTCCGTTTATTTATATTGTTTGTAACAATTTTCAATGTAAAGGAAATAACACGATTTCTGTTAACTTTCAATTAATCTTTAAAAGTGATATTTGCCTAGTTGAACTGTTTACAGGCTTGTCGATTTTTCTCTTTTTCATTTCCTTATAAACGCTTTACGTTACGCTGGAATGAGGCTATCATTATTACATTGTATAGTTTTAATAGTTGAATATTTTCTTTTTTTCTTTTTATACCCTCCTTAATAAGATGGGCGGTATACTAAGTTTGTCATTCCATTTACAACACTTAGAAGCAGGCTTTAGAGTATCTACAAAAAGGGTATTATCAGCATCAAAAGCTGAGTTGATCTGGACATGTATGTCCGTGTGTCTGTTTGTTGTTGGCATTCTCATGGGCGTAAAGTTTGAAATATTGAGCTGATAGTTTTTAGATCACTATTTAAAATGGGCAAAATCGTTCAAGATCCACACCCACAATCGACAAAAATCTATTCAACTGACACAAAAATTACTCTGTGAAGTTTATATTTGGTTTATATATTTATAATTATCCCATTTATGAATGTGTCAAAAATGGGCGTGGTCGGATAGCAGACACGTCCACAATCGACAAAAATCTATATATCTGCCACAAAAATTTAAATATGAACTTGAAATTTGGTATGCGTGTCTATAGTTATCCGATCCACCGATATACCAAAAATGGGCGTGGTCAGAAACGGCCACAATTTACAAAAATCCATATTACACTCGACTTGCAAGTTCATACGTAATACATACATTTTTAAAGGTCATAATCATATACCTGTCACGCCCACCATTATGTATGAGGAGGACATTTAAGAGTTGGCCTAAGCCAAATTTAAGCTATGAAGTTTAAATATTGTTTTTTTTTTTGCTTTTTTTTGTTTTTGTTTAAGAAAGGTGGTCTCTTTTTCATTTTATTTTGATAGCCTGCACCCACTTATAGCAAATAATACAATAAGCTTCTGCGGATATTTACAACACCTAAGCGATAAATGCAACACCCCCTTCTCATCTTCAAATATACCGATCGATTCCGTATCAAAATATGAATCGATTTAACCATATCCATCTGTCCGTCTGTATGTCCATGTAAATTTATGTGCAAGCTACAAGCCGCATTCTTAGGTATATTTTAATAAAATTTGGTACAAGGACACATATTAACCCAGAGAGCAACCCTATTGAAAAAATGCACCGAAGTGAACAATTCTTAGAACCACTCCCCATATGAGATTATATTGTAATGGAAGTCGCCTCTATATGACAAACATTCGCAATTTTTAATATTTTTTTGAGAAATGTTGAGGCGCAGGACACTTAACAATTGGCTATGCCTAATATGGATCCGATATTTTACAAAGTGCCTCAAATGGCAATGTCTCCCGCTTAATTTAATACAACTAACTAAGTAGTGTAGGGTATTAAAATGTTGGACTGGTTTTCTATATAAATTGGAGTTTGTTTGTTTAAATGTTTAACCGTTTTTAATTACATTTCGCGCTAATTATTAGACATTAATAAAATAAATGAAACTCTTTTGTGTGTTTTTTAATTCGTTGTAACACAAAATCTAACATCAATGCATTTTACAACTAAAGCAACAAACTTGCTTACTTACGTATAAATATGTGTCTAGCGTACGCCATTACATGTAAAGTGAAACTTTTTTATATTTTTTATTATATATATTTTTTTTTTTTGTTAATTTCACTTAAACAGGAACGCTTAACGATTCTTTTAAGAAGTGACAATTGAATGCCATTATTGTTACCGTTAAAGAGAAATTTTTTCAATTTTTGCATATATGGCGAATACGTGCCTCAGTTTTTATATTTATTGAGAGTTTATATTTCTCTTTTTTTCTCCCAACACCCAATACGTGACATGTCCACGTATTCGCATATAATGTGGTGGCCGCTCCTTCACAGAATCTGCCATCTGAGAAAATTATGACCCTTATAAAAGAGGAAGTTTTGATAACAAACATCTATAAAAACACATTTAAAACTCCTTATAGTCCGGTTTTGGTCTTAAGCGTTTATCGGTTCTTTTCATTAGTTTAAGTTTGTTCGAAATTTCGAGAACTTATCCATTAATTATTATTAACCTGCTAAGTATTATTATTATAAAAATTATTATGATTATATTATTATTATTATTATTATTCTTATTATTTTCCCCAGCGTTTCAAACTCTTTTCGAATTCATTACAAAAATAAATAAGAAAACAAAATTTGGCTTGGATCAAATGTTACATATCCTCCACATTTACAATAGTGGGCGTGACAGATATGTGATTGTACGTTAATAATGTATATATTATGTATAAGCTTCAAAGTCGAGTTTTACGTTGACTATGATTTATTATAAATTGTGGGCGTGTTTGTTATCTGACCACGCCTATTTTTAAAACATCGTTGGAGAAGATAACAATAAATATGTGTACCAAATTTCAAGTTCATAGGTCAATTTTTATGGCAGTCACAAAGATTTTTGTTGTTTGTGGGCGTGTCTGATATTCGACTGCGATCATTTTTGGCACATCGATAGATCGATTACTTGTAACTATGCCAATTTTGCCCATTTTAATTTCAATTTAATTTTAAATACTGCTCAAGAATATTTATACTTGGTAGAGCCTTTGACGCCTCCTTCTGGGTGTTGCAAACGGAAGAACAAATTTAGTATACCCTTCATCTTATAATAATAATTGCTCTGCGATTACACAGGTAATGCTTACTTAATCCCATACGTAATTTTAATATGATTACTTTTCTATTGTGGGAGAAAACATCTAAATTTAACCTTAAACTAATTTTTTGATTTATATTTATTGCAAAAGATTAAATATTTTACGTTGATTAACAAGATTTTTTTTCTGTTATGCTTTTAAAATCATAAAGAACAGTTATTCCGCTTTAATGGTCTTATACGAAAATGGTCCTGTGGCGCAATGGATAACGCGTCTGACTACGGATCAGAAGATTCCAGGTTCGAGTCCTGGCAGGATCGCTTAATTTTTTTATTTTTTTTTTTTTTACTGAACTTTGTAAATGTGATGTTTTCTTACTCTATAATATTGACACAATGCCTAAACCAATGTTAAAAAATGGTACAACAGCAAAAACTCCCTCATATACTATATTTCCTATAGGTATAAAATATTTTTAAAAAAATTGGATAAAAATTTTCTTCAATTTTAGCTACTACCACACCTCTCTATATAAATATGTCAAATTGTAAAATAAATACCAAAAATTTACCCAAAGTCTATACAAACACTCTTGTAAAAGCATACATGAGATGTACCGTTATGTTTACCATGTTTGTGTGCAATAGATAATAGATAAAAAATATAAAAAAGCATACAGTGGCATTGGTATTAGTAAAGTCAAATGTGGTACAGTACATTCATACAGATAAAATGGTTGGCGGTTGACTGTGCCGAACTGATAGCGTACCATAAAAAATGAGGATTATTATGCAAACACATGACCAGGTAGAAGTTAAATAAAACAAAATGGGAGTTGTTGGCAAAGGGAAACAAAATCACATCAGCATAGAGAATGGAGATAAATATTATAAATATATATGCATAAAATAATCTAATAAAAAACAATAAAGAATAACGTAATAAAATTATTGAATATTTTTCAACTAACCTTGATTAAAACTTCTTATAAGCTGTCAGTAATTAGTGGCATTCCTTTTCTGCCGCTTTTTGAATAAAATCCCTTTGAGTTGCTCTCCTCATTTGATTATTTGTATAAAAAAATTTTCTTTTCTTTCCTTAGGGGGAATAAACTATGCAGTAATCCCCTTTTGTTCAGAAAATTGTGTTAAACAACAATAAAAGCAACATGGGCCGCTTTTATGTGGAAATATATATAAGAGCTTCAAGTACATACTTTCATGCAAGGCTTGCTTAGAAAAATCAAAAGTACACACGCTCGCATTTATATGCCACAGTAATTTGCTGAACACATTTACAACAGACGCACGCACGCACACATAGTTGGGGAGCATTTATAGAATGGAGGCTCCCTTAAATAATGGGGCGTGAAAAGTTCACCTTTCCTAATGGATACTTGAGCAAGATTAATATTAATGAAAATCTGTTAAAAATTTCTCACATTTTCACGCGTTCGTGTTTCGGCTTCTAATTGTTTTTTTTTTTTTTACTTTTTTAAATAGCCATGTTTTTGATCGGCGTTCTCATTTCGTGAGGGAATATACGAAAAGGCACAACAAAAATTATAATTTTTTCTTTCTCCCTTCTTATGACTTGAAAAATGTATTAATTGAACTTTCTTGTGTAAATTTTTACTTTTAACATATGTTAAATGTAAGTGGGTTAAAAATAAAAAAACACTTTTCCAAATTTAATACTTTGTAAAAGCAAAGCTTCATTTTTTCCGCTAGCAAAAATTTGATTACTTGAGCACACGAACGCTTTTAATATACTAAACAACCTTATTGGACTTCTTTACAACACTGAATGAAGTTTGAATTGAGAGCATTGAAGAGTATGAAATTATATGGTACGAAAAGTTGATGGATGCTTTTTTTAGTATCAACTTTTAAGTATCAAGAAAAACGTAACATTTAGTGTTATGTTATGCTATGTCATATTTAACAGAAAACTTGATAAAGATTTCGAATAATACATAATAATAATAATTATATGTTAACGAAATTTCATTTTATCTTACAAAAACTGGTAGTTTGTTAAAGAACAAAAAAAAAAAAAAAGCTGGTATACATATCAGCAATTAGCTGTTGCGATTCTACGATCATAATTATTCCTACATTAATACAGGGCCGTTAGCTAAAATTGGTATTTTGGTCATTGGGAAAAATTCACAACCTCTTAAAATATATCCCGTAACTGTAATTAATTTGTACATAATATATAAAATACTCAAAGATTAACAATTAACATGGAGTTTTTTTTTTATTATCGAGGAGATTTTTGATTTATTATTGTAATTATTTGGATAGAAAATTTCTCATACAAGAGTACAGCATTAAACCTCTCATCACTCTTTTGATTATATTTGCGTTTTCTTGAATACATTAAGAGTTGTACTAGAAGCCATGTTTCGCTTATGACGCCTCATTGCTTCTCCTACACGTTCCACATTACCATTATCTACATCCGAACAAAATTCTGAAGCATCAGAATCTATAGTTTGCTTGTAGGGATCACGATAACTGGTGTGATAATCGCCATCATCACTAGACGACACATCTCCCACATCATCATAATTATCTTCCTCATCATCTACTCAAAAAAGATACACATGCATGCACATAAATTAATTATTTTGAAAAATAATAAAAATTTCTTATTTACCGAACACAAATCTGTCAACAGCTTTTCTTAATGCTTCCGTACTATTTTGACTTTCCTCATCTTCCGGCATATCGTCTTCATCGGGATAATCGTTAGTGAAATAATCTTCACGATTTGAATCCTCAGAATCATCATCATCATCATTGTCTGCATTATTACCATTACCCTGAAATTCCAACCAAGTGGAACGATAATCATAGTCCAGCGGACGACAACTAAATAGCAAAAAACGTTTGTTAAAGAACAAAATTACTAATGCCTGCGGGAAACTTGGTTTAAAAAACAAATGCGACTTTCGCTCATCAAGCAATAAAACAAACTCTTCTTGTGTTTAAAGTATTTTGTATGATTTTTATTGAAGTTTTGCTTTTCTTTTTCATTTTCATTTGATTTTCACAATAAACGTTAATTAGAAGATTGAAAGAAAGCATAAAAAAGTATTTTTTTTTAATAGTTTCGTTTTATTAATTATGTATTGTATTTATATTTATGCTTTGTTGGTTTTTAAACCAAGTACATGCATATAAAAACAAAATGGTTGAAAAATACAAAAAAAGGTTCGTTGATTCATCTAGAAGCAACAAGTATTCTTTTAGGGTAAATTTGAATAAAAATTACAGTTTGGAAAACTTAATACAACTTATTTTTAGGTTATGCACACCTTTGTCGAAAAAGCAAATCAAAAAAAATTGTTGTAATATTTACTACAAAATAAAAAATGGAGGAATTGTAACATTAACATTAACATTAACATTAACATAAATCTTGAGAGAATGTTTTCTCCACAATTTAACCGTTCAATTTGCTCTATCCATCATCTTCTCCTTCTTTTTCCTTTTCTTTTTCATTTTCATTTTTATTTTCTTCTTCTAATTTCTTATTAGCTTGATGCTTTAGTTAACTGTTAATTATATGTGGGAATGTGTATTTATTCCTAACTATTGTTTTACGTTTTTCTTATATGGTACATGCATACATACATAGATTAAGGACCATTTTAACTTAAGAGCTCATTTTTGCTGAGGACTACCAATATGTTTGCAGATTATTAGCATCTTGACAATAATTGAAAGAATATTGAAGCCTGTTTGTTTGTTTGTTTGTTTGTGTATAAATATGTGAGTATAAAAAATATAGATTGCGTATGGAAAAAAACAAACAAATGGAAGAAAAAAAAGTTACATTAATAAAACAAATACAATGAATGGCATAAGAAAACGTGTTTCGGCAGTTTTCACATAAAAAAAAAAAACATAAAAAACAAAAAAAAAACTAAAGAACTTTTCAAGTTTTGAAAAAAAAAAAAAGTAAAAAAATAAAATAAAAAACAAACAACCCTACACATATAATGTAAAATGTCTTCTTACATGATGAGATAATTTGTACGCATAAGTATAACTACATGAGGCACAAACCTTAAATGATAATCCTCCAACAAATCAACAGAGTCGCTAGAGAAGGGTTCATTTTCAGGGAAATATAAATCGTACACGTAGCCATTATCCGAATCAACTGTACTGTTTTGACTTCCAGCTGCTGCCAGTGCTGCTGCCGATGTAGACGGCTGTGGTTCATTTTCATTAAAAGGAGCACTGCTGATATCTAAATGATCACTACTTGGCTGTATATTGTCAGTTTGTTGCTTTTCAATATCCACTATAGTCAGATTTTTGGTTATTTGATTTTCATATTCAACACCCTCAGCATCAGCGTCTAGAGTTGTTCTCATGCAGTTCACCACACGAAATCTTTGCTCTTGTACATGTTTGCGCATTTCCTGACGTGCTTTATCCATCAAATTTGTTGGCTGTTTTGATTTTTGTGTCACCATTGTTCTGGCTTCAGCTTTAGAAAGTCTGGCGTATTCGGTAATGGCCTTGTCATCGTTCTAAAAATGACAAACACATTTTTTTATATTTACTTAAAAAAAAAGCGCGTTAAAGAGTTTTACCTGCTCCTTTATGGTGCCCGCAAATTTCAATAACGTGGTTATCTCTTGTTTGTTAGTTGTTGTACCACTGCTTTCAGTGGTTATACTTTTATTTGCTTCCTCTATGTCTACACGACGCCGTTTAGCATTCAGGACAAAGGCCGACAAAGGCTCTTCGTCAATGCGACGCTTTACACGCACCACAGCAGGCATTTATTATTGATTATTCAAATATATGACTTATTTTAATATCTAACTTAAATTAATTTTCTGTAAACGTTGGAGTTTTACTTTATTTTTACTGAAAATTCCTTTTTCTCTTAAAATTATATTAAACTTATGGCGTCTATGACCCTTTGCTAATACAACAAAAATTGCACTGCTGTTTATTACAGTTTGGTACTTGTTCTTTTTAGCTGTTATAATACTAAGCTTCTTCATTCTAATCGCATTACTGTCATTCACAATAAATAATGTTTTATATACTGTTTCAATATATTCTCACGAAGGCATAATATAAATATAATTCATAATTAAATATAATTCAATCAAATTGATTGTAAACAAAATATTGTACGTTCTTATATATATAAGAAAAAAAAAATTAATAAAAGTTAAAAGCATGTCATTCACATTGATTGTTTTAAATAAAATAGACATTTTTACTAGGATTTCTTCAGTTAAAATGGGGATGTTTTTACCACACAAGACGCTTTTTCGTTTTTGGCAGTCATCAATGCAATACAAAGCCCAAACACACTCGCGCTTATGCATATACGAAATGTTTACGTATGCATATATAAGAAATGTCGAATACACCACGGTTTACACCACGAATAAATTTGATTTATATTTGAAAACATTTATCTATAGTAGTTAATTTTATTCTCTTTGAAAGCACATTTAAAGCATTACTAGGAATTTGTTTTTGAAACAATAATTTTTAATTTGTAGTATACAGTATGATATATATATGTCTGTCCCGATTACTTAATCTGGATACAGGTAATCTTGGAGGATATTTTGAAAAGCAATTTTAATTTTACCACGATCACGACCATTTAATTTCTGTATATCAGGCAGCAGACTCATTAAAAACATGGCATCAGGATCCGTTTTACAATCACATAATTCAGGACTGGACACAGCGGAACTACTAAGAAGGTTGGATGCTGTTGTTACATTCGCCGTGGTTGAGTTGTTCGAATTTGTAGTTAAACTGGACAAGTCAAAACGGTTCGTATGATGATGGTGCTGTTGATTGTGCGGACTATGTCCAAAGTGATTGTGATAAAACGAAGTACTGCTGCGCGTTGCATTCGCCTCGACATCACTGCTATTGGCTGAATTGCTGCTTAATGAATTATTGATATTAGCGGCACTTTGTGTCGTGGTGCTTACAGTATCCAAGGGCTTGGCAAAAGTAGGTCTTACAAATGATACATTATTGTTAGTGTTAGGGTTGTTGGAAGAGGCTATTGTAGTGATATTTATACTTGGCATGTAGCCATCCTGAGACTTGGCCCGTTTGGCACGGAATTCGTCATAAAATGTTCTCGTCTGCAAACGTTGTAAATGCTGTATACGTTGCTGCTGCTGTTGTCGTTTTTCCATTGTCCCCAAAATAAAACAGCGCAAGTCCTGATCATCCTGCTCAGTTTCCGGTTCAGCTTCATCTTCTGCATTGTTAAGATGTTGATGTGAATGCTCCGTTTCATATTCATCCGGATTATCTTCACATTCTGATTTAATATCATTTGCCAAAGTAGAGTGGACAAATTGCTGCCGATGTGCGCTTGTATTTTCTTCAATGATGTCATCCAATTCCGAAGCATTGGGTTCAGCTTCATCTAAATATTCTAAATAATTATCCAATTGATGCGGTTGTGCCGGTGACGTTGAATTTATGTTATGGGAAACCAATAATTTTTCATTGGCCGAATACGCTGCAGCTCGTTCACGCTGCAAACGATTAGACAATGAACTAATTTGCACTAAAGCATCCTGTACTTGTGAATCTAAGGATTTGGTTTGTTGGTGCTTTCTATAATAAATACATAAATAATGCTAGTATTTAATCTACATTCCAAGTGACTTACTTCCTTAGATAAGGGTGTAAAAAAAACATGCGATCAAAATAAGTCCAACAAGGCGGTACTTTTTCTTCCAAATAGTTAGTGTATTCACGGCGAAAAGAAATCCTTAAATTTGTCCACTTGGCCAAGCTTGCTCCAGCTTTAATTTATATCATAAAACTCTTTACTTTACTGGTGTGATATAATTGGTGAACACTTACGATTTTTTTCCAATTTTAAATCAACTTCTCGCCAGAAGTTCTCCACATAGGGTCTACAAAAATAATATTTGTGACGAGTATTATAAATGGCTTCATTACGTTGCACCAATTCTATTAAAGCAAACACCTCCTCCGTTAGCCAACGTGTAGAAGTGCAAGCATTTGCAGTCGTTGAAGAAGCAGCTATAGAGGAGCTGAAGTAATCAGACATTATTACAATCTTTTATGTCCATAATGTATTATATATGTTTTTTATATCTTGTAATTGTTTTTCTAACAACAGTCACGTATTTTATTTATTTTTGCAATAATGTAAAATAGTGTACGCATCTGGTTACCAAAATAAAGGACAGAGTTATCTTTTGCGTAAATGAATAACAAGCCCGTTTTAAAGTGTAATTTATATAACATAATAAATATATTTAATATTACCTTAATGTTTATAATAAGTATAAAATTTTTAATTCTTTTATAAACATGAACTATATTTTTAGGTAAGTAAAGTAAAAAATTCAATAAAACCAAACTACATGAAACGTAATATAACAACACTGTTATTTCGCTTATTTTAGAATAGATAAACATATAAATTGGCGCGCATATTATCAACGCTATTTAATTTTGCACATTCTATCGTTTTGCTGCTATATAATTTATATATTTTGATTAAATATTTGTAAGTGTATTGTGATTGAATTGAATTGTTTTGTAAAATATGGATGTAGCAGATGCCCAAATTGGTCAATTGCGCGTAAAAGATGAAGTGGGCTTACGCTGTCAAAAGCTATTTCAGGACTTTTTGGAAGAGTAAGAAATTCGTATTAGTTGATTTCAAGAAAGTAATAATTTATATAAATAAAAACCTTGTAAAGGTATAAAGAAGATGGTGAAATAAAGTATATAAAATCGGCGCAAGAGTTAGAATCACCGGATCGTTATACTCTGGAAGTTAGTTTTGATGATGTCGAGAAATATAATCAAAATCTAGCCACCACCATTATAGAAGAATATTATAGGTAAATGGACAAGTACATGGGAATATTATTAGATAAATTTTTTCCATCGTAGAATTTATCCTTACATGTGTAAAGCGGTGACCAATTTTGTTAAAGATCATATAGGCTCGAAAATGGAAAAGGATTGTTATGTCGCCTTTGCTGATGTACCCACTCGTCATAAAGTTCGCGATATGACGACATCTAAAGTGGGTGCCTTAATACGAATATCTGGTCAGGTGGTGCGTACACATCCCGTACATCCTGAATTGGTTATGGGTACATTTATGTGTTTAGACTGTCAAACTATTATACGGAACGTGGAGCAACAATTCAAGTTCACCAATCCGACCATATGCCGTAATCCGGTCTGTTCTAATCGTCGGCGTTTCATGTTAGATGTGGAAAAGTCTTTGTTTGTAGATTTCCAAAAGATACGTATTCAAGAAACACAATCCGAATTGCCACGCGGCTGTATACCGCGCTCTGTGGAGATTGTATTGCGCTCCGAATTGGTAGAAACTATCCAGGCTGGAGATCGTTACGATTTTACGGGTACACTGATAGTGGTACCTGATGTGGGAGTGCTGAGCATGCCGGGAGCTAAGGCCGATGCCACGTCTCGTCATAAGGTGGGCGAGAACGCTGAGGGTGTGACCGGTCTCAAAGCGTTGGGAATGCGCGAACTAAACTATCGCATGGCCTTCTTAGCTTGCAGCGTTCAGGCTACCACGGCACGTTTTGGTGGCACCGATTTACCTTTAGCCGACGTAACCGCCGAGGACATGAAGAAACAAATGTCTGATACTGAATGGAATAAAATCTATGAGATGTCGTGTGATCGCAATTTGTACAATAATCTGATTAACTGTTTGTTTCCTTCAATATACGGCAACGATGAAGTGAAGCGCGGCATTTTGTTGCAATTGTTTAGCGGTGTGGCCAAGACTACACATGAAAGTAAGTTCTACTACAATTACGGGTAATAACTGAAACACTAAAGACGATTCCTTTAGAGACCTCCTTGCGTGGCGACATTAATGTATGCGTAGTGGGTGACCCGAGTACTGCCAAATCGCAATTCCTTAAACAAGTGGCTGATTTTTCTCCACGCGCTGTCTACACCTCGGGCAAAGCCTCCTCAGCTGCTGGCCTTACCGCGGCCGTGGTAAGGGACGAAGAAAGCTTTGACTTTGTTATAGAAGCTGGTGCCTTGATGCTGGCCGACAATGGCATCTGCTGTATCGATGAATTTGATAAAATGGATTTACGCGATCAAGTGGCCATCCATGAAGCTATGGAACAGCAGACTATTTCCATAGCAAAGGCGGGCGTTCGTGCTACTCTAAATGCACGCACTTCCATCTTGGCAGCTGCCAATCCAATCAATGGTCGCTACGATCGTTCCAAGAGTTTGCAACAGAACATCCAACTGTCCGCGCCCATTATGTCCCGCTTTGATTTGTTTTTCATTTTGGTGGATGAATGTAACGAAGTGGTGGATTATGCTATCGCACGGAAAATTGTAGATCTGCACTCCAACATCGAGGGCACCATAGAACGCACTTATACGCGTGAAGAGGTCTTACGTTACATAACGTTTGCGCGCCAATTCAAACCGATTATAGGTGAGAAGGCGGGTAAATTGCTGGTGGAGAATTATGGTCATTTGAGACAACGTAATTCTGGCACAAGTTCCACCAGCACCTGGCGCATAACCGTACGGCAATTGGAGTCTATGATACGATTAAGTGAAGCCATGGCCAAGTTGGAGTGCATGAACGAGGTGCAGGAACATCATGTTAGGGAAGCGTTTCGCTTATTGAACAAGTCAATTATACGTGTGGAACAGCCCGACATACATTTGGACGATGATGATATAGATGCCGAGTTTGGTGGCGATGTTGAAATGGAGCAAATTGATGAAAATCCAGAACTCAGTACGTCTGCGAATGCTGCCAGCGCTGGAGGGGAAGCTTTGCAAAAGACCAAGCTGAAGATATCCTTCGAGGATTATAAAAATCTCACCACGATTTTGGTGCTACATATGCGCCAACAGGAGGAGCGTTGTGAGTTACAGAAAACCGCCGAGGCCAGCATGAAACGCAGTGCCTTGGTGGCCTGGTATTTAGAAGAGATGGCCGATCAAATTGAAACTGAAGAAGATTGCATAACAGTGAAAAATTTGGTGGAGAAGGTATTGGATCGTCTCATTTACCATGACCAGGTGATTATACCGTTAAGAACGGGGGAGTTGAGAAGACGTGGCAAAAGTCCAAAACGCTCCGAAAAGTATGACAAAGACGATGATCCCGTACTGGTAGTCCATCCCAATTATATAATTGATTAAGTTGTGTTCGCCGTCACATTTGTTTCAACACGTTTTTCTTTTTATTATCATTTGGAATAAAATTGGAGCAAAATTCATTTTCTACTTATTAAGTATAAGCTAGTGAAAGGTTGCGCTGTGAATTCCATACGTTTTATTTAATTTAATAAATGTATTTTTGTGCTTAAAAATATTAATGAGTTAAAAAAATGACAGATCATGCGGAGCGCCACAGCTGCTGCGTGGGGATGTTTAACTTTCATCATCTTCAATCTTGGGTGCCAAATAGTAACGGATGTGGCCCAAGTCGGGTATGCGATATTCAACAACTAACGGCACATCCGCTGACATGGATAACTGTACTTGCGACGATAAGGGCGTAGCTTTGGTGAATGCATTTAAGTAGCGACAGGCAAACGTTAGAGACACCGGCTCCTGCATCTCAATAATAACGGCTTCCTCCTCTTTGTCTACGGTAGAGGTTTGGGCCAATTTTACATTGGCCGAACCCAAGTCACCAGTGGCGGAAAATTTCACACCTTCTTTGGTGCAACATATGACCATGCTTTCGCTGAATTGTGCCAAGTCACGGCAAATGCGCGAAAATTCATTGGCCGGCATACGCACCACACACGAATAATCAGTCTCCGGTATGCCCAAATGTTCTTGATCCAAATTCATTAATTTCATTTCATAATCGGACACTTTCTCATGGTTTTGTGATTCAAACATAAATGTGACCGTATCGGCATTATCTTGAGCTTTAATAGTAACGGTATCATCATTGTTGGCACACTTTAATATCTTGGCCATGGTGCCCAAATTCATGCCCATTGATATGTTACGGTCACAGCGAAACTTATCAAAGCCATCTGAACGCATAGTCAGCGACACCAACGACACATGAGAATTGTCCATGGCTTGTAGCTAACACACAATTGTAATTTTCTTTTCTATAAACTTGAAAATATCAAAAAATTTACCTGTATGCCCGAATCGCTGCAGTCAAAGGTGCCTTCATTTAGCAAGTCTTTGATGGCATCCAAAATCTTCTTCAACGTTTGCGAATTTATTAAACGTGCCTCAAACATTTCCCTTGCGTTCTTGTTTCTTCAATTTAAAATAGTATGAATACTGAAACTTCCTTAAATATACGACCAACGCTTGCTTTGACTAAATTCTTCTTGTGAAATTTCACGCTTTCTGTGAGGTTATATGCTGGATTTTGGCGCCATATGTTATTTACAGTAAAACTTAACGAAAACAGCAGAGCCCTCTGCCCTTAAATAGCTATTAGTAGAACTTTTTCTAAAATATTTATAACATTTCATGCAGATTATACGACATTTAAAAATAATTTTGAAAGTAATCAATGAATAATCAGTTAGTCAGTCAGTCCGCAGTATTTGTTACTCTATAACAATTGTGTTGGATCTGCGCTGTAATGTGTTAACATGAGAGACTGCGTTTTATAAGGACACTCTAATATGTAATATGCTTTAAAAATACTTTTTTAAAGATATATTTTTATTAAATGAACCAATAAGAAAACTAAATACCCGCCACATCCACAACAGTGGGCGGTGGCATAATATATATATACGCCCTCTAGTAGTGTTCATATATTTATATTGCGGTCTCTTATAGAGCGCGTATGACGTATCAGTTGCAAGTCGGGTTTTATAGTGAATATGGTTTTTTGTAAATTGTGGAAGGGTATGTTATCCGACCACGCCCATTTTTAGCACATCTATGAATGGAATAATAATAAATATACAAACCAAACTTCAAGTTTAAAGGTCAATATTTGGGGCGGATATATAGATTTTTATCGATTGTGGGCATGTCTCTTATTCGACCACGCCCATTTTTGGCACATCAACGAATAGGTTAATTCTAAATAAGCAAAGTAAATTTCAACTTAATAGATCCATTTTTATGGCAAATATGTAGTTTTTGTTGATTGTGGGCGTGGCTCTTGATCGATTTTGCCCATGTCTCTAATTTCAGCTCAATATCTCAAAATGTATGCCCGTGAAAATGCCAATACCAGACGAATACACATTTGAGTTGTGTAATATTTATAATTATCTCCAGAAAAGAAATAAAAATTAATAAAAATAAAAATAAAAATAAAAATAAAAAATTTTAAACATTATGAATTTTTATTTCATATATTTGATGAATACAATTAATTTATGGGTTGTCTATGTTTCGTTCATTTTTGATGAAAAATCACTTTTTTGTATCATCACAATAATAAGAGACGGAGAATATACAGAAGACATACAGTAGAAGACAGGCATGTAATTTATTTTAGTCATATTTTACCCTCAACATAAGATGGAGCTATACAAACTTTGCTATTCTGTTTGCAACACCTAGAAGCATGCATCAGAGATCCCACAAAGATTATATATTCTTGATTAATATCAAAATCTATGTCGTTTTGGACATGTCCAACCGGGTATTTGTGTCTGTCTGTTGTTGGCATTTGTAGTTTCTGTCTGCACGGTCACAATATACAATAATAAAGCAAGGTGATACCTAACTAAAAAGATCAATTATGTATCTGCCACGCCTACTGTTTGTTTGTATAGGGTATTTAAGATTTTGCCCTTTTACCAAATACAACTTTTTTAATTGTTATGCTCTACACCATATGTGTCAAAAGGTGTATTCAGTTGATGCGGATGTTTGTAACTCCTAAACAACAAATGCCACACCCACCTGCAATTATACGGATCGATTCAAAAACAATTAAACCAGAGGTACCGTCCGTCAATCTGTCCATGTAAATTTGTGCTCAAGCTACAGGTTACATTTTTTGAGATATTTCAATGAAATTTGGTACAAGGACATTTTTTAGTCCATAGGGAAATCCAATTAAATTTGAACCGTATTGGATAATTTTTAAAACATCTTCCCATATAAGGTTGTATTTTAACGAAAGTCTTCATATGGTAAAAAAAATTACAATTTTTAATATTTTTTGACAAAATTTATCAAAGAACGGTTAATTAGCTAAATAATAGGTTGTGCCAAATTTAGGCCCGATCGGACTCTTTTTAGGACCCCTTCGCATGTAATGATATTTCATCAAGTAACTTGTACGGCACTGTCTCGCTTATATAACTACACTAATTGTAGCATAGTTTAAGGAGTTAAATGGCTCTGCATACTAAATGGTCAGGCTTAACCGACCATAACATTTCACTTGTTTTTAAATAAATAAAGATTTTTGTTTGCATGTTATCTACTCAGATAACATTTTAATTAATTCACACTAATATTAAATTTCACATAATTAGGATAAAATTTTCATCATCAATAATAAAATGTAATTTTATAGCATTCATAACAAAATAAATAAATGTTTACAGTTACAATAAATGGAATATAAAGTAAATGAATATGTTTTAGGCGGTTCAACACAACCATTTAATACCCTACACCACATGGTTTAGGCTACAATTAGTTGAGTTGCAGCAGTAAACGCATAAAATCACTTCGTGATATATCATTGTAGTAATAGGGGTTCTAAAAATGGTCGGATCGGGTCCAAAACTGGCACACTCACTTATTAAGCCAACTAACTTATCGTCACTAAAAATATTAATAATTGAGGATTTTCCTCATATAACGATTTATTTGGAAAAAGGTGCATTCCTAAAAATTAACTGATCAGGCTCAATTTAAATAGTGATCGTCCTTGGCCTAAACGACAATTCTTTGACACAAGTTTTTAAAAGTTATCCAAATTTGCGACCTCGAAATTGATTAAAAGACATACATGGATAGATAGACGGATATGGTAAAATAAATATAGATTTTGATCACTTGCCGTTTAGGAGTTGAAAGTATCCACACAAATACCATTTGTGTACAGTTATACCATTTGGTGGTGTAGGGTGTAAATATTGTACAATAAATATAGAAAGCAAACAGATGTAATTAAGCATAATCTTATATGTTTGCTTATTTGTTGTAAGGACCTGTTCATATGCAATATATCTTCATTAGGATGTTGAAGTTATTTAGGCTCCACCTGTAGGTGGAACATTCAAATTGCATTTCTGCAGTACATATACATGCTGTGACTGTGTTAGTGTTCGTACGTGTAATTGCAAGTGTGTAACGTTCAACAACAGAAATCATTTTCAGCAACAACCTTTATATTGACTTTTACTCTAATTCTACTCCTACGCACACTTCATTAATATACATATATGGTGGCAGTACAAGTGACGAATCAACTTTCACTCATTTGATGACGTCACTTAATAATATGAAAGATGATGGAAAAGCGTAAATTTTTGGTGGGAATGTATAAATGGGTCCTTATTGTGTAACAACTCATCAATGGTTTCAGTCTTTCTCTTTTTTTACACAGTTTAGTTAAGACATTAACCGTAAATTTATAACTATTCAAAAAGAGAGAGAGAGAGTGAGAGAGAGAGAGCGAGGGAGAAGAGAGCAAGGATTTAAAAAAGCACATAAAAGCCGAAAAAAAAAGCTTTTACAACAACAATGTCTAGCATAATAATAATAATAATAATAATAATAATAATAACAACAACATCAACAACAATAATAATAATGTCAATGAACAATAGCAACAGGATGTTAACGAATCACCTCCGAATCATTCATATATTGTTGCGTTGTGTAAGTTTGCATACAATTTTCTTTCTCGTTTATTAACTTCGTACAACTTCTTCTGTTCAGTCGCACTGTACAGTGGTTGTTGCTGATACGAACCGAAGCCATATAAATATAAATGCTACCACAAATAGTCGAACATTCGCTTCTATAACGTAACGCTGGAAAGGTGAAAAAACCTAAAACACAATCAGCTTGGTCTTCTTATAAAAACGATCAAGAGAAAATCTATTCAAAATAAATTCAATTTTAAATGAATTTTCCCTTTTCCATTATTTGTGAAAAAGTGGTGCATAGAAAAATACTTAAAAAAAGAATTTCATAAAAACATCTTAAAAAGATTTATTGACAGATAAAAAAAAAAAAAATTAAGTGTGTTTAAAATAAATTAAAAAATAATTATATCGATAATTTACATAAAAGGTAAGTGCAATGCTACAGTCTTGTTGGTCGAAAAGGAAATGAATAAATTCAAATCAATTTTTATACTCGGTTTAAAAAAAAATGTTTTAAAAAAATATTTCGTTTATTTTTAGAGCACAATTTTTTTGGCTTTATGCGTTTTTTTTTTTTTACAAAAAATATTTATTTATTTAATATTTTACACCTTATTTTTTTTATATATTTAATAATATTAAATTTTTATTATAATGTAAATGAATGGATTTTATTTTAGTATTTGAGTTAATTAATTTCATTATATTATATTGTTTGAGGAAATTAATAATTAAATTATTTAAAAAATAATTTAAGAAGAAAAAATAATTTAACAAGTGTAGTTTTTGATGTACTAGCACACACACATGGACTACAGCCTGCGATATGCTAGAACATTAAAAACAACACTTGTTACTAATGTTTATGGTCTGGTTTGAATAATCAAATAACAACCACTTCAAAATATTTTAATTTTTAAATTATATAGAAAAAAAAATTAATTACGATGGAATTTAAAAAATAAATTATATCTAAAAAATTACTAATTTTATGAATGAATTATTTTTTTAATTTAAAAAAAAATATTTTAAAAAAATTCTATTCCAATTACTTGTGTACTTGTGCACAAACAATCCGTGTTGCATTTATTGAGATATTTCAATGACATTGGTTACACAAATAAGTTGTGGTTTAAAGTGGAATCCTTTTGAAAATGGTTTATATGTAAATTTCTCTCCACATAACGCTCTTACTTAAAGTAATTATTAATAAAACAAAAATCCATAAATCTCGATATTTTTTGATAGACTGTGGTGAGAATAAGCCGATTGATCTATTTTTAGAACCCCATTCCCACATAACGATATTTCACGAAGTGATTTTTATATAACAATGACTCGTTCCTACGGATTCAACATAAATTCTAGTTCTATGTTGTGTAGGGTAATAAATTGTAGGGTAGAACCGGCTATTCACTTCATTACATGCAAATATATTCCATTCCGTTTAGAACACTCAGATGGAGGCCTTAAGAAAACATTCTATGTATTATAAAACCGTACCATACATAAAAACCTGACTCAATTCAGATTTGGTCGTCATTATTTGTCCGTATGTCCGTATGTTGGCACTTTTACAATTTGCATATATTGATCTGAAATTTTGAACATATCATATACTTCTAGTTTCTTCATGCAGATCGCTTTTTTAAATAGGTAAAGTTGGTTGGGGGGTCACGCCAGATTGAGCTAATGAGTTGAAATTTAGTTTACAATTAAATTATCCGTCGATGTAATTTGTGTCATTTCGTAAACTTCAATCAGAGTAATGATGATTCATTGGAGTTCACAATTAATTCGCCTAAATTTTGTGGTTTGCTCAGAGAATGCCAAAAATAGAGGAAGGAAGGATATATAATAATGTTGATAGGCAGACAATGTCACAATAATTTAAATATAATAATTGATAATTGGTTCATTTATTAATTATTTTTTACGGAAAACCATATTTACTTGGTTGTCGAGTTTTGCTCATATAATCACATTTTAATCACTCACTCACTCACATATAACTGGCATAGATAGATAACAAATATGTATTTTTATTAAATTTTTTTTATCAACCTGTTGCCGGATGCATTACTTACTTACATTACTTGATAATTAACGCGAACTGTTCGAAAGTCCCCCCCGAAGGAGGTCCCAACTTTAGAACTTACTACATAGGCTATGTAAGTTCACCCCTTGGTGGCAGGGTTTTTTGCCATGCACCAATAGCGATTTTACAGCCCCCGCGAAGCTCCCACAAGGGGGCCTACCCAAGAGTACGTACTGGCAAGAACCTTAGTTCTTGGGGCTTCAGTACCCCGCGGTACCAAACTTAGTCTTTAGTAGGACTATCGATCACTTGATCTCCCAACTTTGGGCAGCCTATTGCCCATGGGTTGGTATCCCATTGATATTATGTTTGCTAAAAGGTAGTTATTGATCCCAAGGAATTTTTCCAAGGGATCTTATATAATATGCTTTTTGCATTTTTGTTTTGGCCCCGTGATCTTTGGACGAAGCACCTATGCCGGTACTCCGTTTCAGGGCGGGGCCCAACATAAAGTGTACAATTTTAAATGGGCAAAATCGGTCAAGAGCCACGCCCATAATCAACAAAAATCTATATATCTGCCACAAAAAAGATTTCGCCCAAGCCATATATATTTTTATTAAATCATCACTCATCCACTCATGATTATTATAAATTTTTATATATTTTTGCTTTAAAAGAAAATGCAATTCATTCTAATTATGATTATTAAACAGTTTGTATCACAGCGACCCTGTTAATTAAGTCAACAAATTGCTGTGATAACTGTGATAAAGATGAGGATGAAAAACACAACAAAAGCACTCCAATGTCTGTAAGCTAATATAATAAATTCCAAGAAGTCCGCAAAAGAAAATTATTTAAAATCATTCCAACCCACTCACCAGTGAAAGGCTCATAATACACGTTACAATGGCTAATTTACTAATAAAAACTGGTGAATACTAAACCAAACAAACAACAACAACAACTTTAGTCAATTTTTTTTAGTATTCCTTGTAAGTTGGTGGACAAATACGCTATCAGCCAACTATTGTCCGTTGATGAGCTATAAAAAAAGTGGGAATTTAAAAAAATTAAAAAGTATGAGAAAAAGATGGAAAAAAATTGTTGAAAATTTCTGGAAAATATGCAACAATAATAAACGTTTGGTTCAAGTTGCATGTACTAAAAAAAATGAATGAATTCTTATAGAAAAGTTTTTTTTTTTTTTTTGTTCTGGTTAGAAAAGATGCGACGATAAGCAGAGAAATTTGATTTTCTAACAAATGGTTGTTAAATGAGGAGAATAGAGTTCTTCAATAAGTGAAATTTTTATATTCTCCACCTTAATGATGAGGGTATACAAAGTTTGTTTTTGCGTTTGCAACACCCATAAGGAAGCCTACAAAGTACACACATTCTTGATAAGCATCAAAATCTGTTTTCCAACCACGCCCACAATTTACAAATTATTTCCTCTATTAGAGGGAGTAAGGTGGTACATGCCAATTCCTACTGTTTTTATATGGATTTAAAATACGATTGAGACAAATTTAGTTGTTTTACTTGTTATACCATGCACTACTTTTGACAAAGGATATATTAAGTTTGAGCGGATGTTTGTAACTCACCTTCAATTATACCGATCTATTTTGAATCAAAATCTGAATCGATTTAATCATGTCCGTCTGTCTGCCTGTGTCTCCATGTAAATTTGTGCTTAAGCTGCAAGTGGCATTTCAATGAAATTTGGTACAAGGACATGTTTTAGTCCATAGGGGAATCCAATTAAATTTGAACCGTATCGGACAATTTTTAAAACATCTTCCCATATAAGGTTGTATTTTAAAAATTTACCAAAGAACGGCTAATTAGCTAAATAATAGGCTGTGCCAAATTTAGGTCCGATCGGACTATTTTTAGGACCCTTTAGCATATAATGGTATTTCATAAAGTAACTTGTACGGCAGTGCCTCGTTTAAATAACTAAACTAATTATAGCATAATGGCTTGGGGTACTAAATGATTGGATTTGACCGACTATTACAGTTTTACTTCTTTATTCTCCTATAAAGTTCTTCTTCTCATTTATTCATACAATTTTTCAGCTGTGAACATTACTTATTCATTATTACAGAGTATTGTTTGCCTAAAGAAAAGGGATTTTAGGTTAAGTAGATTTATCACTCAGGTGAAAAAAACTCAACATTAATTTACAACTTATACAAGAGTCTTTACTTTTAATCTTTATGCCCCTAGAAATTTGTCTCTTTCAAACAGACAAGACTCGTTCTACATATATGTATGATGGTACATATATTTTATTTGTATAACATTTTACTCACAATATTCCCAAAACAATTTTGAAATCTGTTACAAAAATTAAGCCATTAAGTTAGAATTTGGTGCACATATTTATAATTACCCTAAATGGGCGTGGTAGGATAACATACACGCCCACAATTTACAAAATAATACATACAAGGCGACATATATGTACATATATATATATATCTGTCACGCCCACTATTGTAAATATGGAGGGTATTTAAGATTTGGCCCAAGTTCAAATTTAGTTTTCTTACTTTTTTTTTTCTTTAAAAGAGATAAAGAACAGCTTAGAAAGACACTAGAATTTTAGTAAAACAGTTTAGCAGTAGAACAGTTTACCAGTATAACAGTTCAAAATATACGAGCACTTTACTATATAACTAAACATAATTAATTTAAACATAACTGTTTATAAGCTTGTCATTATAAAAGATTGGCAATTAGTTATAAAAGTTCAACACCACAAAATATTACAGCGATATACTTTAGTTTATTTTTTACATAAAAGTTATTGGTATAAATGGTTCTTGCAACTTCTCTTAATTAGTAAAGAATTGCAATAAAATGTGTTTAACAAGATCAGTTGCAAACATTTAACGTCAATTTATTCTTCAGTGTCTTCAGTTCGAATTCAGTAAAATTGCAATTGACACTAAATAGTATTATTAATAATTGTATAACACAAACGTGCTTGCAATAATCATGCATTCTCTGAATGACATATAACATGCATTCAATCCCCTCATAAACGATACCACAAAGAAATTATTATTCCTCGTGATGTTTGGTAAACTATTACTGATTAATAGGATTATTCTACATATCTATCAAGATACGATCAAATCATACAATTTGCTCTTTGCTATCGAAATATAATGTTTATCTCTCATCACCTCCATCATCAATAGGTGGCACCACCATCATGCAATAAGTGGCATCAATTGTTATTGAATTGCGCGTAATTGAATTGTGAAATAGTAGTAGTATGTGCAGAAACTAAAAACACAAGGTATTTCTATATAAATATCTTCGTGATATATCATTAAATGGGAAGAGGTACTAAAAGTCGTCCGATCAGGTCCAAATTTGGTCCAACCAAACATGAAGCTAATTAACTATTTTTCGCTAAACTTTGCCAAAAATATTACAAATTGGGATTTTTTTGCCACGTAAAGACTTTCATTATAATAGGACCTTTTATGGGGAGGGGTTCTAAAAATAGTCCAAATCAAAATATCTAAAAAAAATGCGACCAGTAGCTTGCGCAGAAATGTACATGAACGGACAGACGGACAGATGGTTAAACATCCGCCAAACTTAATATACCCTTTGCCACAGGCAGTGCAGGGTATTAAACCATTTAATACAAATAATGCCTACGGGATGCTTGATTTCTTTTTTATATGATTCTCATTATTATTTGTCTGTCTGCTTTTATTTGAAATTCTTAACCTTTTAATGACACTTTATACCAAAAATTGTTAAAATATCATAAAAAATCCTCTTTAAACATATTTCAATGAGACAATCTGTTGATAACGAGGATATAAAAACACGCATAAAAAACAACGTTAAATCCGTCAATCAATCAATTAGATGGTGATGTTAGCTGGCGGGCAACTCATGTCCAGCACATTCCTATAAAATCCATAACACTTTATATTACACTGACAAAAGCAAAACAACAAAAAAAGGGAATGATTTGCTTCATGCAATAGTGTATAGATAGCGAAATAAATGCAGTTTTATAATAATATCCGTATGGTTAATATTATTATTAATACTCGAACTAAGGCTCCACATATCTCGAGCTACTTACTCGTACCGCATTAACCTTAACTGTGTTACTAACCAATTGAGTTTATTATAAAATGAAATGGGAGCATAAAAGTAATAATAACGAAATCCTATATATACACACAGACTACCCATATATACACAACAATATCAATAATATATATCAGAGCATCCCAATCAGTACACCGCCAACTACAATATCAATTAATACAACAATACAGCACAAGTTGTTTTTTGTGTAGCCCCACAAGTGTCAATGATTTTATACGCATAATTAATTGTTCAATGAGAGGATGAGACTGTGCTAACATTTGTTATGGATTTATCGTTTAATTGTACATTTTCACCCTGCAGAGGTTTGCGGTTCACATGTGTTTTATGGCTTTTAATGTCAAAGGTTTATATAGTTGGTCAAAAGTGTTTGTAACATTCAGAAACGGAGCTTCAGATATTCTATTTTCTAAAATACACTTAACGCTCAATTGAGAAATTTTTTATACGAATTCAAAGTTATATGATACGAAATGTTTATTTTCACGCAGTGTTCGTTTCTTCTCAAGCATTAATTATGCGTTGAAATCGAGAGTTCAGTGTATATATAGTTATATTGATATCGTATAAGGAGTCCTTCTAATATGTAAGAAGACTTAGACTTATGGCTTAGATCAAATCTTAAATACCCTTCACATCTAATCTACAGCGAGCGTGACAGATATATACGCCGTCTCTCTGTTGAAACCTTGTATCCGTATCTCACTAGCGTAAATTTTGAGATATTGAGTTGAGTTTTTGTACAGGCACTTCTAGTTTCGTAGAACACTATTTAAAATGAGTAAAATCGGTAGAGAGTCATGCCCACAATCAACAAAAATCTATTATCTGTCACAAAAAATTAAGCCATTAAGTTGGAATTTGGTACATATATTTATAATTACCCCAAATGGGCGTGATCGGATAACAGACGCGCCCACCAATTACACAAATCTATATATCTGCCATAAAAGTTGACCTATGAACATAAAATTTGGTATGAATATCTATAGTTATCCCATCCACCAATATGCCAAAAATGGGTATGGTCAGAAACGGCCACAACTTATAAATAAACACATACTCAATAAAACTAGCCTTGCAAGCTGATACGTAATACATACATTATTAAAGGGCGCAATATATATATATCTGTCACGCCCAGTATTGTAAATGTGGGGGGTATTTAAGATTTATTTTAATTTAGTTTTCTTATTTATTTTTACTTAATTTACGAGAAGTATTAAATGAAAATATTGTATAGAGCATAAAATGGTCGGCTTGTTGGATATTTAGTTGCCAATACTTACTGAATATCGATTATATTCTACTTTCTATGCTTCAGTAATATCAAGTGCTACTTTATAATGACATCAAGTAACAGCCAGTCCCTATAAAGTTGAAATTTGAATGTGAATGTGAAAGTAAAAGAAGTAGAAAAGTCACTAAAACTTTAGGATGAACACCTTGAGTTTGAGCAATTATTAATCTTCTGCCAAGCCAAGGCAAGCCAAACCTTATTTAACATTCCATACATATAACAAAAAATTCTACATAACCGTGCATACACAACATGTAGCAGAATATGAAGGGTATTAATTCATATATAGAGATGTACGGCATAGTGTGGTAAAGCATATTTTTACTTCCATACACACACACACACACACACATTTATAATCTACCTGTTACTGTTACTGTCATATTAACATATGACAACAATAACAAAAAAAGACATGTATAAACATCACCGTAGCTATTATTTTATACATCTAAGATATGTTATAAGAGTGGGCAACTATTGGCACCCGCGACACATTGGGTTTTGTCTTGAACTCTACGAACCACATCAGCAAATTTACATGGACAGACAGACTCATTCTCAATCAAATTTTGATTCGGAATCGATCGGTAAAAAGTTAGGTGTGAAATTTGCTGTTTCGAAGTTACAAGCATTCATGCTTTACCACAGTAGGGTATAATAAGAATAAGCAAAATATGCCAAAAATTTGCTTAATAAGCAAAACAGTATCATTTGATACAAAACAGTATCATTTGATAAAAATAATTGCAGTGAGTTTCATAAAAGTTAAAAAAAAAAAAACCTGCCAAACGTTTGCGAAAAAAGCATTTCATTTAAAAATTATGCACAAAATATGTCAAAATATGCCAAAACTTGCAGTTCCCCTTGACAACTTTTAATAATTTTTCTTATACGAGTATATATTTCTTGCGGCCCTTACCTTAACTAACCACAATGCATTTTGCACCTCTCTGTTCATCATGTATTCTCTCAGGCATTACTTAGTGTTAAAATTTTATTATTGTTACATTTTTTCTATACACACACAGCAGCCATACACAAAGCTGTATAATATTTCACTGCCATTGAAATTTCACCTTAGCTGACTTTTACAAATTGTAATGTGCATATAAGTAGAGCAATGTATTGTGTGTAGCATATACATACATGTATAAACCTGTGAAGTGGCAAGTGTTGTGTTATAATGCTTAGGGTATTTTATGTGTGTGTGTGTGTGTTATAACATATAATCACTAACATTTCTTCGTACCGAGTTTCTATGCAACATGTTGTTGACAATAGTCGTTCATAATATTGGTAATATGATCTGCAACGCAAGCAAAAAGAGAAATGAAGAAGAAGAAACAGTAGTTGTTGATAAATGCATAAATCTGTTTGAGAGCAGGAAGGATACTTAATAAACCAATGACATTTTTATGGAGTCGTTCCTTCACGAATCATATCATACATGCTTCGCTATCATATACAAACATACCTACGTATGTTAGACTATTTAGAGAAATGTATTACTTAAAGTTCAGGTGTAAATTTCTACGTTAAGGTCATGGTGTGTTTTTACATTATTTGACATTTTTTCATTGCATAAAATAGACAAAATATTGTTATAGACTTTTGACAAAAATTTTACAATTGTCTACCATTACATTTCACATTAAATGTACCATTAAATTTGAGATTAAATGTATAACTATAAAATTTCATTGTATTTCGTTATTTGTATTGTTCTCGGTCGGTGTCTGTGTCTCTCTTGCATTCCAAACGCATTACTATACCCTTCACATAAGATAGGGCGTTTACTGTGTTTGTCAATCTATTTGCAATAACCAGAAGGAGACGTCAGAGACCCTGCAAAATGTAATAAATTATCGATTCGTATCAAAAACTGAGTCAGTCTAGACCTGTAAGCCAGTGTGTCTGTCTGTTATTGGAATTTTGAGATATTCAGCTGAAATTCTGTACAAACACTTAGATAAGATGGGCGAAATTGGCCAAGAACCACGCCCACAATTGACAAAAACCTATTTATCTGCCACACAAATTGAGTTATTCAGTTGAAATTTGGTACCCCATGCATCGATGTGCCAAAAATGTGTATGGTCGGATAACAGACACGCCAACAATTTACAAAAAAAACCATATTCAACGTTAAACTCGACTTGTAAGCTGATACGTAATACATACACTATTAGGGGGCGAAATCCTGTACCTGCCATGCCCACTGTTTGTATATAGATGTGAAGGATATTTAATGATGATTTGCTCTAAGCCAAAATTTTAATCTCTTACTTGTATTAGCTTAATTTCCAGCACAAGGATAAAATAACATTTTGTTTTCATTTGAAAACACGCATTCCCCTAAAATACAAAATAATTTTGTCTAAAACAATATCATGCAAGTACCATATGAGTATGTTTACGATTACATATACCATTTATTGTGTTGTGAAACTATATAAAGTTCATTTCTTTGTTTAGTAATGTTGTGCGGTGTCTCCACTTTATATTATATAATATTTATTTAGATTGCAAAAGCGTGCATAGAAAATATATATTTAATTAAAATGGAGAAAAATGTAAATTTTTAAAATCATCACATGTCATCAACATATGTCTCGATTAGAATGTGTCATCATCATAAAGAAGTGATTACAAAATCGTTAGAGTGTATATAGTGTACTTTTTTATTAAACCAATTATTTGTGTTGGTCAACTAATGAAAAAACATTTGAAAAAGCTGCTCTTTAATAAAAATATATATTTAGTCCGTACGTCCATATACAGTGTTTAATGCCTAACTCATTAACTAAGCTGGTCTGGATTGGTCTAAAGTTTCACATTGGAATACTGAAGAACTGCTTAAGTTGTACTCCAATATTGAATTATTTAATCTAACATTAAATGTAGATGTGTCCGTACGTCTTTATGGACTACCAGTATTTGCTCTTACTTCATTAATTACAATAATAAACTTATATAAAAACTTCTTTAAAAACTAGTAATAATCAAGATTAGTTTCAAATTATACATTTAGTTCAACAGTTGGGTAATATTGATAACTTTTGTTCTATTGAAAGCCGAGGCAAATGATCATAAACTATGTGAGTTCTAATGTCTGCCATGGCGAGTTTGATTTACCCATATGACGGAAAATGAGTCAACCAAAACAATTTTCGAGCGGCAATCGGGCAGAAGTCGCGAAATTGGGAGTTACAAACGAAAGTAATAAAAATTTATTAAAAACAAATAAGAAAACTAAATTTTTAAATCTTAACATCTACAGGCAGGAATATGAGTAAGCCTCTGTATCAGCTTGCAAGTCTAGTTTTATTTTATTTATTTATTTAAAGATTCATCCACACAACAAGACTTGCGTCTTATAGTTTAAAGTGTGGATGTACAATGTGTATATTATACATTATATTTTTAAGAAAGCAATATTAAGTAAACTTAAAAACTAATAGGCAGATAGATATAAATAATTAATAGTGAAGAAGATAGATGTTAACAAAGGAAAAAAATTATTATTCACTGAGGAGTACTCGGTATACCATTGAACTGAAAAGTTGAAGATCACGTTGCAGCTGGCAGGCAAATGGCAAATCGTTCCAAAGACGTATGGCATTAATGAAATAGTGATGTTCAGACAATGCTCGGCGAAATCTAAATTGGATCAAGTAACATCCCCGACTGGAACGGGCAAAGCGAAGACGTTCAAACAAGTAGGTTGGTACACCAGTATAGATGACTTTGTGCAAGAATAAAATACTACGGAATTTAAGCAGTTGGTTAAAGTTGAGGCAGTAAAGTCCCGTCGAGTAGTCGGATATACGGTCGTATCTTTTAAGATCGTATGCAAAACGTACAATGTTATTATAGACAACATTCAACACGCGTCTGTGTTCAGCATTACAATTAGAGAAGACCTCATATCCGTACAACAATGTTGGCATTAGATAAGTTTTGGCAAGAAGTACACGTATCTTATGTGGCAGGCACTTTTGTGTTGAGGAAAGCGTACATAGCATAGAGTAGGTTCTACCAACTACGATTTTTGGCCGTTGAAACTTTCTCAATGACAGCGTTTTACGTTGAATATGGTTTTTTTTGTAAATTGTTGGCATGTCTGTTATCCGACCATACACATTTTTGGCACATCGATGCATGGAGTAATTATAAATATATGTGCCAAATTTCAATTCTGGTTCTTGGCCGATTTTGCCCATTTTGAATAGCTATACGTTTGCAAAAATGTCTCTAAAGCCTCCTTTTAGGTGTTGCAAACAGATTATCAAACTTAGTATGCCCTTTACCTTATGTAGAGGGTATAATATATATAGCAAATATGCGCCATAAAACCGAAATTTTGAACAAAATAAATGTTAAAACTTTGATATACGTTGCTGCAGGATATAACATACATAAGGAGACTGCCGCTTCCCTTTTAATATTCTGCTCAAATAATCACCTCTTCTGCTCGATGATTATTTTCTTACAATCAATCAGAAAGTTATCAATTTATTTAAATGCTCCAGATCGGACCCCCTCCTTATTATAAGGTCCTCTTTATATGGGAAAGAATTGCAATTCTTAATATTCTGTGATAACATTATGTGTAGGATAGAAAAGTAGCTTCATATTTGGATGTAAAAATTTGTACCCGGTCGGACCATTTTTAGAACGGCAATGCTTAGCATAATTTGTATGTAGGGTAATGGTCAGGTATGACTGACTAAAAAATTTTCACTTGTTTTATTAAAACTTTTAGGGTTTATAAGATTTCTTCCTAGCGATATATACATAGTTCTAATCACGTCTATATACTTTTATTTTTGATTTTAATTGATAAAGCAACAGGTGTTTTTAACAATCAAGAAAACTAAATTTGGCGTAGGTCAAATCTTAAATATCTTCCACATCTACAATAGTGGGTGTGACAGGTATGTGCTTACGACCTCTAATAGTGTATGAATTACGTATCAGCTTGAAAGTTGAGCTTCACGTAGAGTATAATTTTTTGTAAATTGTGGTCGCGTCTGTTATTTGACCACGCCTTTTCCATCGATGGATGAAATAACTATAGATATGTATGTCAAATGTCATAGGTCAAATTTTGAGAGATACATATATAGATGTTTATCGATTATGGGCGTGGCTATTGACCGATTTTACCCATTTTATATAATGATCTGCATGCAAAAACTAAAAGTGTTTGTTTTTGCTCAATATCTATAAATTTACGCCCACGAGAATACCAAGAACATACGGACGCACAGACACACGAACACGCATGTCTAGATTGACTCAGTTATTGATGCTTATTAAGAATATATATACTTTTTAGGGTTTCTGACCCCTTCTTCTAACTGTTGCAAATGGATTTACAAACTTAATATATCCCCCATCTTATGTGGAGGGTATAATGAAAAAATTTTTATTATCCAAGTTTATGCTTGGAATCTATAAACATTATTGTTAAGTTTAAACATGCTTTCATTTTGTCATGTATGTGCACATATGTATGTATTACACAATGCAATATCTCGGAACCATTGCATTTTGCAACATTTTATCTGTGGTACGTTACAGAGATGGATGTTTGCTGTAACAATATTTTTTCATTAAACTTATTTCAACCAATATGTTAACTAAGCAATTTTACTCACACATGTATGTATGTATATATGTGTTTTTGTGGATCCAGGTAAAGAGGGAAAGTCTGTGTTGTTTAATAAGATGTCAATCTTCTATGTTTGAACACATGTTGCTTGTTGTGCATGTAAAAAACAAAAAAAAAAAAAAAAAAAAAATTTACACTTGAACAGTTTGTGTGCTCTAAAATTATTTTATACTGTATAATCAACATTGTAGATTTCTTTTTGAGAATATTCCAATACAATGGGTGCCGTTTAGATGAATGTCACATTCCATACTGTTGCAAAATCCTACGTTTTTAGCTTTTAATTATATACAGGTTTATATATTATCACACCACAGAAGAACACCTAACATATGTAAATATGTAAACAGGGTTAATACATGAACATTTTTTAGTTTAAGATAAATTTAAATTCTTTGGACGAATATTTGAATTTTCATGCACGAATATATTTTAAACAATAAGTTTTCTTCTGTTGACAAAGACTTAATGAATTAGTGTTTACAATGTAATAAATATTACATAAATGTAAATGTATTGTACATATATACATATGTCACTTTATGTCATTTTATGCTTTATATACATTTTTACACATAATCCTTTAAGTAAATTCGATATGAATTATTTTGTAAAAGATAAATATCACTTGGATTTCTACAACACAAACACATACATTTTATTTACACACTATTTGAATATATATTTCATAAAAACAAGTAAGAAATTGAAAAAAAATATATATATATTGAAAATGGACCAAATGTGACGATTTTTAGTAACTATGTTCATATAACGCTCTAGTATAAAGGAACTCTTTATATGATCAATAATTCCAAATTTTGATATTTTTGTGGTAAAATTGTGTTGAAGAAGATATAATTGGCCAGATGTGAACCCGAGATGATCACTCTAGAATAAGTCTTCGACTTATGTAAAAATGCCGCCTGTTTAGTGAGGGATTGTTGTGATATAATTTGTGCAACTAAGTGTGAGTAGGGTGTTAAATGGTCGGCTACAGACGACTATAATATTTTCACTTGTTTATAATAAAATACAAATTTCTAATGAAAGATATTAAAGAGATATGGAAGTTAGTTGTAGTCTCCTTTGAATTAATACAATTATTAAACACTAAGTACACTAAACGTCACGCCTACCACATTATTTTATATAAAGATTTTCGTTTCATATACGTTTCATACTGGCTTAAGTATTATTTTTACCAAGAACAAAAGTATCATTTAACTGTGCAAAATTAATGTGTTGGGCACTTGTTAAAATTAAAGTGCTTGTCAACATAACAGCAGTACTCCATGGGGAGAAATTTGTTGAAAAAACTATATTTCAAATAACCCGCGGAGAAATTAATTCACAAAATTTTATGTTTAGAAAAAATAGAAGTATTTTTTATATATTATTGAATAATTTTAACCAACTGTTTGTTTAGAGTTATTTATTGTTATATGCTGCTTGTATAGGGAATGGAAGGTATTTAAGGTTTAAACTCAGTCAAATTTTAGTTTGTAACTTACCTACAATTATAGCGATTGATTTGGAATCAAAATTTAAATCGATTTAACAATTTTCGTCTGTGGGTCTTTTGTTTTAGATATTTCGTTGAAAGTTGGTACAAGATTATGTATTGATTCAAAGAGGAATTCTATTGAAATTGAAATGAATCAGACCATTTTTAGATCCCCTCCCCATATAAGGTTCCATTATAATGGAAAACTTTCTATGGCAAAAAATAGCAATTATTAGCATTTTTGAACAAAATATGATGAGGACTATTTAATTAGCTTTATGTCTGCTTGTGCCAAATTTAGATCCGATCTAACTATTTTTAGAACCCCTTCCCATGTAATTATATTTCACGAAGTAACTTATATGGCCATACCTTGTGTTTATTGAGACAACTAATTATAGGAGGTAAATGGTGTGGGGTATTAAAAGGCCGCGCTTGACCGACTATAATATTTTTACTTGTTTTTTGTTATCATTCTTTTTACACAATTTAAATCTTTGTTAATTGTTTTATATGAAAATATCCGTAAACATTTTGTACTGTTTTGAAGAAGTGTACAAAAAATTATGCACATACATATATATGTAGTGTATGCAACAATGTCAGTAGCTTAATTAGTTTGTAAATGGAGAACATTTACTGATACAGTAAATGTGCCTGCAACATAAACATTTTTACAATTTTTATATTACGCGCACAATTTATAGGTTAGAACAAGTGTTGCAAAAAAAAAATAAAACACTTGATTAAAATTCATTGTCATTGTATATAGTTTGTTGCTTTAATAATATTAACGTACCGTAGGATACCTACTCTGTCTCGTGCTTTTTTTTTAGTAACTGGTGGTCTAAAATATGGTTCATAAGCTTGATCATTAAAACCTCATTGCGTACAACATATATATATGTTTGCCATGTAAACATGAAAAAAGGAATTCCAACAAAATAACAGCTTAACATAATTTCCCAGTTGCTCAAGGAGCCATAATTTGTAACAGCACAAGGTTCCTTTTACTTCTTCCTTTTGCTTCATTTTGATTCCTATTAAAAGGCGGACAAGAAGCTGATATATAGGAAAAACGTATGTATCTCAGGAGATAGGGTATATATGTGTTATGTATAAAACTTAACATATTTCGTCTAGCGTTTTATTTGACTTTTCGGTCAGGATTACGTACCTTTATACCCTTCACATAAGATGGGGGTATGCTTTACAAAAGTTTATATATTCTTGAGCAGCATAAAAATCTAAATCGATCTAAGCATGGCTGTTATTGGAACACCCATTGGCGTAAATATTGATATGTAGGGTTAACATTTTTTTATACACATATCTATACAATTTTCTATTGAAAATAAAAATTTCAAATTAATTTGAACTACACTCCTTAGCTCCTTTGAAGTTGGAATTTTATTTGAAAATGGAAACAAAATTGAGTATAACTTTTTTAATTATTTTCAATAAACTCTTTCAAATTCAAATAAAATTTTTTCAAATTCAAATGAAATTCCTCCATTTACGAGAGAACGGAACATTTCCATTTGAATTTCAATTGGAAATCTTCCATATTACTAATAGTATGAATAATGAAATTATTTTCAAATTTATCTCAATAGTAATAAATGTCTGGGCATCCTTTTCTGTACTGGAAATATCTGCTTGAATGTAGTGCTTAAGAAATATGATCTCAACTCTGACTGACAATTGCAGAGATTTTGAAAATTGCCGTTTTACTGACGCATACAATACTTTTACGTATTAACCACATACGTTACAACATCTCTTTATAAATAAAAGGCCAATAAAATTCAAGGCAATTAACAACATCAAATAGTCCTTGTTAAATCTATTATTATAATTTTATGATGATGTTACTTAAAAGCTTAAAAATTGAAATGTGTGTACATATAATGAATAAGTGAATGTGATGGTGTAGGTGTGTACGGTATAGCGTAAATAATGTTCTCATAAATTTTATAATGATAAACAATATGGTTGCAATATTTATGTGGTTTCTTTTTTTTTTTTTTTCATTCCTCACATCCGCCATAAGCCCACAATCGTTTATTATAGTATAACACTTTAAGCTGCTTAAGTACGTGTATAAATAAATAACCAAGTGGTACAAGTGGTATATGCCTGAACAGCAAATAAATTTTATGTTAGCATTTGTGTATGGAGAAAGTCTTTCTTTTATTACTGAAAAGGCGACTTTTTGCCAAAACTATAAAAAACAAATATTTCTTTTTTAGGTTGTCAATAATTTGAAGAGTGGAATTTACGAACATTTATAACGTTATAATGTCTCCGCATTAGCCGAACCCATAAAATTCGATTCTCTAATGCGGGAGGCCTGAGTTTGATTCCCGTATAATTGCGAGTTTTAAATTGAATTCTATCTATGGGGAGTTACGGTGAGCCCGGTACACGATGGTCTTAAAAAGTCCTCCTTGGCATTACAAACATTTTGGAAATTATACATACTTCATGCCCCCTATTTATAAATAATATAAGCTTTGGCCAACTTGTCAAATGTTACCTTTTTTTACATCACTATTATGTTTTTATTTATTTATTATTTGTATGTAATCTTTACGATTTTTCAATCATAAAAATCTCTTTAATCTCAATCATTGAACTGATTGATTGAATGTATAATTGGTGTTTTAATAATACATTATAATTTATTGCACAGATAATATGTATGTAAATAGGAGGAATTTCTTACACAGAATTATAGTTTAAAGTTTAAATCATTCTACACTATAGCACATGTGGTAAGAGGGTATATTAAGTTAGTGCGGACCACCTTCAATTAAACCGATCAATTTAGAATGAAAATCTAAGTCGATTTAATCAAGTTGTGTGTCTGTCTGTCCATGTAAAAAGTTGAACTTTTTGAGATATTTCGACGAAATTCAATACAAGAATGTGTATTGGCTCAAAGAGGAACCCTATTGATAATGGACCAAATTGTTTAATATTTAGAACCCCTCTTCATAGGTCCCATTATAATGGAAGTGTTTAAAAGGGAAAAAAATCGCAATTCTTATAATTTTTTTTGACAAAAATGGGTAAAAATAGTCAATTAGCTTAATAGTTGGCTATGGCAAATTTGGATCCGATCTATTTTTAAGACCCCTTCGCATATAATGATATATCATGCACAAATACTCGCAAGGCAATAACACGCGCTTACTGACTCAACTATACTAGTTGTAGCGTAATTTATGAAGTTAAGTGGTGTGACCGACTATAACGTTTTCATTTCTTTAAAAAACAGTTTTTATCAATTATTTGATTGTAATTTTCTTTTACATTAAAGCAACTCTGTTGCTTTTGTCCAATTTAAATAGAAACCTACGAACAAACACGCGGATGGACGTGCTTAAATCGAATCAGTTAGTGGTGCTCATTAACCTCATCATGTAAAAAAATTTAAAGCTTTCAAACACAAACAATCGCTTTAATGTTGTTGTTTTCTCAAAAAATGATGTTTGCTGCCTTTCACTCATTCTTCTCTCTCTCTCTTCCATTACTATATATTTCTTCATTTCTACAGTAATTTTATGTATTTTGACAAGTACATACATAAGTACTTATTTGAAATAGTTTCTAGGAGCAATTAAGAAATGTTTCCATTATCCTTTAAAAGAAAAGATTGTGAGTTTTTCATTTATGCCAAGTGCTAGGGCTTCATTGTCGATTAATATTCATCATTTATTGTGTTAACAGTGACAGTTTATCTAAAAAATGTATATAAACTAACAATGTTAAAAATATTACCACTTAGCGGTAGTGTATACAATTTGTATACGTGTGTGTGTATATTTTGTATATTTGTATGTATACAATCGGAAGTACATAAAGTATATATAGTATATATATTTACAATCGCAAAAGTGTCAACAACAGACAGACACACGGACATACATGTCTAGATCGATTCACTTGTGGATGCTGCTCAAGATTAAATATACTGTGTAGGTTCTCTGACGTCTTCTTCTGGATGTTGCAAATGAAATGACAAACTCCCATCTTGGAAGATTCGACACAAGTCGAAAATTAATTTTCGTACATGTTTGCACTTCCTTTATATGCCCACAATGTTACATTAAGTATTGTGTTTTATGTCTATACCCGTGGTGAAGACCCAAATAGACGGTTTTAAGGGAATTAAGCGTACCTGCGTCCCCCCCGAAGGAGGTCCCAACTTTAGAACTTACATAATAGGCTATGTAGAGTTCACCCCTTGGTGACAGGGTTTTTTGCCATGCACTACCAGCGATTTTACAGCCCCCGCGAAGCTCCCACAAGGGGGCCTACCCAAGAGTACGTACTGGCAAGAACCTTAGTTCTTGGGGCTCCAGTACCCCGCGGTACCAAACTTAGTCTTTGGCAAGACTGTCGATCACTTGATCTCCCAACTTCCGACAGCCTATTGCCCATGGGTTGGTATCCCATTTATGTTATGTTTGCTAAAAGATAGTTATTGATCCCTGGAGTTATCCAGGGGATCTTTATATAAATTGCTTTTTGCATATTATTTTGGCCCCGTGATCCTTGGACGAAGCACCTATGCTGGTACTCCGTTTCAGGGCGGGGCCCAGCCCACAATGTTACAGAGAATACTGCTATTCTTGGTACACCATCCAGTAAAAGGTTTCAAATTTTTAGTACACATATTCGTGTTGATTAACATAACCTGAGCTGATTTATACATTCCACCCCACTGTGTCCCCGCTGTGCTTGCTTAAAAGGTCTCAATAATTTACTTAAAATAATTCGATAACAGATTTTCTATAAACATTTACAAGCATCCATAGATGCAGCATCAGATACAATCACGTTTATAATTATAATATCATAAAAATATAAAAAAATTTTTAAGTGAAAAGTTTACTTTAATAATAATAGTTTTTCAAATAGAACACCTGGCGCTAAATCAAAGGGCCATGTGCTTTTTTGTTTTTGTGTTTTGGATTAATTTCAATTTAACTCCATAAACTACAAGGTGTCATAATAATGAATATTCAACGAATTACTATATAAAGCACACCATAATTCAATACTAATTAGGTAGTGTAAAATAATCTCCTCCATTGCGTAATTCTCAAATGAGATTTGCAACCAAAAGCAAAAAGCATTTCAATTAAATTTTGGCAGCATGTTTTTTAATTATTCATGACTAATATGTAGGTGTTTATAGGATTAAATACAATAACTTAATTACATGTAAAGTACATATAATGTAACAAGTATGTATGTGTTAATCAATATGTAAATGTCTGAAAATGTCATAATTAAATTATATATGAATTATTTTTCAATAATTTTCTTAGTGATAAAGGTGTTCTGACTTTTGCTATTTCGTTTGGAGACCCTGCAAAATATATGCATCGATTTAGTCTTGTCCGGCCGTCTGTCCATGTACCTATTGTTGGAATCTGCTCATAGTAGTAAATTTTGCGGCATCAAGTTGATATTTTGTAGGCAGGTTTCTATTTAAATTGGACAAAATCGGCAAATTGTCACGCCCACATGGTTCAAAAATCTCTTATTGCCCCAAAATTGGATCTATGAAGTTAAAATTTCGTACACACGTGTACAATTAAGGCATCCAAGAATGTAACAAAAATGGGCGCGGTTGGATAAGAGGCGGGTTCGTATTTTAAGAAAAAATCTTTTTCTATACCGAATCTGATGCATAAGTTGAGACATATTACTTACATTGTTACACCTACGTTATTACCTACTTGCCAGGCTCACTGTTTGCCTATGGAGGTGAAAAGTATTTAAGTATTTAAGGTTTGGTTCAAAATAAATTTGATTTTTTCTAAAAATGAATTTTTTTTCTGTAAATCCAGAAAGTTTTGCTTGAATAATGATAAAGATTAGGAGACCAAACATAACCTTTGTTTTCTGAAGTTTGAAACCATCAACTACAAGCAACAAGTACCATGTAATAAAAAATGAATGAAATTTTTTTTTTTTGTTGATTACTAACATCTTTCAATGTGTCAATTTTGTTATTGTAATCTAACATAAGCTACAAATATGCTTATAGTAGAAATCAGCCTCTGTGACCAAAAAAAGTGAACGGATAAAGGAACAATCTTACTGGAGCATACAACACAAGAAATATATGGTGTACATGTCGAAACATTCACTTCACTTCACTTCCTCTGCTGTTCCAATGTATTTTTTTTTATTGCATCCATACGATAAACAAGTCATTTCCCTAGATTACATCGGCACAGTGAATGAATTAACAGTAGATCTTGAAAGTAATAAATATAAAATGTCCATCTGTACCATTTACTATTCTATACTGCTGCTGGAGTGTCTTAGTTTATCTAAATGGTTTCTTATTTTAATTGGGTCTCTCATTAGCCGTAACATGCGAGTTTCTAATGCGAGTAAAACAGCGGGACTGGAATCTGTCAAATAATAGATATTCTAAATTAAATCCTTTCTTTGAGTGGTAAATGAATTTGAATTCAATCTATTGTCTCTTGAGTAGCTGAGTTGCCTAAGGCTTTGTCTTGTTAAACTTTGCGCGCGGGTTTAAATCTAGCTGAAAATCAAATGAAAAATGAAAAAAAATTATCCGCAGGTAAAAAAATATAATGTAAATTTCGAAGTTGGTTGTATAGACGAATGAGCGGGAAATCTTGCAAAAAGTCATAAGTTTTTTTTTATGGCCAGTAAGATCTGTACGGTATTACCGGAGGATCTAGGGTTACTAGCACATGCAAAGATTTTCGATCTCAAACGATTTTTTAACATCACCTGGACGATTACCCAGAGCATTACGGTACGCTTTTGCTGGTAAAACAATGGGCCCACATATTGGCCTAAGTGAAAAGCCTTTTGACGTGCACCCGATCAACCTATATGGTACGCGTATTTCCAATGTCTGCCTATTATTAAAAATAGACAAAATTTAGATTGGTTAACAAATCAGTTGGTGGCCCCAGCCTTAGTCAATAAAAATCTCTATGGCTATAAAGTTTCAAATTTATTCAGTAAAAATCGATAATATCGAATAACATAATTTACAAAAAAAAAAAAATTTTTTTTTGAATAAAAGACGATCTTCAAGGTATTTCTTAGGACACTATTGCCATACACTTTGTTTCTACAGCGTCCTATTGAAGTATGTTCTACATTTTACCCCAATAGTAATAGTCAGTACTGAAGGATACGCCTCCTTCTGGCTATACCAAATGGAATAACACACTTAATATATTAAGGCTAACGCATCTCATGTGAAGGATGGCAAACATTGTTATACCACATTATAGTCGGATGCACTGTTGTTCTCTTTAAGCCAAAGATAGCATTCAATATCATCATCATTGCATTTGTATTCAAGAGTTTGACAAGACTTCGATGCTGGTAAAATGACTTTTTTATTATGTCAGGGCATCAACAACAGTTGGCAGGCCTGCGTCACTATGATGCAATAGCACAGCATGAACAATAATAATATGTTGCAAACAGGGTTATTTTAATAATTTCACTTAATTTGATTATACTTGCATGTGATTTACATTGAATATCAAAGTAAACTCGGGAGGTTAAGGTTTATTGTTAAAGATTAATTTTTTTCTTAAAAATCGACATTTTATATTAATAATTTATACAAATTTCAAGAAAAATTTCATAAACCCATTACAAAATAATTGCTCGTCTATGTGTCACACAAACAAAAGGAATTTAATTTAATTATACCATTTGGAGCCATAGGTGTATTAAGTTTATGCAGATATTTGTAATTTCTAAACGAAAAATTATACCGATACAGAATCAAAATCTGAATCAATATAACCATGTCCGTTTGTCGGTTGGTCTCTTCATGTAAATTTGTGCGCAAGCTACAGATCGAATTTTATGAGATATTTCGATGCAATGTGAAGGTAGAAGGATTGACGTAAAGAAGAACTCTATTGAAAATGGACCGAATCAGACCAATTTTAGAAACCCTCCCCATATAAGGTCCTATTATTTTTTGAAATATTTCGATGAAATTTGGTACAAGAGTATTGGTCCAAAGAGGAACTCTATTGAAAATGGACCGGATTGGATAATTTTTAGAATTTTGGTTATAATGGAGGTCTTTATACGGCAAAAAAATGTCACAATTCTTAATATTTTTTCACAATATTTAATGAAGAATAGTTAATTAGTTTAATAATTGGCTGTGCTCAATATGGAACCGATAGGATCATTGTTAGAACCCTTCCTCTTATAACGTTTTATTATCAAAGAAATCGGTTTATAAAGAAAATGCGCATTTTTTTATATTTTTTTGCCAAATTTGGTTAAGAATAGATAATAGTAAATATAAAAAATAAAATTTTCGATTTTATAAATAAAAAAATTTATTGTAAAATTTTTGAAAAATTTTTTTATCATAGAGTTTCATGAAAATATTTCAAAGGCTTCTACGATTTACAATTAGTAAGTGAAAAGTGGTTCGTAATTCATTTATATGTACTGCATGTTAAATATATTTCGTAGAAATAAAACGTAGTAGGCCATGAAAACTCAAAAGTAATTTTTTGTACAAAGCAACTTCATTTGTATAACGAATGTACAATGAAATACATGTTTGTTTGTTTTTTCTTATTTTATGAATGTATTCATTTCATATAATGTCTTAAGAAAATTTTATAAACGGAACTTTTGAGCATCCAGAAATTAAAAAAAACATTCAGAAGAGCTTCATCATTTTGTGTTGGCGTTCACACTTCAGCGCCATAAAGAAGCGCGGGGACTAAGGGTCTTATAGAGTGTAAGTTTTGCCGCACAACAGAGAGGGCTTTGCTGTTGAATTGACATTTTTAATTTATGGCATTGTTGTGGGAATCAAGCTGGGCGTGGCAGGTACACAATTACATTTGGTTTTAACAACTATTGAAGCATGTGCTGCATTTTACCAAAATTAATTTTCTGTACGTTGTCTACGTTAAATATATACACACTGACTTTCAACTTTGTTACTTTTTTTTCACATGAGATCTTTGTTAATTGTGGGCGGGGACAGATTTAACTGATTTTGGCCATCTTTAATAGAAAACTGTCTGCATAAACAAAGGATGTCTTGCAGCCCCGAAGTCTCCAGAAACCGCTACATGGATATACGGACTCACGGACATTCGTAAATAGTCTTAAATTTTGATGCTGATCAACAGTATTGTATCAGCTGTATTGTATATATACTGCGTACAATCGTTGAGGAATGTGTGAATATAATTTCTGGAAAACAATTTTGTTTGTTTTTTTTTCTTGGCAAATCGATAAAGGATAGATATGGAGATGACATCACATCTCCCCTTAGATGAAACCATAAGCCGGAGCTGTTCGGTTGTTGCGAAAGAAACTCCAATGTTACATATTCACAACCGAGACCATTAATTGTCTCTAACTCTGTTTATCATTATTTTTATATATAAGATATGAAAATTTTGAAATACTTTTCAATATATCTGGCAAGTAAAATATTGGCTTTGTTGGTTGTCATCTTTATGATGTATTTCTAGGTTGTAATCGCCCAGTTATGATGATGATGACCTTTGGTAGTGTGTTTCATGATGTATGAAAGTTGCATGAGGCACTAAGGGTAGAAAAGAGGGGTGAGGCACTATTGGTTTCAAGGGCAATTTCAATAGTTTCTGTCGATTGATGTTTGACATCTGTCCACAAAGAAGATATTTCGATCATCCCAAATTAAAACTTAACCTTTTATTTTAATCACTTTGTTTACCATGGCGTGTATCGGACATGTCAGCTAATGCTAATTTCGGAATGTATCCATGATAATAATTTATCATTCCTACAAATTATTGAGCTTGTTTATAATTAAAAAACGAATTCTACCTTCTTAGAACTTATTGTAGGCGTGTCACATCCCACCCACTTTTACATTATAAATGGATAAAGCAAAATTTCAAATTTGTTGCATTGTTGTTGTAATTGTTTAAGATATTTGGTAAATTGTTGGCATGGCTTTTAATTAATTTTAACGAGAAAGTAAAAGTGTAAAAAACAGGATGTATACAGCCACGTGGGTACTTAAAAAAACATGACGTTAACCGAGTACTCGCCATTTTATGTGTAGGGTATAAAAACAAAACAAACTTTAATAATTCAAAAGACATTCCAACTGACTTTATGTATGACATTATGTTAGAATATAAAATTGATTCATAGTTTTTTATGTCATTTCTTGAATAAAAATTTTTCATATATAATAAAATATCTGTTGTTAAAATAATTAATAAAAACTGCGTAATATAAAATATAAAACATTATGATTATAGGTGGCATGTGTGCAATACAAGTGATCAGTACAAATATGATTTGATGATTAGCTTGCAGCGAATAGTTTTTCTACACACTTCCACATATTGATTGATTTTGAGGCACACACACACAATACATTTATCAAATATCACATGATGACGTACTTGATGTTTTCATTAAAACCAAATCAACCAAATTTATCATTTATCATTTTTACAAAAAGCATTTAAGCTCAACCTTTCCGTGTTATTATTCAATCACATGGAGATTTTTTCATCATATATACTAGCTACGTTAAAACATTAAACGTTAGCCAAAACCAATGTACGGCTTTAAGGACTAATGGCAAACCATATCCTTACCGAACGTATGCTTTGTGCCGCTAAGATCTTTAATCGTTTAATAGAAAAATTCAAAGTGACTAAAAAAACACAACAAGAAATATGTCACAATCATGCATTGTGTTAACAAAGTTTTTGTGGTCAATTATGAATACATGCCGAGCAAACCTCTTCTCTTTTCAAGCCTCGAAACACAATATGTCACTGACACATAAACGAAAATTCAACATCCACCGCAACAACTGTCATTGAATATTGTGTTTGTTTGCTGGCGAAGATTGTCAAGGATGACAGTAACAACAACAATAACAACAACAAACCAAACTATATATAGGAATTTTCGAATTTTTTTCGAACGAGAAAAAAGTAGAAAGTATAAAGGAAAGAAAACTATGTATAACTGGAGGATAAATTAGAATTTCTCTTTGTACGTTCTAGGTTTGTCATTTTGTATTTATCCAGCAGCAGAATATCTCAGTCTTTATAAAATGTATACAGAGGATGGACAAAATAATATGAACATCTGATTTGAACTGCAGTCCATATCATGTTTAGTAATTTCACCAAAATGCTAAAAAGATTGGGACTCATAGAATATAAACAGAATTTTTGGTATCGCTGTCACTTAAATAAAACTTTTTTCTATAATTTACCTTAAGATGGCTTAGCACTGAATCGGCTTCATCAGTTATAAAACCTGTCACTCATAACAGTTTTCGGACGACAATCGATACGAGTTGAACCTTCAGATTAGGACGCTTTTAGGCAGGAATTTAGTCTGCTTCCTACCATATAATGTGGGGTCTTAGGACTAAAATTTCCTCCCAAGGGCGGACCCGCAGTTGATGAAGCGGTGCTTGGCACTATACCCAAATTACGTTGCAATTTTCAATGGCCCTCTTGCTATTGTAGATGGTTGTTGGTTTTGGATGGTTTAGGTATGTATTTGTTTCTGTTCAGTAGAAATTTCTTTGCTCAATTTGTCAATGGTTTTTTGAAGCACTTTAATTGTATGCAATGTCTTGCCCCGTTGCGGATCAGACGGTTCACAACGTTCCAATTACTCAAGAGCTGACTTTATTTGCTTAACATAACTTTGCAATAGCTCTTGTTTACGTCTACGCAAGCCATTGGCTAATTGAACAACAGCTTTTACTTACTCTTCTTGTTTCCTGCGGATAATAGCATTTGCAATACCGACTGGATCTGGCATACATATATTGTTTTTAAGACGTAAAGATGGCAGTTGTACGTGAGTAGCAACCACTACTGCAATGGTCACGCATTACTGGTAGTTGTTGTAGATGTGATTGACGTTGAGTCTTGTACACTAATATTTTTATCACTATTACTATTGGTTACGGCATTGTTGGAATCTCTTAGTTGTGATTGACCACTGTTTGTTGTGTTATCTGAATCAGCGGCTGGACTTGCTGGTACATTATTCAACTGATTGTTGATCGTTATCGTAAGAAACTTGAATATTTACACTTTTACCAAATTTTGCAAAATGATTATTTAAGTGAGCAATGCTGTTTAGGTCACGAGGTATCTTACGCAACTCCAAGGAACAGTTTTGCATACTAGGTAAATGCGTACCTAAACAACAGTGTACCGATAATATGCCGGTTTGCCACTGTAAGTGGACTGGCGTTCCCCATCGGTTGCTTTAGTGTGGCTTCGCGACGAAGCACTTTTCGTATGCACACCATATTGGTGGAGATGATCAGGTAGAGACTGTGTTTGTTGGAAGATCATAGGTTGGTGATGAGACGATGTGGTATTATGTGTCATCGTTAGTGCGACATTCTCATTTTGTACATGTTTGATTTTGCCCTTTATAAAAAATAATAGAAAAAGACTATAAAATGAAATTTGTTTAATTTGGAAAACAAGTGTATTATATAATTGTACCTTGTATAAATTTAGATGTTATGAAATAATTATATCAGTAATAAAACGTATTCGAACGTTTTATTAACTTACATTTTTTATTGAGGGCTAAAAAATCTTTTACTATGGTTGAAGGAAGTCTTTTTCTTTAGCTGCTTCAATATAATTTATTGTCTCACAGCTTTGATTTTGGAGTACTAATGTATCACCCCACTAACGGAATTAATTAAATGTTCATCTGAAGATATTTCAACTGCAGTGGTGGTGACATCGTTGTTGGTGGTCTCTCCGGTAGCGATATTCATTTGAAGTGCGTAGGTCCGTTGAGGAGTTATGGTAAACTCTTCAGTATTAATAGCTTCAAAGAGCCTCTCTATAAAAGATTTCGTCTCTTCACTGAGAAAAACATCCAATTGCTCAATTATGACACGTTTTAATTCTTCCTCGGGTTTACATATACATTAAAAAATTTTTTCTTATATACATATTTAGTAATTATATATTTTGTTAAACTTACAAAGGCTCTAGAACTACAACCAGACAATTTTTTTAAAGCTTCTGTAATATTTATAAGCATTTTTGCACTTAGTACAAAGTTTCCGCTCTTATTATTTTTGTCGTTATAATCTTTATTTTTATTTTTTGCACAATGCCTTTTTTTTTGTGAAATTTTTTTTTTAAATTCAAATTGATATTTTTACCTCCTATATACTTGTAAAGTATGCTTTGTTACGGATTAATATGTTTATGTATTCCATTTAGTGACACTTACATAAAACAAACAACTTGAATTTACTGGAGACAGACAAGTGCCAGTCCTTGTAAAATATTGAAAAAATTGCGATAAAAGGATGCCAACACATGACAAAATAATTGCTTAACATGACACCTCTGTGGGGATAATCGGTGCAGAATAATCGAGTTATTATACACAATTTTTAAAGATTAGATTTATTCAAATTGTTTTTATACCCTACACCGATCAGCTTCGAAACGAAAGCTGAAATGATTTAATCATGTTATCCGCGTAACGGTTAATGTTGCAGTTATTGATGAAATTTGGTCCAGAGGTCTCTGTTAAGTCAAGTTTTATTTCAAAATAAGGGTGGTCAGGGTATATTAAGTTTATGGGGAGGTTTGTAACTTCTAAACGGAAAATGGCACACCCACCTTCAATTATTCAGAATAGTGTCGTTTGTTAACATATCCACTACGCAGATGAAATTTTTTTGCATACATTTATATATTTTAAACCATTGCTACTTAAATTGTGAAAAATCGATTGGAAGGCACCCTCAGAGCCAATAAAAAAAAAACATTCCTAACTTCCACAAAAATTCATCCACGATATAGATATTTATAATTGGTGCTGCATGGCAAGCCCACAGTTTACAAAAAAAAAAATTATTTGTATAGAATCTGATCCATATTACTTACCCTATTACAAGGCATGATCTACTACTTGCTACTTACCATGCCCACTTTTTGCATATAAAGATGATGAAGAGATGTATTTTTAACTTGTTCCAAGTATTTTTATTCTATTTAATGGGAACCATTGATCATAAGTGGTGTGACTTTGACGTATTGTCGCACATAATAATTTCCATAAGAATAAATAAAAAAAAAACAAGAAAACTAAATTTGGCTTAGGCCAAATCTTAAATACCCTCCACATCTACAGTGAAAATGTTAACAATAGTGGGCATGACAGGTATATGATTACGCCCTCTAATAAGTTATGTATCGACTTTTACATGGACTGTTTTTGTAAATTGTGGGCGTTTATGTCATTAGATCATGCCCATTTTTAGAACATAGATGGATGCGATAACTATAGATATACATACCAAATTTCAAGATCAAAGGTCAAATTTTATGGCAGATATATAGATTTTTATTCATTGTGGGCGTGACTTTTATCCATCCATGTCCACTTTTGGCAAATTGATGGATGGGATGATTATAAATACATGTACCATATTTCAATCTAATAGCTTAATTTTTAAGGCAAATAAATAAATTTTTGTCGATTGTGGGTCCAATTTTGCCCATTTTAAATAGTGATATGCGTACAACAACTCAAATTATCTGTTTCTGCTCAATATTTAAATATTTATGCCAGTGAGAATACCAACAACAGACGGACATACGGACTTAAAAATATAGATCTATTCAGTTTATGATCAAGAATATATATATTTTGTAGGGTCTCTGACGCTTCCTTCTGGTTGTTGCAAACGGAATGACAAACTTAGTATACCCCCCATCTTATGTGGGGGTGTAATAAAATAGTTAACAAGAAATATGAAATGAATGCAAAACATTCCTTAACAATATCACATTCGTTCCCACTACATAATATGTCCCCTGGTAACGCTAAGGTATTGAAAACTCAATCAATAGCGATAAATCATTTGTAAACGAAATAGAGAGAATGAAAAAAAAAGACAGTATTCGGAAAAATGAAAAATAATATTGTTGAATGGATTTTAGGGAAGTGTGAACGTAAACGGCAAAATCATAAATCATAACAAGACAACTGCAACAAACTCTGTGAAATCTATAAACCATGAAGACAAATAGTCAACGGTGGGAGGATTTTGTTAAAGATATTTTATATAAATAATCCACAGTAATTATCCAAGTGTTACACAATTTATTATGAAAGAAATAAATTTTGTGTTAACATTTAACATACGAGTGCGTATAGTTGTATAATGAGTGGTTAGCAAAACATTTGTCTTATTGCCGACATATGTATTTATTGAGTTGTTTCAAAACAACACCATTGCAATATGTTTGAAAATTACTCTGTGACCTTTTTTATATGTTTAGAAATATAAAAAAGTAGAAAAAGAAACAAAAATGGAAAAAAACAAATTTTGTCTTATGTGATGTATGCATCACTACCCTATGGGTGTGACCGTTATTCAACTCCGACCATCTTTGTTACACAGATTCGTCTCCTACTTTTAAAAATATTCACAACATTTCCGCACTTTTTCTAGGAGCACGCAACACTTAAAAGGTTATTTATAAATAGAGAGCATCCTGAAAGTCAAAGTCAAGAGGGTTTACGGGTGAGAGGTCTTCAAGGTCTAAAAAAATCCATAGCGTTTTTGTAGCCGCTATGAAGTTGAAATTTAATAATTAAATTTATGTTTTCTATAAAAGGATGCGTCCTTTCAGTAGATGAGTGGACTAAGCTAAGTGTATTAGTAAACTCTGCTTGCTGTAGGACACGGGTTCAAATCCAGCTGAGGAAAAAGGTAAAAGAGTTTTTTTTAGCTGTAATTTGAACTCAAGTGTCGCGTTGGATTGGTAACCTCACCGTATACAGTTCAGGATATTATCATGAACGGTTGGTTCAATAGGCGAATGAGCTTTTAAAACGCCATACAATATAATTATTATATGGATGTGTTAAAAATGGACGTGGTTACTTGTAAAAGACGCCCACAAGTATGAGTAAAAAATTTTAACTTCATTAATGAATTTTTGTAACTAAATAGATTGATTTTTACCTACTGTGGGTGTGGCTTTTAGCCCCAAATTTCACTCAACTTCAATGGAAAATACATACGTATAAAGTTCATTTCCATACGTACATAAATAAATGTCTACAGCTTTGTGCAAATAATTTCAAAAACTTAAATAGTTTGTTCCCGGTTCAAGTGGAAATTATACTACTTCTCACTAATTGCATTAACTAACTATATAAACAAGTGAAAATGTTGTAATCAGTCAAGTCTGACCATTTAATACCCTACCCCCCACAATTCCACAAATTTTACAATTAGTTTAGTTGTAAAAGTAAACGCGAGTCATTGCCATATAAGTCAGTTTGTGAAATATTCTTATATGGAAAGGAAAGAAATATTAAGAACTTTTCTACATAAAGACTTATTCAAAATAAGGGTTCCAAAAATGGTCAAGTTTAAGGCGTTTTTAATAGTGTATATAATTGGGTTCAGACATTGTACTGCCATCTTATCAAATTTCATCGAAAACTGTGCATAAAACCTTTATTTAACACATAACAGAAGGCGGACAACCGGACATGTTTATTGAAAAGACCAATCTAGGAGTTACAAACATCCGCACAGGCTTAATATAACTTTTACCACAAATGGTGCAGGGTAAAACTATAACAAGAAGAGTTAATACTTTCCCTAAACTTTCGTTTGCAATTTAAGCTTATTTACGATGATACTGCATACCTGCTCTCTTTTGTATGTTGTAACATATAAAATTTACTTTTATGAATAATGGTGTTGATGACATGATTAAAAGGTGAATATTTTATTTTATTATTATTATTGAGACTTATTATACTCTACACTAAATTTATCATTCCGTTTGCAACACCCAGAATGGGGCGCCATTTTTATATATTGATTAGAAACAGACACTTTTAGTTTTTGCACGCATATTGGTATTTTAAAATGGGTAAAATCGGTTGAGAGCCACGCCCACAATCAACAAAAATCATGATCGGATTACAGGCACGCCCACCATTTATAAAAAAAACCATATTCCACCTAAACGCGACTTGTAAGCTGAGATGTAATGTAAACAGTATTAAATGCGAATAATTTGCCATGCCCACTATTGTAGATGTGGATACCCCCCACATCCCCCCATAAGATGCGGCCTAAGGCAAATTTAGTTTTTTTACGTGTTTTTTTATAGTTCTTTACATAAAAAATTTATTAATTTCTCTGGTTAGATAAAATTGCTTTTAGGTAGCGGGTATTATATCATAATTATTCTCATTGTGGAATATTCTTTAAACAGCGTCTTCCATTCCTTAGCACTATGCGGTATTTTACCATGTGTGGTGTTAACAGAATGTGCACTCGAATAGGGTTAATAATGTCCTGTGGTGTTGTAGTTCGTAATTAGCATTCATTTTTACTTACTAAAGCACGTTTTTGACTTTCCAGCTGGTATACAAAATTTCTTATAACAAAAATAGCAATCACGTGCTTACAACTTATATATATTCAGCTTAAAATGATATTTGTTCCAGTACATCTCAAGAACAAATTAATACTTATTAAAACCCAAAAGAGGTTCGGCTATGCTTGCCCAAGTTTTCAGCCTTAAACTTTAGGAGATTTTGTAAAGTAAGACAAGAAGTTGAACCCGTATTCCTTAACACATCCCCTGCCAAGATGTTTATTAAAAGATTCCATTCCGACGCCTTGTGTACTGTTACCGGTACACGTTCCCCGTTACGTCGTCCAAGATAGTTATAACAATAACTAATTGTACGATTCTTGCTTTTTGGAGTGTTGCCACTGAAAGCGGTACAGGTGACAAGGAAGTTTTCAATGAAACATTTATCTTTTTACTTGTTTTTATATTAATTTTTTTAAAATTTTTTATTTTGAATTTCGTTCCTTTGTGTGTTACATATATGAGCGAAATCGTGCCTAATCTTTTTTTTTTGTACAATTGAGTTTGAGTCCTTGTAAAATTGAGTATAAGATACAAAATAAACCAAACGTTTTATGCAAATAAAAAAAAAAAATATTTTTCCTCTTTCTGTTCTTGTAGATTTCCTTTTACGTGATAACTTTATAACAGCAAAAACAAGAACAAGAACAACATCAGACACCATCATTATGTACTTAAGGAGTCAATTGTTTTGCATTACCGTGGGGGCGGTGTTTATAATGTTGTTCGCCTACACTTGGGCGGAAATGGCACGTGATGATAGTGATAGTAAGTAAACCAACTTGAACACATAACTTGACCCATGTTTAACGAGTTGTTAATGGTTTGCTTTCTAGACTCATTTAACGCTTTGTATGAGAGTTTGTTGCAACGTGAATATGCGGAACCGGCTGTATTTCCCCAACACGAAGTGGAACGTAAGGCTGTACGATCGCCATCGTTACGATTACGTTTTGGACGACGTAGTGATAACGATATAATGTCGCATACACCGGAAAAACGTTGGTTTGGTGATGTCAATCAGAAACCCATACGTTCGCCATCATTACGTTTAAGATTTGGGAGACGTAGTGATCCATCAATGCCATTACTAAGCCCATTGGATATGTTAATGAATGCTCACCTCACCCAACAGAATTTTAATAACGATGATGCCAGCGATTATAATGATTTAATTAATAATTATTATGAGCGCATGACGCGCAAGCCACAACGTTTACGCTTTGGCCGTAGTGTGCCACCTTTAACAATCGCACCAAATCATGCGGAAAATAATTTTGAAGATTTGCCAAATATAAATGAAGCAAATATTGAATTGTTTAATATTGTAATGCATTCACCGCGCTTAAGGAACTTGATAATGGCTTTAGCCGAATATGAACATTTTCAAAACTTGGCCGCAGCATTAGATAATAATGAGAATGTATTAGCCGATGAGTTCGACAGAGATATACGTAAACCAGCTAGATTAAGATTTGGACGCAGTACCCCTTACAAAAACACCAACGTTAAGGAATATGTCAATAAACTGAATTTAGAAACAGTTCAGGTATGAGTATAATAAAATTAAGAAAATTTCCAAAAAATCAAATTTATCGTTATTGTACAATCTCGTTTAGGATACCCACAGCAGCCCTGTCTTAAATAAGGTGAATGAAGCAGCTGAGCAGAAAAATCAAAATTAAAGCCACAACTAAATACCGTTACAAAGCTACAGTTGGTTTGCCTTTTCTTGAAGCATAGGCAACTCGGCAAGGGCTGCAAGAAAAAATTGAAAATCTTATAAAAGAAATAATTATTCTCAATATAAAATACACTAAAATCAAAATCTCCAACAAAGCTAAGCTAACTAAAAAGAATTCGAAAAAAAGCTTTTATGTGTCCATTTATTGTCGATTGTGTATATACAAAAATAATACCAAACAAAGGCAAAGACAAACAATTTGTTGAAATATTTTTAAAAAAAATTAAAGCACAATTGTTTTAAGCAAAATTCACGGAAACACAGCACCTTACCTTACCTAACCTAACCTTTGATAATCAAAATTTTGTCTAATCATTATTATATGTCAACTAGTAACCGATCCTTATTCGAGTAAATATGTATTTTACAATTTACATTCCACACAGCAGGAAATTTGCATAAGGCGTAAAAAAATAATAAAATATTTCAGACAAATTATTTATTACTTATTTTCAAATATATGTGAAATATAGAGAAAACATTTCACTTTATTATATACACTTAATATGTAAATAAAACAACGTACATACACATATATATATATATGTATATATGTATATGTATATACGGTATATATATGGAGCACTGTTTTAATTGGGCATATATTGTATTAAAAGAGGAGGAAGAGGAGGAGAAGGAGAACATATTGTAATTATTACAACAAATATATAGAGAAATATTAAATAAATGAATTAAAAATAAAATTAAACAACAATTTTATTACCTAGGTGCCATAAAAAGCGTTTGCTACTACGAAAGATGCATTTTGGTACATTTAAGTGTAAGCAATTAATACCCATTCCCAGCACCACTGCAGACCTTTACTGCCCGATTTCCTTATTAGTCCGTTTGTAACACTTGGTTGACTTAATTTTGTCCATCTATGCGAGCGTATATTGTTCGAACGCTCATGGTCTTAAGATTATAAAACGGAGCTTAAAGCTTTAACTTCAACTAATTTATTACCGTGTAAATAAGTAAAATCCGTTAACGCCCACATGGCAAGAAAGAAATGGAAATTTGATATATGTGAATCTGTTCTAGTATGCGTTTGGATAGAAGTCATGCTCACAATTTGCCAACTGGTACTAGAGGGAGTAATCAAAGTATCAGCTCACCAACTCTTTTCATATAGATGAAGGAGTTGTTTAAGTGTAGGCGTAAGACAAATTTCGTTTTTATACCCACCATCATAATAATATTAATTTTCTGCAAACGTTTGTAACACTCTGACGCTGGTGTGCAACAACCCAAAATGTTTATTCCTGCACAGCATTGTACACAATAATTTTATATAAGTAGGTAGCTTGGTATTGAAATTGGATCAAATTAGTGAATAAATGTTACAAAACATACATTTTAGTTTTTTTTAGTTTTCTATAACCTCTACATAAGATGGAGGGTATACTAAATTTATCATTACATTTACAAAACCCAGAAGGAAGTGCAGAGACCCTACAAAGTATAAATAATCTTGATCAGCATCAAAAACTGAGTCGATTTAGAACATATGTCTGTGTGTCCATCTGTTTTTGGCATTCTTACAACAGTAAATTTTGAGTTATTGAACTGAAATTTGGTACAGAGACTATTTTCTGCACGCAGTTTGCTTTTTTAATTCATGGTGGGATAACAGAAACGCCCACAATCTTCATATCTGCCACAAAAATTGAACTAATAATTTCAAATTTGGTATATGTATCTATAATTATTCCCTCCATAAAGGTACCAAAAATGGTCATGGTGGCATAATAGGCACTATTTACAAACACCAGTACTCAGCGTAAAACTTGACTTGCAATTTTTTACATAAATTATAAGAGGGCGTCATCATATACCTGACACGCCCGCCATTCTAGTTATAGATAGTATTTAACATTATGCAGAAGCCATCGCATTCAAATACTGTTCTAATGTATGAAGGAAAAGAGCAATATGTGCTTTGTAAACATTATTTTAATGCGTTTCATTTATTTATTTAAAGGCTCTTGTTTACATATACGTTGCTAGTTATGTTTTATAAACTTATATGCATTTTATAGTCACATTTTGGTTTATAGTAAAACAACTGAAAATATTACCCTACACTACTGAGTGTAAAGTCATTTTATACTACAACCTATACGGCGAGTAGTATTGAATCTAAAGTCACTAGCATTGAAAAGTCACTTCCATTCAAGAGTTTAAGTTTTAAACTTCCTTTCATGGTACTTATAAATTTTCATTAAAAAAAGTTTTCAGATTTTCATAAAGCAAGCGTACAAATTTGGGAATGGGTTCCAAAAACTATAAAAATTTGTTTTTTTTTTTTGCCTTAAGAAGATTTCTTTAGTGGTACAACGTCATATGAAGAATGGCTCTAGAAATGGTTCCATTTTCAATAAGGATTATTCTTGTAGGAAATTTTATCGAAATATCATAAAAATCTACCACTATGTTGTAAACAAAGTTAAGTAGACAGACATACGGGCATGGTAATATCGATTAAGAACCAAACGGTATAATACGAGGTATGTGCCTTCTTAGCCGTTTTAAAGTTACAATTATTTGTACAAACTTAATATACATGCGTTTTTTTTATCAAAAGTTGTGTAGGGTGTAATGGTCATTAATAGAGTTTCATTTGTGTATAATAGTTGTACTTTTGTGGGAGTAATCTAAAAGGATTTTCTTTTCTTTTTTATGGTAAACATGGCATTAGCGAACACATGCTATAAACCGCTAAGTACAGATTTACTTTTAATATTGTTGTTATTGCTGTTGATATACTAAGTGTTGCTTCTATTTGAAATATTATAATACCCGGCACCACTTGCGGTAAGAGGGTATATTAAGTTTGTGTGTATGTTTGTAACTCCTAAACGTCACATGCCATACATACCATCAATTACTCCAATCGATTCAGAATCAAACTCTAAAACGATACAACGAAACTAAGGTGTATGGTATTAAATGATTGACCTTAACCAACTATAACAATTATCCCACTTTTTGTTTCGGTTACAAAAGAGACCAGGGCATTAAAACTTTCATGTAAAGCCTTCCTTTAACTTTTTGTGTTATTGCTTCCATTACACTTGCTATACTTAGCTTTTATTATGTATAAATTGTATATCCATGTATTTATGAATGTATTGTAAACATTGAATTTTACATAATAAGAATATAAATATGTAGCAGACTATCCCAGATGTACAGATATTTTTATATGTACATCCCATAAACACAAACAATTAGAATAAACGTCTACTGTAGAGTAGAAATTATAATCTTAGGCATAACAAGCTCAATAATTTGTAGGAATGATAAATTATTATCATGGATACATTCCGAAATTAGCATTAGCTGACATGTCCGATACACGCCATGGTAAACAAAGTGATTAAAATAAAAGGTTAAGTTTTAATTTGCGATGATCGAAATATCTTCTTTCTGGACAGATCTCAAACATCAACTGCCAGAAACTATTGAAATTGCCCTTGAAACCAATAGTGCCTCACCCCTCTTTTCTACCCTTAGTGCCTCATGCAACTTTCTTACATCATGAAACACACTACCAAAGGTCATCATCATCATAACTGGGCGATTACAACCTAGAAATACATCATAAAGATGACAACCAACAAAGCCAATATTTTACTTGCCAGATATATTGAAAAGTATTTCAAAATTTTCATATCTTATATATAAAAATAATGATAAACAGAGTTAGAGACAATTAATGGTCTCGGTTGTGAATATGTAACATTGCAGTTTCTTTCGCAACAACCGAACAGCTCCGGCTTATGGTTCCATCTAAGGGGAGATGTGATGTCATCTCCATATCTATCCTTTATCGATTTGCCAAGAAAAAAAACAAACAAAATTGTTTTCCAGAAATTATATTCACACATTCCTCAACGATTGTACGCAGTATATATACAATACAGCTGATACAATACTGTTGATCAGCATCAAAATTTAAGACTATTTACGCATAACCGTAAGTCCGTATATCCATGTAGCGGTTTCTGAAGACTTCGGGCTTGCAAGACATCCTTGGTTTATGCAGACAATTTTCTATTAAAGATGGCCAAAATCAGTTAAATCGGTCCCAGCCCACAATTAACAAAGATCTCATGTGAAAATAAAGTAACAAAGTTGAAAGTCAGTGTGTATATATTTAACGTAGACAACGTACAGAAAATTAATTTTGGTAAAATGCAACACATGCTTCAATAGTTGTTAAAACCAAATGTAATTGTGTACCTGCCACGCCCAGCTTGATTCCCACAACAATGCCATAAATTAAAAATGTCAGTTCAACAGCAAAGCCCTCTCTGTTGTGCGGCAAAACTTACACTCTATAAGACCCCCATCGTCCCCGCGCTTCTTAATGGCGCTGAAGCAAGGATGCTAACACAAAATGATGAAGCTCTTCTGAATGTTTTTGCGCAAATTCACTTTCAATACAATTCCCGTTTGAGTCAATACATTTCTTTGTACCAAATATCATTAAAACACATCTTGAACGCCTGGACATCTTCGTAAATTTCATCCGTAGATGATTCACTTTGCCTAACACATTCATTTTCGAAATTTTCAGCAGACGCTGGAAATATTTTGCTGCCTTCGTCAAAATAAAACGTAGTAGGCCATGAAAGCTCAAAAGTAATTTTTTGTACAAAGCAACTTCATTTGTACAACGAACGTACAATGAAACGCATGTTTGTTTGTTTTTTCTTATTTTATGAATGTATGTATTTCATATAATTTTTACATATATATATATATATATTATATTGAGCATAATTAATTAATTTTGAGAATCCAGAAATTAATTAATAAAAAAATAAATTTTATTAAATATTATAATGGAGGTCTTTATATGGAAAAAGGTCTCAATTCTTAATATTTTTTCACAATATTTGGTGAAGAATAGTTAATGAATGGCTCAGATCGGCTCATCATCAAAGTACTTAACATGAAGTGGAAGAACCCGCCACGATAATAAAAATCTTTAGTCATATAGCGCAGGCAATTAATGTGGATGCAAAATAAAATAAACCAGCTGTATTGGATACATTAAGTGCAGGCGTCCTTTATGGTTTTGTACAAAGAAGAAATAGAAGATATTTTGCCAGACGTCTTTTATAGGATACCTCATCCTGTAGAAAACTATTTGTGTTTGTTAAAAAAAATAACATATATAAAATTTACAACATCAATTCTCGCTATTGTAAGGTTGAAAAGTTCAGTCGCAGTCGCTCTCAGAACGTTCCACTGAGTAGTCGAGGCGTGTTCACTTCACTTGTGTGTGTACATCAAAAATGATTAGAGACTATTAGCTATACACGTGTCTACAAATTAATTTTGTTCAACTTTTCTTTTCACTTTTAAAATCTAATTAAATGAATTAAAGTTTGGTAAATTCGTGTCGGCTATTTTCTTACATTATTTATTCATTATCAAATAAGAAAGACTATTAAATTATCTTCACACCGCTGAACAAAATGGCAGTTAGCTCAAAGGTGTGCCGTTCTAGACGAAGCAGTCGAGGTGGAAGTAAACGTCGTAGTGTTGGTAGTTGGGATAGGTCTCGCCATCACAGTAACTAATTTAGTATTTTGATCACTTTGTTCAAAATTTGAATTTGTTGTTCAATTGAAAATTTTATTGTGTAGCCTTTGCATTTTTTAATGTTTTGTATATTACAATACATTTGTTTTAATGTTAGTTACTTTTCAAAATTTTTTCTTTACTTGTCTACAACATCTCATCTGTTAAATAATGATAATGATGTTATTAAATTTAAAAAGTCTTTCATTAAAACTTTAAAATATATGATTCGTTGAAATTTTTTGAAATTATATATTCGGAAAAATTTTCAGCTTCATTCTCACAACAATGCCTCGAAAAAATCTACACTTAATGAAATTACTTAACAAATAGTCCAAAAGAAGCCTGTGAATAATAATAATAATAAACGGAATAAATAAAGTATTCACCACTACACAACACTTTTAACCAAATCCAAGCAACAAAAATACTCAAGAAACAGGAAGAATTAAATAAAACAGGGACGAATGGTTTAATTGATCTCATAAATAATTTAAGTAAGAGTGAAGATGATCCAGAAATAGGTTTCTTAGTGGCAGCACTTACCGACATTATATCCAACTTATTTGGACGCAAAGGATTGGATACTGAATCTTTGATAAATCTTAAAACAACTTTTATATCTAGCTTGTTAGAGGATAACAAAAGAGTCCATAAACAAACCAAATCAATGAATTTTCTCATAAATAGTATGTCGAATTACGTAGATGCAAAATATAATTTCTCTAAAGGAAACAATTCCACTATGATGAGCGGAATGCAAACGCAAAATGATTTCGATTCATCAGGTGCGATTAAAACCAAATCGTGAGTGTTATATTTAGTGCTTCTATGGGAGGTGTGGCTGGTTTAGCACAAGATCTTAACCAGTTCGTATTACTTCATTAATGAGGATGCAATTCTCAGTCTCGTCTTAGGCATCTGTATCAGTTTCAGTATCAGTCAATTATCCAATTATATAATAAAAATGGTCTTACAGCTGCGCCCACGTTTATCTTCAATCAAAAATCTCTCAAGGCTTTTATATAAATTTTTATATATTCTGCTCGCAAGATGTGTTTTGATGAAATTTGATACAAAGACCTGTATTGGCTCAAAGCGAAACTCTCTTGAAAATGGATAGGATCGGATCATATTGGAACCCTTCCTCATTCCTTTTTTTTTTTTTGATATATAAAAAACAAAAGAAATATTGTAAGATACAAGACGTTTTATTATTCTAAACCAGTTTTCAAGGTTTATATTTTTGCACATTTTATGCAAAATTTTAAATCAAATGAAGCTTGGCGCCACGTTCTTAAAAAATTTTTGACTATGGAACGATCAGCAGCAGACTTAAAAGCAAAAGCATCAACAAAACAATGACGCCTAATTGCGGATTTAGAAGTAGACTTAAAAAAACCTCATTTAAAAGCAAAAACAAAAAATTTAAAATATAGATGTTGACACCCAATTGGATTTGGTAAACTATACATCTAATAAAGGTCAAAAAAGAAATGGCAACATATTTCAGATGAAAATTTCGGAGCTTAGGAGCGCACGTGCAATAAGATTTTAGGTGATTTTAATGCAAAAATTGGGAAGAAGAGCATGTTTGGCCCCACCATCAGCAAATTCAGTCTCCTCGACAACATTTCCGATAACGGAATGAGGCTAATTGACTTTGCCGGGGCAAAAGAACATGTTGGTAATTAATACAAGATTCCAAAACAAAAAATTTACAATATGGTTCTTTCCGTAACCTTGAGTGTGAATCTCGCTTAAAACCGTCAACTATGTACTTACAAAAGCACTCTCGCAGCGAGTTTAAATTTGATGACGGCGCAGAAAACATTGCCCAATAAAGCATATATTTCATCAGATTTAAAACATATTGTAGACGAATGTACGCCCATTACAATACCTGGTAGTCAGAAAATCCAAAAATATCAAGCTTCTCATACTTACGTCAGATCCTGGAAAAGACCCAAGAAAAACAGATCGACGCCCACCACCTTTTCGTCGATTATAAAGCCGCATTCGATTCTCCCATACGCACGAAATTGTGTGCTGCCATGTCTGAGTTTGAAATTCCCGCTAAGCCAATAAGGCTTAGCAAGAAATGTCAAATTGAGTCGTAAAATACAAAGAATTTATCAATATTCAGAAATTACAAAATTTTAATGTTTTTCATTTTACTACAAATTAATAGTAAAATATAAGAACCAAATAAGAAAAATTCACCAAATATTTTCATGGTATTTACTCATGAGTGAGAGGTTAAAAATGTCAAACTTTTAAGTTCTAAACGTGTGCCTTCAGTAGCTGAGTGGTTAAGGCGTTGGCTTAATAAACTCTTAATGCTGATACACAGGTACGGGTTCAAATCCAGCAAACAACGAGAAACAAAGTTTTTCATCTGAAATTTGAACTCACTTAGAATTAAAAGTAATACAAATATATATAATAATGGCATTTAGTAGAGTCGCACAAGTTGGCTCGCCATTTATAACTAACTCATGTGTGAGTGTAAACTAAAGAAAAAAATAAAGTTGAAGCTTCAGACCCAGCTGGAAAAATATGGGCGGGAATGAATAACTGAAGCACGAAAAAACCTTTACTGAAAAAGCTAAACAAAGAAAGCAGAGTAAAGGTAATTTTCAAACTATATATTTTTTGTCAACGATATCGTTTTTATGACAAAAACTTAATTGCGTAACATAATATTTCCTATAGTCTCGTTTTGACGATTTTTTTTTCTATTCGTGTAAGCGCTATACGACTGAATTCTATCGTCAAATTGTGTCACATGAAACGATTGAATATTTCGTGTCGTTTTAGTGAAATTTGATATTAAAATTAGCAAAAATATTGAAAAAAGTTTTAAAAATTAATTATAACAATATTCATTTAAAAGCTAGGTGCATAGTAGAAGGGTGTGTTGGAGTTTTTAAATGTAAAATTATTCAAAGACCATAACAAGTATAACTATTTTTTAACATTTTTCTAGGACGTTAGAGAATTCTCATGGAGGAGGGGAAAATTTTCTATAATTTTTATACCCTCCACCTTAGGGAAGAGGGTATATTCATTTTGATCATCCGTTTACAACACATCGAAGGAAGCCTCGGAGACCCCACAAACCATATATATTCTTAATCAGCATGAAAAGAGAAATCGTTTGAGACATATCCGTCCGTGTGTCCGTCTGTTGTTGGCACTCTCACGGTCGTAATTTTTGAAATATCAAATTGAAACTTGGCACACTTATTGTTAGTTTAATTTCGCTGTTCCGTATTGAAATTGGGCAAAATCGGTTAAGAGACACGCCCACAATAAATGAAAATCTCAACATACCTCGAAAAAATTGTATATTTAAAAAATTATATATCGCACAATACTATGCCTATCAAGTTGGTATATTTATAAGTGGTACCGTTATCCAACACTGTGCCAAAAATGGGCGTGATTGAATAACGCAAACGCCTATAATTTAAAAAAAAACACTATTTGCGTAAGTACTTGAAATAGTCATATATAGCCATATATATATATGGCAATAGGAACCTATTTTTTAGAGGATTATAAAAGGTGGAGGGTATTTAAGCTTCGGTCTTAACCGAACTTCTCTATCTCGTTTTCTTTTATTTATTTATATTCATATATAAAGTAAATAATTTAATAATTACTATTAATATGAATTACATAACATTCTTCCTTTTTTGTATTTCCAAGAGATTTTTAAATTTTATTTTTAATTTATTAATTCAGAAGTTTTTTCAGCTTGACACAACAATGCCATAAATTAATCATATCATATATTTAAACAATTTGCCCATTTTGGAAGTATGAATAATAATACGAATTGAGCATTTATTTTATTTATGTTATAAATGAATTTATTTTCACATGTTAAATATCTCCAATAATGTCAGCATGGAGTTAAAAAGCAGAATTATGACTGCTAAGAGGTGCTTCTATGGGCTAAGTAAGCAGTTCAACAGCAAAGCTCTCTCTTGTGCGACAAAACTTACACTCTATAAGACCCTCATTGTCCCCGTGCTTTTTTATGGCGCTGCAGCATGAACGCCAACACAAAATGATGAAACTCTTCTGAACGTTTTTGCGCAGAAATTAATTTCTGGATGCTCTAAAGTTCCGTTTATAAAATTTTATTAATACATTAAATCTAAAAATTATATGAAATAAATACATTCATACAATGAGAAAAAATAAATTTTCATGCGTTTCATTGTACATTGTTGCTTTCTACAAAAAATTACTTTTGAGTTTTCGTGGCCTACTACGTTTTATTTCTACGAAATATATTTAACATGCAGTACATATAAGTGTATGTGTACGTTCATGGCCTACCGTGTTTTATTTTGACAAAGTGTATATATTAGACAGCAAAATATTCCCAGCGTCTGGTGAAAATTTTGAAAATGAATGTGTTAGACAAAGTGAAGCATCTTCAGATGAAACTTACGAAGATGCCCAGGCGTGCAAGATGTGTTCTGATGAAATTTGGTACAAAGACATCTATTGAATCAAACGGGAATTCTATTGAAAATGGACCGAATTGGATTATGTTTAGAATATCTCTCCATAAGAAGTCCTATTATTTTTTGAAATATTTCGATAAAATTTAGTACAACGACATATATTGGTCCGAAGAGGTACCCTATTGAAAATGGATAAGATCGGGCCATTTACAGAACTCCTTATACAAAGTCCTATTATATTCCCGCCCATATTTTTCCAGCTGGGTCTGAAGCTTCTTTCAAACTTTTTTTTTGAGTTTCACAGTGAGTGAAAATGGCAATCCAGTTGTGACTAAATGCCATTATTATGTTTATATTATATATTATTCTTAATTCTAAGTGAGTTTAAATTTCAGCTGAAAAACTTTGTTTCTCAGCTGGATTTGAACCCGTGTCTACAGCAGCATGAAGGTTATTATATGGTAAAAGGTTGCAATAGTTAATATTTTTCACAATATTTGGTGAAGAATAATTAATTTATTTAATAATTGGCTGTGCCCAATATGGACCCGATCGGGCACTCTTATAACGTTTTATAATAAAAGAAATCGGTTTATAACCAAAATGTGGGATTCTTTATATTTGCCAAAATTTGCTGAAATATAGTTAATAATAAGCATAAATAAATAAATTTTGGATTTATTGTAACATTTGAAAAATAATTTTTCCATAAAGTTTCATGAAAATATTTCAAAGGCTTCCATGATTTACAATTAATAAGTGAAAAGTGAAATTATCTCTCTTTTTATCGTATAATCTCATTCAATTAACAGGGTGATCTTTTAATATAAATATATCTTTGCTTTTAGTTTATTATTGTTAACAAGATAAATAAATTTATAGAAAATACAAAAGAAATTAATGAAAATAAATTAGATGATTTATTTATAGTTTGGCGTACATTGGAATACACATTTGACAATTTTCTTTTTAATTTAATTAACTTCCAATAAATACCCGCAGCGTTCTCAATATCACAAGTACAAATGCCTGTTGCGGACTGTAGGTCCTACTGTTGGGTAAAAGGTGTCTTTGACTATGAGAAACTTTCAGCTATTTCTTTGGATAAGGTGGAAAATTGTATTCGGGATGCACAAGGGGTAGAATTGTTGAAACGGTAAGCATGGCAAGAAGAATACCACAGATCGTGGGACCCAGAGAGGCCAATATCTATAAAACAGAATAAAGGTGAGTGAATGAATGAACGGCGAGGTGGGGGAAGCTACAATTTTACTAACCACACTTTTGGCTCTGATGTAAAACCAGCCACAAGCAAAACAATTGCTAACCGAGCTTACAGGCAATAGGAATGATAGGTTGCTGCCAAAAGCAATTGCATATAACAAATTTCCCGGGTGTCGGTTCATTAATAAACACTAAACAAGTGGAGAGTATTTTTCAGTGATTCTCCCTACGAGGGCAAAACAATATGAATACCTTCCGTACAGCTCCGTTGATTAGAAACTCTGCAACGAAATGATTCTCACCCATAATGGACAAAAGGGCCGCCTCAAAAACGTAATAAGTTTTCTCCAGTGAAAATTTGTCAGTTCCATTATGAAAAGCGATGCGAATGTGATAATGCGATTTCTTCATTCCCAATGCCAAAGCCATACTGCTACCTGTAAAAAGAAAACATGCAAGTGAGCATTCAAGTGACGCAGTAAGCAAATCGCAAGATTACCATAAACAAGAAAATAACTCCACGACATGTGCTTCTGTATAGCATTCCAACTCAAAATACTTGATGCGGCTTTATACGCAGAAGGCCCTTGAGGTAATAATTTACATATTTGTATATATTAAATTTTATAATCTACTTACTGTTGCATCTGAAATAATTGCAGAAGTCGAATGTGTTTGGGAGAAGAAATAGCACAAGGCAAATAAACGTGCCCACAGTGGAGTAGTGTATTATCCTAAAAGATGGAGAGTTGCCGAGTAAAATGTGTAAATTTGGCTTAGGCCAAATCTCAAATGCCCTCTTCACACACGTATATACGTGTCAACTTGCAAATCGAATTTTGCGGGAAAAAAAGTTTTTCGTAAATTGAGGTCGAATCTTTTACCCAGATGGATGGGCATCAAAATTTAACTTATAGTTCAATTTTGTGATTAATCGGTGTGGCTTGATCGATTGTGGACGTGATTGTTAAGCAATTTTGCCCACTACCTACAAATGTTACAAATTGAATCAACGTTTAGGTAGCTATCTCAATTTTTATAACTATTGACGGACATTCCCAAATCGTTCCAGGTTTGCATAATGATCAAGATATCTGACGTGTGAACGATATAAAAAAGCTTCAACGAAAGCCTACAATTTACCGTTCTCCAAAGATATCGACGATTCCCTTCATATAAACGGGCCTTAGAAAAATGCACAGCAAAACAAGTGCAAGCCAAGATGCCAGTGTTATGATGTTGTGAGCACCGGGACGTGGCAACTCAGATATTATGTCATTAAAAATGTTTTTAGCTGCTTCAGGGTCATATAAAATATTATTCGAACTGTAACTTTGTAGCAGGCCCATGTAAAGAATTTGTAAATAAAATATGGTGCAAACGAATAGCAGAGCACTAAGTGGCAAACCCATACTTAAATAGGTCAAATATGTAATCGGGCCGGTTGAGTTTGGCAAGAGTCTGCAGTGAGAGAAAAAATTCATTAATTTTTCCTTATTTTTCATTACGTTCATTCATTCATTAGATGGCCTACGTTACCTGTTAAATTCATCGTATAACTTTTCGCCAACATCCGAAGTGCACAATGTGGCCATATTGCCAATATTAGCTGAGAAGGCTACACCCAAACCGAAAGCTATTGATAAACTAGTCGGGTAAGGTCTTTTCCTAAATGGCAAGCGCCAGCAAGATAATATTTTATGTATTACTTTTCCATACCCATGAACGATTTTCTTACGAATTTTTTATTTTATAATTTTCATCGAATAAATGACCAATACTGATACTTTCCAATACTTGGATAATTGACTTACTCAGGGGCAACATTAGACTACAGACCACAGTTTGGGGTAGTACTGTTCCCAAAATCCATGTCGTAATCATTACACTCACCAACAAGCTGACAAAGTAAACTACATTTAATATGAATCGTTTGGAATAAGAAAACACATACACCCGGGGCTTAAGCGAAAATCTTGAAATCCAGCAACAAGCCATCAGTTCAGAGGTTCTTGTTTGTTCAATGGCTATCGCAACAAAGTACGAAAGCATAAATGACCACACACAGTCCATGCCATAAACAGTGTATAATATATCGGAACCCACAACGCCATATAACGGCAGGAATATTATTGGCAGAACCGCTGTAACGCCAGGTGGTAAAATTTCAGCTGCATACCAAAGAAACATTAACTGATGAAGAAATACAATGCAATTCTCCTAAAAAAAAATTAAAACATTTCAGGCAAAGAAATTTAAGTCTCGCGTCTAACCTTAATGGGGCTTTTGAAACTGAATGGCAGTAATATGATGAGGGAGAGAGCATGAAAAAAGCCCCTCCAATGGTATTTAAAAAATGACCCAAAACCACCTTGATCGATTTCATCTCTGGAATGGAAATACCACATAGCTACAAAAACTCAATTTAATAATTTCTCATTCCGATACTCACTCCATTTCGTAGTAGCTATTCTTCTAATTAAACCACCAGTACCATTAGGTAGAGAATAAATGAATCCGATCTAATCGATCAAATCGAAAACGTTCTTTTTTCCTTTGTCGTTACAGTTATCAAGCTATGAATAATTATATGTCAGCAGTACAAGGTGGTTCAAAAGGGGGTGACTAAATATTAAAACGAAACGAACATGTCAGGGTTGGATTATTTAGAGTTTATTATAGGTTTATATAATATAATGGGTGTAAGATGTGGAGAATGTGAAAAATTCATTATTATTGGAATACATCATGGCGCATTAAATGTATGTGAATACATATTAATAAATATATTGCTCGATTATACATATATATAGACGCTTAAGCATATGTGTACATAGGTTAGTACCAGATTAATTTGTAAATTGTAAAATATTTATTGTCGGATTATTGTCCTATTCCATTAGAGTGCAAATTTTGTTGCATAATCTTCATCTTAATCTTCATCTTCATTCAGTGAACTGCGAACATATTTCAAGCATAGTCAGATCCACTGTCCAATTTTCTCAACTAAGAAACACATAATGGAGGGGCTTAAAAATTGACCTTTGACTCTACACTCATCATTCACTCACCTCCCTTTCATTGGCTGATGTCCTATACTTGTCAGATGTTTCAATTATTTTGGGCGCTGGTTTTTCGAGGATTTGTGTATAAATCAAAGAGGCAGCTATACCACCCAAGAGTGGCCCAACCCAATACACCCAATGTGAATTCCAATTGTTTGTGGCAAAGGCAGTACCCACCGTACGAGCTGGATTCATGCTTGCTCCAGTGTAACGAATCGTGCCCAAATGGCCCAGCGTAACAGACATACCAATAGCCAGTGCAGCAGTATAACGGGAATCTGATTGAAAGTGTTACGATAAAAATAGAAAAAATATTTACGATTGGCAATGATTTGTGGGCGTGTCATTTTTGTAATTGTAATGTTAAAGTTTTATTCTTCTGCTTTTTGTGTAACGAAAATAGTCAAATATTTAAAAAAAGTATATGTGTTGATATATTGTAAGGGGCGTGATTGATTGTCTTTATTAAGTTTGTAATTCCTAAATAGCAAATACCACTCCCACCTTCAATTGTACCGATTGATTCAGAATCAAAATCTGACTCGATTTAACGATGTCCGTCTGTCTGTCCATGTAAATTTGTGCGCAAGCTATATGTCGCATTTTTGGAGATATTTTGATGAAATTTGGTACAAGAACCTGAATTGGCCCAAAAATGAACCAAATCGGACCATTTTTAGAACCCCTCCTATTATAATGGAAGTTTTTATATGGCCAAAAATGGCAATTTTTTAAAATTTTTTTACCAAAATTTGCTGAAGAATTGTTAAATAGCTTTAACATGGACCTGATTGGACCAGACCATTTTGAAAACCCCTTCCCATATGATGACATTTCATGAACAGTTTTTTTTTTGTGTTTACTGACTCAACTAAACTAATTAATAGCATAATTAAGGGAGCGAAGTGGTGTAGGGTACTAAATGGGGTCGGGCGTGACCATTTGTTTTTCGATACTTTTTTTAGTTTTTTATACTATCCATCCCCTTGAAAGTGTATATATTTGATCAATCCAAAATCTGAGTGGACATGGCTAAATCGATTCCTATATGTCATGCTGATCAAGCTGATTTCTGAATCATCATTTCTTCGTACTTACCAGGTTTATTCGGATCACAAGCTCCGAATACAGTGAGAACTAAAACTAATCCTAAGAAAAATTCTATACCAACTCCTTGCAGTTCCGTGATATTAGGTGCCAAACTGGTGTGACCCAGACCATTGTGATAAACTTCATCGATAAGTATCTAATTGAGAATTTTTACAAAAATAAAAAAAAACGCTAAATAAATAAATCAATTATTTGTATAATAGGTGGTATTACTCTTATGGCAGCAGTCCCCGCTATGGCGCCTAAACATTGAAAGATGATATACAAAATGGCGCGTATTAGACTGATGCGTCCCGCAACAAGCATACCCAGTGTTACAGCAGGATTAACATGACCACCACTCAGATGCCCGACTATCTGCAGAATATATTTGGTTGAAATCATTGAAAGTATAAAAATTTCACAACAAAAGTAAAAAAAAAGGGAAATTTGGCCAAATACTCCATGATTTGTAAGTAACCTGCTTTTCTTTTCTATTATTAAAGTGTATGTTACGTACATACATGACAACTTGAAGATCAATTTCTGCACAATTTTTTTTTTGTAAATTATAGGCGTGTCTAAATGATTATTGAACCGTTTTTGAGATCAATTTTAAATTTACCAAATTTGAATGCAGCAGCTCTATTCTTGCGGTTATTGTTAAAATTGGGGCGTGACTGTTAACCGATTTGCCTACGAAGCCTAAGAACGTTTGCACTAAATGTCAGCGGGGTAGCTTAACTTGTACAAAAGTTACGGATGGACACACGGACATTAATAAATCAACTTAGAATTTAATGCGTATCCAGAATGTATGTTCTTTATGGGATCTCTGTATAAATATGTGTATAAGTGGAAATGTACCTTATCCATAACTAACGGTCATACTGACGTACTGGTGAACATCTGTACGCTTGTACGTGCAAATACATTAATTTTATTATTATAATTACGCATTGTATTCGACACTAGACATGAAAACTTTCAAAATTGACCATATTTGAGCACTTACTGTGATCGCCATAAAAACACCCAAGCCAAACGCTAATGCCTTAAATGTGCCATCCTCTGGTTGTGTGCATGCACCACAAGCGAAAAAATTTAGTATTAGATTGCCTGAAAAGACAACTTTAAACTGTACAAGTACACATATACATATGAACACTTAAATTCCAGTACCAATGAATTCTCCAACCAGCGATTGCCACAAATTATGTTCTTTTGACCGTAATTCATTTATGCCCAGGGAATAACGAAATTTACCCGCCATACTACCTAAAAAATAATGGAAATAATTATTGTAACTTTTTTCCTTAAAGTATGTCGAAACTGTTGTAATACTTAATAAGTAGAGCCAATGATTTGTGACCAGTTTGTGAGTCAATCCTAATTACTTAGCATTATTTCCAGATGTTTTAGTAAAATTTAGTCCATAAAAACTTATTTATTTATTTATTTATTGTACAGTAGGAACGAGTAAGAAAACTAAATTTTTTTTTTGGCCAAATTTTAAATACACCCCATATTTATATACAAGCAGTGGGCGTGGCAGATATATAATTTCTCTCTCTAATAGGTATAAGTATCAGCTGATATATATATCTGCCACGCCCACCGTTGTAAATGTGGAGAATATTTCAGATTTGACCTAAGCCAAATGTACTTTTCTTACTTGTTCTTTCTACGTAAATTTTTGGAATCTTGGTATTGTAAAGAAAAAGCACTTGACGCACTAAAAAACTATCATTACCTGGCAAAAATGCCATAATTCTTGATATTTCCCAATAGAACTTGGCATTGTGACAATATCACAATTTTAGTACCTTTTACTTTTCCAACATAATCGATAATTTGAAAAAAAAAAAAAATATCATATTATGTTAAAACAATAAAAAAAAAATGTGTACATCGCAACTGTAGAGAATTTGTATATCCAAAAAATCAGCTAGACGCCCGGTCTAATTCAAATCACATTTAATAAAGCTCGTCATTGTATCAATATATGCGCTTTTACAAAATTTTATCGATATATTTCAAAAACTATATCCTATAGGCTGCATATGTTATAGACGGACATGGATAAATTGATTGAGAAAATAATTCTTGGAACCAGAATAATTTTCTTTCATTTCTTTTTTTTTTTTTATAAAAAGTACGCCTTCTGGAGCCATTAGAAAGTTACCAACCCATACTACTACAATATATGTATATCGATATATTTCTCTTCATGAATAATTTTGATTTTTTTATTATGAATCACATTATAAAGTATTACTTGTTACATTCATTATATTCAGGTATTCATCTATTTCACAAATTGTTTTCTTACTGTCAATCATTACTTACGATTCAATTAAGGTGTGAATGGTGGAAAAAAAAAATATTCCTCTCGGGGCATGCAATTTCATAAATTATACAAATTTCCAAAGAAATCGAAAGCACATTATCTAAAATATAAAAACTATACAATAACCTATAATACACACAAACGATGTTTACACTTGAGAAAACCCATTTATGTTTCTAATACACATGATGTTTGTTAATGCAAAGGCGAATAATTATTTATTAATTTTTGTGAGCTGTGAAAGTTCATAAATAACAAGTAAAAAAACTAAATTTGGCTTTGGACAAATCTTAAACACACTCCACATGTATATATAAACAGTGGGCGCGGCAGGTATATGATTACGCTCTCTAATATTGTATTCATTACGTATCCGCTTCCAAGTCAAGTTTTACCCTAAGTACGATTTTTTTTCATTACCATTTTTTGGTATATTAATGGAGGGGATTACTGTACATAGATATGAGCACCAAGTTCCAACTTTATAGCTCAATTTTTGTAACAAATAATTAGATTTTTGACGATTGTTGGCATGACTCTTGACCTATTTTGCTCAATTTAAATAATTATCTCCGTGCAGAAAACAAACTCAAGTTTGTTGATATAAAATATCAGTGTATCAAATCTAAAAATGTCCGACCGTGAGAGTGTCAACAATATCCGGACATACGGACATATCTAGATGAATTTAGTTTTTGATGCTGATTAAGGATATATATACTCTATAGAGCCTCCTTCTGGGTGCTTCAAGTATAATGACAAGCTTAGTATACCCCCATTCTTTATAGAATAACAATCTATTGTTAAATTAAAAAACATTATTATATATTATAGTGAATAAAATCGAAAACATTAATAAGTACGTGATTAAACAAATTACAGTATTCCATTCAAGGAAGTGGATACAACCAGAGTATCTTAATTAACCATCTCCGATCATTTAACTGGTATCTGTTTATGCAAATTTATGCATAAGCTTCAGGTAGAATTTTTTTAAGTATTTTCTTGGATTTTGGCACCCTCCCCATACAAGATCCTATTATAATGAAACAGTTTTTGTGGCAAAAAAATGACACAATTAGGTGAAGAATAGTTTTTAATAATCTTTTTCCATATAACAATATACTATATGAAACTATATGACAATGTGACTTATTTGACAATGCCTCACGTTTTCCAATACATCTAAATTAATTATAATATAATTGGTGGAACTAAGTAGTAATGGTCGGGTACAGGAGTTTGGTGCACAAAAGTAAGGACCAATAAATGATTTATTTTATTTTAAAACATCCATTTATTTCAGTGTTACGCCTGAAACAGTTGAAAAGTTTAAATGTGTTTTTATACCAACATTTACCATTTATAGTATCGCAGCAATTGTTCAAAAATGTTTTCACCTTTTACAGAATTGGGTCAATTAACAGGTTTGATTATATTTATCCATATATAACCGTTACACGTTAACGTACTGTATTATTTTTCATTATACAATAAATAAAATTATTATGAGGCAGAGAAAAAATTCGATTATTTTACCACTATTGGGTTTCGAATCTTTTCATACTGAACTCTTTGGCTTTTTACGTTACTTATATACAGAAATTAAGAGTTTTTATATTCTTGTTCAGCATCGAATACTAATTATCACGTCTGTCTGAATCTCTGTCTGTTTACTATAAGCATTTTCGCGGTGATAAAATTTGCTATAAATTTGAGGAAGAGTTAACAGTAGTATCACTGGTTGTTATTTAAAATGACAAACACTAAGAAGCAGTAGAAACCTTTAAACTCTAAGATAAGAATTGAAAATATTATTAAATATTCGATCAAGCATGACTCTGTAATACTATTTTGTCCAAAATAATATATTCAATCCCTTCTATATTAAATGTCATAAAAAAAATTTGCGTCATAAAATTTTATAATTTTCCTTGGATATAACTGTCCTTGAAGCAGTATCATTCAATCCATTTTTAATAGGGATTATCTTCGGCCCAGCAAGGTTCATTGCAAAATTTTGGGAAACTTTAAAAACTGTAAAGTTAAATAACTGACTGACGGACATACGGAAATGGTTTGATTTAAATAAACGATTGCTATAATTAAGCAAATTAAAAGAAGTTGAGAGTTGGGTCAATTCTTAAATACTCTCCCCATCTATTGTACATAAAAAAATTGGGCATGATAATACGCATGATTACGCTTCCAAGAGTTTATATATATTTTATATCAACGAATTCTGCAGCGATTAAGGTTTATTTTTTTAAATTGTAGGCGTGTCTGTTATCTGCCCCGTCCATAGATGAATGTACTACTTATAAATATGTGAACAACATATCAACTTTTTGTAACTGAAAATTAAAATTTTTTTCTCGATTATGGGCGGGGCATTTGATCGATTTCGTCCAGTTGAAATGTTCTGTACGTAGATACAGAGATTAAGAAAAATATATTTTACAATATATGGACATACGTACAGATATGGCTAGATCATCTGAGATTTTGATGCTAATCAAGAATATATTAAATAAAAACTTTACTATATAAAACCGTCAGTAACTTTTTGTGGTAAACATTCGGAAACATGAGTTTTTATTGTACTTTAACGACAGCAGACGAATACCTGCATAGAATTAATTACATGAGTAATTAAAATTCTATGGAAATTAGAGACAATAACGGAAAAAATATATTAAAGTTACTAATTGTAATTTATTAACTCATCACGTTTCAATTTATTGACCATTTATACAATAACATAATAATAATGTGTGACAGCTCAGAAACAAGAGCATGACACTGGGATAATACAAGTGTAGATGGACTTGGTTTTTATTGTTGATCAATAATATATGTGACGCCTCCTTTTGGGAGTGGCAAATGGAATGACAGAGTTAGTATACCCCTCCTCTCTTATGTGGTGAGTACATCCACATTCATGCGAAAACAATTGAATTTAAGGTGTAGCAATCAACCGAGACAGTTGAAACGAGGAAGTAAATTTATATTTAATCAATTGTATAATTCACGTAAAGCATATCTTAAGCGTAATAAGCCTTTCGGCGAAACATTGTAACTGAATAGATGCGCTGTTGTTTTTCTATAGCAATTACTTTATTAACATAGGTGTGTATTAACAAATATTCTATAATTGTATATATGTACATATATATAATATGAATGATCGTAAATTATTACTGATGAAATCAATTACTTTATGTATACGTAGTAGTAATTTATGATCATTCATTCACTCTTGTATATAAATATGAAATATTTTCAGCATTTGATGGAAATATTTCTTTTCAAGTGTAAAAGTCATGTTTTTATATCCTCCACACAGAATACTAAGTTTGTCATTCTGTTTGCAACATCCAGAAGGAGGCGTCATAGAACCTACAAAGTATGTATAATCTTGAACAGTATCAAAAAAACTAAATCGATCTAGACATGTATGTCCGTGCGTCTGTCTGTTGTTGGCATTCTCATGGCAGTATTTTTGAGATATTGAGCTTAAATTTTGTACAGGTACTTATTTATCTGCTACAAAAATTGATCTATAAATTTGAAATTTGGTATATAGATATTTCAGTAATCGATGTTCCAAAAATGGGCGTGATCGGTTAACATATGCGCCCACAATCAACATAAACCTTTATATCTACCACAAAAATTGACCTATGAAGTTGAAATTTGGTGCATTTATTTAAGGTTAGCCCATTCATTGAAGTGCCAAAAATGGCCATAGTCGGATAACAGACACGCCCACAATTTACAAAAAAAACATACTAATAAAACTAGACTTGCAAGCTGATACGTAATACATTCACTATTAGAGGGCGCAATATATATATTTGCCGCGCCCATCATTGTGAATGTGGAGGGTATTTAATATTTGCCCTAAGCCAAACTTAGTTTTCTTACTTGTGTAATCACTCCCATAAGCTTTAACAAATTGCCAAGATTTTCTAAATACTTTAAAGCAAGCCCGTTGAACGTTTCTTAAGTTAGAAACTCTTTAGTAAAACATTTAATGCTGATTATAACCGGTTAGTGTTAAAACCTCTACCGAGGGCATGTCGAAGATTTAAAACAGAGTAGAGCAAGCCAAAGTAAAGTTTTCCTTACTTCTTATTTACATTTATATGGATTTTTTGAGTTGTCAGTTTGTTGATGTTGTTGGTCAAATTCTTCAAGTTAAATGTTCAGTTTATATATTTCAAAATTTTTTTGCATGCATGAACATACACATACAAGCTGTAGAGTTGATCAATAAATTTACACTATAGTGTAAATTATACGTAAGAAGGGTCTTTAGCACTCGACATGCAATGTCTTCAAAACAGTTAAGTTGGAGGCAAGTAAGAAATTTCAATTTTGACTTTCAAGAATTTATACACTTTGTAGGTTCTCTGACATTCATGATTATTGTGTTTTGATACAATTTTTTAAAAAAATCTTTTAAAAACTTCTAAAAAATATTCAGTTTTGGTTTAACTGTGTGTTGGTGTGACCTTCAGATGATTTTGCTCAATTTTATTAATAACTTAAAGTCGATATCACAATATTGCGACCACTAGAATGTTAATCACAGGCGGACAGACAGACATAGTAAAAACGGTTCAGGATTTCATGCTGATACAGAACATGTGTGCGCTATAGGGTGTCTGGGTTATTACCAACGTTTTAACAAAACGATTGTACCCCCGCCCTTAAGGTGTTGCATATAAATAAATAAGAGTCTATTAACATGTCCCTACATGCAAACAATATGATTTATTTATATTTAAACATTTTATTAACATCACTTATCGTAACAATTACAACAAGTAATTACCCCCGAACAAGCTTGTTATATATTTATGAATGAATTTGTTGTTGATAATGTATTAGCACTTAAAGCAAGTTTATTAGTCTGCCTCCTAATAGCTATTTCGCACGGACACGCGACTTTTGTATATTGAATATTTCAAATCAAAAACGGAACTCACGTGCTTCTTTCTAATAAATCACATATTGCTACAACCAAATTTGATTCCTCCCATTTAGTAATGAATGGTCATGAGAGCACTTAATAACAAGAAATCTCAACAACAACAAACAATCGCAACGACGATCCGCTAGAAAGTTTACATGCAATGAACGATGGATAAAAATGCAAATCAAATGCAAAAGACTCAATTGCTGTGCACCGTGCACAGCATTTTGTATAAATAAACCGACATTTACATGTACATTAACATTTACGATTACGATTAAAAAACACGTGAATGTAGTACAAGTGTAGTGAAGTGTTTCATTAGCGATGCGTCTTATTTCAATATTTGTTCTGTCTGTTGTGTTATATGTATGAAAACCGCATTATAAGAGTGGGAGGATCTCTACTCAAGTACATGCAATGATGATAGAATGAAGTTTTATATAAACCTGATTGTATTACATGTAACGCCTTGTGTTGGTTCACCGATAAAATCGATAAGCCTTCGTTGTGAGGTAATTGCGCCTATCATTTAAATCATTTATTGATAAAGTAAAAAATAGTACAAAACGCATAGATGTGAAAGCGATATCTTTATATCAGAAACAATATCGATATTGTTGCGTCATGTTTATTTATTTTATTTACATATGCAATAATATCAAGGTACTCGTATATACGCACATATAAAATTTCATTATACTACACTCGCCAAATTAATCTAAGACGTTTACTAAATTTGTTATTTAGCACAAAAGCGGCCTCAGTGATATTATAAATTATATTACATTCTTGATCTTTATTAAAATCCGATCTTCATCAAAATGAATTAAGCTCATGTTTCATACAGATATTCTTAGTTTATGTAGGCAGTTTTCTATTAGATAGAATAGAATAACAGCCACGTTCACAATCGTAGACAATCTTTCACAACCATAAATTCAGTACAGATTCAGACATTCTTAGTTTATGTTGGCATATTTTTTACAAAATTAAAATGAATATAAAATTGATAGAATAGAAAAAAATGTTAAAAATCGGTTAATAATCACGCCTACAATCGAAATAATCTTTCACAGTCGTAAAATTGCAGCCACCAAGGCACCAGCCACCACCAATACACATACATATTTATCATAAAATATTGAAAATGGACGGTGTAAAATAATACTCATGCCTATAAAAAACATTCGTTTTTTCATAATTCGATGAGAAAATATGAAACACATACTAGTTGGTAAAATAGACGTTAAAAGAGGGTTTAATGTACACTATATATATATGCCACGCCCATAGCTTATACATAAATCTCCCCCGCATTAGCCAAAGGCTTAACATTCAAGTCTCTAATGGGGCAGCTCATATATACGATACCTGCAGCGTGTAGCACTATAGACTGCGGCAGATAAGAAGCCTTGCCACACCTTGCAGTGCTTAATTAATCAGTATAGTCACTTAGACCACTTAGCCGAGCATTCAATGTCAGATCAGACTATATTGCTTTATAATTTTTAAATATTTTTTGCATAATTTTTTATGGTTTTTTTGTTTTTATACCCTATACGCTTATTAGAGTTTTCTCCTGAGTGCCAAGCCAAATGTACTTTTTTTTTAATTCAAATTTAACAATTGTTGCGGTTTTTATTGTTTACCAGTTAAAATTGTATTAAGATGGTGAACAAAAAATCTAAAGTAATGCAAGGTGAAGATATTTTGTTGAGCTTAAGTCAAATATTAGACACCCCTCACTGAGGATATTGTAAACCCAGACACATTTAGTTTTTGTATCATGATTCTTATGATATGATATTCGGTGTACAGTTGGGCAAATTATGTCCGTCAGTCTGTCTGTATGCTTATACATATGTATATGCGGTATTCTTGTGACAATGCCCGGTATTTTTATTTAACATTGATTGAAGAATGTGTTACATTGTTGCTAAAACTGTAGCAAACTTTATGACCACACTAATATGCTCCTTATGATGCTCAAATATTTGACTTAAGCGCACACTCTTTGAAATAGACCTCATAGAAATGTTGTGTGCTAGAAAGTATTATATTGTATAACGTACATAATTGTTTGTGCACTTTTATTAAAATACGTACACATGTAGTGAACAATTTCATTCTTATGTATGTGGTCACAGATTGTGCCCTGCTTTATTTTTATATAAATACATCCGTTATTTTAATTATTAAATTTATTAAGTGTGAGTTTGTAGTAAATATAATCTTAGAAGATGATTAACGAACATTCCGCTTGCGACTTAAAACCAACATCAATTAAAGAAGCTACAATTCTGTGGTACTGGGACCAAAACTTACAGTTTATTAACATTTTTTACACTCTGCACCACTTGTGTCAAAGGGTATATTATGTTTGTAACTTCTCAAGGGCAAATGCCACACCCACCTTCACTTATACCGATCCATTCAGCGAACCCCCTTCCCTATAATTATATTTCATATTGCAGTGAACAGTAAACAGACACAATTACAGTAATTGTAGCATAAGTTACGGAGCTAAGTGGTGCGACTAATACTAAATTTTAAGATCGATTTTTGCAGCAGTTAAAATTTTTCAAGAATTTCGCGTAATTGTTATAAGTTTACACCCATTTTCCATAAATTGATGGGTTGCTTGTGTACATGGTACTAATCTCTAACTCTCTAACATTTTCTTCAAGAAGTCATTACCTTTATTGTCTTCCATAAAGCGGCCTATTAACCCACTTTGTTTATTACCCATAAACCTTACAAAAAAAAAAACATTTATCACAATATCAGAATAGGTATTTAAACGAGTGGCCCTCTATGATGACCAAAAAGCGATTTGTTTTGGGTAGGACAATTTCCATTTCTATGAGGTAGGTCTTTAAGTTTTCTTTAGAGACTACAATTCAATGAATCAAAATGCATACTCTAACAACACCTTCCACATAAATTTGTCAAAACGTATGCAACTACCAGAATGAGGCATCAGAGGGGATCATTTGGGTTTGACGTGAAGTGCATGGTACAATAGTCGATATAAGAAAGAGTACCTTGATATATGCCACGCCCTCTGGTTACATTTGCATATAAAATAAAACTCCAGATTTATTGGTTTAAGTCAAAAATAGCTTTTTGACTTGTCATTAAATATTTTATAAAATATCTTTAATATTACACTAAAATTCCATCAATCAAAATCGATATTTTTGCTAAATGTTTAAAAAAGAATTTACACCATTAGAATAGAAAAATGTCTATTTTCTAAAGATTAATTTTGTTAAATTATTTCCTGAAAGTTTTATGGAAAAAATCGTATTTTTTAATATAAAAATCAAGTTTCCTCCAAAAATGGTCTATTAAAATCCATATAACGGTATATATATATTTAAAATATTCAAATTCTCTGCTTTCATATGATGTATAGATAATTTAAGACACCAAAGCCTTAACATCAAAATTTTTGTAATAATTTTTGCGATTATTTTTTATTTTGATCAACTTTAGATGAAATTTTTTGAAGCCTATTTTTGGATATGAAATGACAAACGACTTTTATTTTTTTTTTTTGTTGAGATATGCGATTGTTTATGACAGCAGGCATTTACCTGTTTATTTACTATTGTATGATCAACAATATTTAATTCGGAGTGATTGATATATATTTTTGATAAAAAATTCTCAGTTGAAAAAATTATTTTTATTGAACGTCGTTTTGATTTGTGTTCTACTACGCGATTACCGGAATATTATGGGACTGTGCGCTTCGACTTTTCAAAGTAAACTGCTTCGCTGAATGAATTTCACATGTTAAGGAGACAGCATAATACGTTTTTTGGTGATACACATGAACAAGTAAATGAAATTGTAGATTTTGGTTTAGGCCAAATCTGTGTTACCCTCCACATTTGTACAAGTCAATTAAAGGCGTGGCTTTTAATTTACCTCCTTCTTTATCAGTTACTAAATTAAAATATAAATCACATTTTGCACAAAATGGGTTTTTTGTATAAATTGTGGGCGTGTCAGTTATCCGATTAGATAAATAAATGAATATGTTTTTTTTAAATCTAAACATTGTAGGTATATTTTAATCACATATGGTCATGGCTACCCAATTTGATATTTTTAAAAAGGTTTGTAGCATATTTCTGTTTGACTTCTCAATTTTTGCGATCGTGGACATTTCAACAAGAGCTGCACCTTCAGACACACATGACTAGATCGTTTCAAATGTTAGTTCCAAGAGGTGTAGCAAATATAGTATGCTTTCTATGGTGAGTATATGAATGTTATATCCGCCTATATGGATAGTACAATACAATGCAACGTAACATAACGTAACGTAACTTAACAACAACAACAACAACAACAACAACAACAACAACAACAACAATCTATATATTTAACAACAACTGCAATGTCCGAGTAATGTTTTTTTAATATCGCCTCAGACGTTAAAGGGGAAAATGTTTGTATTTTCAAGTATTCGCACTTGAGTAAAAACAATGAATTATTGCAACTGCACTGATGCACTACTCTCTTGATGTATTTATTTGTATGCGATAGAACAGGTTGTTGCATTGTTGTAATAATGTTTTAATGGCTATGCTTTCCTATATGTTCGTTTATACAGTACAATACATGATCGTGTGTGTTTGTAGAAAAGATCACACGTTGTGTTGGTAGTGAATGAATGCTTTTAAAATGATTTTAAATTCAAATTGTATCCATTATTATTTACACACTATGAGTTGAGGTGTATGAGTTGCCATTTAAAAATCACAACAACATCATACCATATCATCCATTGTGAAATATCATCCACTTGCTGGACGTAGATGCATTTTAGACTTATATATATATATATAATTAGCATCAAACGTTAAAACATCGTCACCTTGCTGGACTTATAAGATAAATCGTAGTCCTGCGACCCCAAAATAATAGTCAAACACAAATCTTCTTTTAATGTTTTTGCCATTTTGTTTTTAAATTGCATTTATAACATAACTTCACATGCTTTCGATTTAATAAAAAATAACTTTCAGGAATGAATTTATTAAATTGTGATATTTCATGTGGCATGTGTTGGTATTAAAGCAACTATCAGTTTGAGTGTTAATTCATTCAATTTATGGTTACAGACTTAACTAAGTGGGTAAATAGCGCCATCTATATATATTTGTTATTGTGTAATACTAATTAGTAAAAATGCATGGTATGGTTATAGTGTTAAAGTAGGTGGAGATCCACTCATAGAAAGTTTACTATCTAATCGAATCTCTACATATTATCAAGAACACTTAAGTTTTTATACCAACCCTATAACATAGGGGGTAGAAGTAGGCGTCAGAGATCCTACAATATATATAACATTAAAAACTGTGTTGATCTGGACATGTATGTCCGAACGTCCATCTATTGCTGGAATTCTCACGGTCGTAAAATTTAAGATATTAAATTGAAACTTTGTACAAACACTTTTAGTTTTTGCACGCAGATCGCTATTTAAAATGGACAAAATCAGTCAAGAGGCACGCTCACATCATTTACGCGCCCACTATTTACAAAACTTCACGTAAAACTCAATTTGCAAGCTGATACGTAAGACATACACTATTAGAGGGAGGTATCACATACCTATCACGCCCACCACTGAAAATGTGAAGGGTATTTCAGATATTTGGCCTAACCCAAATTTACTTTTTTTACTTGTTTTTCACAAGCTTTCTTTTAAAATTGAAATATTTAATGAACAAATTGCTGAAAATGAAAAGTTAAACAGGGAAGCAGTTTAATTTTATCGCAAAACTTCAATACATACATTGTGCAGCTTAACATTTTTGGACATGACATCAGCTTCTTATAATATAAAATTAAATATTTACAAATATGTGCGTGTGCGTATGCCTTTTGTATTGATACGGTTTAGTTCGTTAAACTCTTCAACTGATCTTTATTTATGGAACGAAATGTTTATTTATAAATAACATTTATAATGTTTTTCACCTTAGTAAGGTATTGAAAGTTGTTTATGCTGTTAGTAACACCCAGAGGGAAAGACTCACAAAACATCAACACGTGAGTCAAGTTATTCATATGCGTCTGTGCGTCCGTTTAAAAAGAATTGAGATATTGAACAGAAATTGTGTTCACGCACTGGTTTCTTTTTAAATTGAACAAAATAGAAAGCCACGCCTATAATATTATTTTACGAAGTATCTTATATGACACAACTAAAGTAATTGTAGCATAATTTAAGGAGATAAGTGGTGTGGGGTATTAACTGGTTGGGCTAGTAACTGTTTTTTATTATGTATGTATAAAATTCTTTACGTTTTGAATATTATTCAGATGATTTATTATTGTAAACTAAAATACTGAACCATACTTTTAGGTCACAAGAAAAACATTTTATGGACTGTTCCATACGATTTTACAGTTGTTTGTGTAGTAAAGTAAGTTTTAGTAAATTGGGTAGTGTAGGGTATTATTTTTGTTGTTTTAAACTGTATTTACAGACTACAATGAGATATACTGTGTTTTTTTTTCGTCTATCCTTCCATCCTTTCAACTTTCTCTTCTTATGTGTTTCTATCTCTCTGTCTTTTTGTCCTTCTGCCTGCCTGCCTACCTTATTCGGTCTTCCTGACTTTCTGTTCTGTCTCTTTATTTGCACAGAGCGCAACGCTATAACTTGGCTTGCGCATATCACTTAGTATGAGTATGAATTTTATTTTACTGTTTAATGAAATAGAAAATCAGTTAAAATGTTCTGAGCAAGATAAAATGTATATTATAGAGTAGTAGCCGTGAAATTCTCTGGTAAGTTTCTTATCATAATTTTCACCGAGTGTTTTTTGATAACAAAAACATTTAAATGAGATGTGACTAATAAACTGTTATTGTACAATATGATAAGATTATTCGTATCTCTATAGTAACTATGTTAACAACATTTAATATTATAACACAACGAATAATGGATTTTTTTTTGTTTTTTGTAAAAAAAAGTTGAAAATCTTTGATATGTGTTGCACGATATAGTTGTGTTTTTGCGCTTATAAATTTAAAATATCTTTAAAAAAAAGAAAAGGACATTTAAAAAGTGAATACTACGCAAGTGGGATTTGTTGTAAAATGGTGCTTATGGGTAAAGTGACAGATTGAATTAAAAAAGTAAAAAAACATAAAATTTAGCTCATTTCAAATTTGGAATATCCTTCACATATAGAAAGGGGGCGTGGCTGGTACCCTATTGCGCTAAATATAGTTTATATATTTTGTATTAACGGAGATTTTTGATACATGTACAGATGAGTCAAATTTCAACTTCATAGCTTGATTCTTTAAGCTAATAGATAGCTTTGTACCTATTGTGGGCGTGCCTTTTAATCAATTTTGTCGAATTTCCATAGAAACTGATCGAGAGACTAGAATATCAATATTTCAAAATTTACAAACGTAAGCATTCCAACAACAGGCGGGCATAATTAGATCGCTACAGATTTTAGAGCAGATCTTTGTAGAGGGTCTCACACTTCCTTCTAACAATGACAAATCTAGTTTTCTTTACCTTATGTGAAGTATATTAAATATTATATTATGGATCCAGTCATAAAATTTATTTCGGTCTAAGATGGTTATAAATTACGAACGTGTTGTGGGGGCAACTTTTAAGTGAAATATTTTTTAAATTTTATCTTTTGTTGTCTATAATAAATATTCTTTTGTCATATTTGGTGGTGGGTTTGGTCGATCCTATACCTTGTATAGATATGCCACACATATAACCTTTTAAGAAATATACTCAGTTTTATATCCCTAAATGTTTAAAAGGTCTTAAAAGCCCTTGAAAAAATCACCCCTTTTCAAATTTTATTTAAATAACAAAAAATCCTGTAGTCAGTATATTTGTCTGTATTTGAAAACTACCAATATGTGAAGTCAATAATTGAATTTTCATGGCCAGGAGAATATTTACCAAAGACAGGCAGACGGACATGATTAAAACAACTCAGAATGATCAATATTTTATAAATATACTTTGAAGTTTTTTTCAACTCAATTGGGTGCGGGTTACAAAAGACTTAACGGATTAAGTATATCTCTTACCTCAAGGTGCTGTGAAAAAATTATATCGTAAGACAATTAAACGTACAAATATTTGCATAAGTGTCAGTTAAAGTATAAACATGTTGTGTTGTGCTAATTGCACAAGTAAATAACTCTTAATTGGAATTCGCAATTGGTTCATAATAATGTTATATTTTTAGAAATATTTCATTTGAATTTTTCTTGCCAAAGAAATATTAGCAACTCTCTTGTTTCAGCTCTACTGTTTTGCTTGGACTTTTAATCAATAATTAAACTTCTTTCAAAGATATGATGAAAATTCTTGGCGTATACGATGTTATGGGGGTTAGGAAACTGTGGCGTATGTTGTTTGGCGAATTGCTTGGTACGTTCCTATTAGTTTTTATTGGCATTGGCAGTTGCGCTCGCAACGGTGAAAGTACTCCGGATATATTACAAATTGCACTTACATTCGGTTTAACGGTGACCGCCTTGGTGCAAGTGAGTATAAAACTGAATGGCTGCGAAATTTTATGTCTTTCAAAATATTTTTTTTTTTTTTTCAAGATATTTGGGCCTATTAGTGGTGGTCATATAAATCCGGCCGTGACTGTAGGCTTTATGGTTGTGGGAGAGATGAGTATATTGAAGGGTGTTCTTTACATTTTTATGCAATGTTTAGGGGCCGTAGCGGGATGCGCTCTGTTAAGCGTACGTACAGTTTGCACCTATTTTCTATTGTTTCTATATTTACCTACAAACATACATATGTTTTCAGATAGTTATACCTGAGGCAATGGGCAGTGCGGGTCTTGGTGTGTCCAAACTTCCATCTTATATGGCTCCAGGACAGGCTTTATTAATTGAGGCATTAATTACAGCCGTTTTAGTATTGGTAGTGAAAACGGTATCAGATTCTCATCGCAAAGATACGTACGGAATGGGTCCTCTACTTGTAGGTTTGGCTGTTGTAATTGGCCAGTTGAGTGCGGTAAATTTCGTTTTTTTATTTATTTTAACAAAAAAGAATTTATTAAAAAAGAATTTGAATAATCGCAGGTTAAATTGAGTAGTGCTGGCATGAATCCAGCACGCTGTCTGGGTCCAGCGGTTGTACATAATATGTGGGCTAATCATTGGGTGTATTGGATAGGGCCAATGGTGGGCAGCGTTATCATATCAATTGTGTACAAAATTGCTTTTCGTTTACCGAAGGGAGACAACGAATTTAATTCCTATGATTTGTGATTATTAAAACGGCATTTACCTGATAATTGGTTGTCTTTTGCTAAAAAGATAAATGGAGTAAAATAATAATTGTTGCAGTTATGTTTTCGTTCAAGTAATGTTATTATTATTATATGCTCTCGTTCTCTCTCCCCCTCTCCATTCGCAACTTAACATTGGCACAGTACAGTTTATGTTTTTATATAAAAGAATACAATTGCAATTACACACATATATAGTATTGTATATTATCATTCTGTTTGTATGTATTTTATCTAAAATAACTGAAAAATGGTCATCTAAATAAACATTCGAGTATAATTCCATAATTATATACAATGCAATCAATAGTAGTGATGATTATAATATAAAATAAAAAAATCTGAGGCGAAATTTCTAAGTCTTCCAAACATATTTTCCATTATTATTAAATGCATAGATAATCACCTGAATACTTGTTGACTTATATTATACTACAATATAAAATACTCTATTATTCTTCAATGAATCTGGTTTTTCATGAAGTCCACAGCTAGATTTTCGTTTAAAGCTAATAAGAAGTACATTCTATACCAAATTAACGGTAATTAATATTTTGTATATATGTTTACTTAATGATAATTCAATCTTAATTCAAAACAAGTAAGAAAACTAAATTTGGCTTAGGCCAAATCTTAAATGCCGTCCACATTTACATACAAACAATGGGCGTGGCAGGTATATGATTACGCCCTCTAATAGTGTTTGTATTACGTATTAGATTGTAAGTCGAGTTTTACGGTTTTTTTTATTGTGGGCATGTCTTTTATTCGATCACGCCCATTTTTGGCACATTGATGGATGGTATAACTATATATATTCATACAAGTTCATAGGTCAATATAAATTTTTATCGATTGTGGGCGTGTCCGTTATTCGTCCATAGCCATTTTTGGCACATCGATTGATAATTTTAAATAATCATATCATGTTATACGTTCATAGGTCATTTTTGGTGGCTTATATATTAATTTTTGTCGATTGTGAGCGTGCCTCTTGACCGATTTTATGCATTTAAAGTAGCGATCTGCGTGCAGAAACATTTCACCTTAATATCCCAAAATTTATGACCATGAGAATGTCAAGAACGGACAGATATACAGAAACACGGAAACATATCTATATCGATTCAGTTTTTAATGTTGATCAAAAATATATATATTCTGACGCCTGCTTCAGAATGTTGCAAATGGAATGACAAACTTAGTGTACCCCCATCTTATGTGGTTAGTATAAAGAACTGACAATATTATGATCTCTTAAGCCATATAAAATCCTACACTTTCTCCCAATAGCAAATTAATTATTCTTCTCCAGATTTTGTTAAGAAATATTAATTCCTGGGTTGAGATTTTAATTCTGAATCGATCGATATAATTGAAGTTGGGTGTGGCATTTGCAGTTTAGGAATTATGAAAATATGCACAAGCTTAATATACCTTGTGCTGCAACTATCAACTTTACATAAAAATTGTATATACTGCTTGAAAATAGACAAGACAATTGCAATATAACGGTGCACTACGTTTCTCTACACACTCATTGAAAACATTAACTTTAATTGATAGAACATTAGTTTGTATTGTAACGTTACAATCACTATTTGTAAAAAATGAATAATGAGCGACAAAGAACCGATATTTATAAAACTAGTTGTATGAAAATCTAAGAACAGCTTAAGCCTTGATGTTATCCTAAGCTATTTATGTAACATAATTATAAGTGACGTTTTCAGTTTGGCCTCAACTGAGTCATCATATTGTAATGTTGCTGCTGCTGTTGTTGTTGTTGTTGCTGTTGATGTGCTACTTGGTGCTGGTTCTGATGTTGCTGATGAGTCGCTGCTAAACTTTGGTTTGTTGCATATTGATTTGCAGGCGTAGACGTGGTTTGATTTACTGCCACTACCGGGGCAGTAATTTTACGTTCAGAGTGCGTTCGAATAGGTGGTGGTCCATTGCCCATGGTATTAGGGTGAGGTGGTGGAGCATATAATAAAATGGGTGGATCATTGTTGGTATTACGGGATGGTGGTGTAGCAGAGGATCCATGATACGAACCATAGGAACTGTCATCGGATTGAGCTGATTGACCGCGATTGCGTGGCACTGACATACCATACAAAGATTCTGGCCGACGATCGGAATATTTTAAATGGCCATCATTGGGATTTGGATTGTGACGCGTACCGTATACTGCTTGAAAATTTGTTTGATTCTCCTGTCCAGACTGAATTTGCTGGTTACCCGATAGACCTGCCGATTGTTGCTGTTGACATTGTATATTCGGTGTTGAATGCTGTGGTTGTTGCTGCTGCTGCTGTTGTTGTTGTTGTTGTTGTTGTACATGACTTTGATGTGGTTGTTGTTGTTGTTGATGCTTCTGCGACTGTCTCAGGGAAGTTCTCATGCCGTAAATACTGTCGGAACGTTGCTGCAATTGATTTTGTACATTTTGATTTTGTAAATGAGACGATTGGCCCTGTTGTTGTTGTTGTTGTTGCTGCTGTTGCTGCTGTTGCTGTTGCTGTTGAGGTGAACTTGGACCCATTCGTAATGGGTATAAACTCTGTGCTGGTACTAAAGGACCAGAACGTGGTATAACGTCACGGTTTAGGTGCGTGTTGCTCTTAGCATACACAGACTGTGATCGATTTAAATTTGTACGCGTTAAGGTTGGTGAACGACAATACATAGACCGCGTACCGCCATACAAAGGCTCCGGCTGTTCAAATTTATTCAGTGGTGGTGGTACAGTATACAAATTTTGGCAATAATTTCCACCATTTCCGTTGTTAGCAGTATTTCCACCTTGCCCAGCAACTGGTATGCTGTTTCCAATAGCTCTTTGATAACCACCTGGATATTTAGTATGCATGTTTTGTTTTTCAACATCCAAATCAAAATTGAGTTCATCATCTGAATTGCATGAAGAGGCATCATTATCAACATTAGCTTTCAGATGACGCGAACTGCGACGACTGTTGAACACGTATTCATATACAATGCCAGAAGCGAAACCACCAACCAAGGGACCAAACCAATACACCCAATGATTGTCCCATTTATTTAATACAAATGAAGGCCCTAAAGAACGGGCTGGATTCAAATATGGCATCTGCATAAAAATCAAGTACAAAAGAGAAAAAAAAAACATGGTTGGTTATAGTAAAAGTTCTTGTAAAAGTTCGATGTACATGGTTATAGTTACCGAGACAAAGCTGCAAGCACTGTATGCGGCCGCTATGGAGGAAGCCGAATGCCCCATTAGTTTTTTTACCGAATCGGTCGATACGAAATATGTCAAAACAACTACAAATGTTAAAATGAATTCAACACCGAAACGTTCCCATGCAGCCAACGAAGCGCTATGTGAAATGGCAGCTTGCAAGTTGCCCTGATAACCAGGCACAGTAACACTAAACAACAATGGAAAACAATTAGTTATGGATAAATAAACATTTTTATTTGATTAAATTTAAAAGATATCGAAATCTGTCTCTATACACGGAACACTCACGATGATAAAAAAATTCAGAAAAAATTTAAATTAAATTAAATTTGATATAAATATTGTTAATATACTCAGCTTCTTATTTAAAATGCGCAAAATCGGTTAACAATTACGCCCACAATTCACAAAATTCAGCTAAATCATTTAAATTTGAAAGTCTCTCTACAGCAATGTACTTAAAATGAACGTCATTGAATAACATACACGCCTATAATTTACCAAAAAAAAAAAAAAAACATTTTATGCATTAATCTACCTTTGAGGAGAAATATTATTCATAGTTTAATAAGCATTATAGACATGACACGCTCTCCAATTGCATATAAATGTAAAATGTATCACTGTGACTATGAAAACTAAAAGGAAAAAACTTTTCACCGAAAATGGGAATTTTTTGCACTAATCGAACTTTGTCACCTTGAAAAAGGTTTAATGGTATTAAAAAGAAGACGTAATTGTATACATGCCACGCCCATTAATATGGAGGGCATCTCAGATTCGACTTATATACTTTGCTTGCGACAATTATACTTTGCTTTTTTCCTTCATCTCTTTGCAACCTGTTGTTAATTTTAAAATAATAATAGTTTCGTTTTTTGAAGAGTGCCACATGGACTAAAAGATTGGGCTGTCATAGATAGAGGGAGGGTAGCTATGCATCATTGTAGTTACATAACAAAGTAGTAATTGATATTTTTTTTTTTTGGCCAGACAACTACTGAAACCACCACCAACTGAATGTGCGAACTGACTTGACCTTCCCCTTCATCGAATTCATGCAGGCGTCGACAGACGTTGCGGTTTATAATGTTAGATACACAAATAAAAAATTAATCAAATTAACCGGGCGGTGGCTTTTTATTTAAACATTAAAAAAATGTTGCAACTTTTGTTGAAGTGCTTGCACATGTAACATCCTCCCTATTCAGCTGGCACTTGTTCATCGCCTTTTGTACTGTAAAATGAAAAACTAAAAAATTGAAAAAACCTCTGTTCGCATGAAAAGTTTAAAATGATCTGCTGATACTTGACAATTTGTGCAGTTTACACAAAGATATGATATGTGTGACAACAAAAGGTTCAGGTTTGGTGGGAAGTTCGAAAGCAAGTGAAAAGTAGAAAATGCTACGTTAATTACACCCCTTACGCGAACAGAAGCACTTGAATTATTTGCACATGAAAGGTACAAATAATTGACACTGCTATGCTATTTTAAAACTTACATAAAATACTATGCGTTCATGTGTTTAATATTTTCATGGATTAAGATTTTACAGAAAATTGATCTTTCGATGGTACAATGGTAATAAAAGTAATGACCATGAAAAATGCAATTATATTTGTTTTATATTTTGCCCAAAACGCTTCATTAAGCGTTTATTAAAGTGTACATTAAAACTATTTTTACGTTTTCCTGCTAAAATTAAAAAATTACTAAAAATTCTTCACTCTCCCTACACATCACAGAGTTGTTGTAGGTGTCTTTGCATTTAAGTATTAGTACATATATTCTCCTTTTGAGATTGTTGAGGTTTTTGCCAACATGGTATACTGCAGTCTATGATTGATTGAGTTTCTCAACAAACATTTTTTATAATTTGCATATTTTTGCAAATTAGTGAATATTATTATAATTTTGGCTGAGTTAATTAACCATGAAAACAATGATAAATTGCTTGTCATTTGAATTTAACTTTTTAGCATATTATCCCTTAAGCGCATTTTAAGCAAGTAAAAAATCTAAATTTGACTTAGATTAAATCCCTTCTCAATACTCTTAAATATCGTCCATCTCCATACACAAAAACTGGGCGTGGCAAGGGGCTGATTATGCTCTCTAATAGTGTATTGTGAGATTCTATATAAAAAAAGTATTTTTTTTTGTAAATTATAGGCTGTATCCGGTCTCAGTATAAATATGTATGTGTAGCGTATTTCAAAGATGATAGGTAGTTTTTGTCGTTGTGGGCGTGGCAATTAAGAGATTTTCCAGATATTTCAGATTAATATTCCGCCCTACACCACTTAGTTCCTTAAATTCTGTTAGAACTAGTTTAATTGTAACGCGAAGCACTCGTGATATATTGTTATATAAAAAGCGATTCCAAAAATGGTCCGATTGGGTCCAAATTTGGCATATGAAGCATGAATTATTCTTCATCAAATTTCGTCAAAAAATATTAAGAATTGCGATTTTTTACCATATAAAGACTTTCATTATAATAAAACTTTATATGGGGAGGAGTTTTCTAAATAGTCCGATTCAGTCCATTTTCAATAGGATTTCTCTTTGCGTTAATACCTGTCCTTGTACCAAATTTCATTGAATTATCTCAAAAAATGCGACTTAAAGCTGGCGCTTAAATCTTCATGGACAGACGGACATGGCTGAAGGGATTTAGATTTTGATTCTATCACTTTGCCACAAGTGGTGCAGAGTATAAACATTTACGACCAAGACTGTTCTAACAACGCACGACCAGATCGACTTCCATTTTGATGCTGAGCAAATATATATATATACCACGTAGTAACCCAATCACTAAGGTGGAGGGTATAAACTTTGCTTGTTTTAGTGATAGTCTACTGTAGTGAAGTGAAAAAAATCTCCTCTCGTGCTATAATTGCAATTGTTTTCTAATCAAATTATTAACGCATTTTCTGCATCCTTATCTCAAACACTATAACAATATTAACTGATCAGATCAGATCACAACATGTATAGAAAATATTGATAAAATATCTCGTATCAAATACTACTAAAACTAAGGATTATGATGTGAATAAGTAAAAATGTATAACTGATGGTCTACATCAAACAATATTCTATAAATATTCGTACGATTACATAAACCGAATATATTTTTTATATAAGCAAGAGAAAAAAAAAAATTAATCGAATGAATAAAAAGCAACGCGTTAATCAATTTATCGGGGATAAGTAATTTTTTTTCTATTTGCATATTTAACCTTTTTGTAGACAACACGAACAGAATGCACCCTTAAAAAAGGGATCGAATCTCGTGTAGCATATGAATGTAAAGTATGTACACATTTATAATTGCAACACTATTGCCCACATTGTTGCCTCTCGTGTGTGCGTGTGTACATGCGGTAGTAAATTGTTTGCTTGTTAAAATCATTGTCAATAATCTGAACAATTTTGCGGTTATTCGCGCTAACATCCTACAGAAGTGGAGAATGGAAAAGAATTGTTATTCAATTATCCTGTCGTGGCTCATAAACATATAGCAGTTTATTTCATATAGGGGTAGTTTAGTTGTCGTGTTAAACAACAAACAACAACAACAATACATATTTTTTATTTGTATTACTTTTTTCACATGATATGTGACATTTTTTTATTAGCCGCAAACGTTTAATTTTTATGACCTCTCTCATGGAAATGTTTGTCCTCCACCTTAATGGTAAGATTATTGTTACCTTAATCATAACGTTTGCAACGACTGCACGGATACCATATATTTTTGATTCACCTCAAATTGTGAATCTGACATATTGGATTATTTTACATAATTTTTTAATGTTTTTTCTTTTTCTTTTCTTTTTTGGTCAATAAACACTTTTATACCGAGCTGAGGGTCTTAGAGAGTGTTTGATGTCCTGCAATCACTTGGTGTACAAAACTGAAGAAGGCGTGTCCAAGACTGAAACGCGTGGTGTTTGTAATCGGCCAGTAATGATGATGAACATCACCTTATATATCAACCTACAAAATTCAAGAATAGTTTAAAAGCCTCATTTGGTATCTATTTAAATACATGGAAGATCGGTAAAAGGAACTTTAGGGAAATTTAAGACTCTTAAAAGTTACATAAAAGCTGTAACATGTGATTATCGTTCCTTTCCTCATAAGTTACCAAGTTTTTACCCACCTAGAGGGCAGTCAATACATTCCAACTGTAGAGTGTATCAGTCTAACCTGCACTGCCCTCTGCTTGCCTTTATGTTGCTGTGTATTTTCGCTTGGTACGACATGATTATTTTTAGGAAACCCAATTAGAAGGAAAAACTATTCATGAGTACGTCGTAACTGAAGCACAATTATTAACATATGCGTTAAATTTACCAAAAAGATCCCAGCCGCACGTCCAATTTGAATAAACAGGTACATATATAATATTGTTCTTATACAAACGCATAAGTGATATAAATCGTATTAAAAGTTAATACAAAGAAAATTAAATTATGCGGCAAACAGAAAACGTGATATTTGCGTCAAGGCAAATCTTGGATACCCACCAGTAAAAATGTTACAGTCGGTTGCAGTAGCCAAACCATTTGATACTCTACTACATACTCTTAGTTTCACAAATTATGTTATAATTAGTTTAACTGTGAGGCATTGTGATATGAGGCATTATATGAAACGAGGTTCTAAAAATGGTCGGCTCGGATTCAAATTTGGTGCCACCAATTAACAAAGTTTCAAATTGCGCCAAGGACTTCCTTTATAATAGTCATAGGATAAGGATAGGGGTTCTAAAAATGGTTCAAATCGGTCCATTTTCAATAAGGTTTCTTTTAGATCAAAACATGACCTTGTACCAAATATCCTCAACATAGACAGAGAACAAATTGCTATCCTACTACATTATTAAATTGATTCAGAAAGTATTTCTAATTCGAAATGTAGAATAAAAGCATTTCTAAATCTAAACTGTCCGTACTTTTTTGTCAGGTTTGAAATCGATACCACAATTTTTATGTCGTAAAGAATGTTTACCCCACAGGCGGCCTCATTAGCGGATAGACAGACATGGCGATCTCGATTCAGAATTTAAATAAGAACAGGTGGTATTTCTTTTTAAAATTGGTGTTCAGGAGATAGAATTTATTTGAAAGCAACGAAGCATTTTTAGCCTGCCTAAAAATGGTCCGTACCTAAAATTATACATACAACCCTCTGCTGACTGCAGTTTTATGCCTACGGCTGATTCGGCTAGAGGTTGTGAAAGTGCAAGCAGATAGATCTGTCGATTGATATAATTTACAAAAAATTCATTTAAAACGATTATATATTAGAGAGCATAGTCAGCTATCTGCCACGCCCACGGCTTGGGCATAGATGTGAAGGATATTAAAGCTTTCGCTGAAGATTAATTTTAGTTTTTTTCTTTTAATTTTTGTATTCTATAGCACAAGTGGTGTAGGGCTGAGGTAAGGTATCACGTTAAATGCCGGCTATTTTTTTGTTTTTCTTTTTCTTTTGTGTCAACCTAGCCACCGAAACTCAATCGTTTTTAAGGCACGTACCAAAAACAATCCTGTTTGATTTCTTTTGATTTCGCTTAAAGCCATCGCAATCATAATTCTCACAAACTGTTGTACATAGGACGAGTTGTGTTGGTTTTTTATTTTAATATGCAGAATGCGGCAATTGCATGTGACGCAGTCTTTCGATTATATTATTATACAAAGATCCCTAAATATATGTGTTTATACAGCATAATTATACGTGCATAAAAGTGTGTTCGTACCGAAAACGAAATTGAGAAACAAACGTATGCGCTTCAGGTATCTCTTTCAACTTCCATTTTGGGTTGTTGCTTCTTGTTCTTTTCTTCGAAAGTTGGAGTTATTTGCTGCGTCTTTTCTTTTCTTTTGTGACTTTCATATTACAGCGGACACTCTGACTGGACATACAAGTAGCTGGATATACAATGGCATGAACGATTTCTAGAGGTAAACGGCAAGGCAGCAGCAATGAAGCGTCATTGTGGAGCGCAAATCGTAAATGATAAGCACACGCTAACATCCTTTTGTTTTAATTTCGCATTTTCTGATTGCGATCGTTCAATGTCGTGCATTTTTGCGGTGTCTCTTGGCAAACAAGTTTTAATATGATTTTTTGAAATCCACCTGCTCTCATAAATGTGGGCATGAAAAAAGATTAAAACACGTAAAATTAAGAAGCCACAGACCTTTTCAAAATTTGCACATTTTTTGTGGAAACAAATTTTCTGAATCATTGTTTTTGAGATTGCTTGTTTGTTGCGCTTGACCTACATAGGCAGGAATATAAATGCAGGTGCAAGCTTTCTAACTAAGAATTGTCTTCATTGTAAAGAGAAGTTATTAGTTAGCACATGCTATAACGCGAGACGGAATTCATTTGAATTAATTTGTGTATAATTTCTTAATAACCCACCTATAAAGCCAAAGCTATGGTTAGGTTCAAAATTTATTAAAAGGGCAACTTTGTCGCAACTGGGAATGGAAATTAAATAAAAATGTGTTATATACACATACACACACATTTGCCAGATTTTTCTCTATCCACTGTCTGAGTATACAGTGTTGCGTCTGAAGGGAAGCGGGGGTTGCGTACACGTAACTACTTAAATATTTGTGAAAAAAAGCGGATAAAGAGTTTAAGTGGTTATTTCAACCAACTGGTGTTTTTTAATACTCTACTCAAGATGAGCAAGAAAAGACTGATAAGCAAATATTTGTTATAAGCCTTTTTCAATCATTCGTCCAGCGCAAAAGATGAACTGGAACAAATGAAAATATTGCAAAAATGTTTGAATGGAAGTTTGAGGAAAGTGTGTTTATTCAAGTTGGGTGATGACACCATACAAAACGTTTGATTGCTTGAGGATAACAAGAATTCGCTGCGCTTATCACACACAACTACGGACATTATTTAAATTTTATGAAACTATTTGTTCCTCTGATATCTTGAACACATGCTGCAGCAGCTGTAAGATTGAATGACGTTTTCGGCTAAACCTGTTATATATTGACTTGGACCTTAATCACAATTGTCAGGAAAAAAGATGGAAACTGTCGAGTAACGTCGTAATGTGAAATATTTCGAAAAAACTTCGATTTCTTTATTTGATGGTGCCCAGATTTTTGATCTACCCTCTTCCAACCCGACAAATTAGATTTTTTTTTTTTACCTTGTATACATAACCCATGGGCGTGGATATATTTATATATTTAAACGCCCTATTTTTGTGCTTATTAAAATTTGCAAAACATAACAACTTGAAGGTGGAATTTTGAACCAAAAAAGGTTTCTTGGCGTGATTTTGGGCGTGCATATTAGCTGACTCCAGTCATTTTAAGCTCATCGCTTATATGTGTTGCACTTTATATAAATGCAAATTAAGCTACGTTATACACTATGTAGTGAAAGGATGGTTCACCGTATCAAATCAACTACCTGACACTACACGGTATTATAGATATTTATAGATTTATGAATGGTCGTCAATGATTTTTGTTAATTCTAGGCGCTTATATTATCCGACCAATGAGTAGAGTATTTCGGTTATATATGTGTAACTATTTGACCGTAAGTAATTCTTGTCAATTGTGGGCATGGCAGTTTATAAAAGTGTACAAAATTTCAATTTCTTTGTTCGTGAATGCAAGCATATCAATAACTGACGAACGTATGGACATACGGACATATTAAATTGAATCAGAGTGCTGATGCTGATCAAGGAAATATTTATGTGATTAAAAAAAACCATTTTAGTCAAACATTAAGAAAATATTAAGTTAAATGGGTAACTGACGCCTGCAAGACTTTAAAAAAAGTAATTTTTATGCCACACATCATTATAGTCAACATAATACTGTATCTCATATACATCCATATATATAAATACATACATAGCTCGGTAATAAATATATTAAAACATCTGTTTTACTTAAAGGTGAAGTCATCTAAAAGGAACAAAGCGAGTTGGCTGATGTGATCCTCAAAAAAAAAAAAAAAAAAAAACCGAAAAGAAACAAGATAACTCCGTTACTGGGTACATTGGCAAAAAAACAAAAAATATATAAAATGTTAAGAAAAATGTGAAATAAGAAAAAATTAAAATAAAAAAAAAAATCTTTTTCAAAACGAAATTGAAACAGATGTTGTGCACTCAACATAAGGAAACGTTCAGCAACGCATCGAATACAATCTTAAACAAGTAACAAGTAAAAAAGCCAGACTTAAGTACAAGTTTAAGTAAAATATTAAATACCCTCTACATTTGAATATAAGTAGTGGGCGTGGAATATATTTAAGGGTATCCTCTTTTATCAACTATTAAAGCATGTGTTACAAAATAACTGCAAGATAAAATTCTATGAATTGAATGAATTTTTTCCTGTAAATTGTGGGCGTATCTAATCTTTAATAGCGCCCATTTTTATTACCCCAAGAAATACATAGATTCAAAATATATACATATTAATGCAGAATTATAATTTTAACTAATTTGAATGGCCATAAAATATTTTCGGCCAAATATGGGCGTAGCAGTGTTACAATTTCTCTTCCTCTTAACAACCATTATAGCATACATTATATATCAACTCGAAAAAGAAAGTTTTTCTACTAAACACAATTTTCTATAAATGCTGGGCGTGTCAATTATTTAATAATACTCATTGCTCAGCCGTAAATAAAGTTAAAATAAAAGTTAAAAGTTCAACTTTATAATTTTATGATAAAAAGTTTTTCTCAATTATGGGCGTGGCTGTTAACAAATTTTGATTCCTATTCATATAAGTATATACAACAATTTTTAGCTCAATGTCTCATTTATTTCCGACCGTTAGCGTTTTAAAGGCACTTGGATATACGGACGGACATTTTAATGTTGATCAAAAAAAAAAACATATATATATATATCTACTTTATAAACGTAATGATAAACTTAGTATATCCTCTTCTTCATAAATTGAGAAAGCGACAGTGAGCCGATTTTAGTTCTATATATATGTATGCATGATTTTCTATATACCATAGACACGTATTTATATTCACACACTTAAAGGAATTCTTAATTCATTGATTAAGAAAAAACAAAAACCTCTAAAGAGAATTTAAAATTAAATCGTTTATGCGTTTGTATATATATATATGCATATGTGTGCGTACTCACAGTATCAAAAATTTATGTAATACATATGCATTCGAATATGCCCGCGTGTGTGTGTGTGCTATATATATATATATATATATATATATATATAGAAGATAATGTAACTAAATCATGAACACAAAAAAGGATACACACTAAAATGTGTAAATTTACTGCATAGAAACACACAGCAACAATAATCTGAACACAACTTAAAGTTACGGGTTTATTCACTTTGTCAGAGCGTTTGTAATATTCAGATGAATGTTGTACAAGGGAATGGAACGCTTATCAAATGTAGTCACCCTGTACGGTATGTACCGTAGGGTACCATAATGAACAAGTATGTATCGTAGAATGAATGCACAAGCATGTGTTGGCATTTTACCATATATTTCCTCCGACATACTTATACACCGCTGTGTACAGTGTTCACTCAGAAGAGGTTCATTTTTAGTGTACAGTAATCAAAACCAACACATAAACAAGTATGTGTGTGAGTAGGCAAAAAAAAAAAAAAATCAATTCTTTTTTTTTTTCCACTTCTTTTTAGAATAGTGTACCAAGCAGATGTTTTTTAATCATTTGTTTAAGTAATGACAATAAAAGATATCACAGAGTGTGTACAGGATGTAAGTGTGCGTACAAAAGGATAATAGAGCGCATAAAACTAGATTTTTCTAGTAGATAAATCATGATCGCGTTGGTACAAAAAATTCATTTTACTATTAATGAAATTATGCTGCAAAGTTGGCTATTGTTTATAAAATGTTTCGCGTTTTTTGGTTACCCTTCCAGGAAGGACGCCTCAGATAGGTCAGAATATATTCAAAAAGAAATCGTGATCAGTATTTATTACGGTCGGTATTTATAAATCGAATGCTAGAGCTGAGTGATAGTAGTGGTAGCAACTTACCCATAAAGAAGAGCGGCTCCGGCTATACCGCCACCGCATTGTGCGGTTATGTACATAGCCGCTCGCATAGGTGATATAATCCGTATTACACAGGATGCTAATGTGACAGCTGGATTTATATGAGCACCTGTTCAAAGTAAACCACAATTGTGTTCAAGGTATTTGTACAAATTTACGGATTCAATTGATTAAAATAACAACGCATTTTTCATTTATAATTATTGGGTATAAATTATTTCATTTTTATATATTTAATTATATATATATGTGGCCGTGAATATGGAGGATTTGGAATTATCGAGGTGTATCAAACTTACCAGATATATGAAGAAAACATTGCGTTAATGTTCCCATAGCTAAGCCAGATGCCAAAGCTGTGGCCAATAAGACCGATGATACGCTTGCACCTACACCAGCTCCTGCTGCTGCTCCGCATACGATGAAAACATAAAAGAACGAAGCCAAACACTCGCTGATTATAGATCTAAGAGTAAAAAAAATTTTAACGGATATAAGTACAGGTAAACATTGCTCGAAGGTTTAATACTCGAGTCTCTAATGCGGGAAGCCTTAAGTCTCTTAGATTATAAAATTTTTGGCAATTTTCATTTCAAGAATATTATGTATTTTAAAATTTTCATCAAAAATTTACCAAAAGACAAAATCGGATGGGAGCCACGCCCATAACCGAAAAAAATCTATCTAACTGCCGCAAAAATGTAGCAATAAAGTTGAAATTTGGCACACACAGTTATATTTACAACCTACTTTAATGTACCAAAACGGGGCGTGGTCGCATAAAAGGTTTGCACACAATTCATAAAATAAAACCTAATTTGGCTTCGAATCCGACTTGTCATTTGATTAATAATACATACACTAAAGAGAGCATCCACTGCTTCTAAATAAATCTGGAAAGTATTTAAGATTTGACTTGAACCAAATTGGGTATTTTTACTATAGAAATAAAGCTCTATATGCTCTATATGATTAGTGATTCCAAAAATGGTTACAATCAGATCTAAAAACTGAGTACTCAGCTACTTTCCAAACTTACTCTTTGTACATAGATGTAGAGGACATTTAAGATTTGATTTTGAGCCAAATTTAACTCTTTTTCTTTTTTTTCCAAATAAAGTCTTATATGAATATGATGCAAATCGGTTCATTTTACTACAAAAATATCTTCTAATACTAGATTTGATCGAAATTTGTCAAAAAAGGACGACTTTTAGAGGGAAATATAAATTTGTGAGTTAAAGTGAAAGCTGGATCTTAGAGCTTACTCGTTTCGTAATTTAAAAATTATGCCAAATATTGAGAAAAATGTGAATTTAAAAATTAAAAGACTGGAAATCTCAAGACACACAATTTGTAGGTTCAAAATATTTAACAGCATGACTTTCCGTCTCTGTATGTAAAAAGTCTCTCGCTTAACACTTAAGGAAGGAGCTTGTGTGACTGCAAAAATTCTTACATGCGGGTTAGTTTATACTTGACACGATTTTGAATGTTTTCTCCTTCTTTTTTTTTTTATACAGTATGTATTTAATGTTAAAGAACATGCCATGGTGTGATCATTTATTTAAAAAAAAAAACCCTGCATACGATATTTTCAAACAATTAATATAACAACCATGCACTCAAGGAGGATACATCTTATTACGGTTTATATATATATACAAATGTATGTTTATGTACATATATACAAAATGTTCTTATATACGATGGATATGAAATGTATCTCAACACGTTATTGTTAAGTCAAAGAGATCGTTTCCAAAAAAAAAAAAAATATATATAAATTGAAACATTGGCTTAAGCCAAATTTAGCTTTTATGAATCAAACGGACAAAAACTCTTTTCAGTTTTCGTTGCCCCATGAGCGCGTCCTTTTATGGAAGCTGCTGAGTCTACTGTTATTTTTACAAATCGTTGAAATCGACATTTACTGATATTGACAGCACGGACAGACAGACATGTGACAGGCATGAGTTCTCTTTTCTTCTGTTGACAAAGTGTCTATAACCTTCAATTCAAAGTCAAGTGGATTTGAGAAGATCTCATTTATGTTGAAAAAGATCATTTCAACATTTTCTCGAATATTTGTGGAAGACATGCCCTCGTGCTTCTAAAACGGGTGGTTCTAGGTACGAGTTACTGTAACGTGAATAACTGCGACACTGGACTCTGTCTAAAAATGTTTTATATTGAAATCTATTTATGTGCGGGGATAACATAGACACGGGCCCTATACTTATACGAGTTTTCCACTGAGCGCCGGTGTTACAAAAACAAATGACAAAAACAACCTGACTAACTATTACTGTATATAAAGAGGCTTTTGTCCCACCTCTCTGTTTAAAGATTTTCATTTCTTTATCCCGAATATACCGGAAGCATCCTTTTGCAGTAGTTTGCAATTATATGTAGTCTGACACACTAATTTTTAAATATAAAAGTTAAGCCCGACTTTCACCACTTAGCTCCTTAAATTATGCTACAATTAAGTTAGTTCTCTCTGTATAGGCAAGACACTGCCATATAAGTTATTTCGTGAAATATAATTATATGAAAAATGGTCCAATCGGATTCAAATTTGGCACAAATCAAAGTTGATGAAGTTGATTAATTTATTATAATTGATCCTTATATGGAGAGGGGTTCTAAAAATAGTCCGATCATCAAAATATTTAAAAAAATAAAATCAGTAGCTTGCGCACAAATATTCATGGAGGTACAGACGGACAGATGGTTAAATCGATTCAGATTTTGATTTTGAATCGATTGGTATAAATAAAGATGGCTGTTTAAAAGTTACAAACACACGCACAAACTTAATATACCAGTTGCCACAAGTGTGCCAGCATATGTAGCCCAAATTTTCTGCCTTATTCTTTTTCATAAGTTACGCTATATATTTATGTACATGTTCCACTTTTTCCATCTTCTTGGTATTGGTAAAGATGTTTAATGAATAACTAAGTGAGTAAATATGTAAAATGATGAGACCCGCAAAAACGATAAGAAAGCAGAGTAAATACCATATGTAAACAGCTGCATCGGTTTTGCAAAAACAAAATGAAGGCATGTTATGCAGCAGACGCAAGTATTTTTACAGAAACATAATGAAGCGGTATATAGAGAAAAAAATAATTTTTTTTTCTGGGTAGTTTCCGCCCACGATCTATGTCGCGTCGGGCTGAAGATAAATTATTTCCATTGAAATAATGGAAATTATGACATTATTATGCTGACATCTCAAATCCCAAGCATCGATTTGGTCACTTGAATAAATTCTTGGAAAAAGTTCTCATTCTTGTGTTATAGATGAAACATCATTACAATCTCCCCCATACATTTACAAAAGGACGCTTCAGAGACCGCACAAAGTTTATATATTCTTGAGCAGTCTGTATGTCCGTATGTCCGTATGTCTGTCGCTTAATCGGTTATTCTTGGTTAGTTATGATCTCAAAGCGTGGAATATTAAAATGAAATGTGGTACAAATATATCCATTCCATCCAGACAGTTTTCTTTTTAATTGGAAAAAACGTTTAAGAGACACGCCCACAATTTACAAAGAAGCTCTCAAAAGTCACAAACTTTAAGACACGAAAATTGAAATCTGCGTATTTGAAAATGGGCGGCCACGCCCGCATAATATAAAAATCTTTTTTTAGTGTGAACTTCAGATTTTAGGAAGAAACACACACACGGAACAGTGATAGTCGTTAAAAGAGGGCGTCAATGTATAGAAGCAACGCCTACCTGGTATTCAAAATTTGACCTTGGCCCTATTTAGATCTATTCTTGTTACGAGTATTTTCCATTGGTCCCAAAAAAATTTTTGTAGTTTATTTATAGCTTTTGCAAAAAAAAAAAAACACCTCAAAAGCAATACCTCCAAAATTCGAGTGTCCTGATTTCAGCTTGCATACTTTTCCTAGGCTGCATAGTACTGGACAAACGATTATTTAAGGCGTTCGTTTGATTGTCACGATGCATGGCCTCTAAACGCTCAAACAAAGTCATTATGTGAGCATCAACATTATTGCTCTCCAACGGTATAGTTTGCAGTGTTTCATCTGCCATTTTCTTCCGAAACGCGATCTTCTTCTTTATTTATTGTCTTAATAATATTCCAATTACAATCGTATTGTTGTTGTGTATATAAATTTTATTTAACTTTAATTAGCGTCATGTATGAATGAATTGTTTCACTTAAAGAACACACGCGAAAAACCACTTGAGCGACTGTCCCGCAACGAACAACATTGACGATTAAATTTTGAACTCGCACTGTGTACGGTTGCTTCGATGATGAGAGAATTCCCACAACAAATGGTTTACCAAGTGTAATGCACATGACAAACACAAAACACGAGGAGAACATAATCACACTCACCCATACACACACACACACACACACACCCATGCAACTAATTCAGGAACGAGTACGGATATCATATCATATCGAATGAAATCAGAAGACTGCACAAGCAACATAAACTCAACTCACCACCAACGTTATACGCTTCAACCTGATTTCTCGTTTACACCATGCGTCCACTTTATAGTCGCAACATAATATGTTGGCATTCATACAAGTGGTATTGTATGGTGTACCATTGTATGCCACCATTACAGTCCACCCCCTAACATACAATTCATAAATGCATGCGTGTGTATGTGTGTATGTGTGTAAAACACGGCGAACAGTCCGTGGCGACATTAATGTGAATGCAAATGCAAATGTTTGCTTGTATATTAATAACGAAAAGTTAAAACTAAGCAAACACTTACATGGCTCTTCGGCGTTTTTTTAAACAGGCGATCTTTTCTCATACACACACACACACACGCCACAAATTATAAATATTTTTCATATTCGTTTAAAATCAAAAAAGAAACAGTTCAGTGGTGACTCTTTTCATGACACAAAATAAGTGGAAGTAACCCTTTAACTCGTAGAAATGTTTTTATTTTATTTTATTTCACATTTTTTTCTCAATACTTTTTACTTGTTAAACATATGCATAAAATGTATGTATGAGCGATTCACGAATTCATTTCGAAAATATTAATGATGCTACATTATCATTAATGTTTTGCATATGTACGTTGCATGTTTTCCATAGAAACGCCGTGTGCGAAACAATTATCTGTGCGAACAATTTTCACTTAGAACATGTGTAAAGTCATGACCTTCATGCCCATAATTGATCCTGCATGTTTAAGTGACACTTTGTTTTTTTATTTTTTCATTTTTTTAAAACATCGCACTCGAGCAAACAAATCATAGTGTCATTATTCAAATAGAGGCAACCCTTTGATATGTGACGTGAATCTTCCTTCCTTTGCATTATACGTGCATTTACATATTATGATAAACTTTTGAAAGGATTACCGCGAAAACAATACGCTCCATTTTCATATGTACTACATGTGTTTATTGAAGCCTTTTTCACATTAGATACTTTGATGGATTTGTTATTAATTGTTAAGGAAAACATCGCGTTATTGAGCACTTGGATAAATGTTTTCATCTATTTTTCTCACATTCTCGGTATTAAAAACAAGAGTATTAAAAACAAGTAAGAAAATTAAATTTGGCTTATATATATGCTCCACATCTACATACAAACAATGGGCATGGCAAGTTTAATGATTACGCCCTCTCAAAGTTTATGCATTGCGTACATATCAGCTGACAAATCGGGTTGTACGCTGATCGTGTCAGTTATCCAACAACGCCCATTTTTTTGCTCATCGATAGATGGGATATACATAAAAAACGTGTACCAAACTTCAAGTTCATAGGTCAATTTTTATGGCATAGAGATTTTTGTCGATTGTAGGCGTGTTTGTTATCCTACCACGCCCATTTTTAGCGTGTCTATAGATGGAGTAATTATAAATAAGTGTACCAAATTTCAACTTCACAGCTTAATATTTGTGGCAGGTAAGTAGATTTTTGTTGATTAAGGGCGTGGCTCTTGATCGATTTCGCCCAATTTAAATAGCGAACTGCGTGCAGAAACTAAAAGTATCTGTACAAAATTTCAGCTTAATGTCTGAAATTTTACAATCGCAAAAATGCCAACAACAGACGGATACACGAAACGCGGACATACATGTCTAGATAGACTCAAGTTTTGATGCTGGTCTGGTATAACATATATATACTTTTTATCTGACACCTCTTTCTGGGTGTTGCAAATGTAATGACAAACTTAATGCAACAAAGGGAATTTCTTCCATAACTTACTTTTTATATACATAACAATTTGCTTAGAAAATATGTTTTTTATAATTGAACATAATGCCTATACTTCATTTTTATAATGCTCAATGATCCACGTTAATATCTATTACATGGCGATCTTCTTATTTATTACAATGCTTGCTTGGTTTACGCAAGTACAAGATAAACCAGATACTTGAAAACGCCCTTGTGTAATTAAGCGGAGTTTAATAATGTATTATATTTTGCAAAAGTGAACGTCCCGGAATTTAGAATAAGTACATCAAATTATAAGTTTAGATGGATGTTTTGGCTGCTAGTCCTATTTTTTTTTAAATGGACGGACGTATAGACAAGAAATACTGTATTCTATATTTGCACACATGCTAGAGTAAATTAAAAAAAAAGAATCATTTCATATAATATTTGCTTCGATCAGTCTCAGAAAATTCATAAGTTAAATCGAACAGCAACAATAGCAACATAATTGCCATTCTAGTGCCATCTAGTGAAACGAAGAAAAATGATTGAAACATTTAAAAACTCTTATTTTAGGAATGAGATACCTTTCGAGGCTTAAAAAAAAATAATAACAAATACTCATATGGTGGTGAAAAATATAACCAGCTGAATAATGTTTGTCATACATCCCTGTTTTAGTAAATATTTTCTTCTACAAATATATTGCAATTAGTGAACTAGGGTACTAAAACTAGTGAATTAAATCAGTTGAACAGTTGCAAATGCAACAACAACGAAAAATTGTTTTACACAAACATTGAAGGATTTTTAGTATTATTTAATACAAAAATTGAGAAAATCTAACAAAAAAAAACATTTTCAACTTGGATAAATTATTAAGTAAACATAAAAGCTAAAATAAAAGGACGGCTCTGTTAAGAATTTGCTTGTAAGGATTTTCACTTTATACATATGCGCAAAATAAATATGCTTCATATTCTAGCAGTGCTTTTTTATAAAAAAAAAAAAAAGAAAAAAGAATTACACTATGGAGCCACCTTGTGTATTTCATCCTTGCGATGAAGCGGTTATTGCCACAAATGATGATGCCAGTGATTGTAAGCGTTGTGCCGTCAGATTGGGTTACTGGAAGGATGATTATATCGGTTATTTTGTGCGCAACCAAGATCGTAAAGCGCCTGAGATAAATCGAGGTTATTTTGCCAGGGTCAAGGGTGTTGAAATGTGCATAGAAAAGTTCCTGAAGGTCAGTATACACACAAGACGTTTATCCATAAAACTCATACAACCAAACAACTTCAAGAAGGGGGGTGGTTTGGGATTAGTTCGTGGTACGTGGCAAGCACAATATTTTTCTGACTGATTTATTGTAAATAAAATCAAAAGAGTTTAATTGGAGAGTTTTTCGCCAAAAGGTCAAGTCCGCCTAAAGCTATGGTCTTGTTTGGATGTTGCAACAAATACATTTTTTTTTGTTTTATAAATAATTGCCGGTTTCTTCATATCTACCTAATAGTGAACTAAATAGAGTGGATTGAAACTGTCCCCCAGTCTGCTTATAAAGAATTGACTTTAAAGTTGATGGAATCATACGAGCATTTTCCTCTAATGAATGTAGTTTTTCTTCATTAGAAAACGAATGGAAATTGTCAAATAATAAATCTTGGCTGTGGCTTCGATACGCTGTATTTTCGGCTCCGCGATACACAACATCATGTAAAGAACTTTATCGAATTGGATTTTCCCACAGTTACGGCACGCAAATGTTATACGATTAAACGTAACAAAGCTCTGTTGGCCAAAATACATGATGAAGATGGCGAGGTGAAGTTGAGCCCAACAGATTTGCATGGACCCAGCTACCATTTGATGGGCGTTGATTTACGAAACCTGGACGAACTGGACAATAAGCTGCAACAGGCCGAAGTGAACTATACACTGCCTACAATCTTTTTGGCCGAGTGTGTTTTGGTGTACATCGAAGTACAGAATTGCAAAAATTTGCTCAAATGGATTACGAATAAGTTTACCAATGCTGTGTTTGTCAATTATGAGCAGGTGAGCGAGATGTTTATGTCAATTGTGGTTGTGTTGAAAATTCTGAGGTATTTATAATGGGTGGCAGGTTAATATGAACGACAGGTTCGGTGAGGTGATGTTAAATAATTTACGTAGTCGTGGCTGCAGTTTGGCCAGTGTTGAGGCTTGCCTTTCATTGGAGACGCAAATGGCACGTTTTTTAGAGTGCGGTTGGAATGGCAGCCGAGCCTGGGATATGGTTCAAGTGTACAAAAGTCTACCCGAAGTTGAGCGCCAGCGCATAGAACACATCGAAATGTTGGACGAAGGCGAATTGCTGGTCCAATTATTCCAACACTACTGTATAGTGATTGCTTGGATTGGCGAGCTGTTCCGTGACATTGAAAATACGTGCGTTGGACTGTAAACTTTCTTCCTTGTTCTGTTCGCACCCTAAACAAACTTTTGCTAATCGTTTGAAATTTTCGTTTTTGGCAGGGTAGAGAAACGCATGTCCTGGCTGAACCTTGAATAAAGACTGTACTACGCGTAAAAATTCAGTTCAGTAATAATAGTGGTCGGCTGTCGTGTGTACTAAATGAAGCATTGGATTTGATCTACGCTCTGGGGACTATTCAACATATGCTATATAGCAGAGCAGAGCAGACCAGAGCAGAGTAACAACATATTTAACAGTTAAACATTCTTTTAATGTTATTGTTGTTTGTGTCTGTAATGGTTTTTGTTTGTTTAGCAATTTAGATGACTTTTCGTGCATAAAAAGTGTATGTACTCCTTGACATAGATAAAAAAACTTCTTATATATAAAAATGTTTGGGGCACACACGCGTCCACACACTTACACACATATATACATAAGCAAAAAAAAAAACAAAAAAATACGTAAATGTTATTTTTTTAACTCCATTCATTGAGTATCATTCAAAATAACTTTATTAACTTTATTCAGCAATGTGTATGTACCCCCTCCTCTACAGCTTTTAATATTTGTATGCAACAGAGTGTAACAGTGTGTGTTTTAATGTGCTACTTTATCAATATAATTAAACAGAACAAATTTGAATAGAATGTAAACAAGAAACAAAGAAAGGAAGGATAAAAAAACAGCAAACAAAACACGAACCAATGCCCTTTGACCTTTAAGTTATTAGTTTACTGTAAAAGTATTTGATTCAAACTACTCGGAAGAGTTTCAATAGTTATACACTTTTTTTTCTTACTACCTATATGTATAATTACACAGTTCTTAAATTATGAGAAATAAAAAATTCAAATTCCAATTAAAATAAATCATTCAAATGTAATTTGATCTTCGCTTCATTACGTTTTTAATTAACAATCTCTATCTCTCTCTGTCTCTTCGCCAATGTATAGCACTTTATCATTGTGTTGCGTATTATCTTCTTGTTAGAGTCGTACAACAATTGCTTATTATTATTATTGAATCAATGTTTATTCCGTATCGGAAGATGACTGTGGCATCTTAGCAGTTAAGAGGGTCAAAAGTGTGAACCACTTTAATTAAAAATTTAATTGAAGAACGCGCGTATGCAATGGTAGCGCTGCACACTGTACACTCATCCATGCTAACAGCGGCAATACAATGTGAAAGGAGGCAAGTCTTGTATGAACTGCGAGTCAAATTTGGTGCACTTTGCATAATTACACGACATGTGTAATTACGTTTATAATTATCTTTGTCCGAATGCACATATGCCGGGAGGCATTACAATAATTGATTATCTAATTGATTATCTAATGACCATTCACAGTAACAATAATATTCATGTGCAATGAAATTGTTACGGCCATCATCTCTCGCGAAACGGGGAGTATAGTCATTTTATCATAACTGTAAGACCCTAGAAGAAGCACCATACATTCAGACACACATTTATTTATAATACGCACGCAATTTCAAATCATTTAAGTCTGTCTGTCCGTCTGTTGTTCGAGTGTTTTTCTAGCTGTCACACAAAACTGACAAAAGTATGAATCGATTTTGACCATAGTTTAGTTCAGATTTTGTATGGTATGAAAAACGGAAAAAGTTTTGAAAATAATTTTCTTATCGAAAAAGTAAAACTTTTTCTTTCACACAATTTTTATATTCACCGACATACAGGATGTGTGTGTGTAATATGCCGAAGGAAGGAAGCCAAAAAGTATACATAAGTTGCTCAGCATTGAAACCTTTGTGTCTGTATGTCCACGTGAATCTTTGACCGGCACTGTAGGCCAATTTTTAACATTTCATTTAGGGCTTTTTATACCGTACACCACTTGTGGCAGAGGGTATATTAAGTGTGTGCGGATTTTTAATTATACCGATCGATTTAGAATCAAAATCTGATTTAACCATGTCCGTCTGTACATCTGTCTGTTCATGTAAATTTGTGAGCAAACTACAGGTCGCACTTTTTGAGATATTTCAATGAAATTTGGTACAAGGACATTGGGCCAAAGAGGAACTCTTATATAAGATCCTGTTATAATGGAGGTCTTTATACATCAAGTGGTATAGGATATTTGATGGTCGGGCTTGACCGACTATAATATTTTCACTCGTTTCTCTATTACTTGGACGATTAATATGGTGATGATGTCCCTTTTAAATTGGTAAAAATAAAAGGAAGCGGGGAATTTTTGAATTGGTGCATATCACAACATTTTTTTTTTATCAGTACATGACCGAGGGATGCGAAATCTTCATAGTTACTAGTTATACCGCCGTTGACTTGCACGATTTAAAGTACAAGGTATTAGCCTTTAAACTAAGGCATACTGCCTCAGCTTTAAACCATGTCCCGTGGAACTGCCGTTGGGTGTTACTCTCCGGGGAGAGTTTACTACTCTAGCCTCCTTAATTCTATGAGTATAAAAACAGCTATCATATTAATATTTTGCTAGTTATCTTCGCTTTGAGTCAAGAAATTCATGGTGTTTGCTATGTATGGTCGGCTTCCAATTCTGAATCGCAGAGAACCGTACAGGCATTATCTCTACCTCGCAGAGGGGACATAGTGGGGAGTTGTCATGCCCAAAATTTTGCAGCTATTTACTGTCGAAGCCGAGGCCGCTTGTTAGAAAAAAATCCCTCTGTTGATTATCCCATCAGCTCTGCCACCTTGTCCGAGAAGACCTCTTCATTAACCGTATAGCGTGAGGACTAGCTCTGCAGCTAAGACATCTTTCAGAATCCGCAGATTGTTTGTTCGATAGTTTAAATGGGCTAATTTTGTGCTTCTTCTGTTTGTTTCCCAGACCGTGGCCCCCATAAGAGACATTCGTACAGCAGCCCCGAGCTAGCAGAGGTCTTTTTAATGATTTAGGTCCTCATATATTTAGAAGCATTCAGCCAACTACACGGTTTTTTTAAGCTCAACCAGGTGTCAGTGATGATATTTTATGACGTGTTTTGAGGTTATGGTAGTGTTCCCTAAAAAAGCCCTTCTTAAATGTGCAAACCATGGAAATGTAGGTATTGAAAATACACGGTTTGGTCTGATCCGAACAGTTTTTATAATGAAAACCTATTGTTTACCAATTTTCAGGTAAATAACTCATGTCTAAAAAAGACCCGTGAACTCAACAAAGAAAAAACATATATATCTCTTTCTCTCTCGCTTGCAATGAAAACAAAATACATTTAAAATTAACGTTATTTGAATTTTAAAATTGTTAAGTAGTTCGAGTGGCTATCTCTCGTTCCCTTTCGCTTACACAAAGAGACTGCAGAGAACAATAATCTACTGAAGACACAAAGAGCAAATCTGAACAAATACACTAAACTCTCGATTTACACGATTAATGGGGTTGCTGAGAACTTCTCATTATAAGTAAAAGTGAAAATCATAAAATCAATAATAATAATTAAATTACCTTAGTACGCTAAATAAAATGTACTGGTTGGCAAGGCAACATTTATATTAAGGGCTTTTGCTTTGGAGCAACGTTTAGATGAAACTCTAATATCGTTTCTTTCTTATTCGATTAATAAAATAAAAAAAAGAAACAGCCATTACATGTACTTGCTGGCGCGGCCTGCTGTCTTTACTTTTAGATATTTATAATAAAATATTCTGAATATTGTTTTTGTATCTTCTGGTTTAAAGGTCACTGAAATAATATCCAAAGAAGCCTCTGTTCTTTTAGTTTGATGTATCGTTTGACCGATTTGACCGATTTTTAATACCATACAATGTACCCTAGTACTGATGGCAAGTTTGAAATTGATATTTAAATCGTTACAGTCAAAGAAATGTTTACTATGCATGGACAGACAGACATGGTTGTAATTTAATAGGGCCTCTGTTGCTTTTTGCTGGATGGTTTCGTTAAAACTGGGTAAAATATATTCCTTTCGCATTACGATTATAACCTTGAATACTTTTATATGGTGGGTACGAATTTTTATTCCAGAACAGTCTCTTTTCATTCTTATGGACTCAGGTAATCCATATGCTAGACCCTTAGGAAACATGTGTAATATTTGTATAGATAAGAATAAGTTAACGGCATAAAAAGTTGACTTAACCTACGTTATGTGAAAAATGTTTTAAAGCATGAGAGAGGAGAGCGAATTGAATTTTATGAAATGGTTTGGAAACCTGTTAGTATTGTATTGTATTGTATTACCATAGAATAGTTTAACAATTTATATCAGTCGAGACGGTTCAAAGTTGCGGATGCATTTAAACTAATATCGTCAAAATTTCAGAAGCGGTCTATGGTTTACAAATTGATGAACCATTGAGTGTGAATTTTAAGCAAGTAACAATACAAGAAGAAGAAGAAGAAGAAGAAGTTATGAAAGTATTTAATTTAATTAATTTTTTTTTCAAACAAAAACCTTTATGAGTAACAGTAATTTGTTTAAATACCAGAAACAACTACGTCATAAAGCGGTGATGATAACGAACACTACACCACGTATAGAAATGATTCGGTAGTGAATGCATGTATTTGTGATTGTGTTTGTGTGTGAGCATGTCATTCGCAATATTGGTAACGTATACATGAACACATGTCAAAGTGTACGACTGCACATGTATACACACACCGCATAAAGAGGAAAATGTTGTTTTGAACGTAACATCATAAACGGGTTTTTTATTTTTTACTTGTCTTTTTTATGCTTCGTTATTAATTTGGCTTCATAACGTAATAATGCAATATTTGCTAATATGCACTGTGTGCTGATATTTCTTTATATTTCACTTTTCCGATCCACGTTATTAGAAGTTGTTTATTTTTTTAACATTCGTTTTGTTATTATTGTAGGTTGTGTTCTAGAGAATATTATGTGTTATTATTAAAAAATGCTTTGTTGCTGATATGTTTATATGCACACCCCGCCTATTACAAAATTTTATGCGAATATTTGAAAAATCTTAAATGGCAAATACCATATGCACCTTCAAGTAAAATGATCAATTCAGAATCAAAAATTTTATCATTTTAACCATGTCCGTCTGTCTGTCCATGTAAATTAACGCAAGCTACAGGTTGTATTTTTAGAGATATTTCAATAAATTTTGGTACAAGGATATATATTGGCTCAAAGAGGAACCCTATTTAAAATGGACCGAATCGGACTATTTTTAAGAACCCTTCCCATATAAGATTCTATTATAATCAAAGTCCTTTATATGACAAAAAATTGCAATTCTTAACATTTTATGATAAAATTTAAGAAAGAACAGTTAATTACTGTAGTGTGCCAAAGTTGGGCCCGATTAGATAAATTTTAGAACCCATCTTCATATAATGATATATCGCGACGTGACGTTATTTTGTGGAACTATGTGGTGTAGGATATTAAATGATCGGGCTTGACCGCCTCTAACATTTTCACTTGTTTAATATAATTTTTTGGAGCGTTGTCCGTTTCTACGTTCCCCCCTTAAACTCATATTGATTGGATATCAACTCATATCGATGTAATTAAATACAGAAGTTTTGTATTAATAGTTAACGGTACCCGAAGTGACAAATGTTTATACATAAAATAATATAAACATCATAATTGTATGGGACAGACACAACATTCGATTGCTTGTTAACGAAATTTTTCATAGATCATATTCGATCAATTTGTGTATGTGTGTGTGTAAGCGTGTGTATATCTGTGGGCTTAAGTGGAGCGACACGTTAATGGAATTAAGGCAACTAAGCACCAAACACCACCATCTCCACCTTACGTGTCATTATTCTATATGTGAAGTGTTTTTACTTTTTCTTTATTGCTCACCTTCATTTGTTTGGTTAATTAATTCTCGACAATAGTTCATTGTTCTGTATCTTATCGCTTTCGCTTAGTGTTCATCTATGATACATGAATGATTTACGTATGTGATCGCAACCACCTGTGCATGGTTGTGGTTACACTATTCCGTAGAATAACTGAAGAGGGGGGTGTTGGTCTTTCCGATTGTAATGATTCATATTTAAATTATATTATAAGAGGGAGGGTTAACTAAGTTTGTTAAGTATGTTGGCAATACTCAAAATTAGGCATTAAAGTCTGTACAAAATATACACATTTTTGATCAGTCTCAAAATCTAAATCGCTGTCCGTCTCTAATTACATCTCTTACGGTCACAACTATTGAGATATTATGTTGACATTTTATACAAACATATCTAGTTTGTATACCAAGGTTGCTATTCAAAATTGCGAGGAATGAGTCAAGTGCCACGCCCACAATCAACAAAAAATCTCTCACCGATGTAAGAATAAAGCTCATACAGGTAATGAACAGACACGCCTACAATTTTCAAAAAACCTTACTTTGATACCGACTTCTTCACCGACTGATGATCGCTCATCGTTATATGAGAAAACATATTTTCATTTGATTGTAAAAGTTTTTATACGTAAACGTGAAGGGTATCTAAGATTCGGCCAAAGGATAATTTTTTATATCCTACACTTTAAAGTAGTAATATTTGTGCAAATATTTTGTAAATGCTAACGAATCATAGTCAAAAACCCTGTCCGTCTGTACATCCATGCATTCCTTGTTATAAGCCTAGAGGTTAAGGTGACAATTTTTCATAAAATCCCAGTAAATTAGCGTAATAATTTATGGAACCTGTCAACCGATCAAGCCATTTTTAGAACCCCTTTCTATGTAACGCTTTTTTACGATTGACTCGCGACCACTAATTATAACATATTTATAGTGATGTACCGTATTAAATGAAGGGATAACCTGCATTCTAATAATCTTACTTTTTGTTTGGTTTTGTTTTCAAATATAAAATTTCTTTGTTTTGCCAGGGACAAAGGTCAGACATTGTCGTTATGACTAAACGTTACGCTTTTCAGTTTAAACAGTTTGTTAACTGTGCCTTAACAAACCTTATAAATAAAGTATATGTGTACTCGTATGTTTGTATTTAAAATGATGTGAAAATTGTGTTTTGTGTGTAAATTTCTTAAAAAAATTTTGCATAACAAGTTTATAGTAACTTTGCCTCCTTACTGGTTATCTTGGCAACGTTTTCTAAATAAAATTATTGTGGCCAGTTGATATTATAGAATTTATAAAAGAAAAGGTGAAACTACTGATCTGTTCCTGAGGAAAATTCAATTATCGTTCATACAATAAATACGTTCTAAACGACTAAGAAATAAAATCCCATCTTTTACCCCTTTTATCCAACGATTCAGAATCACTTTCTGAATTGAATTATTTAATTTGTATTAAATGGTGGGGCTTGATCGACCTAAACCACTTTGCTCCTTAAAGTATACTACAATTAGTTCAGTTGTGTCTGTATAAGCGTGACACTGCCGCATAAGTTGCTTCATGAAATATAATTATATGAGGAGGGGTTCTAGAAATGGTCCCATCCGGTTTATTTTTAAAAAGATTCCCTTTTGGGCCAACACATGTTTTTTTTACCAAATTTCATCGAAATATTTAAATTAAAAAAAATGCGAGCTGTTACTTGCTCACAAATTTACATGAACTGACATACGGACAGAGGGACATGGAGAAATCGATCTAAATCGATGGGTATAATTGAAGGTGAATGTGGCATTTGACCCTGGTGTAGGATATTAAAATTTATTTACTTGGCACAAAAATTATACATTTAACTTTGAACTGAACCAGACTTTGTTTGGAATCTCCGTTTCCATAATATAAATAGTTTTGACACAGACACTGACTCTACCCTGTTGTCCGACAAGGTTGCTAATATTTATTGAAATATCATTTCCTTAAAAATAGTTCAAATAAAATTTCTATACCATGCACCTTCATGCATTACACGTGAAAGGGTTTTCAAAATAATAAACAAGTGTTGTTGTAAAAGAAAAAAACATGATCAAGACGAATCATAGAACTAATACAACAAATCACAACAACACCCGCAGCAGATTGAAAAAAATCAAGTATCGTGATAAAACTTACGTGAAGCTCAAAACGATACTACTAGCAATAGAATTATCTGTCATAACAACATGTGGCATTCATGCCCAAACAATAGACGTAAGATTAAATGCAAGAGGTGCTAACGAGTATCAGTGGCCGAATCCGGGGGAACCCAACTACAGGTATACCTTTACATAAATACATAATGTTGCTATACAGTGTAAGGAACAAGAAGGGGAAACTCTCGAATAACATGACAGAGTGAAGTTATACGAAAAACAACCCAATTACGAAAATTGTGGGATTGAAAGACTCGACTTGACTCGATCTCGATCTTGTTCTTCGCTCCTCTAACTCAACTCCTTTTGTTTTAATAGTTTTTTCCAAAAATATAATTGTTTGACGTTACTCGAGAGTTGTCATGCTTTTTCCTCACCATGTTGGTTTATATTAATTTAGATTTACTTTTTTTTTTTTATATATTGTGTAGAACATACATTTTTAATGGTCGGCGCTATGGTCGTTATCAAACGAGTTTTAATGGTCATTATTCGGGTGACAACTTGCCAGGTCGATATCCAACAGGCAATGCAAATGTAGAAAATTACCAATTTGACCCGGTAAGCTATGAATTATAAGAATATTTAAGAATCAAATGGTGTTAAGCGTGTATGAACGATTATTGTATGATGATTAGATGTATTCTAATGACATCAATGCCCACAAGCTAACAAATGTTTTGATCGTTGCCTTTATTAATCAATGAGGTTATTATTCGTTGGCACCATCACGACCTTATTACAGACATGTGCGTATTTGTAGGTATATAAAAGTGATTAGACAGCTGAGGAGGAGGGTATATCATTGAGTACAATTGTCTTGCGGAAGATACTCTAGGCGGAGAGTATCCCCCTCTCCGCTTTTATTCACACTTTTCCCATTACATTCCACATACGTACACACATATGTATTATATTAGCACAGCACTTAGGAGACAATGGAGACGGATATTCAGGAAATCAAAAATGATGTTTTTACACTAATATTTTGAAAATAAATTATACCTTAAGAGCAAATGTTTATTGGGGGGTATACTAAGTTTGTTATTCCGTTTGCAACACTGATTCTTGATCTGCATCAAAAACTGAATTGATTTAGATAAGTATGTCCGTGCGTCTGTCTATTGTTGGTATTCTTACGTGCGTAAATATAGAGATATTGAGCTAAAACTTTGTACAGACACTTTTAATTGTTACAAATTTCTATTTTAATTGGGCAAAATCGGTTAAGAGCCACGCCCACGATGAACAAAAATTTATATATCTGCCACAATAATGGAAGTATAAATTTGAAATTTGGTGAATGTATCCATCGATGGGCCAAAAATGGGGGTGGTCACGCACCAATTTAAAATAAAAACATATTCACCATAAAACTCGACTTGCAAGCTGATACGTAGTACATACAACATGAGACGGCGTAATCATATACCTGCCACGCCCACAATTGCAGATGTGGAGGGTATTCAGGATTTGGCCTAAACCAGGTTTTCTTACTTGTTTAGATTGAAAGCAAGTTCCAGCTGCTGCAAATAGTGATTAAAACCTTCATCTTAGAAATGTAGCTGTTTGAGGAAACGAGGTTCGCAACTCGCTGGAGTCAATAAATGAAAAATGGTTTCTGGCGAGAGGTGAACCTTGAAAATTATAAAATATTATTAAAAAGTGTATACATACCTGGTACCAGGGCTTATAGCCACCCTATCCCAATCTACTTTCCATAAAAAGCAACTTTCAGTCCATGTAACGGTATATTTTTTCATATATTCAAGTTTTTTCAAATGCTCATAGACCGCTTAGAGATCTCATATATATTTTTTGTCCGAAATTGTTAAAGCTTTCTTTGCCAACTGGAGAATAATTCATTAAACACACAGCAAGATCTATTTTATAAATTATACTGAACACGAATCAATCTAAAAATTACAGAAAAATCCTAGTACAGGTGAAGTCTTATTTCCTGGCGTTTTAGCTGGTTGGCGTGAAGATCTACAAGGCAAACAAAGACGAGATTCCTTAACGTTGGAACGTGACGTCTTTGTTACAACAAATTATGGTGAAATTCAAGGTTTTAAGGTCTACATGTATGATAATCCGGATCCGAAATCATTTTATCGTCCCTACCATTCTACTGTGGATCGCGTTATGGGAGAATGTTCGGTATTTCTTGGTATACCGTACGCACTGCCACCCACCCAAGAAGGGCGCTTTAAGCCGCCAAGATTACACAGAGGTTGGCAATTGTTGCAGGCTGTTGATTATGGACCGGCTTGTCCTCAACCGTTGCGCTATACCGGTGGCACAAAAGGCATTAATGACATGGACGAAGATTGCCTGTACTTGAATATATTTTCGCCAAAGGTAACCAATTACATTTTTTATAATAATAGATGATCGATTAATCTTCTTTAGACTGGAGCTGGTGTAGCCCAAAAATATGCTGTAATGGTGCATGTTCATGGTGGCGACTTCAACCATGGCGCTTCAAACCTATTTCAGGGTCATATATTAGCTGCATTCTATGGTGTGGTTGTGGTTACGTTCAACTATCGTTTGGGTGCCTTGGGTTTCCTCTCGACCGGTGATGAGAATTCACCGGGAAATTATGGCCTATTTGATCAAATTATGGCTCTCAAATGGATATACGATAATATCGAATTCTTTAATGGCGATCGAGAGGCTATAACATTATTTGGACCTGGGGCAGGAGCCGCTTCAGCTGGCTTGCTTATGGTTGCACCACAAACGCGACATATGGTGCGACGTGTTATAGCCCAGTCGAGTTCGGCTTTGGCTGATTGGGCTCTAATTCAAGACAAATATCGCGCTCAGAATACCAGTCGTGTGTTCGGCCAAGTATTGGGCTGTTCCATTGACTCAACGTGGAAACTTGTGAATTGTTTGCGCACGCGTAATCCTTTTGATTTGGGAGACGCGGAATTTCCCCCCGATATTGGCACTTTTCCATGGGGTCCGGTCTTGGATCATAATTTTACGGTTCCAAGCGATGATTGGTACGATGGTTGGAGCGAAAAAGATTGGCATTTTTTATCAGAAACGCCGCTCACCCTTTTACGTCAGGGTCGGTTCAATCAGGGTTTGCAATATATGACTGGTATTACCACTCAGGAAGCGGCTTACTTCGTTTCCCAAAATGAGAGTTTAGCACCTTATTACCAAATAGATGAAACATTTTTTACTCAAAAAATAAAAGAACTCGTGTTTCGTTACAACTATACTTTAAATCCTAACGGAGTGTACGAGGCTATAAAATATATGTACACGTATTGGCCCGATCCCAATAATAGTACAATTCTCCGCGAGCAGTATATTAATATGCTGTCGGATTTCTATTATGCCGCACCCGTCGATGAAATGGTTAAAGTGTTGCTGGAGAAAGGTGTTACAGTTTATATGTATGTGATGAATACATCCGTGGAAGCGTTAAATTTTCCAGACTGGCGCAAATATCCTCATAATATAGAAAACTACTTTCTGAATGGTGCACCTTTTATGGATGTGGAATTCTTTCCAAAAAGTGCACACCTCAAGAGGAATATGTGGACCGACAATGATCGGAATATGAGTCACTTTTTCTTGCAGACTTTTTCCAATTTCGCCAGATACGGGTAAAATATTTTGAACTTATGTTTTTCGTTTTTTTTTTTATACCCTCCGCATAAGATGGGGGTGTACACTAAGTTTGTCATTCCGTGTTTATAACACTGAGAAGTAGGCATCAGAGACCCAACAAAGTACATATGTACTGTATTCATGATCAGCGTCAAAAACTGAGTCGATCTAGTATAAATATGTCCGCATGTCCGTCTGTCTGTCTGTTCTTGGCAATTTGAGGTATTAAGGTGAAATTTTCTACCGACCCTTTTCCTCCACTTTTAGTATCTGCACGCGGATCGGTATTTAGAATGTACAAAATCGGTCAAAAGCCACGCCCACAATCGACAAAAATCGATTTATCCAACACAAAAATAGAACTTTTTAGTTGTAATTTTGCAAACATAATTATCTCGTCCATAGCTGTACCAAAAATGGGCGTGATCGGATAACAAACAAAAACCCTTATATCTGCCACAAAAATTTACTTATGAACACTCCCACAATTTACAAAAAACCACACTCAGTGTAAAACTCGACTTGACTATTAGAGGGCGTAATCAAATATCTGCCACATTGATATTGGGTATCCAAAATCAAGCGCAGTCTGAATATATCTTTTTCACTTCATTTGAAAGAAGATTCGAATTATATTTCATAAAATTTCATACAAGGACATATATTGACCCAAAGAAGAATCGTATTATAAATGGACCTCCTATTATAAAGAAAGTCTTTTATGGCAAAAATAAATCGCATTCCTTAATATTTTTTTGGACAAAAATAGGTAAAAAAATAGTTAATTGACTTAACATTTGGCTTGCGATCGGACCATTCTTAGAATCCTCTTCCATACAATGATATTTCACAAAGTGACACAAATGACAAAAACCCCCCGACGCAACTAAACTAAGTGTAACATCATTTATCATCATAATTATTGAATAGTATCAATAATGCGTTTAGTTAATGTACAAACATTTTACAAGTGATGAACATTTTGCAGGAATCCCACGCCACAACAAGTATTGGGCTTGCATTATGAGCGTGCCTACCAGGGTGAATTGCGCTATTTGAACATTAACACCACCTTCAATTCAACGATACGGCTCAATTATCGCCAAACGGAATGTGCCTTCTGGACGCAATATCTGCCAACAGTTATCGGAGTGTTGGTACCAACATATCCGCCCACAACAGAGTACTGGTGGGAACCCAAAGAACCATTGCAAATAGCTTTTTGGAGCATGTCAGTAGCTTGCTTCATTTTAATTGTTCTGGTAGTGGTTTGCTGCATTATGTGGCGCAATGCCAAAAGGTAATAATTGTTAAAGGAAATAAAGCTGAAGCAGTAAACACTTGTACTTTCTTTAAAGCAGACAATCCGATCGATATTATGACGAAGATGTTTTTATTGATCCGGCCAGTGCCGAATATGAGCATGATTATCGAGCAACAAGTGGTGTTGAAAATACTCACATGTCCAGCAATCATCAGGCAGCACGTACCGGTGACAATTTGTACGAATTCCGCGATACACCTTCAATAAAAACGTTGCCAAGTAAAGGTGTAACGGAAATAACGTCGTTACGCTCGCCCAGTTCCATACAGAAGTCCGAAAGTCAATTGTCCATGAAATCGATTATAACAATGAAAGAATCCAGCGGCGGTACACCGTCGACCACAACAACCCGCCCGCTACGCAGTGAGGTGAGTGAGCCTCTGCCGAGTAATGGTAATGCAAGAGCACAATTGAAAGCCATTGAAAGCAACAGGCTGCTAATAAAACAGCAGCAACCCATCCTTTTGTCCTCGACCACCACTACAAAAGTTGTTGGTGGTCGTGAGAGTACAACACCAATGCCGAGCGCACGTACACAGCTGATGTCTAATGCGCCAGCCAAGAGGCAGGTGCGCACTCAAGTAATAGAAGGAATACCGCAAACGTCTGTTTAAGAGCCGCTCGCTCACCATATTTCTACATTTTTTTTTTTTTTTTACACAAAATGGGGGAGTGGCAACTTTTTTGGCGGCATTTAAGCAACATCACCGCAAATGGTTTACATTTAAAATTTAAAATTTTAAATAAGTTTTTTCTTTATTTTCTTATTTGTAATCACTTGTTTGAATTCATTTACTTAAAACGATTTAATTTTAATGTTAATTTTTGTATTTCTAAGTTTATGTAAATATTTTGTGTGAATTTGTACATTTGGTATGAAAATCTCGTGTATCAGTGAAATCCGTCCATTTTTATTATTAAGTACTCACTTGTTTGCTATCTTTTTCAATTCATTGTATTACGTAACAGCAGCATTGAAATATTATATAAAATAGAAGAAGAAGAAGAAGAAGAAGAGTACGAGTACGAGTTAAGTTAATATTAAGAATAGTATTATTTACATATTTTTACTCCATTTTGTATACATTTTGGAATGTTTTAGTGGCACACATACACATATGTACCATATTAATTAGTTCTACATCATTTTAATAAATACTTGCATAATTTAGTTGACATCGATATGAGTTGTTATAGAGTTCTTGGAAGAAGAAGAGATAGATTTAACTAGAAAATCTAATTGAAAAGTCAGCTTCAAAGCATTGGATTTCTTCATTTCTGAATTGCATGCGCGGGAAGCTTGATTGAGAATTGAGGTTAGAAATAAAACGCCAAAGATTTGTTTGAATCGGTTTGGTTTTGTAATTGAACCAATATTTATACAGAATGGGGAAAGTGCTAAACATATACAATTCGTACAAGTTGTCTACATTTACAAATACAGGGAGGCAGCAAATACAATGTCACGTTTGAGCAAATGGATCCCTTCCGAGAATTTATTCTCCAGGTCGGTGTTGCCAATCGTTTTCGCTGCTTGACACATTTGTCGCAACAACTCCTCCAGACGGCGCATGCAACGTATTATGGAGCCCTCGAATATGTCGGTCATTTTGCAGATTTTGAGAAAGGAGGCACCCTTACACCAGGCCAATACCACATCCATCAAAAACGGTTTAAACTTCTCCACATATTTGTCTTCATCCATTTCCAATTTGCATTCAATGGATACTTTGGCAACGCGGCGGGCCAGCTCCTGCATTGCACGTAGCGGACCCGACAGCTCATCCGTGGATTTGATTGGCTCGGAAGATTTCTCATCGCATACGAAACATGACAGTAGCGACACCGTTTGCGGTGTACTTAAATCGTTGAACACTCCGTTGAATATCATTTCGGTCATGAGCAGTTCATCCGCAGAGCTTAGTTCGCAGGCGACGCGCCCCTTAAATCCAATTACATCGGAAACAGCGCAGTACTCCAAGCGCCGCAGTACCCGTTTGCGGTGTTTCAATTCATCCATTTGCAGTAGACTTCGGGCTCCTTTCAATTTTGCCTTGACCGTCTTCAGTTGTTCAACTAGCTTCAGTTTTTCCGCGTAGGTAGCGTACAATGCATCCAAGGTTGGGGAGTTGTGCAAGGGATGGGCGTACAGTCTTTCCTCAAATTTTTCAATCGATTCCACGATGTTTTTGAATTCAGCCTCTTTGATGCGCATCTCCGTAATCGGATTGAGTAGCGGCGGTCCTTTGGGGAAGCGTTTCTTCACCTCGTTGATCGTTTTCAGAACACTACGACGATTATCGGATGGCCTCAAATCGTTGGGATAGAAAACGCGCAGAGAGGAGATTTTTGAAATCAGTTTATGCAGCACGGGCACTACTTCCATGTTTCCCTTTTGACCCGGCCGGCAGGGTTTGGCGTCATCGTTTTTGATCGACTCCTCTGCGACGTGCAGCAAAATGTCCACAACAATGAAGGAATCAGCCTTTAAAGGGTTCTTGGAGTTGTTGGATTGCTTTTTGAAGTTCACCACAATGCCCCAATCGAACTCGTCGGTTTCGTTGTGCACTTTTACAAGGCGGCCCGGCTGTAAGTACGGCACCAAATATTCCGGTTTCGTAATCCATTGGCGGAACTGTTTACCCAACGTATCCAGCTGTTGCCTTATATGATGATAGGATGCCACAATGTGTTCATCTTTGATGTCAAATGTCTCCAATTTCGCTTGCGTCTCCTTCACCTGGTTGTATAGATCGGGTATGGAGGCCTGATTTTGAAATTGGAAGAAGGAACGCTCCAGCATGTATTCGGGATTGATTTCGTCTACGCGCAGTAAATTTAAAACCATATTGTAGGTTAAGTGGAAGGCCGAGTTGATGGGGTCAGCCTTGCCCTGCACAATAGCGCGCCCTACCGCCGGTGACACCTTTTCATCAATCATCAAAATAACAATGCCTCTGTCATCGAGTCCCCGCCGACCAGCACGGCCAGACATTTGTATATACTCCCCGGATGAAATCCAACGAAAATCTTTGCCATCAAACTTACGCGGTGCGGTAAACAGGACCGTTCTGGCTGGCATGTTGAGGCCCATGGCAAACGTTTCGGTAGCGAACAGAGCTTTCAGCAAGCCTTCGCCAAAGAGAATTTCGGTAATTTCCTTCAAGATGGGCAGCAAGCCACCATGATGGATGCCGATGCCACGACGTAACAACGGCAACACATTCTCCACTTGCGGCAATCGTCTGTCCTCTTCCGAGAGCACATCGAGTGCATTGGTAAAAACTTCGTCAACCAGTTTCTTCTCCTCGGCTGAATTAAAATCCAATTTAGCCATTTGCATGGCGTACACCTCGCAGTCCTTTTTGCTGAATGAGAAAATAATCACCGGCGCAAAGTTGCGCTCCATAATCATTTTCACAATTTTAAATATGTTCGATTGGCCGCTGTTGACACCCTTAATGCCACCCTTCCGTCCCTTCACATCACCTTTGGCCGCATCACCTTGAATTGAAAATTGAAAATTGAAAAATTGTTGCTATAGTCCAGGCCCCAATAATGAGGCATACATGTTCATGCACACATACCACCTTTCAGCAATACGCCCATGGCGATGTTGAAATTGTCCTCTTTGAAGTGACCCTTCTCGTCAACAATCAAGTGTATGCCGTCGCCGCCGGCGGGGAATATGTAATGCTGCAGGGGAGTTGGACGGTAATCAGTGTAGACTACATGGCAGGGTTGCTTGTGTAGATAACACACCCATTCGGCAAATTGACGAGCATTTGGAATGGTCGCCGACAGGAACACGTAGCGCACATTGTCCGGTAACAAAATCAGGGTTTCTTCCCAAACGACGCCGCGCTCCTTATCGCGCATATAATGGATTTCATCGAACACCACCCAGCCCACTTCGCGCATAATTTCACTGCCTCGGTACAGCATATTCCTTAAAATCTCCGTCGTCATAATTAAGCAGGAGGCAGAAGGATTAATGGTTACATCACCGGTTACCAAACCAACGTCCTTAAATTCCTCATTGAATTCGCGATACTTCTGGTTGGACAAGGCTTTAATGGGTGTAGTGTATATGACGCGCTGCTTATTCTTGATAGACTTTGCTATTGCGTACTCGGCAACAACAGTTTTGCCGGCCGACGTGTGCGCCGCAACTAGAACGCTTTCCTGATTGTCAATGCAAAGAATGGCCTCCGTTTGGAATGGATCTAATACAAAAGTATACTCTTTAGCCGGTACACCCGTATACGATTGCAGTGGTCTATAGTCTTGACCCGGATATACGGCCACCTCGTGCATGCAAGATTTGGGCGACTGTATAACATGAACGGTTATGCGGGATTGCAAGTCATTCATGCACATGTCGTCCAATGTAGATTCTGTGACTTTGGTACGTTTAAATGGCTCTGCTACATCTCCTATATCGGAAGTTGTACGCTTTTCAACGCTTTTTTGAAATATTCATCAATAATTGCATAAATTACTAATAATAAAAACAGTTAGATACCTTTTTGTATCGCACTTTTTTCCGTCTCCCACATCATTTTCCACAATCGGTCCGTCCGTTGCAATTTTAACTCCAGAAGAGATCGGCTCTGATCCATTGTTGAAACAATTAAACAATTCATCAATGTCCGCCATTACAAGAAATTTTACAAAATGTTTTATATGTTTAAAGGGATATTACAAAAATTTTAATTTGTCTATATGACGCTAATATATTTTTACGCAATATATATAAAAAAAACTAGAGCGTCAAATAATTCCTACAAGAAATGTAGTTTTTTGTCAGGTAATTAAAATGGTATAATGATACTTTTTATATAAAAAATTTTGTTAAAGTAGTTTTTATTAAATTTGTCTGTAATTTCCAATGGTTTTTAACCTTTTTTATTAATCCTGTTTTTTTCACGTTTCTGAATGTTTAATAGGTATAGCGCCGTGTATGTAGTGCATTTCAGGGATGGAGAATTTTAAGCGGTTCAAATAAAATCATCTCACAAGATGGCGTTACTTGTTCTTCTTTTCCATTGTACTTTTCTTTCGTAAACACTCAACCGTAATCAAACCGAAATGTTGCAATGAATCTGTGCGATATTCAAATTTGGCAACTCTGTCTCTACTGAATTACCTTCTTTACAAAAAAAGTCAATCTGCCAGTTGCAGAATCTTCCATAGACTTTTCATAAACATAATAATAAAAGTTATAATAGTTTAAAGAAAAAAAAAAAATGGCTTCAGATACGGGCGGTGTAAAACCTATGCCCATTGCGGGCCGTATGGTACGAGAACGGGAACGTTTGATTGGTATGACCGATGAAGAGCGTGCCTGGCGTAAGCAGTGGTTAAAAGATTTGGAACTGCCGCACGGACCAAGACATGTGCCTGCTTTGGAGCGCGAATTTCAAAATCCAATTAAACGTTTCTATAGAGCCCCCTTAGACAAACTTTGCGATGTTTTAACGCCAACTATAGTGAGTCGTTTATATGAATTATTCATAAGTGAATTATGTAATCGAGAAAATCCATTTACGTATGAATATTCATATAAAAGAGGATATGCGAAAAACCGAGCATACAAACTAATAATGCCAACATCTCTAAATATTCTTCATTTTCAGGGATTTAACCGTGCTTTTGCTGTACGCTTTTGGACCGGGAAAGTGGGTCTATTCCTGACAGCTGTTTATAGTGGATTTTATTATTTTAAATACAATCAAAATGTAAGTAAATGCAGATAACGGGAGTGTCGCTGTAATAAAGCATTTGCAAAATTATTATATAGGATTGGACTCGTAAGGGAGGTTGGCGGGTGATCACTTCTAGAAAAGCTTGTGTGCCCGGTGATGAAGGCTTTCCCAAATTATCAGATCGCAGTTTGCCATCCGATTATGCGGCCCGTGGCTTCAAGCAATCTCCGATATAAGTTTGCATAAATATGATTGCGTTTATATCGATTTCATTCGAGAAATATGTACGCCGTACACTAGTTTAAATTGAATGATTTTATTGAAGGAAAATGTCTAATAGAATATGTGAATAGATTATTCGGCTTATGTAGAAATAATTCCTGATTAGAAAATCATCTTATTTCTAAAAGGATTATTTAGAGTAATGAAAATGGTTTGCAACACTGGTAACGAGTGTTTGGCTTGGTTTTTAAGATTTTTCTACGGAGTGCTCTTTCAATTGAGTTGAAACACATTGATATGTAGTTTAACACAGTATGTATTTTGTCTCGTTTTCACAAAGTCCCTTTTCTCATAAGCGGCCTTTTTCTACCCTAACGTGGAGGAGAAAATTGTTAAAAGTGCGTGTATTACACTAACAACATAATCAGCTGTTGGTTGAGTCTATTAAACAGCTGATTATTTTGTAAAATTTGAATGAAAGAGAGAGCCAGTGTGAGAGAAAGTGTGTAAAAGATTGGAGATGGAATTAAACCTCAAAACAGCGGTTACGAGTTCAGTTAGCATTTGCTGCTCTGTTCTGGTTCTGTGCTGTGGTTATTCTACTTAAACGTTCGTCAAACATTTTTTTAATGCGGAAAAAAAGTTAATTACCAAAAAAGCAATAAAATTTGGTTTGCTAGCAATGATTTAGTTAAGCACACGGTGAATATGGACAATGAACTAACAGCATATGTTGGAATGTATTGTGTGTTAAGTATTAGCAACGTGGTCACGCCTTGTCGTTTCTAAAATATGTACAATTCGGTGAAAAGTTATGCATATTCTCCACAATTCGTTCAAATTGGATTGATTCATTTCGGTAAAGAAATTTATGAGAAGAAAACGCGCACAGTTTTTATATAAACACGTTGTAAGTGTAAGTGTGATAAAATACAGGCAGCATTTATAAGTGGTGCAGCACAATTATTTAAGGGAGAATTGTGTTAATTAGAAAAAGAAATTTTTGTGGAACATATTTTAAAGAAAAAAGAAAAAGGTGAGTTCAAGGTGTTGAGAAAAAATTTATTAAATTTACGAAAGTGCAGGCTGACTACGCGATCTGCAATCTATTTTCCTAGATTGAATAGTGAAATAATTTTTTTTTTGCTTAACGCATCAAGGTTTTTGCAGCAGTAAAGCAAAAAAATATTTTCATTAGATTTTTCGCTGTATTAATTTTCCTCAGTCAGTGCCTCTGTCGGTTTTGTTATATTTGGATTTTTACCGCTTTTTTAAGAAACGTAAAAGAAAAAAAGCAAATCAATTCGAATTGTGGCTATGTGGTGTTTTTTGCTCCAGTCCAGCTGGTTGGTCATCCATGCATACAGTAGGTCTCTCTCTTGCGGGGATCTCTGCCTCGCACACCATCACGCAATACATTGCGCGCAAATCTCATTTTTGTCAATCGGTGCTCTCTCGTCGTCACCTACTTTTTGGCACAAAAAGCCCGCGCGCGCCAAAATCCCTCCAAACAAAACGATCGTACTATTATTAAACAAACACTAATTTTTGATATTTTCAGAAAATTTGATACTACAGGATGTAGGCTTTCTGCCTATGTGGACATTAGGTGGACATTCATTAAACGAATGGCCGTAAAGTGGCACCAAAGTAGGCTCTGAAAGTGCTTATTTTGTGTTTGTTTTGTATACATTTTGATTACAGTTTGTTTGGGTTATGGATCAGTGTTGCCAATCTCTATGATTAAGTGAACAAATGATTTTACAGAGATGTTTTAACTCTTACTAAATTAACTGTAGCCTATAAGAATGAAAAATCATTGTAAAGGAACAGCCTTGTTAAGGAAAAATTCCATTTATTTCTTATAAGCGCTTAGTGAGAAATATTTTATGCGTTTAGTTGTGGGAATAAAGCAAACTCTTCTTATAAATATTATATTCCAAATAGTTCACATACGCTTATTTGACCGATTTTTCTGTTACTCTAAATGTGCAACTAATATTCATTTTGTAGCAAAACTCAGTATCATACGTTCACATATAAACATGTTTTTGCGAGAGCCTATTTTCGTCAAATCACTCACAACTCATATGGAATATCCAGATTTCGCGTATATGTAATTTGATTAACCGCTCTTCGACTTTGTTTCGAAAAAGAAGATAGAAAATTTTGTCAAGTAGGCGGTGAGACTGTATCATCCACCGGTCTTTGTCTGTTGTATAGTAATAACTGACATTAGATTTCTGTTCTGATCTCCTCTGCTTTGAGATCTGCTGGCGTATATGTATATAATATGTGGCACATAACGTTGTTTGCGCGGGACTTGTAATTATTTGTGGAATTTATTTCTCTTTAATGGATATTTTTAGAGATTTGTTGTTTTTTTTTATTGGTATTGATGTTGTGCAGTTATCGTCATTGCTGTTTGTTATCGATCAACCGCTGGGGTGATATATATATATTCCAACGATACTATAACTGTTGGCAATATTTTTTTTAAAGTTGTGTACATGTGTGTGTTTGTGTCAGATTTTCTTATACACATTTCTATTGCTGCATTTTGGCGCTTGAATATTTCTTTTTGGCGCAATTGCGCGGTATTCAGAGCAGTATACGTACGTAGTTGGAAGCAATTCAGCCAATAAATTTAGCATTCACGAATGCATACTCATCTATGCATATATTTTGCATGTTCGTACAACCGTCAACTGAAAAAAGGGTCTAGCAATCAGTGTACGTGTGCGGCCGGTTCCAAATTTCGTAAGCTTAATGTTTTGTAAAAACTAATTTCATTTATGAAAATAATCGTTATCCATGATTTTGCATTTTTAACTTATTTATTTATATCCCATCCCTGATTTGAAGTTTTTAATTTATATTACGTCATTAATATAATTTATTTCATTTTCAGTTAATTAAATAGAAAAAAGGATTTGAACTCTTGTAAAAATATGGATTTATATAAGAGGTAAGATGTTTAAATTATAAATAATATAAATATAAATTATAAATTATAAATTATAAATTATAAATTATAAATTATAAATTATAAATTATAAATTATAAATTATAAATTATAAATTATAAATTATAAATTATAAATTATAAATTATAAATTATAAATTATAAATTATAAATTATAAATTATAAATTATAAATTATAAATTATAAATTATAAATTGAAAATTAAGAGTTCCTTGACCAAGGAAAAGATTTTCAAGAAATAGTATCTTGCTATACATAAATACTTACTAATGAAATAAAAGGCGGAACCACATATCTCAACTCTTTCGTTTTGCTTTATGTTCTCTTGTCATGATAGAAGAAAAAGGAGCTACAATTCAACCGTCAGTCCTAATGAAAATGGCACCCCACCGTATAATATGCGCTCTAAAATGCCGCGGTCTTGTCCATCCGCGACATCATCAAATGAATTTTGCAGCAATTACGTTGTTACCAATGATGATCTATCAGCAACAATGTCAAGTACATCTTATTCGTGTGAATCAAAATTTCGCCCATGTACGGTTGTAGCAGCAGTTCCTATTATTCATGGTAATGCAGCCAGATCATCGTCTTCATCACTTCATACAATCACAGATGACGGTCCCTCAACATCAGAAAAATGTACAGCTCGTTACAATAATACAGCACAGAAACGTAAGAGGCCAGCATCAACATGGGGAGCTGAGGTAAGTGTTAATGTTTTTCTATTTTTTTTCCCTGCTTTCTTTTTTTTACGCCATTCTGTACGAATGTTAAACATGGTAGAGAGGTGTTCTCTAAAACCGTCTTTAAATATGTGCGCCGATCAGACTTAAGACAGAATCACAATTAAAATCTGTATCGATTTGTAAACAAGCTACAGGTCACATTTTTTGAGATATTTCGATGAATTTCGGTACAAGGACATGTATTGGCCCAAAGAGAAAGTCTTTCGAAAGTGTCCCGAATCGGATCATTTTTAGGACTCCCCTCCAGGGTTCTTTAAGGTTGTATTATAGTACAAGTCTTTATTTGGCAAAAAATCGCAATTCTTAATATTTTTAGACAACATTTGGTAGAAAATAGTTAATTAACCTAATATTTGGCTGTTACAAAATTTGTATCCGATCGGACTGTTTTTAGAAACGCTTTTCTCATATAATTAAATTTCACGAAGTAACTTATGTGTCAGTGCCTCGCTATTACAACCAAATTAATTATAGCATAATTGAAGGAGCTAAGTGGTGGCGGGATTAGATAGTCTTGCTATAGCATTTTTACTTGTTTTCTATTTTACATTACATTGTAGAGGAGAATATATTAATTTTCTTATTCATTTTGCATAACCCAGACGGCATACTTCAGAACATCCAGCAAAGTTTGTGGTTTCTTGACGAGAATTACAATTTTACTCCGTCTAGTCAAGTCCATCGGCGTGTCTGCTTGTTGTAGGTAACAACTGTAAACTGCTATTTCCTTAAAATGAACGTACTGTGGACCCCAGATCCAGGCCAATAATCGAGAAAAACATAATTAAAAACTGTACTTACTCTATTATGACCGCCATCACACATCATCTTCGAGTTGAAATGTAACATATGCTTGAATATTTCATAAAAAAGTGGACAATGTTATACATGCCACGCCCACAGTTTATCCACAAATAAGTAGAGTATACAAGATTAGACGTAAGTCATTTAAACATTCTTTTACTTGCTGTGTTTCTATTCTCTCTCATCACTGCTTCTCTCCTTCTCTTTATGTTTTCCTTCCTTATTCGTACATAATTGGGGTGTTTCTTACGCATGGGTGCTGCTGCCTTGTTTATCCTTTATACATACACAATATTCTCGTATGCAATGCACTGCACTGTATAGGCATTCTCATACATTTGCTTAAGAAATGAAATAACGTATGCACACGCACATATGTTGTACGGTTGGTCCTGGCTGAATTTGTTCAAGGGTTGTTATTGCAATTTACATTTTGCTTAGATAGACGTCGTCCTTGCTTGCTTCGTATATCTTCTTATAATTACAATATTCCGTTAGTTAGAGTGTATTCAATACTGAGATTGATGGATCGGAAAAATCCACTTTTTTTTATAAAAACATCGACATCTGGAAAATTATGAAAAAATATAATTATTGGAAAAGCTAAAGATTTCGATATTTCTTTATGAAATCCTTTGAACTTGCGCTACTAATTGGAAAGCAGAACAAATGAAATGCTGTGTGTGAAGAAAATGCCTTTGAAGAGCAATTTTGTATGAGGCCGTCAGCTTGGGTGGTAATAAAGTCATCTGCAAATTCAAGGCATCTTAAAGTAACACAAATATACATACAGCAGAGTACAGTACAGTACACATACTGCACATACTTTGCAAATGCGTTTGGTTTGTTGTGGGTTTCGTTTTCACATTTCATTCAGTCCAGGTGTGAAATATTTTCGACTTGCATACGCTCTCTTCCTTTCTTGATCTGTGTTATTAGACAGTTTCGAAAAACACATTTGTGCAAACATAATTGTACCAGCATAATAAATACCGTGAACGCGTTAAGAAAAAAGTTTTTAATAAATTCAACTGAAAACTTACAACACCAAATAGGGAGACTACTGGGTACATAGGACACATAAATCTTGATGTATCTCTCACTTTATCTATTTTGTAATTGATGTAGTTTTAGTCGTAATATGTCTCGGTAGCCAGCCACTTCCTTAAGGGTTGTGGACGAAGTAGGTAGAAAGATGATGACAGTTGCACTGCTGCCATTGCGTTGCCTTTCATGTTCACGGTTTTCGTGATATTTCATTATTGAATTCCTTTCTTAAGGAATCGCTGTAAAGATCGTATGTTTGAAAAATGTTTTCATCTATGTTTCAAACCCTAAATTAATCGAATACACTAAGTTTAACCTTCGGTTTGTATACTTCACACATAAACCATGAAGTAGACATGTTTTTAATCTCTTCAAGGTGAGAATTCTTTTAGTGAGAATGATGGAAAACTAAAAAAAATGAAAATTTTCATAAAAACATTATATATGTGTCTGCACAAACCTTAAGGGCGTGCCAGTCAATGAATGACACCATTATGAAAGAATGCCTGAATTCGATTTCAAAAGAATATCTCAACTAGTACCGCATTCACCATTCCGAATATAAATAAACACAAAGACACACTGACAGACAAAACAGCTATTTTCATATCCTCAATTAGAAATATTTATCTGGAATGTACAGATATCCTGTTTTAGTTTTAATGTAAGTAGTTTCTTAATGAAAATGTGCAAAAGGTTAGTTGAGGTTAGCGGTACGGTCACATGAAGTCCACTAGGTGGTGAAAAGTTGTTACATTTGTTTAAAATAAGGCGGTGTGGATATAAAGTGGTGATGCCACCATAACAGATTTGGAGTAAAAATTGGAGAATTTGTTCAATCCTTAAAAGAGGCCGTAATCGCATTAATATAAAGTTCACGATGTGTGTGTGAAGGGTACTCCAGATTTCGTCTAAACCCTTCATGCCTTCTTCATTCTTCGTCTCTTTTCCTCCCCATTGAAAATGTCTCTTTTTTTTTTAAATTTCAAAATGCGTTATAAACAAAACCACCCTAATGTAGCCTAGTTTACTTGTATGCTCTCTTGAAGGATCGCATTCTGTTAGTTTCACTTAGTAAGCAGCTGCACTTAGTTGGTGAGACATAAACGCATAAATACTCTTACAACGAGAACGACATCTAAGAAATGTGTTATGTTATGTGAAGCAAAATTTTTATTGATCTTCTCTCCACTTCAAGGATATAACGAAAAAATTAAAATTTATTATCAATTACGAATTAAACCATAAGTAAAGTTTCGAAAGCAAAGCGGTGCAATAAGTTTATAAAAAATTGTTATCAAATTTAACTGCTGAGGCCAGTGAAAACGTTTCTATTGTTCACGAGCGGTATACAAAGGAATTTTTAAAGAATTCTAACGAATTTTAACGAATTTTATGCTATGTACTCAGTTGTCTGTGTGTGTGTGTGTGTATGTGTGTTTTATATACATTTAAATACATATTATGAAGAGTGAGCGCAAGAGATCGGTAGTAGAAATGGTAAGCTTAAAAGAAAATGAAGAATTTTCAAATTTAATGCATTTTAAACTAAATGGAGAGAATAGAGGCGGTTGGTATAACACTTTTTGGATGGTTTACTTGTATTTTAGGATCCGGACTTAGATTGCGAACCATTAGCTAAACGTGTCCAGCAAGATTCCTCGCTACAATACGAGAAAAGCGCTTCTTCTTCTTCTTCAGTAGCGATGATACCTTCGTCGCAGCCAGAGCGCACTTCATTGACCGTCTCGAAGAAATCCACACAACATGAAGTTATCACGTGTTCGTATGAAAGTGATGACAGCAGCGATTGTATTACAGATGATGATGATGATGATGATGATGATGATGATGATGCTGGTGATGACGATGATGAGGTTGAGCTTGCTTCAGAATGGAGTTCGTATTCGACACTTTCGACAGTCAGTTCAGAAAGTTCGGTTAAATTATTTGAAGAAAATGCTCGTGGTAGTGTTGGATGTACGGCGCCTTTGAGTCGTGGTGAGCGAACGCCCGGCCAACCCTCTCCCCTTAACAAACAAGGCCAAATACGATCGTGCGACAAGTCCACTGTTCAAGATCAGTACAGTTATTTGACACCGGCGGTCGCTGAATGTGATCAACCACGTCAATGCCCTCTGCCTGCCCTCTCCTGGGCAAATGCTCGGGACGTTTGGCAATTGATGTGTCAAAAGGATGAATGGGCCTCATCGTTACGCGATCCCTGGATGATGGACCATCACCCCAGTTTACAGTCACGAATGCGTGCCATTCTGCTCGACTGGTTGATCGAAGTGTGTGAAGTTTATAAATTGCATCGTGAAACATTTTACTTGGCTGTCGATTATCTGGATCGCTATTTGAGCATCCAAAGGAATGTTCCGAAGACACATTTACAATTGATTGGCATTACGTGTTTGTTTGTGGCGGCCAAGGTTGAGGAAATTTATCCGCCCAAACTTGGAGAGTTCGCCTATGTAACCGATGGTGCTTGCAGTGAAGATGATATCTTGAAACATGAAATACTTATATTGAAGGCGTTAAAATGGAACGTAAATCCCATCACTCCCATTGGATGGTTGGGTGTTTACATGCAACTCAAAGTTACCAACCGTACTCCCGCCTCGTTTAACCACAATAAACATGCATCCGCTCCGTATCGTCATAAAAAATTCGAGAAAATCACAAAGTCTCCTTCAACATCTCAAAGTGCCTCAAATAAAACGAAAAGTTTAGTAGCAAGCTGCCCTCAGGAAGTGGACAATGCTTTCATTTATCCGCAATTTTCCAGTCTCGAGTTTGTTCAAACTGCTCAATTACTTGACTTGTGTTCGCTCGATATTGGGATTAATCGTTTTCCCTACTCCGTTTTGGCGGCTGGTGCTCTCTCGCATACATTTAACAGGTAAGTAAATAATAGAAGTCGTAAGTATTTCGATCTTTCGAGCACTTTTTGTATCCGATTCCCAAATACCCGAAATGACGGACGCTCAAGCTTGATTTTAAAATTTATTTCCAATCTGCATAATATGGATTTCACATAAAGCGGCTTAACGAGTAGAATATCTTAAGTTTTGTAACATCATATCATGAATTAAATAAGGCGGCCGCCCGAATGTCTTAAATTTACAGTCTGCAATCTATTCACAATGGGTATTAAATCAAGAGGGTTGATGAGTGGGATGCAAAACCTAATTGGGTAAAATAATATACGAGTGGTGCTCCTATCCTATGACATATCGACTTAGATTTTTTTAACGATAATTGGAACCCTTTCGGCACATTGGATCCGTTTCAATTTTTCACATAGTCCAATGTATTATGACTATAATGTAGTAAAATCAAAATTAAACTAAATTCAAAATGGTGCACGTTCAAGGTCCATTATGTATTACTGTTATGGGTGTCAAATAAAAGACCTTGACGAGTACGAAACCAAAAGCTAAGTGATAACAAAATAAATCTAATATGGCGGCCGCCAAAAAACACCACTCCAACACCTTCAATTACACCGATCTATTTAGAATCAAAATCTTAATCGATTTAACCATGTCCGTCTGGTCACATTTTTTGAGATATTTCGATGAAATTTGGTACATATGTGTTGGCCCGAAGAGGAACTTTATTGAAAACAAATCGGATCGAACCATTTTTAGAACCCCTCCCCATATAAGGTTCTATTATAATTGAAAAAAATACCAATAATTCTCAATATTTTTTGACCAAATTAAGTAAAGAATAGTTAATTAATTTCATAATTAACTGTGGTAAATTTGTACAATAGTCCGCATTGTTAGAACCCCTTGACATATAATAAAATTTCACGCAGTAATTTATATGACAGTGCCTTACGTATAGAGACACAACTAAACTAATTGTAGCACTTCTTAGGTAGCTAAGTGGGGTAGGGTATTAAATGGAGGGCGCTTGACCGATCATAATATTTTGACTTGTTTTTTTCTTTTTTGCAGAGAAACTGCCGTTCTTTGTTCCGGCCTGGATTGGCAAATAATTCAACCATGTGCCGAATGGATGGAGCCATTTTTCCAAGTTATCTCTGAACAAAGTCATTCGTTGCTGCTGTTGGAACAAAATGAAAGCACCAGTACCAAGTATGGCCTGGGTCATGTATGCCCCAATATTGTGACGGATGACTCCCATACTACGCAAACGCATACTATAACAATGACTATGATTGTGAGTATAGGTGAAATAAATCTCTTTTTCTTATCAAAATTTTTATGATCCGTTGTTGTTTTGTATAGGATCGCGTTTGCCTTTTGCAGGAGCAAATTTTAACCGCCAAAATTAAGCAAGAAGCTTCACCTGCTAACGGTTTACTTTGTCCACACGGCTTATTAACACCGCCAGCCTCTAGCCGCAAACCACTCGATGATGCCCTAGATGTGAAGGTGACAGATAATCAAATCAACAGAGCAAGTCATTCAGTATAAATTATGTTTGTTGATCAAGTTTACATAAAAAAATCTCACTATAATTTTTTTTTTTATATAAATAATCTGTGCCAACGGTATGGTCAGCTTTCTTATTGGGCCCTTTTGTAAACATGGGGGATGCCCTTTATTTTATTATTATTATTATTATCATATTCTATTAAATTTTGTTCTTTGTTTTGTTTACTGTGTAAAATTGATTTTTTTTAACAGCATTTATATACAAATTTTAAACAATGTTAAAAATAATTAAAAAAAGAGTGAAAAGTAAAGAGACGGAAAGTCGAATAACTTATAACTCGCTTCTACTCTTTTAGTGTTCTGTTATACCCTTTAGTGCTAATCTTTGTTTTGATACATAATTCTATTCCAATTCTAACATTAAACGCATCAGAATTCAGAGCCACTATATTATTATATATTCATAGAGGGTTAAGATTAAATAAACACGACTGAAACCAAAGCAGTTGGAAATGACAGAAGAAGAGAGTCCGAGTCGTTATACCACCCGACCGACTGAAGTGGTATAACTGCATGTATTTGAATTACTAACATACTAAATAGTTATAATTGTTGTTAGTATTAAGTTCAATAAACTGAATTATATTAGACGTTTAACTTTTTAGAATCAATATTTCATAATAATCATTAATCTTGTAAATTTACTAACTTTAATTAATTAATCATAAGTTTAAATAATCATAAGTTTAAATTGTATCTGATTACAGCGTCATATTTGTATGAATAGGATATATATAAAATTTTTTGAATTCAATTATTTTTTTTTTTTTTTTGTAAGAGTGGTTAAAATGAGATTCATTCTGTGACAAAGTTTTTAAATTTTTACGTATATATTTACATACAGTTGAAGTTATTTCTAAAAGCAAGTTGTTCATAAAAATTACAACAACAATATAACCACGGAGTTGAGAAAGCCATCACTTATAGTTCATATAGTGCTTTCATAAATAACAATAAGATAATAATTATAAGTGAAACCTTAACAGTTAATATTTCAATTTTCTTATATATATAATAGCTGCTAGTACGTGTGTATATGTAAAATGTACATGCTCATGTTTGTAAGTAGTTATTAGTTATAATTGAATGTTTTTCTACAACATTTTCGCCTTGACCGTTTTGGCCTTGCTATCTGTACTTGTGTTTTTTATATATATCGCCATAATTTGCACAGCAAATGCGTTTTAAAAATTTAGGATAGTTTATATGGAATGAAACGAACAAAAGGAGACAAGAAACCTGTTTTAAGGTTAAAAACAAATACGTTTATATAAAGCAAAGCAATGAGAATTTTATGTATTTTTAGCAATTCACAAAACGCTTATATATCTATAACTTAATATTATTATTAAAATCTTTGCTTACGCTTGAAAAATCTGCAAAGAAAGGGAAAATGAACATTTTCTTAAACCTGATACAAGATTCATAACAAAGTGAAGAAATTAGTTTTTAAAATCAGCTGCTGCAAGTTGCAACTTTTTTGCAAAATACACGTTTTTCTGATTTCTAATGAAAACAAAACAAAATATTATATATAAACATATTAAAGTAGCGTAGTTTTTCGTTTATGTTTATGTTATTGAAATATTGCAACTTATCTTTTTATCTTATTAATTAAATAATTTAGGTAAATTCTTAATTTTAAGCTCAAACTTGATGTACACTTTTATTGTAATCATATCTATACACATATTATATGCTTTGAAATATGTACATAATCGTTTACTGCTCAATTTGTCTATTACTCAGCAATCGCATGTACGTCTAATAAAATCAATTTTCATAAATTTGCTAAGGAATATGAAATTGTGTTTTATTGCGATCAATCAAAAGGGGGGTGCAGGCATATGCAGCAAGTTCTTGTACAAAAAAAGACTTTATTTTATAGTCTGGCGTTTGCCACATTCGATTTAAACTGATAACACATACCTTATGGCATTATGTATACTTGTTAAGTCTTTTCCTTTCATCTCTATATTGAATAGATTGTGCTTTAACATTTTGTAGCAGCTACCACCATTTATTTGGTATAAAGCCACTTGGCTTCTAGCATTCTAATCGCTCAGCCCTTTCATTTGATACCCACATTATATATACATATTATAAAGGTATAGTTGATCCAGCGGCCGCCATATTGAATATACCAGAATTTTGAGTTTACTATTGCATTGTATTGTCACCAGAACCAAAGATATATGCGAAATGTAAGTTTAACGCACAGAATGTGATAAATAAAGTAGTTTAAAACTAAATTCAAAATGGCGCACGGCACAAAATATTAAATTTATATTCTGAAAATGTATTCAATATGGGTATCAAATGAAAGGTCTTGATGATTAGAATACTATAAGCTAAGTATTGTTATTTTAAATCAAATGTAGTGGATCCCACGAAATGGCAGACTACCACAACCTTTACACTCCTACTTGATATGAGTATCATATGAATCGTATATAGCGGAGCTAATAACTATTTTGTTGAAATTCTCTTGGTGTGGTTATCAAACGAAAGAGGTTAACGAATCGAATTTAATGAGTTTAGTTACATTACTATAAAATAAAAGCTCTTACAAACCATATAATTAAATACTTGTTTTAATGATATGCTTAGATACATATTTATAGATATAGAAAAATAGTACAATATGGCAACTTTGCCAATATATTTAATTATCCTTGACAGTCACCGGATATGCTAAATGTAAAAAAAATTGGAATGAATTGTTAACTTTCAAATTTAGAATAGTTTATATAGACTGAATTGAAGAATAGGAGAAATGCGTTTATATAACGCAAAGCAATAAGAATGTTATGTACTTTTTCGCAAATCATAAAATGCTTATAATTATTTATGTTAAAATCTATGCTTACACTTGAAAATCTGGCAAAGGGAAAATGAACATTTTTTATACCATCCACTTAATATGGAAGTATACTAAGTTTGCAACATCCAGAGGGAGCATTTCAGACCCTTGAGCAAATTTGAGTCTATCTAGACCTGTATGTCCGTCTTTTATTGTCATTTTCACTGTAGTAAATTTTGAGATATTAAGCTGAAATTTTGCGCAGACACTTTTAATTTTTGCACGCAGATCGCTATTTAAAATGGGCAAAATCGGTAAAGAGTCACGCCTACAATCGACAAAAATCTATTTATCTGCCATAAAAATTGAGCTATTACAAAAATTGACCTTTAAACTCGAAATTTGGTGAACATGTTTATAGTTATCCCACCAACCGATGTGTCAAAAATGGGCTTAGTCGGATAACAGACACGCCCACAATTTACAAAAAAATAATATTCAATGTAAAACTCGACTTGTAAGCTGAGATGTAATACATTCACTATTAGAGATAGTATATATCTGTCACACCCACCATTGTAGATGTAAAGGGTATTAAAGATTTTGATTTAGTGTTCTTACTTAATTGTCTTGTCTAAATCCTCTTGGCATGGCTACCAAAGAAATGAGGTTATCGAGTAGAACTTAGTGAGGTTAGTTACATTCCTATAAAATAAAAGCTCTTAAAAATAATATAATTAAATACTCATTTTAATGGTTTGTTTAGATACATATATATAAGTATAGAAAAATAATACAAAGTTGCCACAACTTTGCAAATACATTTAGTTATCCTTGACAGTTACCGGATATGCTAAAATGTAAAAAATACGAATTATTAACTGTACATAAGAGGATGTGATAGTTTACATGATACAGCAGAAAGCTCATTGAAAGAGGCAACACAATGGTAACGAATCATGAATGCGACTCAGTTAATTGCGTGAACTGTTCGAAACTGGGTGTCTTTCATAATCAAGACAAAATTGAACGGGTGGTAGTTAAAAGGAATATAATCAAAAAGAAATCTATATTAAAAAACTAATATAATGAGATGCTGACACACAACTATTATATCAGCATATACTCTTAACAAATAAGAACAAAATGTTGTGTAATACAAAATAAAATTTGAAAGAAAGCGTTCTCCAAAATACTTTAAAGTCCTAATCAAGACAGCAGTGTAAGAAAAAGAAAATTTTTTCTTGTATCCACCTTTTTTTTTTTTCTACAATATATAAAATCATTTTATGTAATTAATATTAATGTTGTAAAAACATAAAAAAAACGTGTATTGTTTGTGTTTATTAAAAAAAAGAAAAGAAAAAAAAAAAAAGAAAACAATTTTACATAATATTACAATCAAGAAAAGTTAAATTGTTGGAAATTTTCACGGAAATGTAAAATATGAAAAAAATCAAGTGCAGAGATTTTTTTCGAACAACAGAAAATTCTCTGTACATCACGACTGCTTACACTAACCGTCATCATAAAACTTGAAACATAAATGTCATCGTATAACGCTTAGGGTCGTGGTAGTGGTAGTGGTGGTGATGTTGGTGTTGGTGTTGGTGTTGGTGGTAGTCAGTAGCGTTGTCGTTATCATTGTTATAATCATCGTATAGTATTAGCAGTGGAATAGAAACGTGTCGCGTGGTCGGGCCATTCATTCCCTTACACTTCGTAGTGCGGTGTGGCCTGAAGAGCCATTAAAATAAGTTCACTTCACACATCTAATACATTTATACGTACATGCACTTAATGCAAACTCATAACCAGTCCATGTTTGTACATTTAATTACTTATATGTTTATATGCATCTAAGTTTATTTCTTTTTTCTTTCGTTTTTTTTTTTTGTGGGCCACCACAAATTCTTAAACAATACGATAAGGGTGATGTTCGAAGTTAATTTCGAATTTCTTTTTAACGGTAACGGAGCGCATTTTTACTCCCAATTCTCTCATTTCTATACATCTCGCATCAATTAACTGTATGGCAGGCAGTGTCTGATGTGAAGAGTATACCGAGAAACAATACTTGGCAAAAACCGGCGTCAAGGGTGTAGGGACACAGAGCAGGGCAATATATCATATGATATCAACTGTTGTAAACTGTGTAAACAGCTGAAACGTAAATGTGTATGAAAGTGTGCATACACGTATGTGACTGATATTAAGTGAAATAAAATTGTTCGATTAATTAACGAAGCTTGCATACATTTTGTACCATTAACTGGATAACAAACAAAATATATTTATTACTCCTTTAGTGGCATTTCTCAAGGTTACCTCTATGATGAGCGCATGACAAGCAAGCTTCGAAGTGAGTGCCGCTCTGTGTATAACTATTTGGCGCCCGCATTGCATTGTATTCTACATATATAGTAAAATGTAAAACAACAACAATAATTTATTCTTTCATACTATATTTTCGTATAGTAAATACACACGAGTTATTATTGCATTATACCCAGCATCATATGTATGAGGAGGTAAATATATCACTTTATCAAAACGTCCAAAAGCAGACGAAGGGAGACTTTACAAAGAATATATATTTTGAATTTTGAATACTGAGTCCATCTAACTTTGTCTGTCTGTCTGTCCTTCTGTCCGTGTGTATGTGTAATTATTCGATTCTAAAGTTGGCAAAAGTGCTGGTAAAGAGTTCATGCGCTGGTTGGTGTTGAAATTAAGTAAAATTTGTCGAGCGACACGCCCACAAAGCAACAAAAACTGAAACATTTTTTAGATGACAGAAGATGTATTCGCAGACTCCTTTCGCATCGATGCTGGGTAGTCAAGATTTGGAACTAAAATTGAATGAATTTATGAATTCAATCCGGCTTTTTAATGCCCTACACCACTTAGTTCAAAAATGTGAATTATTTCAATAATTGCTCATCATTGTCATGTAAAAGTCACTTCGTAAGGAAGCGTTACGAAGGGTTTTACAAATGGTCCGATCGCAACTAAATTTAGTACAGTTATTTATTTTGCTAATGAACCATTCTTTACTAAATTTTATTGTATTAAAAACTCACATAAAATCGTATTTTATGTGAACCTATTATCAAGAGTCCCAACCCTTGATGTAAAAGGTAGATTAATTACAAAATATTGTCGAAATATATGAACGGACATAGGGAGGTTATATCAAGTGAGATTTTGATTCTGCATTTCGATACTTGGCATAGTTGAAGATGGAACTGGTATTTTCACATTTAAAAATTACACCCAACCGCACAAACACATTACTAAATGAAACCATAATTTTGAAAGCGGTCTTTTCCCGAAAAATTCAAAATTTTACCATAATCGATCTATTTGAAAAATTGACTTGCACCACTTTCAAAATTACGACTTTATATGCTTGTATTACTAAGTGGTGTAGGGTATAATGATAACAATATAAATTTAAAATGTAATAAAAAATGAGAAAAAGGAAAAACTAAATTTGGACTAATACGCCCCTTAATGGCGTAATATGCAATACATAACAACTTTTAACTTGGATTCTGTACAAAAAAGGTTTTTGGTAAATTTTGTGGGCGGGTTACTTGTACGATTCCGTCAATTTATGCCACATCGATAGTAGGAATGTGTATAATAAATGTCAGATAGTTTAATTTTTGTGGCTTATAGGTGGATTTTTATCGATTGTGGGCGTGACTTAACCGATTTTGCCTTATTTATATAGCTAGCTGCAGGAACTAGATATGTCTGTACAAAAGATCAACTTAATATCTCAAAATTTACGAGAGTGCCAACAACAACAACAAACAGTCACAGAAATGCACGGACGATTACGACTAGATTGATTCGGATTTTGATAAAGATGAAGAATATATATATTGGTAGGGTCTCTAAAGCCTCCTTCTGCAAGTTGGTATACCTTCTCTTATGTGGGGAGTATAAAAATTAAATAGGGAACTTGGTTTTTGCATGGCAGAGTATTGTAGCAAAAGACTTCTTATTAAATTTCCAATTTCGGTAAGTTCGAGCGTGTATTTCCCACTTAAAGGCTAAGACGAGGTATTACGAAATGATTCTTGGATAAAAACCTTTTGCAATCCCATTCTTGTTGCAAATAACTCCAATACAAACACTAGCGAGCTCAACTATGCCGCTCAACTAATGTTAAAAGTTTGAAACTGTTTATATTGAATGTATGTTAGGATGCATATTTGTTTTGCTAAACACTTCCTTTCATGTACTCTCCATAAAATGAAACAAGTGTCACTTTAGAAGCGACCTGTCTTTTTGGGTTACCACAAGTATTGTACATTGTGTGATGGTGATATGAAAAAAAAAAAAAATGAAAAAAAATGAAAAAAAATATTTTCAACTTTAATATATGTACAACAACTGGGGATGGCCATTTTCCAGTTTCTTTTCCGTCTGATTTTTTATACATACATTTACATACAAAAGCAAAAATTTACACAGAACTCACAATCCCAAATGTATACCTGTTACATAAAGTGTTGGAGTGTGTTGTTGTTGTTGTATATAAAGGAGGACATCAAATGCTTAATATAAAATGAACATTTTATAATGTATTGCCCGTGCCCATACGCCCTCCCGTACAAACTGGACAAATGAATCGGATTGGTGAATGAAAGGAAATAGCGTAAAAACCGAGGGAAGCAATAATTTGACCTAGAAATAATATAAAAAAAAGAAAACGTACGAATACACACTTGAAGGCATACATTGTACTCTCTCAGTGTGTGTATGCGTGCGTGTATGCACTGCGAACAGGAACTCCAGATTTAGTATAGTATACTACAATATCTGTATATACCCAGTTTTGTGGTTTGTGTGTATGTATGTATGTGTGTGTGTGTGTGTGTGTGTGCGTGTGTGTGTGTGTGTGTGTACGTACGTTCGAAAGTTTCTTTTTAAGAAAAGCTTTTTAGCATCAGTTGCATTTGAGACATGCTCTCTACACACATTCGTGCAAGTGCTTTGCTCCCTTCTCCTCCTCTACACGTTCTGCAAGGGTGACCAGTAGTTCTGTACATGCCTCGGATACACACAAGGACCTAAATGTATACATAATACGTTGATAAAGTGAATCTTTGGTTGTATAACATTACATGGAATCCCACTAACTTGTTAAACTCCTCTTCTTAGAATCGATTGCTTTTGTGCACATTATTAAAAACACTTTATATACGAACGAGTTTTTTATCGAGTTTAAATATTGAATAAGTAAGAAAACTAAATTTGGCTTAAGCTAAATCTTAAATATCCTCAGTATGTACGTACAAACGATGGGCGTGGCAGGTATATGATAACGTCCTCTAATAGTGTATGCATTTACGTATCAGCTTGCAAAGTTGAGTTTTATACCCTCCACATAAGAAGAAGGTACACTAAGTCTGTTCTTCCGTTTGCAACATCCAGAAAGAGGCGTCAGAGACCCTAGAATACATATATGTTTTTCATCAGCATAAAAAACTGAGCCGATTTAGATATGAATGTCTGTGTGTCCGCGAATCTGTCTATTGTTGGCATTCTCATGGGTTCAAAATTGGAGATATTGAGTTAAATTTTTGTATAAATACTTTAAGTGTCTACAGATTTCTATTTAAAATAGACAAGATTAGTCAAGAGCCACGCCCACAATCGACAAAAATTTATATATCTGACATAAAAATTAAGCTATGAAGTTAAAATTTGGTAAGCATATTCGAAATTATCGTAGCCATCGATGCGACAAAAATGGGCGTGGCCGGATAACAGACGCGCCAACAATTTACAAAAAACCATCCGCAGTTGCAAGACTTGCAAGCTGATAATTAACACATGTCATATATGTACTATTAGAAGGCGTAATCATGTATATGCCACGCCCACCATTTTAATGTACATATGGAGGGTATTTACGATTTGGCCAAATTTAGCTTTCTTGTTCATGTTGCTAAGCTTCATGTGTTGTTCCACTATGTTTCCACCATATCCTCGTTACTGCACAGTGAATTAATGTTGCTACAGCTGTTCGAAACTTCTTGTTACGTATACGTTATGTGAGCAAAAATATGTACCAAGTATTTCTTTTCATATAAAAAATAATTGCTTTTTATCCACTAATATAGGAAAATTTCCAATTGATTGCAAAGCTTTATTTAAAAAAAGAAAATCAACCAAGTCTATTGCCTATCTTGTATTGATTTTTATATATTTCTTTTAATTATAGTCGTGTACACACAAACAAACAAAAGAAGAAAGTGCATTAAGCGACTGTGCTCTTAATGCTTTTTCACATATAAAAAAAAAACGAATAACTGAGAGAAAGTGTTTCCAAATTTATTCACTGGAGTATAATGGAGTGATCTAATGTTATGTGGTAGCGTGACAATAATGAATGAAGAGCAATAAATAATGTTGTGAAAAGTACAAGAACATGTCACAATCAAGCGGTGTGAATGATATGTTTGAAACACTAAATGGACAAAAGCACAATTTACAGCAGAAGCAACAACGTCAATTAGAAGCAATTAACAGGTGAACTCAGACATACACACACACAGATACAGTCGCAGACACAGACACAGATACAGGCACAGATATATCACAGCAATAGAAAACAGCATTTAAATCGGAAAAGCGTAAAAAACGAGACATTGAAAAAACAACAAACTGAAAAATGCATAAAATAAAAATCTATAAACATAATAAACAAGAAACGCATGAGTTGAACATTTCTGCGATGCAGTACGAAACTACGAGTATAGTAACGATAGACAAACTTGCAATTTGAAAAACAAGTAAGAAGAATCATTTCTATTGGGTTTGAGCCGCTTTTTGAGTATTCACCACCACCTCTGATTACTTGAAAAGTTCCAGCGTTGTTTTTGAAGTGTTTTAGAGTTATTCATCTATAAAAGTGATCCTAACAAATATTAATATTGGGTTGGCAACTATATAATTGCAGATTTTGTCGACACATGGATTTTACCTTTTCTTGTTTAAAGTACTTAACTTTAATTTTTTTCTTATTGTTTGAACTTTAATCTTTCATTTAGTAACAAAAAAATTATATCGATTAGTTCTTCAATTTTGTTTTTATTCCAAATTAAAAATGAAACAAGTGAGCGAGCGGCCAGAAGTGGCAAATCGAAACCGTACTGCTTTCCACCATGATAATACAAAGTCTCACACAAAAATGGTCAAAAATTATTGAATCTAGGTTGGGATCCGCCCTATAGACCTTATCTTGCGCTGGCCAGACTACCATTTATTTCGTTCCATGCAAAACTCCTTAAATGGTAAAATTTTTAATGACGCTAATGATGTCAAATCACACTGGATTCAATTTTTTTTATAGCAAAGATCAGAAATTCTATGAACGTGGAATTATAATTTTTTTTGCCTAAACGAAGGCAAAAGGTCATCACCAGAAAATGGATAGTACCTAATTGAATAAAGATATGTTTTTAAGCAAAAATTTTAAATTTTCATTCTTATATAAAATCCGCAATCACTTAGTTGCCAACCCAATAATTCAATAATTTTGTTTAATTTTCAGTTTAAAATGAAAAAAATTTCAAATGAAATAAATAAAAATATTATATTTTACTTAGACCAAGTGTGGCATGTATCCACCACATTTTTACGTGGCATGTATTCCATTAGGCCCTTTTTTTTAACAACCTTTAAAATACAAATGAATTTTGCATCAAATAATATTTTTACACCCAACCCCTTAGTGACGGATGTATACTACTCTAAGTTTGCTGTTCCGTTTATATTACATAAAATGGAAGACTCTGAGATTGTATAAAGTATATATTAGTATATATATTCCTGATCAACATCCAAATCTGAGTCAAATTAATTTTATCTGTCCGGTCGTAAATTTTGAGATATCGAAACGGGCTAAAATGGTGTAGAAATAATTCTCGTATCGTAGGTTCCTATTTAAATTGAACAAAATACGGTATAATGTAATCGTGATATCGCGATGTCGTTGTGGTGATGTGGCTTAAATCAAATAGCATGCCAATCGATGGTTACTTTTCAATTTAATTACTTTTAATAATCACTTACACTTGCTACTATTTAGGTGTTGCAACATCGCCTCTGCTTAGTACATTGGACATGTCATCAATAGAGATAAGTGTAATCAATCTTAATATATAAATAAAGTACCACTACTGTTATATAAAAAGTTATATAAAGGATTGGTGAAAAGGGGAAAAAGAGCAGAACTTTAACGTATCTAACCTCTCTCCATTGTTATTACTATTGTTTGCCTAAGAGCTGTTGCTGTTATTGTTATTGCTGTTGCTATTGTTGTTCTTGTTGTTTATATTCATATTGATTATAACGAGGGCTCTCCATTATTATTACAAGTCATAATGAAACATAATCAGTTGTGCGCGCTCACCCTGTGTTTGGGAGTTTTAATTTTGAAGTTTCACGATTTATTCGTGAGCTGTGAACAAGAGGAGGATATACCACATAATGAGTAAGTTGTAATAATTTTTATGTCATATTTTACGTATGGTACACAACAAACAAACAATTATACTTACAAACATACATACATACGTAGGTAAGTGGACCAGCAGATTTTTGTTTGGATGCTAATTAAATGCGTTATATTTAGGTACAGTACATTTGCTCTTATTATAAAGTTACTATAACAATTGCTATTGCATTGTAATTATCATATTAGTACACTTGCAGCGAACTTGGAAAATTTGACAATAATTTTGAAATGGTTGGATTTTTAAAAAATTTTAAAAGTTTGTTTTTCCGTTTACAACACCCAAAAAGGAGTATATTTATTCTTGATCAGCATCAAAAAGTGAATCGATCTAGGCATGCGCGTCCTTATGTTCGTGAAAGAAACTTGTTATGACCTCTAATGACTCCTTACCTAACTCACTAATACACTTGGCATCCCCTCCATTTAATCTTTTTTCGCGAAATTTTCATGTTTTTTCAAGGACTTTTTTCAACTTTAGCGCTCTTGTGCGAATGGAAGCTGTAAGCTGATATTATTTCTTCTATGACAACTTTTTATTAATCTCATCTATTCGCAACTTTTCCGCTCTTTAACAATTCGAAAAAACAAAAAAGTGTTTGTAAGCTCTTCCCCGTCCCAAATGCACATACCATAGCACAGGGTATACAAAATAAAAAAGTATTAATTCAAGAATGCTTCTCATAAAGTGTAAGTTAGTAGTAGGCACACTCACTCATTTATATACATTACTATAGAGAATAAGGGTGTAACATGAACAAGTTATAAAATTCTCTTTTTAATTTACATAAAGATTAACTTCAACCCCGAAATAGCTTTGAAGCCACAAAAACCCAACGAAACAAAATAAACATTCGAAGAAAAAAGTAAAAAAAAAACAAAATTTAGGAAAAAATATTTAAAAAAACTAAATTTGGCTTATACCGAATATTAATACCTGCTACATCCATGTATAAAAGGTGGGCGTGGCAGGTACATGATTACGACCTCTAATAGGTATCAGCGTGCAAGTCGCTGTGTACAGCTAAATACGGACCTGATAGTGCCGACAATAGACGCACAGGCGGACATATATATAGGTCTAGATGCACTTAGTTCTTGATGCTGATCAAGAATATATATACTTTGTGCAGGATATCAGGCGCTTCCGTCTGGGTGCAGCAAATGGAATGACAAACTTTATATACCCTCCCCCCTCTAACGTGTGGGAAACGAAGAAATTATAAAAAAAAAAAAACAGCAACAACGACTTTGTCTCTATAGCATATGTTATATTTTCAAAAATCCTATTATAAAATCGTTTGCACACATAAAACAAAACGTACAAAAAAGGAAAGCATTAAAAACAAGTGACATAAGCTGTGCGAAGAACGGTACAATACATTCCGACACATCTCCAACGAAACTAAAGCTACAAAGAGAATGACTAACAAAAGGAGTTGTAATAAAAGAAAAGCTAAAAAAAATATGTTGAATTATGTAAATGTACGACGGAGAGGGCGGTACTAGGAGGAGATTTGAGTATTACATGAAAACCAGATATTAATGTTCTTTTATAATTTTACTTTTCCCTTCTGTGTGCACAGGACAATATGCACCGCATTATAAATGAACTTAAGTTCAATCAGTTCGCCAGTCCGTTTGCAATTCCGACAAGAAGACTTTAGAAATTCCCCTAAAACGTTTAAATGTTTGTGGAGTTGTTTTAAAACTTAATCCAAGTTCGGTTTCCTTTAAGTGCGGGTGAAACTTTAAGTACCTTTAATCTCATGCATTAGAATGGTTTATGCCAAATGTTTTCGAATAATACCAAATTGTAGGCGTGGCATGTATTTCCCTACTCTTTCCTGTCTAACAAAATTTTTATTATAATCTAGGATCGTTTTCCCGATGAGAGATTGAAAATAATAATAATAATAATAATAATAGATAATATACCCTAGAAGAGTATTTGCTCTCTTATTTTAGCCAACGCGCGAGCCCAGTATTTGCATAAGAATTTCTACGTGGAAACAGTTCATAGCGATTGTGGGCATAATTCTGCTGCAATTAAGACATTTTTTGTTTGTTTGTTTGATGAATTCTCTCAATTTAAATCAACTCACTTGTATTAGTGCTTTACTTTGAGTATTCAACATAATTGAATTGATTTTTTCTTTGTTTAATGCTTCAAACGTTTGCCAAGCGCGCGTTAATCATTTCACGCAAAAAACAAGTATTAAATACTTTCCATCTCAATATATTGTACAAACAGTGGGCGTGGCATGCAACTGATTACGCCCTCTATAGTTTATGTATTACACCTTAACTAATAATTTGGAATTCAGTGTCTAATAAAGTTTTTTTGTTTTTTGCAAAATTATGGACGACCACGCCCATTTTTGATACATAAACGTGTGTGTGTGTAGCAAATTTGAATTTCATAATTACATTTTTGTTGCGGATGCATAGATTTTTATCAATTGTGGGCGTGGCATTTTGCCGATTTTATCCAATTCAAATAGAAACCTACGTATGATAAACGAAATTTTACGCATGTAAGCGTTTCAATAATAGTCACGCGGACGTACATATATAGATCAACTTAGATTTCGATCACGATTAAAAATGTGTATACTTTGTACAGTATTCGAGGCTCCCTGCTGGGTCGTGCAAGCATTGACTGACAAACATTACATCTTAACCATGTAAAGACTAAAAGTTTTAGCCAAAGCCGCCAATGTCACTTTTAAAATTGTTCTGCTTCACATTAATTTACGCAAAACAATACTTAATCTGAAGGTTTTACGTGTGTATGTATCTCCATCTAAATAATTTAATAAATGGTTTATTTTCTATTCAATTATTTACAGAGTACGGAATTGGGCTTTAAAATTTGGTGTCGATCTGTGGGAATTCGGACGTCAATTTACGAAAATGAATGAAATTAAAACGGTAAGTACGAATGCACGAATGAACTTTTATGTTTAAATTGAATTGTATAAAGTTTTTCTTCATTCACAACGTAGTACAGCAAAGTTACTCAATCTTAACTAAAATAACGATTTACACACTTACTGTTATAATCTACGTGCTAATTACTGATATTCTTACACGTGTGTGAAATATAAACAACAATACATACTGTAACGATATTTCATACGTTTGTGTGTGTTAATATTGTGCCATGCTATTAACATTAGGCACGTACTTGAATCTTTTTGCGATTTTTATACCCTGCAGCACTTGTGGCAAAATTGTACGGATGTTTGTAACTCTTAAACAGCAAATGCCAAACCATCTTCAATTATTCAATCGATTCAGAAGTGAAATCTAAATCGATTTAATCATGTTCGTCAGTCCGTCTGTCTGTTCATGTAAATTTATTCGCAAGCTACAGGTCGCATTTTTTGAGGTATGTCGATGAAATTTGGTACAAGACCAAAGAGGAATTCTATTGAAAATGGATATTTATATAATGATATTTCACAAAGTAACTTTTATGGCAGTGGCTTGCTATTACAATCAAACTAATTGTAGCATAATTTAAGGAGCTAAGTGGCGTAGGGTATTAAATGGTCAGGCTTGACCGACTGTAACATTTGCACTTGTTAAATGTACCGGTTGTGTGGTTGCCTGTAAGGTTGTGCGTTATTAGGCAAACGGATTTGCAGTTAAATGACGCAACCAGACGTAAATATTTGCATAGAGCGAATATGTATTTTGTATATAATCACTCTCACTGGGTATTTATACCCTACACCATATGTGGTTTATTAAGTGTAATAAGTTTATGTGTTTGTAGACCTTTATGGCGGAATCACTTTCTGAATCGATTTAACAAATGAAATGTTTTTTTGTGGTATTTCAATAATAAATATTTAGTTTTGGCGGAAAGTTCAAACCCAAGCCCAAGCTCTTATTGAAAATGATTTAAATTGTGCTATATGTAGGATCTCTTCCCATATAGCTTCTAGGTAAGGATTCCGAAATTTTATTATTGTATTTTAGCAAAATTTGTTAAGAAACAATTGTTAAATATAATTATTAACTAAGCCTTAGTTGAATCTAATTAAACCATTTTTGGAGTCCCATTATTTCCGATTTGATCCATTATATAGAAAAAATATATTTGTTTGTTGTTTATTGAGTCGAAGAGTTCAAAGTTTTAATTTTGGCCCAGATCGAACTATTTTTGAAGTAATTTGTCATGAAATGTCCTAGAACTTTATATGACGAAAATGTTCAGTTCTTAATATTTCTTTTAACAAAAGAAAAAATTAGAAACAGTCGGACCTCATAGGATCAATTTTAGACCCACTCCTCTTAAAACGTTTTTACCTTGTGGATGTATTTTTGAAAAAGGCTCATAATTAACAAAAAAGAATTGATAGATATTATTTTCTTGGCCAAAAAATTCAATATTCAATTTTAATCATACAGTTCGTTGACTTTTAAAAGGTCTCTTCTTAAAAAGAAATTACTGTGGACTCACATATACTATAAGATAAATTGTGTGAACTTGTACGGGCGAACAGGTGGCATGACGTAGTGTAGGGTACTAAGCAGTCGGATTTGATCTACTACTATAACATTTTCATTTGTTTTCTTCTGCTAAACTGACCAAATGTACAAGAACACATACATATATGAGTATGCTTATATGTACGGTATGTACCCATTGTACTACACATGGTATGTTGGTGCAATTGCTCAGCCATTGTTTGCTTGTGTATCTCACCCAAAATTATTCAGTTAGTGTTGATTTACGATTTGCTTTTATATACACATTTGCACCCATACGTACCATATTTGTCGATATATATTTCTTTTGTTTTTGCTTTTTTTTTTTTATTATTCCACTAAAAGGGTGATTTCGTATTGAAATTTCCACAAAGGTGCATATGTGCATTTTGTAACATGTTAGGGTTAGGCTTAGGGTGATACATACATGTTGATGATGTGTGTGTGTGTGGAGTTTGTTTATTATTGTACGAAAAACTTCGTCCACCCATTATGATTTGTTTTCGTTATCGATAATTTTTCTTATAGTTAAAATTATCGGGGCTGTTCTCGTGGTGTAGAAATATGTTAAAAATTATTTTAAAAAAATTAATTAATAATTTATTAAATTTAATCAATATATTAGCACTCGTGGTACAAGGATATATTAAGATTGTGCGGATGTTTGTAACTCTTAAGCAGTAAAAGCTACAACTAACTATATCTGTTGTCCGTCTATCCATCTGTCTGTTCATGTAAATTTGTACACAAGCTACAGGTCGCATTTTTTGAGATATTTCAATGAAATTTAGTTCAAGGACATGTATTGAACCAAAGAGTAAACCGTTTGAAAATGAACTGAATCGGGTCATTTTTAGAACCCCTCTTCATATAAGGTCCTATTACAATGGAAGTCTTTATATGGCAAACAATCACAATTCTTAATATTTTTTTGACAAAATTTTGTAAAGAATAAAAACTTAGCTTTACATTTGGCTGTGCCGAATTTGCACCCGATCGGACTATTTTTAAAACCTCTTCCGATATAATTATATTTCACAAAGTAACTTATGTGGCAGTGCCTCACATATACAGAGATAACTAATTTAATTGTAGCATAATTTAAGGAGTTTAGTGATGTAGGATATTAAATGGTTTTTACTTAATATTTTGTTTTTTATTTAAATGATTTCAAAGGTATGATTAAGAAATATTTTAAACGAAATAATATGAAAGTTAATGTAAATTCGTTGCATTCATGCCACGACCACAATGTGAAAACACCAACTGGAAGAATATTTCAGAGTTAAACTAAACGTAGTGTAACTTTTTTCTTGCTGAATGCAACATATGCTACTGGCCTTCGCCTTCTTGCCTCCATCGTGCTCCACGTTGAATTGTAAATCGTTTAACCAACACGTTTAAACAAAAACCGAACTCAATAAGAATGCTCATTTTTATTCTGATCACTATTTTGCATATTTTTCAATACCATCGAATAATAATTACTTTTTAGAAAATGTTATCAAGAGAGAGTAAAAAGTTAAAAAGTTGTATTTTGCTTAGATCACCTATCCCGGGTACCCAGGGGTTTAGGGAGGTTCGATGATTAAAAACTTTTAAAGGATTAAGGGTAGGCGTGTCTTTTGGCTGATATTTCAATACGAACCCGCCAAGTTTGCCACAAGTAAACACGAGACGGACTGTCAGATCAATAATATAGTGGAGATATACTTTAGTCGAACCGTCTTCAATCCAAAGTTTATGAAGACATCGACTAAAGTGCAGCTATTATCACAGTTAATGCTTTGTCACGGCTTAGTTTTTGTCCGTGTAGAGGTCTCTACTTATATTCACAGTTTGTTCCGATGTCACTATATAGTGTCTGACTAATGCACTTGTTCTTCATTAAAAAGGGACATAAACAAAATATGCATTTTATAAAAATATATTGTAATATATTTGCGTGTTTTGCATGTATTCCGCATTTCGCCCTTGTGCCGTACGCATTTCACAACAGCTCATTTGTATTCCATTCATGACTGGGTAGTAAGATCGTTTAATTGTTTTAGTTTCCCGTTTTTCTTTCGCTTCTGTACGCAATACAATGGTTTATGTTTATTAATTTCTTAAACAATATCCTTTTTTTTCTTTTAATATCTATTTTGCCATCGATGGTATTATTTTATGTAAATGATTTCAGTTGTTCCCATTTCATCTGAGTATATTAAAAAGGAATTATTTTATATAATCTCATACCGTCCTTTTTACATTTGTACGTGCCTTGTGAATGGTTGTTACCTTCTCTAATTTTAGCGCTTTAAAGATAACGATATTGAAGTGAAACGTAAAGATGGTATAATATTATTACGCGAACTGGCAGCCGAGGTGAAGAACTTTATGGATTTTAAGCGCAATGCAGTCATGGTAAGTTTATTTACAATATTGTTGCCATACATATGTGTATGTATAAATGTTATGACTTATGCCGATCATAAGATGAATATATAATACGGGTTTCCGTAAGGTCTCCCTCAGATGGAGAGTTTAGGAGCATAGGTACAATATGAGAGGTAATGCAGAGCCCAACAACAAACAAATAAAAAAATTAAACTAGGCTTTGACCAAATGTTAAAATATCCTTCACCTGTTCATACAAACAATGAGCATGGTATATGGTACATGACTATGCTCTCGAATACTGCATGCATTACATATCATCTGACGAGTCGAACTTTACATTTTGTAAGATTTTTTTATCCTGCACCTTAGTGATAAGGGCATACTTAGGTTGTTCTTCAATCCATTCCATTTGCCACACCCTGGGTGTTGCAAACGGAATGACAAATTTAGTATAACCTCAGTTTAGTTTTCAACTAACATCTATATGTATATATAGGTAAATATATAATGTGGTGATGATGATGATGAGGATGGTGGAAATATAACAACTTATACTTATACAAAACTTGTATGTATTTACTGAAGAGTATTTTTTTCAAAAGAATTATTACCAATTTCACGTCACACAAGACTTCCCTTTCCTTTGAGTAGAAGAAAGTGTTAGACAAAATGGCTGCTAGTGTTTGTGTAGAGGGAGAAAAGGGAAAAAGAAGTAGAAGAAGAGCAAGAAACACAAGAAGAATACAAACGCATTGTTTAGAAAACATGATAATAATTTACTGTTGGCTGCAAAAGTATTCACGTTTGATTAGTAGACGTACACATAAAAGACATGTTATGATGAGCGACAGTCGCTCCCCACATATATACCAAAGCGACAGAGAATGACCGAGTAATGTTTATTATTTGACTGTGTGTACGTACTGCAATATATGATGTACTTTGCATGTTTGCCATTCTTGTTGGCTTACATGCAGATACTTGTATGTAGTAAAGTTTTGCTAGAAGTAATATGATTAAATAAGCATAAAAGGAAGGAAAAGAAGTTGCCCGGGAGGTGTACACACATTATGTGAGGATGCTATCCATTAAATAGCAGCCCCTCCCTAATTCATAACAATTCGTTTGGTGTGTGTCACTGTGACCACAAATTGGCTGCGGGTACCAAAACGAACTTTAAAGCATCTACCACGTAATAATTGATGATTCATTTTGTTGCATAATATCTGTGCACACGTCCGTGTTGAATTTGATTGTGTTTAAATGAATTCCTTTTCCCTAAGTATCCATAGAAAAGCAAAGTATTTGACGATTGGAAATATTTCCAAATATACCCTTGCTGTACGGCACATACCATGTTGAACATGTAAGCTCGTCAACATTTAGTTGTAAAAACATTACTTGTGTATGATTAGGGAATTGGGTGTTGAAATTAAATTTAGTTAAATCTGTTAGGTTTAAAGATCGGCACAGAGTGTGCACTTGTGGACGTTTTCTTTTGAAAATCTGCCGATCTTTATAAGAAAGAAATATAAATTATTTAACCTGTTATCAACTTGTTAGCGCATCATGGATTCAGCTGAACAGGCTGCACTCTCTGAGCTGGATGCACAAGGTTCACATTCTTCGGCAGCTAATAATCTACACTACGATGCTCGGCGCATTAATGAATATAGTGCTGATGGTAAGTTGGCGGATGGCGCTCGTCACATGGATATACGCTTTATGCGGCGATTTGAACGACTGCCCGTTAATCTCAGTCTAAGCTCGATTCTGGTACCGAATGGTGTGTCTTTGGAGATGGCTGAAGTGAAAGCAGCCTTACAGTGGAGCTCACATTTAGATCCACTGTTCCAGAACAACTTGGAAAGAGATCCGGCATTGTCGTGGCAGTATTTCGGTTCTACGACAGGCTTTTTGCGCCGTTTCCCGGGCACCGCCTGGCCACCGGAAGGTTCTAAGGGTAGTAAACAAATCCACGATTTTCGTGCACAAAACTGGTTTGTGCAGGCCGCATCCTCACCGAAAGATATTGTAAGTAATTTATATTTACATTATTCTTAAAAGAATGGGTTGAATGGAATTCATCGGGGATGTGTTTTAATGGTTGATCTTTTGTTAAAAATCGTATTTTTAATAATTTTTTCCAGATGATTTTATTAGATTCCTCATGCTGCTTCTCTGAAAAGCTTTTCGAGTTGGCACTGGAAACCGCGTATAATATTCTGGATACGTTGGGTGAAGACGATTATGTCAATTTGATAACATTCTCCGATATGGTTAAAAGCCCGGTGCCGTGCTTTAAGGATCGCATGGTAAGAGCTACTCCTGACAATTTGCAGGAGATCAAATCAGCCTGCAAAGCAATAAAGCTTGAAAACAAACCAAATTTTACGGCAGGATTAGAGTATGCATTTAACTTACTGCACAAGGTTCGACTGAAAATTGCTTTTTTGAACATTTAGTTCAACTTAATACAATTGCTTTTATTCCTTTGCCCCCTTCTTAGTATAATCAATCTCTCGACGGCAGTCAATGCAATCAGGCCATTATGCTGATTACGCTGGCCACCTCAGAGTCTCATGAAGTCATTATAAGGAAATACAATTGGCCACACATGCCCGTCAGAATTTTCACTTATATGATAGGGTCCGATGTGCGCAGTCGCTACCATTTACATGAAATTGCATGTTCTAATAAGGGCTTCTTTGTACAAATCAATGATATAAGTGATGCGCGCCGCAAGGTAATCGATTATGCTTTGGTAATGGCACGTCCGATGATTATGTATCAAGCGGATCATCCGGTACATTGGAGTCCGGTGTTTGTGGGTGGTAAATCTGGCGGTTTGGCACGCGATTCTGAATATCAGCGACGCTTAGTGACGACAGTTTCAACTCCGGTCTTCGATAGACGGAACCATTCGGTGCGTGTCGCCAATTTACTGGGCGTTGTTGGCACTGACGTCCCCATCGAGGAAATTAAAAAAATGATACCACAATATAAACTGGGACCGAATGGATATTCGTTTATCGTGGATAATAATGGTCGTGTGCTGTACCACCCGGACTTGCGTCCCTTGGGTGATGGTAATCAGTATATAGACCAATTGCGACCCAAATACACATCCGTCGATATAACGGAGTTGGAATTGCCGGAAACCGAAATTGGCAACGATCATGAAATTGTCGAAATGAATAAAAATTTATTATATGATGTAAGTATGTTTGGACACTAAGTGAAAGATGAAGCTTACTTGACTACATTGGTTTAATTTAGATGCGTAATGATATGATTGCATCTAAAGAAGGAGAGACTGAATTTACCATATTGCAGCATTTCGACGATATGAAAAGAGTCAATGCCAGAACCCAGCGGTAAGAGATTTTATTTTTACAAATTTTTGTTCGTCGATATCATCATGTGAACATTCCAACGCAGGTATTTCTATGGACCCATTGAGGATACACCATTTACGCTTGCTGTTGTACTACCGGAAAAATACGGTAGCCTCGAATTAGTTTCCCAACAAGAGATACGACATTCCAGGAAGAATGGTAAATAACATTTACACAATCGGACAAATGTAATGGAACTGGTGCGAAATGAAATTGTTTTTTTCTCTTAAGTAACGGAATATTTAAAGGGAGACAATTGGCGCGTTCACCCTGACTGGGTGTACTGCGAATATAACAGTGCTAGCGATTTGGAAAAAGAGCGAGAAAGTTCTGTAGAGTATGGATCGCGCGATCAAGAGCCCACATTTGGTTCCCCCGAAGAACAGGTGTTGCATTTTCTGGCACGAGCCGGTAGGCCAGGTTGGAAGTGGATGTCGGTAAGCATTTTTACGGTTATAATAATCAAAAAAAAAAAAAGGGAAAAAAAAACCTAAAGAATATTTAACATATTCATAGGTTCGTCCGAAACCGCCTCAACCATATCACAATATTCACGGTGCAACGCCTGTGGGTCATTTTGCCCAACATATAAGTGGCCAAGGTTCTCGTAAAGCTGAACCCTATTATTGCGATCGAACCTTGGTTCAAAGTTTAGTACGAGATGCCATGATTACCGATGGTTTAGATCGGAATTACACCAGCTCTTCTAATGGTAAAGAAGACAAGCAGTAAGTTTCCAGATAATATTTTTATATAAAAAAATCGGTTTAGTCGTGGCAACCACTTGACCAAAATACAACGAAATACAATATATAAATCGCTTAATTGTCCGAAATGACTACAAAATTGTACGCCTGGAGCCTGTTATTCTGCACTGTCTTTTCTTGACGTATTTTGGGATAGAGTATATCTACAGTAAATTTGTGTACCAAATTTCAAACCGAGCTACAAACTCTTTGGAAGTGTTGAATAATTGTAGGCGTAAATTTTGCCCATTCCAAATTTGATTAGAAAACTACTGAAATACATGAACTGAGAATTTTTATACAATAAATTATAAAAATAGACGTACACACGGACATAACCGGATCGACTCACGAAATAACACATATAGTACACATGCGTTGCCAAGGTGGCGGGTCTAATAATTGTCACACAAAGGCACGTATATGAATAAAAATGATGAAAATTTGGTTCAAGCCGAATGCTATTTCACATGCAATGTATTTTTTTGATTTTCTTTTTCTGAGAGAGCACTTCTCGTTTTAATTGCACCAATAAACTAAAGGAACATACTTATCCTCTTTTTCTGTACATTCCTTATATAACATTTTTTCTCATTACTTACTTTTTGTTGATAATTTCAACTTGACATTTTCTTTTTTTTATTAATAATATAATTTAATATGTATAAACAATAAATGATTTTGTACGTCTCGATAATATTACAATATAGTCCAATTGCCACGTTATTGGCAATTTTAAAGAGGTAATGGTTAATCTGAATTATTATTTTGAATAAAAAAATTCACATCATTGTACATATGTATATAAGGGTAGAAAAACTTTTTTTAATAAAGTATTCGTTGAAGTTGCTTGAAAAGAGTTGAGAATAAGTATCGTAATTATATATATTTAAAAATCTTTTATTTTATAATCCATCTATTCGTCCATATGTATGGTGTAATCAACCTAAAAGTCATAATGTTTTATATATTCTTATGAAATTTGGTATAAGAATGTATTTTGGGCTAAGACAATCACTTTTGAAAATAGATTTGATTGGTCCAGTTTTAAGATACCTCCCCATACAAAATTTTATTTTCAAATATATCTTTATATGACGAAAATTTACAATTCTTGATATTTTTGGAGACAATTTAGCATAGAATAGTTTATTGGCATACTATTAATCATAACAAATTTGGACCTGATCGGATCATTTTAAGAAGCCTTTTCTATATTACATAGTGACTTTTATATGACTTGCATTTACGGATACAATATGAATTTTTCAACCAAGTATTATATAGTCGAACAAAACCGACTTGAATTTTTTCACTTATTTTCTTTTGTTTTTTCCATAGAGCATTTGATTTTAATATTAAATACAGTGTAAGCTTAACTAGAAAGTTGTTTTAGTTGTTGAAATTGTTTTAAGAACCATTTTTATTTTACAATATAATTGGAAAACATACAATTTCAGACAGGGCTATCAAAAATTTGCGGTAACGACGTCGTTTGTAGCTACACGTTCTGGTTTATTGCGTTGGATTGATCATATCAAAAAATCTGACGATTCTCCTGAACCGTAAGAAGATCATAATGATTTGTTTTGCATTACGCCCCTCCCTTCCAACCCCCCCCTAACGAGAAAACATTTTTAGACATTTTAGTGAAGAAAATGGACGTGCCATGGATATGACTTGGTATAAGCGAGCCATAGATCAGTATGCCGTTGAACAGGATAGTTTTGTGTATAGTGTGCCGTTTGGATCCGGTTATGCTTCTAAAATGAATGGAACTTTAGTAACAGCATCTCATGCTATTTATGTGGAACTGCGTGGTCATAAAGCACCAGTTGCTGTAGTGGGTCTTCAATTTCAACACGACTCTTTAGCCAAGCATTTCATCAACGTAACATCTACGGTATGTTAGGCAACGACATAACAAGTGTGTATACAAAAATCGATTTTTGATTTCTTGTTTTTTAGTGTACAGGGACGTCTGGCTGTAAACGTACCTGCGCCTCTGATAATTTGGATTGTTACGTTTTGGATAATAATGGATTCGTTGTATTATCCGAGGAACAAGAACACACGGGCAAATTTTTCGGTCAAATCGATGGCACTATTATGGATTCTTTAGTACAAGATCGCATATATAAACGTGTAACCATTAACGATTATCAGGGTATCTGCTCAAATTCGGACAACCCCTACACAGCAGCTGGAGTTACATGGAGAACGTATCGAACAGTGTCTTGGCTTTTTAAGTATTTGATTGAGTTTAGTGTAACTTGGTTATCCTTATTCTCCGTACCCTTGCACGCCTGGCCGCAAGATGAGTATAACTATAATGAAGATTTCGAAGAGTCCACTTATCCCGAAGACTATGAACAATTTGATGAAGATTATAATTCACCAATAGATGAGGAAATGGAAGAGTTTTTTACAACCGCAGATGTTGTAAGTGATTTTTTTTTTTTGCTAAAGTGAACGCCACTCACACAATTTTACATTTGGTTTTTAATTTCCGCTCAAGGATTATACAACTCCAGTTCCACCAAAGCCACATAAACTATATGTCGGTCCTCGACCCAATCCAGATGCAACAAACGCTCGTCGCTGCGATTTGCGTACAGACTTGTACATGCTACAGCCCGAACGACTGAATCAAGGTGGCCAAAATAATCCGCTCAAGGTTAGAAATGCATTTTCATTCAACTTTTATTTTCCATTTATTAATGAGTTATTATGTTTTAGGGTAAACTAACCAATTGCCACGTATCGGGTTGCGAACGTCCATTCAGTGTACAAAAAATACCGCACAGTAATTTGATATTGTTAGTGGTTGATACGTTGTGTCCGTGCGGTTCTAAACAATTAGATATTGATCCAATGGAAGAATCCGGCATCATTGGTAAGTAATAATGGGGTATTTGTGTCCAATTTTAATAACCTTCTGCACCTAAAAGACGATACGATTAATTGCAAATTCAATTGGGGGTGTGGTATGTATAAAGTTTCGCACTTTTTGAACTTTATACTTTAAAACTTTCATCAATCGAATTTTATACAATTAAAGTTTTTTACAAATATATTTATCAACGATTTGCCCTTTTTCGAAGCCTGAGAGATCACACATTTGACCGATCGCTTTTATGAACTGTCGCAGAACAAAGCGTATAATAAAATCTACTAGACTTGGCATCTAAACTGTGTAATACATACGCGTCGCATTATTTACATGTAACAATGAAGATTTACTATATGCATGTTGTTCATATTATTTTGTCCATCCTGTGTATACAAATTGTCATGCTAATTAGGAATAAACATATCTTGGGGGTGGTCCTTGACACCCATTTCTTATATAGCAAATTGTAGCAAACGTCTCTATGATATATACAAACAATGCGATCTATTGTCTAATATTTGATTTCCAACGCAGGAGCTTGCAGTTCGCGGCGCCAATCTCAAGAAACTCAAAAACGTAAACGACCCAACAAGTGCATAAACTATCATCCTGAAGAAATTGAAATACAACAGTGCGGCCGGGGTGCAAATCTGTTGCAAAATCCTACATCACTCCTGTTCGCTCATGTGATCATGTTAATCATCACTATACTATTAACCAATACGTGATACTAATCAAACTAAGCAACATCGCCAAGTGTTTTGAGTGAATCCAACACATATTCACAAATTCTGTAATTTATTTAGAATGGACTTATGTATAAGAAAAGCATGTAACAGAAGATAAAGAAAAATTAAAACATTATCATTACTTATCATCCTAAAGGAAGGAAGGAACGAAATGGAACATTTGTTGGTGTATGCATGAGCAATGTGTTTGTGTGTTATGGCTAAGACGTAGTTATCTCAATTAAATTATATTATACATATATTTCTAAAGTATGTATGGAATATGGAGTGCATGAATGAATGGCCAAGTGTGACTGTGACTGATTGTGCTATACAATGTTAAAATTTAAATTCATATAATGGAAGACATGACATTACCACACATACACTTTGTTATATAGTATGTGGATGAATCATGTAACATGCGGCAGGACGCAAAAAATGCGAATTTATTCTGTAACACCAAATTAATCCGTGAACAATAACACTACAACACCACGAATATTTGTTTGAATGTACAAACTTTCAATTTTCAAACATTCTAGTCGTGCTTCTGGGACTTTATCTTTACGCGTATTAACCAAAAAAACATTGAATCTTAGATCATATGTTAAGACAATGTGAAAACAAGTCAAAAAAGTATATTTGGCTAAAGTTAAATCTTAAATACCCTCCACATTTACATAACATGGGCATAGCAGTTAAGGTATATTTTATGTAACAGCTTGCAAGTCAAGATTTATGGTAAATTTAAAGTTTTTTGTAAATTGTGGGAGTGTTTGTTATGCGACTACGCCAACTTTTGACAGATAGATGGATGCCGTAAATATGTATGTTAAGTTTTGTGGCAAATAAATATAGATTTGTGAATTGTGGGCGTGGCTCCTGGCATATTTTGCATAATTTAAGAAGAAACTGTAAATTTCTATACCAAATATTATTATTAATATCTTGAGTGCCAATAACAGACATTTATGGGGACGGATAGAGAGATTTGTAGGGTGTCTAGAGTCTTCCTTGGAATATAAACAAAACAACACATTTAGTATACTACCCACATCATGTGAAGGGTTTAATAAACTGCAACGTTGTAGATTAAAACCCTCAAGCTTTCTACGACTTATGTGGAATAATTGTTAAGATTAGATTAGTTTAGCCCATCACGACCAATCATCATCATCATCCCAATTATATGACTTCTTGTGTGATCATCATATCGATAGAAACGGATATAATATATTACACCGCATTAATGAATGAAACGAGTGCGCATGCAATCTGACCGTGAACATGATCATGATCTATCTAATTATATGATTTGATTAAAATTTTATGGTTTTTGATAAAAATGTAAAAGCCACGAGCATACCATACATATACATACATGATATAAAGAAATTTTCCCATTAAAGTCCACTCACTCTATAGTACACATATATAAATTTAAAAAAACACACAAATAATGAACGAAATTGTTTTGTGTAAATAATGTTAAAGATCTCTATTCATGAAAGTATTAATAATAATTAATAATAATAATAAAATAAAATAAAATAAAAAAATAAAAAAAAATTAAGAAGAAGAAGAAGAAAAAAGTCACATTTTACAATATTGTATAAAGAACAAATTCCTACCGACTTGATTTTTTTTTTATTAAATGCACACAACCACACAAATATTACTACATAAAAAAAAGAAATGCACGAATGATCGATTGATTGGGATCGATCTTCCTCTGCACCCAGTATGCAATTATAACTCTTCGTTTAGAGAGCAAAACAGTCTGAATATGACCATTATGTGTGTATGCGTGTGTGTAAGTGTGTGTGTGTATACGAAAAACAATTGAAACCTTCAAAAACCGAATTACAATAACAACAAGCAAAAAAGTTTAAATTCAATTCGCACCGACCCGAAACGCACAAAATAACCAAATTTTTTAAACGAAACACATTTTAACACGTTTCCTGTATTTGTTGAAATTTTACATTTCTCTTTTTTTTTTATCTAATAAAACCAAAACGAAAATATGCCCAAAAATATTGTAAAATTTTAAATTGAAAAATATACAAATTATGAATGATTATAAATAACATACATACACATGCATAGGATCCAAGAGAACCACTGAACACACGACACAAACAAATGTAAAATTAAAAAAATTGAAAACAAAACACTGAAATGATTCAAACAGAAGACTAACTAACTGAACTGTTCATATCAGCAATATATCTTTTTCTTTTTCTAATAACCTTAAGATTATCGACTTGCCAATATCCGAGGTATTTAAATAAAAAATGAAATATTCTACAATTGAAAATAAAAGTAAAAGTAAGAGTAAAAGTAAAAAAACATACACACCCCATCATATATTGTACGATAGGATGTCACATTAATGGAAGCATTGTTTTGTATGAACAACAACCGATTGATACCTTTCGATGCAATTCGTTCAGTTATTAGGCGTGGGCATGACCAAAATTGCTTCGATACGTATCAAGATGGAATGTTTAAATATCACCACAGAACGTATTATTCAGTAATGTACGGTATGAATGAAAATTCAGTTTATATTATTCAGATCAATTCCGTACGTTTTGTAATTTGATTAAAAAAGAAACATATTACGGTGATGGGTTTATTTTGCTTGATTTGTTCGATCATTAAATACGCTGCACCACTTAGCCCCTTAAATTATGCTACAATTAGTTTAGTTGCGTGTGCATATACGTTACTTTTTCAATTTGACATAGCCACATATAAAGCTTTGCCACATACAAACTAAGGATTTCCATCAAAATAGGTCCTTATATGGAGATTTTTAAAAGTGGACGGATCGGATCCATTTTCCATAGGGTTCCTCTTTGGGCCAATTCATGACAATGTACCAATTTCTTTCGAAATATCTCAAAAAATGTGACCGACTTGTAGCTTGCGCACAAGTTTACATGTACAGACAGACGGACATGTTTAAATCGACCGGTATAATTATAGTTGGATGTGGCATTTTCCGTTTAGTAGTGCACCACAAGTGGTGCAGAGTATAATTAATTCTATACATAGATTGCAATGTTTTATTCTTAATTGATCTTGGAATCATCATCATTAACATTACGCCCTGATTCTACAATTGTGTACAGTTGTCACTCGTAAAACACTTGGTCCCTCCACAGGAGCCTCGATCCGCTTCCAGTTCCCATTCAAACACCAGATAGAACATTTCCAACCATATTACTAATATGACTTTGCCAACGGATACGTTGAACTTTTATACGACGGACTATAATAATAACGAGGTAAAACTGAAAGATACAGCTCAAGATTCGCATACATGATCAAAGACCTTGCGAAGAACAATTCTCTCGAGCGTATAAGGGATAAACAAAATAATATGAACACCTTGCCATATAGTACATCTTGTGGTAGGTTGGCAAAACTGCTTCCGTGTAAATAATCGGTGAAGAGGAATAGTGGACGAAAATCAAAATTAACTGTCAGACGAACCGAGGAACATTAAAAAGGATTTGGAGCCAGACAACATAAAACTAGCGCGGCAAATGTGACAGCAGAACTCAACACTCACTGTCGTTTCGACAAAAAAAAAGTACAGCGGGAGCTCCACAAAGCTAACATTCATGGGAAGGCGGCAATTGCGAAACCCTTTTCTGTCAGATGTTCATATTATTTTGTCCATTACCTGCACCCAAAAGAGGTTGATCATCGATGCTAATTTTGAAATCATTCCGAATTTATTCGTAAAAAATAACACTTGACTCTAAAGTTATTTTGAAAACATTTATCCATGGAAAAATGATCATGGGTAACTACGAATTTATTCCGTCTAAGGATAGATTTTAATTTTACGACTATTTTCAGAGTTAAGTAATTAACTGATAACTTTAATTTTATAAATTGATATAAATATTTGGAAATATTTCACTGACAAATCGTGCATTTAGACACTGGGTCACGTTTGTTCAACGTTCCACTGCTCAAGCTAGAGTTTAATAAAACATTGTAGGCCTATTAACAGCCTAATAACATGATTACTTGAAATCCTTTATATGTAAAAATACAGATCTTGACATATCGTTTTTGTTTTATGAATCACAAAATATCTTATTTTAATAATAAGTATACAAGGGAAATGTTTAGGTTTGATTTGGGAAATGTATTGTTGGGACAATCGTACTCGAATCTCCCTTTCTTGCACTCTACTCCCACTTTCCCCCAAGTATACATAATGAACTAATTAGAACAACTCATATACAATTAACTTTAACTAACTTACTAACTAACTAACTGAATATCTAATCTTATACACTCTAAACAATACTCATACAATTTTGTATTATTGTAAAATAAATGAAAAATAAAAAATGGAATATTTTTTCTGTGTCTTAATCTTGTATAAAAAGAATGTCTTCCATCAAATACAACACTAAACAAAACAAAATAAAACAAAACAAAATCATACAAAAAGCAAAACATTTTATTATGTATTATCAATTATATGAACACTACAATAATAAAAAAAAATAAAAATAAAAAAAAAAAAATGAATAAATGTAAGCAACAAAAAACAAAATTGATTTGAATTCAATTCAATGTAATTCTGTATCTCATTATCTTAATTTCATGAAAAAAAAAAAAAAAAATAAAAAAAAAACTTTGACAAATGCAATTGTACGATAATATGGTTCATATCTCAACTAAACTCTTATTATACAATATTATAATGAATCATGCAATATCTACTCACCATACAAAACGTACTGAAAATGTTGTCGCGATTGTAAACAATGAATTGATGATGCAACAACTTATTGAGTGTGTGTGTGTGTGCGTGTAAAAAAATTAGGACTCATTCAAAATAATTTTTGATTGTATTTTGTATAATATGTGGTATTCCAGCACTTGAATTGTACTATACTCTCGTCATCTTTATTTAGAATAATAATAAATTTAAATCAAAATAATGATTAAAATAAAAATATATCAAATAAATAAAGAAATTAAAAATTAACGATGTACTAATGTTACAAATAATTAAAATTAAAATTAAACAATAAAAAAAAAAAAACAAAAAAACAAAGCTACATTTAGTTTTAATGAATATAACTCCGAACAATTAAGGAAACTAAATTTGGCTTAGGCCAAATCTCAAATACTCTCCATATCTACAATGATGGGCGTGGCCAAGTATATAATTACGCCTTCTAATAGTGTATGTAACAGTTTTACGGTGAAAATGGTTTTGTGTAAAATGTGGTGCATCGATGGATGGAATAACTACCATACCAAATTTCAACTTAAGAGCTAAATTTTTGTGGCAGCTAAATAGATTTAATAATTTAAATAAGCGATAAATTTGTACAAAAGTAATTAACACGTAATGTCCGAAATTATTCTATAGAAAAGATATACCTATTCTTTTTAATATATCTCCCAAATGGATGGTCCAATTTTCTTATTTTATATGTCGTTGAAATAATTGAATAAAAAACCGATTTCGATTATTGTTGCTTGCTTGGAATCGAAGTATAGTTTAGTTTAGCATGTTGAACTTTCTCACTTGTGGGCGTGTCTGTGCTAAAAGTTTAATATATCATATACTTGCCATTGTGGAAGGGCTTTGCACTTTTGCAATATTAAACTATAGATAAACTTGAACATTATTGAAGCTTATTAGCCATGAGAATGTAACAAAGTAGAAAATAAAAATGTATACGGATACAAGGTCTAAATGGGCTCATCTATTGACGATCAAAAATATATATACTTTCCATGGTGGGTATAAAAAGATTGTAAAAATGAAGAAATAATTTGCGAACCTACTCAGTTGAGACTCAAAATGTTCAAAATTCGCCAGAAATAGAAAGCATGTCGTATTGGACGTTCATTATTCAATTTGATAATTTGATTTCAATAAATCGCTTGCAAGTCTACAAAGCAAAGCGAAAGAACGGTTCAACTTTTCAATTGAACAACACTGCTTGTATATTTAGAATTATTCATTATTTTAAATTTTATTTTAATTAAAAACCATTCGTATTTATAAGTACGTATAAAACACAGTTAACAATTAAAGCAATATCACTCTTACATATAAACTAGACTTACTGTTAATTATTATATTATTATTATACTCTCCACAGTGACAGAAAGATGTACTCGTCCATACATCTGAGTAGTTTTAAAATTTAGAAAATGTGTGGAAAATTTTTTTGAGGTTTGAAGTTTTCTATCAAAAATTGGTGTAAATCGGATAACGGGCATGCCAACGTTCAACAAAAATCCGTCATGAGCACAATAATGGATTTGTGAAATTGAAATTGAGTGCAATTTGAGCACGCCCAGAATTTACAAAACAAAAAAAACCTATTCAAATGCAAAAGAATGTAATAAAAGCGTTAATAGTTAAATTGGGTGAAATTGTATACATGGCCTCAAAATGTGGAGAATATTTGCCATTTGGCTTGAGCCAAATATAACTCTTTTACATATTATTCTTAATTTTATTATCTTGATACATTTATTAGAGAGAGAAGAGATAAACAAAGATCTAATTCAGCCTGAAATTAGTAAATTTAAGTACATAAAAGACTGTTGAAATGGCAGTTAATACAGTGAAATTGGATTCAACAGTAGCGCAAATCATTTCAAACTGCAACAGTTTACACTGTACTATCTACAGCCACATGACTTGACAACCATGTTGGGAAATGTCTTCTTAGTTAACGTGTTATTGCTGTCTCTGAAGAATAAGTCAAGTGTAGCGTATTCTTTGGCGGTACAGCAAGGTATTAATTCTAGATTCTTACGTTTAACACGATTCAGTTTTTGCACCGTGGAACTGTGCTGTGACATAGACTGCGCTATACTCGCTAAAGAATTGCACGAACCACGACAAAAATATGCATCGTAGCCGGGTGGATGTACGATCCAATCACCCCAACCGATTTCATTGAAGTTGATATAGAGTTGTTCACGACAACACTCAGTAATTCCAGTGGTACAGTTAATGCTACGTTTTTGACGTATCAGACGTCTTCTATTCTGCATATCCACCTCAATAAAGGGCCGATAAACTTTATCAGTATATATCAGTTGGGCCATAGATTTAATATTACATGATTGACACGTGACTTGTATTAAATGACTAAGTTCGTGATTGCCGAACCAACGTTTTATTGGCCATTCAATATTAATTTTTAGCCATTCATCTAAAAAGAAAATACAGTAACAATAAAGTAAATAAGTTTGTTCTCACATATATGGGTACACACCTTCCACACTAACATCTTGTATGGCTATGGTTTTGGCTAGCGGCAGATAATCGGAAAGCAGTTGCTGCTGCACTTCCGACACTACAATGGTGTCCTGCTTAAGCAGAGTTGTTTTGCGTTTTTTGTGTTGACGACTTTTGTATAACCATAGCACCGCTGTATTAACATCAAAACTATCTGCATCAGAATCGTCGATTTTGAATGAAAAGCATACAGACGGCTGAGTGTGTAATTTACTGCATTCGCGTGTTTCTAAGGGAAATCAAAACGGAAACAGATATTTAAAAGCAAGTAAGAAAACTAAATTTGGCTAAAGCCAAATCTTTAATACCATTCACAGCATATATTGCTATATAAACGCCCACTGTTTAGCAAGAAGAGGTCGGATTCTACGAGTAATAGGGATTTTTGTACATTTGTTTCCTTCTTACAACTGCGTCCATTTTTGCTAATTATAAATATTTCAAATCATAGTAAAATGTTTGTAGTTAATAGATAGATTTTTATCGATTGTGGGCGTGGTTCTCAATCGATTTTTCTCAATCTAACTAGAAGCGAATTCTAAATACTAGAAATATTTGTACAGAATTTTAGTTTCATAACATAAAATTCACCATCACGATCGTTTCAACAACAGACGGACATGATTTCAGATTCAGATTTTGATGCTGTTCATGAAAATATATACTTTGTGAGGCTTCTTTTTGGGTATTACATATGAAATACCAAACTTAGTGTGGAGTGTATAAAAATTTAGGTGAATTCGCTCAACTCACCCACTTCAAGAAAAATGAATTTTTTACTGGTTCTGGCATAAAAATCATCATATTCCTTATTAGGTGCTTCTCTCTGCTCCTCTTGAATGGTAACGTCCTCTAAAATAGGTTGCGGCAATTCTACCGCCAATACATTGGGTCGTTCTTTAAGCCTGAGCTTCTCTAATATTTGATGTTTAACAAATTCGATGCGCAAACGTGTGAGTTCTTCTTCACACAAATGTGCGATATTCCCATTACTTTTACATTTCCGACAATGCGTATGCTGGTGACCCTTTCTGAATTTAGATTCTTTCTCGTAACTTTCTCGTAACGCATTACCATTCATTTCTTGTTCTGCAGAAATGAAACCAGAATTGTGATCTTCATCGCTTTGCAGGTCGTGAAATTTTTTATTGGGATGAGGTAAAACTTTTATATCATTACGTGGATACCAGACCATTTCATGTGCCAGCTCATTTGATTGACTGCTAGAATGCGATTTTGCAAACTGTCGCCTATATATGTGACCACTTTCTAATGGCGGACAGGTAAACAGTAATAACAATATATAATAATTTGCCATTTCCTTCTCCTCCTCCTCCTTCTTTTAATATAATTAAGAAATGATTTTGAAACTAATTGAGTATAATCCAGGAAATCGGCTTCGGCTACTATCTATTTGGAAGCATGGATAATTTCCTGTGCTGTGCTGTTTCGAATAATTGGTCAACTTTTACACGCTATATAAATTAAGCTATTTATTTAAGGTATTGTTTATGTTTAGATGTTGTGATGTAATAATCCATTGTGTTGGTGCATTCATTATTGCTTAAACAAATTCAACAGCATGCAGAATTTCGCTTTGTTTGAACTACAAAAAAAGAAATGAAGTAAAATAAATTAAATTTAGACATTAGGCTTGATTTGATTTGAAAGCGTAAATATTTATTGTAAAAATACTTTTTATGTAATAAATTTATTCCCTATAAATTACTATCAATGTAGCATATGTATTAAAAATTTCGTATCAGTACCGCCTGAGGTCAACCAATAAAGAAAATAATATAATAACAAGCGATTGACAACTAAAAATATCAAGTTCAAAGCTCTGGAATAACAAATTCTTATAGCTGGGTTCAGCCCAATTCTATGGTATTAGTCATACCAAGTCCTACTTTATAAAATATTTTATTAGTCATACCAAACAATGCTCTTAAAGAACATTGACTTTAATCAAATTAATTCTTTTGTCGTGTGAATGCAAAATTTCGCTTTCGCATCTAGAACGAGGCGTCACAAATGTTTTCACTATATTAGCATCGAAATTTGAGTCGATCTAGCCGTGACCCTCTGTGCGCGTCTGTATTGTTACAGGCTTCGCAAATTTTGAGATTCCATCAGTTTAATGTGAGCCAATTGTAATGCAGGTAGACCCACAATGTCTAGAGGACTCACAATTGTTAAAAATAAATTTTTAAAAATATATTACATGTTAATGGGGTTCAAAAATGTTCCGTTGGGTATATATCACTTTGTAGCAATGTTTACAACGCTGAGGATAACATTCCGTTCAAGCCTTTTTTAAACTTTTCCACCTATTTTCATGCTTAACAAGTGATGACCATTAAACCGTGAGACAACTCAGGCAAACCCACATGCGGTCATCATTAAATCAATTCAGATTTAAATTCTGAGCTACATCTGAAGCTTCCTTCTGAGACTTGTGTTTGCCTACTTTAACAAATATTTTGTTAAATATAACTTTAATTAGATAATAATATTTCTGAGTGATATTTTTTATTGTCGATAACTTTTATAAAAGATTTGAAATGGCTTTAGGAGTCTTCCCGCTTAAAGACCTCAAGTACCTTATTCCTTATACGGTCAATCTGAGATATTTTTATAAAATTTCGTTTATCCAACCTGAGGGAGGGATGTATGGCATGTATTTGAAATTTTCCTTTTTTTTTTTTTGTTTTATCAGAACTTTTCAACTTCAGTTCAGTTCACTTTTGTTCTTAATCGTATATATTTTGTGTACAAGTTCAGAAATGTTTTAATTTTTTTACATTTTTTAATGTGACCGCAATCAGTTTCAATTAATAATTTTGTTTTAAAAACTGTGCAGCGACTCAGTTGTGATTTTTTTTTTAACTTTGTGTTTGTTTTTAGTTTAGTCATTACTTTATATATATTTTTTGTAGTGAAATATTCAAACACTCTTGTGCATCAACACACACAAGCACAAGAAGGCGCCGGGTGGAATATTGAATTTTATAATTTAACGGCGCATCAAGTTCAAGTGTTAGATTCAGAGCAAAGTACAACTGTTTGATAATGTTTTTGAACACAGATGTAACTTTATTATCGGGTAAAAATTACTGTAAGTACGCGATTTTAAAAAAATTCAAATTTTCATACGCGCTTGAATTGCCAAAAATCAAGCCAAACCGAACGATTTTAAACGTATAGTGTGCCACTTGACAAGTGAATGTGTTCTTCATGCTCAAGCAGCAGACATTTATTCAATTTATTAACTTTTTCAATTTTGCTGTTTGTTAACAATCAATTTCACTCAAAGAACGCAACAAACATTTGTTAAACGATTGAGGTTCTCCACTCAAAAAAACGATTTTAAGTGATCAGCGAAAATGTACATTAGAGGCAGAGACCTCAAAATATAGAGACGGAATGTCATGCTCTTAAATTTTGCGGGTAAAATCTCAAGATTTATTTGTAGGGCATTATACAATGTATACAAGCAAATGTATACAAAATATCAAATGTATACTCAAGTTTTATTTGTAGGGCAATATACAATGCCTACAAGCAAATGTATACACAAATATTTTACTTGTTTTGTTACGCTGATCTGTGTTGTCAAATTTAGCTTATGCTTACTAGTTTTATATATTTAAAAAAAAAATATGTATATATTTTACCACTCCTCCACACCATATTACAATTCAAAAAGTTGATAAAAAGCAAGTTTATAAGACATCAAATAAAAGAAGGACACATATCAAGCCGACAATGCCCTGTTTATAAGCCGATTACTCTACTACCGAACCACACACCATTTTTCGAACCGAATGCTTAATACTGAAGCTATATAATTGTACGTAGAACAAATTCGTTGTGTATATTGAACATATACACCATAATATTATAAAATTTTTCATTTCACATATTTCATACTCAAGACAAGACGAAAAGGTCAAAAGCAGCAAAATAAAATAACACTTTATTTGCATTTATTAATTTTTCATTTATCCATTTATTGAAGTACTAATATGTTAAATTACATACATATCATAACAAATTAATTTACATATGCAAGTACAAGTGTTTGCGCCAAAAGTAGGCTTAATGACGAATTTTCGTTTGTTTTGTATGTGCAATGTGCGGTATTATCTTTTGCTTTACTTATCAGAAAAAAAACAACAATAGTAACATATGTACGTAAAAAACCATTGTCCAAAAGTCTCTAAGTCGTATGCGCCATAATGACAAACATTCACTTGTTGTGTGTATGTGTAATCTATGGTATTCCCTTTGCTTACTTATAAGAACAGAAAAACAACAACAGTAACATATATACGTGCAAAAAAACCGAAAACAAACAAAAAATTAATTCTCTCTTTTCGATTCGGCAGAAATTATCGGTAAATTGGTTATGTTTAGTATATACACACGCACACAAAACTCTTTGCTTCCTCAACTTTTTACCATTATAATTGACGAATTTAGTATGCTTGGTTTCGATAGCGCACATAGCAAAGCTGCGTTGAAGATTTGTTAAAATTTAGATTTTTCAACCATTTCAGGGCGATGTTGCAAAATTTCGCAAGTGTATTGGTAAAAAGATGCGGTAAGCAAGGGATTTTGTGTCCGTGTGAATATACAATTACATAACAAATTTATTGATAATTTCTTCCGGACCGAAAACAGTGAAGAATTAGTTTTTTGTTGATTTTTGGTTTTTTACGCGCATGTGTATTGTTGTTGCTTTTTTTGGTTCTTACAAGAAAAGCAAAGGGAATACCATTGGTTGCAAACATTTGTGCGTATGTTATTTTATACATTATGAATAATGAATGAATAAATAAATGTTGTAATTAATATGTGAAAATAAGGCTTTCTTCTATCTTTCTTCATTCGACCTTTCCACTTTTCGACTATTTATACACGTTTTCTTGATGTTTCGTAAAGTTGTTTTTTTCAAGTTTTTTTTATTGTATTATGGGGTAGAAAAGTATTGAACAATTCTTTAAAAAATATATAAAAGTACTAAACACAAGCTATATTTGATAACACAAGTCAGCGTAACAAAACAAGAAACATATTTGTGTATTAGAACATTTTATATTTTTGTATACATTTAGTACTTGCGTATACATTTGCTTGTATGCATTGTATCTGTCTTGAAAAAAGTCTTGAGATTCTGTTAACAAAAGTGAAAGAGAGTGACACTCCGTCTCTATATTTTGAGGTCTCTGACAAGAAGTTGATTGCAGTATATGTTTTAAGTATTGAGTAAAATTGCATCATTCACTTGATGCTTACATGTATGGCAGGTATTTGAAGTTTGTATTCATCAAGTGTTGATACCATGTAACTGAAGTTTGATAACGGACCGGTTATAAGAAGAACCCTTAAAATTATTCATTTAATTGGATATAGCTCATTTCAAATGTAATATTAATTCGTGGGCGCGGCTCTCTATCGATTTTGCTCAATTTAAACCTGCGTGCAGACACTAAAAGTGTCTGTACAAAATTTCAGCTCAATATCTTAAAATTTACACCCGTGAGAATGCACACCTATCTAGATCGACTCAGTTTTTGATCCTGATCAAGAATATGTATACTTCGTAGGGTCTCTAAAGCCTTCTTCTGGGTGTAGCAAAGAGAACAAAAAAATCAAATCAATCACGTAAATGGAATTTAAGCAGGTCACATTTATTAATATGTGCGCGTATGAATGTGTTTTTCAAAATTGGAAAAAAAAAAATTTAATCATACATGTCGCGTTTGTAACAAATATTATCTAATGATAGAATTTGAATGCAACCGAATTATAATTAAAGCACTAAATACCAATGCATACGTAGACATATGTATGCGTCGCCAAGCATTTGGTAATCATATTATATTATTAAAAAATTCTTATCATTTTTTTTTTATTTTTTTTATTTCAAACTGTTTCAATTCCTTTGGCTGAATTATTTACATTTAATTTTTTTTACATGTATTTTTGTTTAATTTGAAAAATCTAATGTAATGCCTAAGTACACCCACAATCCGTATGTGGCGAGTTTAACTAACTAAAGCTTTTCAAATGAATCACTTTTATTTGTAATCAAGAATTTTTTGAACGTTTGAAATGAATCATATAATACCTCCAATAAATAAAGCGTGGGCGTGGTAGGTTGTGCCTGATTGCACCCTGTAATAGAATACTTACATATTATGTAACAACTTATAAGTCAGCTTCTCTGTCAAATAAGAATTTTTTAGAAATTGCGGCTATTATCCAACCAAGCCCACTTTTTGTACATCTGGTGCCGCACTAATTATACAAAAATTGTATTGTACTAAATTTCACTTCATAGGGTTCATGGTGTTGTGACCAATAGGTATATTTTAGTTGATTGTGGGCGTGGCAATTGACCAATTTCGAACAATTCAATTAAAACCGGAAAACATAATAATAGGTATGTGTAGAGGGTTACAAGTCTGTTTGTCAAAACGTTTGCAGCGCTTAGAAGGAGGCGTCGGAAAGCCCACAATGTATATATATTTTTATCAGCTTTGAATATTTTGTTGATCTAGCCATCTGTTCGTCTGCCTAACTGTCTATCGTCGTGCCGTGTATATTTTGTGGTAATCACTCTTCTGGTTGAAAAAGTTTGAGATATCGATTCTAAGTGTTGGTAGTTTTCGTAAGCAGGTTACCATTGGAATTGAACAAAATCGCTCCAATAACACACAACATCTTTTTTACGAATTATCATCATTATCTATGATATATACATATTGACCGAAATATATACTTTGGTGCCTAAATGGTGAGTATTCAAGATTCGGCCTCAGCAGAATTATAGCTTTTTTACTTATTTTAATATCATTTAATATGCGGAAGCCTTTGAAATATTGTTGAAGATGTTTGTTATTGAACATTTTTTGGCGACCGTCACATTTTATTGAATACAATTTTCTTTTCATTGTATTTAGCAAATCTTTTCACTCATTACCAATATTATGTAGATTATATCGAATAAAGATTTAATATATTGACCCGGCCACTAATTTCCATTTAGCCAAATGCCACTTGTCGACCCCTTTCATTTCGTATTCACATCACTATTATTCTTATTATTAGACTTGGCTTAGGCCAAATCTTAAACATATCTATATAGTAATGGTAGGCGTGGCAGATATATGGTTACACCCTCTAATAGTGCATGTATTACGTATCAGCTTGTAAGAAAAGTTTTAAGCTGAATATGTTTTTTTAAATAAATTTTGGGTGTGTTTGTTATCTTATCGACTGCGCCCATTTTTAGTATAGCTATGGATGGGTTTATTATAAATATATGCAATAAATTTCAAGTTCATGGCTCAATTTTTGTGGCAGATATATAGTTTTTTGTCGATTGTGGGCGTGGATATTGATCAATTTTGCCCATTTTTAATAGCCATCGACTCACAGAAACCAAAAGTGTCCGTATAAAATTTCAACCTAATATCTCAAAATCTATGATTGTGAGTATCTCAACAATGGACGGACACACGGACATACGTGTCTAGATCGACTCAGTGATCAAGAATATATCTACTTTGTAGGGCAGAGACGGATGTTGCAAATGGAATGACAAGCTTAGTATATCACTATCTTATGTGGAGGGTATAAAATTTTATAATCCACCAACTTGAATATAGCAAAATGGGAACACATACCAGTACCAAAAAAAGTATTGAAAAAATTTCTATATGAAAGGATATGCGGAACTGTTCAAAAAAAAAAAATCGATTGCCAAATGCCAAACGGACAGACAAGGAAGCATTCAAATTTAAGAAAAAAAGTAAAATTTTTCATAAAAACGGAACTGTAGGTAAAAATAGTTGGGTTTTTAATTGACTTTCCAAAAACATTTTTAAACCATCTACGTACACGTAACTTGTATGTCGTATTCAACATAGGGCTCCGATCCAATCCATCCACTACTAAATATTGCATTTGATTTGAAATAATCTTAAATCATGGTCATGCGGGTTATCAAAGAATGAGCCGAAGGGAAAACACCCCCGGCATCAGAACAGATAATATAGAAATTTACAATACAAGGGAAGCAAAGACAATCTGTATGAAAATCGTTATAAACTTACCTTGAGTTTTGTTATTTTTTTTTTCTTCTTCAGCGAATCAATTAAATCAGTTAAATCAATTTTATTAAACAAATGAGTGGTTTTGAGTGAAGAATTTTTTATGTTTTTTTAAATAATCATATAAAATTATTGGCACATTGTAGGCACATATGAATGTTTGAAAACTTATTTGAACATACAATAAAATGAAAATGATTTTTAATGAATTGAAATACTGAGGGAGTAACGTTACCGGAAACGTCTTTATTAAGCTTCGTTCAACAAGCGAATGAATGATTTTTGTTTGAATGGATGCGACACAGCGCACACACAAGCTATCAAATCAGTAAAATAAATAAAAAATGAAGTGATAATTACCGCTTTCCCGCTAAAACACACATCGCACATCGCACATCGCACATCGCAACGCATGAACGTGACGAGAGCGACCTGATATTGATTACTAGATTACGATAATAATCAATCAACGACGAATTGCTTCTTGTTTACTTGCTGCCTGATGAAGGAATACCCCAGAGAAGTGACAGAGGCGGAGACGGAGACGGAGACGGAGACGGAGCCCTAGACCGAGCGGAGAGAGTGAGAGGAAGTCGAAACATGCACAAATGTCATGCACTTGTATACTTAAGCATATTTTATTTAAGTGCGTGTGTGCGGTGCTTCCCATTGCCCGCAATGTGTCTTTTTGATGAATGGAATGGAATAGTAACGTTACAAGGGCACTTCATTTGTAACATCTCACCCACAATGCGGTGCCAAATAATTAAGCCCGCAAGCATAACGGGCGGACTATAAAAGTTCACCAAAAGAAAAGAATTCCACAAGCTAGACAAACTTTGTATTCAATCGTTGCTTCTTTCCGATAAATTTACAGAAATTTATAGAAATGAATTAGTGTAGGGTGCACAGGTAATCAACTCTTATTCATTCATGTGTTAATTTTTTTTCTTCTTTATTTTTGTTCTGTTCTGTTGATGATTTACGTTACAATTCCAAAGTCCACTTGATGAATTCATGTGTACGTACGGACGTATGTGTGCGTGTATGTATACGAGTATATGTTGTTTAAACATTCTGTTTACTAATAAGGCGCTTTATTTTTAGAAACTGAAATGTAATCGTTGTTAAAGAGCACACATATCACAGGCAGTGGACAGCAGCTTTGCGGAGCACGTACGGAGCGTTATGCAATTATGAGGTTTGGACAGAACCCTTATAACCCGGAATGTTGCTTCGGTAAGCTGTCAATTTGGTGTAGCGATATGACACGTAGACCGATTGCGGTCTATATGGTTTTTTTGTTGAGTTGACATAGTGAGTGAAAATGTCGTTGTGATGGTTGGTAGCGAACGGAGGGGCAAACCTGGTATACCCCACTTCACTAAGGTGTTGGATATTGATGTAGACAATTTAGTTTATTATTTATTAATGTACAGACAAAATGTGCCACATGAGTACATAATTGATTGCTTTTGATCACGAGTTGCATGCATGAGTCGCCAGACTTTGGACTTTGATATAAACTTAACGTCAGTACTAATACGTGGACGGCCAACAAATGCTAGCGTAGCAGACGATTATTGTAAATGAATGGATATTCAATAAAATCAAAAAAACAAGTGAAAATAATACTCCGACTTTTTATTACCCTATACCGCTTACTACCACAAATTATAAGTGAAAGTGTATCAAGCGAAGCATAAGTCACTCCATAAAATATTATTGTATAGAGAAGGGTTCTAAGCAGCGTCCCACATATGGATCAGCCAATTATTAGGCTAATTAACATTATTTAGCACAATTTTATCAAAAAAAAATTAAGAATTGCGATCATGTCAATGTATGAATTTTTTCCAAAATATCGCAAAAAATTATAAGGCCTTATGGGGAAGGCTTCTAAAAATGGTCCAATCCGGTCCATTTTCAATAGGGTTCTCCTTTGGGCCAATACGTGTTTTTGTATCTCAAAAAATGCGACCTGTAGCTAGTGCATAAATTTACATGGACTGATAGACGGACACGGTTAAATAAATTCAGATGTTTGTTCCGAATCAATTGATATAATTTAGGGTGAGTGTGGCACAAACAAACAAACATCTGCACAAACCTAATACAAAACAAGTAAAAAACCAAATCGTAAACATCCGCCACCTAAGCAAACGTAGTACCCCCTCATCCCTCCACCAATGTAATAGAAGAAGCCTTTAGTTAGGCCGGCTAAATAAATCACTTTCCTGTAGGAATGATTTCAGATTTCTTTATTTTTCGATGCAAGCCAGTGCAAAATTTGTTATAATTTAAACTGTACAATCATCCTGGGCCCCGCCCCGAAACGGAGTACCGGCATAGGTGCTTCGTCCAAGGATCACGGGGCCAGAACAAAAATGCAAAAAGCATATTATATAAGATACCTTGGAAAAATTCCTTGGATCAATAATCTACCTTTTAGCAAACATAATATCAATGGGATACCAACCCATGGGCAATAGGCTGTCCAAAGTTGGGAGATCAAATGATCGACAGTCCTACCAAAGACTAAGTTTGGTACCGCGGGGTACTGGAGCCCCAAGAACTAAGGTTCTTGCCAGTACGTACTCTTGGGTAGGCCCCCTTGTGGGAGCTTCGCGGGGGCTGTCAAATCGCTATTGGTGCATGGCAAAAAACCCTGCCACCAAGGGGTGAACTTACATAGCCTATGATGTAAGTTCTAAAGTTGGGACCTCCTTCGGGGGGGGCGCAGGGACGCTTAAATCCCTACAAACGTCTAATTGAGTCTCCACGACGGGTATAGACGTAAAACACACACTTCACTGTACAATCATCCGTGTATCCCTCGCATTTCATTTCGCATACACACTTGCTTTCCTAAAGATAAAATTCGTTCAATCTACATGTAAATTACAAGTGATGGAGCTCCACTGACACATCAGATTATTTCAACAATTAATAGAAAACCATTCCGTTATAACAGGTTTTAGATATAAATACAAACAACAACAATGCTAAAATCTAACCTGACTAGCATCGTATTTGGTTGAATCAGTTCTCCTAATAAATTGATTGATTTTTATAATAATATTGCACAACATATTTTAAATCAATAAAAAAAAAATCCAAAACACGTGTTAACTACATATCTAATCGATCGGAAAGTATAGACTGGGATTCTTTACAAATAATTATAAAAAAAAAAATGTAAACAAACAAAACCTTCTTATCTCTTATCTCAAAACAAAAAAATGTATTTTTTGTGTATATATACGAGTATAACCACCATAAAAATGATGATATGCTGGTATATTGGTTTTATTAAAGCATTTGTGTGTGCAAGTGTTAGAAGGCAGCGAGCTACTTCCCAAAAAGTATGTAAATTGTTGATCAGTCCTTCTGTTTGCCCGTGTATTTTTCTACAACGCAATGTAACGCATCGTAAGAAAAGGCAAGGTTACGTAATACAATCCAATATAACGTAATGTTATGCAACGTAAGGCAACATAACGCAACGCTTAATAACGTAAAGTTTCGCTAATTGAAGCCAACGTATCGCAACGCAAGATGATGTTATACAACGCAATTTAACATAACAGAAAGCAACGAAACGAAACAACATGTAACGTAACATGTGCGTGTAATAAGTAGAATCTCCTAGATTTGGTCTACTCTTAATTTATTTATTTATCGATATTTATCGTAATCGAGCATTTGTGTGCCATATTTGATTACAAATTTTTTCAAAAATGGCAACAACAAATTCGTCTGTTGATTTAAATGCAAGAGGAATTTCACTGTCACTCGGCCATTTCAAAATAATATATAAAGAAAAAATGGCGTCACAAAAAAAAATATGTCTTCGTTACTTCTTATTAATTTATCATATTACAAATTATTTTTATATAAACTTTTCTTTTAATTTTTTTACTTCAACGACAAATTATTAGATTAATTTGTCAGAATTTGATTAAATCCATAAAATGATTATACTTTTAATGCGGTTTGATTTCAAAGATATTTATTTCAAGAATTCTTTTATGTAAACACTCTATTACATTCTTTACATGGCGGCAGTGTAGCTTTGACGTTAAATTGAATTGTATTTTAAGAATGTTGTTGCACGCCCCTTACTTCTTCTGCCTTTTATATTCATTCAAGCGAGCCTCAAATTGTAGTTGCAAATGCTCAAACATGGTGTACAGGGAAAAGTTGATTTCAGGCATAGAATTCAATGACAACAAGTAATTAATACGCACTCGTTCCTCGGCAATTATCTCCATTAAATCTTTAACTTCAGGTGAACGAAGGAATTCTTCACAGGCTTCATGAAAAATGGCACTCAAATTCGAAGCATTTTCTGAAACAATTATTGGTATTGATTCATTTTTGTTTTGCTCTTGGGGTGCCGATTTCGGTTCTCCTTCATTTTTTGAGGGAGTAGCTTCCAATTGTTCTTCTGCGTTGGGGTTTGTATTCAAACCGTTTTTAATCGGTCTTTGGTCAGCACAAGCATTTTGTGATTCAGCCTGCTTATTAAAATATATTAAGGGTGGCACATTATCAACTGGTGCATTAACTTCGCCACCATTTTCCTCGTCCGAGTCATCGATTTTAATATAACTCATTATAATTGTTGCTATTTGCAATTAAAAAATGATTACGAAAATGATATGTACGGTTTGCGCTTCAAAGAAAGCTTCTTTTTTAAACAGATATGTATTTAATACTCATTCACAATAGAGCGCTGTAATTATCTCTTCTTCTTTATGAATTTATCTATCACCTGCAAAAGATGGGATAAGAAGAGAAGAACAGGTGTGAACACAGTGTATATAAACTAATTACTACTATAAAATTATATCTTAATACAAATAAAATAAAAGTAAAGTTTTATTAGAATAAATTCATTTTGAAAAAAAATTATTGAAAAAATTAATAAAGAATATATGTAATAAATAAATAATAATAAAAATAAAAAAGTAGTTCAATATCCACCTCTGGTATCTATTAAAAGAGATGTGAAGGTGTTCAGATAAATCTGATTGTATAATAATTTGTGAATATTATCATAATGAATTATACGTCGTTACAAAATTTGTTTGTTTTATTCCAAGAGCAGGAAATATCTTTGCATAAACTTGTACAACAAAAGGATGGCGTTGGATACTTTGCTGGAAGGTTTTTGCTATCTTTTAGCTATTACCTTGAACCATCTAAGCTATTGGAAACATATGTACCATGGATTGGTGCATTCAATTGTCAATTAATGATACGTTTGGTAGGCGCTTTAAGTGTTATTAATGTTGGTACTTCAATGATAAAATGGTTAGTTAGAGTGTTATAGTGTGAAGAATGTATTCATTTATTTTGCTATTTAATCAGGACCTGTCCAGCATATCGACCATACTGCTGGATGAATGAAATGGAATATGCAACACATTCTTTAAATATACAACAGTTTCCTTTGACTTGTGAAACTTCTGCAGGCTTTCCTTGTTCGCATAGTGCTGCCTTTACCTGCCTCATACACACAATTTTAACATCTACTTTGCCGCATCTCTTTAATAATAGATTGGATTGGACAAGACATTTGAATGCATTATGTTACATGCTGACTCTGGTATGCTCCTCTTTCATGTGGTTGAGTCGTTTATACTTGGCCACTGAATTTCTTCATCAATGTATTGCCGCTTCATTAATGGCTTTATATTTGACAAATACATTCGATCGACATGCTTCATACATATATCAAATTAATCGTAAATGATTGATTGCTGCTGTCCTTTCTGTGGCTTGTCTGGCCGTCTTGGTTTATTTTGCCATGTTGCAACTGAATGTAGATCCGCACTGGTCTGTGCGTATGGTACGCTAAATATATTTTAGGTAAACTATTTTTTTTTAAATTTCTACTTGTTTCCATTAGGCTTTTAAATGGTGCGAGAATCCTGCCTTTTTGCGACATGAAACAGGTCCTATATTTAATTTAGGACGCAATATCGGTTTTCTAATGGGTGTAGTTCTGTCAGCTCCCTCTTTAAGTCAAAGGTACAAAACATATAAACACAAAATATTAAGTCGCAAATTATTTTCTAACCGCTACAGATATGGATCGACAGCAGCAAGGATACGTCTTCCTTTTTTGTGTATTTTACAAATCCTTAACTATGCGGCCGCTTTGGCAATACCGAAAACTTTAGGCCGTTTCGCATTTGTGTCTTACGAATGTTTACGCAACATCTTACACTCTTACGCGCTGTTATCAGTACTACCAACTACATCTTTATAATTCTTATTAAAACGAGGTGACCGTATAAATATATTATTTATTTTAAAAATACATAAAATCAAAAATAATGCACAAAAAAAATTTTAACTATATATACTATATATGTACATACATAAATAAATAATTTAATTAAGCAGTTGTGGTAGAAAATGGATAACAATATAAAAGTAAAAGAAAATTACATCAACAAATACGTACATACACGCATACATATGTGGTTCAAAATTATGGGCATAATTGTACTACATAGATAGATGAAAAAGAAGAAGAAGAATGCATTTTTAATATTTTGAACCCTCGAATATGAATGAACCGCTGTAGGGCGGGGCGGTCTTACCATTATTATGAAATTCACTAATAACTGAATGGATTCTTTTGAAAGTGACCTAACGGCACATTTCAAAAAGTACCAAGCCATGTAACTATTAAAATATCGAAATGGGCGCGTTTTGAAAGTGAACTTATGCCATTTTGAAGAAAACAAATTAATTGGTTGATTCATGATAGATGGAAATTACACTTATACATATATATACACATTTATAAATAATTTAAATGCCCGATGATATGTTACAAAGGTGTTGTTCAACCCATATAATAAATTAACCGAAATTTTCAAAATGATGTATGAAATAGGGCAGCTTACGCGTTTTATTAACTTCGTCACATGCTGACATGACACTCTTCGTCAATGGCCGGGGACCGCAAGAGAAGACGCCAATTTTTGAAACCTGTATGTATTGGTTGGAAAAAATCGATTACAAGGCAAAAATTATAGCTTCGTAAAAAACACAACACTCACGTATGAATGCTTTTTTTGTACAAATTTCAAAAAACTGGACATATCTGGGCGGCCAAAATGATTGACAGCCTTTAAGCCGGTAAATATGGAAGTTTTTGATAAGCGTTGAAAGTGATTTTCACAAATGTACTGTAACGAGGCAACATTACAAGATTTTTATTTATTTTAATTTTAAATTCCCAGTATTCTGGGTAAAAAGCTTACTAGCATTGTGGTCCTCAGGTCGAACTTGTGAAAGAATTGCGTTATGAAAATGTGTATTTCCAAAACATTTGTGACATCCTTTTTTTCCACATCGCGCAGCACATCGATAAACCACTCGAAATGTTTGTGCGACGGACATATCCACAAAAAGTACACCTTCTTGCAGGCGACGCCCGAATAACGATTTGTACTGGTGCCGAAGACCAAATCGTTCAAAATCGAAGCGTACGGTGTAACACCTATGCCACCACCAACCATAACAGCCACCTCAAATTTATACCAGTCTTGATTGCCGCCACCGAATGGTCCTTCAATGCGTATTTTCGGCTGTTCCTCCGGGTTATAGTTGCACGGATCAAAGTAATTGCGCAACTTCCACGTCCATGGGCCCTGTGCCTTAATGTGACAGCTAAGATAATTCTCATGGGGTGCCGATGTTAAAGTGAAACTATGCATTTCATGCGGTCGGAACGCAGTACACGACAAGCGCACCCATTGCCCCGAAAGGTATTTTAAATTAGGCGGACGATAGAATTTAATTTTAATAACATCCGATGGCAGCAAATCAGTTTCCATAACATCCAGTGCCATATACTTGGTGCGCAGCGATACAATTTTATCTAAAGTGTAGATAATACCGGGACCCAGGAAAAACATATAAAACCGTGGTGGGCCGGTTAGTCGGGCCAAGCCATGTATAAGACTTAACAGATACAATCCAATGTAGAGAGAATGCATATTCCAAAAGAACTTGTACGCTTTCTTCCGTATGGTGGGATGGGCAAACACAAATATAATGCACATGATAATAAACAATAGAACGCCGGTGGTACCTACATTTCAATTTTAAATAAACGAAACGAAAATTATTATTTTGCAGGCTCACCTGTCACCGTTTGGAAGAGCCAAAAAGTTATATCCGGCTTGTAGTCAGAAGCAAAGTGCACTTCACGCGTTAAGCATCGTAAATTTTCATGCGATTGCGTTGACACGTGATAAAAATTTACAATGTGTCCGACGGTATGCAGCACGGAAAAGAATAAAGCGGTACAGGCGGCTATTTTGTGAAACTGTATGTGCGAGTCCAATGGAATATACTGTTGAATTGGGAACTCTTTCAGCTTCGTTATGAGATTCCTTAATGAAAAAGTTAAACATTTAAAAATTTGGATCTATGACCATAATCCTAAATGTAAGCGGAAACATTTACAGTGGACTGAAATGGTCAGTTCCAAAGCAGATGAAAAGCAAAATATCAACAAAAAGGTTTTGGAATTGTAAAGAAATTCCGTTGATTGATTGTTTTAAAGAGATTTCGATTCGAATATTACTGCAATCTGTCGATCTACTTAAAAGTTTCAATTTGATTAGATTAATATTGAGCTGCTTACCTGGACATGGTCAGAAGCAAGAGTGAATAACAAAAAGAGAGGGACGCCGCCGATCCACGGGTTATGGCTATGCCAACGCCCATTATGTGTCGCAGATCTGTATGCTCCGCCATAAACGAATAATCTGGAAGGAAGCTTTATACTTCCGGTACATTATTGATTTAATATTTTTACACTTACGTATGAAACGTTCCACAAAGAGAGCAATCGTTATAACGTAAAATAAAAATAAATAGAAAATATTTTGTCGATTTTCCTCCAAAAATGTTATATAACTTTCCCACTTTTTTAACATCCAATGCCGCGGTTTCTCCTGAGTCGGCTCAATATTAAACGAAGTCATGCGTGCAACATTTGTTGATGTATCCAGAAAGTTCTGTTTTGCACCTTTGCAATCTAAACCGATCGCCACAAAGTCCCCCTTATACTCTTTCATCATGAGCTTAAAGTCTTGATAGGTTAGATGGTTTTTATGCTCCAAGCCAACATCTTGAAACATACCATCAATGAGTTCGGTAACCTGATCATCACCCAAACTCGTTGTTCGTGCAATTTCCACCAATGAACGCATCATCTCACTTAATTCACCCTTATCAATAACACCATTACGATCGTTATCGCACATATCGAATATAATACGCAACTTATCGTCAGTTTTTCCGCGTGAGAAGAGTACCACAGTTTCTAGGAATTCTTGAAAACTAATACGACCATCTTGATCCTTGTCCACTATGTTAAACATTTTGCGAACAAACATATCATTCGGCTTCATGCCGAGGGCGGATGCGAACTCTGCTTTCGATAGACTGGTACGCATTACGGTCATAACTTCACCATCCGTAGAAGCGTCCGATCGTCGCCGTCTCTCTCCAGGCCTTAAGCCAAATGTAAGGGCGTACGCCTCCCGGAAAAAGTATTCTAAGCGTTTTTGGCGTCTTTCACGTGTCTCGGCGCGCGCCAGCATTATATCACGATTCACCTCCACCAAATTCATCTCTTTTTTGTGCAGTATAAGAAAATCTTCCAACTTTTTAACAAACTTCCTTCGGGCCCCATACGATTCTAATTCTAAAACTAAATCGTGATCATTGGGCACTCGTAGTAAAATGTACGGTTTCTTTTTTATATGATTGGTGGCCGATTCTTCCACCGTAATAAGTTCTATATTTTTTAAGCTGAACGTTCTCAGCTTGTCACCCTTACGGTCCACCGTGTAAATAGCTGCTTCGGGACCGAATTTAACAGTAACCAAACGTTTGTGATTTGCATGCAACCATTCGCGAGCCAACATTTTATCTACGGAACCCTTATGCTGAGGTGCCCGTAAGGCTTCTTGACGAATTTTCAATTTTCTGCGTTTACTGTTTTGAAGTTTGACAACACAGTAGCCCGCTCCGGCGCACAAAATGGGCACGAAACCCAAAAATACACACACATATATAAACATTAGTTCAGAGCCTGAAAAGTAATCATAACCCTCCAGGTGAGTGCAGGACTCCAACTCTGTAGCATTCAATTGCATTGGCTGAGGGCATGGATCGCCCTCATACCATGTGAACACGTTCTCCTGAAGATCCTCAGGATTTATATCGGTGCTATTCACTATAATATCATACATGCGCAATTTTCGAATCTCCTCGATTTCTTCTGCAGTAAAAATAGCATTTTTTGTATTTTCAAACCAGAAACGATCTGCATCGCGCAGCCGCTGAAATTGTTCTTTGATTACTATGGTAAATAGTTCTCCTGGTTGACCATATGATTCCAGCATACCACCCACATACACATCAACGTCATCCAACTCATTGTTGTAAGCTGATTTAAGTGATTCCAACAAATCGGGTTGTTCGGCAAATAGCTTGGGATTGATTTCAGTCCAATTTTGCAGTTTCTTCAAACCGAACGCTTGACGGGCGCTATTATAGTCTGGAAGACCATTATCGCGGCCACGCATTATATTTAAGGCACCCAAATCCCGTCGTGTAAATTCCATTGGTCCAAAAAGTTTATCCCTTACATCCGAACACAAGACAGGATCTTCTCTTTCGGAGATTTGTGACGATAAACCCATAAGTATTTCCTCCACTTTAGTGTCCGTTAAAAAGTCCTATAAAAGGAGAAGATCACAAAAATAATAGAAAACAAATGAAAATGTTATAGTCAGTCAATCCCGACCATTTAATACCCTACACTTTAATTTAAGTCACATCGTGAAATATATTTGTATGAAAAGAGCTTCTAAAAGTGGTTCCAACGGATCCAAATTTAGCCAATTAACTGTTTTTTACACATTTTTATCCAAGAATATTAATTTAGCCATATAAAGACTTCCATTATAATAGAACCTTAAAAGGGGAGAGGTTCTAAAAACGATTCGATTCGGTCCATTTTTTAAAAGAGTTTCTCTGTGGGCCAATACATGTTCTTGTACAAAATTTTATCGAAATATTTAAAAAAATGCAACCTGAAGTTTACGTACAAAATACATGAACAGACAGACGTACAAAGTTAAATTCATTCCGAATCGATCGGTTAGCTTTAAAATGGTTGGGTAATTTGCCATTTAGGAGTTACGAACATCCGCTATAGGGTATAAACAGTCGGCTATTAAATAGTTTTAGGTACTTACACTTGAATCCCACCATGTGGAGCACAAGCGTATGGCTGGATATCCCATCGGTGTTGATTTATAATTACATTTGCCATCCCGACGATAGATACCAGGCGGTATCATTGTGTGACCGAAGCGGAAAGCGGCCGCTTGAAATACATGACCCACACCCGGATGAACATCTTGTTTGTAGCCCTCGTACGGCGGCATCTCAGTACCCAGCAAAGCCGGCAGGTATTCGTAAAATATCACATTTTGCAGACTGGCTATTACGAAGCGGCGAGCTCTTTGAAAAATGTCTTCGTCACTCCAGTCGGCGTTGGCCTGTTTGATACGTTGAGCCAGGATATTGTGCCAACGCAAAAACAAGATGCTAAACGACAGAACAGCCGGGTTCTGATTAGTGCGCGGATCACCGAGTACTACATACAATAAAATAAATATTTATTTATAACTATTTCCACGTTCAAAAGTTCATCTCGCACTCACAAAACAATCTCTCTGGACTCAGCATTTTCATGACATTAGGCACTGGATTGTTAAACAGTGGAACTCGCATCGTATTCTTAATCGGTAATTTGCCGCTTTTATCAGTTAACAGAGTACCATTGTGAAAAGAACGCATAGCATTTAACCATGCTTCTGAAGTGCTGTATATAAAACTGCCATCAATCCAGGCGGTCATTTGATTTATTTGCTCTCTCGGTGCATTCGGACTTTGACCGGTGCTCCGGTCATATGCCGCTCTATGAAACGGTATATATTTATCACCGCGACATTCTCTATCGTACATCTCATCACACCGTTCAATTTCAATGCGATGCATTTCAATTGGACAACCAGATTCGGATGCCATTACAATCTCATTGGCCACCACTTGACCGAAAAAGGCCAATAGAGCGGTACGATTATATTTGGAGCCGAGACCATCACGCCCACGCATAAACAAGCGGCTTAAACGTCTGGTCGAGGGTCGATTTAATCCAGCTATAGCATAAACACCATCTGAATAAGATGGGGGCGATTTCCGCACTAAGTGACTATCTAAATGATGCGTGTGCGTGTGCGGAGGAGGGGGAGAGAAGGAGAGCTTTCGTTACAATAATTGTAAATAAGAGTAAAAAAGTTATGCTTGGCTCCAGCCAAACTGAGATACCCTCCATTATGGACTTGCCTTATTTTATACAGGACTAAGAACCTCAGTTTAATATTTCAATTTTTACAAACACGAATGTTACCACAACACTCGATAACGCGGACATTGCTAAATCTACTCAAATTTTCGTGTTAAAGAAGGAACTACTTCATAAAATCCCTGAAACTTTTTCTAGGTTTTGTATACGGAATGACAAACTTTACATATCTCCACCTTATGGAAAGGATATGGAAATGAAAAAATATAGTTTTTTTTTTTTTTGTATACATTTACCTACAGAACCCCAATCAGGATGTGCTAGATTGTTGTACCAGCCATCATATCGTTGCTTTTCAAATTCACTAAAAGCCTTTTCTGAAATGAAAAAAAAAAAAAAATTATCATTCATCTAAAGAGGATGTTTACATATAATTAACAAATAAAAAACTAAATATGACTTATATAGGCCAAATTTTAAGTTAAATACCTAACATTCTACATTTACAATAATGGGCGTGGCAGGTACATGATTATTCGAAAAGTGTATTTATTGTGTATCAGCTTGCAAGTCGCGTTTTGCGCTGAAAATGGGTCTTTCAAATATAGTCAGCTAAAAAAAAATTCATAACATAGATTTTTGTCGATTGTGGGCGTGGCTCTTGATCTGCGATCTGCGTTCAGAAACTAAAGGTGTGTGTACAAAATTTCAGCTCAATATCTCAAAATATACGTTCGTGAAAATGCTAACAATAGACAGACAAGTCTAGATGGACTTAGTTTTTGATGCTGATCAAGAATATATATAATTTGTAGGGTCTCTGACGCCTACTACTGGGTGTTGCAAATAGAATGACAAACTCAGTATACCTCCCATTTTATGTAGAGGGATACTTAAGTGCCTATCAAGTCCCCTTCAAGAAGAAATTTGTTACACAAAGTCAGCAATAAATAATTTATTGAAAAATTCCCTCAAATATTTTATTGTCTTTTACTTTACTAATGTACTTTATGCTACTTGCATACTATATATAACTTTCTTACAGCACATACCCACGTAATGCGTACGGGTTTATATGATATATTCGTATAATAGCAAATCCATACAACTGCAACTGCAACTACCACTTAGTGGTTGCTCCTTGAACTGAATTTGATTTATTTCGTAATTAAATCACCTACACTAGCAACAATTAGATGACAGGTGTTTCTGAGGCAGCCCTCTTAATAAAACTAAATTTTGCTTAATTGACGCACATATGTATGTGAATAAATTAGATCACAACACAAGACAACGTTAATGTCACGGCGAACAATTTAGTTGAGACTGTTTAAGCTGCTGTTTTTTTACAAAGTATATATTTTTTCTATTGTTGTGATCTTGACACATGTTCTCTCTTTTAGTTTAATACTGACATAATGAGATGTATCATCCACAGCAGAAACGTAATCTGAATAGATCATCTTTTCGTCATGGTTCCGTTTCCATTAAACACAATAAGACAATAAGAAAAACATTTATATGTGTTAAAAAATGAGCTTAGAGAGAAACACACACATGCATAGGAATATACATAAGGGGGCGTGGCAATAAATTAAATTAATAATTGCGCTGTTATGATATAGGTTACCCCAATGAGTTAATTTTGCACCAAAAAACAAAAAAATTTATATAAATTGTGGGCATGTCCACACATTTCGCTTACATCAACGAATACAATATATATAAATGTATGCAGGTTATATCAACATTACAAGACCATTTTTGTCGATGTCGATGTCCATTGTGGGCGTGTCCATTTTTTCATTAATTTTTTTTTTTTTTTTTGTGCTGATCACAAATATATATTTTGTGTAGTCCCTGAAGCCTTTTTCTGAGTGTATCCATTTCAATTTTCAATAGTTCATAAGGGAAACGTATTCCAAATTCGGTTTACCGGTTTGGATGATAGCACAACACTTTCAATAATTCATTTAAAATCCGTTTTAATTAATTTACAGCCTTTCCACAATACTACTCTCAATCCATTGATGCCTAAATACTTGTACAATGATTCTCACCTGCACCTCGAAGCAAGTGACGGACCTATTGCTTTATTAATTTATTTATTGAAAAATAATTTACACATTTGCTAACTTGTTTTATATTATAAGCTGTTGAATACTTTGGCATAATTTGAAGAGCATGTGATGCGATACTATTGTATAGCACGATTAACTGTATGTATATACCCATGCCTGTACCTACATACACATATATATATACTTACATATACTTACATATATATAACATATCATTTAATAATACGATACGATAATATTATTACAACAATTACAACAATTGAATTTAAGAACTGATTGTAGAAAGAAATTTTAACTTGAATGCAGATTTTCATGAAAAATTTGGCGAAATCGGTGAAGTGCCACGCCCACACACATAAACGACAATTCATTCGATGACAACTACAAAAATAAATATAAAGCTGACATCTGTACAAGCTAAAAATAGGCGGTATCGAACAACAGACATGCCCACAATTTGGAAAATAGGTAATGCGTAAACGATTAGTAGGCTAATCAATCAAGTACAAGCCATGCCCCTCTCCCATTCCCCTTGATTGAAGTATTAAGATTGAAGTTACATTAAATTTCGTTACAATTTAAGCAAGTTTGTGTGTTAAGTCTTTCATAACGTCACCCAATAAATCATTTGCAAACATTCCCAAATATTTCATTTTTGATGTCTTAACATTATCATTAATATTTCTTTATTCTTTGTTTGTCATACTTTCATCCAACATTGAAGCAAAACATTTTGTAATCAATTTTTTCTACCGTTGATCGTTGGTACGCTGGCATGAACTTCATCACCTTATAAATAATCGATTTGATTTTATTTAATTATATGTGTTTGATGTTTGTATCAACCCCAACACGAACCATTCATTTTATTCAAATATATTTTCCGCTATTCATGTTGTTGTAGCTGTTGTTTATTGGATAGAACATAAAAAAATATCATCGTCATCAACGTCAATATCATCTTTGCTGACAACGTCGAACACGATGCAAATTCTTTAGTTCGTTTCCTTAAACATAAACTTTCAGTATTAGGTGGCGGTGGTCTTGGTGCCTAAAGTGCTTAGAACCACACCCCAATACAATAAATAGTATTTTATTATCATTGTTGCTATTTATTATGATTATTAGGTACTTGATGTTTTTTAATTAATCAACAACAACGGCTAACATTTCAAAAGTGTTGCTGTTGTTGGAATGAATGTTTGGTTAAGATGTGTACATTTGTGTGCTTAAATGTTTTGGATGGATTTTGTTTCACTCTAGTATGAATATTCGCATCTGCCACCATGTCTGGGCTGGTTTAAATATGTTTCGGAAGTATGTGTACTTGTTGGAATGGCTCTATAATGAACCTGAAGAATTAACACTGCAGTGAGTATGTACATAAATACGGATACAATTCATATAAACATTAAATGGCCAAGTGCACGCACCATACATATGTACTAGTGTAGAATTTTTAAGGAAATGTTCATTTCCATGATTTTTTGAATCGTATAAGGCCGCATTTAAGCCTATAGTGCAGCTTTTTGTACAGAAACGTTAAGGAGTAAATCAAGTTTTTTATGTTGAATAAGGTACAGACATTGTGACTACATAACCGCAAGAAGTAAATGCAAACACAAGTGAATCTCATAGATTACAGTTTTTCTGTTGGTCATGACCGATCTTCCTTATTTGCCTCCTCATGATTTAATATGTGAAATAATTCGTATCACGCGCATGAAGATTTTCGGATGGATGACCACATAATGGCAGTTTTGAAGGTTAATGAAGAAAGACCTAATTTGGTACGCCCGTGTTGTGAAGAGGATGCCACAGACATTCTAACGTACAATGTCATAAGATTCATAAAGTTTACGTGATTGAAATATTTTCTGAATCAAATTGAAGCGTGCATCACATCACATTACACTCTATGCTATACATGCACACACACACACACAATGCTTACTACACACCTGCCTAGGTAGAGCAATTACAAATATTTTTTAAGTATTATTTAGAAAAAAAAGCCGAATATAAAACACGCACTTAATATTTATAAATGCAATTATAATTGGAAGCCGCTAAAAAGTATTTGCAATGACCAAAAAAATGAAACGAAACTAGCCCGATTACTGACAATTAACAACATTTAATGCATGACTCCATTAAATTTGACAAAAATGCTGTAACGTGTTTAACAAGGCAGCAAAAGGAAAAAAAAAAAAAAAGAAAACGTAAACATAAGAAAACTCCACTAATTGGCAGTACAGACCATTTTCGGTGTCAAGTTGTTAGAAGTTAGAAACAAACAGCAGCATACACACACACATACACACAAGCCACCCCATGTTAAGGTGAAGTAAACAGATGAACGGATGGACTGACTTATTACAACAACATAAATTTTGCCTAACAAGTCGTAATTTGGCTTCTTTGCTCAAACTTGCAAGTCCAACGCTCTGCATACAATGCCAATCTTTAGTTTGTATGACCGATGGATGGATGATTTGGAACCGAAGTTGTTCCAACTGAAGTCTTCTCATAGATCTAACTACACATTATGCAATAAAAAACAAGTACCTATGTAGGCTCAATATTGAATACCCTCCACTCTATACAATTAATGGGCTTGTTATGTACGCCACTCTAAATGTTGTTGCGTATCAGCTAACAAGTCGAACTGTACGCCGAATAAGTTTTGTTAGTAAATTGTGAACATATTTGATACCCGACCATGCCCATTTTTGGCGCTTATATGGATGGTAATTATAAACTGTTGGTGTGAACCAAATTTCAATGTTATGGATAAATTCTTGTCGCTGTTAAAGTTTTCATTTTATCGATTATGGGCGTGGCTCTCAACCGATTTTGCCCCATGGGTTGTCAATAAGGCAGATTTTAAATAGTTGTAAACGGGGCCATCACCTATTTTAATATCCTACTTTACACAAGGACACCCGGACGGACATATCTAGATCGAACAATATTTGAAGAATATGAATACTTTAGAATGCAGTTGCAAACGCAAATGATAAACTTATTATACCCTTCATTTTATTTAGAGAATATAAAAATTTAATATTATAACAGGTGGACACTTGTTAGAGGTTTTTAAAATTGCAAAAAAAAAAAAAAAATGTTGATCTAAAGCAGTATCAATAATCATTTAGACTCAAAGTTTATTTCACAAAAGCAACGGCATTCATTTCTTTCTTTATATAGTAATAGTATTAAACTTTCATCAAATACTACGTTATGCTAGAACGAGAAAACACAAATTGTCTATTATTGTGTTCTTGGAGTATTATAAAGGCAGACAACAGGTACTGTTTGAAAATATAAACAAACGCTATAAATATGGAATTAACTTTGCCATTACAACTATTATATAATACATCTACTTGCTGCAATTTCAACAAACACATTTGCGGTTTATCGATGTATGCGCTGCTCACAACGAACGTAACGAAACGTGTGATTCGGTGATGTTTGATATCACAGGTGAACAAATGTTTAACAACATTCTCATTTTTAAACGGAATTTATCAACTAACCAGATGTAATTCTGTTTAGACAGTTAGGCAATGTAAGAATAGTATCTGAGAATGTGGAAATATTCATAATAATAATAATAGATTTGTGAGAAATGTCTGTACGTCCACTTTATATCTTTGTTTCCTATATTAATATAATAACAAGTGTGAGCAATAAATTTGGCTTAGGAATAAATCTTAAATACCCCCCATCTTTATATACAAACAGAGGGCGTGGCAAGTAGGTGATTTTTGGTACTTTATTTATAGGTTTCATTTCAGTGTCAGTGTCAGTATAGATTTGATATTGATTGTGAGGGTGTCCGTTATCCGACCACGTCTATTTTTGTCACATCGGAAGATAAATTAATTGTAAATATTTATACAAAATTTTAACATTATAGCTTAATTTTTGTGGCTGATATATATAGATTTTTGTCGTTCGGGGGCGTGGCTTTTAACCGATTTTGTCCAATTTGAATAGAAATCTGCTTGCGTGTGTCTATACAAAATTTTAGCTCAATATGAAAGCGAACAACGGATGAAAACACGGACGGACATGTTCAAATGTTAATGTTAATCAAGTATATATATATATATACTCTATGGGATGTCTGATGCCACTTTAGGATTGTAGCAAACTTAATATGTCCCCACCACCAGGAATACCAGGTGAAGGGTGTACTAAAAGAAAGATAATAAAAAGTGTATGATGTCTATGTAATTAATTGCCATTAAATGGAATTTATCAAAATGAAAACAAAATCATGTTGTTGGTGTTGTCACTTACCATAACAATTAGCCTGCATACTACAGAAAAGTGCAATAGTTGTCAAAATAATCCATAATTTACACAATGGCCACTCCTGTAGTACATGTTGATAATGATCATGCCAATGTTGCCGATGCTGTGTATGGATGTTTTTCTTCGTTGATGTTTGTGACAACATTTGTGCAAAATTATTATTACAACACTCTTCAGATTAGACGTAAGACGGCATAGTACTATATGCGATGATGGGTTTATGTGTGTGTGCGGCAAGGTAAATATTATCCGAGTGATTGTAATAAAGTTTCCGGTATGCACATGTGCATAAGATTTATATGATTATTATTATTTCAGCATTCTCTCTATATTTAGAATTATTGAGATATTCTTGATCACATCAATTAAAAACATTCTACAAGTATAGTGTGGATTATAAACAAATCTTAAATGAAAAGTTTAAACAAACACACGCACACACATTTCATGTTCAGTGTTTAGTTCAGTTGGATAATTAAACATTTATTAAACGGATCGAACGAATCGAACGTACAGATGTTATAATAAAAACGTTTCAAATCAATTCAGTTATTTTCAATTTTAATATAAGCAAAATAATGAAGGGTATATTTAGTGGGTCATTCCATTTATAACATAATCCAAAATGTATGTCCGTATGTCCGTTTGTTGTTGGTCCTCTAACGATCGTATATTTTGAGATATTTGAATAAAGACACGCCTACAACTTACGAAAAACTGCATTTTATTAAACCATACTTTAACAGTTGTTAATAAAGCGTGCACTTATATACATGCCACGCCTCCAATTGAAAGGGACATCCATATACTGCTATAAAGTAGAAATTTATATACATATATAGTATGCAGTATAAATATGCTGCAAATGAGCAAAATCGTATAATAAAACCGCCTACAATTTGAAAAAAAAATACATAGATTTTATAAGGAATTCAACTTTTAAGATGAAATGTGAATCATAACTTAATAATCGTTAAAAGAGGAAAAAGGGGGCGCAATACATGCCACGCCTTTAGCTTACATATACCTGTGTAGGGTATTTCAGATTCGACTTAAGATATATAGCCTTTCATATCTTGTTCACTTATCATTTTGCTCGCATTACACCGCCTATGCGGTAATTTCTATACAAACAACACGATCGATCTGATTTCAAGTTTGTTTTTTTTTTTTTTTGTTTAGAATGCAAGTTATGCTACCCTATTTATATTGTGTCCATAAAGCATAATATGTGTTAATATAGTAAAGCAAGAAAAAGGGAAAGAACCCACAAAATCAATTCACTTGATGTGATTTCATCACTTAATACAATGGAAACCTCTTGACATAAAATATTTTTTTTATTTTTTGTAAAACTATGTAGACGCTCTTAATGCATGCCATGCTTATGAGTAGGCCAGTCTTACAAATCCTCCACACACACACACACACATGTGTAAGGTCTCTTTACAAAATATAATATAATATACAATGAAATGCTGTGCGTGCGTGTGTCATACCGTACACTATGTGGCGTGTTCAATGTTTAATGAAAAATTTTTAATTACTTTAAATGTCCTGTATTGTTGTTGTGTTAAAAATTTTCTTTCAATTTGCCACAATTTTGTAATAATAAGTTTCATGTCGTCATTCAAAGCCGTTTAGTCACATCAACCATAAAGGTGAATCGAGAAAACAAAAAAAAAACAAAAAAAACCTCCACGTCACTAAAAATGCTTTCATGTGTGTATTAATACAAAGTTTAATTGATTTCTTTATAATTTTTCTGTTATAGTTAAAAACGCGTCGAAGAACACGTACTGTAGAGATGCCCTGGAATTGTAGTTGTTGTTATTGTTAAAGGTAACGATAGTAAAAGCGGAGGCACACGCAAACAATTCAAAAAAAATTTCACATATGGCTATTATGTGTATGTATGTATGTGTGTGTCTGTGTGTACGGTTAATACGATACACGGCTTTAAAGCTTATACAAAAAATCAAATTTTCTGTAAATTATTCACGATTTTTTTGTGTTTTATCAAGTCTTTGTGTGAATATACCACCATGAACAAAAATAGTAATTATTTGAATTTGAAAAAAAAAATAAATGAAGGAAACAACAAAATTGTAAAAGTTTCTTTTTTTTGTTTGTTTTTGTTTTTGTTTCATTTGTTGTTATTTAGCATACTCATCATTTTGTTTATTGTTGTTGTTATTCTTTTATTTAACTATTTTTGATTATTTTTCTCTTTCTGATTAATTGTTGTTTTTGTTAAATTGTTACTTTTTTTTTTTTTGTAGACAGACTCGCTTTACTCTTATTATATGTAAGATATGTTGTTGTTATTGTTACTTTGCTAGTACACAATTTTTCCGCTCTCAGTTAAGCCATGAAATGGTTGGTACTTGCCACAAACACTTTATCTGCCTTTTTATCCGAGATCGACGTCCACAAGCGCTGAAAGCCCGCAACTTACTGAATATGTTTACATGAGATTGACTTCTTACTTTGCTTGGCTGGGTGTTTTGCTGACTTATTACTAATCAAAGTTGCGCAGTCTCCGCATAACAACTGAGCACCAACCGCTACGCAACGATCCATTGCCAATAACAACGACAATAACATGTAAACTCAATTTTTTTTTCTTTGTATAACACAAACATATGGAAATTGAGGTGGAGGTGTCTTGCGAGAAGACAGTGGTAACCAAACTTACTGCACGAGTGTTTCGAAAAATAAAAACTCTCACACGTATAAATGTTAATATGAGAGCGAGAAAGTCAATTCAAAATATTTTTACATAATTTTTAAAAATCAGCCGGTCAGTCAGTCAGTCAGTCAGTTGGCCAGCAATGTTGCACAAAATGGATACTTTAACAAATATTTCTTATTCAAAAACTTCAGTAAAAATGGTTTAAATCCATCAAAGTTGTAGGGTGGACATGCCCACAATTTACAAAACAATCGTTTTTTATGCAGCACATAAGTAGAATGGGATTTATGGTTCAATAGTCTTTAAAAAAAAGACAATTGTAAACATGCCACGCCCCAAATGAATCGTATAACAGAAAGTAAGGCAACAAATTTAAAATTTATATATTTAGCGTATTTAGGAATGACCTGAAAATGAACTCAGTCGAATAAGAGACACGCCCATATTTTACAAAAAAAAAAAAAAGGGAAAAAAAGGATAATTTGAGTAGTTATTAAAAAAGGAAGCAATTGTATACATGCCACGCCCACAGGTGACAATGTAAAACATGTAAAGGGTATCTTCGATTTGGCCTAAACCAAATATATTTCATAACCTATCAGTTGACCTAAACATGTCGTGAGAAGGGCGAAATACTTAGAAGCTTTTAGAAAAGTCTCAGCAACACTGATTTACTATCTCCACAAAATTTATATATAAATGCTGTTGTATATGGTATGCATGTAAACAATGAGCGGTGGTAACAAACGTAGGTACAAACAGAAGACGGGTTTGTGTTTTAAGTCTTTCATTTAACACTCTTACTAATGGAGAGAGTAGCAGCAGCTGTTCTCTTATTCTTATACTGCCCGATATTTACAATTCCTAAAATTTCTCATTTACATGATAGAGAAATAAATAAATAAAAAAAACTACATGGTAACTCTAATATTTTAAAAATTCTTGCCCCCGGTCATAAGCTGAGAATAATGCGGGTGCGCATCACACTTTGGCACCTTCATTAAAACTCTATTTGCACACAAACACTTCAATTAAATTCAAAGATAATACAAATAATATTCACATCCACCACCCGCTGCTTATGTATGGGTAAGCCATAAACAATAAATGTGAGTTTATTAGGTATGTAGGGAGGCACATGAAAAGGGGGTTATTGACATTTGAAACATATACATATATTTATCTTACCTTTCACTTTTACTTTTTTAATGGCATTCTACTCAATGAAGTGCTTCTGACCAAAATACAGGATGTGACCACATGTCTGCACTGCTTATAAACAATCACTACGTACATACACAGTTTGAATATATATGCATATACAACAAAAGCTAAACCTAAATAAACATTTATCAGATAAACTGATATCTGAGCAATGCCGTTGTTGATAAATCATATGCTGTGAAACTATTTGTGTCAATGAGTGCAAAACATAAATTGATGGAATGCATTGCGAACGCATTAATTGCTGAAACTTTAGAGGTGATGAAAAATTAAAAAAAAAAAAAATCAAATACTCGGGGTTGTCAATAATTGAACGTAATCGATTGAAATTTTTGTAAAAAAAAAAAAAAATAAAAAAAAAAATAATTATTGTATTATTCAACAATAAGCAAAACCAAATGATGCAACTCTCAAGATGACAGGTAAACAACTTTTGAATTTATTCTTTTTCATAAATGCAAACACACACACATACGTATGTATATCACATATGAATTGATTATTTGGTTTGTGAAATAAGTCCATTTTCGGACTACATCTATATAATTTACTAATCATATTTATTCATAATTATCATATCCATAATTTTTCAAATTTCGATGTTTTTTGAAAAAATGGTCTTATGACACTTAGAAAGCTAAATTTGTCTTGTTTTGCCAAATTTCAAATACCCCCCATATTTATATACAAACACTGGGCGTGGCAGGTTTATAATTATGTCCTCTAATCGTGTATATATTGAGTATTAACTTCCAAGTGTACATAGTTTTACATGGAGTACGGTTTTTTGTAAATTGTGGGCGCGTCTGTTATTCGTTCACGCCCATTTTTATCACATTGATACAGGGGGTAACTATACATATGCATGCCAAATTTCAAATCCATAGGTCAATTTATGTAGCAGGTATAAAGATTTTTATCGATTATAGGCATGTCTGTTGTCCGAATACGCCCACTTTTCGCACATCGATGGATAATTTAACTATAGATATTTCTACCAAAGGTCAAATTTACTAAAAAAACTAAAAGTTTGTACACAAAACTTCAATATACGATAATATAAAATTTACGCCCTTGATATAGACAGACACCCGAACATAACATACATATCTATATCGATTCAGTTTTTGATGCTGATCAAGAATATATATATTTTGTAGAATCTCTGGCGCCCCATTCCGGGTGTTGGTAATGGAATAACCAACTTAATATATCTGTACACTACATTAATAATTTATGAAATTGTCCAAATTCTCACGCAGCTGAATGATATGCAAGATGCGCATAAACATGTAAGCCATTCTCACAAAATTCTATTTTATTGCAATAAATAATATGGTGATGGGATGGTACCCTACATCATTTTGCGTAATCAATCATATGTCACGCCCATTACTTACAAAATCTCTTATTCCAATAAAAAAAGGATAAATTAGAAATTTAAATACATATGTAGTGGGAGGAGTTTAATAATAATTATGCCCACAATTTACAAAAAAAAATCTTTTTCTCGTACAGAATTCAACATATGAGGTAATATTCAAGGACTACGGTTACTAGTTATTACAAATAGATCTTAGATCCACAATTTACAAAAAAAAACCTCATATGGTAAAAATTTCGACCAGGAAAGCAAAATGTAACGCCTACTTTACAAGCAACACTTACAATTTACACAAATACATTTCGGCCAGGAAAGAAAAAGAAAAGCTATTTGTTACAAATGAATCATAAATATTTAAATGCCACGCCTGCAATTAGATATTAAGGTTATTCAAGATTTGGCTGAAACCAATGAATGTAGGTTTTTCCACATTAAATATATTGCTGTCATAACATATGTAATAATATTTTGATTTATTATTTGATAAAATAAACAAGTTAATAAATTTTATTTTTTTAAAAAAACTTCAAAGTATTTATTGAAGTTGTATAAAAATGATTTTAAACTTTTGGACTTTGGACACTTCACAACAGATTACCTATTGTGAAAAGATTCTTCTTTAAATTTGTTTACAACACTACATTATACTACCCAGCTATTCCTTTAGCAACATCCAAAGCATCAAAAATTGAATCAATCTAGACATGCATGTCCGTGCTTCTGTCTGTCTGTTGTTGGCATTCTCACGTTCATAAATTTTGAAATATTGAGTTAAAATATAATACGTACACTTTAAGTTTCTGTACGCAAATCGCTATTTAAAATGGGAAAAATTGGTCAATAGCCACACCCACAATCATCAAAAATCTATTTATCTGCCAAAAAAATTGAGCTTTAAACTTGAAACTTGTTACATATATTTATGATTACCGCATTCATAAAGGTGCAGAAAATGGGCATGGTCGAATAACAGACACGCCCACAATTTACAAAAAACATACTCGGCGTAAAATTAGAATTCAAGCTGAAATGTAATACTTACACTATTGGAAGACATAATCATATACCTGCCACGCCCACTGTTTATATATGTAAATGTAGAGGGTGTTTAAGATATGGTCTAAGTCAAATTGTTCAATGATTTATTTTCTCTCGGTGCCACCCATAACTAAATCCAGTTCCATAGTACTGCACCCAAAAGACGAACGTTATATGGATATATTACAGTAGCAGCGCAATCGGGAACATTATATATGTACTGCAATTTATTAAGATTCATAGCGTTTTATAAAGGAAATAGGTGTGTATGTGTGTGCACTTGTAGAAATTAATACAAATTGACATGAATAGTACCAGAACAGAATTATGGTAATACGCTAGCACAGTGCTTTTGTGAAGCCTTGAATATATTTTGTGTTGCATGAAGGGTATATAGTACGTATACGATTATATTGAAAACAATTCATTGCCAAAGCCACATGTATGAACTATTCTTGAGACGGAAACTAATCAAAATATTATTCATTTTACAATAATAGAAAAAATATAAAAATTAATAATGTAGAGAGGATTTCATTAATGAGAGATTAAAATGTTATAGCAACTAACAACTAACTAATTAAACTCAGTGTTTGAAATTAGAGGCAATTTTTCTTTTAGTTGTTTAGTTTCTTGAAGATACGAGATCCTAAAAATGGTATCCTTTGGGTAGTGTCGCCTTGAATGAATTTTCATTAAATTTCAATTAAACTATAGAAACCGTCTTTGACATGAATTCACTCAGGGTTAGTGGCTTTAGTAAACTACAACCACTACAAAAATGGTTCAATAATGTACGATCAGTGTATGTAGTATTTTCCCATTTCAACTAGGAGTTTATTGAAATGGGTTATTTCGAAGGTCGCACCCAGAAGAAGGCGGCAGAGACCCTACAAAGTATATATTCTTGATTAGCATCATAAACTGAGTCGATCTAAACATGTGTGTCGACTAGGATTTTTCTAGGATTTTTTTTTAAATCATTCATTTGGAAATATTTATGATTTTTCCTATGCGCATGTATTTGATCATCTTGAGTCAATTAAAAGGAAAATTTATGGCTTAACATCACTACGTAAATGTTAACGGCTTATAAAGTTGAACAAATATTTGTATCAAAGTTCGTTATCGTGCTGTAAGAGGAGTGGGCACTCAACTCTCAGTATACAGCGTGTTACTTTCAATAGACTAAATGTGGGCCACGCACGGGCAGAAAGCATAAATTGTACAAACTGTGCCTACATATGCAAATAGTTGGTCAGCAACTGATACTTAAATTATTCTATTATTGCACCACTTGCACTTGTCATTTATGAGATTATGATATATTTACAGATGTAATGCGATTAAAATAACAAACTGTAGCAAATTATAAATGGAAAAATTAACTTGTGCTGTTTCTTCTGTCCTGTTTGTTATTGTTGTTGTTATTGTCTATTGTCACGCACTAAAGTATTGTTACTTTCAAAAAATATACGTATATGCATACAGAAGTACGTACAGATAAGCGTTTAATACGTACGAGCAATAAGAGCATATCAAGGTCGATTGGAGTTAGTAGTGGCAGCCAACAAGCAGTTCACCTGAAACATAATTTTTACTGGAACAACTTTTAAATTGTAACAGAAATCTGTTATACACAAATACTGCGTTTACTAGATAGACCACGCACAAACGTACACCTTGTTGTTTGCTATCATGTACCCTCCATATGATGGTAAATGTAGGAGGTATACTAAGTTTGTTATCCTGCTTGCAACTAAATCAGAAGGTGGCCTCGGAAACACCAGAAAGTATGTATGTATGTATGAATGATCTTAGTTTTAGTTGTCCGTCAGTGTGTCCATTCTAATATTTGAGTTATTGATATAAAATGTGGTATAATAGCAGACTATATAATGCAGCCCCTGAGACGTCCGAACACATATTCTGCAACCGTCCAGACATCGCATATTTGGCAAATATGTAACAACACCAGAAGAAATGTGGCTCAGAAGCCCGGGAAAGTCTTGAGCTATTTTAAAAGGCTACAACTCCTGAACTAGAGGCCCGGATTTGCACAATACACGCAATGGTTGCAGTGCAAAATAGCCGATCCTATAATAATAATCAATTTTTATTTAAAATGTTTTTATTTGAATTGGATAAAATCGCTTGGCAGCCACGGAATCTTATACTAGGCACGCCCACAACTTATTAAAAACTTATTACAGAAAATCTCAAAAAAGGTCAACTACATCACATACCAGATAATAAAGCTGCTAAAGGAGGGGAGCAAGAGGTATTAACAATTTGCCTTAAGCCAAATACAATTTTTTTACTCGTTTTTGCGTAATCTATTATTATAAAACATGTACAAACAACGGTGTGCAAATATTGCGCTCAGGCGAAAATGTATGCAATTCCTATTAAAATTGTATTTTTATAAATGAATTTTTCATTCATATATTATGCTACTATAATATATGATCGAGCGCTGGATAATGTAAGATTTTTCTAAGTAGATGATGTTACCCTTGAATGACTCAGCAAGTGGGAAAACGATTAATGAGTTTTGAACGGGGATAATAGGCTTCTACTACAAGTATAATATACAAGGTAAGCTTTCAATGTTGAAGTTGAGAAAACGAAGTAAACACTGAAGAGTTTAACAGAAATACTTATGAATAAAAGTACACTTCATTTAACAATTTACACGTTTTCCTTTCATAAGAATCCATTAAGAATCCAGCTGCTAAGAATAATTAATAAGAAGCTAAACGGCTGTATTTTTCAAATCTAGATTTATATTTAACAATGTGGGCGCGGCAAGTATACAAGTGTAGCATCTTTTCATAACTATTAAAGTGTTTATTATTAATTCTGCAGCAAAAACGGTTCTTTGTAAATTGTAGGCGTATCTATTAACCAATGCCCTCCACTTTCATTCTTCTTCTTATTAATAGGGGGCGTGGTTGTTGACAGAGTTTGCTTATTTGAACTTAAAAAATTTATCGCAGAATCGCATTTTAGATGAATATCACAATGTTATTGATCATGCGCGTTTCAGAAACGCACACACACAGACACATGATTATTATTAAATCCAAACTAATATTTGGAAGCTGATCAAAACATCTTTTAAGGTTTGTTCACTTACAAAGTATTTATATAACCCATTTATCACTTAACTGAAATTGAATCTTGTGTTTATATGGGCATACTTTTAGGCTTCAAACTAAAATGAAGCGCTTTTCAAGTCATTAATTCATTTCAAGTTCTAATAAAAACATTCAGTTTAATATGAACGTACATAACAAAGTTGAAATTTTATAATCGGTAAAGTGCGACTGCTTAATTACCCTACACCACTTATATAAACATTAGATTTAAACGGTCTAAGAATGCCGATACAGAATTGTTAGCATGACATTGCAATTTTGTACAATCATGATGTACAAAATTTCAACAACAATAACCACAAAACATGCACACACATACAAAGATCAAGAATATATGTTCGTTCTGAGGTTTCTGAAACATCCTCCTGGAGTGACAATATACCAATCCACATCCAACAATTATAATTATTCATCAACATATTCACAAGGTGGCGAGTTCAATTCTCCTACACTTATATGTGTAATCTTTTTCTAATTCATCTGAATTAAATGCATTGTATCTATATATAAATATATTAATACCGTCACAACATGTACGACACCTAAAGGTAAGCTTCGACAATTCTGTCCAGTTAGGTTTATATATTTTAAAGAGTCGTTTTACCCCTTTCCCAAATCTTATTCATTCTAGTTCAGCTTACTAGTGATTTCCTGCTCACTTAAATGGTTCACTGATTCACTGAGTGTTTTGCAACCTACACCACTATTCCATGACAGGTAATCAATAACAAATAATTTACTATTTCTATATATGTACATATACACTAAATCACAAACGTGTTCATTAAAAATCTATGAAACAATGACAGTTTCATTCTTGTCGGATATGGAGCAAAATTAATGTATTATGTGGTACATAAATAAAACAGTATAATATAATAACAATGAATGGTTCAGTGTGAAAATGGCATAATTCCATTTTTGCAAATATTACAAAAGAATAAAATTATTAAAAAATATCTAAATCGATATTTATGAAAAATGGAAACATATAACAAATTATACCATACTCGTATATATAATCTGACTGAAAAAAATTTTACACAATTTATCGATGGGCCTTCAGTAAAAGTGTGAGAAACGCTATTTTATTGTAACGGTAAGCTAATCAAAATATTTTATTTAAATGCAGCATTTTTTTTTATTGAAAACACCCACGCCTGCTTAAATAAGACCAAGCCAAGTGTATTTCATACCCTACCCTACCCTACCCTACCCTTATGATAAAAAGTATATTCACTTGATCTGAAAGCTTGCAATTCACAAAATAATTAAACGAAAATGGGAATTATATGAATCGATTAGGTCATGGTTTTTCAGCGCAAAGGTGGTACCTTCATTGCTACCATTGAAAATGGAGTGAATCGGACTTTTTCTTAGGAATTCATACCTTGTAAAAGAAGTGAATAGAATAAATAGAAACTGCAGCCACGCCCCCAATTGATAAGCAAATTTTGAAAAGACACATTCAAAGTTTATATGAGAAATGCATAGTATATGCACTGTATGGGCGTAATATTATAAAAGACACGCCCACAATTGACAAACAACTGTAATTTGGTTTGGTTAGAATTAGAACCGTTGAGATCAAATTAAAAATATATTTCAGTCAAAATATGCCACGCCTTCAGCTTCAGCTTATAATTGAAGGGTGTCCAAAGTTCGACGTTAGCTAAGAATAGCTTTTCGACTTGTTTTGTATTAATCACTAAGGGGGATAGTTGTATGCGCACGCGTACACTATGTGCATATTAAATCGCACGTATGTATGTGTGATATGTATATATGGTATATATACTTAGTAAGTATTCTTTACATTATGGCATTTTGTTTTGTTTTGTTTTATTTTTTGTTTTTTGTGTTTTCAGTTATTTTTAAATTCCTTTGTATTTACTGTTGCTGTTATTATTATTATTATTGTTATTGTTATTGTTATTTGCGCTTAACTGCTACAAAAACAAATACAAAATCATCATCGTCTCCAAGCGATGACTCGTAACATGATGTCAATATTAAGTATGCAGCACACCTCAGGCAGGTACGGTTGTACAATAGATTGGGTCGAACGAGTGAGAGATAATAAAACGCATACGCTTAAATATCGTGTACGTAAAGTCAATTTTCATTTTAATTGTTTTAACATTGAAATGGCAGAGTTTAAAATTTGAAAAAAAAAATATCGGTCTTGGAAAATTATATAAAAATCGGCAAAAAATTGTGAAATTCTTAAGGAAAGATTTCAAACTTGTAATATATTATGTGTTGAATTGTTGTGTGGAATCAAAAAACACCTTATTCAGCTAATTTGCTGGAAATTAAACAATTGTTCTCTGAAGGACAAGCATTTCAAATTTTAAAATTGTCACCACGTACAGTGCTTGTACGTTGACGTTGCTTTCAAATTAAACTTCTAAGCTGAGTGAAAGACGCTTTCTTTCCGTGCGGTTCTATTTCAAACTCAATTAATAAATTGGTGAAAAATCGTAAGTTTTTATTTTCTCATTAAAAAATATTGTAAATAAAAGCAAAACTCAATGGATTGCTGCCGCTTTCGTTCAGTTATGAACGTTCTAAATGTGATTATGTGCATATATCACCACCCCTATCATTTGAACACACCCCTGACTATTGTCAAACTATTGTCATCACTTTACGAACTGTACGCTTGTGCAGAATACATCATATTTTATTTTATTTATTTTGTTGCATCGTGAGCATACGTACACCAAGATAATGTACGGATAGTGTATTACAGCATTGAGCCAAAGGTTGGTATGACAAGCAAGTGTTAAAGTGAGAAATTTGCAAACAAAACGTGTTGTAAGTATACAGCACAATATGTATACAATAATAAATGGCAGCGATGAGCTGCCGCAGAGGACGAGAGTGTAGAATACTATAACTTATCCAATGATTCCAACTGTGCGTTGTTGTATGCTTACTCAGTTGACTTAACTTGTTTGTAATGTCATCATATTCATCATCTTGGTGTTGGGTAAAAATATTTGGATTTTTCGTTGTTGTGTGTTTTTTGTTTATTTTTTGTTGTTGTTTTCCTACGTTACGCGTAAAGGTCAAGCAGAATATAAATTTTGAATAATTGACTTTCGTGGAAAATACTTTATTGCACCCTGTACTATTTGAGCGAAAGGGCATATTAAGTTAGTGCGAATGTATGTCACTTCTAAATGGCTCTATAGAGACCCCTACATTATGCCGATCGGTTCAAAATCATATTTACAATCGTATTGTTATAATTGTTGTTCATCTGTTCATGTCTGTCTGCTGGCTGGCCATGTAAAGGCGCCCGTTTTTTCAATAAAATTTAACCCAATGTTTAAAATTGTAATCCCCCACTCCCCTTATAACATATACATATATATTTATTGATTCGGCGTTTTTATTGTCTAGCATTAATATCAATGTACCTCGACGCCCTTCTAGATATTTTCGGTTTCTTTGCATAAATTATTACAAAAATAACTATAGCAATAATAACCCGTTACGACGGTTATGCAAGACCTATAATGACAACTACCATTTAATCGATCTGTGTGAAAATGCTGATATAATTAAAATTAAATTAATAAAGTATTTAAACTCTGTCTAACTTGTACTTTCATCAGCTGAACCATGATTGTGTAGCTGATTAATCATTTCGGTTGGAGTGTCGGTGTCGCGATCTGCAATCTATCGCAGATCTATCCAATCCCGTTTATAGGATTTGATAGTCGTTCGTTCGATCCGGAATGGTGATGATGACAATTACTTAACCGATCTGAGCCATATTATTATTTATATTTATTAACACAAGTTAATGAAAAATAGCTTAAAATTGACTTAGTAGATATCATATAAATAGCCCACAAACAAAATGTTCTAATTTTAGACGAGATCCATCTCAGTGATGAGAGAATTCTAAGTTTGGTCTTCCGTTTGCAACACCCAGCAGGAGGCGTCAGAGACCCTACAGAGTATATTTATTCTTGATCAGCATCAAAAACTGAGTCTATTTAGACATGTATTTCCGTGTGTCCGCGAATCTGTTTGTTTTTGGCATTCTCAGGGACGTAAATTTTGAGATATTGAGCTGAAATTTTTTACATACACTTTTTCTTATTGCACGCAGATCTTTTGTTTAAAATAGGCAAAATCAATCAAAAGCCACGCCCACAATTGACAAAAATCTATTTATCTGCCACAAAACTAAGCTATAAATATAATTTGTAAGGTCTCTGACGCCTCCTTCTGATTATAACAAAATGTTTTAATTTTTCACTGCATAGGATCACTTTTAGAACCTTCAAATTCGTATGGATACACAAATTTCGGGATGTTATTTATGTTGAGTCAAAAGAAGACCCTGTTCTTGTAACATAGTTTCAAGGTACACTTTCACAGAAGCTGTCGCAGTTGCCCAATCAAATTTGTTTAGTCATATTTAATTAGGTGCCATCATTTCCCCACCTCTGACCTATATGTATAAATCAAATATTTTATAACAATTTTAGAATATATTTTTAGCCAAGAATTCTTAAACTTCGAAGTAATCCTTAACAATGCCTTTTGTTGTATTAGTCACTACTTGGATGAAATTTTGTCATTTTATAATATGTAGATTCAATGCGAAGATGTTTCAGAATATACAGCTCACGTACATATTTTTATTTCTTTTCAGTAAAACGAAAAAGACGTGAGATATTTAGTAAACAGTTGAAGGGAAACACATTTGTACAATTATTGAAAGCATAGATTCTAAAATCTTGGAATCATGGTTCACCATCTGACTTGTTGTATAATACACACACTTACTCAACAGCCCTTGTACGATATTGCAAAATGTCTGCGTCAGGCAATGTAACGCCCATACAACTTTTTTTAACATTAATAGTTGGATTTGTCATCGGATTTGTATTTTCTCAATTGTTAATTAAAACTAGCAATGAAGTTATGAGCAAGGGACAGACAATAACATCGTTAATGAAGGACTGCAATTATAAATCTGGTAGTCTAGCACAGACGACAGGAGTGAAATTTGGAGCTGAGTTTGCACATGCCATAAATAGCACTTTAGCCGATCATTTATTCAGGGAGGTTCGAGTATTATGTTGGATAGTAACGGGACCAAAAAATCATGCCAAAAAAGCGCTGCACGTGAAACGCACTTGGGGTTCGAGATGTAACAAATTGTTATTTATGAGTTCGACACAGGATGAACAATTGGGAACCATTCGTTTAGCAGTGGGTGAGGGGCGCGGTAATTTATGGCATAAAACCAGAGAGGCCGCCAAGTATATTTACGATCATCATTATAACGATGCCGATTGGTTTCTAAAAGCCGACGATGATACGCAAGTTTACAAATCTTCCAATAAAACGAATGATTTATTAATTTTCTTAATTTTGACAGGTACGTTATAGTGGAGAATCTAAGAGCTTTCCTTTATCCCTTTTCAACTGCAGCTCCCGTGTATTTTGGTTGTAAATTCAAACCGCACGTTAGACAAGTTTGTATGATGTTGTTAATGTTATAATTCAAGTCCTTCTAAAACAATTAGTTTATTTTTAAACACTCATAAGGGTTACATGTCTGGTGGTGCCGGATATGTTATGAGCAAAGAAGCTCTCCGGCGTTTCGCTGTTGAAGCCTATCCAAATCGTAGTATTTGCCGTCAAAGTAGTGGTGGCTCGGAGGACAAAGAAATGGGATTGTGCTTACAAAATGTTGACGTTGTAGCTGGTGATTCTCGTGATGATATTAAGCGTGCACGATTTCTACCGTCGGGACCCTCAGGTCACATTGTCCCAAAGAATAAATCACATTGGTATTGGCGTTATATATTCTATGCTACCCAAGATGTATGTATTTGCATTAAATTGTGGAACAACATAAGTACAAGATTGTTATTTTCTTTGTTGTGCTCGTTTTAGGGTTTAAACTGTTGCTCCAATTATGCCATTTCATTCCATTACATACAGCCCGACTACATGTATGTGTTGGATTATTTAATTTATAATCTGAAACCGTTTGGAATAACACCTAGCGGAGAAAAGCTGCCATCGAAAAAGAATATGACTGAACTATTAGATAAATGGCGTAATGAGATCTCGGATAATCTTTCATAATATATAATTGTAGGAAAACAAAAACAAATAAAACAAATAAAAAAACTAAATTTGGCTTTGCCCAAATCTTAAATACCCTCCACATCTACAATAGTGGGCGTTACAGGTATGTGATTACGCCCTCTGATAGTGTAAATATTGCTTATCAGTTTGTAAGTCGAACTTGACGTTGAGTACGGTTTTTTATAAATTGTGGGCGTGTCTGTTAAATAGAATAAAATTTTTGTCGATTGTGGGCGCGGCTCTTGACCGATTTTGCCCATTTTAAATAGCTTCTTTTGGGTGCTGCAAACGGAAGGACAAACTTAGTATATCCTCATCACTAATGTGGAGGATATAAAAACTAAATTTGGCTTAGGCCTAATCCTCAAAACCCTTTACGGACTGTTATAAACTGTACCTTGTGCAGTGACTAAGAATAAAGATATTTGAAATATGTAAACTTAATGGAAAATAATAAAAAGTTTGAAATATCGAAAAAAGACCATTTGTAATTGTATACCTTCTGCCATATTTGACTTTGTATAATTTGATTGTAAAGAGTAGTAAGCTTAACATCTTAGGGCGGTCACTCCGTTAGTTTTAGTGAGATAACTTTTAATTTATGTCATTTTCCTCGTCAAACCCTCTCATTTAACATCCATTTCATATCATATAGGTTGTTAGAGAATTGAAGATCTCCTCTGCTCCAGCAATCTCCATTTTAAATAAAGTTGCTTTAAGTATAGTTCATGAATCATAAATAAACGCTTAAGAACTCTCATTCTAAGTGGAAACTATTTTACATAAATTATATATTTTGTATTTTATTAGATTGCAAAACAAGGCAAGAGTAAAAAGGATTGATAAAAATCAGCTGGTTAATAATTAATTAATAGGGGGCGGCATAGTGGCATTAATTGTTAATACTTTAGGTAATCTTGGATGCTGGCTCACAATGCCATAAACTTGTACATGATATAGTAAAACTTCCATATCATACATGAAACTGGGGGTCACATAATGAAACGATATGGTATACTCAGAGCAGCACAACTATGGAAAACTAAATGAACTTTGAATTTTCGGTGTGTAAGTATCAGGCATACAACCTTTTCTCCTTTATAATATTGATATGTCCACAACCAGGCGTCTCTTTTCTTCCACTCCATTGCGGTATGCGGGCTAACAGAATAAAACCTCTGCCAACCGTATTGATCGCGTGTATCACCGGGTATAACGCCAAGGCTACTTAAACAGGTACCCATCTCAAAGTCTTCATTAATACCCGATTTATGACAAGAATTACTAGATGGCGCATATTTGAAGAAGCGTTTTAAAGCTTCCCGACTCAATACATAGCCAGCTCCTCCGGACATATAAGTCTGCAAGTGTAAATGGATTAACAGTGAATGAAACTAAATTATTAGAGAATGCCTCTTATACAACACCTGGTTAACCATAAACTTTCTGCCGAAATAGATTGGAGTTTTTGAATTGTAAGGATACAGAAAATAACGCAAATTTTCCATTATAATGTAACTGAAAATAAAATTTTAAGCTTCCAGCTACATATGAACTCCTAATGCATTAAATTAAAATGAAATTGTTACTGACGTGTCATCATCGGCCTTTAAAAACCAATCAGCATCATTTCTATAATTTTCATATATATAATTTAAAGCTGCTTGTGTTTTTGACCATAAAAACTCACGGCCTTCGCTTACTGGCAAAGCTACACTGTCCCAATCCTCAAAATTTTGTGAACCCATCAGTAAGAGTTTATTACACCTTTTACCCCAAGTCCTGCGTACATGGCGCGCTCGTTCATAGTAGTTATGAGAACTTGTTATTACCCAACATAATACTCGACTTTTCTTATATAGAAAATCAGCTACAGCATTATCCATAACACTATTTAAAGGATTATCAAATTCCCAAACATGAAAGCCTTCCGTTGTATTGCCATCGTTAACTATGCACGCATGAAAAAAGAAGAGCACAGTTACGATGGAGGATATTGCAATGACCACTTTGCACGATTTAAGGAAAACACAATTCTTATAAAATTGAATGGAACGTTTCATATTTTTGACATAAACCTTAAACTTTTCCTTTTTGGATAGAAACGTTGTGAAATTGTTCGAAATTCGATTTTCAGTTTTTTGTATAATGTTGTCATAGAGAGAAATACATTTTTTTACCCTCCACTCAGTGTATCATTCCATTTGGAACACTCAGAAGGAGGCATCAGAAACCCTACAAAGTGTAATATCTTTTATTGGTCAGCATCAAAAACTGACTCAATCTAGATATGAATGTCCGTATGTCCGTCTGTTTTTGGCACTCTAACGGTCGTAAATATTAAGATACTGAGTCGAAATTGTAAAATGTACAGAAAATGTTAATTTAAAATTCAGATCGCTCTTTAAATTGGGCAAAATCGATCAAGAGCCATACCCACAATCGACAAAAATCTATATATCTGCCACAAAAATTTACCTATGAACTTGAAATACCTGCCACGCCCACCGTTTAAACGTATTAAAATTTGATCTAAACCAAACAAAATTTGATCAAATTAATTCACTTAATTATTATTAACTTCTCGAAGAAAAGCAAAAATAGAGAAAGGAAATACATACAACAATGTTTGGCGTGCAGACAATGTCGCAGATAAAATATATAATAATTGATAAATGAGACAAATATTAATTATTTTAAAAGGAAACCTATTTACGGCGTTGTTGAGTTTTGGTCATATAACTATTTTTTAAACACACAGTCTTATCTATCTGGTATAACTATTGGATAAAAAATATGTATTTTCAACAAATTTATTTATCAGCGAGTTGAAAATAATTAATTAATGATCACGCAAAAGTGCTGTATGATATATTAGCTATTAATTAAAAGCCCGTAAGTTCATTAACGAAAGTGTCAATTGCTTAATTATATATCTGCATTTGAACTCTATGAATTAATTTTGATTTGATTAGAAAACTTTTCGGGCAATTTGGGGTGTACTTGGTTTATGCCATACCGATGTATTCTGTATATAAGCATTTCAAAGCTGTACATATATTCTGCATACTGTACCCAGAAAAATACCATATACAAGGAACAACAATCCTATAAATTATCGTTTAAAAGTAATTATTTTTTCTGGCACATCCAATAAAAATGAAATCTATTTGAAATACCTTATCAATGATTGGGAGGTGATTGGATTCCAGCTCATTGAAATGTTCGTTGAGACCCATAGAGAAGAGTCTCAAAAAGTTTGGATTATCATGAGAATCACCAATTTTGACGCCAACATTACGTAGGCAAATGCCAAGATCACGTTCATAAAACGTGTGGTTATTCAAGCTGCAACGCATAGGGTCGGGAAAAGCTGATTTGACCAAAAGTTTTAAAGCTGCTTTGCTCAGTACAATACTGGCACTTTTGTTCAGAATGTCCTGTTAATATATGGTCAAGTTGGCTATCCAGTGGTATGACATATGAATGCTATACTTACCGATTTATATGGACAACCAAACTGTAGAGGAGTTTGTGGATTATAAGGATATAACAGGTATCTCAAGTTCTCCATTATAACGTATCTTCAGATAAACATTATTGGGCTTTCTCTTGTTTTAAATAAACACGGTTAAAAACTTACGTATTATCAATGGTCCATAAAAACCAATCAGCATATTGAATGTGATGTTTATAAACATATTTAAACATTTGCTTACTATGCCTGGGCAATTTAATAACATCCCAATCATCGGAACCGTCTGACAATCCAATAAACAATATTTTGTGGCAGCGTTTACCCCAACTATATTTTATGAACTTGATTATTCTGTGATTGGAAACGCTGACACAGCATAGTATTCGTATATTATTGTATAAAACATCGGCTATGCTGCGGTTTACATTCGCGGCCATGAAATTAACATTGTGCCCAAAAGTGTCTTCATATGATTCTTTTTGAGAATTTTCAGAAAACATTTTCATTATGTTTTTACAGCAGAGTAGTGCAACAATTATTAAGGCAAGGATATAAAAGAAGAAAACGGATTTGCGCCAAATCATAAGTTTTCTAACATTCGTAAAACATCTGCTTGGTTTGAATAGTATTTGAAATGAAAACGAATACAATTATACTTCATAGAACAATTCAATAATATTTTGACAATATTTTAATTTATTCTATAGAAATGAAATGCACTGCATGACACCCTATAATACCATCTGTCTCTCGAAACTATTCCAACTAACTTATTTATACATTTATACCACTATTATCGCCTTAGATGACATCACAATATTTACATTTATATAAACCCTACATAGATATAGAAGTAGATGTTATGCTCCAATAATAATAGTCCACTAAAAATGTTTTTAGCTAAAAAAATTTATTATATTCAATTACATATTTTCAGGGTGATTATCATTAATAGATAGGTAATTAATGCAATGCAATGCTTTTTTGAAAAAATATTATCGTGAGTGAAATTAAACAAGTAAATAACATAATTTAGCTTAAGCCAAATCTTGAATACCCTCCATCGCATTACATACACAGTGGCAGGGGCATATACCTAATTACGTCCTCTTTTGTATTACGTATCAACTTACTAGTGGAATTCTTCATCATGTGAAGTTTTGTTGTAAATTGTGGGTGTATCGCTTATCCAACCACGCCCACTATGGAATTATAAACATTATAATAAATAAAATATAAACATAATAATAATTATAAACATGTCTATAAAATTTTTAAATTCGTAGGTAAGTTTTCGTGGCTGTAAAAAGTGTTGTTGTGAACGTGACACGTGTTCTTTTTTGTCCAATTTAAATTGAAACCTACGTACAAAACTAGAAATATTTATATGTAAATTTCAGTTCAATATCTTAAAAAATGTATAAGTGTGCGTTCCCAGAACGCACAAGGCACGGACCGACATGTCTAGATGGACTCAGATATTTTTTAGAATATTTATGCAACTCGCAACCTTTTACGGAGTAGTGAACTTAGTTTATCCTTACCACTAAGGTGGAGATTATAAAAACTTATAAATGAGACACAATTTTGGCTTACGCCAAATATTAGATATTCAGCATTTTCGCAAAAAGGACCCGAAATTTCAGCAGCAATTTTTACACGTTTCTCTCTTCTAACATTAATAACAACAGAACATACCCACATTTCAATTTTGTTTAGGCCATATGTAGTAGGTTTCATTTTCAAATTTTCTTTCAATATCTCAAGTTTAGAAGCAATAGCGTAGTCACGGGTATCTAGATGGACAGCCAGACAGACACGGTTATAACGATTTAAAATTTGATACTGATGATATACAACAAAAGGGTATGGAAAATCTGGGTATTAAAAATGTGGGGAAAAAAAGCTTATACACCCTACATGAATGTGTTGAATATTAAAAGAAATTTATAAATCTATGGTAAGAGTTGTGCTTAGAAAAAATACTAATCCATACACGTGTGTATGTGTTTACGTCAACATAAATTTGTACAATATTTACTAACAATATTTTTTTGAAAGATCGCTACTTAGGAGAAAACTCCTCTATGCCGATCTTACCTCTTACAGATAAAACTAAATTTATAGTCTCAGTCTCACAGTTTAATATTCTGCGGAACTTGAGGCTACAAGCTACTGGACAACCAATACAAATTTGTACCGTTGTCGGCTAATGTGGGCATCGTACAGTAAGCATATGTAGTAAAATATACAAAATATTGCATACATTGTAGTTTTATAAATACTGTAATGAGAACAGGACATGGCAATATTTATTCTTTACTTAATTAGTTTAGTTAGAGAGCGTGAATAGGACAACAGCAATACAGCTCCCGCAAAGGAGAGTTCATCTTATGGCATCTGCAACATAAACATGTAGCAAAAATAAGACTGAACTCAATTCAGGTTATTGCCAAAGTGACCAATGCCTCGGAAATAGGTGCTCTATTGTTTACAGGCAGTTTTTGTGGCAAAGCTTCCGGTAAATTGACAATGCCAAACGGTCGCAGATGATAAATTAGATAATCCAATACGTACATTTGATTCGGTGTAACATAATGAAACGAAACGGCATAATCCGAACAGCAATCCAGGCCCTATATAGTGAAATAATTATATTTCGCAAATATATAATATTTTACTTATTGTATATTAAACTTTCATAAATGCGATGGAAACAAACCTCGTCCGTTTTGTAATAAATATATTTCCAATACCAAAATTTTTTATCCGTATGATTCGGTATCAGATGATGTTCGGGCACAAAGGGAAAGAAACGTCCTCTGCCCTGAGAATCTCGGGAATCACCAGCTATAACCTGAACTTGTTCCAAACATTTACCCATCTCGACATCCTCCGCACCGCTGTTGCCAGGACTGCACATTGTTGGATTTGTTAAGGCTTTCTCGTTAAATCTTTTAACGGCCTCTTTACTTAGAACATAACCAGCACCACCGGACATATAGCCCTAAAGGTTTAATGAAAACAAAAATTGGAAATTTATTTAAAAGACAAATGAAATGTTTGTTAGTAGATTATGGACATGGTTTGCAACTTTTTTCCCAATTTTGAATACAACAAAAATTATTAAATTTATTTATTCGAAATTTCGAAGTAAATGGGGCCGACGGACCCCACATCTAAACAAAAATAATAAAATCTTTTAAAGAATATATATGTCAACTTCATAGCACTGTTGCCCACGCTTTCTATATCAATACCGACACTTTAGTCCTTGTTCGAAATCAAGGTTTATCGCACAAATCCTTTTAGATGTACAGGCCAGTCATGATTAGATTGTTTTAGCATTAGAATCTTTGATATATTGAGACAAATTGAGTAGACCTCTGATCGTTAAATTCATTTTTAAAATGAATGGTGCTTCTTACCTGTTTCACAAACGGCTTGAATTTACATCCAAAATATATGGGTGTGTGCGGTGAGTAGGGATATAATAAATAACGTAAATTTTCCACTATCGTGTATCTATTCAGCGTATAGAAGCAATATTTGACAAAGTAAAAATTCATTCAAGATTTTATTTTCGAACCCACAACGAACAAAGAACTTACGTATCATCATCGGCTTTTAAAAACCAATCGGCATCATCCATATGGTTATCGTAAATATATTTAAAGGCCGCTTTCGTTTTCGCCCACAGATTGTTTCGACCTTCGCCCACCGGCAGTGCTATGCTGTCTAATTCTACATCTTCCGCGGTACTCATAAACAATAATTTATTGCATCGTTTACCCCAAGTTCGCTTAACATGGCGAGCTTTCGATCGATGGTTTTTCGGATTCGTCATAATCCAGCACAGCACACGCACTTCACGATTTAATTTATCAGCTATCGTATTATTTTCGTGTGTATGCTGATGTGATCCAATATCGTTTTCTGGACCTTCTGCATCCAGTAAATCGTGACTGGCATGAGGATCGTTAATGTCACCATGTTTATGATTTGTGTACAATAGCCAGTCGGGTTTCTCGGGTGTAGACAGAACAAACAATTCTGCCAATGAAAATCCCACCACCAGACCAACAATCATAAATACAAGATTTCGATGATTTGATCGTGATCCTTAACAAAATAATATATAAAAAATAAATATCAGTAATATCAATATCAAAAAACTCGCTCACTTATAGTTTTACCCTACCTTCTGGAGCAACAGTTCTACCCAGCAAACCGTTTGTTGCCATTTGCAGTTTTATCCAAGTGAAAGTGGTTTTAAATAATTGAGCACTTTGGTTTTAGATATAGCCTTAAACTATATATATTTGGTATGTATCACAACGGTTTTGAAGGGAAATTATCTTTGGCTTTAATCTTCATTCATATTAAACTACCTTAAGTTGAATTATCTTTATCATTTTTGTAGCTTTTTATGTTACATATTTCCTAAAAAAGATGCAAGACTTGAGATAAATGTGATAATGGCATTACATGTAGATTTTCAAAGAAAGTTTTATCTAAATTGTGGAAGTGCTTGGTATGCGACCACGCTCATTTTCAGCTTATTGTTATATATGCTTTATGTTCCTATGTTTTTCTCATATCAAATTTGTAACTCTTTTCTTGCAGCCGCAAAGAACTTTTATCTATTATGGGAGCTGCAAAAACCTACAAAATAAACAAAATGGTTAACCACACTTTTGTGTAATTGGACTGTAATTGGATTGCTGTGTATCAGAAAAAGGCGCACAAATTTGAAATGGATTATATCGAAATTTAGATTTGTTCGATATCATTTTTCGATGAAAATGTTTTTATCCACTTAAGATGGGGGGTATTACGCCACACTTATAAGGAGGCCCTACAAAGTTTATATATTCTTGATCAGCATCAAAAACTGAAACGATCTAGGCATGTATGTCTATCTATTGTTAACACTCATCATAACTTACACCGATCGGTTTAATTATGTCCATCTGTCCGTCCATTAATTTCTTGTAATCATTCTATGGGTTGCAATTTTTAATATTTAATATTTTTGGTTAGGTACGGTCATTATTGAAAATGCCTCTTATCGGTCTTTTATATATATAACGCTTTATTTTAAAATAAGTCTATATAAAGAAAGAGAATTTCCATTTTTTAAAATTTCTTAATAAAATTTTGTGAATATTGGTTAAACAGCTTAATAATTAATTATTTAAATTTGAAATCAATCGAAACAATTTGATAACCGCTTTCCACTCGCGCTTACTGATCTAACTCAACTATGGCACAAAGTATAGAATTACGTGCCATTACAAAAACTTATATAAAGAGTCATTAATATTAGTTGTAAGTAATCAATATATTAATATATACAGGGTTTCCAAAAAATCATCCGAAATATTTCGGTATGTGATTCGAGACCCCAAAAGAAAGAAAAGCTAAACATAGATGCGGAACTAAGTTGTTTCTGCGTTATTACCTCTTATGTTGAAAAAACGGACTGTGCAGTCGGTGTGCTACGCCTTTGTAAATATAATTTTTATTATTTTCATTTGTAATAGCTCGAAGTCGAAAGAAAAGTTAATTTTTAGCTTTATTATACCCACCACATAGGCTGGGGGGTATACTAAGTTTGTCAATTCGTTTGCAACACCCAGAAGGGGCGCTAGAGACCCTACAAAATATATATATTCTTGATCAGCATCAAAAACTGAATCGATTTAGATATGAGTGTCTGTGTGTCCATGTGTCCATCTGTTGTTGACATTCTCACGGGCATATATATATGAGATATTGAGTTGAAATTTTGTACAGACTCCTGTTCCGAATCACGTTTTCAAATATTTCAACCGATTTTCCGCACACCCTGTTTATAGGGCGCTTAATGTACACACGACATATGTTTTGTTATCAGTATGCAGTGTGTCATGCAAACAAACTTTTGTTTCAAAACAGAGTACACTAATTATATAAATGAATATTTATTATACATAAGTTTTAACGGACGGTTGCAATTAATACTGTGCCAACAATTCTAAATGTTCTGGTGTCTGTTCTCCAAGAGAAGCTTTCGTTATATATATTTATAATGGAATGTAGAATTTAGGCCATTGGTGGAATTATTTGTATTAGTTTGCTCAATTTAATATTAATAAATATATAACAGTTGAACACACACTCCCTTTACATATATACAGGTTGAGGTAAAAGATATAAACCCTAGAGTAACGTCATAGGATGAAATTTTCTGAAAAAACTTCGAATACAACATTTGTGGGATTGAAAGAGGGAATAAGATAATTACAAGGTCACCGGCCAGTTCCTCTGTTTTGTATTTAAAGTTTCATTCTCCTCACACTATCTATCTATATGGTTACACGTGTACAGGTGTGGCCTTTTAAGTAAAATTGCACTTTACTAACTCACTCAGTTTGTTTTCTGTTTATTTAGCATTTTTTAGAAATGCGATTACTAACCACTCGACTGCATTGCCCACCATTTCAGTGACATTACTATAAATCGTTCAATCATACTTTGTTCACTGACTTCAAACTCAATTGAATATTTCTCAAAACTTTTATCAAAACTATTATCCTAAATTTATACACACATTACGATACTCTAGCTAGACGCGTTCTACACATACAAATGCCTAGTATGTAGATGAATAAACATTTAAAAAAACCGGCATGCGGTTGATTTTCAAAGGTGACTGATGAGACGTGCTGTGCCTTTGACTATAAGGCAAATGTCCAACATTACACACATACATGTACACTCACTTGATTAGTTGGGGTTGTGCGAGGTGAGAACATTGATTTTTTTCAAAAAAAAAAAAAAAAATTGTTCCTTTGCATTCTTCGTTACAAAGGATTTGTGCCGTTATCGTAATCCGTTCCAATCAATGATTTCCTGCATAAAATTTAATTCAATACATTTCTTTGGCGTGCATTATAATGATTTTCAATGTAAATATTTTCTATATTTTTAGTTGCGTTTTTGTTATTTTGCTTTTATAGAAATGATGATTATTTCTAGCGCGTACGTACATGTGGTGTACATGCAATACTCCCGTTTCTGAAAACATGCGCGCAGCAACTGTTATAAATTTTTGTCAAACGCGCTTGCATTTCTTTTATGATGAAAGAGAAGAAAATAAGGAAAAAAAAAGTACATATGTGAACACGCACATACACACCAGCTTGTATAAAGTAAGATTAGAATGAAATGAAAATTTCAACCACTACCATTACATGACTCATTTACACATTAATGAAAACTATGTCTGTCGTCTATATTGGCAATGTTATTGACACGCCAGTGTTGGTGGTGGGGAGAGTGCAAATTCAATGTTATCACTCACTAGCTTTTGTATTGTAAATACTGTGTATGCTGTATGTTGTGTGTATGTTCAATTAAACCACCCTCTTAATATGTAAATGCTCTCATTTGTTATCGTTAGTACTAATCAAAAACTCTCACATATTCTATACCAAAACATTTATATTATATACAGGAGAGCAGCAAAACTGTTCTTATTTTAGTAAAAAGGTGGTATACTAAATTTTTTATATGGTTTATTCACTGGATGATGGGGAAACCGTTATATATTTTAGAATTAATTTAAGAAACAATATCTCAGTGTTTTATAATATAAAGATCAATCATGCACATAAAATATATAAGAAGTGGTGAGATAACTCGAACGGGTGTCACAATTTATATATATACAATCAAATATAATCTACGTCTAAGTTAAATCAAGCTGACTTAAACTAAATATGAGTAGGGAAGAGTAGCCTATGATGGCACAGTTATGAAGTGGAATTTTTTCCATTTTAAAGCAAAAAAGACATAAAACATAATGTCATTTTTGTTTTCAATAATGTAGGATATAATGGCACACCCTTCATATAATCTGAAAGCTGTACTAAGTTTGTTATTTCGTTTGTAACGACCAGTATCAAGTTTCTTCGGTGTCCTCATTAAGCACAATCTAAATCGATCTAAACGTGTCCGTCTGTATATCTGTGTGTCTAACGATAACAAAACTTTTCTTAGTTCTATAAAGGCCGTTTCCTATTTACAATGGTCAAAAATTGATAGCCACGACTACTATTTACAAAAATCTCTCACAATCACTATATGTATATAGATACCAGAGTGAAAGTTGGTGCTAGTATTTATAAAATGTGATTCTCACAAAAAAATAAGTAAAAGAATGCGGAATTTTTTAGGATGCGCTAAAATTTCGAAAAAAAAATTTTATTCAATGAAAAATTCTACCCTTAAGAATACCTACAGACAGGTATGCTATGAGCACCTCATAACTATATATATGTACAGACTGGTGTAGGGTGTTTAAGATTTGCCATAAGCCAAATATAGATCTTTACTTTATTTATTTAATGCATTTTTATTTTATTTTGTTTTGATGTTTGTTGTTGTTATTCTTATATAATATGTTTTTGACTGTTGTGTAGTTATTTTTTGTTATATTTCGTTGTTGTTATTTCGTATATAACAAGAGCAAAGGAATACATTTTGTTTGTGTACTTGTGCAGTCTTTATTAATTTAATACAAGCTTAAGTTAAGGTAATTGATATAAATTTTTTAAATATAATGTTTTACTACTTTTTTGGGTTACAGTTGTTGTTTTATATTGTATAAGTTATATCGAAAGGTTAGGTCTCAGCCAAGTATGGTACGTTTACCTAATTCCCCATTCGTGTTGCTTGAATAAGCCCTTAACCTGTGACATATCAATTAAGAAAAGTGAATTTTAATTTCACTTAAAGTTGTGGTCAGCGCCACCACAACTCATAAGCATTTTATCAGGGGTGTATGCATATATGACTAAAATATTAACTTGATTTCTTGTTTTCCCTTTTAGTAAACTTTTGTTTACTAATTGTTGTCATTATACTTATTACATACTAAATACATACGTATTCTACAAGAAGGAACAGCATATAATTAATAACAGAACCGCTATAGGAAATATTGCGTAAACTTCAGTACGTGGATGACAAATGGACGTTAAATGCGCAGTATTTTCCTCTTCAAGCTCAATGCCATATCGGGTGGGCATCTCAACGATAACCACCTCAGCTGATAGAAAAGTTATGTTAAATGTACAATTGGTGACATTGATACAGTCGCCGGCTTTGGATATGTTTGAATATTGAAATGTCGGCTTGTATATATCGAATATGACGTGAATTTCATTACGCATCAGATCGTTATCGCTGTAAAATATGTAATAATAGTAACCATCCGCAGTGACTTCGTGTTTGGATACCATTCGATGCGTACCATTCTCGATAAAGTGGTAATTTATACAATCGACTGTTGGCGGAAACCCTTTCGCCAGCAGAATATTACCATTATAACAATCGTAGAGATCGGATTCAAAGCTGGATATCGAATTAGATTCATCCGCTTCAACAAAATTTAAAGCATTACCGCCATGACTGTGTTTGCGATCATAGACGAGATCACGTCGCGCTCGATGCTTAAATAATTGATTAAACACTTGTTGCTTGCGTGTTTGAAACTGAGAATTTTTATGTTGTGCCGTTAAATTAGGAATTTTAGTGGTATTAAAGGATGCTTTTTTCGGATCTTTTGTGGCATTATTTAAAACTTTACCCACAGAACCCATTCCGTCCCATTTACGGCTCTTCGATTTCAGGTCTATGTTGTAAAGTTTTGTCAGCATAATTGAGCTGATGGTAGGTTTAAGAATTTCAAAACTTTCGTTATCTGTATCGAAATTTTCAGCTGCATGATTCTCCAATTCCATCAGATAATCAGCATTAGCATCCTTAACTGTTTCGGCCATATTCTCAAAAAAAACTTGTACTTTTTCATGATCTTTAGCCAAATTAGCGCCAACTTTATTTTTATTATGGTTAAGCAGGCCGCAAGTTTTAAGTTCACGTTCACCTCTCACCACCATTATGCGTGAACCATTATAACGGGAACAAAATTTCAAGTGCACCATAGCTCCTTTCAGCAAATAGAATCCCCAATATTCCAGAGTATCATCGGGCAATGTCATGGATTTCTTTAAACGTATATGCTTAGGATTGGCTGATATTTTTGGCTTATTCGGCAGTTGAAAGGCATTAAAATGCGTTTTCATATGTAGTGAATGTTGCGAGCAAAATATGGAAGAGATGCCTTCACGTATTTCGATAACATCGGATTCGGCCACCAGGTATGTAGCATCGCCATATACGTGGCGTCGTAAATAGAGTGCCGTTAAAATTAAAATCAAAGGTAGCAAGAAGACAAGTATAAAAAATACTATTACGCGGGTGGAGAAATGCATTTTCTGTTTCTGCTTCTGCTTCTCTAAAAAAGAAAACGAAACAAAAATAATTGTTTAATTGTTATAATAACATCTCCACGTATGCAAACGCAAAAAAGACATATCGTAGACTCTACAAAATATAAGTATATGTTTATGCTTGATGAGCCTCCAAAGTTGAATAGATTCACACATCTCTGTCCGTACGTCCGTGTGTATGGCTATTATTGACTTCACATGACCATCGTAACTTTTAAGATATTGAGTTGAATTTTTTTACAAACGCGTTCGCTCGAGTGCTACACGCACAAAATAGAATAAAGTCTATCTATCAGCTACAAAAATTGAATTATGAAGTTGAAATTTCATAACATAAGTATAATTGGAGAATTCTTCGATATGCCAAAAATGGGCGGTGTCAGAATATCCATAATTTACAAAAAAGTATATTTTGTAACACAATCCAACTTGTTTATATATATAATTCCATTTACTTCAAAAGAGCCTTATCAGATACCTACCCCGCCCACTATTTTGGTATAAGTGTGAAGGGTATTTAAGATTACACTACAGCTAAAATATATTTTTTCGCTTTATTACTATTGCCTTATCAATCAGCCCAAATCAATCTTTGCCATGAGCTTCTCTTAGTTGCTTGAGATTGTAAAATAAAATAATAAGTAAATAATATACTTAACAAAGTTCATATATTTTTAATATATTAACGATTAAATTCATTGTTTCCTTATAATAATAAACATGTATTGTAACGTATATGTGGACCCAGTCACGTTTAGATCATTGTACGTCTTCTCTGTGCCCCATACTTCCACAATGTTTAATAGATTACATTGTTGTCATTTCTGTGTGTGCTATTTTGTTGTTGTTTATTCTATTTTCGTTTTCTATTTTCCATTTCTACTTCTATTATTTAACCGGCAAATTGTCGTACATTTAGCAAATTTCTCATTAAAGGGCAAAAGGTTACATTCACGTAATAATTGTTTTATTTTTTACATTGATTCTCTCTTGATGGATTACGAAACAAGAATTCAGTATTCAACAGTAATCACATTAACCGTTACTTTATTTTCGGACTCACTGCCTTTGTGGGTACTACATAGTCATTGTCATAATATTTTTTATTTACATATTCACACCGTAAGCGAGGCAGCTTGACTAAATTTCCAATCACAATTATTTCACTTATATTGTTCTCTTCATGTAGATCAATTGTATTTGAATGTACGAGTATGTGTAAATACATATGTTCACGCTTTTCATAATTATGTTGTAATAGGCAATACTAGTATATCCAAAAAGGTGTCTCCTTCAATTTCATAGCAATGTAAGGAACTTTTAAAGGCATCAACAATCTTCGCATATGTTTCCAGGTACCATTGCTGAGACATATTTTATAGTGAAGTGAAGTGAAAAGCCTGGTGTTTACACACTTTTTATCCTTTTTACCATACTTACCATTAAAATCCGACAATGCGTAATAATAATACGCGGACACCCGTACATGCATAGCTGATGCTGTATACAAATTTTGTAACGAATTAATGTTTGCTATATTAATACATAGATTGTAATGCAGCTTGAATATCTTGTTACTTGAAGAGTGAACGTGATAAGTGCTTTCAAGGAGATAAAATTTTCAAAAATAGACTGACGTTTACTTAATTAGTGATAAGCTTGTAATTTTCCTAAAACAATTATTATCAAATTCATCACGTCCATTTCCTTAATGTAAAGCAAGTAAAAAATCGTCTTGGACCACACTTTGGATACCCACAACTTGCTATTTTATTTTCTATTTATACTTTGGGTGTGTGTTTGCAACAATTTTACTTAGCATACAGAGACCGTCACTTCGGTTTGAAGTTTGAAATTGATATCTCCGTTTTCATTATTGAGAAACTATCCTTTATAGGCAAATGGACAGACAGATATGTCTGTATCGATTCAGAAATACATATCCAATCAAGAATATGCAAAAATTCGTTAACTTAATTCTTGCAGAGTGTAAAACTTCTATGTGGAGAGAAGATGGTAAGATCCGGAGAGATTTTCCTCTGATCGCGGCTTAAAAAAATGTCAGTCAAGCCAACCATTTAATAGGCTACACCGCTTAACTCCACAAATTATGCTACAATTAGTTTAACGACTGCATTGCCATATAAGTTTCATCCTGAAATATATTATATGGAAAGGGGCTCTAAAAATGGTCCGATCGGATACAAATTTGGCATAGCCAAATATTAGTCCAATTAACAATATTAGTCCAAATTTTGTAAAAAAATATAAAGAATTACAATTTTTTACCATATAAACACAGGAAAGGGTTCTAAAAATGGTCCCATCCAGTTTCTTTTCAGTAGAGTTTTCCTTTGGACCAACACACATCGTTGCATCAAATTTTCATCGAAATATATCAAAAAATTCGACCTGAGCGGTTGAGCGAAAATTTACATAGACAGACAGACGGACATGGTCAAATCGATTGAAATTTTGATTCTGAATTGATTATTATATTTGAAACATCCGCACAAACTTAATATACCCTTCGCTACCAGTGGTGCGCTGTATAAGAACAAGTAAGTAAGTTATAGCTGGTTATATCCGACCATATAATACTCTAGTTCCAGTTAGTTCCACAAATTATGCTAAAATTAGTTTAGCTATATAAGTAAACGGGAGACATTGTCACACAAGTCACTACGAGATATATCACTATATGGCAAGGGGTTGTAAAAATGATCCCATTAACTATTCTGTACCAAAATTTGTCAAAAATATTATTAAATTTATAATAGGACATTATATGAGGAGATCCACTTTCAATAGAGTTCCATTTCTGGTCGTCCTATTACATTGTCTCCAGAAATGTGACCTGTAGTTTTAGAAATTCTCCTTGACAGACAACAGACAAACTGACGCGGACATAAAGTAATTCACACACAAGCCAAGGGATCTTTGATTCTTTTTTCTGGAGATATTGCAAAGGTTTCAATAAAACGAGTATACCAGTAGTATTTTAAAGAGTAGGTAAGGAGGGTACTTAAAGCTGATTATTTTAATCTAAGAGTTGTAATATCGTTGAAACATATCCGGGGGCTGAGCAACTGTCATGGATGTTTCAATTCGTGGTAATTCAAAAAGCTCTTTCGTCTTACTTACCTTAGAATAAAAGTTCCCGATGGCACACATACATTATTTTACATCTCTGTCGAATATTCTTCAATATATCTAAGTGATACTTTATTAAACAACAACAAAGTATGCTATTTCTTTGAAAACATTCTAAAATAATCTTTTATAAATTGTAACATTGTTGCATTAATATTATAACTCCGTTTAATTCTAGTGTGATATGAGTGTGTGTGTGTGTGTGTGTGTGTTATTGTATATATTGTAGATATGTGTGTGGTATATACAAAGTGTGTAAAATCAAAAATAATTTCCTAAAACTGTTCAAGTACAGCGACTTTTTCGGTTAAGTATTAAATTGGCCACTAAGTGATAAATTTTGATCCCGTTGCTATTTGAAACGAAAACGCATTCCGTTCATTACCTAGTCTCAAATTATTATATAATATATAAACTTTAAATATAAGAATCGACTGGATGACGTTCAGCTTCTTGTAACATGCGACGGAAATCCAGATTCGGGGCACCTGTACTGATGTCACCATTCATATATGTTGTCGGTGGTGGTTTGCTTTTGATGTGACCATTCATAAGACTAATATGATGACTAATAGTTGGCACTACGCCTGACACATTGCTTTCTAAATCTTGCAATATAGCATCTGTTTGACTTTCCGCTTCAATTAATGAACGCCTTCGCCCTGTTACAAGGTCCGTTTTACTCACTGCTAAAGCGTCTGTCAACATTTGTATGTTAGTACGTATAGCTCTCTCAAATTCCTGCTGAACAGAAGGTCTATCCGTATCACCATCAATCTGAAATATGATTCAAAATTTAATTACTGCACAACATTTAATGAATTATGATAACCGTACGATTTGCAGACGATTATTATTGTCCATGAGTTTAAGCATTGGCAATGTTTGTTCCCGAAACAGTTCCAAACGTCTGCGGAATGATGAAACTGTATCATCAATACGTCCACGTCCCAACTGTAGCTTTGAACAATCCAATAATATCATAGGTGGTCTTTGCTTATACTAAAAATTGTAAAGAAAAACCTTATCAAAATTAGTTACGTACAATATAAATGCGAGATGTAATGAATTAATTAATAAAGATTATTATTATGCTTGTAATTTGATTCACAAACAAACCTTGTCTTCAAAAGATTTAACCTGATGCATATTTCGGGGATAACCATCAATAATTATACCAGCATGATTAGAAAATTCTTTTAGATTTGCTTCCAATATTGCTTGAACTCTTTTCTCCGGAACCAATTCGCCAGCAGCCAGTGCCTCCTTTATAGAATAATTTTCTGTATTAGCCTTGGGTGCGGAATCTGTAATGTTACGCAGCAGCCGACCCACGCTGAAGATTTAAGCAAAATAAGTTGAAATACAAACTTTAACTTGTAATTTTCTTTACCTAAAATGAGCCCATCCTGGATTAAGAGTAATCGCCTTCTGACAAAGCGTAGCTTTGTTACTACCCGGTCCACCGATAACCCAAATAATCGGCGGTATTCCGTTCATATGAGAACCCATACTGGTAGCAGCATTAGTTAAGGAGGGTTGTTTAGTATAAACATTCATGTCTATGGGCATTTTCGCGGCGTTTGCAGCTTTTGAAGCCATATTTGATAAAACGCCGCCACCTGAAGCAATCGGTTCTATTTCAGCTGTTACCTTTTCCGATGCCTGAACTGGACTTGGTGCCGTATCAACGCTAACAATACTTCCCGGTATATCATTTAAGCCTCTTCCCATTCCTGTAACCCCATTTAGAATAGCCTCCTGATTCTCTAAAGAACTCAGTATATCAAGAACAGCGGAACGAAAATCTTTATATACTTCAAGGGGTGCACGTTCCCCATTAACCTAAGAAGCCCAGCAAAGGTTAATATGTAAAAATAATAGGTTGGTTTAAAATCATTTGTACCGCTATTAATATATCGCTTTGATCAAAATAATCAGCTACGGGCAATACATTTTTGAAAAAGTTTTCCAATTCCATTTTGGCTAACGATAGTACAACGTGTCCCAATTTGGCACCATAATCAATTTGTTTTTGCAGCACTGATTGGCGCCACGATATTAAAATAGCACCATTTACTATTTGTATCTGAAATTATATGTAAAATAGAATGTACACGAAAAATATTTCACAAAAATTCTTATAAAACACAAAAGTATTAAAATGAAACAATGAAAGAAAAAGTTATTTTTGGCTGAGGGCAAATCTTAAATGCCCACCATCTGACCACCAAAGCTCTCTAATGAGTATTTGCGTTAATATCACTATTCCCTTCCAGTAACTGGGAATAGAAGTCTTTAAAAAATTTCTCCTTTTTCAGTTATTTTACATTGTGGGCGTGTCACTTGACCAATATTGCCCAACTTAAATACCGGCGTACAACATTTTTACCAGAATTTTGAGTCAATTTAGCAAATTAGCTTAATTTTTCATTTATTCATATTAAATATATACTTTGTGGGGTCTCTGAGGATTGTTTTGACAAGAGGATATATATCCCCATACGCCATATACGTATATGATGGTAGGTATAAAAATGAACACCGTTCTGGAAGTTATATCACCGATAATGATTTCTTCTAATTCTTTATAGTTTTAATGCTTTTTAAACCTCAACAATGCTTCGATTTATGCATTCAGACAAAAAACCATTTTAGTTTACGTTTAAAACCTTTGGGATCTCTATAGTTTCTTAAATCTAATTTAATATTTTAGCGAAAACATAAGAGCAAATACGATAAAAAGTTAAAGACCTTACTAAGTTACTAAGATGTACGTGCTGCCATGAAGGTGGAAGAAAGGTTTTTTGCATCAATTTTCATTTAACCACGCCTACATTTCATGGCTAATTTACATGAAATTATTTCGTATTAAATATGCCACGACCCCGCGTGAAATCGTAACACATTTCGACCCAATGTAGGACAATAGAGAGCGTTAAGCGTAAAAAGTTCCTTCTGACTTGCACAAAACATAGGCCGCTTTGTATTCTCAAATGAATTATTGACATTATTAATTCGTTATTATTTATTAATACCGGATGGTATGCTCTGCTCATTTTCTCACAATTATTAAAGACACAATAGAAAATGGTTTACTTGGCAAAGTCATACACCACAATACCCTACACCACTTATTCTTTTTCCAATATATTGTAAACGGTCTTAACAAAAATATACATTTTAAGAAACACAGTTCACGTGAGCAAAGTTGGGTCAAATTCTTCCAATAAAGTATTTTTGTGTCACATTTAATTAAGAGCACTAAAAAAATTGCAAATTTACTTAAAGACAATCTTTGTGTGTATGTTTTAATTGATTTTGAAAAATGCGACGACATATCATACATTAAAAATCAATGTCAAGCACATGGCTGCCCATAAATGTTGTTCAAACACGCATACCACCCAGTAACAATACAAAAATGAGAGCAACAGTTTGCATGCAATAATTTTGGGAGCATACTAAAACTTTGCAAAGAAAGGGAAAGAAAGGTTAATTTATTTTAAATTGAATTAATTTACCCTTCGTCTAAGGAGTTTCGTAAACGTTGTTGTCTATTAACGTGGATTTGTAGGAGGTCTGCATCGACTTTAAAAGTAAACAAGTAAAAAAACTGAATTTAGTTAAGGAGAAATCTTAAAGACATGGAAGGAAAGGCGTGGCAGTTATATGATTACGCTCTATAATAATATCGTAACATAATATCACTTCACAAGTTGATGAGTATGGTTTTTTGTAAATTGTGGACGTGTTAATTAACCGACTCTGTCCATTTTTGGCACATCGATAGATGGGATCACTATAGATATGCATACCAAGTTCATAGGTCAATTTTTGTGGCTGATATATAGATATTTGTGGCCCTTGACCGATTTCAGTCATTTTAAATATCGAACTGCGTGAAATAAAATTAAAAATCTATAGAAAATTTCAAAACAAACGGACACATGGACAAAAGCGTCAAGATTGAATCAGTTTTTGATGCTGATCAAGAATATATATATTTTGTAGGGTCTCTGGCGCCCATTCTAGGTGTTGCAAACAGAATGAGATGCCCCATATAAAAAGAACAATCTCGACGTCTGCAGATGGAGCGCAGGTCATTCTTAAACTAACATTTTTAAACTGAGTGAAAGTAATTACCTTTTCAGAGTATTCAACAACATCACGCATTGAACGTGGGTAACCTGAGATTAGGTAGGCTTTGGCAGCTGGAGCCATTTTCATTTCTAACATCAACACTTCTGTAACCGTTTTTGATGATAATTGTGAAAAATCCTGCATGTCTGCATAAACATTTACAAATAATATTAAAAAATATATAATGTTTTATTTTATTTTATTTATTATTCGTGTGTATCTACCGTTTCCCATTGCGTACTGTTGCAGCAAGTCCATCATATTGATGTGCGTTATACCCCGGCGTTCTTGCATAAACGTATCGCAGTGGGTAACTTTGCCACTACCTGGGCCGCCCAAAACAAATATTACTGGCACTTTGGGTGGATCGAATTTTATTTTGCCCACATTTTCCATTTCGATAACGCTGACATTGGCAATGGAATCGTTTCGTCCCCCGCCATTGGATTGATGCTGTATTCGATTCCATTGATTGTCTTGGTCTACGGTTTCTTGAACTGGATTGGCATCTATTTTAAATGAATAATAATAATAAATTTTAAATAAAATGTATACAATTAAATAAAACCTCAAACCATATAAAAGAGTAGCATATGGTGGCACAGTTACAAGATTAAAAATAATAAATGTATGTAAGCCAAATTGCCGCTTATTAGTTCTATTTTTTTTTTTTTTTTTTGTAACCGTGAGAGTTTTTTCAAATTGGGGGTGTGGTTGTTAACCAATTTCGCTACAAAAAATACCATTTTATGCTTGCTCGAAAATCACGCATAACTGTTTTCTACACAGAAATACAAGATAGAGATACTTAGAAGAAAAGTTGCCTACTTTCAGTTTCTCTCAAATTTCATACTCGATTTTTATTATACTGTGTCACCACATACTACTCTTCTTTAAATAAAATCCTTTGAACTGTAAAAGTTAAACACAAGTTAGTGAGGTAATTTCTAAGATATATATCATCTGTTTCTTGCACCAACTAAGTCAGATTCACTATAAATTTCTTTGAATCGGGTAGTATGTTTTTCTTATGACTGCAAGCGTCGAGGTAAGGGGTCTGGATATAATTTGATTACATTTCGTCTCTCAAAATATTTGCTCAAATAATGGGAATGAAGGTGTCATGCCTACAAGAACTTGTCATGGTTTAGAATTTGTGTGTAGATAACAATGAATATAACGTATAACCTAACGGAAATATGAAAATAATTGCGCCAAAATGAAGCATGAAGTGCAACAAACAACAACTATCGTACTGCATAGTTACATAAAATAATATATTTATATATAAATAATAAAAGGAAACAGGGGATGCCAGATGGGATTAGTTTTGCACGTTTGTTTAGTATTTAGGCAGAGTTTCGATTGTTATTTATTGATTTTCTTCTTTTGAATGAATGCGTGTATTAGATACAGGTTCCGAATGGAAACGCAACTATTAGTATTCTAAAATCTGAATCAATATCGTATGCTCAAACGATCTACTCTTTTCTGATTGTGTGTGAAAAATCATTTGCAATAACCAGAAGGAGGGGTCAGGGAGTTAACAGAGTAAATATATTCCTGATCAGCATCAAAAACTAAATCGATCTAGACGTGTATGCCCATATGTCCGTGTGTTTGTCTATTGTAGGGATTCCCAAGGGTGAACATTTTGATATTTTGAGCTTTTGAATTTTGTACACACACATTTGGTTTTTGCAAGCAGATCGCTATTTAAAACGGGTAAAATTATTCAAAAGCCACGCCTACAATCAACAAAAGTATATATATCTACCACAAAAATTGAACTACAAGGTTAAAATTTAGTACAAATTTTTTACAATTAACCTATCCACCGATGTGCCAAAAATGAGCAGAATCGGATAACAGACACGCCCATAATTTACAAAAACGCATACTCTATATGAAAAAAACTTTCAAGCTGATGCATAATACAAACACTATTAGAGGGCGTAATCATGTATCTGCCACGACCACTGTTTGTGTATAGATGTGGAGAGCATTAGTTGCAATTTTTATAGTTAACATCTATCGTTAAGATTTAATTTAACATATATGGGGTTTTTTAAGAACCTCGGGCTCTTGGGCTTCCAGCTACCCGCGGTACCAAATAACAGTCTTTGGAGGGACAATCGACCCGAAGGTCTCCCAAATCGAGGCGCACTATTTTCTCATGGGTTGGTGCCCCTTGTAATGTTGCTAAGCAATATAACGATCATTTCACTACAATACAGTGCATGGATCATTTAAAATCGCTTATCCTATTAATGTACCCCCGATTCCGGGGACGAATTACCTATTCCGGTACTCCGTTTCGGGGCGTTTAAGATACCAGATACCCCACACAGTATATATTAGCATCAAAAGCACTTGATTTGTACAAACATTTCTAGCGAAATCAGTTGAGAGCTGTCCATAATTGCTTATCAAGCTATATATCAGCTGTAAAAATTTAAATTGAAATTCGGTTCACATATTTATATTGAGCTTTGCCACCGATGGGCCAAAATACCTAATTTATTAAAACCATTTTCTTGTGCAGAATCCTTCCTAGTAGTTTACATTCATTATTAAGGAAAGTAATCAGATGTCTGGGGTAATTATAAATTCGTGTACAAAATTTTAACTTTATAGCTAAATTTTTGTGGCTTATGACCGATTTTACCCATTTTAAGTAGAAATCTTCGTGCAGACACTAGAAATGTCTCAATATCTCAAAATTTATGACTGTGAGAGTGTCAATAACAGGCGGACATGTGGAGATCAACTCAGTTTTTAATTCTGATCAAGAATATATTTATATACTTTGTAGGGTGTCTGACGCCTACTTCAAGGTGCTGCAAATGGAGTGACCCCCTACTTATATGGAGAATATAATAAAATAAGATATATTTTATGATAATAAATCAATTGCGAGAAAGCTAAAGAGAGCTAAACATTTCATGAAATATTTAATAAATAATATTTGAAATAACCTTGCAAGCGGTACCTGCTACTTGATAACTTCAGATGAAATATTTCAATTGTAAACATACTACCCGTACAAACGTTTCCCTCCTACCCGTTCAATAATGCATTTACTAATTTTTTTTTGTGATAATTACTCCATTAGCGGCACTACATACATATGTATGTACATATAAACATGAAAAACGTGCAAGAAGTTAATCATCGACAATTGGAACATGAAAATCATCTAAACGGAATTGAATGTGAAGCGAAGGTATCAAGGTTATATCCATTAACCCTGACCGCGACGTAGTACAATTCATTCATGCATACCTAACAAATTATAGTGTAAACAACAGTTTGTCCAAAAATTATATATATTTATATATTGTTTTTTCTGTCTGTCTGTCTGTGTATTATATATGGTGGTATAATGAGTACATCTTTAATAATGTTGGGGTGCATGGTATGCAATTCGGTGCCGCAGTAATGTGCTGACCTGTGTCTAAACAAATACCCATTATCCATTCGGGGTCAATGTGGCGGAATCACAGCAATGCCCCGCTAATGTTGTTATTATTAGTATTGTTTGAAATTTGCTTAAACTGGTCGCCTTGTGCGTTTGTTTCGATACACCATTTGCAATCGCTTTATATTGTTGTCTTATCCAATTTTGCCAAATTTGTTAAAATTATTAAATTATTATTAAAACGTAAGTTTTGTTGTTATAAAAATCGATAAACATCGATATTAGGGAAATTTACACATATTGCATTTTAGTGTTTGCTTCTCTTCATATATGAAACGCTACTCGCCTAACAAAGTTTATAAACCGCACCGAATTCTGCGCCATTAAGGAAAATTTTTTTTTGTGTTTTTTGAAAAAAAAAAACAAACAAATATACTATTTAACAATACATACACATATTCGTACAATTGTTATTATATATATACAGATATATTGTATTATATAATATATATTAATTCAATCGTATCGAGTTTGAATTTCTGGGTTTCTCCTATAACCGCCCTTTAACAACGAACGTTTAAAAACAACTGACTCCTAACGATAACAATTTGCTGGACATCCCGCCGGTGCTCTTGTACGTACCACTACCGCCTCAAATTCAATAATAAATGCTCAATAATTTATAGTATAATAGTTTTGTTTGGTTATTCTATCGTTCTGCACAGTACTACAATATATTGCTCTCCCACGCAAAACTTTTCTCTGTATATTTCCTTTGTGGTTCTTTTGTTGCAATATTTCACCACGGCAACATAAATAATTGTCGTGTAAGTTTTATTGTATTGTAAGAACATTTTTACTATACCTTGCTTTGCGTGTGTGCGTACATTCGTATATGCATTTAATATGTTTATTGTTGTAAGTAACTAAATACGTGCCAGTCACCTACACTCCTGTCTAATTCCAATACATTTTCAAAACAAACCAAACTATGTCAACATATTTGAACTCGTTTAACATTTTCTCCGGAGTGTAATTTCGTTTTTCTTTTTCTTTTGATGACGATTTTCTTACAGTGTATAAATATTTCATTGCTGGCAGAAAACTGATCCAAATCAAAAATTTTGTAGAAATGGAACAAGTAATAATCTAAAAATACTAGGTCTGGAGAATATGAGGGACTTCATAGTGCGAACGTTAAAACATTTGGCGAGATACTCAACTTATATGAGGCCTTCCAAAATTTTGATGGAACACTGGTTCTCTCCTATCGATCAAATCTGGACTTTTCTGTTCGAGTATCATAAGATATGCCGCGTTAACCTTACAGAATAGATTGTGCTATTGTCTGACACAAGCTCAAAACGAAACCCCAGAAAACTCACCGAACAAGTTTACAGTGGTAAGAGCTTCTTTCGTATCGCCGAGTTCAAATCACTCTTCTACAATTCAGAATTACATCATAGGCTATGTAAATTCACCCCTTGGTCGGGAGTTATCCATGCACCATCACAGCCCCCGCGAAGCTCTTACAAGGGGTCCTACCCAAAGTACGTACTGGTAAGAACCATCTGTTCTTGGAGCTCCAGTACCCCGCGGTACCAGATTGTCTCTGGTTGGACTGTCGACCATTAAGTCTTCCAATTCGGATCACCTATTGCCCATGGGATGGTTTCCCATAATGTTGTTAAAGAGTTAGTTGAGTATTATTATTTTTATTGTTGCCCCGGGATCCTTGGACAAAGACACTAGGTGCCGCTGCTTCGTTCCAGCGTGGGGCCCAATTTACATGGACAGATAGACGAACAGATGGACATGGTTAAATCGATTCAGATTATGATTCTGAATTAATCGGTATAAATGAAGGTTTTAGGAGTTACAAACATCTGCACTGAAACCAAGGCTTTTTATCATAAAAAGTCCAAAATTCGATAAATATAATCTCTCACCTATCTCACCAAATTTAAACGAAATTACCCTCCTCTGTAGGCTCTCTACTTTCCTACTTCTGGGTGTTGTTTAAAATGGAGAATATAAAAACATGGTTGGGCTAAGTTTGTGAAGCACACTGTATATACAATGCACGTGTTACCTAAACGCTTCTGTCAATAACGATTTAGTTAATCTTTAATATGTACCCACACATGAATAACAAACCGACAGTCAGGTGTACATTATTAGGAGGATAAATATATTTAGAAGCATTGGGTACCAAATTATTAAATCATTCATATACGATATTATCTACCAAATAACTTAAATAAATAAGCCAAAGAAAACCCAGAAATCAAGTGTACACACGTACACTTATATGCGCACATATATTCGTGGCAATGTTGTAGCATTTGTTGTATTTCTACGAGTTGATTTGTTTTAATATTTGATAGACTTTCACAAGGAAATAATAACTAACTAAATACATATTACCTTCTAGAAAGCGTGTAAACCACATGACATTGACATAGTTGAAAACTTTACTTAACACAACATGTGTAGAAAATATTCCCGATGTATATACTCCCTCACCAATCACCCACTTAGCTTGGTTTAGCATATTTAGGAATTCCCAAGGAAGAACATATTGTCATATATGTGATACAATTATTCATATTCGAGACGAGTCTTTTATAGTTTCACTAAACTATTGAATAATTTAAATCGTAATGTTTGAGTTGGTAAATTGTGTCTAGAGGATACAAACAGAATATTGCATTTATATTGTACTTTACGAGTAATGCGGAAAAATCCTTAAAAATGGCTTCTGATTCAGTTTTTGTTTCATTGTAGGCGTATCGTTTGATCTACGGTTTGAAACTATCAACATATCTTCCAAGTTTTGGATTGATACCTTATATTTTGCTATCAGAGCAATGATTTGCCCGCCTACACACGGAGTGACTTTCCCAGACCCACTCAATTCGAAGCTAATATATATATATGCTCTCTGCTGAATCTACGAAAAATCCAGAATATGTATTAACCAGATAATAAAATGAGCAATGAAACAAGTAAGAAAACCAAATTTGGTATAGGCCGAATCTCAAATACCCTCCGTATCTACATAGGAACGGTGGACGTGGCAGGTAATTGTATGTAATACGTATCACCTCGTAAGTCGATGAGTATGGTTTTTTGTAAATTGTGGGCTCTGTTATCCGAAAATGCCAATTTTTAGTACATCTATGGATGGAATCTTAAAATTTACGACCGGCCATACACATACGAGTATATGGAAATATTGTACTTGACTAGTTTTTGATGTTGATCAAGAATGTATATACTTTGTAGGGTCTCTAGAAAATCGATTTATATAATAATGTTTAAAAATACAGAAATTCTAAATTTAACAAACTTTTCAATAATCTATTTTATACATTCATATACTAGGATTAAGCGTGTCAAAATTTGGATTAATGGGATTCGTATTTTGCCTGCTAGCCTCATTTTTGTATTGACGGACAAAAGACAAAATATACTGTGTTATACATTTTATCAAAGTGTTACATAATTGTAAAATATAATAATACTTGATATATCTTATGCATTTATATACAAAGAATGGGCGTGTAAAATTTTATATATTTTTTTGGTTGCGCTAGCCTCATGTTTCAATAGACAGACGTAAAGACAAAATCTTTTAAGTATATTTTATCAAAGCCACGTCCTTAATTGTCAATAAAGTAAAAATGAAAAATTTCTCCCACTAATATGGTTAATTAAAAGGTCTACATTGTAGATACCAAAAGGGGGCGTGTTAAAAGTTAAGTGGCTATGAAAAGTACACTGCAGATTGGATTAGCTGTTTTATTACCGATCAAAGATGTTTTTCGGATTACCCTCTCTAAACCAAAAAGATATTTTAAATTATTATTTTTGTTTTATAAATAATCGTTATAAATGATTTCACTTCTAATCGTTATTCATATCCATTCTCTGGCATTTACCGACTGGAATTATTTTAATAAAAAATTAATTCGCATTATTTAAAATAACGAATCGATTACTTAAGTTCTTGTCCAAATGATTCACATCAGAGATCCTACTCTTTAGCGATGAGGGTATATAAAGTTAGCAACACAACACTCAGAAAGAACTCTCGGTGACCTTAGGACCTGATTCGATGTAAAAATGTCCATCTGTATGTACTTGGATCTTTTGTGTAAACGCTCACAGTTGTAAATTTTATGTTATATACATCTAGTATCTGGACGTAAGTTCCTATTTAATTTAGGATAAGGGCAACGCTCATAATCGACAAAAATCTTTCACAGCCACAAAAATATTTTCTATTAAATTTAAACCTTGTAAAGATATTTATAATTACGGCATTTATTGATTTTCTAAAATAGGGCGTGCTGAGATAAAAGACACATTTTACAAAAAATCTGCTTTGACGCAGAATTGGACTTGTTAGTTGAGGTGTAATACAAAAACAAGAACGAATGTCATCAGGTACATGCCCATTGTTTGTATGTGGAAAATACTCGAAATTTCATTTTTTACTTGTTCTGTGTAACGTGAATTGATGTAGAGTGTGACATTGTCGTATTATGCCATTTGATTTTTTTTTAAACTATTTTGTACAATACATGAAATTAAATTATCACCCATGATAATGAAAAAGGCATAACAATTCAAAGTATTAATTATATCCTGCACCACCTGTGGCAAAGGATATATTAAGTTTGTGCGAATATTTGTAACTCCCCATTCACAGAATCAAAATCTGAAGCGATTTACCCATGTCCGTCTGTCCGTCTGTCTGTTCATGTAAACTTGTGTGTAAGCTACAAGTCGCATTGAGACATTTCGATGAAATTTGATTTAAATTGGTCCTGAGAAGAGCCGTATTGAAAACGAAGTTCGAATCTTTTTTAGAACATATAAGGTCTTCACTATAATAGAAATCTCTATAAGGCAACAAATCGCAATTCTTAATATTTTTTGACAAAATTTGGTGAAGAATAGTTCATAATTGATTGTGTCAAATTTGGACCCGATCAAACCAGTGACTTATATGGCAATACCTCATGTTTACTGATACAACTAAAGTAATTGTAACATACTTTGTGGTACCATGTAGTGTAGGGTATTAAAAGGCCGGACTCGACCAGCTCTAACGGCTGTAACTTGTTTTTTATTGTAATTACTAATACATCTGCTTTGAATGAATATTGAATTAATAATTCAAATATTATTAAATTGCATGCATGCAAAGACAATAACGAAGGAAGACGATTTTGAATTAAAACAAATGTAAATGTTACAGTCGATTATACTCCACCATTTAATACTCTACACCAGTTCGGTTGTGCCAGTAAACTCGGTGCATTTGCATATAAGTGACATATCGTTATATGGACAGGGGTTCTAAAAATAATCCGTTTGAGTTCAAATTAGATTTAGCCATTTTTTGTAGCAGTAATTGTGAAAAAATATTAAGAATTGAAAATTATCACTAGATAAAAACTTTCTTTATACTGGGTAGGGATTTCAAAAATGGTCCAATTCGGTATATTTTGTATAGGGTATCTCTACTACATTTCATCAAAATATCTCAAATATGCAACCTACAGCTTGAGCACAAATTGGCATGAACAGTACTGGCAGTACATTGCAATAATTTACCAAAAAGCTGTTTCAATGAGACGGGCCATTATGTAAAATATTATTGGACGACTGTTTTTACGACTGTTTTAATCTCTCTTTAGCTTATGACAGATGGATTGTAAAGCAGAGCTCGGTACACGAATGTTTTTCTCTTTGACTACTAACAGATTTATTAACAGTTTATAAGGTGTAGCGCCTGCATTGCACTGAGAGAGAGAGATATAGACAAAGGGAGAGGGAGAGAGAGGCATTGAACAATCTGGCCTGTAAATTTGGTGAAGTACCCATCAAAACATCTGGCATTGTTGCTGTGTGCTCAAGATCAGTTAATACAATCACTCTTAAAATGACCCAAACGCTCAATCAGTTTGTTAGAATAAGTATTAATATAAAGTTGTATGTTTTGGATGCAGAAAATTATCAAAGCACAAGCACATCTAAACAGATATACAACAATAACAAGATATTTGCGCGCGCTTATATCAGTGAAATGTGTTTTTGGCATAGTAATGCAGTTTACAATGGTGCGTGTAGATGTGCAACTTAATCGTTTTATATCTAAATAACAATAGCCGTGGCCCACTTCTAATAAAACTTTCCTAAGCTTTATAACGTTTTATTGTACTTTTTACAAACTATGTGGTATAGATTTGAGGGGAAGACCACACCAGTGATTTATTGACAAGTTCATGCAAAATATTCGAAAACCAATGATTAACATGTGTTAATAACTGCATTTTAACTAAAAACACTTGCCGGTTCTGTTTATTAAGTTAACAGATAAATTGAATAATTTTATCGGTACATCATGGTTTTCCAAATTGTATAAAAAAAAAAACATAAAATGTTTCTTCTTGAGCAACATTCAAGAAAAAGACATTAAAGTATGCGTAGTTGCAACAATGAGAGCATTGAAAAACTTGTTACGTTCCATGAAAAAGGAAGTTTGTCGTAAAAATTGCGGATTCGATCATACAACACCTCAAGACTTTATTAAATCACAAGTAAGTACATTGTATCTCATACAAGAATAATAAGGACGTATAGTTTCGTGGCAATGTTATTAGTGTTTAGTTGATTTATTAAATTATTAAACCGACTTTGAGCATTAGCAGGACGTACACACCAACGAAATACTCAATAGTAAACCTTGAGTATTATTTGATTAATTATGTACGCATAACCAACAAGGAAAAGGATTACTTTATTATTTACCGTATTGTGTATATTGCAACGCCAATAACATTGATGCTAAACAATGTCCCTTAACTGGAACAATGCTATTTGTGCCCCCATCCAGCATTTTTAAGTTTTTAAAAAAAAGAGAAAGTGTTATAGTTGGTCAAGCCGACCATTTAATATCCTACCGCAGTTGGCGCGTTAAATTATGCTACAATTAGTTTAGCAGTATGCGTAAACGCGAGGCACTGCCGTATAAGTAACTTCGTGAAATATAATTATATGGAAAAGGGTTCTAAAAATGGTCCTATCAGATCCAAATTTGGCACTGACAAATATTAATAAAAAAAAAAAAAAAAACTATAAAAAACTTCCATTATAATAGAACATTATACGGTGAGGGGCACTAAAAATGGTCGAATTTCGTCTATTTTCAATAGAGTTCCTCTTTACATCTTTACATATCTTTGCACCGAATTTCATCAGAATATCTCAAAAAATGCGACCTTTAGCTTGCGCACAAATTTATGTGGACAGACAGACATGGTAAATCAATTCAGATTTTGATCCTGAATCGATCGGTTTATCTGAAGGTGGGCATAGTAATTACTTTTTGTCACAAGTGATGCAGTGTATAATGAAAGGATTAGAATTTAAAATGAAACAAGTAAAAAAGGACTATATTAGGTGTATGCCAAATCTAGGACATTACTCAATATATTATAATATCTAAAGGTTTTTTGTTGTTGTTATGTTTATATTGTGCGTTATGTTATATATGTTGCATATTGCATGTTGAATGTTAATGACAAGACAAGCGTAGACCAGTCACGCCCATAATTGTAATATGGTCCGTCTACCAAATTCCACAAGTAATACAAAATCATTAAAAAGTACGAGTATATAAATTTGTACAAAAGAAATCATTACGTGATGTCCGCGCACGTACTGGTTTGCATTTCTCATATTAATTACACATTGTGCAACTATTCTATGGAAAAGATACACATCTCCTTTTTAATATAACCTTCTAGAGGCCAGTTAGACTGTACAAATAAAGGAATAATTTCGATTTTCTTTTAAAGTGAAAATTATTTTACTGGGTCAATGCGTGGACCGATTTCACTCATTTACCAAATTTCAGCCACGGAGCCACGGATTTTGGACATCATTGCGGAAGCTTCCCTAATTCGCTTCAGTTTATATGCAATAGAAAAACTCGAAGCTTGATATCTTTAATTTTTGCAGTCGTAAGAGTTTCGACAAAAAGTATAGAAATTCACATGGACAGATAGAGGAGCTTAGTCGACTCAGAATTCAATGCTGAATAAGAATATATATATATTTTTTGAGGAGTGTGTCTTACCTTCTTCTGGTACTTACAAGCGTTTGGACAAAACCTTACACCCAATATACCCCCATATCATTATGATAAAAAGTCCATGCCTTTCGATAATAAATAAATTCCTTGATTTTGAACTTGATGTACAATTCAAATTGAAAAAGATATTTTTTTGCAAACGTTTTTATTTCAATGTGAAAGGAGATTTTTTCAATTTCAATTGCAAACTTAAATTTAAATTGAAAAATTTACAATTTCAATTGAAGTTTAAATCTAAATTCTTTTTCTTTTCTATTTTGTCTAATTCCAGTGGCAAAAAAGCACTAAAAGTGTTCCGTATTTGTTGTATCGCTGGATAATCGCCATATTTTTTATATGTGTGGTAATTGAATCATTATTGTATCCCGATGATGGTTCGCAGTTTTGGTTATACTTCATCTATTTGACCAATTGGGGCATTATATTGTGCATGGTAACCAATCTATTGTCAGCCGTTTTGGTAACAATTTGGCATTTTTCCCCGGAATCCTCAGGTATACCACCTTACCGAATTGTTTGCAATTCTAAAACTTTAACTTGATTTTAAACTTTTAGGCAATTTTGAGATACTAACCATTGCACTGCAAATATATGGGGTCCTTCATTTAACCACTTTGGTATTATCATTGGTAATTACCATTATCTATTGGAGTTTGCTATATAATAGTGAGTGTGTAACCCAAATAGCTTCCAATATCTTATTTTCATATTGTTTTTTGTACTTGTTCTAAAAAAGCCGCAGAAGCAACTTTAACAGTCACCAATATTTTAACGCATGCTTCCAATTCAATTAGCATGTTTATCGATTTCTTAATAGTGGCACATCCTATTCGACTTTTGCATGTGTTCTTACCCATATTGGTGGGATTGTTTTATGCCGGCTTTTCCGCAATATATCAATTATGTGGCGGCCAAAATAAGTGAGTTCACTTATGTATTTCACTATCACACGTACTGTACGATATTCTTCTTGCAGGAAGGGTCAACCTTTTATATACCACGTGATTGATTGGCGAGAACCGCGAAATGCGGCATTAAACGTAGTCGGTGTACTTTTGCTTGCCTCTGTGGTATACATTCTACTGTTTATCATATACAAGTTACGCCTAATTATATATCGATTGGTGAACAAAACGACCTTCTCTTTACCCAACACCGTTATCGTTCAAAGTACGAAAACCAGTACCATCGATAGGAAACCATCTTGTCTTTTGAATCCGAACTCAGCTACATTTTATGTTCGCAAATCCATACGGAAAAGTGTAACGTTTAGTACTGATACTAGCGAAGATAGCTCAATTAGTTAATGCAACAGGATGGTATAGTTAAATAAATATAAAAATACTTTAGCACTAAAATGATGTTAGATGAAATATTATAACAACCCCTCCTTGAATACTTGTAACTCCCAAAAAGATGAAATTTTTTTGAAATTATATGACAACAATAAATTTAGAAACATGCCAGGGATATGCGAATTTCATTGACTGCCGCAAATTGCACGCCTCTTTGAAGACCGCCACCGTTCGTTTGATTGAATTTTTTTATTTTTTATTGATATTGTAAAATGTATGAAATGTTCATAAAACTAATGAATAAACCAAATGTGTAATGCATATATTGTGTACTTGGTTATTTGTAAATCACTTGTCAACTCTTATTAATTTTACGGTAAAATATTCATGATTCTAATTCTAGCTATAAAACTAATTACAATATAAGTTTGTATATATAAGTAACTATAAATGTACGCAATTAGTTGACTTAGGCGTGTATACCTAATTATAAATTTTTTTCACAATTTCCTTATGTGCGGTGTAAAATTATAAATTACGCATGAAGACAATATTAATGCGAATGGAAGTCTTTAAAAAATATGTGTTAAAAATGCAGCGGAAGTAAGAGAGAATAGCTTATGATGGCTAAGTTGCAAAGTGGACGTTTTTTAGTTAAATTATGCGATGCGGATTTTTAAACATGTGTTGCTTCTTTCTTTTTTTGAACTATAACAAGATTAAAAAAAAAAAACTAGAAAAAAATTATTTTAACTTAGACCAAATCTTGGAATATAATGTGTCGAATTATTACCTAATTACTTTCTATACTTTATGACTAATGCGAAGAATCTATGGAAAAACTAAGGTTTTGTCACCTTTGGGCGTGCCGTTTCAGCGTTTGAGCAATTTTGCGTAATTCTACAACCAAAATACAAAAACTACCAACACTTCTGCCAACTTTAGAATCGATATCTCAATACATGCTACTAGGAAAATGATTTTCACTCGTAGACAAACAAACGGACAGATAGACATGGCTAGATCAAGGGGTTCTTACAATTATATTTACTTAACACTTCTAAGTCAAAAGCTTTGGAGATCCTACCAAGTATTCATATATTCTTGATCAATAAGAAATTCTGAATCGATGTAGCCCTGTCCAACTGTCCGTCTATGTGTCTGACCGTGCTAAATGTTTTCCCGGTCGCAAACATTTATATAGCATGTAATTTTAATTTTAAACTTGGCAAAAGTCGGGCATGTTTTTATTGTAATTAAACGTAATTGGTTGAAAAACTTTCTCACAGTTTAATAAAATCTTAAATTGGCGTTCCGCAAAATACGCGTCATATTAGACCGACACATTGCCCTGCCCAAACCCTTTTAAGTGAGCGATATAGAATGCATTTAAATTTGTATGCTGAGAAGAACACAAGGGCGAAAATGACATAAAGCATAAATACTCCAGCGAAAGTGACCACGCCACGTACTGGTATTGTCCAATCCAATATGGGATAAACGTAATGATTGCCGAATCTGAAAATAAGCAAAAGATTACCGAAAAATATTACACACTAGCATATAAGGGGCAGCAGATACTTACTCATCAGTGCCACCACAAACAAAATAAATTATAGTAAAAATGAAATATATGATGGGCAATAGCATTGCATAAACGGTATGTAGCAGACGTACTGGAAATGCTACCATAAAAAAATCAATGCACATAAAAACTGAATTTAGACAATGTGTTACGAAACTTAACACCGGGAAACGCATTGGTTTATCTAAGAAAAAAATACGAGAAATATTTAAAAAAAAAAAATTTCATTTTATAATCAACTGGAAACATACTCATTTTGCCGTGTAAAAAAGTCCAATAAATTGTAGTAATAACAACGGCCACCGACATAGTGACACCGTGCATGAGCCAGTAAATTTTTATCAATTTGGTGGTATGCGATACTAAAAAGCGCGATTCACAGGCATTCGTGCGTACAGAGTTGAAATCAAAGTGCCACCGTGTCACCAATACAGCGGCAAGCAATTGGGTCATCAAGCACAACATGATGCCCCAATTTGTTAAGAAGATGAAATACTTGCCATCGCAAAATTGTAAAACTAAGCACACTAAGAACACACCACCAAAGAACAGTACCAACATCCATCTATATATCAAATAGAACCAACTGCGATCGCCACTTTGCCACTATGGAGGTGTGCGTGAGAAACCGTATGAAATGTATTGCAGAAAATACAACGTTCCATTATCTAATTATTAATTAAAAATAAAGTAAAAACTTCTATACAAATATACTCGATTTGCACCGAATTTTTTATACCCTACACTGCTTGTGGCACAGGGTATATGCAGATGTTTGTAACTCAATAATGGCACATGCCACACCCACCATGCCAAATCTTCCACATTACCAGAAAGTATTTCTGCATCGATTCGATCATTTGAGATATTTCAATGGAAAATGAACCGTATTAGACCATTTTTAGAACTTCTCTACATATAAGGTTCTCTCGAAAAAGGACTCTATATGGCAAAAATTCTAAATTTTTAATATTTTTGCCAAAATTTGATGCAGAACAATATTTAATTGGCTTAATAATTGATTGTGTACCAATTTTAAAATACCCTACTATATAACGATATTTTACGAAGCTACTTGTATAACAATATCTGGGGTTTTCTATTAAATTAAACCAAATGTAGCACAATTTGTGAAAATAAGTGGTGTAGGGTTTTAAATGATCAGTTTGGTAATGAAATTGAGAAAAATCGGTTAAGGGTGACATCCCCAATGTAAGAAATATATTTATATATATACTCAATGAAGTAATTGGATGGCTAGATTTGGCCTCAAACCTTATTATGTAAGTTGTCGTCATAGGCGTTATCGTTTTTGACTTTTAGTCACCTTCGCTATGTTTTCCTCTCTAATTTAACTACAATTTCATTGGTCCACCTAAAATGAACATTGTTTATTTAGAAGTAACTGGTGGTAAAATTTAGAGAATATTATTCAACGTACAGCTATATTTTTGTAGAGGTCTTCAATGGCTTTCGCAATTGTATGTCTTGACACACTATTATTCAAAATAATGTCTTTTTTTTTAGGGACTCTTTTTATTTTCATAAGTCTTAAGAATTTTTTCCCTCTTTCACGGACATTTGACAAAGGAAGTAAGTAAAGGGAATCTTAGCGGGTCGCACAATTGAGCGTGACTGCTCAAATATAGAATATTTTTACTTCAGTTTCAATTTAATAATCTACTCAGACGTTTTATGATTTTATTTCAATTAAAAATATAATTAGATTAATTATATTATGTTAATTACGGCCGGCAGTAGTAATTAAAAACACAAGACCTGCACCCCTGCACAAAATTTATAACGTTCAACCTTTCTTTTTAGTCAAACTCAAACTCATAATTTGAGCAAAGCTTGCACCAGCGTTTTTATACCCACCACTTTAGTGATGAGGGTATATTAAGTTTGCTCTTCCGTTTGCAACACTTAGAAGGAGGCATCAGAGACCCTACAAAGTATATTTATATTCTAGATCAGCGTGAAAAACTGAGTCGATTTAGACATGTACGTCCGTGTGGCATTCCCACTGACATAAATTTTGAGATATTGAGCTAAAATTTTGGTACAGGCACTTTTAGTTTTTGTACGCAGATCGCTATTTAAAATGGGCAAAATTGGTTAAGAGCCACGCCCACAATCGACAAAAATATATTTATCAGCCACAAAAATTAAGCTATATATGTACATGAAATTTAGTACACATATCTATAAATATTATCATCATCGATGTTTTGAAAAAAGGCATGATCGGATAACAGAAACGCCCACAATCAATAAAAACATTTATACCCATTAATTAAAATTTGGTATGTATGTCTATAGTTATCTAATCTATGGCAAAAATGGGCGTGGTCGATTAATATAGGCGCCAACTATCGACATAAACCTTTTTATTTCCCACAAAAATTGATCTATGAACTTGAAATTTGGTGTACATATTACGATTTGCTGGCGTGATCGGATTACAGATACGCCCACAATTTATAAAAACCATACTCATTGAAAAATTAGACTTGAAAGCTGATACGTAATATGTATACTATTAAATTGGCGTAATATATGTATATCTGTCACGCCCACCATTGTAGATGTGGAGGGTATCTAAAATTTGGTCTAAGGCAAATTTACTTTTCTTACTTGTTTTTATACCCTAAATCACTTGTGGTATGTTCGTGATTCCAAAACACTTTCTGAATCGATTTAATCATGTCCGTCCGTGTATGTGTGCGTGTGTGTGGATTCGAAGTTTTATATAAAATTCGTCCATTATACACACATCACACATCCAGCAAAATGTTGCAATACTTAGTACAAGGATAAATTGAAATTGGTTTGCACCATATGTACCTGGCAACGATAAAACAAATCCACTTCCTTGTGATTGAAAGTGAAATTTTTAATTTTAAATTCACCACATAAACGTTTTTTTGAACATTTACTGTTAGTGAGTTGCATTATATCGTGTCTTTACAAATTATTACACACTTGGTTGGTTACGTAGACTATATATGTATGTTACATAAAACCGTTCTCTCACTCATACATACATTATGTGTATATGTTTACACCAAATAATTATTATAGAGTAGTTGGTTCGATTTTATATATGAGTAGAACAAGTAATGAAGCGCGTTTTAATATTGCATCGTGCTCTGGGCCACACTTAACTAAAGTTCTAAACATAATGAAAGCCATTTAATAACTGCGAGACAGGCTACAAATAATTACCTTTTTCGTAGTGCTTTTATTACTTTCCTATACACTTCTTTGAATGAGCGTTGTTTATGTTGTTGTTATTATTGTTGTTGATATTATTATTATTATTCTTACTTGGTTTTATTGTTGTTGTTTAAGAGCCAGAATAGTGCTTTCCCGAGACAATTTAAAATTCATAAAAACATGAAAATTCCGTGGCAGTGATTTCGTTTAAATGCGAAACAACAAATATGACTGAGGTGTTGGTGTTGGTGTTGTTGCTATTGCTTATTGTTCCTGTCCTTATTCTTATTCTTCTTCTCCTTCTACTGTAAAATGAGTATTATTTTGTTTATTATTTATTTATGTTGGTATTTATTTAAATTCGCATGTATTTGATCGCGCCAATACGTACATGCACGTAACATACACAAACATTAGCAAAAAGAAAGCGTGCGCTAATAAAGAACTCGATTTCAATTGACGAAAGTGTCAAACGTATCATCATCATCATATATGTAATTCAATTAAGATCATGTCGACTAATGGCGTGACACTTTCGCACTCACTGCTTAAAGCAAAGGAAAAGGTTAACAGGTTAGGTCTTCTTATCGGGTATAGTTTATAATTTTGATCATTGTTGGGACCACCGTTCAGTATGTTCTTAAGACGAACAAGTAAGAAAATTTAATTTGGCTTAGGCTAAAATTGAAATACCCATTATGTGGGCGTGTCACGCCCACTAATAGTGTATGTATTACGTATTAGATTGCAAGTCAAGTTTTACGCTGAGAATGGTTTGTGAACTGTGGGCGTGTCTGTTATCCGACCATAACCATTTTCGGCGCATCGACGAATTGGACAATTATAAATACGTGTAGTAAATTTCAACTTTATAGCTAGATGAATAGATTTTTGTCGATTGTGAGCGTGGCTCTGGACCGATCTTGCCCATTTAAAATAGCTTTCGGTACAACAATTCAGCTCATTATCTCAAAATTTACAACCGTGAGAGTGCCGGACGTACAGACACACAAATCTAGATTGACCTAATTTTTGATGCTGATCCAGATATATACTTTATAGAGTCTCCGAAACCTCCTTCTGGATGTTGCAAATGGAATGACTAACTTAGCATACACCTTATCTTATGTGGGGGGGGGGTAGAAAAAATGCACAACTCATACACCATATAATATTAAAATTCATTTTAACCTGAGGTTCTTTGGGCGAAAAATGTAAAATTGAAACGTTTGCTTATTAGTCTGAAACAGGAACTGAAAGTATGTACAAAAGTATGCATCAATTATATCAATTTTATATATCTTTGCATACTTTGCAAAATAACTAGTTAGAGTTGCTCGTGCATATACAACATTCCGCGCCCTAGTTATGCATAATATGTATTAAATTCCAACAGAACAATTTTGTTAATTAATCAAATTATTCCATTTTAAAGGTATTGGCATTGAATTAAATTCACTTCGGTTGAATCAAATTTTTGTATTCTTTGACGTGAAATCAATTATGATTGTGCAGCCATCCCACCGACTGACCATAACAATGGAATATTATGATGAAGTTGTATTGTATCATTTAGACTATAAATGTTTATATTAGCCAAGGCATGCCTTCAATTACAGACTTCCTCCTGTACCCATTATCTGAAGCTTAGCGTTGGCATTCTACTAAATTTGCTATTTCGTTTGCAACATTTAAGAAGAAGGCCACAGACATTCCACAAACTGTATACACATATTTTTTAATCAGCATAACAATGTAAATCGATCTAGATGTGTCCGTCCGTTAGTTTAAGTGGCATTCTCTCACGGTCGCAACAATTCAAATATGAAAGTCAGAAAGAAATTTTATGGTTATTGTGCACAGGTTCCTATTTAAGTTGAGCGAAATCGTTTGAAAACCATGCCCTTTATATAGAGGAACAATCGATATATTATTGATAAAAATTGAGCTACATAATTATTTTTTGGCACACTCACACATTTCAGCGGTGTTTCAGCGAAAATAGGCGGGATCAGATAACATCTACATTTTATAAATAAATGTATTTACGGCACCTGTCACACCCACATTTCTATATTAATGTAAAAAACATTTTTAATTGAATTTTGATACAAATATTTTTACTCCTCTTTTAATTGGATAAGAGAGTGTGAAAGCCACTCCCATTATAGAAATACGTCTACAAAGTTGAATATATATGTACTTCAGCCGTAAAATCGAACATATCACTCAAAATTTACCAAAAAAATCTTCGACGCGTAATTTGATACATATGGAGAGTATTTATTCTTTTTTTTGCTTTGGAAACAAACAAAAAATATGATTTTTTAATTCAATTACACCTTTCAATAAATGTCGACACTTTTATCATCAATTCATCAATTAATAATTGTATGAATATATTGTATTTCTTTTTCGACTTGATGATCAAGCGTCAGCTCGAACTGAGATGTACACGAGCAGAGGCTTGCAAAAGTACGTTTCTATTTATAGCACTTGTGGTAGAAAGTAAAACACGTTTGTTTAATATGCGTTAGAGCTCCTCCTTGCAAACGGGAATGATAGCAAAGAATTATAGCGTTAATGGACAATGAGAGTCGCCTCATAGTTGTCCGTATAGTTTTCTTTTGTTATCATTTTGTATATTTTGTGCTTTAGATTATCGTTTTACAATGCTGTGAATGATAATTTGATACAATTGCCTTCTTTAAGGACGATGACAAAAAAGAAAATTTGAAAAACGAATGTCACGTTTATATTAAAGTGGAATTTTTCAAAATAAAAATTGTCAGTATTATGCAATCTTTCTACAAAAAATTGTATTATTTGTATCGAAAAGCACGTGAAACATTTCCGAATAAAAAGCAGCGGATGCTTAAAAACATAGGTAGAATGATCTGCAGTACGTTTTTACGTGAACTGATTAAATCTTCACAGATTGCCATTCCAAACAATTTGTTTATTCCCTCTGTAAACATGTTACCATTTCAGAGAAGAAATCTCTTCGCTACCAATAGGCAAATTCAAATTCAAATTCAAATTCAAGTTCAAATTTTTTGGAATACAACAAAATTATCACAAAAAGAAAGGAAACAAAAATTTGCTGTTGAAATTTTCAAAAACCCATTTCGGTTTATGAAACCGTTATAAGTATTCATTGAAAGTAATTGCAATCATCAATCATTGTATTTTGAATTTGGCATTATTTTGATTGCAGATCCTTGACATAAATTTGTAGAAAGGTCTGTTTTGTTGTTCATTATTAATAACTGTGAAGTTCTCCTCATTGCATGGCTCGTAAACAATGCTGTTATCCTTTTGTTGATGAATTTAAAAAAGAAAACTTTTCATTCGCACATCAGCCCTATCACGACTTTTGCAAATCTCAGGTAATTTAACACCAGCTTTCATTTAACAGATGTTGCAATGTTTGCAAATTAAATTTTATTTCATATAATTAAGTGGCAGACAACGTCCAAGTGCATTTGGTGGGTGATCTATCGTTGGTTTTCAATTGCTTTCTTTGCGAGCGGCGTATGTGTTGCTTTCAGTTTGGGTTGGAACTCTCCTCTTTGGTTCATATATTTCACCAATTGGGGTTATTCACTGTGCCTACTTACCTCCCTGTATGGAGCTATCATCTGTACCATTTACTACATTAAACCAGATCATTTTAGTAAATCATTTATAGTCAACGTAGTTACGTTGTTGTATACGAAACCATTTCCACAGTTTGTTTTTTCTTTTCTTACACGTCATAGGTAATAATTGCTGTTCCTTGAAACTGTATTGGTTTTGCTATTGGCTTACTGTAGTGTCGGCCATTTCAATTACTACCGTTTATTGGAGCACTCGTTTTACAGGGAAGTATTCTCTTACTAAATTACTTGACACCTAGAGATTACGTGAAATATTTCCGATGGTCAATCTACTCAAAATCCCTTTAAATACCTTTAGAATACCAATTGTTCTATTGCTGTCACATCCAGCTTCAGCATCATTGTAAAAGTAAGCCTCATTTATAGTTAAAAAAAAGGTTGAAAAAAAATCATTTTTCAAAAAGTCCTTTTCAAGTGTAATTCTCCACGTAAAGTGTTATGTACTCGTTTCACCTGAGGTGCCCAATGTACTACTTAGTACTTGGATCTTAACAAACAATGATTTGTGGTATGGGTGCCGTTATTAGTTAGAGATTGTTATTGTTGGATTGCTGGAAACTTTCACGCAACCTTTTTATTTCATATTTATAAATAAATATCACGTTAAAAAATACTTTTTTTATTAAATTGCAGATGATAGCAATGAAAGGGTTACTATCTGTAGCATATGGACACATGTTATTAATTCTGCACTGATGTTGTTGGATTATATGTTGATCGCGTTTCCTACACGCCTGCTGCACTTTGTCTACCCATTTAGTTTGGGTGTATTGTACGCTATCTTCTCAGTGATTTATTACAAAGCAAACGGTGTCAATGTGTAAGTTAATAATATATGATGCTGTTGTTATATATAGAAAATCAAACAATTTATTATTATTATTATTATTATTGTTATTTTTAGACGTGGCCGACATTACATTTATAGAAAACTGGATTGGTCGAAACCCGGCTGGGCGATGTTCACCACAATGGGTTGTCTGTTCGTGACGATGATCTTTACCGTTGTGCTATTTGGTCTTTATAAAATACGTATCTGTTTATATCATAAGCGTTTATCAAAATCTGAATCATTAGTTGCTGGATAAAATTATTTAAAATTATTAAGAAGATGACAAAGTTAAGCCATTTTATTAACGATTCCCATTTGTAAGGTCTCTATTTGTTTCGACCATTTGTCGATAGCGCCGTAACGGGATGCGCTGTTGTTTTCTTTGTCCAGTTGCAAGACGTGATTCACCTCATCAATGTGTCCTTGAATGGTTCTGCCATAATGATACATTGAAATAAAAATCATACCACAGTACAGTACAATGGAGAACTTACTTGTCTAATATACAGGATACTAATAAACTTTCCACCTCGTTGGGTTCAATGTTGAGAGCATTGGCTATAAAGGGAACGGCAATATTTTTATAGGGACGTATGAGCTTAATTAATACTTGGGTGCGGATATTACGTAACAAATCTTCAATGTGCTCCCGTATAAAAGGATCGGCCATAATGTTGGTGCGATTATTCCTTAAAATTGATTCGAATTCATTGATATCATCATTCTGATAAGCTGCCACCAGATTGGTCATAGCTAAAATTTCTGGATCATTCTTGTACGGTTTGGCCTCTTGTGAATCGAAGGGATTTATGCCTGATTTCATTAACCTTTGAAATTGAAACATAAATAACTAAATCCCTATAAATAATCATAACTCACATGTTGGCCAAAACTAAATATTTCAAACAAGTGGTGCGTCGTGGTGACCCAGACTCATCATAATTTTTGAATGCTTCAAAGAAATCCGTGTGAGCGTTTTCAAATTCTCCCTCGCGCAAGTGCATTTTCCCGCCACACTCCCGTATAACACCCATAATCAATGGATGCGGTATAGCCGACTTGATGTGCAATGACTGCTCATACAGAGTCTTCAGTTTTTTGTTATTCTTCTGTACCGTATACATTTGTATTTCCAGTGCGTATATTTCTAAAAGTTGAGTACCCTTCTTCAGATCATCCTCGCCATCATCCGTCTGGCATGACTGATGCAGTTGCTTAAGTATTCTTTGTAATTTTCCAAACTCATTGCGATCAAAGTATAATTTGCCAAGTTTAGTGTTGGTTTTAAACCATAAACGATCATTTTTAGCATCTTTAAGCGCCTCCAAGGTGGTTTCATAAAAGTTTTGTAACAACTCCATCTGTTAAAGTAAAGCTATATATATTTATATATATAAATAATACCGTGTAACTTACATTCTTGGATGTAGATATATAATCTAATATAGAGTTAATGGACTTTTCAGAATGATTACGAGTCACGGCACTTTTAATGTAAGTCAACAGCTGTTTGTAACGCACCATCATCTCTTCATAATTATTCTATGCAAATGTTTTATATATTTTTAAACGATCTCTCCTATATTCAGCAGTACAGCTTACCAATTTGAAATTGATTTTTATCATTTGTTTTAAAGCTTTAAAACCCCATTCACCCTTTTCCCCATTTTCTAAATCTAAAACCTTTTGAAAGGACATTAGGGCTGCTTTGGGATCATCTTCCTTCAAAGCTTTACTATTATAGTATTGATTTTCCAAATCAACATCAGGTTCAGAGTTACTATCCTCAGAGTATTCCTTCAAAATTCTTTTTATGACTGGGAATCACTAAACCAGCTTAATACACATATATACTTACCAAACCATAATCTTCATCATCTACACACATAAAATCATCGTCGTTATCGGACATTTTGTTAATTTTTAATATTTAGCTATTATTTTTAAAAAGAAAATTAGAAATATAGAATTCCAAGAATATTTTTGCTTTTGCTCAACAACTGTGTGTGTGTGAAAAAAAGAAAATATTTCCTTTCCATATTGTTCCTAGTTGCAATTGTGTTTTAGTTTCATTAAATTAAAAATATTGTCAATTTTGCAAAATATAACAGTTATGTAATTATCTAGAGCAAAATTTTAGAATGCAAATCAAATAATTTTGCGTTGAAAATGATCTTTTGAATAATATTCTAAAATATATTTTAAAATTTCTGCGCAATTTTATACGTTTTCATTGTATATACGTTTTGCCAAGCTAAAGGAAAACCGCTTAAGTAACGCTAAGTTATCATAACTTTGCATGAGGCAACATTTACAAAAAAAAAAAAAAAACGCTGCTAAAACGAGCTCTTAAAAGAAGATTTTATTTATTTAAGAAACAATATTTTTTAACTTCCCTTCACAATGGTTATATCGAAGAGGTGTAAAATCTGTTCGGCTTTGGATGATAATAATTTTTCCATAACCAGTGAATATTTTGGTATACAGCTACCAGAAGTTATCAGAAAAGTGGCGGGCCTAGAGGTTAGTACACATACATACATAAAATCCATTACATTTTATATTGTTTGCATTATTGTGTATTGCTTTAGTTGGAGGCACGAAAAATTAGTACAGTTCTGATATGTCCACACTGTGCTCTCTCTCTTACACATGCCTCCAGCACTATAGATAAAGTGCGTCGGGCCTTAAATAAAATGGGAAAAAATGTGTTGTCTGAGATCGCGTCTATTACTTCGACCGCTTCTGAAACGTTTAAAAAGTTTAAAGTCGAAGCGGGTGATTCTCCAGCACCAAAAAATGTAAACAAAGTGGCTCGTAAAGGAAAGAATAAAAAAGAGACATTATTAGCCGAAAACGAAAATAAGGCAGCTGAAGAAGACACCATGGCAAAGGATAATAATGATATCAATGGTGTTAATGATGCTGCAAGTAATATAATACCAGTTAAAAGTCTAAAGAGAAAAATAAGTACAGCATCGGCAACCAATACAATTGATGATTCAATGAAATGCCAAACTGTGTGTGGTGGCAAAACTAAAAACTGTGCTTTATGCAACAAGGTGTTCTCTCAGAAAAGTGAATTGCGCCAACATATTGAAAGTGATCATATGGGTGAGAAGCTCAAAGAATGTTCCAATTGTTCAATGTCTTTTACGTCTCTACAAAAATACGAATCACATGTATTTAAAGAGAGATGCATCAAAAATCTATCTGTTTGCCAGTATCCGAATTGTAGCAAACGTTTTTCCAGTGTAAACAAAATGACGTTACATATGCAGACGAAGCACTCGGAAAATTCATTGCAAATATAAAACTTGCTTATTATTATATACGTTAGTATATAAGTACTAAATAATGCAATACAGCAAGATTAAAGATTACAGTTACATTTTATTAATAAAGTTTAAACTTTCTTTTGCAAAAAAAAAAAACAATTTTAAATAATTATGTATTTCAAATTCATTTCATGCAGCGCATAATTATAATTTTTGAACTTTCGAATTATATTCTTTTTTTTTTTGTTTTTTTGTTCACTGATATATATAAGAATAAATTTCCCTTTTGTAATTCTCAGAAATTTCTCACGAATATTTTCTTTTTACCCTCCCACAGCATTGCCACACGTTAATAATTTGTCCTAATTAAGTGCCTGACTATTATCATCCGTTAAATTAGGAAAAGTTGTTATAATGACTACTGAGTCTGTTAAATATATTAGAACGCTAAGCGACCGTAGAACTTTGAACTGTTTGTTGTTTCTATTTTTCCCTTAAAATTAAATTCGTTCCCCATGACTCAAATTATAAGAACTAGAGGATGATATAGAAGAAAAAATTAAGGCTTATAAATTGAAACTATATAGTACATATGTGCCATTTTCTCTATGTTCCTAACATGAATTTAAATTATTTTGCGGTCTTTCTTTTCGCACGCAAGAAACAAAATTGATTTCATTAATGTTTACATATTTTGAATTGACGGAATCTAAAATATAAGCATAAAATGAGTATATTTTGTTCACGATTTTTATTCACAATTCCTAAACGAGGTACATTACTTTGCGCTTTTGATTATAGCTTAAATGGTTATTTTTTCCTATTATAGTATCTCGTTATTGTACTACTGTAAAGCAGACGCCGGAGGAATTCAAAGTCAACATAAAACCTAAAAGTGCTCGACGTGAAGAATTCGATAAGAAATTGAGGGCAAAAACTCCATTAGGAAAATTAGAAGAACACACTACACATCCTCACCAAGAAAAAGAACCATTAAAGCCTTGGCCCGATAATGTAAACCCCCATACAGGTGAAGTAGGAGGTCCGGCGGGTCCGGAACCTACACGTTACGGCGACTGGGAGCGTAAAGGTCGAGTCACTGATTTCTAATCAGACTTCATGTTTTACTATTATTAAGTTTCAAAGTTGCTTTAGTTTAGATGTTGTTTCATTTTCGAATATTGTGTGAAATAAATATTAAGGGTATTCAAGGTTAAGTCTACGCATATATAATAAGAAGTCAAAAAAGCAATTTATTTTGTAAATTAGTTAAATAAATTAAACAGATGTACTAATAAGTTTTTATGAGAGGGTGTGTCATGACTTTGTTACGCTAATCAAGCTTTAGCATGATTTTAAGGAAACTATTTTGTATATAATATGGTCTTTGACAATATTATGAAATATAAAGCAAATAAAACTTGAAAAACGCTCAGATTACGACAACACTTATTATTGTCTCAAATTAGAGAGGGTAAATTAATTTTCTCATCATTCCGGTTCTGTTTATGTTTCATATGTGCAACATTTCTAATTGGTTAGTTGCACTAGCTGGCAACTCTCACAAAGTTGATAGAAAATTGATAAAATAAGAAAAAAGAATTTCATTTAGAATATTATTTTTAAATTTATAAAGACCTATTTTAATATAAGCGACAATTTGAAATTGTTAAAGTTTTCACTTTTCACGGAAATGTCGTTGAGAAAATATAGACGCGAAACTACTGAAATAAATTGTTGCTTGAAATATATTTTATTCTCGAGTAATGTCTTAATATGGGTATGCATGCGCAATCAGCTAGAATAACTAGATAATAATGAGGAACAAGTAATGCTTTGTTTCACAGATGTCAGGGCTGGTGGTGTTGGCCGTGGGAATATGGGCCTGGAATGAGAAAGACATGTTTAGCAATCTTACCAAATTGACTTTTATAGCTTTGGATCCTGCATTCGTTTTAATCTGTATCGGTGGTGTAACATTTCTAATAGGATTTACGGGTAGTGTTGGGGCATTGCGTGAGAATACATGTCTGCTTGGAACGGTAAGAATTATTGTTATTGATTATGTCAACAAGCACATTTTTTTGATTTCCTTTCACTTAGTATGCGGTGTTCTTATCGGTTTTGCTTTTATTTGAGATTGGTTTTGGAGTGCTGGCTTTTGTACTCAAGGATAAAGGCTGGGTAAGTTTATGCTATAATAAATAATATCCTTAAGAATCTGCATTTCTATTAATGTTTATTAAATTTAGATTAAAGATCAGGCAACCGAAGGTTTAAGAGCGTTTATTATACACTATCGTGAAGATCCAGATCAACAGAACCTTATTGATTGGATTCAAGAAGATTGGTTGCAGTGTTGTGGTATTGAAGGCCCTAAAGATTGGGACAGCAACAATTACTTTAATTGCTCTTCAAGTACCATTGGCAGTCGAGAGGCTTGTGGCGTGCCATTCTCTTGCTGTCGTCGCCGTCCACTAGAACTCATTAAAAACAAACAATGTGGTTACGATGTACGCAAGGAGGGCTATGTAAGTTGTAGAAATCATACTTTACTCAATTAATTTGCTGTATTTAATTTGCTAAATAGTTTTGTATATAAATTCATGTAATCATATGACGATTCGGTTATTTTCGAATAGATTCAAGATAATGCCCTATTTTTTCTAAATAACGTATAAATGATCACCTCATGAGTTGTTTTACGCTTTTTTCTAATAACAATACTTATCACAACATATGCATACGCACTATTTGCACTAATCTTTGCTTAACTTGTAGCCTGTGGATCGTCATATATATGAGCGCGGTTGTTTGCGCGCTGGAGAAGATTGGCTTGAGTCTCATTTACTTTGTGTGGCAGCTTCCTGCATATTCACACTAATTATGCAGGTCACAATTTATTTAACAACTCTTATATTGTACTAGTTTTTTTTTATAAGAACAAGTTTTAAATCAACAGAAGGTGACTCTAAAAAATATTTGACTTTGAAATTGGTTTAAATCATGTTCTTGTGTGTGTGGTTCATATTGTTATTAATCAAGTAAAGGCTTTTTTTTACATCTAATGTATACGTAGAAGTATTGTTTTTGTCATTCCACTTGCGCGCCATTACCTGACATTCATGTATGCCATTTATGTAGAGTAGGGAAGACGTTATCCGGATAACTAAAATGCACGAATAATTGCGGGTAAACGTATTTAGGTACAATGAGGTCTCAGTCGAATGTGCTGAAAATACTTTTTAGCTAGTAAGATTTTTTTTTTTTTTGTTTTTAAATTATTTTTATATTATTTGATTGATTTATTATTATGATGTTATTTTGCTTTTATTTTAAAGAATTATGAGGTTTCGAAAATTATTTACGAAAAGGGTTGTGTTCAGGCTGGCGAAGAGTGGATGGAGCATAATTTAATAATAATATCCACCAGTATCATTATTACCGTATTTTTTCAGGTTTGTTTTAGTTTTTTTTTTTTGTGTGTGTTTTTGTTTTGAAAAAGTTTTTTGTTTCGCTTGAAGAAAAAAGTCAATGTTACAACTGTTTTATTAATTATTTCCGTAATTTTCAGATTTTGGGCATTTGTTTTGCACAAAATTTACGTGCTGACATTTATGCTCAGAAAGCCAAGTGGCACTGACAAATGCCCGTTTACGCACTAATCGCCATTTAGAGGTGCGTCCCCCTCCTTCCAACAGCACATCGCTGATTGTACTGTAATAATATGTGTACGCTAAAACGCGTCAACAGACACAGCATTACCTTTACTACTACTGTTCAAAATTGCCAATTCTTAATTAAGTATCAATTTATCGTTAAGTACTAAAGTACATACTCGTAATTACTATATAAATAAATATGTATTTTTGCAAATAATTTTAAACTCGCCCACAATATATAGATATGACAGTATTTTTATATAAACTTTTGTAAAAATAATTCTGTAATTGTTTCGATTCAAACGCAAAGAAAAAATTATTGCCTAAAATGTTTATGTAAAATAGAGCTTGAAATTATCTATATATATATATATATATATGTGTACTCTCTTTATAATGTTTAGTTATTTATGATTAACTATTTATACATACATGTATAATTTCTATTAGCCAATTGTAAGTTCCCTCTCCGTCTCTCTTGTAATGCAGCTGTGATAGAAACGAAAAAACAAAAACATTCAAACTGTATATGATTTTTTTATGACATATGTCGTTTTTAAGATAAGCTTCGGATATTATAAATGGTTAAAATCCTATGTAATCAAAATAAAAGACAACAAGTAAAAAGTAAATCTTAAATACCCTCCATCTATACACTGTCCGGGGTATATACATGATTACGCCCTTCTCATAGTGTACGTATTACGTATCAACTTGTACTAAATTTCAACTTTATGGCTCAATTTTTGTGGCAAATAAACAGACTTCTTGTACCGATTATGGGCGTGGCTTTTGATGGATTTCGTCCAATTTATATAGCAATCTGTTACTAGAAGTATTTGTACATAATTTCAAAATGTATGACAGTGAGAAAGCCAACAACAGATGGACTTATGGACAGACAGACAGACAGGCACACAGTCTAAATCGAATCAAATTTTGATGCTAATCAAGAACATTTATACTTATGCACATTCTAAACGGAAGTGCAAACTTAATATACCCTTATCGCTAAAATGGAGGAGGGTATTGAAACTCTAAGATTATCGCATAACTCTACAAACTGTTGTTAACAAATTTGATAAAATGTGTATAATTTTAATGTTAGTTCAAACTGGCATTATAACTACATCATATATAAGTATGTATACTCAGCTTAATAAAATTAATAAAAAAAAAAAAACAAAAGCTAAATTAGTTTTACGCCAAATCGGGAATAACTTCTGGGTCTAGTAATTATATATAAACTATGTACGCCATTCTCCAATGACTAATGAAATATTTGATGTGTTTCATGCTCACATGATGATGCATGACATGAGGGACTTTCTAAATTGTGGGCGTAACACTTAGCCGATTTCGTCTATTCTGTTTACTACTTAGGGTTTTTTCTTCTTATTCAAGCCATCTAATTGTGCCATCTTATCGAGACTAATAAATGCTGTCTCGTTAATGTGTTGATATTCTATTAAGAGTAAATTATTGCGACCAATGTGAAGGATTTCACCCGGAACATAGAGAGTTATTTGTGGTCCAACTAATGGCCAATAACGACCCAAATTGAAGCCATTTACAAAGGCTACTCCTTTGCCCCAACCTTCAGTATTTAAGTGGGTGTAGGCGATTTCGTCCACATTAAATTCACCAAAGCATACGACGGGGCCATGATTTGGTGATAAATCGAATTTGGTTCGTATTTCGTTTAACGACAGATAATCGATTAATTTTTTTATTTGTGATTCCTCCAAAGGATATAAGGTATGTGTCCAATTTTTCAAGACTTGCTGTATCCCGTTGCGCTTTTGTAGAGCAACCGCACCTAAGATACCTTTCGTGTCATTGGCTACAAAATAATTAATGCGCCCTTGATTCTCCACAAGCAACTGCAGGGTACCGCCGCCTACTCCCTTTTGAAGAGGTAAGGAATAAATACGACTTTCTCTTGAAAGAATACCAACAAATTTTTGATTTATATAAACATAGGCACGATCTCTCAGTCCATTTACGGTAAGAAGTGTTGGATCGATTTCGTATTCCGGCATAACAGTTTCATACAAAATTAAACCAGAAAATTGCTGCAACTCTTCAAATGTCTTTGGTTTCGTTGATGATATTGGTAAGCCTTTAGCTAAAGTGTGCCTGCCCGTTGCTGATAATAAATTCATTACTGGCCTTAGATGAACGTGACCAAACTCTTTAACTAGATTCTGTATTATGTTCAATTGTTTGACAGGTAAGAATTCTCCAATTACATCGCGTACAAGTAAGAACTTTTCCGTAATATTACCCGTCTCATCGATAACTGCATCGTAATCATAGGATGTAATGTCAGCCGTATATTTACCAAAGCCGGCATCATTTGCACCAGCTGTAAAACCGAAATTGGTGCCACCGAAATACATGTACAAGTTGACGCTGGCATTATAACTGAGAATCGTTCTAAAATAAGTCAAAATTATAGAAAACAACAAAGAAAACCAAGTTTATCTTGGAGGCCAAATTTTAAGTATCTTTCAGTGTATGTATTACGTATCAGTTTGCAAGTCGGGATTTATCCGACCATACTCATTTTTGTCGCAACTATAGTGCGTAACTGTGCATATGCATTCCAAATTTCTAGTTCATAGCTCAATTATTGTGGCAGATATATAGATTTTTGTCAATTGTGGGCGTGGCTCTTGACCGGTTTTACCCATTTTAAACATCTATCTGTGTGTAAAAACTAGAAGTGTCTGTACAAAAATTTCAGCTCAATATCTCAAAATTTACGACCGTGAGAGTGCCAGCAACAGACAGACACACGGACATACATATCAAGATAGACTTAGTTTTTAAAGCTGATCATGAATATATATACTTTGTAGGGTCTTCGACGCCTGGTTCTGAATGTTGCGAACAGAAGGATAAACTTAACATATCCCTCATATTATTTGTAGGGTATAAATATATCTATCAAGGAGTTGTGTACATGGTGCAATCGAATACCTTAACACTGAAGCCACTTCCTTAGCATCACGGCGCTGATTTGTTTCTTGCCAATGCGTTAACCAGCCAGTGTAAAATTCTGAATTGACTAGCGGACCTTTAGGTTGTACAGTTCTCAACAATTTCCATATATCATCGATTTTATTGACTAGATTTGATGCACAAATGTTTAAGATTTTATAAAAAAAAGTAAGAACTCTGCAAATTCTGACTTACCCCGATCTATTCCAAAGTCGGTAGTGGCGAATACTTTATCAATTTTACCACATTTAATATTCTTATTCGGTATGTCAGTGGTAAATAATAATGCTTTGGTCTCCACATATTTTAAAGTTTCATCACGCAGCCAGTTCAAGTACTGGCGATCGCACGTATGAAAACCACCATATTCGTTCTCAACTTGCACCATAATAATCGGCCCACCATTACCGTACAAGAAACGCTGCAAACGCGGCATAAGTTTTGCATACCAAGTGGATACTTCATGTGTGTAGTTCATGTCACTGGTACGCAATCGTATGCCGGGATATTTACCAAAGAGCCAATAAGGTATGCCGCCCTGAAATCAATACAATGCGACATTTTGTAATGAAGATTTTTCTAAATCAATATAAATTATATAATGTCACACATTATCTCTTTCTGCGCATATGTAAGGGCCTGGACGTAGTATGACGTATAAATTTTCCTCCTGAACTAAGCTTAAAAAATGTTCAATATCCGCTATACCAGACCAATCGTAAATACCATCTTCTGGATTATGCAGTGACCAATCAACGTACCTATAGGATATACAAAGCATAAAAAGAATATGGATAAAGGACTCCTTTCTTCTCTTACGTGTCTATAGCATTCAGACCACCAGCACGCATTGTTGTCAGGCGCTTTTGCCAAACTCCGGGCAAAGCACGAAAATAATGAAACGATCCTGATACATAGCGGAAGGGCTTATTATCCATTAGAAATGTATTAGCATTTTCATCTATAATGAAGCTACGCTGTGGTATTTCCTTAAAGGAAAATGTTATAATAAAAATACAGGTAGATGGTATTGTTTACAATTTTGCAATAAGAAATTGTTTCTTTACGTTAATTAATCGTATGGAATCCAGATGAATCGTTTTCATTCTTAGGTTCACTTTTATAACCTGTTTGTACAATCTCCACTGAAGTATGCTAAATATATTAATCCGTTTGCAAAATCCAGGAAAAGGCGATTGAGACCCCACCACATTTATACATAAATTAATGATTTGTAATAAACTCTCGCTTTTGAGAGATATTGAGGTAAAGTTTTTTACAAATATTGCCACGCCCATAATAGACAAAAATCTATTTATCACTTGGTAAGATAACAGGCACGCCAACAATTTACAAAAAACCATATTCACCATAAAACTGGACTTGCAAGCTGATAATGTATAGACTATTAGAGGGCGCAATATATATACATTTGCCACGGCCACCGTTGTGTATGTGGAGGATCTTTAAGATTTGGCCTAAGCCAAATTTAATTTTCTTACTTGTTTTCGATAAATTGATCAAATTTTGATTTAAGGAAATGTTTTAGCCCAAATAGGAATCCCATTAAAATTGGACCATATTGGACCATCTTTAAAATCCCTCTTCATTTAACGTCCTATTATAAAGAAAGAGAAAGGTAAGAGCCACGGAATTCTTAATATTTAAAAAAAAATGGGATTCATTAGCTCAATAATAGGCTGTAGCGAATTTGGACCATTTTAAAAACCCTTTCCATATATGTCCCACACATGTGTATACGCATCAAACCAATTATAATAAAATTTGTGGCACTAAGTAGGTATTCTAGATAGTAAATAGTCAATTATGACCGCCTCTGACATTTCACTTGATTCACTTGTTATTTTATACCGTTCAATAAAAGTATAGATGGAAAAAGTACACTTTTATGATACAATATTATAGGTAAATTAATAGGCTTAATAGACCAAGCCACCCCACTCCTTTTGAGTTCTTTTTTCTTCAGCACTTACTTTGCTTAAGCCAAAATATCCAAATAGCGTTGCAACTATAAGGCCAAAGAGAGTCCCCATTATACTGATCAATTTAACAGCATAGCTCTTCAATTTATTATAAATATTGAAAAAATATATGTATAATACGCGAGTAGGTAATATATGCCTTTTGGAGTTAATTTTTATATAAGTTCATACACATATATGTGTGTGTATGCCTTTGTAAACCTTTGAGTATAAAGTGAGAACATATTTAGAAGCGTCACTCTTTTTATGATCATTTCTTTCTTTCCGCACACATACACAAATGTGCCTTATTTGAGAGAATTATGCTACAAGTAAGAAAACAAAATTTGGCTTAGGCCAAATCTTAAATACCCTTCACGTCTACATGATTTTTTATCCATCTTATATGAAGGGTATATTAAGTGAGTCATTCAGTTTCCAACACTTCCAGAGGGAGGCGTCAGAGACCCTACAAAGTATATATATAAGCTGAAATACAATTTGCTTGAGTAAGCGAAGGCCTCCAATTTAACCTTGGAGGTCTTCGAGAGCATGCAGCGAAAAGCTGCAAAGCTGAAAAAGTTTTCATAGATGACGAAAGAGTGTCCAACTCTCTCGACACACTTGAGCACCAACGCAATGTGAGCTGGGTTGCGCTTATATATGGGTATTTCCATAGTATAATAAAAGAGCATTTTCCATAGTATAATCCATAGCAGAGATAAAAGAGATGTGTCCCCCATTAAAATCTTTTAACAGGACCGCTAGGCTTGTTAAGCGATCTCACCAATTCGCTACGCTATGAAACTACCGGTATATCGCATAACACATTATCGGAACCGTTCCTTCTTTAACCGGGGTGTTCGTCTCTAGAACCATTTACCACCAGAGATGTTTCCCGCCACACCAAGTGTCTATCAGTTTAAAATGTCCACAAACACTACTCCTTCTATCCTCCTCCTTCTAAGCCATGCCAACCGCCACCGTGCATGCACATTTAGGGTTAATGGTTATTTAAAAAAAAAAATATTCTTGATCAACATCAAAAATTGAATTGATCATGGGCATCAATTTTGAGATAATAAGCTGAAATTTTGTACAGGCATTTTCAGTTTTTGCACGCAGATTGCTATTTAAAATGGGAAAAATGGGTGAAAAGCCACGCCCACAATCAACAAAAGTATATATATCTGCCACAAAAATTGACCTATGAACTTGAAATTTAGTGCACGTATTTAGCGTTATCTCATTCATCAATGTACCAAAAATAGGCGTGGTTGCATAAGAAACACGCCCACAATTTACAAAAAACTATATTCCACATAAAACTCGACTTGCAAGCTGATACGTAATGTATAGACTTAGAAAGCGTAATCATATACCTGCCACGCCCAATGTTTGTATGTAAATATGGAGCGTATTTAAGATTTGATCTAAGCCAAATTTAGTTTTCTTACTTGTTTTATTTAATTTTATTTCATTTTATATTATAGTATGGTCGCCATTAAAACGATTTTTATTTTGCTTTCGTAATTTACAAAATTGTAAAAAAATTTCTTCATATAAGTATTTTTTTTTTCTTCTTTCAAATTTGATTAAATACATATTGTCTCAATAAGATAATATAAACTAAAACTAATAATAGTGACAATGATTATAAATAATGTTCGATTAGTACGTTGGTGTGCATTACATTTTTTTTAGCTTAAACATAATATTTCATAGTATTCAAGTGTTTATATTTTTATGTTATGTCTTTTGAAGGATATGAAGAAGATTAAGGTGGGAAGTTTAAAAGCTTAGAAATTATATATATTTGTATGTTAATGCCAGCCAAAGAAGGTTTCAAATGACGCAGACAAACTTAATTATTATTAAGTTGTTTGAAATGACCCGCTCAGAGTGCAACAAAATGTTGCTTTTTATGCTCATAACTTCTAAGTGTTTTTATTTATGACGCGTATAGTGAAATTATTATTAATTATTCATTTATTATTACTGCTTTCGATTGTACATCATCCGCTTTGCAAAATTTATCCGACATTAAAGCCAAAACCTTTTCCAGTTTACTGTGCCGATCATCGGCAGTGGCTGTTGCTCCCTTACTACCCCATAAAAATTTGATATGAAATTCAGTTCTGAAAGGCCCAAAAAATACATACATTTCAAAACAAATTACATATGATTACCACTGGACACAATACTTACCTAAAGACATCGCTTAAGAGTTCATCTAATCTGGAACTGGACTCTTCTAATATTATTTTTGAGTTCTTTCGGTATAGCTGCAAATTGTTTAGGAAACTTCTTGACGAATCTAAATGTTGAAAATTGATAAACATTCCGAAGTCGTCCGCTTTACTTTCCCAGGCAGTGATGCAAATGTCATCGAGCGAAGACTTCGGGTTGGTATTATTTACATTCAATATATCAACAATGGGTCGATCTCTTAACAAAACGTACAATAGTACATGAGGTACTGTCGTATTGGGTGCTTGAGGATTTAAACATTCATTCATGCTAATAAATGTCGGCCTTAATTTGGCTTCAAACATGAAAGCGTCATCGGTGTACTTTTGGCGCAATAAATGCCAGGCTGTGTCAAGTCTTTGAATCTAAAATGGTAAAAATTTATTGGTATTGATTTTGTTCAAATTTTTTACCATTAAGTAATTCCAATATCTAGAAAGAAATAGGATATTTTTTAACGCTCCTCCGTTAAGTACATTGTGTGTGTTTTACTGAATAAAAATATCGATTTTCAGTGATTGAATTAAGGCCTTCATTTAAAGTTCGATACGAGGGTCAACTAATCTCTATTTATGTTTTCTCTTAGAAAATCATAGAACGGTAATAAATGAGTGAAGAAAATATAAGTGCACCTTTTAAGGATACATACTCCTTTCTGAATTAAATATTCAGAACCAAGTACCACCGACGTTCACATCGTACAACAAAATTGTAAATTTTATTAAAAGAATTCACCTGCGGCATACATAAGCCCAGCATAATATTGGAGAATCCAAAGAGATTTCCAAGCGCTGTTTTGGTTTCCACAGCAATCTGAATCCATTTGCTTAATAGTTCGGCACGATCCAGATCCGTTTGACAAGTCAATATGGTTACAGCCACAATTAGTTTCATGCATTGAGTGCGTTCGATCAAATCATTTCGAAAGAGTTTACCCTGTGGTAGGGTTAACACCTCCAAACCACAGCATTGCAGCGTATTTATTTCACAATCTATTTCACTTGATTTGTGATCTTGTGGATCTTCAATAAGAAGTCCTATATCAATACGGGTAGTATGTTCAGCTAACAATTTGGGCCCTGTTTCCAATAACATAACTTTAAATGTATTCAAAGCATCACCATCCAACGGTTTATTTTCTACTGATGGTAACAGAAGCGTACTGAAATTCTCCACATCAAATTTCGAAATCTAAAATTTTAAGTAAATTTCATTTCATTTATGACTCATGATTACTTTAAATATATTTTCAGAAATACCATTTTAAATTCGGGTATTTCCATAACAAATAACTCCTTTTCGGCTGCCTCTACATCAAACTCATTTAAACTCTTCAGAGTAATCGAAGATGTAGAACTACTCATAAAACGAGGATTTTTAATAACCACCCCACGATGCATTACAAAATCATTTATGTCGCCAGGCATAGAATCACCTGAACCATTACCAGAATCGGAACCACTAAGTTGGTACATGCCAGCTCTATGCAGAGCATATTGATGTTGCTCCAACGAAGCTTTTTCCATGTCACGTTTTTGAAAGTTTGCATTAGAACGATTAGGCTTAGGCGGAGGACTGGGTGGCTTCTCTGGCACCTCGTTAATTTTATTGAATTCCGTATTAGAGAATGCATTAACGCCAATATCGCGCGCCAAACTGGAAGTACGATTTAACACGTTACGGTAAGCGGTTGAAGGGGGTCGTGGTAAAGAATGTGTTGTAAACTTTAGGTGATGATCTACCAAATCACCGGATGTACAACGCGCTATAGTCTGGAAGCCATTATTAAATATTTTGCCATTTACATTCAAATTGTCCTGGCGCACGTGCAGTGATTGTATCTCATTCGGTAAACCACCAGCTAGGTTACGCCGACTATCACCGCAAAAACCATTAGTGGAGGTTTGATTGATATTGGACAGAGAACTTCCTGCAATGCCGAATCTATTTGACTGCAGAGCATTATCAACAATATTTTCAGTTTCAGCATTTTTATTAATATTTGACACAACCAAAGCTTGTGCGGGTGTTAAGCTTTGCGAACGAACCTTCTTCGAATCAAAACGAGCGAATGAATTTAGTGTACCACGTGGTGGTGATGACATCGGACTTGATTGTTTTTGCAGTTGACACAATGATTGACTAATATTTGCTGGAAGCGTTTGTAATTGTTGTTGAGTGTGTGAACCCTTAATGCGGAAATTGCTGCCTTGTGGTGAATCAATTGGACTGCTACTATCACTAAATCCAGTTAACATTTGAGTATGTAGTTGATTTCCAACAATTTTATGTCCATAAAATGATAATGGGTACGTTCGGTTGCACGGATATTGTATTCGCGCTCCCGACGCTAATGATACGGATTTACCTGCATAACGAGGGGGGAAATGTTTTTGGTTTAACGATTTCGGTAAAGTTTTTAAGGGTCATCAATTACCTGCTCCCACATAGAACGTTATTAAATCTGGTACAGTATCGAAGGCATCTTCTTCAAACTGATACTGCACTCGTTCATAAACGGTTTCCGGTTGCACTAAAATCTGTAATTATAAGAAAGTCCAATTAAAAGGAAAACGTTCTTCCCACCTAAGGTAATGGTTTTGGCCCTTCAATGGCCCAAGACATGATCCCTTTCAATGCATATGAAATTATAATAAAGAGATTACTGCTTTCTGATTTCATTAAAATAAAATAAAAATTCTATAACAATATAAAAAAAAAATTTTATATCCTGGACACTCACCTTATTAATGACAAAATGTAAAACAGCTGTTTTTGTACGGCATGTTAACACATAATTGTTCGGTTGTGAAGTACAATCTCTTATCAGAAAATCACCCTCACGTTGAACGATCTCTTCGGCACGTTGCCGTGTCAGTGGTCCGTGATACCAAGCATGCGAACGTAAATCGCGCGAATCTAAGGTCAATTCCCATTCTAAGGCTTTCTTTAAAGCTAAAGCTTCTTGCTGTTCATTAGTGGATGGTGATGGTGCAATTGCAATAGCAGTGGGCTGATGGAAAGAGTCTGACTTTAGAGAACCAGTATCCATAATAGTAGAATATTATATATTTTGAGGGGCAATGATTGGCCTGACAATGATACAGTGATGATGATGATAGGAAGTGTTTTAAGTGTAATTTCCTGATGCATGTAATTAGTGCTGAAGATTAACAGTGAGAGTTAAAAATTAATGATAATAAAAAAAGGGAGACAAAAATTTGTCTACCTTCGACTAGCTGCCCTTCGCTTTTCCTATGATTTGTTATACATTTGCAGAGATTTTTACAAATCACTCATCGTACAGCCACTTTTCACAAACCAAATGTTCTTTAATTTTTATATCATTTTCCGGGATTTAAAAAAGTTTTCTGCAGTCTTTCATAATTTGTTTTAATTTGTGAAAATTTTTTATTCCTAAAAGAGACCCAGCCCCAAAAAAAGACTATTCTATACTTTCATTTCACAATTTTTACACCATCCACAAAATATTTGGATTTCTGTTTTTTGTTTTTGTTCACTCGAACAACTGCACTCATCTTGGGGTTCAGTTTACTTATAATGTTCCGGGTATAACATGTTTAATACACTAGTCAACCTGGAACAAATGAATCTCTTGAAGAGTAATAACTTTCTCTTTACACCCTTAAATGATATGTACATATATCTACTCTTATTTTGTATGCAGAGCCCAACCAACCCTCCCCGTATTGAATCCGACAAAGATATGCGGAAAAACAAATTTCACGTTTTTCTTCCCCCGCATGCCCAATGTCATTGTTATTATTATATATAATATATATAAACGTACGCATATGTATATACAGGGTGTCCATCAGGAAGGTATACTACTTTGTTTTGCCGCCATTTTGGTAAACATTAGTCTTGACAGTTCATATTTGGCAGTCATGAAGTAGACACGTGGCAAATTTATTATGGAAAAATATTCGATAAACCAACGTGTTTTAATTGTTAAAACATTTTATCAAAATCACATCGATTACTGTGACAATAAGAAAGTTACGTGAAATTTTTGGAAGAAACAACGTGCCAACAAAACGCACTATTTATCGTGTCGTGAGTGATTTCGAAGAAAGGGGGTCTGTAGGTGATAGGCACTAGCATGGACCACAACGTACTGCAAGATCGGTTGAAAACATTACTGCTGCTCAAGAAAGTGTTCAAAACAATCCATCAACCTCAATTCGACGCCGTGCTCAGGAGCTTGGTCTTCAAAGAACAACTTTAGCCACAATTTTGCACAAGGATTTGCATTTATGTCCATATAAGATTCAGTTGACACAAGAGCTTCTTCCACAAAACCATTTACGCCGCCGTACATATGCCAATAAGATGTTACAGCTCACCCTTGACAACGTCGATTTTCATAAAAAAATCATAATGAGTTACGAGGCACATTTTCATTTGAATAAATAAGTGAATAAACAATATTCGGTTCTGGGGAATGGGAAACCCTCAAATTATTCGTCAGTCACATTTGCATTCATTACAAGTGACAGTCTGGTGTGCAATTTGGTCAGGTCACTTTTTAATGCCACAACTGCATGCTTTGGGCTTGATTAATATGTGGTATCACAAGACGGTGCCACATCACATACAGCCAGGATTACAATGGAAACAAGCAAAGTACTATACCTTCCCGGCGGACACCCTGTGTTTATTGTTATTATTTTTGGAATCTGTTATGCTATACTTGAATGAAGTCTCAATTTTTATAGTTTGCGCTCCTTTTCATTAAATCATAAGTATTGTAGGTGGCAACCTTTTCAGGATTCTCGCCCTGTTTTCTTTTGGAAATTTTAAACCACCGTTAATTTGAAATGTTCCCATTTGATTGGAGTATTTACTCTGCATTATATATACAATTATTATTTAACAAATCACAATAAACATTATATAGAGTTTTTAAATTCAATTCAAACTAAATGAAACCTTAACCTTAACTATAACATTAGTTCAAGTTTTATTATTCTACCACATCAATTTCATCATCATTGTCATCATTATCATTGTCGCTTCCATCTGCACTGGATGTATCATCACTTGAGTAGCCAGGTGGTTTATGGGAGACATTATTGCTGCAAGATTTTGTGTTTGTCAATGTTTTACACTCAGTAGTTTCATTTAATTGCTTCTCATGGCCACTCTTTAAATTTTCGCGCGTGTGACGCCATTTCATGCGACGATTTTGAAACCAAACCTTCACCTAAAATTATGAATTATTTGAAATGGACATTTTTGTAAGAAAGCCTAATAAACAAACAAGAAAACTAAAATTTGGCTTGGGTTAAATCTTAAGTACCCTCCACATCTACTTACAAACGGTGGGCGTGGCGGGTATATGATTATGTTCTCTAATAGTGTGTGTATTACATATCAGCTTGAAAGTCAAGCTGAATATTGTTTTTTATAAATATTGGGCGTATCTATTATTCGAACACGCCCATTTTTAATACATCTATGGATGGGATAATTACTCTCAACAACATGTAACAAATTTTGGCTTTTGACCACTTTTGCCCAATATCGCCATCTGTGTGCAGAAAGGAATAGTGTCTATATAGAATATCTATTCAATATTTCAAAATTTACGTTAGAAAGTCAACAACAGACAGATGCACGGACATACACTTTGAGAAATTGATGCCAATCTTAGTATATGACATTTTATGTGGAGGGTATAAAAAGCAATCGAACGGGAGAAAACTCCTCAAGATGTAAGAACCGTGTTGACCGTACCATTCCATTCAAAAAACTTTTTTTTTTTAAACAGACGCTCACTTCCGTAGGAATTGAATATAAGTTCTCGCGTGTTAGACCGAATGTGTTATACATTCGGATAATGTCAAGGGCATTACTTTATTGTAGTATTTTATTAATAATTTCATTAATGATTTATTACCTGAGCATCAGTTAAATTAAGACGGGCAGCTAACTTTCGTCGATCCGGTTTTGTTATATATTTTTGCTGTTGAAATTGTATCTCTAAACCTTTGCGCTGTAAATTGCTAAAAACCGCTCTGGACCAGGAACGTTTTCTCTTGGCGTTGCTTAAGGTTTTAATGCCACCACTATTACTGTTGCAAGCAACGGAATTTCCATTATTCATATTTGTTTCGGTGCTACCTTTAATATTAGCAAGTACTAAACAGGTTTCCGTTGGCACCACCGACGGATCCTGTTGAGATCGCTGATTTGTTGTGTTGGAATTTATTAGAGGTATATCAAAATTGAAATGTGCTTTCATTTGCAGGCGATTCACTGATGTTGGTGCATATGATGCGTACGTGTTTAATTGAGCCGGTGGAGCTATTACGGAAGGCAAATAGTTGTGTGGTTTTGTTGTTGATTGTTTATTTTGAATTGCCTGATAATGTAACCTGAATAGTGATGGTGGAACAGCACTGCAAGGCACTGCAATTAGGTACAACAATTGTGCGAAAATCAGAGATCTTGTAAAGCATCAATATCTACATCGTTCTAGTCAAGTCCATTCGTGGGTCTTAAAAAAGGAGATATTTAAAACTTTGTACAAACACGGTTGGTTGCCGAATACAGGATTTTATTTAAACTGGGCAATATGGTTTGAAGGCCACACCCACAACCGACAAATATCTATCTAGTAGCCGTAAAAATTGTTCTACGAAGTTCAAATTTAATATACATTAAATAAATTATTAGCAAATATATCCATATGGGCGACACGCCCATATATATATATATATATATATATATATATACCAGATAGAACGTGCCTAAAACTTTAAAAAGTATGACGTACTGAGCTAGGGTATATATTTCGATTGTAGTGAAATAAATTGCGATTTAAAAGAAAAGCAAAATTACTACTTTATTTCAACATTGTAACGGTACACCAATGAAAAAAATTGAAGCAGCCGTTCGAAGAACATATTAAAAATCTTGAATCTATTCAAGCAATACAAAAATGTCATGGACATGGACAACCCGCGGTAGTTCCCTTTATACAAATAAGTTTGAGTTTTGTATTTTCTTGAATTATTAAAGGCCATGTTATGAAATTTGGTAGCATGGTTACGCCAGTGGGAATGGAATTTATATTATAAAACATTTTACAATTATGGGCGTGGCTGGTCTATATATATCTAATCGTATTTAAATATAACAACGAAGCAATAATGTTGGGTACCCTAGACTTGGCATTGTCCTAATATAGCCCTTTCTTACTTGTTAATCCATTCATCTAATTTTATAAATGTTTAAATTAAATAGAAAACAAACTGTAACATGACTCGAAACGATTGATGGAATGATTCAAATTTCAAATTTTTAGCCTGATATGTTTATACTTTTACAGAGATATGTAAATGTTGTATAAATGCGATTTTGTTGGCTATTTAATTGACGTGATTGTTGAAGGCGCATTGAAATGAAAATTAGTAAAAGTTTCACCGTAGTTTAGATAATTTTTCGATAGATAATAGAATGAGGCGCCTGGCTGGCAACAATGGATAAAATAAATAAAATAAAATTATAACTGCCTTCAGTCGAATTCTTTAACCCCTTCACGTAGCTGAGAGATTGAAATTGCCTATAATAAGAGTCCTTGTGAACCGGAAAAGATGTTTCCGATAAAATGATTTTGTGATTGATGCCGTGCTGCAGATTTGATTATGTTGCAGAAGCTTTCTGAGTTCATAACCCTTCTCTTAACCAAATGAAAACAATGAAACTTAGTAGAACATTTCCTATAATGTGAGGGAGGATATAACAGGAAATATATTAACTGTGTGTTAAAATGAGGTTATGTTGAAATGAATAATACAATGGGCACACTGTACGTATCCGGACTTGATAGGATTTGATTAGCACATCGATTGATTCGTGGATGTTCCTTTAATGTCATTACAGTGGCATATAGCGAATCACTCAGAGTATCCGTGCCAGCCATCTAATAGATCGTTATTGTGCTAGAAGGGAACATTTAAGCATATTTATGCCAATCATTCGCATCACAGACTAACATGGAATTGCTGTTGCTGCTGTATGTATAATTCTTTATATTTCCTATAGACAAACAATCGCAATCTTGGCAACATACGTTTATGATGGCACCTGTGGTGTTGAAAAGATTTTTTTTCTCCGCATCATTTCTACGCATAAGCAAGGTCTTACTGTGTAGATAATATTAATAATGAACCGCCTAAAAATCTTTGTTGTGCAAGTGCTTGTATGAATATTCGCATAGTAATTCCTCTTCTCCTCTCTCTACCCCTGTCTGTCGTATCCTCTGCCATTCATACTTATGTGCTGGTTTGCTTATTTGGCACCCAGTTGTGGTATTATTGGTGTTTTGTTTGCTATTTGTTTTATTTTATTCATTGTTTCCGATCAGAGGTTATAAGCTTTTACATTTCTCTTCAAACTCAAATACCTGAAGAAGACTATGGACAAACAACAGCGAGTGATGGATTACAACGACTGGTGCTGGCATCTCAGCCATACATTGGATGAAAAGAAAAGAAATGTGCGGCTAGTGTGTAAGAGAGGATCAGCATTATGAAAATTAGACACAAGAATATTCAAAAATATTCACCTTGTGTGCATATCCTTATTGCTAGATTGAAAAAACGAAAAATTTGTAAGAGTTTCGTACCCATATATTTTAATGATCAGGCTTAATTGTCTGTGAAATATTGACGTATCATTAATTTAATCTTAAACCTGTGTGCGCAAGAATCAATATGAGTTTGGACAGTGAGTATAACTGCAAGCAAGTACTTAAATAATATAGCGCTACTATATGGTTTCAATTTTCAATTTCAATTTTCAATTTTGTTAGAACACTGATGTTGGACATTAATTGACTGCTTGAAAAAAACTGGAAATGGAATGGAATTATTTTCAACAAGTATAAGAAAAACTTTTCTTTTATGACGGCGTCCGCCATATTTGATTTAGCATAGCTTATGGCATTCTACTCATCAAGCTCTTTCATTTGAAACCCATATTGATTAACTTTTGAATTTGACATCTTCGGGTGTTGGATTATGTAAAAAGTTACAACACATTCTACTCATCAAGCTGTATTACTTAATAGCTGAACTATATATAATATAGATTATAAAAAACTAGTAGTTCGTTGGGGCGGCCGCCATGTTAAAGTGTATGCTACATTGTGTGGTGCCCAGAAGTAAGGCTTTGAATAAAATTTGAATTTGTTCGGGTATACGAAAAAATTGGAAATATTATTAAAGGAATGTGTAATTTGATAGTTTGTGGCGGCGGCCTTATTTCTTTTAGTACAATTTTCTTTTACTTTTTGTATTCTACTGCGTAAGCCCTTTCATTTGATACCCATATTGACCTAATCGAATTTTTGAAAAAAAAAAATAAAATAAATGGAAAAGTCAGGGGGCTTGAGTTAATCGAGGGTGTATATGCAAGATTTGATCTAAGAACAATTTAGATATTTTACTTGTGAATGTTCACAGAGAAACACATTTATCCGAAATAATTTATCGATATCCAAACATGTACGTATGTGTATGTTTCCTGAAAAATTTGTTTACTGAAAAAATTTTATTCAATATTGTGTGCATTTCACACAATGAGGTAACAATGACGATGGTGATGTCGATAATGACAATGATTACACTATGTATGCATTGCTATTGTTGTTGTTGTTGTTGTTGTTGTAGTATACACCATACATGTAGTGCATTGTGCATTTAGTACAAGACGAGTGAGGCTTTACGTATGTGTGTATGTATGGATGCAGAAGCGAGTGTGTTGCTATTATTATTATTATTACATTGTTTACATCGGGAAAGAGCGATGATATACAAAGTGGGGAAAATCAGTTAAACAGATTATGGCGGAATTGTGGCGGATAACAGAAACCAAATGTTTTGTGTTTATCGTATGTCGGACCAATTAGGCGCTATAAATTTCTTATCGCATTAATAACATTTCATTCGGAGTGAGCCCCACAAAGCTAATAAAATGTTTGATAATAAAACTATTCTACATACACACATGCACGCACACACGCAAGGCTTGAATACCCAAAATCGTTCTTTTTTTTTTTCGAAATCACACACACATGTTTGCGCATTGCACAGTACATCATCATATCGGGGGTTACGTATTAATGAGTAGTCACTTACTTGACCCTTCTTAAACTACAACTGAGCTGAACGTCTGCTCAGTTTATTAATTTGTAACGGTATAACAACTGGTTGCGTTACCTGGCCGGCTTTACACGCTGATGCGCTCGCTCATACATTTTCTTTTGCAAAATTGCTGCCACAGCAGGCTTTCAACTTAATAAACGATAACATTTAAAAACCAATAAAAAGCCGCGATGAACAGCACAACATTTATAAATCGATTTAAGGCCAGAATATTGGAAGCATCATTAAAGTGAACTAACCGTGATACATCACTTTATCAATGATATGTATCAGCTTGATAGTGTAACGAATGGAGGTAAAGTTTTTTTTCTAATATCACGCGTCACCCCACGACACGTGCTGTTGACGTGTATAATTCTACTTTTCTTCTTTATATATTTTGAGCAAATAAAAAAAATGTATCTGACCGATTTTTAGGTATCTTGCCCACATAAAGAAAACATTGAATTTGGTTTCGGTTAAATCTTAAGTACCCTCCCTATTTACAATAGTGGGAGTGGCAGGTATATAGTTACACAGTTAAGTTGCTTTAGGATTTGAGCCTTATAAAGAATATATGTATATAACTTGTGGGTTTTACAAACGTTTGAAACAATGAGTTCACCACTCACCTCTATATGGTACGTAAATAAGCCTTCGGTACTATTGTCTCCGTAGAATTCTTATGACCTGTACTACGTCGATTTCATTCTTCCATACAAAATTTCAACATCTTTAGTTAGAACAGAGCATATAATTGTCTATAGTTGGCACTGTTAAGGTAGATTAAGCTGAAATTTTGTATAAATGTATGTAGTTCTTGTAAAATCGGTTGACAGTCACGCCCACAATAGACATAAATCAGTTTTTCAACCCAGAAAGTTAAGCTACATGGTTTAAATATTTATAATTGAGACCACCATACATGTGCTATAAATGGACAGGATTGGATGACAGGGAAACATAACACGCAATTTTGACTAAGCCACGCCCACATTAAACTTCTTACTAGCTTTACTTTTGTTCTTTTTTTCAGTTCTTCTGACTCGTTGGGTTTGTCCATTTCCCGCACCAAGCTTGTAGCTTGTTTGTAGCTTCAACTACAAACTAAATAATATTTTCTCAGTGTGGCAAAGTGGCGCAGAAACAAGTTTTGATAAATCCATTACAAAAATGTTTAATACAATAATCGAATTTACAAGATTCAATAAATTACAAACGTTTTACATATTTATACAATATACATAAGATTGTTTATTTATTTGCTTGCGTTGAATGCCGAGAAAAAATATTGAAAGGCTTACAATAAATAAATACTTATGCATATGGTGTGTATGAATATTTTTCCAAAAAAATTATCGATAAAAATTTCCAAACACCAATTAAAAAATAAACAAACAAAAAAAAAAGGAAATTGTTTGTTTTTGAAATAATTTTATAAGTTATTCATATACATATACATATACACATATATGTTCTGCTTTCTTTTTATGCTCTGCACCACTGGTGCCGAAGGTTATATTAAGTTTGTGCAGATATTTGAAAATCCTAAACGGCAAATGCCGCATCCACCTTTAATTAATCATATCGATCCATTTAACCATGTCCGTCTGTGTGTCCATGTAACTCTGTGCTCAAGCTACAGCTACGGAACCCTTTTTTGAACTCCTCCTCGTATAACATCTTATTCCAAATAAAATCTCTGTAAGACGAAAATTCATGATTTTTAATATTTCTTAACAAAATTTGGTGGCGAATGGATAATTGGCTCTGTAAAGTTTAGACTCGTTCTGGAAATTTATAGAACCTTTTTCTGGATAACGCATTACAATGATTAAAACTAATCTAATTATAATGGCGTAGGGTATTATATAGCGTATATAACCGTCTATAATATTTTCACTTTAACTAATTGAAATATGCTTAATGAGAAATGTAAAAGTTGGTACAGAAGAGGTTTTGGAAGAAAAGCATTTTGAGGACCTCCAGTTCGATTCCCCCCCACACTGTTTCCCCATTTATACATATTGTAGACGCTATAGAGAAATGTGTATTTAAGCATTTCTGGTATATAACCTTATTATTCAATTTGTTTATTATTTTTTAAGAATCCTACTCTGCATGAACTAAAATCATTGTTTGCTTTGATTTACATCTAAAAATGCCACTTAGTAGCCAAATGCCTCCGGTTTGTTCCTCTTTCGATTCTGCTTATATTTCGATCTCTGATATTTATTTCTGTATATCTATTGTATGTATATATGTGTGGTATATGTATGTATTGAGTAATTGCTGCAATAATAATCTCCCCGGGTAGTAATTGTGATCAAAGTATTTATGGAGTGATGAAAACATTTTGCACATTTTTCAATGAAATGTTCAACTATAAGGAATGATATTATTCATGTAAATGTGTAAACAATTTTTATTATTATTAATCAACAAACCAGAAAGGTTATAGTGAAGCCTAAACTAATATAAAATATTTTGCTTCAATTTAATCGATTTGTGTTAAGGTAGATAAACATTAAATTACACCGATCAACTCTTTTCTCTACAATTTACGCCTAATATTTTTAATGAAATACACATTTTGTAAACATATTAAAGAAATATGAATGAAAAAATGACTTTTCCATCATTTCAGCTTCCTTTTGTATTAATTTGGAAAACAAAGAAACAGACGGACGTATGGACATTAGTCTTTGCATGAAAAAGCTGTTGAATTAGTGTAGAAAAAAATTAATTAATTGTAATTGCGTAATTGTATTAATTGCAGTAGAAAACAATAATAACATAAAAATATTGTTTTCCTTCCTTGCGAGGAATGAGAGGCCCAGATTAATAAAAACGTCCGTACGTCCATTTATTCTTGGTTTTCTAAATTAATTATAAACAAGTAGGAAAACCAAATTTGTCTTAGGCCAAATAAATATCCTCTCTATTTACAATACTGGACATATGATTACGCCCTCCAATAGTATATGCATTACGTATCAGTTTACAAGTCCAGTTTTACCCTCCATCTTATGGGGTGGGTATAACCAGCAATTTCTCTTTACCTAAAAAGTATTAAAACATGAATGCTGATATATATCACAAACAATTAGATTTAAAATTGGAAAAAAAATGTGTGCTAAAATTAAAACGGACGGATGGACAAGGGTTTTTCTTCTTTTATATTAGAACAAAAACCAAAAAAAAAAATTACATTTCCTAATATCTTCAATTTATTATCTTTTATCAATACATTAAGTGTAAATTTCTTATATAAAAATGGACCTTCTTTTGTACGAAAGTTTTTGGAGTAATATTATACGTACTGTCGGAAAGTTTTTATTTGAACATCTGTAAGTCTCACAAAGTCTTACATATACCTACAATCTCTCACGGAAAATATTGTCCTTTTTAATATTTAACATTACAGGTGTGAGGTATACTAAGTACAGTGAATATTATGATGTGCGAGAGACTTAAAATAAACCCATCTTTTATTAAGCCAAACCACCAAGAATGTAACAGTTTACTAAGTTGCTAGGGTAACCATTAAATATTTTGTATTTAAACTAGAATGAATCTTCCTTATATTATTTTCTCGAAAAATAAATCATTCTATAGCCAAGAGACATAATTTATATAAACTAGTACACTCTCAATCAAGTATAATGAAATGTTGTAGAAAGCCTCTAGATACCTCAGAGAATATTTCAGAATAACTAGAGAATTTATTGGACAATTGGGTGTGGCAGGACCTATCAATACATAAGAAAAAAGACAACGCATTTTTGGACCTATTCAAAAGGAGTTTTTCAAGGAATTTCTCGTCAAATGTCTCATTTTATTGGACAATTGAATGGGTAAATATTAAAAACCAAATTGATATAAATGAAATATGGCCCGAAGGTCTACTCAGGTTTATTTCACAGTCTACGCTGTGTGGAATTTCTGTTAAAAGCGCACACTCTCAGTAAAAGTTTCCTGACGCCGTGTATTTGTCCATGATAATTTGTAAATATCATTTAAAGCAAATGGCACCATTTTTAATATCCCTCGCCCTATCAAATTTTTGTCGAAAGATTTGTCTTTCTATCACTCTTTAAAAAAATTATTAATGAAAATTTTTAATTTTCATTTATTCATAGGCAGAATGACAATTTCCAATCAACCAAGTTGAAATATTCAATATTTGTTTTCTCAATTATAAAATGTTTACCGTTTCCATTGTTATTTCCCACCGCCCGTAAAGGTGTTGGCCTTACAATTGTCTTTATATCCATGGGTATCAGAAATCTGGGCGTAGGCTGGTGTTTCCTTAATTCCTCCATACCACGCATATTGTTTATAGAATAAGTAACGAATTTTTCATTTTGCATATGACCTGATGGACTCATCGGTGACAAGCATTGCGCGCAATCGCAACAACGATAATCTATTGAGGTTGACACGTTGCAATTGATGTCTTTACTTGTATTAACATCATTACAATTAAAAATCTGCTCATTGGCAGCAATTCGATTCGTTGTATCACAATTACTTTCACTACTTAATAAGCGATCTACACTAAAAGTTAATTGTAATCGAGTTAAATTCGTTGTATCCCCAGCTTGCTCTATATCACTCAAGGCGCTATTGTCTTTACCTTGAGGTGATAGCTTAATATTCAGGGCTTTCGCGTTAAAGGGAGTAGTGGACGTTTCATTCATGGTTATCGAGTGTAGTAGGAATGCCGGGTCTCTGGCCTTTCATCGTTACTTGATCTTACATCTTTAGATTCACAATAGTCACTTATTATTAAAGCTCTTAAATATATATTTTTTGTTCCGTTCAATAATTAAATATTTTCTCAATGATTTTTCGTGATCTGTTAAAAAAAATTGTTCCGCCTGATTTAACTGATTGATCGTACATACGATTTGTAAGACATCCCACAAACTACTAAAATGGCCCAAAGTGTTGCATACAAACGATGTTCAATTTGTTTTTGTGGTATATCGACAAATTGATACTTGCTGCTATTTAAAAAGAATCCCAAATCAAGAAACTAAACAGTGGAGCAATTGCTTATATTAGTGCACACAATTTTGAGATTTCTACAATTCATATGTTATACGATGGTCTGTGGACATCCATCACCATATGATCGAAACTCAATGGGGCAGTGTGCGTTTGACTTTTGCACTCGGTGGACATATGACAGGACTATGTGCACTCTTTCATTTTAAGCTAACGAAACAATATTTAATAAAAATCATTTTTTTTTCTTCAAGCTTCAACAAGAATCTGGACATATGAACTGCGATCTGAAACGGTGCAAACGGAATAACAAACTTGGTATAGCCTCTTCTTATGTGGAGAGTTTACTAAGTTTATTTTCAACAACAACAACAACAACAACAATCTTAAAGCTTTTTCGACTGTCCAACCAAACTTGACATTTATAATAATATTATTCCACTGTGGGTGAATTATTGGCGGGTCGCGTAGGGTCGAGTTGAAATTCCAGCGGAAAAGTACTTTTCACTTTGTACCACAGGTGGATTTGAACCTGGCTTAACGAACTCGGCTACTCAATGGTGCCGGTTTTCCTGTTTTCAGTTTTTTTATAATACCTTTCTATTTTGAAGTAGCCTCACCCACTGTAATGGGAAAACTGTAAAGTTAATGATCAGTTCGTCTGCACACCAATCGGCATTCAAATCTCAATATAAGCGAATACTCACCCAAAATAAGAGGCGGAGTTATTGATTATTCTCTTGAATTGCTCTCTCCACAGCACAGGAAATATGTATATAAGGGTATGTGTTTTATAAATGTGTTTATTAATAAACTATCCAATAATGAAGAGCAGGACTATTGATCAAAAGATGTCTGTAGTAAAAGAATGGAAACTTACACTCGTTTTCTTATTAAGCCAATATTAAGATATTCAGGCAATTACCAGAGTACGGCGTCTTTTTAATGTTTTGTTGAATTTATAAAAATGGAAAATGTTGTCCTAAGCCAATGTAACGTAATGAGTAGCATTCTATCAAAGTTTCCAGTTGAATAAAACCACACCAATCAATCGCTACACTGAAGAGAAACTTTTACAAGTCAATTTGTCAATTTGCCAATAAGAAGGACAAACACATTATTACCTGTGTGCTGCGCACACAACATCTCATGTAGACCTTAAAAAAAACTTTGCCTTTAACTTGAAATAACTTTGTAACTGATTGGTAAGGAAAACTACGATAAATAGCACAAAAGAAACGAAAAACAAGTAAGAAAACTAAATTTGGTTTTGGCCAAATCTTAAATACTCTCCGCATCTACAACGAGGGCCGTGGCAGATGTATATATATTGCGTTCTCTAATAGTGTATGCATTACATTTTAGCTTGCAATTCGAATTTTATGCTGAGTATGGTTTTTTTTTAAATTGTGGGTGTTTATGTTATCCAACCACGCCCATTTTTGGCACATTTGAAGTTTATGTGTAAATTTTTGTGGCCGATATATACGTTTTTGTTGATTGTTAACCGATTACGCCCATTTTTGACACATCGATGGATGGAATAATTATAGATATGCGTACCAAATTTTAAGTTTCTAAATCAACTTTTGTAGCAGATATAAAGATTTGTTTATCGTTATCTAATCACCCCCATTTTTGTCACATCAATGAACGAATTATTTGTAGATATAAATAAATTTTTGTAGCAGATATATATATTTTTATCAATTGGGGGCGTGGGTCTTGGCCAATTTTGCCCATTTTAAATAGTGATCTGCATGAGTTGTACAAAATTTCAGCTCAATATCTCAAAATTTACGCCCGTGAGAATGATAACAACAGAGACACACCGACGGACATGTGCGGATTGACTCAAATTTTGCTATTGATCAAGAAAACACATACTTGTAGGGTCTCTGACGCCTCCTTTTGAGTGTTGCAAACGGAAGAACAAACTTAGTTTACCCTCATCACCAAGGTGGAGGGTATAATTACAACATTCAAGAAAGAAAGAAAGTTCCAAGAAACACACAATACTCGTTCGGGTGAATTGAAGCTATGATGTAGTTGATATAGCATAAAATGAAGTAGAAAAGTCAGTTTGCAGCAGAACGCCTATTTTGTGTCTTGACTTTTTATTTTATTAATTTTCGAATAACATCAAATTGTTGTTTTTTTTTTCAAATCAATATATTTCGTAAATTATTGTCGGGAAAAAATGCGCTATTTGTATGGAGCGGCTGATGAAAAATTTGTACAAATTGAATTAAATTATGTACGCAAGGTTATAAGTCCACTTTCCAAGTACAAGTTCCATTTAAATACCTTGATAAACGGGAAGACCTATTTCAATAAGAACGACATACCGATAGTTTACAAATGCTCACCAGATACGTTACTAAATATGTGCGCCAAAGTCGTGGACGCCTTTCCATTGTCATCAGTCTACAAATGGGATATTGACAACATATGCCATTGGCTACGGAAATATGGTTATCCACAATATCAGGTAAGTACGCACAGAATTAAATTTCGATTGCCAAAGAAAGACCTGTCTTCTATTAGACACATCTGGTTTACAATGTACGCCATGAAATATTATGAAGCTACTGAAGAGGAAAATATTGAGTCGCTTTTATTGTAATGGGATATATGACCTGTTTGTATTGTAAAAATGGAGAAAAAACCAAGTGAAAGTGGCCCCTAAAACACTAACTTGCACAATTACTTCTATAATTAGTTGCGCTGTCTGGGTAAATGCGAATCATTCTCATAGAAAAGTCAATTTGTAAAATATCGTTGTAGGGAAAAGGTTTCTAAAAATGGTACGATTAGGCTTTAAATTGGTACAATCAATTATTAATTTAATTAATTATTCTTCACCAAATTTAGTAAAAAATATTTTAAAAATTGCAAATTTTCGTCATATAAAAAGTTATTTAAAAACAGAGCATGAGATGGAGAGGAGTCGTAAAAATGGAACTATCAATTGTTTTTTCAAGAAAAATGCAATATACTTACGTATAAATACCCAGTTAGGGTCTATACTAAGTTTGTCAGTCCATTCGCTATATTCAGAAAGAAGTGTCCGTGTATGTCCATGTATCCGTAAGTTTGTTGTGGCCATTATTACAGTCGCAAATTTTGATATTATTTGAGCTGAAATTTTACACGCGGATTGCTATTTAAATTAGGAAAAATCGCTCAAGAGCCACTTTGCCCACAATCGACAAAAATGTATTTATCTGTCCCCTAAAGTGAACCGAATTCCGCTTAAACTATACTTGTAAGTTAATACATAATTTTACATTAAAAGAGGGCCAATTATGTACCAACCATGCCCACCGTTTGTATGTATATGTGTCTCCACTAGTTTTCCATCCATTCACTGAATGATTCAAATTTATATTTCTTTGTAATGAAATTTAATTCAACTCCTTTTTTTTGTTTTTGTAGAATACATTCCGCAAGAATATGATAAATGGTCGCACTCTACTACTGCTGGATGCATCCGCTTTGTCAGCCATGAACATTAGAGATTTCGAACACATTCGTCACATTGCCTACGGCATACGAAGTCTTTTCTACTTTGAAATGACAAAATTCGGACGCAGCATATCTTTGGCTCCGGACTTTCACTTGGAACTGTACAAACTGTTACGCATTAAGACAGGCGCCAAATATGAGGAGGTACGGCGAACCGATTTGTGGCGTCGCATGCAACTCCTACGTCCGAAATCACCGAACTACCGTCACTGGGAGTTGCTGGAGCGTTGGATGTGTATGGTTAAGGATCCCAAGCAATATGATATTATTGGCGGCACCAAGCGCTACAATTTATATAAATGCACCGGAAAAGCAATGGCTGCACCGACGCCTCCGAAACGAATGCAACGTTGCTACTGTCTGCCACCATGTCAGTGCTATTGGAGTGATTTGGATGTTCGACCGCCGTGGCGTTTTAAGTGTTTGCCGCATTTGAAGCCGGATAATGAGTATCTGTTGGAGTGCCAGGGTTGTCTGCCGCCCTGTACCTGTCTGTGGGCACCCAAAAAGTTCATAACACATCGTGTGCTGACATGTTTGCGGCAAGCCTTTCCGCAAAAGTACGGCTCCCCGCACATGCACAAAAAAGTCTCGCCCACTTCCCGGTTGCACATGTATCGTTTGTCTATCTTTTAAATTGAACCAAGATTCCAGGGTACACACTCGAACGGTCATATACACTCACACACACACACATACATACATGTACGTAAATACAAAATATGAAAAATTTTCGATTATTAATTCTACTCTAAGACACTTGATCCTTATCAGACAAAATGCAAACGCACACGCATACGTAAAAGCCAATTAGCGTATACACGTATGAGGCCACACTGTATACATACGACCACAGAATGCATACTTTTACACATTAAATGTGTTTAAAGTATAATCTTCATGTTGCATATTATCTGATTTGTGTCGTGTCGTGTTGTGTTGTGTGTCGAATCGAGTCGAATCGATGATCATCATTTGCTTGTTTTCCCGCCATGAGATTGTCATCATTATAGTAGTTGCTTATATTATGATTCTTATTATTTTTGTTGTTGTTTGTTATTATTGTGGTTGCTATTGCTGTCGTCGTCGTTCTCGTTGTCGTCATATTCCTTTTGCATTACTGTGGTCAATATTATGACATGTCGCGTATATATGTGTATGTATGAGTGTGTGTGTGTGTGTGTTTCATTTTTATTTTTGTTTTTTGCGGACATAAAAGAGAAAACTTCAATAATGTAATTCCACTTCCTACTATAATAAAATCAAATATACACACTCGCACACTAGCACGCTAAATACTTGGGTTATAAAATAGGTGAACATGGGCACGCTCAATTATGAATCTATTGTACACCGTACACATACACGATCAACTACATGCACAACACATAATTGTACGTTCGTTTGCAATCGTTGCCTAGATTTGGAACGATTTGCGTTCGCTGTGTTCCCTGAGAGATCACGTGTTAAAATTGAATGAATGTCCACAAATAAAAAACAAAACAAAACAAAAAAAATACAAGGCACATTTAGTTATATGTGGTTTAAGGCAAATCTTAAATACCCTTACGTGACCGTTGCAGGACTTTGATTATGCCGCCTCATCAGAGTGTGTATCACTTAACAACTTTCACGACAAGTTATGTGTTAAATAAATATTTTTATATAAGTTGTGGGCGTATTTGACTCCGCCCATTTTTTGTCTTATTGATACATGTGCTAATTATAAATATATTTACGAAATTTCATTTTCAAAATGTTATTTTTTTTTTTTTATTGTGATCGATTTTTGTTTGATTGTGTTAACTGAGGGCGTGGCAGATAGTCGATTATAATGCTTGTTGCAGTATGGCTTAAGTATTATTATTACAATTCTATATTTTTTGTAAATTATGTAAAAATTTTATTAAACCCCGCCCACTTTTTTTCATCTTTTTGATGAACCGGCTAATTATAAATATGTGTTGAATATCAACTTTATAACGCAAAATTTACGGCTGATACATTTTGTTGATTGTGGGCATGGCTGCTCAACAGTTTAGCTTAATTTAAATCTAAACTAAAAATGTTTGTGAGAAAGTTTTGTTGAATATCTCAATTTTTGCAATCGGGAGATTATCAATAACAGACATGACACAGAACGCTTCAGTTTTTCTGGCGCCTTCTGGTGGATATTGCAAATGAAATAATAAACTTAGTATACCCTCCACCTCATGTGGAGAGTGTAAAAGAAAAACACAAGAATTGTACAAAATCTCATATGCGATGTCCTGCTGTTTTCTGTGAGAGACCATACGTGTGGTCGTTGTACTCAAGATTTTCATTGGTAAGCGCAGCAGCTATGTCGCTGTTGAATGTGTGTGATTGTGTGAACAGCCTATTTGTTTATACTTTTTTTTAAGCGTTTTGATTCCACTCTGCGAACAACGCTCAACTGCACAACCTCTACTACCACCACATACTACCTCCTCCTGTCCAATGTATTGGCGTGTGTGTGCGCGCGCCTGCATTTGTGTTTAGTAAATTATCACTCGCATTCTCATAAATTAGATACATATACTCCACCAACATACTCTTTCCAGAGCACACGCGTGCACACAATATTTGATATTTGATGCCATGTGCTGCAATGCAACTTAAACTTTAGCCATGTGTTAATAGCATACACATAGCATGTGTGTGGGGTGATGTGGCGATGGAAACAAATTTCGCTCAGTTGTTACTGCTTTACTGAATACGTGTGTGTGTGTGTGTGTGTGTGCGTGTGTATGTCTTTTTTTTTTTAAGTGCAAGATATTTTCGCAGGCATGCACGTAAATTCATTGATCTTTGCATGTTTGTTCGTCATTATTGACACATTCTACTCTGGTTTGGCTATTGGCGTTGCCATTATTATTGTGTTTCTTTTTTACACCAACACACACACACACACACACACACATTCTCATTTACAACATATTACATTTTTACACGCTTGTCGTGATTTTATAAGAATTATTTATGAATTTTATTCATTTATAGTGTATACATATATATGCAGATGGGTGGGTGGGTGTGTGTGTGAGTAATAACATTTATAAATCATAGAATTGTATGCATTTTCACGGAAATTTAAATGTTTCAAACTGTGTTCTCAAATCTATGACACCCTTTTGATTATTGGCTATCTGGCATACATACATGCGTATGTACATATATACGGCACTTGGGCCAATATATGCTACACCTACTTTACCACATGAAGTGTAGTCTGTATGTTTTAAGAAACATTTATATGGTCACGTACACGCCCACATTTAACACTAAATACCATTTTCAAAGGGAAGTGTAACAAATTTGTGGAAATTTGTAAAAATATTATCAGTTTTTCTATTGTGTTGTAATTAATTGTCAAACTGACATAACTGGCTGCGTTACAACAACACACTCACGTTTATATGTATGTACGTAGACATTATTATATGAGATCAATTGTGAATAATAGTGTTGTTATCAAACAACATATACAACAACATTTCTTAGTGAACTATGGGTGTGGGTATGGCACAAATACAATGCCGCCCTCTTTTAATCACAATACTTTAAACGATTACAACGACAAAAGTCGGTATCAATTAATAGGTAGTGTTTTGGTAATTTGTGGGCGTGTCCATTATTCGCACAACACCAACCATTTTCTATTACATCGTATCTCAACTTTGTACATTTTTTGTTGCTGTAAGATGAGTTGAGGGCGTGGCTTCTAGCCGATTTTGCCCATATTAAATGAATACGTTCTTAAAATGATTCATTTCTAAATAAAGATGAAATCCTTTACAATGTTTACGAGCTTGTTGGGCTGTTTGGCTTCAAAAAAAAAAAAAAAGCTGCAGTAAAACAAATTCGGCCAAACAACAGCACTGTCCTTATTAAAAAGCCGTATTGTGTGTGTAGAGGTTTATCGCGTTCATAATTTGTGATATTGTTTCATAAATTAAGGCATGATACTACATACAACATACAACAACAACAAATGAACAAACTTGAGTAATTTATATAAAATCCTTTATTCGCGCATACATCAGTCGCATAAAAACTTGTAACTTATAAATTACGATTATGTGAATACAAATACATGCTATAGTAGATAAATATTAAAAATTTACTGAAGCTAAGGGAGGTATATTTACATTGTCATATTATTTGAAATGAAACGTAAAGAAATCAAACCGAAATAAATGCAAATAAATTTGGTTTTACAGTTATTTTCTTGAATTTGATAAATGAATACGTTTGCCTGCCGGTGTGCCCTCATATATCATCTTCATATATTCCCAAAAACAACAATTGACGGACAATAATGTCCGTCTGTCCGTGTGTTTTTCAATTTGGGAAACTGTCGCAAAAGTTGCGATATGCAATACATTGCCATTTAAAAGGGGCCGGCATGCCCATATTATAAAACATCTTTCACGTTCACAAAAATTGAGTAAATTTTGTAAAAATCGTTTTCATTGATGTTATAAAAATGGACCCAGTTCAATAAAAGACACGCCCACAGTTTGTAATAATACTTGAACTTGGACTTTTTCAGTGAAATACCACATTCTTGCACATATGTGCGTTACTTATGAAAAATGTTATAAAAAAGGCGCATGCCACTCCCAAGTTTAACTAACACACACGTGCAGAATATGCAAGATTTCGTCTAGACCGTATACAGCCTCCTTATTTATACGAATATATGATCATTTGATTGTCAAATGAACAACTGATTGTGAGCTAAATTTATGCAGTGAACTTACCATTCATGCATGCATTCAAACAAAATATGTTGGGGCTAGTGCTGTTGCGTATTGGTAAAATGTGCAGCAGTGCCGAAAGATGCGAATAAAAATTTCAGATTTACAAAACATGCGATAATTTTATGGCTGATCGAAACGTAAGTTGTTATTGTAATTATTTACGATTAAAATCAGCGCAAGAATTCAATTCGAGGCTACCCATGGAGGCACACACACGCAGACACACACACAGAACACATTATAACCATATAGACACTTGTTCGGTGCGTTGTGTTAGTTTACTGCTAAAATTCGCAAATTTATTGATTGTACAGGCAATATGGCTGGCTATGTGATTATGCTAAGGTGTCGTTATGCATATGATGCCACCAAATATCACAATCACATATAAAATGACATGAAAGGTTAATTTGTCGATTGCCGTATAAATGTCGACGGGGGCACCACGTTAAAGACGATTTGTGTACAGAAAGTATATTAAGTTGGTGAGAGGGGTGGGCACCTCTTTTTTGTCAATTTTCTGGGATCAGCTTGATTTTCCAAAAAACATTCAAATCTCAATCTCTCAAGTCTGCATTAGATAAAAATTCATATTCCCGTACTTTTATGCTTAAAATATTGAAAGTGGTTCCAGGCAATTTTTCATACATAGCGATTTGGACATTTCAATAATCATATTCTTCATAGATCTTCAAATTGTGATGTTTTTTGGAAAAGTAGATTAAGATCATTTTTAACATATGTGGTAGCTTTCTGGTGTGCCATCCCTATGTGTGATGCGTAGTAATGGTTGAATTTCACAATATTAAATACAAGAATATAATATTATAAGGATGAAGTAAAAAAAAAAGGATAGCTGAGATTGAAACTTAAGCATTCTACATATCTGTACACGCCAATGGGCGTGTCAGATATCTGATTACACCCCTCAATAGTATTACACATCATCTTACAAGTTTACTGATGCGCCAAATACGATTTTCTTGCGATAAGTTATGGGCGTGTCTGTTATGTGACCCCGCCCATTTTGCAACATTATAAATATGACTAAAAATTTTAACTTAAAAGCTAAATTTTTGTAACTGATATATAGAATTTTGTGTATAGTGGGCGTGGCTGTCAATATAAATAGAAATGAAAACTGCTTTAAAAAAATTCAGTTTTATGTCTCAATTTTTGTTATTGTAAGAATAATAACACATAAAAATATGGACGGATATGGCTGGATCGGTTGAGCTTTTATTTTTTGTAGAGCCTGTAGCGCCTTTGTTGTTTTTTATTTTAGATCGGCCTTCAGCAGTTGTCTTCTATAAGAAGAAAGCACCCCTTCATCCCATTATTACACAACCGAATAACAAATTTAATTTACCCTTACCAGAATCCCGAGGAATATGGCAAATATATTATTATTATTTTTTTTTTTTTTTTCATTTTTTTTTTTTCTGATTTTAATGCAATAAACGTTATTTGATATGAAAATGTATATAAAGCGGTATGATATACAAATGGTTGCATATAAACGTAAATAATATTCTATTGTGTATAGCAGTGTATGTAGCAAAAGCCGTTTCAACACACACACACACAATAAGAAAATAAATCGTTAAATTATGTTAAAAAAATATAAAAATAAAAGTAAAAATGAAAACAAAATTCAAAGCAACGCTACATAACATACAAAATATTGTAAATAAATAATAAAAAAAAAAAATTTGTGCACAAGTTCTCAGTAGGTGTCACATTCAATTATCATTTTAGTACGTGCGTATCTCTGTGACTCTTTTAAATCTTTCTAAAGATGTTTAAATTTCATTTCATCGCCACAACACTCTATACCTAGAAAATTTTATAAGTGATGCATAAACTCTTTTCCGATAACATATTAAGATAACAGTTAAACTACAAGGAAATAATACAAAAAGCTAACAGTGTTTAGTGTCTATTTTTATGCTCTCTACATAAGATGGTGACTATACTAAGTTTGTCATTTCATTTGCAACAAAACATATATATTTTTAAAGAAAAAATTTCACCAAAAACTCACTCGATTTAGACATATAGCTACGTATGTCTGTATCTAATATTGGGATTCAATTTTGTCAACTGCCACGCCCACAATTGAACACAAATCTAAACGTTGAACTATCAACAATTAAAATTTAGTAGATATAAATGTGTCAGGCATCGATGTGCCAAAAGTGGGCGTGATTAAATAACAGATACCCCAACAATGTACAACTCCGTACACTACTCGACTTGTAAATTTATACGTAACATATGCACCATTAAGGGCCTTAACCATGTTGCTACTCACCCCCACCGTTTCCATGTATCATAGATGTGAAGAGTATTTAAGATTTGGCCTAAGCCACAATTAACTTTCTTATTTGTTTTATGATTTTTAAGACAGTTTTGTCTCAAGCCATATATGAGGATGTTTTTTTTTTTACTCGTTTTTATCTTAATGACGTTAAGAGGTAGAAAATCAACGAGTTAATATCAACTAAATGGATCATTAAGTGTTTTTTTCATATTATTTGTTTGCTCCCTACTGTGATATGACTGAATCTAACTGAGAGCAATAACCATTATGTCCACATAATAATTTATACCCAAAGAATGGAACATTCATATAAAAAATAACAGACTATTAAACCACCGAATAATGTATTTAATCGAATGATTAGCAAGCCATTAATCATAAGTTATAGCTAACCAGTGGAAGTGGTTCTAAAGAAGAACAATATATAAATGAAACTAGAAGTATTAGGAAAGTGATTCAAGTCAAAATTAATTAAAATATTATACGAATTATTTTACGGATAGGTAGAGGTATTCTTTTGATTAGTCGAATTAATGGGTAATTGATGAGATTGATTTATTAATCAATGTGTGAAGTTCTCTATTAGGTTGCTATATATCTCGCGCTTTCTGGCCTAAACTAAAGCGCAATCGAAGTAAGAACTTACTGAGAGTCTCAGAAAAAAATCGATCTTTAGGGTCGTCGCAGTCTTTATGGAGGTCAGAGTCTTATAGGTACGGCATCTCTTACAATGGTTTCTGTAGAGATGAAGTGGAAAGGAATGAGGCTTCGAATATACAATAAAGTACATATCTAACACTTCTTTATTCTTCTGCTCACAAAACTTGCAATATCGATTACGTACATGACAGTAGTATTGAGAGTCTCTGTTTACTGATTTAAACTGGTCAAACGACACTCCCACAGTGCAATTAGAATTAATAAGAAAATGAACATTTTTCGACTTAAGGCTAAACAACAATTTAATTGCAAATGCCACACCCATATTAAATTATACCGATCGTTTCAGAATCAAAATCTGAATCGTTTTAATCGTGTCCATCTAACCGTCTCTCTGTCCACGCAAGTTTTGTGCATTTTTGGAGATATTTCGATGAAATTTGATACAAGGACATGTATTGACCCAAAGAGAAACCTTTTTGAAGATCATAACATTTTTAGAACCCCTTCCCATATAATGATATTTCACGAAGTAACTTATGCAGCAGAGTCTTGCGTATACAGACCCAACCAAAGTAATTGTAGCATAATTTAAGGAGCTAAGTGATGTAAAGTATTAAATGGTCGGCCTTAACCGCCTATAACATATTCACTTGTTCACTTCCTCCTTCTTTTCTTTGCATATCCGTCCGTATGATAACCATCCTCGCGGTAGTAAAAATTTATTTTGCTATAAAATTTAGTAGAAAAAAAGTTAATTCTTTACTTGCACAGCCTTTGAATATATATATACGTTCGAACATGAACTCGTACCTGTATATTCGTGTGCCTCAATTCCTATTTACGGTTACAATCTCTACACTTTTAAACATGCAGAGACATGTACACATATTGTGCTGTATACGGATAACAAATAACACGGTACAGCATGCATTCACAAGTACATATATGCCCTCATTTAGTACGGCTTGCTTGTAATCCTGAAAATAAATACATACCCCAAGCATACCTACATACATATATACCAAGTAGATATTTTGGTTTCATCTTTTAACGGTTCTTTTATCCCTTCTCATATAACACTGCAGCTACATTTTCTAATTAGTGGCATTCTCAGTAACCAGCAGTTTGTAGAGTTCTTTTGTTTTATTTTTATTTTGTTTCGTTGTTGTTTGTACAACATATAACGCCTGGGTAAATTTTACGCTAATACAGTTACAAGCATGCCGTGTAAGCAATTAAGAAGATTTTGAAATAATTTAGCAGCCATTTGCGATGTGTGAAATAATTGACTTTATTTATTCATTATTAAAATGCTTAGAGTTAGGAGAGGAATGGGGTAAATGATTAAATGTAACAAACGCTTTACACGCGCTTACACACTTTTACGTATAATAGATTATTTAGTTGAAAGACTTCAGCATTCCAACAGAGGTTGCTTAAGTGAACAATTGAAAAAATATAAAAACACTTTGGCCAAATTTTAACTGTAGGCGTGGCAGATACCTAATTGTGCCTTCCACTAGTTTACGTTCTCCCCTGTTTGTTATAATTCAATGGATACATACGTACTTCATATTAACTTCATTATTCAAGTTTTATGCTCAATAAAATTAGTTTTTGTCGAATGTAGGTGTGGCTCCCAATCAATTTTGCTCCTTGTAAACAGGAATTTTTTCACATTGACTTTTAAAATATCTGCCTCAAATTTCAATTTATGATGAAAATAAGGAACACGCCCACAATTAATAAAAACTTTACTTTTATAATTTAGAAAAAAACAAGGATAATATTGAAAAGTTGTATCAAAAGATCATTATATGGACAAAATCGAAAATTTTTCATATTTTTAAATGAAGCTCGATTCATGAATTGCACTTATTATCAGACTCAATCATGCCAAGTTTGAGTAAAATCGGAAAATTGTTTACTATTTTTGTAAATTATTTGCAAAATCAAATTTTTTCACATATTTGAAAATTGATCGGACGAATTCAATAGTGTAAATTTGAGCTTGATAGGAGTGCAAGTTAAGGAAACGTGGCCCCTTTTGCTTAATATTTTCGAAAAATTTTATCAATCTTCGCTCAAGTTTTTAAAAAATAATTTTACGCATTGTTTACAATTGTTTTTACCGCGTTTTAACGCAGATTCGAGTATATTCATATTTCAACTCAACATTCATTCATAAAATGGAAATTGTTCTGCTTCGGCGCATACCATAAACAACTCAATGGTGAGTGTGTTTTGTTTAAATCAAAACGGAATTTCATGTGTATGTGACACTAAATTATCTCAATCGTAATATTTACAAACAATCCAAAATTCAGTCATCCGCTAGATACGGTTGCGAAAGGTGGCTCTTTGTCTGTTGTGAATAATTCATAAGCAACACGTGTTGTTAGTATGATTGCGTTGTATTATTAATTAAAAAAAAAAAAACAACAACAAATTGTTGATTGAATGGAAGATGATTTTAAAATATTTCATTAAATTGAAAAACAAGTGCAAGCCAACCTTGAAATGTTTTACACCTAAATGTGGTATGTTACACGAAAATATAGAAAGGATTAAATTACTAACGTTTCCAATTGCACACACATACGCAGAGATGCCGGGGACTACATGTATCATGTGCATTAGTTTAGTATTTTGTACACGTGCATTTAATTGAATGGATTGTCGTGTATTGTGTATCGTGTATTATATTGCATTGTATTGTATGCGAGAGTAAGGTGCAAATGCACTTACACGCATACACACAAACATTTATTGAAATGTATTATGTTAATGTAAAGGCAAGAATGTGTGTTGTTATGATGTACGGTGTGTGTGTGTGTGTGTGAGTAAACAACAAGTAAGGAAACTAAATTCGGCTTAGGCCGAACCTTAAACACCCTCCACCGTAATATACAACATGTGGACATGACAGTTACCTCATTAAGCATTTTAATAATGCATGTTTTTCATATTAACTTATAAGTCGTATTATACATCAAATGATGTTTTTCATAAATTATGGGCGTGTCTTTTATCCAACTATGCCTACTTTAGATGGGCTAATTATAAATATTTGTGACAAATTGCAGCTTAATAGGACAAAACCGTGGCAGACAAATAAAATTATGTCGTTTATGGGCGTGGCTCTAGACCGATTTTGTTCATTCATAGCGATCTGTGTGCAGTAACTTATACTAGGCTCTATATAAAATTTCAGCTCAATATCTCAAATTTTACAAATAAAAATTTTATAGTCGGTTAAAAGACCGACTATTTAATACTTTACATTACTTAACTCCTTAAATTATACTACAAATAGTTTGGTTGAATCTGTATACGGAAGGCTCTGCTGCATAAGTTACTTCGTGAAATATCATTATATGGAAAGGATTTCTAAAAATGGTCTGATCGGGTCCAATTTCGTCACATCCAAATATTAAGTCAATTAAGTACTATTTATCCATTTTTGTCACAAAATATTAAGAATTGTGAATTTTTGCCATATAAAGACTTCAATTTTAATAAGACCTTATATGTGAACCAATGCGGTCTATTTTTAATAGGATTCCCCTTTGGGTTAATATATGTTCTTGTACCAAATTTTATCGAAATTTCATGCGACCTAGAGCTTGCGCACAAATTTACATGGACAGACGGACATGGTTAAAACGATTCAGATCGATTTTGCTTCTGAATCGATCGATATGATTGAATACCCTTTGCCACAAGTGGTGCAGGGTATAAAAATCGCAGGAATGTTAAAAACAGACAGACACACGGACATACATGTCTAGATTGACTTGGAATTTGATGCTAATCAAAAATGTATATACTTTGCAGACGGAATGGTAAAGTTAGTATACTCTCGTTACTAAGGTAGAGGGTATAATAAATTCCAATTACATGTATAAAGGTACGCCAGTATATATATATATGTGTGTAAGGGTGTATGTAAGTGTTTGTCGTTAAATGAATACTTAATACGAAACCAATCTTTTGTATTATCAACAATTGTCAATTGTGTGCTTGTTTGAAGATTCCATCTCATTTCAGTGTGAGAGAAAGACAAATTCCTCACGAAACTAATCTAATAAAAGCTAATGAAACTAATTATTCTAAACAAATGATAAATATTTTAACAAATGCATTTAGAGACAATGTATCTTATTAACTGTCTGCACATTTTGCTTCTATTTCGGGCAACACTGGCAACAGGTAAGTTCCATTTCCATCAATTTACATAAATGTACAAATAGATAGGATTTATACAACCATTCCCGCATATTTCAAAACTAAGGCATTAATTAGTAGCAACATATAAATTATTTAGGGTTCAGAGTCATTTGCTGGTGCTTTCACTAAACTACTCTATCTCATCTCCTTTATGTATGATGAAGATAATGTCAAGCTGTCAATGCTTAAAATATGTGAAGTAACTGCATCAAAAGGCCAAAAGTCTTATCGTACAACATGTAAAATTATTAACAATTTAAACACCATACAAACGAACATGATTCATTATAATGGGTAGAAATTTAACAAGCGTTACACGTAAAATCAAAATATGTTAATATCTTCACATAATTTTAATAAATTAATTAAGGCCTGTTAACTATGAAAATTTAAGGTCATTAAGCATTTTATACTTATCACCTTCAGGTTAGGGAATTATATACTTTGTCAAACCCTTCGCATATTAGGAGACTGCAAATTGATGCATATAGCGAAGCTGCTCTTACTCGATTTAAACTTACAAATAAACACTTAGAAAAAAAACAGAATGGATTCGTATAAAATTCGGAAAAACTTGAAGTCAATTCCTAGTAACTGAACTAGTTATACTCTCCACCCAGAAGTAGATGCCAAAGACCCTACAAAGTATATACATTCTTGATCAGTGTCAAAAACTGAGTCGATCTACATAGACATGTATGTCCGTGTGTCCGTCTAAAAAATTATATAATACATCCAGAATTTTTTTTAAATAGGAACTGCTTTCATAGTATTAACGAAATAATTGTTGTAAGATGAATCTATATGCCAACTGTGAAGTTGATGCAAATAAAATTCAAAGTAAAAATTTAATCAATTAAGAGTACCTGCTCTAATTTCGGAGCATTTTTTCATATACTACTTCTCTGTGCCAACTTTGGATTAAATTCGGAATTAAATTTAATTCTAAATTAGTTATGGATGTTAACCTAAACTAACTGAATTATTTTCTAAAAAGACTACTTCGAATTATTTCGGCATAAATTTGGTGAATTCGGAATTAATTAGAAGTTGTAAATTAGCAAAATAAATTGCCTATAATTATAGTGTTCATATACAACCACTTGTGGCAATTTATGTGTATTAAATTTATTCGAATGTCCGTCTGTCTGTCTGTATATGTGAATATGTACTCAAGTTACAAGTCGCATTTTTAAAGATATTTCGATGAAATGTGATACAAAAATATGTATTGTATTGTATTGGCTTAAAAAGGAACCCTATTGAAAATAGACCGCGCGGTTCGGATCACTTTTAAAACCTCTTCCCATATAAGATCCTGTTGTAATGGAAATTTTTTCACAATTCTTAATATATTTGTATAAAAATTGGGGAATATGATAGTTAATCAGCCTAATATTTAGCTGTGTCAAATTTGGATCCAATCGGACTATTTTTAGAATCTTTTCCCATATAATGATATTTCATGAAGTGATTTGTATGGCAATACCTCTTGTTTACTAAACTAATTAAAGCATAATTTAAGAAGCTAAGTAATGTTGGATACAAAAATGGTCGGACTTGACCCCGACTATAACATTTTTTCTCTTGTTTATCATACAAATCGAATAAAACTGATTTCAAAATTTCTTTTCTGAATTGATTTATCCATGTCCGTCTATAGTTTTAAATTTGTGCTTAAACTATAGAGAACAGTTTTTAAGATATTTTGATGAAATTTAATGCAAAACAACAATTTTGGCCCCTAAATGAAACTCTATTAAAAATGCATCGAAATGGGTGATTTTTAGAATCCCTTGCCATATAAATGCCTACAACAAGAAAGATATCTCTATATTGCGCAAATCAATTCTTAATATGTTAAAGAGGAGGAGTTGTATGATACGGATACGTATCAAATTAATGTGAGTGTGAAACCATTTTTTGAACTCATTCCCTTGTAACACTTTTTAGTATAACTTTGTGTCTGCAGTGCTAATAAATTTTAAGAATAAGTTTTGTAAGTTATGGACGTGACAGATATTTATTTCCGCCCTCTTAATATGACACTTTTTAAGAATATACTGACTCTAGAGCGTGACTGCGTTTCGTTTAAATATCAAATAACAATATCTTCCTAATCAGTCTAAACATTTAAATAGATAAAATAGCCTAATCGCAAAAGTTTTGTAAACTTATTACAATGAAATCTATTGACATTTACTAAAAATGCAAAAGCAAGAGCAAGAGCGAACAGTACAGATTGTTAGGCGCACATATGTGTGAATATTTGTAGGCATATGTTATGTAATAGAAAGGAAACTTACATTGTAATGGTATTGTCTCAATTTCATATCCACACGATCCATGTGTACAGCGCCCATAGAATTATTGTTCCTAATTAATAGTCAAGAAACTGGATATCACCAGCAGCTAAGCAGGAATCTTCAAAAGGATTTAAACAAACAATCACTTGCTCTGCTGCCTCAATATCATATCAACGTGCATATACTTAATGAAATATTCAACAATGATATAGATGATAACAGCAACAACAACACAAGTTATACTATTCCAAATAAATGCCTCCCCAGAGAATGGACAATACTGTACGCTCTGCCGCAACTGATATCAAGTCGAACGAAACTAATCAACGACAACACCAGATGGATTATCATCTGCGAAGACACTACAATTGTTCATGTGGGCAAACTTGTACAACAATTGCACAAAGAAAATCATGCACAGGTATGGTAATGCACTTCACTTATCTACATCCCTACTCTCCCCGTGTCCCCTTGGGCACCAATGTTTCGGACACAATGAAATAATACTTAACCAATATTGTTTGTTGCACACGTTTGCTAATATGCAAAATTATTTATGCAGCCTTTATATTTGGGGCACGCCCTACGTGATCGGGAACCCACCATTATACATCATTTTGCTTATTTTGAAAATCCTGCATGGTTTCCATATCCGCTGCTGCCGGCTGGCGTTGTATTTAGTCTACCGTTGTTCAAAGGGTAAGTTGACATGTGCATATGCATTGTTTTTTACATCCTCCACACCATGCTGATGGATGCTACACTTGGTTTGTTATTCCATTTGCAATGTCCAAACGCAGGCCATATTGTATATTTTTGATCAACATTGAAATCTTCATCTTCACTTTAAAATGTCCGTCCGGATGACCGGATTGTACCTATGCATTAGAAACCTCACAATGGAAAATTTTCAGATATCAAGAAAAAGGACAGACATTTTCAGCTTTTGCAAGCGACTAACAGCCGTTAGCCGTTAACCGTTAGAGATCAATTTTTTCATATAAAGGGCATCTGGGATTTGGTCTGAGCCGATTTTAGTTCATTTTTTACTTTATTTTTTATATAAAAAATTTATGTGTAATAAACAACTAATAACAAAACCAACAACAACAATAACTTTGCGACAAGAAAAACCTTTTTTGTTTTTGTTTTTTTTTTTCTTTTTATTTTTGTTTTCAGTTTTGTTTTTTGTTGCATTAGCAGTAAAGTGAAAAATATGTTTGCCACAGTTGTAATAAATTACATCAAGGCGACACATGCTAATACACATTAATACATGCACGCACACTTACGCAAAATCTCGCTAAATGTAATATTTATGATTTATGTAAACGTCTGTACACTTACATACCGACATGCATGCACATTTCTTCTATTAATGGAAAATGGAAAATTCTATTTACAGCATTGCTGACACGGTTACCGCCCAACGTAAGCGACACAATAGGAAACGAATTAAAATAAGTTCAGAGTTTAGCATTGACGCCTCACATGAAATGGCTCGTTTCATTTTTGATAATGTGCAAATAAGACCAACAACAACAACAACAATAGCAAGAACAAAAGCTACACCTACACCATCTACATTATCCACGTTTGCTGCACCTGAAGCGTTAATCTTACCTGTCAACTCCGCGCATATAACAACAGCTTCTGACTCAGATAAAGCTGTTGCCACAAATTTTAATAACGACGGTGACGAAAATGTAATGAGATGGGAGAAAATAATTATGAGGAAAGCCTCTTACATTTGCCCTGAAGTCAGTTGGGATGCAACAGCAACAGCCACCGCCACCATTAACAAAGAATGCGTTATGCATGCTCGACCAACTTCAGGTGCCAAGCAGTGTGTAAGTATGTATGTGCAGGTGTGTGTGTATATGTGTATTTGTATTTGATGCTATAGAATACCAAGCAAAATATTTGTATATAAAGAAAAATCATTCTATACAGATGATGAATATGAGAGAGCAAGGCCGTACACAAAAAGGATAAAGGATGATTGTTTGTTTTTGGTAATGTACACCATAACGAATACCAAGAACGTCAAGACTCCTTTTTATCTAATGCACCATACCCATAAGTATATTATTATTATTGTCATATATTAAATGAATTTATACGTTTTGTCTTCATGTGCGATACTTGTACTTGTACTTGTACACAGTTTTTCTTTTCAAACATTTCTTGTTTGAACTTCGCTGCAAGTTCACATTAACGGCTCCCATTATAAGTCACCCCAAGCACATCACAAGTCATAGAAATCATAAAACAACACAGAGACAGAGAGAGAGTAAATTCAATTTATTCAGGTACATAAATATGCTGTATAGCAGGTGTCACCAACTTGTCTTTTTTTTTTTGTTGCACCTTACACCTTGATCTGAAACAACTTTTCAAAAGAAATGTTTGTAATTCCATTGCGCCAATTGAATCAAGTCCATTCGTGTTGTTCTAGACTAGACTAGAATGACTAGAAAGCTCACGATCGCTTTTTTTATTAATTAATTAGGCAAATGCCACGCCCCCAATCAACATATTATAGACATAAAAATTAAAGTATTCCTTATTAGACAAATCTTTCATATGAATATACGTGGACCTGGCAGATACATTATTGCTTCTGTTAAAAGGAATATATATAAGACGCATCAACTTCCATGCCGGATTTTACACAAAAAAATATATTTTATAAGTCTTGTAAATTGTGGGCGTGTCGGTTTTACGATATTGGGCATATTCTTGGAAGGGCTCACTGTAAATATTTATACTGAAATAGAATCTGGATAATTTTTTGTAACTGATAGATAAATTTTTGTCGACAGTGGGTGTAGCACTTGATCGTTTTCGCTCTGTTTAAATCTATATCTAAATTTCATATTTCAAAAGCATTCCAAAGGACACACGGTCACACGGACCGTGAATGATAGATAGATGAAAGCGGAATAACGAGCTTCTTGAATGCCCATCTTATGGGGAAAGTATAACTGATTGGTTTAGAGCAAGTATCGGATATCGGTCCCTTTTACCAGAGACATAATGGCATGTTCTTTGTTCTTCTTCTTAATAATCTCTGTTCAGTTTACCCTTGATAATTAGCTTTAATCAAGTACATATCGAGGCAAGAAAAGAATCATAACTTTTATGACCACATCGTGTACGTATAAGATGTTTACATACTAGCTTAGAAAATCATACACTTCTGTTTGAAACATTTTGCATATCAACGAATTTTATTTTTCATTTTGTACACTAATGCAGTAAGTGTTGCTCCTACGTTTGTTATTCCGTTTGCAATTTCCAGAACATGAATCCGAGACTGCATAATCTGAATATGAAATTCTACGTCCATACAACCACTTTGTAATCCCATCTTTTCATTGTATTGTTCCTAAGCATAGATAGCTTCTTAACTGAAAACAAAACGGTTACTCTACACCTGTTGGTGTTGAGTAAGGTGTGCACGATTTGTTGTAAGTCCATTTTGACTCTTCCATAATTGTCGGTACCTGACCGTTCAATTTGTTGACATATTGAAGAGTTTTAAAATGAACACATGTCATACTATAAATATATGCATACATACATACGTGTATCCATAGACACCCATCGAACGAGAACAAATATATTTTGCTGTGAAAACCTGCCACAAATACCACAACGATCGATTGCCAATCATACAAAGCACTTGGGCTCAACATGCTAAGCACATTAAATATTTTAGTGACATGAGAGGTAAGTTTGAGTTGAGAAGCGACAACCACAACAACTAACCAGGGCAGGAAGAACAATTAAGAAACTCAAATGTAAACAATGCCTGAGAGATAAAAATTTCATAATTTGTTGGTCAGAAGAGACAGATATCTGTAAACAAAGCACAACTAGGAAGCATGTCTTCTAATAAACGTAAAAATCACTTGAAATCATGTTCAAATCACATGCACATGCACATGCACAGTGTGTGTATGCATGTGTGTGTGTGTGTGTGAGAAGCATATGAAACAGAGCATAATAAATATTGGAATTGAGTTTTCAAATATTCTTCCATTGTACTGACTTAATATGTTTATGGATGAAAGTGTTTATACATATATACACGCACATATATTTACTTGTAACATATCATTGCGTTTATCTACATCATCATCATCATCATCATCATTGGCTATCGCTTGGCATGGTTGGTACTGCTGTAGATGACAGAATACCGACCGTAGATACGGGTGTGCCCAATGTGGAGACGGGGCATTGTGCCAAAACACTGCAAATAATACGTCTGGCTTTAAGAGATATTGAACAATTTAATAGACGTCAACGTAGGCTCCCATCAAAACCACCGAACATTGAATGGCTTCTGTTGACTGATGACGACACATTGTTAAGGTGAGATACAAACAATGCGAACGTTCATTAAGGAAAGCGTTCCTTTATTACCACTAACTTTATTACATTTTACCTAAACATCTTATAATATAATATATACATACACATGTATACGTACATGCATATATTCTTGATAAGGCCAACTCTAAAACATCCCTTTCATTAATCAATAAATCATAGGCATGGCAAGTAACTGATTACGACTTTCTTTATACCTTACACCTTAATGATAAGAGTATAAAAAGTTTGTACATACAAAGTTTATATATTATTGAGTCGATGTAGACATGTCCGTCCGTGCATTTGTTCTGGGAAGTTTCTCAGTCGTAAATTTTAAGATATTCAGTTGAAATTGTAAATCACGTAAGCTATATTTCGTAGACGTCAAAGAGTTCTATTTATGCTCAGCATCAAAAATGGAGTCCATCTAAATATGTCTGCCTGTTTTTGACATTCTCACGATTGAAAATTTTCCTACGTTTATCTGAAATTCTTATAGTTTCTACACACGAATCGCTATATAAAAGTAGTCAAAATCGGTCAAGAGTTTCACCCACAAGCTCCAAAAATCTATTTATTTGCCTCAAAAACCTATAGAGTTGAAATTTGATAAACATATTTATTGATATGTCATACATCCAAAGTGCCAAAAATGGACCAAAAATGATCTGATAACAAACATGCTTACAATTTCCAAAAAAAAACCGTACTCAGCATAGAACTGTACCTGAAAGTTGATACGTACTACATACAGTATTAGAGGGCGTCATCATGTACCCACCATACCCACTGTTTGTATATTGCAATGAAGGGTATTTAACAGTTTCCCTAAGCCAAATTTAGTATTTTTTCTTCATTATCGTATATGTAAACATATTATATTCAACTTGAAATTCAAATTCTACGTGAATTTATTTTTCTAAATTATGGGCGCATTTTTGCCATTTTCGATAAATCGATAAATAGGTTAACAAGAAATATATATACAAAGTTTCAACTATTTATATGTAGATCAAATATTGTGATTGGTTGAACGATTTTTGTCGATTTTGGGCGCAACATTCAACTGTTTTCCCTACAAAGACAAAACAAGAAATATTCTCCACAAGGGCGTGGCACTTATCTGAGTACACCCTTTAATACTGTATGTAGAACATATGAACCAATAATAATAAATTGGACTCATTCTGTTCAGTTGTCTTTGCTCTTTTTGACACTTTGTTGTATGAGATAATAATAAATTTATTGGACATTTTAATTTCTTTACTCCATTTTGAGAGATAATTAGACATTTGTGGATGTGGAACATGACCAATTTTTCCCTTTTTATCCACGCATGCAGATATTCTTCAAGAAGATATTTTATTATATAAATGATAAGCTCTGTAAGAAATGCAGACTTGTGTGTGTGCAATTGTTTTATTAAGTAATATCATTATGATTGTATGGAGAAGAAAATGTTCTCAGTTTATGATAAATTTCAATTAAAATTTCAATTTATACAATGCGGGATTATCGTGTCCGCCTCATTGAATACGCAAAGTTTCCATTTTCATATTAATTTGCATTTTTATTTAATATCATTTCATTCGATAATTGGGTTTTGTGTGTGAGTCGAGGTGTGCTTGCTACCACAATGACGTTATTAAATGTCTTCATGCGGATTTCGTTATTAAATAAGTTCAACCGGGTGTCTAGGTAACAAGTTGTTCCGGTCCTTTTGCACTATTCACCCACTCACATATATATACACAAGTGGTTATAAATGGAGGAAAAATAATGTTTCATTTTCTGTCCTTGTTTTTTCACTTTATCTCTTTTTTCTCCCTTTCCTTCTTGGCCCCGTACGCCGGTCTAGTGTGTACGGTATTTGCCAAATACTTGGCTGCTTTGAAGCCACCCATCAAGTGTATTTGGGCGAACGTTACGGTTATCGTTTGCATGCGCTTGATGGCTTCAATTATATAACGGGCGGCGGTGGCATTGCGTTCAGTTTACCAACAATACGATTGATTTTAAAACACTGTACATGTCCATCACCAGCAGCACCTGATGATATGATTTTGGGCTCTTGTTTGCAAACACTTCAGCTGACAGCCGTGCATTCAATGCGTTTTCATCAAGTACGTATAAAAGTTACTTTTGTTTTGTTGTTATTATTGTTGATTATGATGATGATGATGATGATGTTGGTGATGGTGATGATGAAGACAGAAGAAGCCAAGAGTTTACATTAAAAAATCTCCATAAATAATTATTTGTTTCTTTCAATTGCTATTTTAGGCTCGTCCTCAAGATTATGCGCCCGAGTTATTGCAGCTGGAGCCGCCGATTTCATTTCACAAATTCTGGCAACTAGACGCAGTTGAAGTTTATAATAAATGGTTTGCTCCATCAGATCGCAATATGTTGGCGGAGAAACTTCCTCCTAATGAACAGCAGCAACCTAACGCTGCAGATAATTCTGTGATTCCTATGAGGAGAGCACCCCAAACTCACAGTTCCGCCAATGCACTGACATTGAATGACATTAATGTACCTGTAAATGTGGTTGCGGCTTCTGCTGTTTTCCATCATCATACCAATAAACGACATATCGATCTGTGAATATTAGACAAGTATGAATGAAATTCATTATTAAAGGGTAAACTTTCACTCTATTTTTATCATTGCCGATACATTCTATTTGGCATTGGAAAATCCTTTCCAAAAAAAATCTAAATTTAGCTTAAACCAAATGTTTAATATGGTCCACATGCATAACTGCGGGTGTGACAGATACATTTATTATACCGGGAATAAACTTAGTTTATCACCCATCATATACATGGACTCGTACAGCATATGAAACGATTCAGAAAATCATTCTAATTCTATTGATTAGGAGTTACAGCCGCGCTCTAAAACTCAACATTAAATGTGAAAAGTTGAGGCACAATTATAAAAGTGGCCTGAATCAAAAAAGTAAAAATAGTCGGATTGGGTCCAATTTTGACACATACACAAATATAATTAACTATTCTTCACCAAATATTGTAAAAAATTATTAAGAATCGCGACTTTTTGCCATATAAAGACCTCCATTACAACATGGCCTTATATGGGGAGATGGGTTATAGAAATGGTCCGATTCGGTTCATTTTTATTCCATCCATTCATTTGGGTCAATATATGTCCTTGTACCCAATTTCATCGAAATATCTCAAACAATTTTCTTGGACAGGCAGACGGACATGATTAAATAGATTTGATTCTGAATCGATCGGTATAATTGAAGGTGGGTGCGGCATTTGCCGTTTAGAAGTTACAAACATAACTTAATATACTCTCTTACCACATGCGGTGCAGGGTATAAAAATGGCTTTTCCAGTTATTTCACATCATATTGTTTTAAGATGAGTTGCGTATCTCGTAACAAAATAAATATTAATAGGCGAAGGGAGATAAGCTCAGTTTTATTTTAGGCAAAGAAAGAAAACCTTTTTTTTTTTTTAAATTTATTCATACGCTACACTTCCTTTTTTTTTTATGTTACGTCGTACGTTAATATTTTCTAATACATAGACAACACGTACATGTGTTCAGTAAATACATATGGTCACAGTGGCGTTAGAATGTAGCCATTATGTGAGACTTGGCTTTCGTATGTGTGCAGTATGTAAATAATTAATAGAGACGACGGTCTCCGCTGTATATTTAACTTTGTTATGCTGCGATTGTTTCCATTCGCAGTTGGGGCCACTAAATACGTATAATGCTTACATGCAAATTCGTGCAGATGGCCAACTTGAACTTAAACTTTAACGCTAACTTTTGCACAAATGAAATTTTGTATACATCTCTTAGGGATTGTTGCAGCAGAGCACTGAACACAAGCTGAGCTGAGTGTCTTCATTTAGCACTTTATAATTCTACTAATTAAACTGTTATGGAAGTGCTTTATGAAATTTGCCAAGTTTCTATATTTTTATTACAAGACACTGCTTTTGTGGGGGGTAGGGATTCGAATAGAGAAAATTGTACGGAAATGTAACCCAATTTAATGTGAAATCTTTATTCTGCAAATATAAATTGAATTTTAATTTGAAGCGTTGTTTCAAAATCTAATCTGAAAAGGAGATCTAAATTACTCTCCACGTCTATGTACAAGATATGTGGGCGGTGTGGGTATATGATTATGGTCTTTAGTAGTGATGTGAACCTAAAATTAAGTTTTTTATGTTATATGACAACGCCCATTTTTCGTATTTTTTTTTTCTCAAACGAAATTTCAGTCTAATTTTTTGTGATATATAGATAGACTTTAATTGTTAATAGGCGTGTCGCTTGTTCACTTTAAGTAGCACTCTGCGTGTAAAAACTAAATATGTTTTTACAAAATTTCAGGTATTTCGTCAAATCACTCAAGAGCCCCCCCACCATTGCCAAAAGTCTCTCAGGATAACGTAAATGCAACAACAAAGTTAAAATTTAATACAATTATTATTGTTATACCCTTCACCTTAATGATGGGGCATATACTAAATTTGTCATTGCATTTGCAACACTCAGAAGTAAACGTCAGAGACGCTAAAAAATTATATGTATTCTTGATCAGAATTAAAAGCTGGGCAAAATCGGTTAAGAGCCACGCCCACAATCGACAAAAAACTATTAAACTGCCACTAAAGTTGAGCTATGAACTTGACATTTGATATGCTAATTCTAAGTTCTCAGTGTAAAACACGACTTGCAAGCTGATACGTAAGTCATACATTATTATAAAACTTAATCATATAGCTGCCACGCCCACCGTTTGTATATCGATGTAGAGGATATTATTTGGCCTAAGCCAAATTTATTCTTCTTACTTGTTTTCCTTGTTATATATACATTCATTTACATTCTATCGTTATAAAATCTGACACGCCCACAATTTATAAAAAGAAGCAGTATTTTCACACTTTAATTGGCGCCTTCCATCATATCTTATACGTATAAATGTGTAGCGTGCATTAGGTTTAACTTGAACTAAGTAAATATAACTTTTTTTTACTTTTTCAAATTTAGTTTTTTCTTGCACTTGCTTAACTTGCTTAACTTGTTTATAACACAATTTACAACATTACGCTGCATAGGAAAATTTATAGGAACTTAAGTTTGTACTGTAGTGTGTATTTGTATACATACGTATGGTATGCAGGACATTATCAATTTAGAAAAATCTATAGCATAGTTTAAGGTGTGCAAGTGCATTAAAATTCTACTCAACAGTTAGCCGAAAGACTTTGTTGTGGCAGCAATTTCCGTTCATTTTATCATTTAATAGCATTTAATTCGACTCGTAAATTTTACAATACACATACACACACTTATGTGCACACAAAACGAAAAGGAATATAACTCGCTACACACCACAATACATATACAATACACGTGTTTTCACATATCAACTAATACATATATAAATACGAGACGACACATTTGTTAGGGCCCGTGCATGGTAGTGTGTACAACTCTATTGCTAATACATGCATAAACAAACACACACATACAAGTAAAATAATTTAAAGCAATTGTTTTCTACGCTGCAGACGTTGGACACTAACATACATACTAACGTTTGTATAAAAATACGTGTCTCTGTATGTGTATGTGTATTGAAGAAGTTACTTGGTATTTTGGAAAGGAAACCCCATGAACTGTATTCGCATAATACCTGGTACGTGATCTGATAAGCGAAATAATGAATGTTTTTTCAACTATCTGCTCCGGTTTTTTTTTTTTTTTTTGCATTTGTTAACCAATCGCTCTATATATTACTACGTATTACCCACGTAGTTTATCAATTTGGTTGAAATGTTTCAAATATAAAAAAAAATGCACAGACTTTTACTGTTTAAGTGATATATGAACTTTAAATTTGGCTCCCACGTTATAGTACATTATTTAGAAATCACTGCAGCAATTGTAAAACTTGTACAACACATATACGCATACCTACCAGACACGTAGCTGAACGCACGGAAGACGTCCCCTTAATTTCTTTCAACTAGAACAATTTTATTAAAAACCTTTAGTTCAAATATAGATTATGATTGATTTAAAATTGCTGTCTGTTGAATATTCAAAGAAAGCGCACATTTCTGACTAACAAAATCCGTTATTTGTGTTTAAAATTATTGGAGGCATCCTTTTGAGGACATGTTTATCTCCCCCCCACTTCCAAATTCGAAATAGCCAGCTACGTGCCTGATGATATCTACACTTTAGCAACTGAATGTTTAAGTTACTGATACTGCAAGTACTTGAGTTATACAAAATGTTGGTCTTTTAGCTTTAAATTTGAAGATTATGCACAACTGTAATATAATGCTGAAATGTTCATATAAATAAAATGGCGGATTTTTAATTTCCAAGAATTTTAAAATATCACGGTATCATACGAGTAGAATGCTTTAAGAAAAGTGACATCATGCTAAATCCACCGGAAAATGTTAAAATTATCAATTTCTTCATCAATGAATTTAATATTATTCATATAACCCATCAAATTGAACTATTCTGCATAGCTTCGAATGTTCTTTTTTTGTTCAACGATCGATGTACGAAATAATATGAACACCTGACATAAAACGTTTCCCAATTGCAGCTCTTCCACGAGTGTTAGCTGTGTAAAGCTCCCGCCGTACTTTTTTTTTTGTCGAAAGGGTGTTGAGATCTGCTGTCACATTTGCCGCGCTAGTTTTATGTTGTCTGGCCCCAAATTCTTTTTAATGTTCGTTAGTCTCTCTGTCAGTTAACTTTGAATTTCGCCCACTAATTCTCTTCGCCGATGAGGTTTTACCATGTTTTTTATTAGCTGTCATTACCATGGATACCATCGCTTCTGAAACGTTAAACAATTCGTGTGGTGTTTTCGTTACAGGCGCTCCCGCTAACCGAGCACCAACGATTTGCCCTCTTTCGAAGTCGGAGAGGTCACACATTTCACCGATGCTTGTTTGAACCATCGCAGAACAAAGCGTATAATACACCTACAAGACTTGGCACCTAAACTGTGTAATATATACGCGTCGCACAACATATTATTTTATTCATATTATTTTGTTCATCCCCTGTAGTATAAACAAAATTGTAAAACAATTAAAGCTGAACCCGTCCCATAATGTGGATATCAAATAAAAAGTATTAAAGAGTGGAACGTAGAATCCAATAAACTAAATGTTGTCATAAAAAATCTAAAATAACCGGCTGCCTTAAAATGGCGGAATACGCACTCCTTATTAATTCCACATGATAAGGATGTTAAAGTTTAATTTGTAGAAGTAGAATAGCAATACGATAAGCTAAGAGATCACATATTAAATTCAATAAGACGGCTGCTCAAAACTTATTAAATTACACTCAAGCTATTTTTCACAAACTGTTCAATCGATTGTCCGACAAAACGGTCTAACAAGTAGAATGCCATCAATAATGTGTCGTCATATATAAATCACATGTATCGGATATGACTTTAAGATAAATTTTTTTTTTTAATATCGTTTTTTGTTGTAGAACATTCCTTGAACTATGGTTTTAGTGAAATTATTGAAAAATTTTATATGAAAATTTTTCTGTTAACCACCAGAATTTTTTAGAGACAAAAGAAAAGAAAAAAAAAACTGTGCCATTATACGCTACTCTGCCCTACTTATCAAGCAACTGCAAACTTTTGTCATTAATAAATTTAATAAGTAAAAAAAAAACAAGTAAAAATGTTATAGACGGTCGAGTCCGACCATTTAATACCCCATACCTTTTAGCTCCTTAAATTATGCTACAATTTAGTTTAGTTGTATTTATATATAAATTACTGCATAAAATATAATTATATGGAAAGAGGTTCGTAAAATAGTCTAATCGGGTCCAAATTTGACACTATTTTGTCCAAATATATAAAGAATTGCGATTTTCTGTCATTTTAAGACTTCCATTATAATAGAACGTTATAGGGAGAGAGGTTCTAAAAAATTATCTGATCCGGTTCATTTTCAATAGGGTTCCAATGTATACCCTTGTACTGGATTTCATTGAAATATGTTCGATTTTATTTCTGAATCGATCGGTATAATTGAAGGTGGGTGTAGCATTTGAGGTTTAGGAGTTACCAACATTTGCACAAACTCAATATACCCTTTGCCACAAGTGGTGCAGGGTATAAAATATGATTTTGGCTTAAGCCTCAAACGTGCAACTGGCATACTTGGGTATGATTTTCATTTTTAGCTTAATTTTTTAGCATAACATGTTAGGTCGTAACAAAATTAACCTAAAAATTCCAGTTTCCCGTTCAGAACTTAAGCCAAGTGTTTCTGCTCTTCCTCCTTGATACATTTCTAGTCTATATTCATGCCTAGAGCCTGTAATCTGTGGTAAATAGATTCTAAAGATACTTTAAGAGACATATTCTTGAACCATGACAACCGTTTAAAACAAATTTCATCTAACGATTGCTGCTTCATACCAAAAATGCTTGGAAGAGAATTTCTTCAACACTTTTAACATTTATGTAGCCTATGGTTTAAATCAAATTTAATCTGTGATCAATTTTTTTTTATACTGTTACACAAACATTTCACACAAAATTATAAATGTATGACTGTGTGCACTTCATATTTTATTTAGATTCTCATCTTAAATGAGGTTTCGTGAAAATTTTATAAATTACTCTTGATTATGAAGCGGGATTGGGGTTGGATGGAGTCTTGTTCATGGATGCACGTGTACGTACAACTTTATGAAGAAACTTTTTTGCAGCGCTCTCCTTTAACAAAACAAAAGATTTAACTTTTATTCGGACGTGTACCTTGTGTTTGTGTGTGGGTGTGTGGGTGTGTGGGTGTGTGTGTTACGTAAGTAATAATACATTAGCTGGCGTTAAAGAGAAGAAGTTTACAGTTTATCTCTGGATTGTATGTGGGTGTTCGCGCGTGTGTCTGATAGTGTATTTTGCGGTATAACTGAAGAGGGAAAATAATTCAAATGTAAATATGTGTGCATTAGCGTAAATCATAGAAGTTGCGTTTTCATGATTTGTTCCAGCATTACCACACACCGGTAGTCACTCATAGACCAATAAGACCCATTAGTCTGTGATTCAAAAGTCACAAAAAACTTTTAAATTAAAGTTACCATTACGACAAAGTATGTTCAAGTGGCCTTGAGGGGTTTTGCATTTTGAAACTAATAAATTAAGTTGATCTAAAAATGCTTCCAAACAAAACAAATAAAACAACGACTTAAAGCTTGAGCAACATTATGAGTGCAGTTGCATTGAGTGGCAGATATTAACCAATTTGCGATTGTAAGTAATTGTGCACATATTTCAAAACTGTGTTGCATACAAGTGTTCTTGACATTCTATTTACTTGTTGATGAAGCCACGTGCCTGCCTTCAGTGGCATTGTATGCAATTGATTATTGTATTGTAATGCAAAAATGTTTCAAAGTCAATTTATATGATTATTTATTAAATTGAATGGGTTGACGCAAACATGCCTACAAACATGTAGAATTCCTTAAGCATTGAAATAAAATGCACCTACAACGCACGCACAGTTGTTACATGATACACTGTATTGAACTTGAAAGCTATTTATAAATGTATTTTTTTTGATAGATACTCGCTTCTACGAGACAGGGCTTTAAACTATTCATACAGTCCAAAATTCAATCAATCACAATCGATGGTTATTGTAAATATTTATTAGGAAAAAATAAGTAAGAAAACTAAATTTAAATCTTAAATACCCTGCACATCTACAATAGTGGCCGTGGCGGGTATGTGATTACGCCTTGTTTTAGTCGTCATTAGCCAGTTCCTTGTAGTTCCCATTAGCGGCAATAAGGGACTCAATCCACGGTCGTGTTCGGTCCCAAGTTTGTGTCTACCAGGTTAGGACGTATAGCGAAGGTCTTCGTGGACAACACGACAGTTTAGGCTCTCAGAGACATTTAGGTCTCCCGCAATGGCCCTCATAGACTTTTAAGGGCTTTCGACAACGATGTCTTGCTTTTGATGGACTAATTGTTTATGTCTAGTAATGTCCGAACGTTCTTCATGTTTTTTGCGTTTTATAACAGTTTCTAAATCGCCAGATGATGCCCGATCACTAGTACATAAGGCAGAGCCTTATGCGCAATTGAGAAATTTGGAGATTTTTATATCGCGCATTCAGCGCCGATAACTGCACGCCTCTTAATTTCTTGGCATATTTTATAGTCCCCCCATTGATGATCTGACAAGAAAAAAAAACAAAAAAATTGTTCTTTAGAATTTACATTCACTTTCATATGCGAGTGTCCCCAAATATCGCACGCACCCTGACAAATTACTTCCCACATTTTTTTGGGGAATGTGTGTAGTGATCAGTTTGATATTTTTACATACTCATACATGTTCCCCCTTTCTCATCTATTTAACAATACAAGCAATTATTGTTTGCTATACCGCTATATCGGAATACCGAATAATCGGAAGTAATCATTCGCCATTTATTTAATTTTCAGTATGCATATAATTGTTATTGAAGCAAGCAAAAAAGCTACTTTTGGAAATTTTTATTTTTTCGAAAAATTCCTTATACCAGCTTTAAACAAGTCAGTAGGATTTTAAAAATGATCCAATTCAGTCCAATTATAGAAGTTGTAAACCTCCATACAGACTTAATATACGTTCGGTCAGAAGGGGTGCAGGGTATAAACAGCCGTATAGTGTTTAACAAAATACCGCAAACCGTTATTATATTTTTAATCCAGTATGGCAGTCACTACACACAGTAGAAGGCATGTCTGGTTTTGGTGTAGCTTGAGGGTAAATTTTGTAGCAAGTCTTTCAGGTGAAGTGCTCATGAAGTTACTTTGCATACGATTAGAAAGGGGCGACATGCACACGATGAACACGTTAGCACACACACACGCACACACGCGAAACTATGGACTTTTATATTTCAAAAGATATTGTCGAATTCGAGATAAATATGTGTGTGTGTGTATGCAACGATTATCGTGATTTATATGATTCAAAAAAGTTTTTTTTTCTCCCGCTATTTGAATTTGAAGTTTAAGTAATTCTTGAAAAAGGAATGAGAATAAAATTTTCCTATAACATATATAAGGTAAGTTGTGTGCGTGTGGGTGAGGGTGCGTAGGTGCGAGTGTATGTACATACATGCTTGTTACGATGTATGCGTTAAAGCAATTCAATAATTTAATCACTGTTATAGCATTTTCTGTGTACTGTACTGTAATAAATTTTTGCAAGTTTCTCCCCCGACAACATCCAATTAAATAATTTGCCGAGGCCATTGTCGGGCATAACAATTATATTTGTGTCAATATTTTATCATGTATTAAAACTAAAAACAAAGTTTTCATAATCATGACCTTTAGGTGGTATCGTATGACATGGTAGAATACTTGCTTTGTTAAAACATTTGTAACGACTAGAAGAAAAGTTTAAAGATCTTTTAAAATATATATATTCTTCATTATCACATCAAATGCTATGCCGATTGAGTCGTGTCTGTCTATCCGTTTTAGAATATTTGAATGTAGAGTAAACAACAGCCATCAATCTTGAGATATTGAACTGTAATTTTGAACAGGCACTTCTAGATTCTGCCTGAAGATATTTATTGCGGTAAAATCGGTGTAGAAAGGCACGTTCAAAATCGACAAAAATCTATCCAGCAACCACAAAAATCTAGCTACGAAGTTGAAATTTGGTATAAATATCTATAATACGAAATTGACGTACCCGAAATGGGCGGGGTCGGCTAACAGACACGGCTGCAATTTACAAAAAACTTTCTTTGTGCAGCATCTGTGTAGGTTGTAATAATATCTGCCATGCCCACAATATATAGATATGAAGGGTACTTAAGATTTGGCCGCGACCAAATTTTTAAATTTTTCACTTGTTTAATTGCTACTTTTATTATTTTCAAGTGAAAAACCTAAAAGCTGAACAAAATTTTTGGGGTCTCCGAGCAATCTCAACAACATCATTAGCAGAATAATAATAAATTGAAGTGCTGTTCGAAAACACATAAGCAACTTCAAACTCTAATATCATTAAGAAAATACAAAAAAATTTAAATAAAAAAAAAAAAAAAATTCCACAATAACCGATTTTGGATTTCACAGTTACCACATTTATTAATACACGTGCTATTACACAAGAAGGAAGCTTCACTAATGCTACAAAATATTCTAACATGTTGTACATACTACTGAAATAAATAACAAACTTAATGAAACTGTAGTGAAGGGCTTAAAAAAAATCTGTCTACGTTGCCTTGAAAATTGAAGTTGGCTATTAATTGCTGTTGTTGCTGTACCCGATATTTACATTGTAATCGTTTCAACGCATTACCACAGGCCAAGTAAAAAATATTGTTTAGCCTTAGTAGCTGAAAGTTTTGCGCTTTGTTTAGCATTAGCTGAACAGCACCCGTTTCGCTTTATACATTAATGCTACGTGGACTTAATAAGCAGAAGTTTTTTAAAGGAAAATCCCTCACGTTCACAAATCTGGACGTGTTTCATACACATGTACATAAATCTGCCGTATAAGCATAAATAAACTTTTTTACAAAAGCTTTGTACTAACAACTTAATAAGTCATAAGCATATAGATTTCTTCCACTGTATATGGTACATAATGTGACAATTCTACAAGAGACACCCAACATTCAACATCTTGGTATCGACAAACCACCTCGACACACATTCTCATTTAAAAATTAAGCAAATCAAATTAAAAACAAGTAAGAAAACTAAATTTGGCTTAGGCCAAATCTTAAATACCCTCCATATCTACAATAGTGGGCGAGGCAATGCCCTCTAATAATGTATGTATAACATACATAATCGAGTTTTACGTGGTATATGGCTTTTTCTAAATTGTGGGCGTGTCTGTTACTCGACCATGCCCATTTCTAGCAAATGAATGGATGGGATAACTATAAATATGAGCAGCAAATTTCAAGTTCATTGGCCCTTTCTTGTGGCAGATAAATATATTTTTTTCTATAAAGATACATGTCTAGATCGACTCAGTTTTTGATCCTGCGACATCTCCTTCTGGGTGTTGCAAACTTAGAAAACCTTCATCTTATATTTATAATAAATAAATTCCATTGCCTGTTAAACCCAAATAATAAGTTTGCATGTGTCTCTTATTTAAAAGTATATCATCATATATCACCATATCAATCTGCTGCATTTGAACAAAGATAAAAAAAAGAACTCTAAAATTTAATTGATTTCTTTTAAAAATCATTTATGAATTTAACATTAACGTGCATACTACTACACCATTTTAAGGTTAAATTGAGAACTTCCAAATTATAATTGAGAACTTGCAAGTTGAAATTGGGAAACTGAAGTTTTAAATTGAGAAAACCAAACTCAAATTGAGAAAACTAAATTGAAATTGAAAAATACAAATTGAAATTGAGAGAGAAAATTAATATTGAAAATTGGGTTTTTAGTAAATAAGATAAACCAATTTTTATGCTTCAAACTTAAATATTTCATTCATTTTCAATATTAATTTTCTTAACTTACAATTTAAATTTTAAAATGCATTCTCTCAATTTCAATTTGTACTTTCCCAATTTCAAATGTTAAATTACCAATTTCAATTTTTATTTTCCCAATTTCAATTTGGAAGTTCCCAATTTCAATTTTGATATTCTCAATATCAATTTTTATTTTCCCAATTTCGATTTGGATTTTACTCATTTCAAATTTTATTGTCTCAATTACAATTTTGAATTTCCCAAATTTAATTGAGATAAATTTTAATTTTTTAATTCCCAATTTCAATTTTATTTTTTTCAATTACAATTTGGTTTCGTTTTCTCAATTTCAATTTTGATTTTCTCAATTTCAATTTGGTTTTCTCAATTCCAAACTTTACTTTCCCAATTTCAATTTAGATAAAACTTAAATTTCTCAATTTCAATTTGGTTTTTTCAATTTAAACTTGGAAGTTCCCAATTTGAACTTGGTTTTCTCAATTAGAGTTTGGAAGTTCCAAATTTCAATTTGGAAGTTCTCAATTTTAATTTGGTTTTATCAATTTGAATTTCTTTTTTTCAATTTCAATTTGGTAGTTCCCAATTTCAATTTGGTTTTCTCAATTTGAACTTGGAAGTTCTCAATTTCAATTTGTAAGTTCCCAATTTCAATTTGGTTTTCTCAATTTCAATTTGGTTTTCTTAATTTCAATTTGGAATTCCCAATTTGAACTTGGTTTTCTCAATTTCAATTTAGTTTTCTCAATTTGAGTTTGGTTTTCTCAATTTAAAACTTCAGTTTCCCAATTTCAACTTACAAGTTCTCAATTATAATTTGGAAGTTCTCAATTAAACCCTAAAATGGTGTAGTGGATATTGAGGAACAGCTGGAATGAAATTTTGTTTAATTGCTATCGTGTAACTTCACAAACATTTCCTAATATTTCACATACTTGTTGGTTCACACGTTTAACTTCAAAAAAAGTGCATAGAAAATCACGCATTATAATGTCGAGAAAAAGATTTCAAGAATATGTTAAATATAGTGAGGAAGAATTGGATTTGTACACAAAAACAGAGGGTTCATGTGTGCATAAAATTAACACAGATATGCGTCTGTGCATTGGACCTTTCTCGTTGGCCGAATTCAAGTATATTGTAAAATGTCATATAATACGCACCTTTGTTGGCTACCATAATGCTAATTTAGGTGGTATCGTATTGGATATCAAGAAAATTAAAATATCAAGTCCACTAGCAGCCATAAGAGCAGATGACCCCCGTCTCCATATAAAATTTAATGCTGATGTATACGTGTTTAAGCCAGAGACAAACGCTATATTAACGGGGAAAATAAAGTATATAGGCAACAAACATGTGGGGTTAATATTGTATCGTGTATTCAATGTTAACCTTAGATTTGCCCATAAAGTGGACAAAGATGAGGTACAACTAGAGCAGAACGTTCAATTCCAGATACGTAAGTTTAATTTGGAAAATATATTCCCCTACATAGAGGGTGAATTATTAGCGCAAGACACAACCAATACGTTATCTAAAAAGGTATATGCGCTATGATACAATGGAAATTTGTCCTAAATTTCTTTGATTTTATTACAGAAGACCATTAAAAAGGAGAAGGAGAGCGATAAATCAGATTCTGGAATTGAGGAGAGAGAAAATGAAGAGCTCGATACATTGCTGGACGTTATTAAAATGGAAGTAACAGCCGAGGAATTGCGGTTGCCCAATGTAGCACTCAAGAAGACGAAAAAACGTAAAAATAAATGTGTTTCAGAGAATTCCACAGAATCCCAACCAACTACAAACACCGAAATAATACAAGGTGCACCAACGGTTGAACGTATTAAACAAGAAAAAACCTTACAAAGCCACACAAAACTCACTCCATCAAACAAAAAAAGTAAAAAGAGTAAAAGAAGTAAATACTCTGAGAAAGTAGAAATGTCGTCAAATGTAGAGGGTAACCAGGAAATACGAATTAAAGTAGAAAAACCCGACGACTTGGAAATTAGTGTCTCCAATGGTGAAGAATTGGACGCTTCGAAACAAACGCAAAAGAAGAAATCCTCAAAGCATTTAAGCATAAAGAAGGAGATATGATAAATACCAACTATAATTATACAAAAACAAAAATTTTTTTTTATTGAAAAAATTTTTTTGTTTTAATACGTTATATATATACAAATTCTTGGTGATTTCTATATACATGATAGTTCATTAAATCAGTTCATGGAATGCTCAATTAAGTTCCGTAAGTGTTTGTATTCCAAATAGGCATCAACATGCTTTATATTCATTATTTGCTGCGGCGTTTTTGTTTACGACAGTAATACACAGTGTCACCAATTATAATGCTTAACGGAGGAGCAGGAGAAGCGGTTGCTTTTGTACTCTTAACAGTTGTAGGAACTCTCTCATCATTATCTATGGGAGATGATTCCAATAGCTTAGCATTTCTGGTTTTACCTCGTTTCTTCGATATGTCATTTATTGCATTGTCTGTGGGATGTGATTCCAATAGCTTAGCATTTCTGGTTTTACCCCGTTTCTTCGCTACGTCATTTATTACATTATCTGTGGGAGATGATTCCAATAGCTTAGCATTTCTGGTTTTGCCTCGTTTCTTCGATACGTCACGTATTGCATTATCTGTGGAAGATGATTCCAAAGACAATAGCACAGCATTTCTGGTTTTACCTCGTTTCTTCGATATGTCATTTATTCCATACGTTTTGTTCATATTAGCAGCTGGTTTCGTTGAAACTTTGCCATCATCTGTCATACTAAGCTGTGCGATTGTTTTTGTTAAACCATCTGTATTCCTATCAAGCTTTTTTCCTATTTTTGACAAGTTCCATGAACGGTTTTCTTCATTGTCATCGGGCCCGGCAGGTAAAAAGGCCGGGGATTTCATACGCCAACTCATTTCAACTTCGAGTTCTACTTCAGCCGGCTTACCATGAAGCATTTCAAAATTGATTATCATATCGTTGAAATCATTGTTTGAATTGATCGCAAGAAACTCTACGTCGCCATAATATAAAAGGCCCTTATTAACAGTTAACGGTTGATCGAAATAACATGTCGTTTGAAACCAATTGGTGGCTGGTGACTGGGGATCAGTACTAAACACTGTGGAATTACAACATTTACTGAAGCACACATCAAAATAAAAAGCAATACCATCCATCAAACCACCCTTTTTTATAGCAAACTCGAATTTACTGCGAATCTCTAAATCTTTAACAGTTGCTGTATTTAAATTTAACGTTTTTATAACGTAACATTCACTCAAAATCTTTAATTAAACGCGCGATATATATAAAAATCCTAATTTATTCAATTGTGATATTAAATATATTTGTAAAATTGTATTTTACCTTATCGGGTCGTACTGGGTGAAATTTTACCTCCTTTAAGGCGAATTCTCTTAAGCAAGTCATATTAAAACCATACACATTCCTCCACCAATCCACATTCTCAGATTTATGCCCCTCATCTTCTATGGCATTCATGTATAATTTTGCCAGATCGGGAAATATAATACCGCCCCGCTTTTTCAGCCACTTGTCCCGCGCATATATAACATCCACACAAGTGGACTGAAACAACATAGCATAACCAATCCAATCGCTTAGAATTATATCCACCTTTTTAACGGGCAGCTCCAAGTTGGTCACCTTACTTTTCAACACCTCTATAACATGCTTATAACCATTGTTTTGTACTATGCCTTGTGTATAGTTCACAACATTGGAATTATCTACCGCATACACTTTGGCGGCTCCCGCTCGCGCGGCAAACAATGCATAAATCCCCATATCACAGTTTAAATTCAAAACAATACGACCTTGAAACAAATTTGAATTGCTTAGTATGACATTCCTAAACGTTGTGACGCGAACACCATCCTTAAGCAGTCGAGACATAGATTCGATATGAGCTTTTGTATCACTTTGAAAATCGCGGGAAGTCATTAATTCCACATCCATAACATTCATATTACCGTTGCTTTTTAACGGTAAAGTTAACAATTTTGCTGAAAAATCTTTGCGTTTGCCTTTTCGAAACATTTTTATTTGGTGGCATTTTGTTCACTCTTACACGGTAGATTCGTTCGCCGATAAAGCCGGCGTGTACATTTTAATTCAAAACGGACAAATGGATATTATTCCTCCGACCTTTTAACAACCATTTGTAAAGAAAAGTCCATGTTTACCATAAAAAACTAATTTTTTTAAAGGCAAGTACGACCATAGTTTTGACATATCCAATCCCCAATACGTATGTGAAGTTAAAAAGTTTTAAAAAGTTTTAAAAAGTTATTATTCTCTGAGAGAGAAAAGAAGTAGAGAGAGAAAAAAAAGAGAATCCGAGCCGCCCTCTATACTATAGATGGTGCAACCAGGCCACGCTTCTAACTTTTTAACTTCACGCTTTACGTTTTTAATAGATGCGTGAAGTTAAAAAGTTATTATTCTCTGAGAGAGAAAAGAAGGAGAGAGAGAAAAAAAAGAGAATCCGAGCCTCCCTCTATACTATAGATGGTGCAACCAGGCCACGCTTCTAACTTTTTAACTTCACGCTTTACGTTTTTACTACCTTTTTAAAGTTAGAATTACTCTCTCTAGAGAAAAGTAAACAAACCAAAAATCACATAAACAAAGAACTGAAAATTGTTGACCATTTTTGTTTTAAAATTTTATATATTAAATAATAATGTTGTGAAAAAATTTTTATTTTACTGTAAAGTATGAAACATGTAGAACCTTTTTTTATAAAGTAATTAAAAATTAGTATATATTAACATAACCAAATAGAGGATGGTTTGTACCCTTATTTTTACTAATAATATAAATAAATTTATATGAATCACTAACTTTTTTTTTTAACGAGCAGATTGTCGAGCATCTGGACTAATTACTATTGGACTAGGTACAATGCTGAAGGTTTCCTAGTATAAGGTATATCCCCAATTATTTTTGGATCAGAGTTATTGGCACTTGTCTATGAGGGTATATGTGAAAATTGCAATTTTTATCAGGTAAACAACTAACGTTTTTTTTAACGAGCAGATTGTCGAGCATCAGGACTAATTATTATTGGACTAGGTACAATGCTGAAGGTTTCCTAGTATAAGGTATATCCCCAATTTTTTTTGGATCAGAGTTATTGGCACTTGTCTATGAGGGTATATGTGAAAATTGCAATTTTTATCAGGTAAACAACTAACTGTTTTTTTAACGAGCAGATTGTCGAGCATCTGGACTAATTACTATTGGACTAGGTACAATGCTGAAGGTTTCCTAGTATAAGGTATATCCCAAATTTTTTTTGGATCAGAGTTATTGGCACTTGTCTATGAGGGTATATGTGAAAATTGCAATTTTTATCAGGTAAACAACTAACGTTTTTTTTAACGAGCAGATTGTCGAGCATCAGGACTAATTATTATTGGACTAGGTACAATGCTGAAGGTTTCCTAGTATAAGGTATATCCCCAATTTTTTTTGGATCAGAGTTATTGGCACTTGTCTATGAGGGTATATGTGAAAATTGCAATTTTTATCAGGTAAACAACTAACGTTTTTTTAACGAGCAGATTGTCGAGCATCTGGACTAATTACTATTGGACTAGGTACAATGCTGAAGGTTTCCTAGTATAAGGTATGTCCCCAATTTTTTTTGGATCAGAGTTATTGGCACTTGTCTATGAGGGTATATGTGAAAATTGCAATTTTTATCAGGTAAACAACTAACGTTTTTTTTAACGAGCAGATTGTCGAGCATCAGGACTAATTATTATTGGACTAGGTACAATGCTGAAGGTTTCCTAGTATAAGGTATGTCCCCAATTTTTTTTGGATCAGAGTTATTGGCACTTGTCTATGAGGGTATATGTGAAAATTGCAATTTTTATCAGGTAAACAACTAACTGTTTTTTTAACGAGCAGATTGTCGAGCATCTGGACTAATTACTATTGGACTAGGTACAATGCTGAAGGTTTCCTAGTATAAGGTATATCCCAAATTTTTTTTGGATCAGAGTTATTGGCACTTGTCTATGAGGGTATATGTGAAAATTGCAATTTTTATCAGGTAAACAACTAACGTTTTTTTTAACGAGCAGATTGTCGAGCATCAGGACTAATTATTATTGGACTAGGTACAATGCTGAAGGTTTCCTAGTATAAGGTATATCCCCAATTTTTTTTGGATCAGAGTTATTGGCACTTGTCTATGAGGGTATATGTGAAAATTGCAATTTTTATCAGGTAAACAACTAACTGTTTTTTTAACGAGCAGATTGTCGAGCATCTGGACTAATTACTATTGGACTAGGTACAATGCTGAAGGTTTCCTAGTATAAGGTATATCCCCAATTTTTTTTGGATCAGAGTTATTAGCACTTGTCTATGAGGGTATATGTGAAAATTGCAATTTTTATCAGGTAAACAACTAACGTTTTTTTTAACGATCAGATTGTCGAGCATCTGGACTAATTATTATTGGACTAGGTACAATGCTGAAGGTTTCCTAGTATAAGGTATGTCCCCAATTTTTTTTGGATCAGAGTTATTGGCACTTGTCTATGAGGGTATATGTGAAAATTGCAATTTTTATCAGGTAAACAACTAACGTTTTTTTTAACGAGCAGATTGTCGAGCATCAGGACTAATTACTATTGGACTAGGTACAATGCTGAAGGTTTCCTAGTATAAGGTATATCCCCAATTTTTTTTGGATCAGAGTTATTAGCACTTGTCTATGACGGTATATAAAATAATTTAAAAAAAAATAAAAAGTAATCCATATTCATATTCATTAATGTATGTATTACAATAAATTAATTTTCATTCATTGCAATAAAAAAATATTCCATATATCCATATTCAATTCATTAATTTATTATTATAAATTAATTTTCTTTTTGTGGCAAGTTTCATTGTGTGTATATGTTATATATTTAAAATTCAATTTTATTTAATATTTAATATAATATTACCTGTTCCTCCACAATAGAAATATTGTTAATTGTTGTTAAATATTGTTGTTGATTGGTTGTTGAAGTTGATTGTAATTGTGTATGTGTGCAAAAATTGCACAAGTATTATGTAAATTATGTTAGCTACAACATAACAAAATATCTAATTAGCCAACAAAGAAAACAAAACTTAAACCTAAGTAAAAATAATAATATCAGGAATCAGCTCAGGAACCAGCGACAACAACAACCGCCGAACCGTAATGATGAAAAAGTAGTGCTATGATATAACTAGATTAAGAAAGTTTGGCTTAAGCCAAATCTTAAATACCGTCCACCTTTATGAAGTTATATATATGGGCATGTTCGTTCGGTGTGTTCAAAAAATAACGAGAATTTTTGTTTTATGAAAAAAATATTTATTTATTCATCAATATCTATTTTGTCCCCTTCAAAGTAATCCCCCTCGGATATAATACACTTGTGCCAACGCTTTTTCCAATCCTCGAAACACTTTTGAAACTCGATCTTTGTAATAGCTTTTAGCTCTTTCAGCGATTCGCTTTTAATGTCATCTATGCTTGTAAAACGACGGCCTTTTAATGTTCTCTTTATTTTTGGAAATAGAAAAAAGTCACACGGAGCTATATCTGGCGAATATGGAGTTTTGTTTTTGGCCAAAAATTCACGAACAAGCAATGAAGTGTGAGCAGGTGCATTATCGTGGTGCAAAAGCCATGAATTGTTTTGCCACAAATCCGGGCGTTTCTTTCGGATTGCTTCACGCAAACGGCGTTGAACTTGTAGGTAGTACTCCTTATTGATTGTTTGACCTTGTGGCAAGAATTCATGATGCACTATGCCATTAAAATCGAAGAACACAGTGAGCATAACCTTCACATTTGACCGCACTTGTCGAGCCTTTTTTGGTCTTGGCGATCCAGAATGCCTCCACTGGGACGATTGAGCCTTAGTTTCGACATCATATCCGTAAACCCATGTTTCGTCAGTAGTTCTGCATCGTTATTAACTTCATTTACCGACTCCTGAGCAACTTCCATTCGCCGCTGTTTTTGTTCGAAATTCAACAATTTTGGAACGAATTTTGCTGCCACACGTTTCATACCCAAAACATCCGAAAAAATTTGATGGCATGAGCCAACTGATATGCCAACATCATCAGCGACTTCTCTGATTGTGATTCGGCGATCGTTCATAACCATTTCTTTCACTTTTTTCACGTTTTCATCAGTTGTTGATGTGCTTGGGCGTCCGGGTCGTTCGTCATCTTCAACGTTTTCGCGGCCATCTTGGAAACGCTTATACCACTCGTAAATCCTTGCTTTACTCATAGCAGACTCACCATATGCCTTTGTTAACATTTTACAAACTTCACTACACTTTATTTCATTTTTTACGCAAAATTTAATGCAGGTTCTTTGATCTATTTTTTTTCACTAACGAAAATCGCCGAGCTCGAAAAACACGTCTCACGTTAGCGACTGCCACTTAAAAAGTAAACAATGAATATTGCTGAAAATTTTATCGTACTTCAGGGGCATGTGTACCAACATAATAAAAAGAACTCTCTCTCCAAACTCTCTCCCCAAACCCACGAAATTTAAAAATTCTCGTTACTTTTTGAACACACCTCGTATACTGCCTATATATAATTAAACTTAATAGGCATAATTTTGTTCGAGTTGCAAACGGAACAACAAACATAGTATACCCTCTATGCTAAGATGGAGAGTACAATGAAGTTTAACAAATGTTTTATGCAAATTTCCACGTTACCTATGAGGTATTGCACATAACGCGTTGCCAATTGTTTTTGATGGCTAGCATCCCCAATAGGCCTACGAACCATCTTGTGTTTTTTAGTAAATTTTATTATTTATCGTTATTTATAATTGAGTACAAGGTTATCTTTTACATATATATATACATATATACATATGTATAATATATATACATATATGTGTGTAATACACATATTTCAAATGTATGTGTCCCCTCACATACAGATCCTCAAATGAGAATTCTTGGTTTTTCTTTACATAGATGCCTTTAAATTTAAGCGAGGACTAAGTTGTGTTTTACACAATATCGTCACAGACAAGTGCCAATAACTCTGATCCAAAAACAATTGGGGATATACCTTATACTAGGAAACCTTCAGCATTGTACCTAGTCCAATAGTAATTAGTCCAGATGCTCGACAATCTGCTCGTTAAAAAAACAGTTAGTTGTTTACCTGATAAAAATTGCAATTTTCACATATACCCTCATAGACAAGTGCCAATAACTCTGATCCACAAAAAATTGGGGATATACCTTATACTAGGAAACCTTCAGCATTGTACCTAGTCCAATAATAATTAGTCCTGATGCTCGACAATCTGCTCGTTAAAAAAAACGTTAGTTGTTTACCTGATAAAAATTGCAATTTTCACATATACCCTCATAGACAAGTGCCAATAACTCTGATCCAAAAAAAATTGGGGATATACCTTATACTAGGAAACCTTCAGCATTGTACCTAGTCCAATAGTAATTAGTCCAGATGCTCGACAATCTGCTCGTTAAAAAAACAGTTAGTTGTTTACCTGATAAAAATTGCAATTTTCACATATACCCTCATAGACAAGTGCCAATAACTCTGATCCAAAAAAAATTGGGGATATACCTTATACTAGGAAACCTTCAGCATTGTACCTAGTCCAATAGTAATTAGTCCAGATGCTCGACAATCTGCTCGTTAAAAAAAAAAGTTAGTGATTCATATAAATTTATTTATATTATTAGTAAAAATAAGGGTACAAACCATCCTCTATTTGGTTATGTTAATATATACTAATTTTTAATTACTTTATAAGAAAAGGTTCTACATGTTTCATACTTTAAAGTAAAATAAAAATTTTTTCACAACATTATTATTTAATATATAAAATTTTAAAACAAAAATGGTCAAAAATTTTCAGTTCTTTGTTTATGTGATTTTTGGTTTGTTTACTTTTCTCTGGAGAGAGTAATTCTAACTTTAAAAAGGTAGTAAAAACGTAAAGCGTGAAGTTAAAAAGTTAGAAGCGTGGCCTGGTTGCACCATCTATAGTATAGAGGGCGGCTCGGATTCTCTTTTTTTTCTCTCTCTCCTTCTTTTCTCTCTCAGAGAATAATAACTTTTTAAAACTTTTTAAAACTTTTTAACTTCACATACGTCTTTACATTTAATAATTCAAATGGGGTATAATTTGTGTTTTATAATGCGTAAATAAAGAGAATAGAATTTGAATTAAAACGGACTTTTTCCTTTACCTGGTAACATCAAGACCATAACAAATCGTAATAGATTTAAATATTGTTTTTTTCTTTTTATAGTAATTTATAATAGTAATAATAAAATAGTAATTGTGTGTAATTAGATTAAATATTATTAAGTTGAATTCTGTTATTGTTCAATTAGTATTCAAGTTATTATGTACATAATTAGGTTAATTAGTAGTAAAGTTATTTATTTATATATATATATATTTATATATTCTTATCTCCCTCTCTCTTTCAATACACTAATCTTATTAATGTATCTTTCTCTATTTTTTTTTTTTAATAATATTTAACATGGTTTTTTTCGTTTATATATAAAATCAAGCACTATATTTACCAATCAAGTAAATTAGCTTCAAGTTTATATGTAGCGCTAAAAATAGCTTCAACTTATACTCAATTCATTTGCGGTTATATACACTTGCACAAAACAATGCTCATTAGCTAAATTATCCGTTTGGTCTGCAGTAGTATTGGCCTGATCCTCCTCCTCCTCGAGGACTACTGTACACCGTTTCATTAAGCAGCATTTGTCATCGCATAGATTTAACGAAATTTGTAGCTTTAAAGCTTCTTTCGGCACAAGGACTTTACCCGCGTCGATGCGTTGTAACAGCAACAACAATTTACCATTTTCTAAATTTCCTTTAGTTTGTAAAGCCTTTAGGCCACAACTTGCATTATTTAGGAACCACTTCTGCGGCGCCTCAGAGGTGAATTTTAAAGGCTCTTTCAATACGATAGTCAACAGCAGCTTTAGTTGCTTGTAACGGCTCAAGGGTACATGTTTTACAAGTTCTAATTTGTTGATTGGACCGTCAGGGACTGAGTTTTCCTTTTGCTCATTAAACGTCAGAGGAAACCAAGAGATTTTTAATGTTTGCAAATCGACACTTACAAGTAAGTGATTGTTAGTATCAGAGACCAGCAAATGTTGACCTCTTTTATCTACACACAGTCCAGACGGTTCTAAAAAACGATATGAAGTAACCCCGTCCGGCGCTGTAATAGGTAAAGTTTCTATAGCATTAGACGCGGGATCTATGACTTTAATTTTATGATTGAAAGTATCCGCGACGTAGACTTTTCCATTAACATGATTATATGCAACAGCTAAAGGATGTTGTAGCTTGGCATTGTACTGCTTACCATCTACATCCCCAAAGGCAAATAGATTCTACAAAGGTTTATTAACCATGAAATGTTATGAGAATGTCTTCAAATCGATACGTACCTGAGGATTACGGTCTGCGCCCACCACTCCCACTACTTTCCCATCCAGCATGGACGCTTTGCGAATGCTGGAACTCTCGCTATCAGCTATAAAGAGATAATCTTTGGCCATGGCCAGGCCGGATGGTTGCGCAAAGGCGGCATTTTGTGGATAGGAATTATTTCGATTCTCCTCCGATCCATTACCAATTAATGACACACAAGTACGTGGTTCAAATTTGCGAAATTTCCACCATATCATCCCCTCAGGAAAGTATCCCCATATCTGATGAGTGCCGGCCATTGATATTAGAATAATAGTCTTTTCGTGAACGTTTTGTTCGTCCATATGAAAGGACATGTCCATATCACGTGTGCGATATACGGCTACATCCCATGGTGATGATATGTCTTGCAAGGGTCCTATCTTACCTCCAACACGATCATGTCCTTGATAACCAGTACCAGCTAATGTTTCTACTAGGCCAGTACTTAAGGTTACCTGACGCAGAGCGTGATTCTCTGTGTCCGCCACAACCAAAACGTCAGTGTTGAGGAAGGCTACTCCTTGCGGAAATTTGAAACGAGCCACCAACAAGTTACCGTCTGCCAAGCCAGGCACACCGCTACCAATTTTATACAAAACCTGACCCAAAATATTAACAATTAAAATCCGATGATTGCCGGCATCAGCTATGGCAAAGAACCCTTCTTCACTACGTGAGATTTTAGCGGGGAAACGCAACTTGGGACAATAATCCAAAGACTGTTTTAAGGGTATGGCAAAATTCTTGAGTTCATTATGTTGTCCAAAGAAACGTAAAGCTTCTCCAACGAATCGCTCTAAAAATGGGCCATGACCTTCACCCATCAACATTAGGATAGGCGTTCCACTTGGACTCAAAACCATTAAGGTGGGCCAACAACGAATGTTAAAAGTCCGCCACAACAGCATAAGTGGATCGTTAACAATGGGATGCGTAATATCGTATCGCAAAGCAGCCGCTCTAATATTCGCGGCATCTTTTTCATTGGAAAATTTTGGACTGTGCACACCTACTACAACGAGACCGTGCTCCACGGGATACAATTGTTCCAGAGCATGCAAATCAGGCAATACATGCATACAATTTATACAGCAATAGGTGAAAAAATCAAGTATGACGAGTTTTCCTTTTAGGCTAGCCAAGGTTAAAGGCTGACTCACATTAAACCAATCCAAATCTAAAATGATCTTCTTCTCTATGATTGCATAAATAAAACCAATTTATTTAATTCATTACCTGATTCAAATTCAAACGTTAGCTTTTTAGCTGGTTCTAAAGCGATATCTGCTTCCCAACGTCTTAGAAAGTCTTGCATTACTTGAGCCTGAGCAGCAGCATCTTTAGCGTTACGATATCGCCCTATCAGTTCTTCAGTTATGTAAGCCACCACATCGTATGGGTCCAACTCTTCAGATTCCATTTTAAATAATAAAATCTAGTCTATTAAAAAATGTTCGTAAATCCCTCTCCTATTATTGTTTGTTTTTTTTTAAACTAAATAGATATCGACAGAGTTGCCGCTTTTATATCGATGTACTTTTTTAACTTATCGCTCAATCTCTGTGAAGTTAACAAAGAGTACTACATTGTTTTATTTATATATATTATTTCCTTTTTGTAGAAGGTATTAGAACTTTCTTTTTAATAACTTTGCGAAAAGTATTCGTTGTTAACTTCATAGTCGTTATATCTCAAACAACTCAATTCAATCGACACTGTCATATTTTAGTTCTCACAATTTGTAAAATTATGCTCATTGTTTATAAGTACATCCCAGTTTTTTAATTCTCTACAAATACTGCTTACATACTGATTACGCTTGTTATTTTCACATCAATTAATTGTGATAAAGAGAATAAGCGAAAATTGTTTTTTTTGCATCTATTTTGCTCTTGAAAATAAAGATTTACCGCACGTATATTTTGATTTTTTTATAGTGCTTACAATTTCATTATAAATAAATAAATATTGTTATAAATTAGACAATTGTCACATTCTGAAAATATGCAAAAACGGACTAGCAAATATATGTGTAAAAGTGATAACAAAAGAAATACAAAAACATTGGAAATATTATTTCAATGCAAACGTGAAAAAATTAAAAGTGAAAAATCAATGAGATGCAAAAGATTCACCGTAACAAAACCATTGCCTTTATTTATGAAATTCTGCCATCCTCTTTTAAGGAACCTAGTAATAATATTTGTGATTATTGAAAACTTACTCTATATGGCAAACGGTGATTCATTATTTGATATCACTGAAAAAGAAGCGGTAACATCGATATTATTAAGTAAATCAACAAACATAGAAAATACGCATAACAACAACAACAATAAGTACCCCATGTTATCAGCAAGTATAGCAGAAGCTCGGAAAAAGTAAGATTTACAATAACAAAGAACGGTTTGATTTTGTTAGCTGTAGAGAAGCAATTACCGACTCTCATAAACATTTATCTTTGATTACAACTCAAGTGCTGATACTATAAAACAAGTACAAAGTGTGGTTTAGGCAAAATCTGTAAAACCCTCTACATTTGTGCGATTAGTGTTGCACGTATAGATATAATTAACGCTTCTTAGCGATTACTTAGATGCGAAAGGTGTTCTTATTTGTGCTCACACATGAACCGTTTAAATTACTTTTAGAAGATAACTCGTGTGTGTTCAATACATAAATATCCATACGCACATGATTATATCTTTAATGGTATTTCGTAATATATTTAACGTCACACAATTTTGTTGCTTCCCGAAATAGTCCACGAATGTTGCATGCAATCAATATGAATTGCTTAGAAAATGGAAAAAGCTCTCAGCAAGACTTTTTCATAATTTGGATTCTGATTCTAATGGTTTGTGTGTTTTAAAGGGAAATCAGATTTCTCTCACTTAAAATAGCAAAATTCTATAAATAAATCGCCTTGGAATTCAACGCTGAAACTATATATTTTGCCACACCTTTTTTTTGGTATTACACATACTTATATCAAACCAGTATCTCCTTACTTGAATGTAGAGGCTGCGTTGTTGTGTTGTGTTATTTTTGTAGTGCCCACTTAATTGAAATTAATTGTTTTAATATTTGTTCTGCACAGTTTTTATTGGAATGAAAATTAAAAAATATATACATTTTAATATGGTATTGGGTTGTTTGTAATTTTATTTCATTTTATTTTTTGCTGAAAATAGAAAAGCGCATTAATTCTTGAATGTTATTTAGATTCAAATACTTTTAGCCTCTTTGGCAAAAAAAACTGATCCTATTAATCAATTCTTTCCCCACAATCAAGATATGAACTCAGTGTAGGATTGTGGGGAAACTTTGCATTGCATTTAACATGTATCTGGTAATAGTTTAAACGAAATATTTGTCATTATATAATCAAACCCTAGGAGGCTTCACAGTCACAAGTATATATATTTGATCAATTTCAAATATTTTTGTACGTCTTCCTTTCCTTGATTTATTTTTAAAATGGCCTAAACCCGTTGTTCAAAATACCAATTTAACTTTTTATACCCTCCACCTTAGTCACGATGGTATACTAAGTCGCAGACCCTACACAGTATATATATTCTTGATCAGCATCAAAAATTGAATCGATTTAGTCATGTATGTCCGTGCGTCTGTCCGTTGTTGGCGTTCTCACGGTCGTAAATTTTGAGATGTTGAGGTGAATTTTGTTTTTTTTTTTTTAGTTTTTGCAGGCAGATCTCTATTTAAAATAGGCAAAATCGGTCAAAAGCCACGCCTACAGTCGACAAAAATCGATTTATTTGCCACAAAAAATGGGCCATAAAGTTGAAATTTAGTATACATATTTACAATTAACTTATACATCGATGTGGTGAAAATGGGCGTGGCCGGATAACAAATACGCTCACAATCAACAAAAATCTTTACATTTGCCACAAAAGTTGACCTGTGAACTTGAAATTTGATATGTGCATCTATAGTAATCCCTTTCATCGATGTGTCAAAAATGGGCGTGGTTGAATAACAGACACTCCCACAATTTACAAAAAACCATACTCATCGTAAAACTCGACTTTCAAGCTGATACGTAACACAGAAGACGTAATCATATATATGCTACGCCTAAGATTTGGTCTAAGCCAAATATAGTTTTCTTACTTGTTTAATAATGATATTGTTTCATAATATGTATTTGAAATCTCGATGTTCATGGAAACTTGGGTCACTTGCAAAATATCTCCTTCGTAACCGATTCGATTTCACCAAAAATATTTCACTTTTTATGATTATTTCCTTTAGCGATACACCCACTAGTTCAGATTTGGAAATAACGGGTTTACGTTTGGAGTACAGTGCCCATGAAGTCCGCTATGAAAATGGTGTACCAAGTATTTTAAGCGACACAAAGTTCACTATACGTATATTCGGTAAAGGCCTCACTAAGCATACGGTGATAGCATTTACAACAGAACAAAAAGAAGCCGGAGTTCATTGTCAATTTCCTGCTACATTATTATATAAGCCGGTAGAGAGTAGCGTAAAAGATCATACGGCTATGTATGAGGCTAAGTTGCCGTTTTCGAAGAAAAACTTTTATGTGTGCGCCAAAGTAGATCCCAACGCATTCAAGGTTTGTGCGTAAATTAGGTGAATATCAAGCATAAACGAACTTGTTTTTTCATTTTTTCTCATTTTCATAAAGGATGGCCAAACCATGTCTATACCGCTAATGCATCAATGTCTGGAATCATGGTGCTCGCTACAAAGCCACGAAAATGTATTACCCATGTGGCTGTCCATTGTTATAATAGGAGTGTGTTTATGTTTTTCGGCATTATTTTCTGGTTTAAATTTGGGTCTAATGTCTTTAGATCGAACTGAATTGAAGGTACGTTCTACGTTACTAGTGGGTTGAACGATCGGCAACAATTAATTTTTCTAGATACTGCGCAACACGGGCTCTGATAAGGAACGTGAGTATGCCAAGAAGATTCAGCCAGTGAGAGATCAAGGTAATTACCTGTTATGCAGTATACTATTGGGTAATGTGTTGGTTAACTCCACCTTTACCATTCTCTTGGATGGCTTGACTTCCGGCCTAATTGCTGTGGTGTTCTCCACGATTGCCATTGTTATATTCGGTGAAATTACACCACAGGTTAATTCATCAATTTTAATATAAAACCTTTTTCTACATGTTGCCCTTTTTCCGCTTTCTATCTCTACGTGTTTCTCTCTCCAGGCGATATGTTCGCGTCATGGATTGGCGGTGGGTGCCAAGACAATATTTATCACAAAAATGGTCATGATGATTACGTTCCCCCTGTCGTATCCGACATCAAAAATTTTGGACTACATGTTGGGCGAGGAGATTGGCAACGTTTATAACCGAGAGCGTTTAAAGGAACTGGTTAAGGTACTTGCTACGCCTGACTATGCAATATGACAACGGTGGGGGTTAAATGTTTCTTCTGTTTTTATTGTTTCCCAGGTTACGACTGGTATTAATGATTTGGACAAAAACGAAGTCAACATCATTTCGGGTGCTTTAGAATTGCGTAAAAAAACCGTTTCCGATGTTATGACCCATATCGATGATGCATTTATGTTGCCACTGGATGCCACTCTTGACTTTGAGACTGTATCGGAAATCATGAAATCCGGCTTCTCTCGCATACCCGTCTACGAGGGTGATCGAACGAATATCGTCACTCTTTTATATATTAAAGATTTGGCTTTTGTGGATCCCGATGACAATACACCGCTACGAACGTTATGTGAATTCTATCAAAATCCTGTACACTTTGTATTTGAAGATGTTACCTTGGATGTGATGTTCAATCAATTCAAGGATGGCACCTTCGGTCATTTGGCATTTGTGCATCGCGTCAACAATGAGGGTGATGGCGATCCATTCTACGAAACAATTGGTCTGGTAACGTTAGAGGATGTTATTGAGGAATTGATTCAGGCAGAAATTGTGGATGAAACCGATGTCTTTGTGGATAACCGTACAAAAGTGAGGCGCAATCGCAACAAAAAGCAGGACTTTTCCATGTTTGCTGAACGCCGCGAAAATCAAACAATACGAATTTCACCCCAACTGACTTTGGCCACATTTCAGTACTTAAGTACCAGTAAGTCATTAAATAAAATAATTTGCAATATTGTTAAAAATGATTAATTGATGCTCTTGCTGATGCTGTAGCTGTTGGGGCTTTCCGTAAAGATTTCATATCGGAGGCAATATTGCGCCGCTTACTTAACCAAGACATAATATTTAGCATTAAATGCAAAGGTAAAGAAAAGGATGACCCCACACTGTTTATCTTCCAGCAGGGTAAGCCGGTTGACTTTTTCGTACTTATACTTGAAGGTCGGGTGGAGGTAACCATTGGCAGGGAAAACCTTCAATTTGAAAGTGGACCCTTTACGTACTTTGGTACGCAAGCATTAGTGCCAAATGTGGTTTTCGGTAAATATATATAAATTGTTGTCTGGGAATCATACACCATTGTGCCACACTGATCTTTTTGCCGCTGCAGATCCCCCTTCGCAAATGGGTTCCATGCAATCCTTAAGTGTGGATGCAAAAGTACGTCAAACATTTATACCTGATTATTCAGTACGCGCTGTTACTGATGTTATATACATAGCCGTTAAGCGGAGCTTATATTTAACGGCTAAAAAAGCTACACTGCTGGAAAGGTCTCGTAAATCTGGTGCCGAGCCTAATGCCGCCGACATTGACGATGAAGTTGAAAAGGTACAATTACAAACAGAGAGAACATTAGTCTATGTATCTATGTGTTTTCATCAAAAATTGGATACAAATAACAATTTTGATACTCTGCACCACTTGTAAACAAACAAACTTAACTTGTCAAAACAAACAACATCCATCTTTAAGGATACCAACCGATACAGAATAACTTTTTGAATCAATTTAACCATATCCGTCTGTCTGTCCATGTAAATTTATGCGAAGGCCACAAATTGAATTTTTTAGATGATATTTTCATGAAATTTGGCACAAAAACTTGATTTGGCCCAAAAGAAAAACCCCATGAAAAATGGACCCAATTGGATCACTTCTAGAACCTTTTCCCATATAACGTTCCATTATAGAGAAAGTTTTTATATGGCGAAAATTCGCTTTTCTAAATATTTTTTGATAAAATTTGGACACAGGGCGGAACATTTTTTTAGAACCTCTATCCATATAGCCATATTTCAGGCAGTGACTGCCTTTACAGTTGAATTAATTTTAACATAATTTGTGGAACGAAGTGATGAAGGGTATTAAAAAATGGTCGCTTATAACCGACTATAACATTTTATAAATGGTCGCATATAACCGACTATAACATTTTCATTTGGTTTTTAATTTAAAAAGTTTATGAAACAGAAATAACGTTTAAAAAAAGTCGAATAAATTATATCGATCAAATGTAAATTTAAGTGCTGTTGTTGTTGTTGTTGTTGTTGTTGTTGGTTCCAATTAAAGTGTCATCATCATTTATTACGGGAAAGTTGCCATTTAACAATATATGACAATTAGCATCCAATTAAAATTAAAGTTAGTCAATGGATGCTCAGATTTTGGACGAATCATACAAATTGAAAACTTAGACTAGAGGCCTAGAGTATTGATGATTGATCGGTCGGATATTTAGTACACATAATCTTAAAGTCAAGTGTCAACATTTCGGATCGATTGCTTTCCTATTTTTGCGTTTAACCTCATTTTTGTACTAACGGATGCACGGACAAAAAAATTCTGTTCTATACTTGAACATTTACACCTACGTCTACCGAGACAAAATTGGTCATTCATGGCCAGTCGATAACATTTTTTCGGTTTTTCAATCGTTCAATTCAGTAGTTGTTGTTGTTTTTGATTTATTAAATATTTAAGATTTTTAAATCGCTTACGAGAAATCTTAAACCTTGTGCAATTCCTCTTTATGTTTATAATTTAATCCCTTGCAGTTGTTAATTTTTGTTTTCAGTTTTATAGTGATGAAGAAACTTGAAATTATTAATCAAAAGTACATACAATGATATTGCAAATGAATTCAAGTAAAAGAATGTGTTTGAAATCTTTAAAAGGTAATTGAGGTTTTTTCATAGAACGTTTCCAGGAACTATAAAGTTTTAACAAATCATTGATTAAATGTAAAGCTGATGCAAGCAGTTTTTGTCTTATTATTCTTCTTATTACATTTTTCTTTTGTAGCTATTGCATTCTCTGCATGATGATGATAAACAACAACTGGTTCGGGGAAGTCAGAGTTTACGTAAAATATCGAATGGATTAAATGGTAGCAATACCGCGTCACCATCCTTTAATGTAGTTTTACTTTAATTGCAGAGTTAGAGAGAGGACAAGTCAATTGAATTTAATATGTTATGTTTTGTCATTAATAGGACTTTTCGCAGCTAAGTCGTAGTGTGACAGCTGCACGGACCACCACCACCCAGCATAACTCACAAGCCACTAATAGCGATGATATAAATGATGTGATATCGTTAAGCAGTCTTCTTACCTCAGAGCCGGTAGCGCCCGACTTAAATTTACACGATGTACTTGATGGTAATAATGGTAGTGGCGATAAGGCTGTTGTTACAACGCCTCTATTGCAAAAATTATCCGAACTTAAGCACAACAACATTAGTGCAAAATAGCAAGCAATCATTTAACGGTTCTTTTCTAGTTTTTAGTATAAATTATATCGACTAACATGTAAGCGTAGTTCTTGAGAGCGGTTATTATTACTTAAATTATTATGAGGATATTTTTTTCCTATTTATGCGAAGATATTATATTTAAATAAGTAGTACGTATAGCTTATATTAGGGTGTTAGCATCTTAATATCCAAGCCCACATTATTAAGTTTGTATCAATATTATTTAATTTATTTTTTTAGTTGTTTGTTGTATGTATTCCCCCGTTTTGCTGAATATTCAAGTTTGTCATTCGTAGAAGAAATCTTTTATGTCTGTGCTTAATTCTTAGTCATCCTATTTAAAATGTTAGTAGGGACCGTGGCTATTCGTTACAAGGGGTATTAAATTAAGCGACTGACTACAGAAAATGCTCACTTCTGTTCAAATTGACTTGAAAGATAGCTCCAGTACAAATAGTTGTGTTTGGTTTTGTCAATTGTGGGTGTGACTGGACTAAAAGTGTTGTTGCCAAATTTAAGCTTAATATGTGAATATCTGCAAATCTAAGCTTCGCCTGTTGGTGGACATCTTTACAAAAACCAAACCCCTAAAAAATGTACATAGAGCCTTAGTGTAATGGAGAGATTCTTCCCAATTCCATGACAAATATTGAAGAAACAAGTGTTCATAAATGTTTTATTTCAATGCCCGAAGACAAGAACAGTTTGAATTGAATTTATTCCAACTGAAAGATAAATTCATACACACGATCCGGAGCGTAGGGCTACCATCTACTCAGTATTCTTTGTTAATCAATTCTTTGTTAATCAATTTGTTAATCATTAATAAGCTTTCAACCAAATAGAATATACTCACAACTTTGCAATAAGTTATGGATTAGGGGGCGCCGAGTAACATACTAGCGTCCAAATTATAATAAAAATAATCTGGCTTTAGCCGAATGCAATTTCTACTTATGTACTTCTGTTTTTGATAATTGTAATCATGTTGCATTATTGTGTAATAGCTGTTATGTAATAATTGTACGGTGAAGTTTTTAAATGTGTACTTAATCAATATTTATCAATCAATGTTGTCTTGTTTAAGTAAAAAATAAAACTTGAATTGTAATTTATTTATTTTTTAAAATTAAATTCTATATGAATCTGTACACTGAATCTCTTTTTATATCCTACACATAATATGGGGCGTATACTAAGTTTGTCATTCTGTTTGCAAGGCCGCCAAGGAGGCGTCAGAGACCCTACAAGTATGTATTTTCTCGATCAATAGCAAAATTTGAGCCAATCCGCATACGTCCGTCGGTGTGTCTGCCTGTTGTTGGCACTGTCACGGTCGTAAATTTCGAGATATTAAGCTGAAATTTTGTACAAACTTCTAGAACGTTTTTTTGCATTGGACGACATCATTCAAAATCCATGGATGTACTCAAAATGGATCTGAATGGGACAACAGACACGCTCACAATTTACAAAAACACTTAGTTGATACGTAATGCATACACTATTAGGTTGTTGTTTTTGCGATAGATATAAAGGATCGAAAGCCTAAGGTGCGAGACTTTAACTCACTAAAACCACCTAGTCTCTGTGGTACCACCGTTATGTATTCCTTCACAGGGGGGAAAAGGCCGTTGACTGGACTACATCTATTATGACAACACCTAACTAAAAGAAGGCACTGTGCGTGGTAGCTCTCCAATCAACTAACAACGCCGGAGAGAAATGAATTTGCTCGATTCCTTTCTAAAGATCGTAAGCTTTACTTTAATTACCACTGCAGCAAAGTCTTTTACTTCTTGCCATCTACTCTTGTATATAGGCCAGTGCCATATTTTATTGTCAGGAGTAGGGATCATAGGTGTTTTAGAGCATATCTGCATCGCTATAAGCATGACGAGGAGGTAGGGCATGCGTTCTTCTATTGCCTTCTCTTTGAGCAGCAGAGAAATAGGCTGATGCTTCTAATAGGGGAAATCCCTAGAAGGTGTGACCATGTATCTGTTGCGCTCACTGTTTATATATAAATACGTTGGACAGTATTTAAGGTTTGAGTTTTTCACTTGTTGGTAAATGTTGAGATGTTTCCCACTATGCCAAGTCTGCGCCAATTTAAAGCAAATGTCCTCCTACCCTCCTCGTTCTAATCCTTTATAACCACCACCGTGTATGAACGTATAGCGGCCATCCTCCGAGTGGATGGTTATTTATAAAAAATAAAAAAAAATCAATTAAATGCAAATCGGCTAGAATGAAGGGTGAAGGGTGAAGGGAGAGAGAGTGAGAGCAAAAGAGCTGAATTTTTTTTACGCGTTCGGGTAACAAGGAACGCCTTCAGCTAAAAATAGAAAATTTCCTCTTGCCGTTAAATTTGACATACTTTGCTGATCGTAATTATATTCATGACACGCCTTAATAAATAAATAAAATAGCCCAGATTTGTCTGAAGCAAATACTGTTCTCCGCCCCCAAGGAAAAGCCGCTATCAATTGTGTATTATATATATGTATTTTATTTATCTCTCTCTTTTGTTTGTAATACAAACACTTCAATGTCGGTTTTGAAATGTAGGCAGGAAATGAAGGCGGGACAAATGCCACACCAGTATTATATTTAGATACAATAAAAAAAAAACTTTTTCATACTACGAGTACATAATAATATGTAATCATTCTACATGTGGTAATATATGTATGTATTCATGATTCTGGTTTGCTATAATTTATGAACAAAAAGTAAATGCTACAATTTTTTACTTCATTTTACACAAGATTTATTACAATCATAAAACACATTAAGAATCTTTATATCCTCCACTTACGAGAAGTGTGTATCAAGGTTGCTATACTATTTGCAGCACCCCCGGAAACAAGCACAGAGTATAAATTTATGCATGTCATCTAAATCGATCTAGCCAAATTCAAATTTTGTAAAAAAATTTATACACATAGTTTGTGCACGTAGATGAAGAAAGCGGTCTAGCGTCATGTTTTCTATAAAAACATGTTATAGTGCGTGAAGCCCATACCACTTATTTTCGTTGTAGGAGTAAACGCGTTGCACACGAAAAATATTATTGTATGAAAAGAGATTCTAAAAAATGCCCACTTGGGAGCAGAGACATATTTTATAATAGAACAATATATCAGAAGGGGGGGGAGTTCTAAAAATGGTCAATTTTCAAGATGCTTCCTCTTTAGTTCAAAACATTTCCTTGATCCAAATTTCACCAAAATATCTCAAAAAACGCGACCTATAGTTTGGACATGGACAGACAAAAGACGCACAAGCATGAGTAAACTGATTCAGATTTTGGATTGATCGGCAAAATTGAGGGAAGGATGTGGCATTTACTGTATCCGCACATCCGTTATTATAAACTTTGCCACAAGTGGTGCAGAGTATAAAAGTTTTTCACTGAGACTCACAAATGAATCAACAAAGTTGAAATGTCGCATAATTCAATTTATTATATAATATAAACTTAATCTTTAAGTTAAAAAAAGGGGTGGATTGGGCAGAGACATGCCCACAATTGGACACGAATTGAATTGAAGGAAATGTACAATTTGACCAATGAGTTGATAGATAAAATATAATCTATAAAAAAGGACGTGATTTTATATCTAGCACGCCCACAATTTATATCTAAATGTTTAGAGTAATTCAAGCTTTAGCCAGATTTGGATTTTTCTTTTTTTTTTTTTTTGTATATTTGTTAAATCTATATATACATATAGATATATATATTTTATTTCTATCCTCACATCATATACTAAGTTCATGTTGTTTGCAATTACCAAAAAAAAAAGGCTTCGGCGATCCGATCATACACTTAAAGTTCGTTTAATGAAAATATTAAAATCGGACTAAGTAGTTTAACCAGCTATGACCACAATTGATAAAAATCTATCACAAATCGAAGATCACATTTATACGGACACTGTGTGCGTGTCATGCACGCGCCACTTTGCACCTTGTAGATCAATTATTTTCCACAAATATCATGTTTTAATTAAATTGTAGGCGTGCCTGTTATACGATGACGCCCATTTTTGGCACATCGATGGATTAAATTTACATTTGATAGCGCTTTGTCAATTCTGAACATAGCTGTTAATCTATTTTTAAGGTCTCCGAGGCCGTTTTTGTTCATCTGGGTTGTTAACAAATTTCGTATATGCGCCACCTTGGGCGGAGGTCATAAAATAAACTTTAATATACTCTTGAAGGATATAATGATGCATACTGTCATACTTTTAAAACGACATTATTCGAGCTTTGAAATGTATAAGTGTCCTTCGTTTAGTATTTAACTAACTTCACATTTGCAGATTCGTTCAAACGGTAAAAAAAAAAAAAATATATATTAATATATATACCGCTATATATATATATATAGCAGACAGGTAAGTAAAAAATTATTTTTTATATGACATAAGTATCGTAATTAAGTAAGGAAGAGGTGGCTTTATTTTTCAGTGTAAATGTTATAATCAGTCAAGCCCGATCATTTAATACCCTACACCACTTACTTACAAATTATATTTATTGTATTAGTAAACGGGATGCACTGACAAATAAGTTACTTCATGAAATATAATTATATGGGTAGGGGTCTCTAAATGGCCTCATACAATGTATTTTCAATAGAGTTTCTCTTTGGACCAATACCTGTCCTTGTACTAAATTTTATCTCATAAAAGTGCACATATTTACATAGACAGGCGGACGGACATGATTCAATTAATTCCGATTTTGATTCTGAATCGGTTTAATGGAATGTGGGTGGATGTGGCATTTGCCTTTTGAGAGTAAAAAACATGCGCACAAACTTAATGTACAAGTGCACACAACTGGTGTAGGATATATTGATGGAGCGTAAAGGTTGAAAATGATGGATTCTTAGTGTGTTGTGATGCGTGGTTTACATGTTCTTCATATTAATTCAGACATTGTTGACAAAAAGATGAATTTTTCATTTCGAAACTATAGCTATACGTACAGTCCAAAAATACATACATATCCACGTAAGTGTTTTTGTGTAACAAAAATTGTTAAATTAATTTTTTTACAAATATCATATAATGATGTGTGTGTGTGTGTGTGTGGGCGCGTGAATTTTTTATATAAATTCACAAATATGTGAAGGGGAAAGAAAATAAACGTTTGTAATATTATCGTAAAATCGTAATATTAAGTCTTCTTTGTGGGCTTCATTAATTGTGACATAATTCCTTAAAATAATTATAAAATTAAAAAACACACATTAGACAGATGGTGACACCAAGGAGTTTAAACGGTTCAAAAGAACATATATGCATGTGACGTGTATATGATAGAATGGTAGTTGGACTCGTTTTAAATCGAGTTGCAGTAGAAACAAATTATATGTAAAACACTATAAAATTGTTATGGAAAGAGTACTTACGTTATGGCAAACATTATAATAGATAGTGAACGTCCATAAGGAAAGATAAAAAAATTATTATGAAATGTGCTCACAGACAGCATGCATGTTCTTATAAATTAAATTGTATGATGCAGCCTTTTGTAAGTGATTGTAAGATGATGTTATGCGTGTGACAATGATTAGGTTCGTTCGATTGTTGTTGTTGTTGTTTCATGGAGAAAAGAGACATACCGTTGAATACCGTTTTCCACACAATGTGTGGTGTTGTGGTCTCTACTACGAGTATTTCTTTACATAATTAATTAATTTTGACAATTCGCTGTTAATCTCGGTGAGAATTTGAGCGCGAACGTGAAATGGAGGAGCTGGTGGCGCCGCCGCCATGTCGGCGAGAGGAATCTGTTCGAATTCGCTTAGAGTGTTTCGGAGATGGCGACTCATCCGCATAGCGACGCCTTGGCGAGGCAGAACTATGTCTTCCATTACGGTCATCATCACTGTAACGCGATTCGCCGTTTTCGCGGCCATTCTCTCGACTTCTAACATAAACATCTCTGGTTTTGCGCACCTCCTTTGTACCAGACACAGAACGACTTCGACTGTGTGAATGTGATGCCGAACGGCTGTGCGATTTATTGCGACCACGTGAAGCACTACGAGAACGACCACGTGAATAACTGAAATTTAGAAAAAAAAATTACAGTTTTCTTCAATTTAGTAGTGTAACAGTAAATAAACTAACGGGAATTTAAGAAATCATTTCACAGTATTAAGGAAATAAAAGGAAGGAAATTTCTATTTGGCACTTGGCAGCCCACCATTGATGTACCAGAGCACCGTAAGCGTTGTCTATACCAATATATCTTCTATATCCAATTAGTAATGTTCGAAAAATTCCTTAAGGACATGATCCTTTTACAGTTTTTATTACATTGCACACATGTCGCTTGAACGATTTGGCCCAATATTAACACTAACCTGTAATGAATACTACCAACACAAAGCTTGGAAACGATATCTCAATTTTTGCGATCAGGACATACAGACGGACAGATAAACAGACGGCTACATTGACTCTGTATTCAATGCTAATTTATAACATATGTGCTACACAAAGTACAATAAATTGCAGGTTTTGTCGGAATCATTTTAGTCAACTCGGTATTGTCCGTTTTGGTCGATGACCTTTTGCAATGGTTCAGGCAGTGTCATAATGCCACATTCATACAATTTCCGATCTTTGCTATCAAAAAACTTAAGTGAATTTGGTGTGCTTTGTCGTTATTAGCGTCATTAAAAATTTTACCATGGAATGAAATAAATGATGGTCTGAAGGCGCAAGGTCAGGGTTATACGGTTTTGACAACACCTCCCAACCCAGACCCAATTTTTGAAAAAAAAAAAAACAAAACTAAACAATCGATATAATTTTTGTACCCTACACCATTTGTGCCGAAGGCTATATAAAATTTGTGTGGATTTTTGTAACTCTTAAACGACAAATGCCACACCCACATTCCATTATACCGATTCAAAATCAAAATCGAAATCAATTTAAACATGTCCGTCCGTCTGTCCGTGAAAATTTATGCTTAAGCTGCAGGTCGGATTTTTTGAGATATTTCCATGAAATTTGATACAAGAATCTTTTGAAAATGGACCAGATTGAACCATTTTTAGAACCTCTCCTCATAAGAAGTCCTATTATTTTTTAAATTTATGGCTGAAATTTGATACAAGGCAATATATTTGCCCGAAGAGGTACCCTCTTGAATATATATAGGATCAAACCATTTTTAGAACTCTTCCCCATATAAAGTCCTGTTATAATGGAGGCCTGTTATATAGTAAAAAGTCACAATTTTTAATATTTTTGCACAATATTTGATGAAAATTAGGTAATTAACTTAATAATTGGCTGTGTTCAATTTGGACCCGATCGCACCATTTGTAGAACCCCTTCTCATATAACGTTTTATTATATAAGAAATCGTTTTATAACGAAAATGCGCAATTCTTTATATTTTTGTTTGGCAAAATTTGGCAAACAAGTAAGAAAACTGAATTTGGCTTAGGCCAAATCTTAAATACCTTCCACGTCCACAACGGTAGATGTGGTAAATATATATATATTGCACCCTCTAATAGTGTAAGTATTATGTATCACCTTGCAAGTGGAGTATGGTTTTTTTTGTAAATTGTGGGCGTGCCTGTATCTAACCATGCCCATGTTGGGCGCATCTATGAATAATGATAACTATATAAATATTTATACCAAATTTGAACTCCATAGCTCAGTTTTGGTGGCAGGTAGATTTTTGTCGACTGTGAGCATGGCTCTTGACCGATTTAATAGCGATCTGCGTACAAAAACAAAGTGTTTGTACAACATGTCAGCTTGGTATCTCAAAATTTGGGCCCATGAGAATACTACAGATGGTCACACGGACATACATATCTAGATCGACTCAGTTTTTTGCTGCTGATTAAAAATATACATAATTCTTTGTGTTTGCAAGAACAAACTTAGTATACCCTCATCACTAAGGTAAGGAGGGTATAAAAACCAATTTTTAATATAAATAAAAATAAATGCGCATACATTTTATATAAATTTTCATTTATTTTAGAAACCTACATTACACACTTTTATGCTAATTGATTAATTAATGAAAGCACTTGTAATATTACAAACTAACCAGGAGAAACTCTGTCATCTAATCTGAATCACTGATTTGGTCTTCTGGCATTTTAGTTTTTTTCTTTTCGGTTTCAGTGGTGGCTGGTGTACTCTGTGGTGGTGGTGCTTCTTTATTTTTGTTTTTCTTCTTCTTTTTCTTCTTCTCTGATTTCATTTCTGCACCTTCAACAGCTATATTACTGTTCTCGGCTACCTCCTCTTCTCCTTCTTCTACTTGATGTTTTTTAGCAGCTTTAGCGGGAACCGAACTTTCACCAACATCAGAACGTTTACGCTTCTTCGATATATTTATAGTATTATCGGCCTCAACAGGATATGTGAACACCTCACTGAAAATTAGTATCCATGATTAGTATTTCATTTATACAATAAATATTGAATTAGGATAGCTTTTCGGTCTCAGACAGCCAAGGTTTATCGTCACATACAAATATCAGATGAATGCGAAACCCTTTTTTTTGTCATCATAGATGAAAAGCTAAAAACAATCCCCAATCACTTTTTTCATACTTACCTTTTTGCTTGATATTTTTCAAATTTAGCCTTAGCCTTTCCCGTTCCTGAGAGTCTACGTAAATTCCCCTCTTCCAGAAATCGGAGGCGTGTTTCCAGCTTCACCTTATGCGTGGCACCCAATTCAAAGGTACACTCTTCACCAAAAGCATCTACCCGTGTGGCTAAGGAGGCTTTGGCAGCCAGAGAACGTGACATTTTGCCTTTATTTTTTAAGCTAGCTTGACCCACCAGTGGTGCGTGAAAAATTATACCATATTTTGGAGTATCTTTCTTAGTTTTTAGAGCACGGAACAAAGCTTTTTCGGCACCTAATAATTGTACTGTGGATGAGGGATGTTTAGCGAGATTAATGAGAGAACCGGCATGAGCAATTAATCGGGCACCAACAGTTTCGCCAACTAAAATTGTTAGATTCGGTGCCATTGCCATCATTCGCGTTTTAAGATAGTCATACAAATGGCTGCGGTAATCGTTAATGGATAAGATTTCATCACATAAATATTGTATGTTCATTATGTCCTCTTCCGATATTTCCGTTCCCATAGATATTTCAGCGGCCTCTTTGACCTTTTCTTCTACATCTTCTGGTAATATATCAGAGAGATCTGCTGTTGCCATATTCTCGCGTGTACCCACAATTTTGATAGTTTTTACATAGGCAACATTATCAGTAATCAATTTGCCTAATTCGGGGAAATGCCAACCATACCACTCTCGAGCTCTCATCATATAATTGTTTATTTCCTTGTCAAGATCATCCAGTAGGCACTGCGCCTGCACAATCATTGTGTCTATTTTATCCGTTGAGAATTTTAATTTGTAACGAGATAACGAGTGAGCTAAACCCAAGGCCATGGCGGCCATTTCCTTTTTGGGCAAAGTGCCCAATAAACTGTCGGCTTGTTGGCGTATGCAACGCATCAATTCTTGTACTCCAGTATTGTAGACGCATTGCACTGAAAATTTATCTTTAATGGCATTGCCAAGTTTAGCATCGGCAACTAATAAAGATTCTTGTACTTCATCGCCAAAGGCCTTCTTTAGAGTCTTCTTTAAAGTTTTGGAAAGTTTACCTTCCACAGTTGCGGTAATTGCAGCTAATGCTTCTGTTGTATCGGTAAATTTCTCAAAGTGCTTCAATTTAAGCAATTTATTGGCTTTGTCAGGTGTTTGAAATTCGGTGTACAGGTTTTCAACTTCCTTAAGTTTTTTTTCATCCAATAGTTTAAATATGGCGTAACCCGCCGGTGTTTCGTACAATACAAACATGTTTTATCCACTTTTTTATAAATTTTAATTGAATACTAAATTCACGTTTATAACAAAATAAGCCGTAAAAATAAAAAGGAAATAAATGACTCCGACATTTAACTCGACAAAGTAAAACACGTGAAGCAAATGACTGAGTAACCACAAACATTAACACAAGCACGCAAAGCGTTGCCAGTAAAAATAATTAAATATGGCGACAATCATAAACAGGGGTGTCTTTTTCTGCACGCTTTCATTGGAAGTAGCATTCCAATATAATAATGTTTCGCTTAAATCCTAATATATATATAATGTAAATGCAGCACTTACCGGCGTTTACCGCGACCGTATCGGCGACATTCTCTTGCATAATGTCCACGATCACCACATTCGTAGCACTTATTATCACCACCACCATTACTGTTACCAAAACCTCTACTCCGATTTCCGCTACCACCGCCCCTGCGATCACCTAAACCACCCACGCGAGCACTTTTGCCAGTGGATAGTTCCACGCGAGCACGTCGGCCACATATTGTACGACCATCAAGACCCCTGACTGAATCCGCCGCATCGCGGGCATCTTCAAATTCCACGAACGCAAAGCCCGGCGGTGACCGTGCAATCCAAACACTACGTAGTGGGCCGTAAGCATTGAAAATATGCTCCAATTCATTTTTACGAGCATTATTGCCCAGATCGCCAATATACACTTTGCGATCGCTTGGATAACGAGTCATTTTTTTCGACTGAAATTTAATATTAACGAATAGACAAAACAATTCATACATAAAGGCTCAGTATACGAAAGAGAAAAATCGATTCCTATCATATAATTTCATATTTATCTTGCACAAAATTTACCATTTTTCTCCAGTTTAGTACACTACACTGTTTTGATTAAAATATTTTTTAATTTTAATGCTAAGTGTTTTAATTAAAATAATTATAATGCAGTAGATCAAATAAGGAATGAATGGTTTAGCTTATATTTTTCAAGAAAATTGTATATATGTACATATAAAACACAACGAAAAAGTGAAGAAGAAGAGTTTAAGAGCACAATGAATATTGCATCTCGTTTTTACTGCCTACTTTTCTTTTTTCAAAAAAAAATCTTATAAATTCTACCCCGTATAAGTATCCAGGCTTCGCAAGGTAGAAAACTGCCTGTATTCTTTGTTTGGAAAGTGAATATATTTATCTCATTCTTTCTTATACAAAAACCGATACATTACAAATTAATTTTCTCTACATGATAGCTTTTTTACTTGTGATGTGATTACTGTACACTATTTATCGAAAAGCAAATAAAATTATGTATATATTAAAATAAAAATTTGCAATATATTGACAAATTACTTAGCAAATTACAAATTAATCGGCTTTCTATAACTCTAAACTTTAACTCTTGAAATGAATTAATTAAAGTTACATAACATGGCTGCAAATCATTTCACAACGAGGATACAAAACATATACTTTGCATTGTATCGTGCACTGCTGCATTATTGCAGTACACCAAATATTTAAATTATATACCGTAAAATTATTTATTATAGCAATGTCGGCAAATATATCCCAATGCTGCACTATTGCATAAAAGCATTGAGTGGTATGTTATGCAAAGTATATGGTTGAACCCTAACATATAATCGATATGGGTAGTGTATCGATATAATGTTTCTTCAATAAAAAAAGAGTTATGACTTGAAATATGAAATTTTGTTCGTTTTTAAACTAAATAAAGAAAAATATCGCTCCGATGGTTTGCGAAAAGTGCGAAACTAAACTAGCAAAAATTGCTACGCCCGATCCTTGGAAATGTAATACAACGCGAAAAATTAACGAAAATAAAGCACTCTCATCAGCAAAAGACCGATATAACCCCATCGGGAAGTTATTACCGCCCTGCAAGTACGTATTAGCACAAAATTTATAGCCTGGTATAAATGAATATATTTAATTTTTAAGAGTGTGCCGTCAAAAGGTTCATCAAGCTGGTTCACATTATTGTCAATCCTGCGCTTACAAAAAAGCGATTTGTGCCATGTGTGGGAAGAAACTGATGAATACCAAAAATTACAAACAAAGCTCTACGTAAAAATACTTTATTAAAATGATACTTTTTTCCCTCAATCAACTTTTGTATCTTATTTGAATAAATAATGTAAACAATGTAGTCAGGTGACGCTTATGGTTAAGTCTTCAGTAAGTTTTGTACTTTCTTTGTCCTTGTCCTTCCTTTTCTTAGATCCGGATTGGGCATAACTTAGAGCCTCTTTGTTGAATTCCAAAGGCATTATACCCAAGTCCCCACTATAACGATTCTTAACAACTTGCAAATATTTTTTACCGCGTAGGGACGTGAGGCGTTTATCTTGAATGATTAGAACGTTATCAGCCTCCTGTGACGCTTTGGCTGAACCAAATATTGAGTTTGTAGTCAAATCTTCTTCATCTCGTTCTTTGCGAGGATGCATAACCAATGTAATATGAACATTACGCTTTGTGGCCAGAGAGCGGAAAGCTGCCACAATGTTGTCTTGTTCCCAGAACTTATCTGTGCGATAAGTGTTAGAAATGCCCATCATAAATTGTAGATTGTCAATTATGACGTGATTAATATCGTGTACATAGTGAGCGTGCTCTATGGCGTCCAGGACAACTTTAAGAGGTTGCTGCCCATGAAAGGTCATAAAAAACATGGGGTATTTCTCAAATTCCGCAGACCAACGATCAAACTCGTTTAATTTTTTTTCCAAGGAGTAGCCGACAAATTGACGAAGCAACGTAGCGGCCAAACGAGAATTTCTGATTTCAAAAGAACCCCACAATGTGGAGACGCCTTGCAAAGCTAAATCTAAAGAATATTCACTCATAAAGGTGGTTTTACCACTACCCGTCGGCCCCGTTATAATTGTCAATTCCCCTTTGCGGTGACCCTTTAACAATTTATTCAAAATCGGAAAACGTTTCCACTTCACTCCGTGTACCTTTTCAATGTTTTGCAACTCGCACAGGATATCATTCCGCAGGCTACTAAAAGTTGTTATGGAGTGATGTCGCACAGGTGTGGCACGTTGTAGTATATGTTGTATGTTTAGATTTTTGCGTAGGGCTTCGTAAGGGCAGGGCTCGGTATCGGTGGGTTTAATTAGTTGACAACGTTTCTCATCCAATTTGGCAGCAAACGCTTTAGCGGCCCCCCAACTAGGTGAATCATACTTATACCACAAAACTAGTTCCTTAAAATGCTCCAAGTTTGGTAAGCATTCCTGCGGCAAAGTCTTCAAACCATATGGTAAACAAACAATACAATCTGCAACAACGTGTTTTATTTTAGTTTTTACTACAACAACTTTTTTACTTACATTTTACTATGCGTGCCGCTATTAATGCCAAGAAATCTAAAATATTTGATACCAGAACTGCTCTGTGTTTAGTTGGGTCTCCATGAACAAGTATACCCGAGCAAATGCTACTTTGATGAGTTTCTTCAGTGAAATCCCTCAAGGAAAGCCACTTTTCCCCAACAACACGACCATTAGCATCTTTTAGGGGAAAATATAAAATATTAAGAGCTTCATCGTGGCCGGCTTGAAGTAATTCAAAATCTGTGGGTGTTAGTCCTTTTATGTGTAGATTTTTGCATACATCTATTTCGATTGGTTTCAAATTTTTACATTTCGTATTATATGCTTGAATTAAATTTGCCTTTCGGTCTACCACCTTTTTTTTATTCTCATAAGCATCCTTAGCCACATATAAGGGTAATATTACATCACAATTAGGACATATAAACGAACCGGTACGTTTGTTAATATAGGCCCAGGTGTGTTCATTGTTTAAACAAATTTTGCATGATACATGAAAGCACGTGTAACCATCTTTGCACATAACATTTTGAGCTTTAACCAACTTCTTGAATTCTGTGTAATATTGTAGACCTTGCCCATTTTCATCCGATTTTACTGCTCTAAATGTTGAACAGTAATATTTAGAATTCGGTAAAGAAATCTCCCACTTACTCTTTCCCTTACAAATAGAATAAACTGAAATGCGACCAAACAGCACTGACATTTCCCTAATTACACATGTGAAGTTATCAGCATAAGCTCCAATCGGACAGAAACAATATCACTGACGATTCAAGCTTAAGCTCGGACGGCTCTCCCGACGTAATACTTAAGGGTGGTCCCGGGAGATGCACCGTCGGACGTTCGAGGACATTTTAGTGGGTGAAGGCCCCACACTAACCCCCACTTCAATGCTTTCCACCTCGTTAAAAAAAAAAATAAAAACATATGAAGTTATCAAACGTAATATTCTGCACACATGTTTCAACTGAGACAGAAAATAATTCAAGCAAAATAAAGTATATGTTCATAATAATACGTATAAGTGCGAATAACATAATATAAATTATATTAAATATTTTTACTATGAAATCCATTTATATACATATATTTAATAGTAGAACTTATGAAATACAATAAATGTGAATGAAAAAAGAAAATTTAAAAAAAAAATTGCTGCTGCTGCTGCTTCATTGCTACTAGAATGATTATAACTAGCAGCAATGTCAAAAAAAGGCAGTTATTTTTTACGGTTGCAGCTACATTGTGTTCAAAGCATAAGATGCATGTAAATAAAGTTAAATATTTATGTTTTACAACAATTGCTATTTTATATTAATATAAATTCATTAGAAGAATATATTTTCTTTTCAATTTTCTTCTCTATCTGGAGCATATGGAATTGAAAATTTCTCTTTGAAAGCTCGGCCATTATTCAATTTGGCAATGATGCATTACTCGAAATTTCGAAAACAATTCTATTTTAAGCTGGTAACATCTTAACCTCGTAATATACCTAACGCGAAAAAATATGGTTCCTCGCTTGTAAAGTTGTAATAAACCAATGAGATTTCTAAATTTTCATTGAACATTTTTTTAAACAAAAGTAAAGAAATATTTAAAGTTTGCTTTTTCTGTTCAAGTGATTGTCTGGTAAAATTATATAATAAGAATGCGCCGAAGAAGTGAAAGGAAAAAATCGACAGAAGTATCTTCGCCTGCCCTAGCGTCACGCCGTACAAGTAGGCGCCGAAAATCATCAGAAGATGAAGCAAAAATTGGTAAGGCAGCCAAGGTGAGCAATGCTGAAGAGAATGATCGTGATTCCAGTGATGAAACTTTAGATAATATACGTCGGCGTAGTTCTCGTAATAGAACACCTGTTAAAGGTCGGCGAAGTCCACTGAAACGAAGTCGATCCAATCGGAATAATAGCCCAGGTAAAAAAATTAAGAGTATTCCCGAAGAAGAGAATGGTAATGATGTAAATAAAACGGACAATGATGAAAAGAAGCCGATTAAAGTATCTGGCGATACCCAAAAGACCACTAAAGAAACTGAGTCGGTACTTAACAATAATGATAAACACGATGAAGTTGGGGTAAAAGAAGAAAACTTTGTCATAGTAGCACAAAAACCAGTATTATCTGATAAAAATGACGACGATGACGAAGTTGAATTGCATGCACGTGACAACGCGTCGATGTCGCGTAGCAACAGTCCCCTAATAAAACAACTAACAACAACAGTAACGAAAGAAGCCGATGGCGGCGAAATTAAACAAGAGGAAACGATGATTGTTAAAACTGAGGATGAAGGCGTAAATTGTTTGGGCGAGTCTGCAGACAAGAAGGCTGCAGCCGAAGAGTGTAAGGAGGCGATTGCCGATAATCACTCCCAGGTTGACGATAAGAAGACGCCCAATTCATCGTCGTCATCATCATCATCTAATAAAAAGTCCGAGGAGGTAAAGCATACTCAAGATGCAAAAACTAATGAAACCTCTAATGCAGCAGCTGATATAGGTCGAACGCGTAAGCGACGTTGGATAACTAAGAAAACGGTTGAAGGGAAAGAACCGGTTTTAGCCATTTCCACCGATTCGCTGAAGACTCTAATTGCAGATGTTCACCCTGTGCCGTTGAGCGATGTGCAATTAGAGTCTTCATCGGACGTGGAGGAATTGGTGAATTCCGAACGGGAGGAGGGTGAAAATTCACCCTCGCCCACGCCGGAACGCCGTCGCGAATCTAACGATAAACTAGATAGAGCAACCAAATCATCAACAAGGACTCAAAAAAATCATCAGCAGAATGCAAAAATCGCAGTGGTTCCGGGAGCAGGTGTTGGACCAGTCACTAAGCCACGTTCACCCAGTCCTGCCCGCAATCAAGCTAGCAACGTTTTATACATAACGAATTTAGTGCGTCCCTTCACTATACTCCAACTGAAGGGCTTACTAGCACGCACTGGTAAAATCATGGATGACGGCTTCTGGATAGATCGAATCAAATCGAAATGTTATGTGGAATACGAGACAGAGGAGTACGAGACAATTTGTTTGTGACAAATGTTCTCCTTTTTATCTTTTTTTCCCCCCTTTCTAGTGAAGCCATTGAAACTCGTCATGCTTTGCATGGTGTGCGCTGGCCCGTTTCAAATCCAAAATGTTTAAACGTGGATTTTGGCTTGAAAACGGATATGCTGAAAGCAATTGAAACTACCAAGGACGATGGTATAAGGTTTGGTCAGGATGCAAACAAAGATAATCTGTTGGTGGGGTCGGGCTGGACTAGGGAGCGCCCCGATGTAGAGAAAAAAGTAAGTTGTGTTAAAAAAAAATTGCCCCCTCCCACATCTGATGCATTCGTTTTAGAGCTCCCGGCCAGTGCGTGAATGGGATGTGGGCAAAAAGGAGAACTTGGAACGCGACAAACCCATAAAGGAAGAAAAGCGTAGCGAACGCAGCAGGGGACGCGATAATTCCAGGCAACGGGATTGCGAAAGAAACGATCGCGGGAAAGAGCGTAGGATGCGGGAGCGCGAACGAGAACGGGAACGGGAACCAAGAAGTAATAGTTTGTCACCAGGTAAAAAAATTAAAAATCTATTCCCCCTCTTAAGAATGATTATAATAACATGTGAGTAACTAATGCAACCATAGTGTCGAAGCACAAGAAAAAGGACAACGATCCACCGTTGAGGCTCTTGGATGATTTGTTTCGCAAAACAAAGGCTACGCCATGCATTTATTGGTTACCTTTGACGCCAGAACAGGTGATTAAATGCCAGTTTATTTATATGAAAATGACGGACACTTTAATGTTAAATGTCGTTGACAGATATCCGAGAAAGAGGCTTTCCGTCAGAAACGTTTGGAGGAGCATAAACTGCGCATAAAGCAAAGAGAGCTGGAGCGAGAAAGAGAACGCGAAAGGGAGCGTTCACGTCAAAATGAACGTGACCATCGCCGCAACAGATCCAGTGATCGACATCGCTCTCGCAGCCGCGACAGGCGTCGTTATTAAAGTGTCACCACTCGAATCCATTTTTTTTTCTAACTAACTAACGGGATTGTTAAGGCCAGAACTCAAACAGCTACATTCTCTTCTCCAGAGAAGTTTTTTTCCACTCAATTACAAGCATTTCACTTAAATATGAAATTCTTTGATTTTTTTTTTTTTCTCAACATTTGTGGATCCCAAATTAGTTAGTTTCACAACTGGTTCTTGGTCTCCTCTATATTTCTCTTCCAATTTTTCTATTCAGAAGCATTTTTCTAAATGTGATTATATTTTGTTTTTATTTTCTTTTATTAACATGTAATATAAAGAAATTTTTAGCCTCCATTAAAATTCTACGTCATATATGCTAAATTTCCAAACAGTGAGCCATGAAGGTAATCAACTTAACAACAACAACAACAACAATTACAACAGCAGCCGAAGCAATAATTTTCAGCCCAAGGCGGAATTACAAAATAAAAAAGAATTTATTCATCAAAAAAATTCCCAAACGCAGCGTACTTTTAAAGTTTTTTACATCATTAACGATCCCAAAATGGAACGAACAAACGTGAACAACTGAACAACTGAACTGAACTCCTCAACAAATACACACAACATACACATATGTAGCGAGTAAATAGTAGCCAAAATGTATGTTTGTGTTAAAGCACGGAAGGAGTTAAAAGGCGATCTTTTTTATACTATTATATACATATTATTATATACAGTAATGCAAAGTAAATCGATACAATATGTAGTAAATGGAAATTTAATTAAATAAAAGTATGCATATATGATTATAATTAAAAATCGCATCCTTTCAAGTGTTGATCAAATTATAACTTTTTTGTTTTATATTCTACCTAATTAATGATGGGAGTATACTAAGTGTGTTTATACGCTGCACCATTGTGTGGCGATGGGTGTATTAAGTTTGTAACTCCTAAACGGAAAATGTCACACCCACCTTCACAAACAAAATCTGAATCGATTTAACCATGTCCGTCTGTCCGCCTGTGTCCATGTAAATGTGTGCTTAAGCTATAGGTCGCATTTTTAAAGATATTTCCATGAAATTTGGTACAAGGGCATGTATTGGTCCAAAGGGCAATCCTATTGATAATGGACCAGATTGGACCATTTTTCGAATCCCTCCCCATACAAGATTCTGTTATAATAGAGCTCGTTATAAAGCAAAAAGTCACTATTCTTAATATTTTTGTACAATATTTGATAAAGAATAGTTAATTGGCTTAATAATTGCCTGTGCCCAATTTGGACCCGACCGGATCATTTTTAGAAGTAGGAACCCCTTATAACCAAAATTTGATGAAAAATAGTTAATAATAATAATAAAACGGTGCGACTTACATGCGCCTATCCAACCAACTTCGACAATTCTGAACTGTCGGTAGCTTTCCAAATCCAACGCGACCCATGAGTTCAAAATTCCACAGCTGAAGAAGCTTTTAAACCTCTTTTTTTAGCTGGATTTGAACCCGTATCCACGCTATACGTGAAGAGTTTACTAAGGCAAAGCCTTAGCCCACTTAACTACTGAAAGGACACAATAGTAAATAGAAAGTATAAAAAAATATTTTGATTTCACAAACAAAAAAAGGATTTTTTTTGAATTTGTTGTCCTTAAAAATAAAAATAAAAATAAAATTTTTTTGAATTGTAATCATTTTGAAATTTTTCATAATACACAAAATTTTTCATTTTTCAAGTGGTGTAGGGTATTTGATGATTGGCCTTTACCGACTTATTTTACATATGCAACATCCACAAGTATGCATCAAAGATCCCATAAAGTATATGTTGTAGGGTATTCTCGATCAGCAACAAAATTTGCTATTGATCAGACAATGTGAGGCGGGGTGTCCGCCTGTCCATTTATTGTGTTACTATGTGCCAACAACGATTCAAATTGAATAAAGCCGGCAGAGTACCGGCCACAATTGACGAAACTTCATCTATGCTGATGCAATTATTTATATTTATGTGTAATTTATTGTTTAGTTTATTTATTGTAGGCGTTGCCTTAAGCCGAATTTAGTTTTCGTTTTCTTTTACTTGTTATTCGATATTTTAGGTTGGACAAACTTTCAAACGTAACGAGGTAGTATGTACAACAAGAAACAACGATTTATTGGAATTTTCTTTTTTTTTTTAATTTTTATTTACATAAGCAATAAAATTGTTCAAGTGTGGCAGCTTATGCTTTTCACAAACGAAAGCTATCAGTTTCCGTTAAATAAACATGTTTTATGCGTTAGTATGAATATAGTTCAACATAAACGTATAAACATATAAAAAAATGACAATGATAGGTAAAGGAGAGGCATGAGGCGGTAATGGTGTTGCTCTCCTTTTTCACAAATTCAATTCTCAATAATATTTTTTTTTTTTTTAAACAGATCATGTAACAATAATTTTTAGTATTGTAGATTGTTAATAACATTTTTGTTGCGATCGCGCATTCCACCCAGTTTAGTGTTAAGGCATGGTGTGGTGCGTTTTCGTAGTGCATAGGAGCGTAACATTCGTTCATTTTCGGGTCCATAGTGGGAGCTGGCCACTAAAAAATATACAGAAAGAAAGATAGAGAGAGAAAGATACCAAATGTGCATTGTTGGGATTATATACGTATAACGGTATTGCTTGAATTTTATTTACACTTAGCAGCTTGCTCGTATGCTTTAATGGTCTTTTTCGCGTCCCTTAATTTACGCAAGAGCAGCTCATTTTTGCGCTTCTCTATGGTTAACTCTTGGCTGAGTTGAGCCTTGCTCTTCGACTCCAGTGCATTCAAAACTCTACGGATGCGATAGATTGTATAATAATTAGAGAATAAATATTTTTGACATTTACTTACGAATGATTGAAAATGGTCGTGGAGCACGGGCGCTTCTGGGGATCGGGGTGTGTCATTATTTTAATTACATCATTAAATTGCTGACTAAGGGTTGGTAGTCGTGGCACTTTTCCATTTCTTAAATCGTGCCATTCAGGACCATTCTTGGGCAATGGACCGCCACCGGCTGCCTCATACAAGGTCAAACCAAACGCAAACATATCAGCTTTGAATAGATTCGAAAAGTCTTCGCTCAATATCTCCTTGGGCAGATAACGACAATCGCCCTCCTCCACGCACGGCTCCTTCACCGACGTCACATGACCCAGATCACCAATTTTATAGGTGATTAACCATTCGGAGTCACTGAGCTCTTCATAAATGCCATCCATGTCATTTTCGAAGCATTCTTCCGTTAAGGGAGTTCTCTGTGCTGATGGTACTCTGGTAAAAAAGATATTACCCGCCTTCAAATCCATGTGCACCAAACCATTGGAATGTATATAGCGGAGGCCTTCAGCAACATGCAACAGCAGTATTTTCAGATCGGATTCACCAAGTGACCGTTGTTGCAGCAGTGCCTGCAAACTACCACCATTACAATACTCATTTTGGATCAGCATATGATTGTCTTCAGCCCAAGCTGAATAATAACGAACAACATTATCATGCTTTCCCAACACGGCATGAGCCCACACTTCATTTAAGGCACGCTTCCTTTTTTAATAAAAAAAAAATTAAATAAAAACAACGTAACGTAACGTCCAAATAGTTTAGTTAGAATTTAAAGAATAGAAAACGTACTCGTAAGAACTTCCAGCTACCGGCTTGATGCTTTTTTTAATAGCATAAACGCAACCATCCAAACGATTGAGGCACTGATACACCTTACCAAACTGGCCCACCCCAATAACGGCCAACTCTATAAACTCCTTCTTGTAGCGACTTATGTTTGTGTCTTGTAAGGCCAGTCTTTTTGGTGCTTGCTGTATTTCGGCAGCGCGCTCACCTTCCGAATCGTTCATTAGATCATCGTCCGTATTGAGAAAGATTTGCAAGGACGTGTTGCTTAAATTTTCACCAAATTGTATGCGGCAACGTTTTTTATTATGCGCCAGCAAGCCTTCACATATGAACAATGATGAGAATGAGTGCTCAACGGTTTATACAGTGATTTTATTCTGTAAGTGATATACTTACCATCCGGCGTAAAAGGATTAACGTTGGCAGTTTGTTGTTGCATGACACTGTCTATAGCTCTATTGTGCAGTGGGAAGGAACGTGGCCGTTCCATTGTTTTGAGGTGTAACCCATCCAGTTTTTTGTTAGCTTCCTCATTTAATGAATGGTTTTTCATGTTTAGAAAATTGGAACATTTTAGGGATGATTTCTCTAAAATAGTTTTCGGTGTAGCCGGCGTATCGAATAGTCTCAATGCTCGCACCTTTCGATAAGGTGGCGAAATTGAGACATTCTTTGGACTGCAGTCCTCCTCCTCCCCCCCACAACACAACTTTCTGCGACTACGCGTTATTCGTCCCACTAGTCTATTCTTGTCCTTGTCCTGTTTTTCATCCGGAGAAGCAAATCTTAGTTTCCTAGGCTGTATATTGGACATGGGGGATGGAGAATGAGAATGTGTCTCATTATTATAATCAATTGAAGATTCTTCCGCACTACTATTGTTCCTTTGACTGCGAAAAGCCATTTCAAAATGGGCTTCAGCTATTCTCTCGAATGAATTTCCGTATATACGCTTACTATGATCACTTTTTTTCACAAAACTTTATTTTATATGAATTTTACTTGAGTAGTAATACCTTCGAGTAGTTTGAAAACACAAAGCAAACAATAAAGTGAATTTGAAAGTTGGAAAAAAAAAAAAAAATAAGTTCGTTCATTAAGTGCAAAAGAGATGGAATAAAATTGTAAGCGAAAACTAGAATGAAATTGTATAAAGCGAAATAAACAATTACAAAAGAGAATGTGACAATAATAGGGGATAAAGAGTAAACGCCGCCATCTTAAGGAAATTAAAACTACTTTGCGTTTTCACATGTAGCGACATCTCGTGGTATAAAACATTAGTTAAATAAAAAAAAACCCTGGGCATAACTCATTTTTGCGCCATCTTGAGAAAGTTCTGTTTTTGCTGTTTTAAAACATTTTCTTCTGCAGCGTTTCATAGACAATGTGAAAAGAATGCAACTGTTCAACTGCTCAACTGTTGAAAATGATTCATATCTCATATTTATGGAGAAAATTGTGGTCTAACCGTTTCTTTTATATATATACCATTAACAGCAATTTTTTAAGATCGTTTGCAAGTCTTTTCTCCAATAAAGAAATTACGATGAAACAAATAAAAAAACAACCACATTGATTTGGTTTGAATGAGCGGCTTTCATCTGTGGCTATTATTGCATTATAAGGCAAGTAAAAAACGTAAAAAAAAGCTGTAATATATTCATTTTACTAAATTTTATATTGATTTTAAATTTGGTTTTAAATATGTATATAAGTAATCCAAGTACAATATATTGAAATTAACAGCAGCTGTTAAAAACACGTTTCATACTTTAAGAAAATACCTTCCTAACGTTTTCCATTAATTCAACATCTCAATGTCTTTTTGCCTATAAAAAAAATTACGCTGATGAAATTTGTTAAGCCAAGTATATGCTTCGAGGGTATAATAACAAAATATCGGCAAATTATTACAACACATACTTTAATCAATCAATCGAATGAAATACTTTCAGAAAAAGAAAAAAATATATATATATATGTATTAATTATCGGTTTGTTTTACAATTTTTTATTGTTGTTTTGAATTTGTTTAGCAATAATAATTACTGTTACTAAACATTGAAATATCGTTATGTTGCATTTATAACTATGCTAATCTGTACGGTTTTTCTTCTTCTTATTCTTCTTCGTTCGTCATCGGGTTTTTGTTGGTGAAAGTATTTGGGTTAATATTATTATTAAATGTGAGTATATATTAAATAGTTATATCTTATATAATGCTACTTATCAGTGAGTTTAAAAATTTATACACATTACTTGTTTTTATTTTGCTTTAAAAAACTATTTTTACCAGCATTATTGTATTCACGTTATAAACCAGAAAAACACTCTAATTACTATGCACACCTACATATATATGTATGTATGTATTACGTTTATTATTATTATTATTATTATGTCTGTGTGTGTGTGTGTGTTTGTGAATATGCACAGTCAATGAGATGACTTTTGATTTATATTTAATTTATTTTATATAAGTTTCATTTAACGGTCAAGTAATGTACACATTTATATTTTAATGAGGGGGGATTTGAAAATGTTTTTTTTTTTTTATATATATGTTTTGTTTTCAATTGTAACTAATAAATAATTCGTACACAATTGTGTGATTTAATATTATTATATTTTTTAAAATTTATCTCAGCTGGTATTGGTTTCTCTATTCATTTCATTTATATAATATTTAATTTTTATATTTAAATGTTTAAATGGGGTTTTACTCGTTATATTCCACTTTTCCGGTTTCTTGATGTTTTCTTTTTTTTTTTGTTTTTTTTTTTGTTTTTTTTTAATAACAATGTCCTTGATAGATATTTTTATTATTATTTTTCATGTATTTTTGTTGATTAATTAGGCACTGTGTTCAATTATTACCAACTAAAGAATTAAATTAGGGTGTATTTCATCAATTTGCTTCTTTCGGTTTATCTGCTGGTTGTTGTTTTAATATAATTTGTTGTCGTATTCTGTTGTTGTTGCTGCTATTATTATTATTATTATTATTATTATTATTATTATTATTATTATTATTATTATTATTATTGTTTAATTAAATATCTATTTGCCTGCCTTTTGTGTCTGTTCCATATAAATCTTATTTAAGGTTTGTAAAGTTTATCTCAAAGGAAAAACAAGAAATTCAAAATACATTTATTTCACACCTTAACTGTTTATTTGTTTGTTTGTTTTCTAACATAATTTGTTGTCGGCTTTAGTTTTAAGAAAAGTTAAGTTATTTAAATAATTAATGATTTATATAAGTACATGTTTATACTAAACGTAGTTTATATGTAGCTTATAAATGTTAACAATTTTGTAAAACCTAGAAATGCCCTTAAACAGACTGTCATTACTAGTAATCGATATATTTTTATATAATTAAAAAAAAAAAATAGAAAAAAAAAAAAAAAAGAGTATAAACCAAAAAACAAAATACTTGGTTGAACTATTTGCCCTCTCTTATCTAAACTGTTACTCCTATTACTACTTATTTTCACCTTATTTATATTATTATGTACTTGTACAAGATTTTATACTAACGTGCTAAAAGTTAAAACTTAAATGAAAAAATAAATAAAAACAACTTTCCCAGGCAAGCGCACACCTAGTTAAATTAAATTGAAAAAAAAAAAAAAAGTAAATAAATAACACAAATACAATAAGAAAATTTAAAATTGTTTGTTTATTTGTTAAATATATGGATAAAATATATATATGTCTATATAAGTGAATAATTAATAATGTTTACATTTAAGAGAAAAAAAAAAAAAAAGTTAGTAAAAATGTATACATAACCTCAAAAATTAAATTAAAGGATATTATTATATCTTTGAAGTAAATGTATGTACATGTAAATATTTTCACTGACACACACTGCTTGTACATTATATGCATTAAATCATATTTTGGATATTTTTTTGTCTTGTTTATACGTACATAGCATATAAATACCGTTAGAGTGTAACTTGATACAGTATAATAATTTATAATTGTTGTAATTGTTATTGCTGTTTTATATATATATTTATGTAGTAATATTATCTTAATGAAAATCGCTTTATAATTAACAGTCCATTTTGTATTTTGCTTTTGTTAAATTGTTAAATAAATTGTCACATTTACAATCCATTTAATGAATCTTGCAAATAATTTCTTAATAGGCGTACTCTTATGCAACATTTAAACATTTAGTTCTTTTTTTTGTTTTGTTTTGGAGGTTCTTTCATTGATGTTCGCGTTACATCACGGTTTCCTAAGAACACATATGAATATAATACAATTTAAATGGGGGAAGAATTTCAATATAAATAAATTGTCAAATGCAGAAATGGTTGGGGGGGGGAGGCAAAGTGATGGTTAATCGAAACATAAGCTTATTAAGAAATTATGTACAAAACTACAAATAACATAAAAAATTTTGGAGTTACAGTTTAATGATTATACATATATTTACGGTCCGTTAGCTTCCCCTTTCTAGCATAATTGTTAATTTATTACATTTCGGGATATTGGCGTGGCCGGGCGCATTGCATCAATTGTGTGCTTTGATTGTTAGCTAGACTTGATGACCGTTTTTATTTCAATTAAGGGGGGCGGCTTGACTTTCTTAAAAGCTCCTATTTTAAGTTTTCAGTTAAACAACGAACATAAAAATTTCTTTATGAATTAAAATTTTTACATTTTTGTTTTGTTTTTGTTTTTTTGTTTTTTTGTTAATATTAAAATACGTACATATTATGTATATAACGACAAACGAGGATTTTCTTGTATATTACTGTTGGTGTGTTGGTAAAATGTTCTTTACTGGGGAGCTTTCTGTATTCTAGAGACATAGTAGATGTACATGTGTGTATGTTTTCTTTACATAAATATTTTTATGCAGAAAGTTGTATATAATAAATGTGTGTGTATATACATGTAGAGTAATAGGTTTATTAAGAAATTAATATATCATTTTACGTACACTTATCTTATGAAGATGTTTTCGTTTACTACTAAAATCCTATTCTTGTTGTATTATTTTCTACACACTTGTTCTGCATCTTATATATGTATGTGTTTAGGTGCTGTTGCCGTTGTTTTATATCAGGTTTAAGTTATTTCAAAAATTCTTAAATCGTTATAATAAAAAAAAAACTTAAATTTAAGACAAGTTGCAAAAAAAAAAAATTTGTAATTTCCATTAATTAATTGTCCTATATAATACAATTAATTATTTACATCTATGGTTGACCTTATGAACTGCTACATGAACTTTACTGTTTTGCTACTAAATATATCAATACTTGTTCATGTGTGTAAACTAATAAGTGATCCAAGCCGGATTTTAATGGTCAGTTGTCATTTCTGCTGTTTGTAGAGAGTGTTTGTAACCTGAACCAGAAGACTTATTGCGTAATTTCATTATTTTCTGTACACCCCAGTATATCCTTATGCAATAACCAGAGCTGGCGTCATTGATTTCATTTCATCGTTTCTATTATTTGAAATAGATTAAGAGCCATGCCCACATTCCGCCTAAAAAAATAAACTTGAAATTATAAATTACTTTTAAAAACAAGCGAGATTGAATAATGGACACGCCCACAAGCTCTAGAAAAACAATACATAATTCATTTATACACTGTTAGCACGTGTAATATCAAATACCTGCGACGACCACGCTCACGCTTTGTATATAGATGTGCACGGTATTTTACGATTTAACGAATTTCCTTTCCCCCCCCCCCCTTCTCTCTCACTCCCCATTTGTTGTTGTTGTTATTATTCATTTTTGCCTTTCAACAATACAATGCATGCGTGTGTATGTAATATAATATTTTGTAATGTATTCTACCACCAATAAGAAACAAAATATTTACATTATTATTGCAATATTAAATTTAAAAAAACATGAAAGCAATATTTTTGAAATAAAATAAAATTGTATACATTTCATATGTACTCTTCTAAACATTATTATAGACGATCACACACTTTATGGTATATGTGTGTATACAACAACACTTAGTTACATTCTATACTAACTAAAGGTAAACGGTATTATAAATAAGTTTGTGTATTTGTCAGACAATTTTTTTCATTGTTTTTTTTTTTATTTTTTATTATGTATTATTATTCCTGTCTGTCTGTCGGTTGCAGTTTTTGAGAATGTGCCTAAAAAGTTTTTTTTTTCGAATCGGATAATTTTTAGTTTTTAAACAAAAATTTGTCTTAGTGCTAAATTGGATGAATTTTTAGACTCGTTTACCTTCTTCCAAAATGGATTATTATATGGCGAAGTAGCAAATTGCAAATTTTTTTTAAATAAAAATTTTTTAGCTGAAATGCAGAATTTTTTGGAATCTCAGCGGAGTAAAGGTTTTTCATGAACTGTCGTTTATATAAAAAATAGAGGCGTTTACTAAACAAATTATAGCATAAATGACGTTGAAGTTGTAACTAAGTGGAATTGGGCACTACACTACATGGGTCGGCTTTAACCGACCATAATATTTTCATTTGGTTTTTTTTTTTTTTTTTTTTTTTTTTTTTTTTTTTTTTAAAAAGAACAGAACAGAACAGAGTTAATGCGATATTATTTAGATCTTAAGCACACACACAGCTAGCTATTAATTTTTTTAATTCTTACATTTCTTCACAAATAATTCAATTGTTTATAAATTGGAAAAGTGAATTTATAGCACTTTCGAAATAATCCAAGAATTGTGTTACCATGGCAGCAGCTTAAATAAATTTGAATTTCAACTTCAATTGCAATAATGCTCCTTATACCCTGCACCACTTGTACGAATGTTTAGCATCAAAATCTAAATTGATTTAAACGTGTGCCAGTCAGTCTGCAGTGTGTTGATGTAGTTAGATGAAAAAATTCACAACACTAAAAACTTATTAAAATAGTTTAAATTGCATCATTTTTAGGATCCCGGTTTAGTCTTTACAGGACATTAATTAACAATTCTTAATATATATTTTCACTAAACTTGATGAGAAGTAGTTAATTGGACTAGTAATAGATTGTACGAAATTTGGATTTGATGGGGCCATTTTTAGAAGGCCTTCCCATATAGTGCTTTTTCACAACGTAACTTAAATTATAGAATTAATTGTGAAACAAAGTGGTGTAGGGTATTAAATGGTAACATGCACCGTTCACTTATTTAAATTTCTACTAGTGAACTTTAATTTTTCGATTTATAGATTATTAAATCGAAACTACAATTAATTGTCTAGTTTGTTATAACGTTTTAAACATCGGATGTTTTTTGTGTTTTTTCTTTCTTTTTTAATGAATTAAACGTATAATATTTAGAATACAATTTTTCTGTATATAAGCCAGCTATTAATATAATTTATATATATATATATAAATATCTTACTGCCTTACTGTTCCTTGCTTGTTGTTGATTATCAGTTTTTAAAATTGATAATTGTATAAAAAAAAAAAAGTATTCTATATAAACATATAATTCTCCAAAATGTGTAAAATTAAATTTTAAAAAAAATTAGTAATTAATTAAACAATTGCTTCCATTAAGAACGTAAATGTGATATATATGTAAATATATATATAAAATAGTGTAAATGTGTGAAAAAAGCTTAACTTCTGTGTAGGGGGAGACATATTACATAGTTTAGGAGAGTATTAGTTGTTAATGAATAACATGCATTACTTAGGTTTCTCGTTTTGTTTTTGTTTGTTTTTTTTTTTCTCTTTCAATTTAATGCTATTTGTAGACTCTTTTATCGCTCCCGTTATTTTAAATGTGTGTGTTTATATAATAAAAATACATTCGAAATAAAAAGAGAAAAATCTGAAATTGAATTTTTTTTGGGTTTTCTTTGTTTTTTTTTTTTAAATATCAAATAATATGTAAATATGTAAAATATTTGCGTAATCATTTAAAGTGTGTTGGGTGATTGACGTTTAGTGGTTTGTTTGTTTGTTTATTACACCAATATGCTGCTAAACATGAGGCATGTGGCGGTCCATGTTGTGGTCGCATGGGTCATTTTTGATGGTTTTGTGTACATTCGTTTTAGTTGTAGTACCCGTACTACTTCAACGATCAAGCACGCAGCACATTATGAAATGAATTAAAGAAGTACAAGTTGTTGGCGCGCGCGCTCTTTAAGCGTCTGCTTAAATACAAATTATTATTTTTTTTATCAATATCGTATAATTAGAAATGTATGCAAACTTATATATATACACACACACATACACACATATATATATATATTAGGGAAAACAAACAAATAAAGTGAACGCATGGAAATTGTTCCGTATCCTCAGTATGAAGTATTTTTTTTTTCTTGTATGTTGTATATATAAAAAAAAAAAAAAAGTTAAGCTTTTAGTACTAAGTAATAACCAAAGATAACACTTAACCAATATATGCTTTTGTTGTTTTGTTTATAATTATTATTTAAAAACTAAATTAAACGTAAGATTCCCAAAATGTGGTGGAGAGACTATCATCGTGTTAAATCCTTTTCATATTCAGTTCAGAAAGGCTTAACTTTTCTTTAAGTTAATTCTACATTCTATTCTATTTATTTGTTTGGATGAGAAATTTCTTTCATCATTTATGCATGCATGATGCATGCATAAGTAGTTTGTATCGTTCATTTGTTTGTTTGTTTGTTTGTATGTATGTATGTATATCTTAGAGCATTCGAAACTATTGTTAAAACTAACTTTAACTGTTTAGATTGTTACGATTTTACGATAAACGCGTATTTCTTTTTTTTTTTATGTTTATGTTTTTAAGTTATATTTAACCTAACTTGTGGTTGTGGTTTGTTTGTTTCTTGCTTGCTTGCTTAGTTCATTAACTTATAGTTTATAGCTCAGTTGTTTTGTTGAATCTTCTTTTTTTTCCATATAAACTATGTTGCGTTGCACTTCATGTTGTTTTCTCTCTTATTTGTTTATATATAATAAGTTTAATTTAAGTTACTGTTACATTGTTTTTGTAGTTGTTCTCATCTTTTTTTCGTTTCTTTCATTTTTTTTTTTGTTTTTTTTTTTTTTTTCGTTTGTTTTAATATTATGTTGCCTAGTAGTCTTGTTCATAGTTTGATTATCATCTCTACTGTTTTGTTGTTGGTGTAGGTGACTTTATCGCTGTTCTTTACAAAACACTGGACACGATTTGTTTTCGAAATGTTCACCCTACACTCTGTAACATGTATTTATATATATATAGAGAGAGAGAGAGAGTGAGTGAGTTTAATATATTGTAGCTTTTTTAGTTAAATGTTATCTTTATAATTATTATTAATAATTAGTCGTATTTATATATATATATTAATATTATATAATATATATAAATATTTTAAAAGATTATGTAACAACTGAACTATACTGTACGAGACGAGACGCTATAGCTTAATGTGTACATAACTCTTGCTTCACCTTGTTGATGTAGTTGTCAATTCATGTTATTATTATTATTGTTTGTTGCAGTTATATTACTATTGATTGGTGGTTTAATAGTGTTAAGAAATGTATGGTTGTGTGTTTGTGTTGGTTCAGTAGGTAATGCGGACAACAGCAGTATCATCATCATTATCATTAAAAGCAGGTAAGCTACTTTGTTTATTTATGTACACAGGGCTCTTAAACGGCCTGTGAAGCCGCATATGGAGGCTGTGTAGAGCTGTCGTTACCATAAGCAGAACGTGGTCCGGCGCCGTAATTAGAAGCGCCACCATCTTGTTTAACATAATTGGTGTAATCGTAATCGTAACCTGAACTGTAGCCGCCGTAGTCGTATTCCGAACCCGATTTGGAAGCCGAGTTACCAGGTCCAGTACGTGGCATTGCACTAACGGGTCCGCTAGTGGATGGTCCACCAGCGGCCCAGGTTTGTGCACGCGAATACATGTCCGTTGCACTACCAGCTCCGGTTGGCCCGGCACCAGTTGGCCCAGCTGAATTGGGCGGCATATTCCATGCATTCCAACTGCCACCACCCGATGGGCCCGACGGGCCACCAGACGATGTTGAATTGTACATATCGTAACCGCCATAACCCTGTGTCTGTTGGGGTCCCGCATAATTGGACCATTGCGGTGGTGGTCCCTGTGGACCTGGTGGTGCCCCCCAACCTTGATAAGAACCCGGTCCACTGTTACCATAGCCATAGCCACCCTGTTGTGGTGAAGTGCCCCAACCTTGATAGCTTGGCATCATATTGGGTGCACCGATAGGCATATTCAAGGGTGGACCACCCATTTGTCCGTTTTGGCCCTGCATCATATTAAGAGGGGCATGTGGTGGGCCCCAGTGGCTGGGCTCGCTGCCTAATTTACCATAGCCACCACCAATACTATTGTTGTTAGTATTCTGGCTGCTTGATCCATCCCTTGGTTCAGCTTTTTTTATTTCAACCTAATAACAATTATTAAAAATGAAATTCAATAATGCTTAGTTCACAACGGAAGATTGCCATTTCAAATAAGCAAAATCACCCACACAATTAACAATACCGTTATACTTTTATTTGATACTTTAAGAAAACTTTTTAAAAAAATTCCCTCCCTTTCCTTTGTTGCACCAATCCATATATATCTCATTATATATAAAACAAGTAAGAAAACTAAATTTGACTTAGGCCAAATCTTAAATACCCTCCACCTCCACAACGGTAGATGTGGCAAATATATATATATATATATATACTGCGCCCTCTAATAGTGTATGTATTACATATCAGCATGCAAGTCTACTTTTACGTTGAATATGATTTTTGTAAATTGTGTGCGTGTCCGTTATCCGACCATCGTTGAATGGGCTAAGTGCACCAAGTTTATAGCTCAATTTTTGTGGCAGATAAACCGATTTTGGCCATTTTAAATAGCGATCTGCGTACAAAATTTCAGGTCAATATCTCAAAATGTGCGCCCGTGAGACAGACACACGGACATACCTGTCTAAATCGATTCAGTTTTTGACGCTGATCAAGAATATATATACTTTGTGGGGTCTCTGACGCCTCCTTCTGGGTGTTGCAAACGGAAGAACAAACTTAGTATACTTTAGAGATGGAGGGTATAAAAACAAAACAAAACAAAACAAAACAAAACAAAAACATGTAGGTGGTAGATGACATCCTTCGCGCAAATAATTCTCCCACAATAACAAGACAAAGTATTTATAAAGTAAAGAAAATTTCTTAACTAACCTGCTTGCCATTTAGATTGATGTAGCGTTCATTGGTGACGTGCTCCACCGAAGATTCTTCTTCAAACGATAAGAAGCCAAAACCACGTGATTTCTTTTTCTCTTGATCGTACATGATAACAACTTCAGTAACTTTCCCATACCGACCAAAGAAAGTACGCAAATCAGTTTCAGTGACATTTGATGGTAGACCGCCAAGAAACACTTTGTAACCACCACCTTTTTTCGGTTTTTGCAAAGTGCGCGGATTGCAGGGTTTCGGATCAATGGTGCGTCCATCTAAAGTGTGAGGACCGCTCTGTAATACATGTTGAACATTAGCTGGATCAGCAAATGTTACAAAACCAAAACCACGCGAACGGCCGCTTTCATTATTTTTCATGACGACACAATCAATAATGTCACCGAAGCGGCAAAAATAGCGGGATAGATTCTCTTGAGTGGTCTCCCAGGATAACCCACCAACGAACAGTTTGCCCCTTTCGTCTTCTTCCATATTTTTTTGTGGTGGACTCTTTTTAATTGACGTAATTTTGCTACTGTTTGCGCAGATATATCTCACAGGTGCAAGAACTATCAAAAATACTTAATGACGGCTGCTTAATTATATTTGTTTATCCTGTTTTGATGTCCTGTTAAATATGATAAAATGAATTGAATAGGTTTTTCCACATCCTTTAATACTTTATTGAAAAAAAAAAAAAAAAATCGCTTGGACACGTAACTTTCTAGATTTCAAAAGAAGCCAAATACAAGCGATTAAAATTAAGACAGCTGATAATGGTTGGATAATGTACAAAAAATCCACATCCATATATCCATAAGGATACAATAATTGTATACCTGCAAAAACCAAGCCAGGTACAGCATCAACTATATGCTGGTTGTTTTATATATTTATATTATGTTAAACACGACATGGCGAATGGCACTAATACCTTTACAATACGTTTTACCGAGAAAGTACAAAAAAAGCCGGCCGTAAAACAGTGACTATTGTGTATATTGAGAGCGCACAACACGCATTGTACGAAATGTTCCACACCGCCGCCGCATAATTAGGGAAATCTTTTATATACTTATTAAATTAATAAAACTATTCGCGTAAAGCACTTATTGGTATATATTTATGCCTAAGTTTCAATCTGGTAACTATGAACCAATAAAAAAAAGAGATAAAGCCAATTCACCATACTTGGAATGAAAAGTGGCAAAAAATATAATGTGGAATAAGTATAACACAACTACATATACGTAGAACATGGAGAAGTCATTTGCATTTTCGACAATATCTATTTCATTCAGAAACATAAAATTTTCAAATATAATTAATCGACTAGTTGAATCTTGAGAAGAGGGATATATGCCAATTACGATGATATGTAATTTTTACGTTGCATTTTAATTTTAATACACCGCTTTAATAATCTAAAAGACAACTTCTGTTAAAATTCCTAATCTATTACAAAAAAAAAAAAAAAAAAAAAAAAATGTACAACACACTTTCTACGAATTATAAATCCTATACGTTGTGCAACATGCTTCATATATATTTCATCTAACACATATAACTTGTCAAAAATTTTCAATTTTGGAATGAAAAATTCTTTTCTTCAATTTTAGGTTAATGTACGATTTGACAAGATTTTCATATTTTTTTCTCCTAAAATGCTTCCATATACTCGTATACATACATAAATTGGCAAAATGTTGTTAAATTTTGCTAATTATAAAGCGAGGCTTCTTTTGCACACCAAATGCTTTCATTTAAGACATTGTGCATAATTGTGCAATTGAAGAAAAATCTCTTTTTAATCAATTTATTATAGCTTTGGTTTTTTGCATTTTATCATGATATTCAAACAAAAAGATGTCCTTTGACCTAACAACGGACAAACGCCACGGGTGCTCTATAAAGCGTCACACACATGTAAAGGATATTATATAAATGATTAAAATATTAATAAAAAAATTGCTCACCGGTTTCGCCAAGTGTCTGACTAAGGAAGTCTCAAGTTTTCGCACTTTAATTTCACTAAATTTAAGTTTTTTTTCCTTAAAAAACTAGCTTATAAATAATTTTATGATCTGACGATATAACCTAACTTAACCATGATAAAATGAATTACGACAAATGCTTTGAAATATGAAAAAGGTGCTTTTTGGTGAATTATATTTTGAGTGGTGAATATGGTTTTCTTTTCAACAATTGGTTTGAAAGAGATCACTATCTAAATGGAAATAAATATATCTATCTATCTCTTTTTCACTTTTACGGTATAGCATGATTACAAAAGATTTTTAATTGCCACGTTTTGTCATTCTCAAAGTTATATTGGTTGTCTCTTTTAGGTAAATGTAATACATATATTCAAAACAAAATTGCCAACATCATGTAAAAAAGGAAACCAATACAACACACACGCACACAAACGCGTTTGCCTTATTAACACTATTTGTTTCATTCATATAGGTATTGCTGCTGAAATGCAAATAAACTATCTGCGATTTTTAATATATCCACTATTGAAATACACGATTTCTGAACATATAGCCATTAGAGTGGCATTTTTAAGTAATATATTAGGCTCACAATACAAAATTAAACGGCTCTAACCCAAAACCCTGTGACCTGTTTGTGCCTTTGCGTTTTGACGCGCCCAATTTATCTGTTCGTTAGTTTGTTGATGTATTTTAGGAAGAAGACAAAATAATATTATTATTATTACAAGTATATAAAATAAAACAAAATTTCAAGCGAAAATAATATCGAAATCTACTAGCAAGTGGCATCGGTTTATACGAATCGAAGTTAAAATCTTTACCCTGGAAACTTAGATGAACTTCATCCATATATATTTGAAGGTTTCATATCGATTAAATAATAACTGATGGATGATTGGAGAGATTCTAAGGTGCAAAAAATAAGGTACAAGGTTTTTATTAATTGCATGAATGATTCTAATTAATTTTGATTTCTAGCGAAGACCAGTTGCAGACAACTCTACGCATAAAAAAGGAATGTAATGCTCGTGCTCAACGCATAGTTGAATCTCTATTAGAGCCATGTATAACGGAAGACGATTTTTTAGAAAAAGTCTGATTGTAAGTGATTTTTCACTAATTGTTTAATGATGGATTTACATCTATTCAGATACGATACATAAATCAATGCCATTACAATGATGTGGTGGAAGAGAGACACATTTTGGAGCTGTGTTCCTATCCACTGTGTTCCCAAGAGGTTTACGAGTATGAGAATATGTAACATTTGTAATTTGATGTAATCATTATTTCAATATAAATTCTAGTGTTCCAACCCAAGTCTATCATATATCGACTACAACAAATAAGGTGTATGATATAACTGACCGCAAGAAATATTGCAGTGCGCACTGCTATAAAGCATCCGAATATATTAAATTACAAATGCTTACAACTCCCTTATGGATGCGTCATCAAGAAACAATGCCACAGTTCCAATTGTTAAAAAAAATGTGATGATTAGATCTAAATATATATAATATATATTCTACGTTATATAATAGTAATAAAAAACGGTTAAAATACATAAAAATTTATTCAATTAGATTTTTCCAAAAATTATAATTGTGTTAAAATGAATATAAATGAGCCGCTTATAATAAAAGTAACACCCGCGAATTTACAATAATATCAATAGTGGTCAATTCAATAATATCAATAGTGGTTAGTCCAAGTCATATTTCTCCAACATCTCTCTCCATATATACGGCCGATACAAATGAAAGCATTAAACTGAGTGGTGTGAGCAGATTATATCATAACAATATTATTATCAATTGCTCTGTCGACTTCACGTTTGGTATCTTCATCGGTCCATTCACCGCATTTGGCTAAAACATCTGATTCGGGCTTTGGTTCACCCTGCAAGTGAAAATGAAAGTTTAGTTTTTTTTTTTTTATACATTATCACATCATACAACAACAACAAGTGAAACTATTATGTTCAGTCAAGTCTAATCATTTGAGTTTTTTTTGCAAAAATAAAAATTGAAAAAAAAAAAAACAAGTGAAACCATTTAATACCCTATTAGCTCCTTAAATTATGCTAAAAATTATTTCAGTTGTATCAGAGTATAGGCTAAATAAGTCACTTCGTGATATGGGAAGAAGTTTTAAAAATAGTCCAATCAGATCCAAATTTGGTGTAGCCACTTATTACGCTAACTAACTGTTCCTTACCCATTTTTGTCGAAAAATTGTAAGAATTGCTATTTTGTATTAGTGCCTTATATGGGGAGGGGTTCTAAAAATATTACTATTTGGTTCATTTTCAATGCGCTTCTACTTTGAGCCAATACATATTCTTGTACTAAATTTCGTGGAAATATCTCAAAAAATGCGCGCTGTTGCTTGCGTACAAATATAAATGGACAGACAGATGGACCCTCATCACATGTTGTGTAAGGTAAAACTGTGGCAGACAAATATACCGGTTGCGGGTATTCAAGATTTGATGTAATTTAAAGTTTGACTTGATTTTGTTTTTCTTGATCAGACTGGTCATTACCTCTTTGTCTGCTGCTGCCATCTTGTTAAACATATTGGCATAAATCTTCTTCTCATTATCATAGGATTCTTTGATTTTACGTTTACAGATTAATACTTGATTTTGGGCAGCTTTATTGGAACCCTCCAACTCGATTACCTTTTCAAAAGAGGACAGAGCGGCATCATATTCATTAATAGCTAAACAGCATTGACCATGTCTGTATAAAGCTTTAATGTTGTTCGGCTTCAACTTGAGAGCTTCGTCACACTTGAAATAAAAAAATAATTTTCCAATATATGAAAAAATCAATGTTTATTGTCCACCTACTGCTAGTTTCGCCTCAAACTGATTATTGGTCTTCTGGTAACACAACACCTGGTTGCAGTAGGCCGCAACTCTCAATTCATCAATTTCAGGACTCTCTACAACCCAAAAGCAATTCATACGTAAAGGAATTGCGCGTTTTTCAAACTTTTTCTAACACTTTTCAAACACTTACTCTCATCAGCAAGCAGAGCAATGCATTTTTCATACATTTTTAAAGCCAAGGCATAGTTTTCCTTCTTGTAGTATTTGATACCTTTTTCTTTACAGAGTTTGGCTTGTTCGAAGCGTTCTTCAGAACCCAATTTCCAATCTTCAAGGCCCTGTAATTTACGTTTCTAAAAGTATTGCCACTAATTTGTTACGTTACCGTCTGCTTACTTTTTCGCACTCGTGCAGCTTGATTGTGTATTCTACCGTAGCATTCGGTGGTATATCGTGCTCAGGGCAACCGTCCGTTCCGAAGGCAAAGGACGATTTAATTATAAATCTGTTACAAATAATCATGAAATGTAAAAAGTCTACAACATGTGATCATGTGGCAGTGATTTGCTTACTTTGACTTCTCACCAACAACCATTCTTCCTATGGCTATTTCTACACCTTCAAGAATGCCGGAGTCGCTGCCCTCTCCGTAAACGAAATGTATTTGACGATTTTCAAAAGTTTTCCCGTCATGCTTACCAACAAGTTGAACTGGCAAACAAGAACAAGAATAAGAACCATATAGCGGATATGCTTGCATTTTTAGATAGTATTGAGATCAAAAATTAATAAACGCACCTCTAACCAAACCACCTTCGTTGGGTGAACGTCGCCTTTCGCTATTTTCTAATATGAAACGTTCAATGCTACCATCATGGTCGGGGCTTATGTCCTCTCCCTTCCATCCCAACAATTCAACCTAGAAAGCAATTCCTTGGCTACACATATATGTTTGTTCCAATATTCTTTTCATTTCCTTACCTCAAAAATTAATATAGAATTGGGTGGTATGCTGGGGGCGACGCCATCGTCCCCATAGGCATATTCGGGGGAACAAATTAAATTAGACTTTTCGGCCAATTTCATTGTAGCCAACCCCAAATCAAATGCTTTAATTACATTGCCTGTTGGAATGTGATTTATAAACATTGAGAGGTTTTTCTACACACTTTCCTAATGGTGCATACCTTTGCCCAATTCAAATTGGAAGGGTTCACCACATTCTGTAGTCGAGTCAAAAACGGTACCATCGGCTAGTTTGCCGGTGTAGTGTAAGGACACTATACAACCATAGCATGGAGTCTGTTCTCCAATGCCTTCAACTAGTATTTCCTTCTGGACCCCACCGTCACCAGATATATCGATCTTCGGAAATGCGGACATGGTCACTTCGCAAAATATATTTTATTAAAAAGCAAATATCAAAAATTCTTCAACAATTATTTTTTTTTGGTATTTTTACTCTTTGATGTTTTTTGATGTGAAGACTGAAGAATGTATAAAATTTTTTCCTCAAATTCCGATTGAAAAGTCTCGGCTGTAATGATTCTAAGAGAAAAATATAAATAAAGTGTTTGATGATTACGTTTAACGTAATGACTGTGAGGTAGTAAAACACATTTTAGTATTTAAACTTATATTAAAATTTAATTCGGAGCCGTGCAATTATTATCAGGTGGCAATAATTGTACTTTTTCATTGCCAACGAGTACTAAAACACTATGAATTTAATGGAATGAATTCATGGTTTTTACATTATAACTATAGTTAAGAATTAAAACAAATAAAAAACAATCTAAAAGGGAATAAACGTGAAAATTTAGTGGATTTTTGTTTTATATAAAGGAGAACAGACAAATGCAGATTTGCAGATTGTATAGAAAAAGGACACAATATTTGTGGAGAGAACTGCTTTCTAAAATAGAAGAAAGGTAACGAGAAAAAAAGATTGCAAAAAGTAAAATACGAATACACAAGAACAGGGCAGATCTATCATTTTCGGTATATGGCACAAAGGTACATACAAAAGTGAAGTACACCAAATGCAATAACGAGTGATAAACGCGCAAGTGACGAGTGACGACGATATTTTCCTTATGTATGAATTTTTTGGATATTTTAGCGACTTCTGATTATTATAAGTGAAAAGAAAAAAGCGACTTGAAATAATTAAATTATAAATCACAAGTCAATCTGCTGATCAACGCCCTTTTTTATAAAGGAACAAGTTATTGCGCGCCTTCCACATAATATATTTTGTATTAATTAAAAACCTTCGGCAAGCAATTAAGAATATTGTGTGTTTTCCATCACAGCGATATCATTATCCTTAGACACGTAACGCCTTGGCCGCTGTTACGGTTGTTCTCAATACAGAAGTATATGCTTTATAGTGATGCGGCTATGCTTGAGAAAAACTACTCCAATCTGTAACTCTTCAGTTGTATAAGTGAAAGAGGAGCACCCAACTGGTCGCTGCAAAAACCAACAACAAACCCCTCTGGCGTAAACACACGAACGTTCACATCAGCCAAAACACCCACACACAAGACCGTAGAAATGATTACCAAAAACGAAGTGACTAGTTGGTTCCAAACGTTGGAGAGTTATAAAAGAATTGACGTCATGTGTGCACTGTTGAACATATGTCTGCCGTTTGAATTGCGTTTTTTGGGCACGTGTTTAGAGGAGTTGGGAAGACGTGACTCGCAAGAGCTGCGCGGCATGGAATTGCGTGTCAATAATCCCCAAGCTGTAGCTTCCGATATGCACACTTGCCAACACAGTGAACCGACAGATCGTAAAGTGCGACGTAAGATGGCTCTTTACTTAGCATTAATAAGAGCTTGCAATCGGACTTGTGTGAATGAGATTTTCCGTTCATTGGAATCTTGGGGTGAATTGGATTTCTCAACGATGGCCGACCGCGACACCCTGCAAGAACTTTTACTCGTATACACCATGGCTGCTCATCATCCGGTATTTGATTTCGAGCAGCACATGAAGTGTATGCAGATTTTTGAAAAAATTAAAGAAAATAAATTAGTGGTCGACCCAATATCACCCGTTTTATCGCCACCGAATACTCAAGTAAACTCTGCAGCAGTGCATGCTGGCCCAGATATTTGCCCTATAGTGCAAAATCAACACACACCAACACCGTCACCGTCACATAGTGAACTGATGCATCAACATGCAGCTGCTTTCCAAGCGGCCTCAATGCATCAGACAACAACACATCCCCATTTGTTAAGTCACAATCCTATACAGATGCTGCCTCAGGCATCTGTACCGTTCAACTATCAACAACCCCATTTGACAAAGGTGCATAGTTAGATACTTTGAAAAAGATTTAAAAAAAATATTTTTCAATTTTCTATTTTTTTTTTTGCACCAGCTCTTAAATGCGGCTGATGGTAATAATTTTCAACAAACAATGGGCGCTGACAGCATGAACCATATGATATCTTCGAACCTCACCATTCCAGATACAAATAATGCTGCCCCCAATTCTATAATAAATCATCCCAATTCGTCCGCCTGGACCATGAGACAATATCTACCAGCATCAGCACCAACGGAACTTCAAAACCTTGTAGAACATTCGACCCAGTCGTCTTCACCTTTAATGTCGCAACAGTCATCGCCATGCAGTAGTCGTCCTACCAGTCCCAATCGCAGTTCGACCTGTGATAGCGCCAATCTACAAACACAGACCACCACTCAAGTACGAAGTTTTTCCCATCGTGTTGGACCGACAGCTTTGAAAAATGTGCGACGTCCATCGGCCGAGACAACACCACCACCCACTCTTGGCCAACAGCAGCAGTCATCAATGTTGTCCAATGAGTTAATTTTACCGCAAAACATCAAACACATTACTGAGGTATGTTTGGTATTCGAAATGGCTTGGATGTGCTGCATTAGGTTTTTTCTGTTTTTCAATTATTTGTTTGTGTCAAATTTTCAGATTGTCATGAATAACGAAACGTCAGGGAACCAATTGCAAAATTTGATACGAAATGGTTTTACCCGAACCGGAGGCAATTATACCCGAATTAAATCTGGAAATTACATACCACCCCATCAGCAACAACAATCGCCGGTGAATCAACAACATTATCCAGGAGCGTTTACTGCCAATGCCGGTTTAAACTTTTCCATGCAAAGTATGTCCATGGCGGATATGACAGCTGCCAGCGGACATCACAATAATATGGAGGTGAATGCTATGTTGAGCGTGAATTCGAATAAAAGTACAGGCAGTGATTCCAGTAGCTCAATAGGATCATCGGGTGAATTGTCACCGCCAGGAACGCCCACTCTAATGATGAACAACAATGCCGCAACAAGTGCAGCAGTTCTTAGGTTAAATACAGGTGGCGGTGGTATCGATAATCAAACATCAGCCACCCAGCAACAGCCACAAAAATTATTGCAACCATCACAGTTGAGTTATAACAAACAGCTGGGGTTGTCGCGTCTAAACGGGAGACCCGATAAAATGATGACGGTGGCAGCTGTAGCGGGAAACAGCAGTGTGGTCAATACGAATCCAGCGATTATATATGCGCAGCATCAGCAGCAACAGCAACAACAGTCACAGTCTCAGGTCCATCAACAGACAACAACGCCCCAAGCCATATATGCGGACATATTATTGACACCTGGCGGCAATGCCGGCAATGCACCACTTACACTACAAAACTCACTAACAAATAGTAATGGAGGCGGAAATAATTCGAATATGGTATCTACTAACAATAACAACATGATAGGCGCGAATACGGTACTGATCAGTTCACCAGCTGGTGGAGGGGGAGCAGCCAACAACTTGGGTAATGTCATTACCTCCAATTCACTACTATTGCAAACGCACCAGCAGCCATATACTACAAACTATTCGTATCATGCAGCTACAGGCGCTGTGCAACATCTAACAGGTAGTACAGCGAGACCACCACTGATGGCACATAATCCAGCTATGGTGCCACCGCCTCATGGTACTTTTCGTGTGCCCGGTTTTCAATTGCAGCCCAATGGTGAACTTTACTATCCGACCTTTCATCCTGCGGGAGGCATAGCCTTTCTATCTGGCGGTACACCAACCGGTGCACCTGCTCTAGCACTGAGAACTACCAATAGTGCGGCTGCTGCGGCTAGCACCCAAGTGGCTACACAACCGCCTACACCTCAACAAATCGCCCCACTACCCACCCAATTACAGGCAACACCAACAGCGGTATTGCCTTCGCCGTACAGTACACTAACAGTTGGCTTGAGCAGTAAGCCAATGTCTTGCTACAATTGCGGCTCACAAACACACAGTGGTCGGGAATGTCAGGAGGCATCCATGGATGACGTTACCCGCAGTGCTGTCTATAAATTGGACTATTCACAGGCGGCGTCTGGGGCGGGAGCCGGTGCCATTCCACCTGCTGCTGTTACAATTACACAGATGAGTAATGCATCCACGGAGGCGTCCTCATCAACGGTGCAGGGTATGAAGTCGCATGATAGCAGTCCCCTAATTACTTCCAATATACCCGCGGTAGCCACAGCAACGTCATCTGTTGCAACAGCACTAACAACCGCATCAGCGAGCGCAAAGTGAGTGAATTGCTTTAGCGTAAAGCAAGCAAAAAGCCAACTTTATGTGACGAACAACAGTCATATAAAACTCTTTTAATTTTAATCGAATAGGTTCCAGCTAACAAAAAAATTATTGAGATTAAGGGTTCAGCGTTAAGGTTTAACAGTAGGTGGCGACTTATAGGTTAAGGACTACAGTGATTGATATTAGGAAACACATACACACACACACACACATACGTGCGCGCGTTAAGGCGAGCAGATTTGAGCAGAGTTAAGGCAAATGTCAACATCGCAAGGATGGTGATTAATTGATGATTTTTAACAAAACGCTTCTTTTTTTTAACGTTTGGAACGATGTTTCAAGAGCATTACAAAGCATTTGTGCCATCTCATTAAAAGCGGTATGAATTGTCGTTTTTTATTATATTTTAAACAGCAATAAACCGTACTGCAGACACGAGCGTCCCCTTGCCGTTCAACTTTTGAAAGTCCTCAATTACGATGCAATAGGGAACTGCCACATTTCATTAATCATATGTAGCATGAGCAAAAAGATATTTGGACTTTTCTATACTACACTATATATATATATTTTGTAAATATTTGTACTAATTTATGTTATGTGTGCTGCCGGAAGATCATGAACAAGTCCTGGGCAACTGGGCGAGACACAGCTGCTGAGCCCAAAGGGATGTGATTGGGGAGGTGTAACGCCATTTTGAAATGTTTTAAATATTGTAAATGTATAATATCGAGTTCTGGTGTTGTGTTTCGCACACACACACGCGCACATTAGTGCGAATTCTGAGATAACACATTTATGAGGATGTTCAAACATAACGATAATGAAAATTGAACATATACATAATAACAACATGCAATTTAACAGCTAATATAACAGCTACCTTAAATATTATGTAGGTGAATGTGAATTATTTTATATATACTTACATATAAGGACACGTTTGGGATCGGCTGCTGCTGGACCGTTTAAAATAATGGCCACAAAATAATATATTTAAATTACGTTAACGTTTATATTAACTGTATTGCACTTTTTTTTTTATTTTTTTATTTTTTTTATAAAGATTCTCTAATTTTTCAGGAAATATAATTTCACGCTTTCGTTAGTGACTAAGCATTAAAGTTTAAAGAAAAAATGAGCTCTAATATATATTCTTTTATGATTTTTCCTGTGAAATTTTTAGACAGAAAAAGAAAAGAAAAAACGAAAAAAAAAAAAAAAATTTAAAACAAAGTATATTTTCACCCCTTTCCAGAAATGATTATATAAAGAAATATTAAGCAAAAAGTCTCTATATACATAGTATAAATAATAAATACACATAAATAAATGTTAAAAATAAATATATAAACAAAAAAGAAGTAGGAAAGAAATGAGAAAAAAACCACGCACCACACATCATTAACAATTAAGACGTTTAATAATTACAGCATCATGTAGAGCGTACACAACGACTAGAATGAAAAGGGGCTTAACCCACACCTTCAGTAGTAAATCAGTAAATAAATCAATATGGGAGGGCATGCACAAGTCGCGTGACAAAAAAATAAAAATAAAAATAAAAATTACATATAAGTGATGCAAACAGAGTTTCGGGATTTAATAAACAAACAAACATAAAAAAGAAATTGTGTAACCACAACAGATTATCTTCTATACGTTGTATATTCCTCTTCATAGCACACTTAGGTGCAACAGATGATTTACATACAAACACAACACAAAACTCCATTTTGGTTAATTATTGAAATTGTTTTATATTTATATATATATATAAATATATTTACCCTATACATACCCCATCATTGAAATGTTATTATATTTATCATTGTAATTTTTTATATTAACTTTTTTTTTTTTTTTTTTTTTTTTTTTTTGTTTTTCTTTTTGTTCAAGTTACATAATAGTCGTAATATATTTTTAATATTTATTCATACACCATACTTGATCTATTTAAAAAGAACCGAAAATGTTAAGCCTTATAAACATACGCATACATAGATTTATAATGCAAAAACAAAAACACAAACAAAAACAAAAACAAAAACAAAAACAAAAATAAATAAAAAATGAAAAATGAAAAAGATTACAAAACCATTATCACAATATGCAAATAATAATAATTAGTTATTCACTATGACACTCGCCATCCAAAAACAAAACAGCCGCACAGACGCGAATATTACATACATGCACATACGAGTATATATATTATATCTACTTATAGAAAATTGCGCATACAATTAGGAAAAAATAAATTAAAAAATAACCCTAAATTTTATTATAAACAACAACAACAATCCAATCCAACTTTCTAATCTGTTTTGCCTTTTAACAGGAGAACTCAAAGTGAAGCAAAAGACATGCGAAATTCAAATTTGTAGGGTGTATAGATAACCTATATGTATGTATATGTGTAGGATTTCAAGCACATATAATCATTTTTAATATTTGCCCTAAAACCCCTGAAGTTAAAGTCTGACTAAGTGGTTGTTCAATAAGAACGTTATGGTTAAAGTTGATTAAAATTTTTTTCTGTTTATTTAAAGATCGACGCTCAGGAGAAAATTCCTATAATTATATATATTACATACGGACCAAGGTGATCGACTTAGGGGAGTTGCTAAAGTGATGATGGAAGATATTAAAGTGATCTCTAACAGCGGGCTAGATCATGATTTCGACCACCGCCACCAGGTGTTATCAGTCCAGGTCTTACCACCCAGCACTCACCTTATTATGTTCCTCAATACTGTGCAGTTATTAAATATTTAACTTTAAATATAACAATATTACTATTGTAAACTAAATTTGGCTTAGGCCAAAACTTAAATACTCTCCATATCTATAATGGTGGGCGTGCGCTATATATTCTAATAGTGTATTGCAAGCTGCAAGTCTAGTTTTATGATGATTATGGGTTTTTTTTTTAAATTGTGGGCGTGTTCGTTATTCGACACATTGATGGGTGGTATAATCATAAATATGTGCACCAAATTTCAAGTCCATAGGTCAATGTTTGTGTCAGATAAATATATTTTTTTGTCAACTGTGAGCGTGTCTATTGAGCGACCACGACCATTTTTGGAATTTCGATGGTAACGACAATTATGGCTTATCAAAAATTCAAGTTTATAGATCAAATTCCAAGTTCATAGGTCAACTTTGGTGGCAGATATATAAAATTTTTTTGATTGTAGGCAAATCTGTTAACCATTTTTAGCATATATCGAACATATTTAAAATAGTTATATATATACCAAATTTTAAGTTCTTAGCTCAATTTTTGTGGCAAATAAATAGATTTTTGTCAATTGTGGGCGTGGCTATTGAGAAATTTTGCCTATTTTAAATGGCGAACTGCGTGCAAAAATTAAAAGTATCTGTACAAAATTTCAGCTAAATATCTCAAAATTTACGCCCGTGAGAATATCAACAACAGACAACAGACACACACACACATAAACATTCGGACACATATCTAGATCGTTTCAGTTTTTAATGCTGAACAAGAATATATATATATATACCATGTAGGGTCTTTGACGTCTCCTTCTGGGTGTTGCAAACTTAGTATACCTCCCTATAATGTGGAGGGTATAATAATTTGAACCAATGAAAATGTTATAGTAGATCAAGCTCGATCATTGAATATCCTATACTACTTAGTTCCAGGTAACACAATTTATTCCATTCATCCTTGAAAAAAACTTTATAAGCAGAGAGATTCTAAAAATAGTTCGATCTGGTCCAAAATTAAAGTATACATATGAATTTAGAAAAAGACACAAATTTCATCAATTTTTATTAAAAAAGTTCATATGAATCAATTTGACAAAGCGTTATATGGTTATATGAAAAGGGCTTCTAAAAGTGAGTCGATCGGTTTCAAATTTGCCAATAAACTAGTTTTCATCAGAATTACAAATGTTTTGTCATATAAAGGCATCCTTTACATTAGGACGTTACATGGGAAGGAGTTCTAAAAATGGTCAAAACATGTGACCATGTACCAAGTTACAGTGATGTAGGGTATAAACAGAGACGGTATATCTCTTTAGGCAGCTGAGTTAGGTAAGTCTTTGTTTTGGTAAGGTATGGGTAGCGGGTTCAAATCCAAATGAGGACCAAAATTAAAAAGTTTTTTTTTTTTTTTTAGCTAGTTGAACTGATAACCCACCGACAGTTGCGAATATAATAATAAAAGTCGAGGTTATATGGTGTGACAGGGTAATGTGAAAAAATAAAGTTTATCAAGCAATTCGTACTGATGTGTGATGTGTGCTGCATTATATTCAAATGTGAAAAAACTGGTAATCAATATCCAAGGAAAGTCAAGAAAATAAAACCCACACATGTACCCCTTAGAGAGCTTTAGTGTATTATAATGGTAGGTTAACTAGGTTTGATTTAATCCAAAGTTGGACTTTTCATGTGTCTTCATTGTTGTTGTATTTACATAAGAGTAGAACTTTGGGTTGGAAACGTTACCACCAGCACAATAAGTAACAGCCATTAAACATATATGAACATGATGACTGTTACTGTTAGTATAGCAAGAAGGCAAATGTTATTATTTTTATAATGGTAGTATGTGTGTGTATGTATGTGTGCATGTGTGTGTTGGCGGTGGTAACTTCTTCAACGAAAGTTTTTGAGGCGTAACATGTTATTTTAAAATTGTTCAGTTTTAAAATGTCTGCGCAAAGACAAAGATGTGCTCAAATCAACACTCTTTAACGAATTTTCATTAACAGAAATAATAAAAAATTGAAAATAAACAAATAAGCTTCCACTCAAAATCAATTCATATAAAATCAAAAATTACGCAAAAAGAAATATAAGAACGAAATTTGTATCATATGTAAACATGTAATGTTTTGTAAGCCCTACTTGCGCATGTGTGAAGGTATCTCTATTACAACATTAGGTTCACGGGATCATTCATGCACAACGAGCCAAGGCAACATCTTACGCAAAGTGCTTTATGAGAGTGTACATATATCATTATTGAAACAACAACAGGTTGATTATTAATGGTAAAAAATAAACAAAGCAAAACAAAACAAAACAAAACAGTTATTGTTCTTAGTATGTTTAAGGCTACAAAATTATTGAAGAAATCGTCAAATGAGTCACTTAAGAAAACGTTTAAAATGAAAATTCTCAATGACGTTGTTCAAAAGAACCACCACAGCGACGAAGTGATTGCCAGCGTCAGCGTTAACAATACAGCAGATTCGAATTCAGCTGAAAATTGTGAACATTTGTTCAATTTTAGTTTGAATAACCATCAAAATGACGGTAGCGTTACCAACTCTGCAAATGCAAGCTCAACTGATAAGTCGGAGCAAGCGTTGAAGAAGTTCAGCTTGAAAGGCAATCAACTTAATGGTAGCATTTTAATTGGAAATTATAATGTAAGTAAGCACTGATGGCTGGCTGTAACAACTTCAATTGCAACAATGGCAACAATTGCAACAATTGCTTCTAGAAAATAACGATTTCATTACTTATATGTTTACTTCCATTGTAAGTGTATTAAGTAAGCATTATTGTGTAAATGACACTATTTAAGCCAGCGGTAGGCAAGCTGTGGCGCTCCTCTGTTGTCTTTCGGGGCAACGGCTCAAACCATAAATTTTAAAATAACATTCTAACAAAGTAAGACAACTTACACAAAATCTTAAATACCCTCCACATTTATATACAAACGGTAAGCGTGACAAGTATATGATATAATAATGTACGTATTACGCATGAGCTTGCAAGTCGAATTTGACGCTGACCATGTTTTTTCCCTAAATTATGGACGCGTCTGTTATTCGATCACGATCGATCGAGGGGATAACTATATATATGTATAAAATATTTCAAGATCGTAGGCCATTTTTTGTATCAGATATATAGGTATTTGTCGATTGTGGGCATGGCCCCTACCGATTTTATCTATTTTCATTAGAAGCTAAAAGTGTCTGTGCACAATTTCAGCTTAATATCTCAAAATTTACGACTGTGAGGATGTGAGACACATGGACAGACACACGGATATACATGTCTAGATTTAGATGCTGATCAAGAATATATATACTTTCTATCTCTCCGATTTTTCTACACTGTATGTGATATGGATGTTGAAAGAAAGGGCTTGACGAGTAGAATGCTACAAGCTTAGTAACATTATGCTAAATCCAATGTTGCATTACTCATTCATATTAATCAATTCAATGCACAATGCAACGTATTTATGTAAGTATGGTACGTATTGTTATTTTAAATAAAAGAAAAAAGAACACCATTATGAAATGACAGCTTTTTTGAACATATTTTTTGGCATCCATATATAAAGAGAAGCAACGCGTTGAATAGACATTTGAAACGTTGAGAGTCTTATGTGGTTTGCGAACTGATTGTTGGCTACGGCTGATGTAAATTATATCCGTACTATAACGTGGAGGTACAAGACTAAACTGTTTCTTGTTATCGAGTGCGAGGAGTGAAAATAGCTCGCGCCACATATGTTTTGTTATTTATGAGTTTATTGATGCTTTTTTTTGCACAATAGTTGTTCCGGCCAGTGTCACTCTTAATATGTTTTTTGTTTAGTATTTAACGCAATTGGAGGTGAGTGAAAATGAAATGGAAGTTTTGGACTTAAGTTCCTTGGCCCAATTGGAGACTTTAAAGTGTATGCATAATAAATTGATGGAATTGATGATAAATGGCAGTAATTTAAATTCTTTATTAGCTGCTAATAATTGTAAGTATAATCAGGACTTAAAATTCGTAAATATTCTCATTGAATATTTGTCATTTCATTTCAAGTAAGAAAACTAAATTTGGCTTAGACCAAATCTTAAACACCCTTCACTTCTACAATAGTGGGCGTATCAAGTATATGATTACGCTCTCAAATGTGTATTACGTATCAGGTTGCAAGTGCAGTTTTACGCTGGAATATGTTTTTTTGTAAATTGTGGGCGTGTCATTTATCTTAGCACTTCTATTTTAAGTACATCGAGGGATAGGATAACTATAGATATGCGAACAAGTTCATAGGTCAATTTTTGTGCCAAATATAAAGATTTTTAACTATTGTGGGCGTGGCTCTTGACCGATTTTGACTATTTGAAATAACGATCTGCGCGTACAAACTGAAAGTGTTCCAACATTTACGTCCGTAAGAGTGCCTACAACAGACAGACACTCGGACATACATATCAAGATTGATTCAATTTTTGATGCTGATCAAGAATATATATACTTTGTAGGGTCTAGGACGCCTCCTTCTGGGTGTTACAAACGGAATGGTAAACTTAGTATACCTCTCCCATCTTATGTAGAGGGTATAAAAAAAGCTTCATTTTATTTAGTGATCTGCAAAGTTTAGGCCAACTTGGTTTGACAGTCTTCATATAAAAATAGTTTAAGAACTTCTGCATTAACATATACTCGTATATAAATATCTGTAATATAGTTCTATATATGATTCTGTTTACATTTAGGCCTCCATCAAATTAATATAACACCCACACCCCACAAGTTATGCCACGTAAATATATCGAACAATTATTTTACGGTATTGCCGAATTGGTTGAATGATTGTGAACTATTGAACCACTTGGATGCGAGTCACAATCAATTACAACATATAACCGATTTTATATTAGCCAGTAAAACTGTTAACTTAAAAATTCTGAACATCTCCTACAACTGTTTGCGCATAATTGAGAGACTGCCGCAACGTTTTGCCACCCTTCAATATCTCCATTTGCATTGCAATGAATTACAGCTACTCGCTGATAACTTATTTGCTATCACAAGCAGCTCCCTGAAGGAGTTGAATTTATCTGGCAATAAACTGCAAGTCTTACCCTCTGCTTTGCCGCGCTCAGCATCATATAAAGCAACTGATGATGAGCCTATGGTGTTGGAGGTTTTAAGATTGTCCAATAACAATTTCGATCATCGCATATTTGACGTTTTACAAAGTGCTAAACATTTACGAATACTACATGCCGCTTATAATAAGATTTCCAAAATACCAGATGCCTTTGTACGCAATAGTGTTGAATTGCAAAACTTAATGTTATCCGGTAATCTATTGCAACAGCTACCACTTGATCTGGGCAAATTGAGCCAACTACAGGTGCTCCGCGTACACTCCAATCTATTATTATCGGTACCGTGTTTAAACAAAATAGAAAAGCTCAGAGTTTTGGATCTGGCTCATAATCATTTGGATCATTTGAATTTATTAAATATAATGCCGAAAAACTTAAAATACCTGGACTTGTCCTGCAATATGCAGTTGCAAGTGGATGAGCAACAAGTAAAAGTGTGTCGCAGCCAAAGAAAATGGCGTCTGGTGGATGTGTCCGGCAGGAATCGTTCTAATTTACCTACGGCATGTCATAGGCATCGCAAAGAGGAGCAATTGTTACATAAAACTCCTTGGCTAGTGGGTTTCTCTGAGACGCCGGGCAATAGTCGCAAATTATTGGTCATACAATTAAGAGAAAGTAAATTTCGACAGGACGAAGGCTTATTTGGCATGTTTGCCAGTGAAGTAACAGCTTCGGCTTCTGCCACCAAAATGTCAAAAGTCATACCAAAACTGTTGCAACAGAATCGCGCTGTTAAAGAAAATATCGGCAGTTATATGAAATATACATTACTTGCTACTCAGAAAAAATTACTGGATCAACCTGTGGTAGGGGCGAATTTGTGTTATATATCACGTGAAAATAACCGCTGTAAAGATTTCGTGCGTTCGCAAAAGACAAAAAGCTACGTGTTGCATGTGGCCGGTTTCGGCAATATTGGCGTCTATTTGATACGGAAAACCACAAATGTGCAGTTATTGGTGCCCCATGAAACTTCAGCGGAAGTTTTGAAGCAAGAACCCAATAATTTATCTGATCCCTCTACCGCAGAATGGATTTTAACTAATGACGATGAATATTTGGTGATTTGTAATTCAGGTATTTGGTCTATAATGGACATGGATCGAATTGCTCGCGAAATACGCAAAGAGGACAATGTTGTATTGGCCGCTAAACGCTTGCAAGATATGACTCAAAGTTTTGGTGGTGAAGAGAATCTCAGTGTCATTGTGGTGCGTTTTAAAAATATTGGCACCGATGTGGATCATTTGATTAAAGAATTAAAACAAACGGTACGCAAAAGTCCCCAGAGTTGGACTAACTCTACAATCACTGAAAACTGTCCTAATTTATGTAAACGTTTATGTTATGATCGCAATATTAGTGGCCGCTATCGTTTGGGTTCGTCACGCCCTTTAGTTAGATTGGGGTCGCCTAGTGAACGTTCTTCGCCCAGTGGTCAGAGCGACCCCGCATTAAGTGCATCCACCTATAAGCCCGATCATAAGGATGAATATATTTTGGCACATGCTCGCGTTCTTGAAGAGACCACCGAAATGGAAACCTTAGATGAAAGTGATTCGGCTCTGTCTGAAGAGCAATTCAAATGTTGGGAATATATGTTGGAGCAGAACACTCAACTGCTGTTCGATAAAGAGTTAAACACCATTTCAAAATCGTTTACAGCAAATCGCAATTTAGAGCGTAAATCGCTTAATACCCCTGAAATGTTTGATTGTGCAAAAACGAATCTTGTAAAAGCTAATAATCACAGATTCATATCGACCAGTTCACCACAATTAGTGTATGCGGAGGTGAAGAAACCTTTGGCGTTTGCCTTTAATCCTAACAGCTACCATCAACAGTCCTCACTTTTATCCAAACATTTTGGCAGCGCACGTTCGTTTGGTACCACCTATGGTCGTTTTGGACTAGACAACAAAAATCGCGATTCTTTGCCCAGTTGTAATTATTCCAAATTAGGTGGCGGTCCCAATGCCGCTTATTTCGGTTCATTACAACGCTTAATGCCATACAATTTGGAATATGATTTTAATCTTATGAGGGAACGTTCGATTTTGGATGAGGATGACGAGGAATTCAGTGAGCATGATAATCGTATGAGTAAATATTGGGGCGTTGCAACCACAGAATTGTAATTAATTAAATGAAATTGTAATTTCCTATCTATGTATAGTATATAAAAGTGAAAAGTGAATTGGGTTTAAGAAGAGTTTCTTTAAGTCTTAACAAATAGAAATGATACTTATCGTGGTTAGTCTAGATAAGAAACTTTTTATTATCAAGATACAACACTGAAGTTTCTAACGCAAGGGGTAATACGGTCAAGTGCTGAAGAGCGTAAAACTGCGGGATCGCAGCCTACATACCAAAGGAGGTTTTTTGTCTGATATATCATCTCGCCTCTTAAATATGTATGTACCCACTAAACTTATTGTGACCGTGAGAGTTTTTTTATGAATTATGGGCGTGGTTGACATAGATATTGTCGCAAGAATTGAGATATTGAGCTTATATTTGATACAGACATTATTCGACCATGCGGTAAGAATCTATACGAAAAATACACAAAAATAGAATTATAGAGTTGAAATTTTCTACACATATTTATTTTTCAATGTACTGAAAATGGGCGTCATGAAGTATCACACCCGCTTACCAATAACTGGCACAGATTTTTTTCATTAAGTAAAAGTGAAATATTTTGTTGGCAACTATATGATTGCGGATTTTGTCGACAGATGGATTTTACGCTTTCTTTTGCTTCGTTAACGTGTTTAAAGTACCTAACCTATATTTTTATACCCTCCCCCTAATTGATGAAATTTAGTACACATATTTATATTTATATGGCAATCACTTAGTTGCCAACCCAATACATAGTACAATAAACAGGGCGCAATTGTGCACATACCACGCCCACATTTTACATATAATTGTGAAGTCTATCTAAGATTTCACCTAAGCCACCAATAGCTTCTTTACCTGTTTTTAGTTTTTAGTACAAATCAAAAAACAAAAGGAAATAATTTTACGAGTTTTAGTCACGAGTTACGTAAAAATGGGTTAAACGAATTAAGGGTAAATATGTCGTACACAAAAGAGAGAACGCAAGTAAATCGTTTAAAGAGAAAGAGAATAAAATTGGAAATTTTTACAAAGCAAACAACAACAACAACCAAAAACAAGCGATTGCGTACTTAGTGAATTTATAAAAAAATACGATAAGATAGTGCGACACACATATTTGTTTTGGAATTTACAGACTTTTCCAAATTGGAAATATAGAGGCGGAGCTATGTGTTTGCAGATTTTGAGTACCGCAAGTAAGATATAAAAAAAAGTAGAGCGCACAAGTATAAACAGCTAAACGCTTTGGCTTAGACGAAAACTTAGATACCCTTCCGTAAGCAGGGCAGATATATGAAGGTAAATAGGTTGCAGCCTCCTTCTGCTAGTTGCTTAAAGAATGACCAGCTGGGGGCGTGTGCAGGTACTTGATTGTTTACCTGCTTAAGGTTGCTGTAATCTATAGACATGTTTGTTATCCGACCACGCCCATTTTTAACCCAAAGATAAATAAATAAAATTATAAAATTGTGCTACAAATTTCAACTTTATAGCTTAATTTTTGTAGTTGATGGGGTATAGGAACCAGCGGGCAGACACTAAAAATGTTAAAATGTTAACTCAATATCTCAAAATTAGCCAACGTGAGAATGCCAACACCAAAGAAACAAACACAGGGACTGAATTGCTTATGTGGGCGTGGTCTTAAAACATCTTTTCTTTTCTGCTTTATTTTAAACAAAATATTGGGTTGGCAACTATGTGATTGCGGATTTGAGCGACATGTGGATTTTACGTTTCTTTTGTTTCGTTAACGCGTTCAAAGTACCTAACCTATACTTTTATACCCTCCATATTAAATGGGGGTATATTAAGTTTATTCTTCCGTTTACAACACCCAGAAGGAGGTGTCGGAGACTCTACAAAGTATATATATTCTTGATCAGCGTCGAAAATTGAGTCGATTTAGACATGTATGTCCGCGTGGCATTCTCACTGACGTAAATTTTGAGATATCGAGCTAAAATTTTATACAGGCACTGTTAATTTTTGCGCGCAGATGGCTATTTAAAGTGGACAAAATCGGTCAAGAGACACGCTGACACAATCGACAAAAATCTTTTTATGTACCACAAAAATTCAGCTATCATGTTAAAATTTAGTACACATACAATATTTATAAATATACCATCCATCGGTACGCCCAAAATGGACATGGCTGGATAATAGACACGCCCACAATCGACAAAAGTCTTTACATCTGCCACGCCCACAATTTATAAAAAAACTATACTCCACATAAAACTCGACTTTCAAGCTGGTATGTAAGGCTTACACCAGTAGAGGCATAATCTTATAACTGCCACGCCCACCATAGATGTGGAGTGTACTTAAGATATGGCCTCCGTCAAATTTCGTTTTTTAATAAAATCAAAATAAAGAATTTTATTTATTATATTCTCTCTTTTTCTTTACTTGCCACTTAATATTGAACGTGCATATGGTGCAAATAATTATTCAAAAAAAAAAAAAAAGAAGGAAGGACACGGATATGTGATAACAACATCAAGTAACTTCAGGTCTCCATATAAATGTTTCTTCAATACTTATAAACAACACGGTAACTATATACGTGTGTATGTACGGGTTTTATATTTGTTTGTATGTTTGTTTGTTTACCCTAGACGCCATCATTAACGTCCTTACACACATTTATATTGGTTGTGTGTGTATTTTTTTTCGGATGGCATACGGAATAAGAGCAACTTTGGTTTTGCTGAATTGTTACGTTAGTTAACTTAACGTGTTGTGCCACTGCATTCGAAATTATCTTACCTTATTGATATCACAATGCTGCGCAGTTCAACAGCATTCCTTGTGATGTATAATTTTTTTTCGTTCTTTCGCTTTTGTTTAGAGCAACAATGCTTCGACCCCTTTGCCGGCGTTGAAAAGGATATAAATTTGTGGTTTGTGTGTAATGAAAAAATGGCGAAAAATTAACAGTTTCTCGCGCAATGACGCGACGGCAACTTTTTTTGAGAAAGGTTCGGTTTGGATTTTATGCAAATTCTGGCACAAGTGCTGCATCTGCTTTTGACCTACGTGGCGTATTGTTGCCTTTTAATGCCGGTTTATAATAAAAAGGCAACTGTCCACGTGAGTGTGTTGTACGAAATTAAAGTTTGTTTAAAAAAAAAAGAAAATAAGGATAATAAAATTTTTAACGTATAACTGTTTTATAAGTGACGCGGAAACTTATTTCAGAGTAAAAAGGAATTTGAGATGTTTCCAACTCCGGATTGTGCCCCCAAGCGAAATGCAACTTTATGGCTTGTTTCCATCTAATAGAGTGGAGGATACTTTTATTTGCGGCAATGTGTGGCAGTAATTTAAATAAAACATTTCTTTTAAAAGGAACAAACGAATTTGGCAGTGAATTAAAAAAAAAAGTGTTTTTCAATTATTTGATTAAAACTTGTGTAATTTCATATGTATTGTAGTTTAGGATGTTTAATCAAAAAAGTCAACATTTGCTGGGTGTTTACAATCTACACAATAGCATATAGACGGGTCTACTTAATGCGTCGATTCATCGATTCCTCCCTGATTTTTGTATAAAGTTTTGAAACCTCGTTGAAATGTTTTCTTTAGGATAAGTAACAAAATAAGTAAGAAAATAATCTTAAGATGGTTGGCTTAATAGATAACTTGTGGGTGTGGCAGGTACCTAATATTTCATATTAACTTATGAATCGAATTCCATATAAAATGAAGTGTTTTTGTAAATTATGAAAAATTATATTCGTTATACGATCCCACCCACTGTTAACACATCGGTTATCGGCTGGTATTATGTATACAAATTTTCAATTTCATAGTTCCATTTTTGAGTCAACTAAAAACTTTTTCACTTTTGGATCGAATCAGTTCAGAAGTTGACCAAGAATATAATCATTGCAGAATGTCCGAGGCTTCCTTCTGTGTCTTGTAAACGGAATAGCAAACTTAGTATACCCTTCCCACTTAAGTCTAGGGCATGATAATATTCTTGAATGCAGCATTTTCTGCCATTGGCCAAAGAGTATCTCAGTGTACCAAAATAAATATAATTCATATCTGACCGAACTAAATAAAACTTTGGTGCTGCTGGTTAAATACCTGCTGATAATGGCCTATCTTAAGGATGGAGGTCCTGAGGAAACCGGTCCAGCCCTGCTAGCGACCGAATATTAATTTTACACATTTCTAATTCATTTATCACCTTATATGGGTCATATGATCCCACAAAAAATATATTTTCTATAAATAAGGCTAAAATACGTACCACAAATATATATAATATTAGCCAAAGTAAAGAGACTAAAGGTCAAATTTCTAAAGAATGTGAAAATGAAATGTCAAAGATGTTCGTTAAAGAGAATGATTTCCATGCCGGACTGACAGATATGACTTATTTCGATAGCATAATTCGACGTTTTAGTTCAAAAGTCTTCATTTAAGCGTATATATATATCATTTTGAATAAATTTGGATCAAGTGTATGTATTGTATGTCTGTCCGCCTAGGTTCACAAAAATTCGATTGAAGCACAGCACAGAATTAAAAAATGGCTAATTGCGACTAATAGATTATGTCGTGTCTTTCAAAACAACATTTCTTTGCTTGTGGTGAGCGGCACCGCGCCTTCTTTTAATGTTTGCCTTTATATAAATTCAAATGATTTTACTTTTTTTGAAAGATAGGGCGGGGCAACGCGAGGTGACATTGCATATGTGATACTAGCGTAAGAGATAAGAAGTAAAAAAACGGAATTTGCCTTAGACCAAGTCTTAAATACTTTCCACATCCACAACGTGGGCGTGCCAAATTTATATATATTGCGCCCTCTAATAGTATCAGCTTGGAAGTCTAGTTTTATGTTAAATATGGTTTTTTGTAAATTGTGGGCGCGTCTATTATGGGACTATGCCCATTTTTGGCACATCAGTGGATGGGATAACTATGTATACTCAAGCCAAATTGCAACTTCCTAGGTCAACTTTTGTGGCAGACGTAAAGGGTAAAGGATTGTGGGTGGGTCTGTTATTTGACCACGCCCTTTTTTATCACATCGACGAGGGGAATATTTATAGATATACATACCAAATTTCAAGTTTATAGTTCAGTTTTTATGGCAAATGTAAAAATTTTTGTCGTTTATGGGTGTGTCTCTTGACCGATTTTGCCCATTTTAAAAAGGCGATCTGCGTGCAAAAACTAGAAGTATCTGTACAAAATTTCAGCTTAATATCTCAAAATTTACGCCCGTGAAAACGTCATATGGACACTCGGACATACATGTCTAAATCGACTCAGTTTTCGACGCTGATCAAGAATATATATACTTTGTAGGGTCTGTGACTTAGTATACCCTCGCGGCTAAGGTGGAGGGTATAAAAAGTTACTATTAAAAGAATTGGCCAGCCACCATTTTGAAATATATATGAAACCACTAAGTTCAGCTCGTGAAGCTCTTTTATTTGATATCCATATCATATATTTGATAAGAAAATTGGTCAAAGGTCCTTTTGAAGCGACTGCCATGTTGTTCTGCAATTTTGTGTGTGACTAGAGGTAAAATTAAAACTTGATCGACTATACGAGATGGTTTAAAATATTGAAATAGAAGTATTTAAATCGATATATTCTGGTAGCCCCCATATTTGATACGCTTCTGTTGTAATTTTTCCATTCTACTTGTTAAGCATTTTCATTGAAATCCATTTCTCACATAGATTGTGGGAAAATTCGGTAATAAATCATCTTGTAGAGCCCGCCATTTGGTATTTCGTCTGTCAAAATTTAACTTATTACATTCAACTCGTGAAAACCTTTTCATTTGATAGCCGCATTAAATATATTGTGAAGTTATGAAATTTAATATTTTCGGCCGGTCTCCGTATTAGATATAGTAAGAGGCGGTCACCTGGTTTGTGGCATTTTATTTGTAATCACTTTAATTTCATATCCATATCGTCTAGATTAGAAAGGATTCAATAAGTGATCTTTTTGAGGCGTCCCCCATGTTGAATATATTAAAAATTTTGAGCATTTTGTAAAATAGGTGGACAAGTAAATACGTTGCAAGTAATGCATACATTTCGAATGAATGTTTTTGCACATGTTGCACATTTATTGCTGAAACAATATGTGTAAATAAGTAATTTAGACATTAAGTACACGTTGGTACGTACGAGCGCATCCACGTCCATTAAGAAAGAATGTTAATGCAAAGGCTTGGAACTTTATAAAAGGCTACAAACTGTGCGTTTGTGTAGATATGGTTAAATGTAACAGAGGCAAGCAAAACATGTAACATTTGCACACACACACATACAAGGGCACTAACATTTACTTCAAGGTGATAAAAAGCCACTTAACAAATAACGTTTGCTTTTACCTACGTATGCATTTATGTGTGAATATAAAAGTATGTATTTGATGTGATTGTTGTTGTTGTAGTTGTCATTATTGTTGTTGTTCTTATTGTGCATAACACTACTATACCTTCGATAACAAATAATAACAACATTAGCACAAATAACAAAAACAACGATGATAACCTCTTCAATAATGTAACAAAAACTTAACTAAACAATAATAACAACAAAACACTAACATATTTTTTTTTTTTTTTTAATGATAAAAATTGCGGCTCTCTGCAAATAAACTGCGGTTTGGTGATAGTAAAAGAACATGTTACGGTACTAGTGTTATTTCGTACCGGTTCAGTTCTGATTCTAAACAGTTGCACTCGACACACAGCGATAATCAAGCAAGTGCCAATGATTATTATAAGACTGCTTCATAAGCGGAATAGAAGTCTTAAACGTAAACTATTCTCATTACAGACCGTATAAAAATTGTGCTCCTTTTTTTTATTATAGAAAAAGAAATTGAAATTTATAAAAAAAAAGTAAAAATGATTAAAAATTAATTTTAAAATCGTGTTTTCATTACAAATTATATATGTTGTAATAATATGATCAAACATTAAGGTGTTCAAAATACAATTAATGCAACAAAAACCATTCAATACGAAGTGAGAGTGATATAAATATACTGAGAGAGAGCCAAGAAATATTTTTTCCACCTGTGCGTTGTCAGTTTCGGTTCAGGTTAGCGCAATAAACATAAAGTGTAGCCTTTCCTTCAATAGATGCGGTTGCAAGTGATGACTTTAAGCGTCTTGGCATAACAATGATGCAAACTCTGAAACCACCACCAACACATCCATCCGCACTGCTGGAACATCAACTAAAATCAAGTGACGGTGCTCCATTAGCCACCGTGGATAATCACCATCCCCACTCCCATCCCCATCCCCACCACCATCACCACCCCCACCACCACCAACATCAACATCAACACCAACACCATCTCCCACTACAACAGCCACTCTTACCTTTTCTACATCCAACACCCGCACATCTGTCTAATCAGCTAAACCATCATTTGCAGCATTTTACCCAACATGCCATGCAACACAATCACCATTATCCACATACAATGCAACATCATCATCTCTACCATATACCTTTTCCTACACCGTCGTCCATCATTCAACATCATCAACAACCATCAACATCTTTATTATTAACTGCAACTCCAACAACTACAACAGCAGCACTAGCAACAACAACAACAAAAAATTCTCATAATTCACCAACAGTGATGGTCGATTCAAGTGTGGCTATCAGTGCTATCACCATGCCCGTTCTAACGGCAGTAACATCGTGTGGTATTCCTCAAGTATCACAACAACAACAACAACAGCAACTCATACACAAGCCAACAAATACTGAAGCCACTTGTCAAACGTCTAACAAGAATACGAACACTAGGTGCAATGGTAATCAGCTACAGAAAACTGGTAGCGGCATGAGTGATGGTGCGGTTCATGACCATAATAGAGCCCCACCAATTGAATGTGTAGCTGGCGATTTTTTACAACAGCAAAGTGGATTGCCTGAGCTGAACAACACCAGCACCAGCACCAACATTAACATGGATCAAAAGAACGATCCGAGTCCTGAAATGATTTTAGCTTTAATTTTACGCAATCGAGAATTTGAGGGTAAGTTAATTCACTTTAATTCAGTATAATTCACCATTTTTTCTTTACCTCTAATTGTATAAGATGATCAAGTGAAAATATTATAGTCGGTCAAGCCCGACACTACACCAATTCAATTTAATTTTTTCTTTGAAAAATGAAAATTTTTTTTTTTTTATACTTACTTGTGTGTGTTTTAAAAAATGATAAAAAAAAATCACAAAAAATTTTCTTATTCTTTAATGTAAAATGAAGAATATGATCATCCTGAGAAATAATTATTGCTTTTTAACAACAAATTATATAAATATTATAAAATTATTACTTTTAACAAATAGCATAGGATTAATACATTATAAGGAGTGAGAGACAGAGAGAGAGAGGGACATAGCCGTATAAAAAGGAGTTAATGCTGTGATTATGAATAAAGCAAGATACGCTTATGGCTCAACTAAAATGACACGTGGCTTGTATTCTCTAGGGATCAAAAAAAAAAAAAAACGTTAATCAAACGTTGATGTAAAGTAAAGAAACTGTATAACAATAAGGACACTTTTGAAAGGGCTGTAATTACAACCAAGCATTGGTTCTGGTAAAATATTTTACAATGGACATTGGTATGGTTTCTAAATCATGAATGTCAGGCATGTCAGGCATGTCAGGCTAAGTTTTATACCATTTTGCGAAGCCTAATATACGAACCTGAATAGATTTGAATGATAAGCAAGAACGCCTTGTGTCTTTTTTTGGGTGCTTAACTCAGGAGTAAGCTATTTAACTTTTACGATGCATTTGCGCTGTATTTACTACGAAACTAGTCAAGGCTATATTTGATCGGAATAAGTCCACATCTATTAAAAATCTCATTCGGTAACTTTCACAGATTACTTCGAATTTCGCTTCACTGCATTTTTGGATTCACTGCATTTTATTTTTCTAGTTTAAACAAGTAAGAAAATTAAATTTGGCTTTGGCCAAATCTTAAATACCCTCCACATCCACAAAGCTGGGCATGGCAAATTTATATATATTGCTCCCTCTAAAATGTATGTATCAGGTATCAGCTGGAAAGTTTTACGTTGAATATGCATATTTAAATTATGGGCGTATACGTTATACGGCCACGCCCATTTTTGGCACATCGTTGGATGGAATAACTATAAATATGTTTACCAAATTTCAAGTTAATAGGTAAATTTTTGTGGCAGATAAATAGATTTTTGTCGATTGTGGGCGGGGGTCTTGACCGATTTTGCCCATTTCAAAGAACTAGAATATATATACTTTATAGTGTCTCTGACGCCTCGTTCTGAGTGTTGAAAATGGAATGACAAACTTTGTATATCCTCATCACTAAAATCTTCCAAAAATGCTGCAAAGCTTTTGGTACTACAAAGGGGCGAGCTCAGGGTATCTGAAAGCTACATTTGCAGACCATGTGACGAGGCTCCTGAGACGTCTGAATACATACTATGCAACTGTCCCTCTTCCAGTAGAAGCAGACATCACACATTTGGAAAATATGTCATAACACCAGAGGAAATCTGAAGCTCTGAGACCAGGAAAGTCTTGAGCTACTTTAAAAGTCCTGAACTGAGAGCACGTGCTTGCACAATATACGCAATGGTCGCAGTGCAGATAGCACTGATAGAATAATAATAATACTCTCAGCACTAAGGTGGAGGGTATAGCAAGAGAAAGTGTTATAGTCGTTTTAATATCCTCACCACCTAGCTCCTTAAATTATGCTACAATTTAGTTCTACTTATATATAGGTTACTTCATGAAATATTAAGTGGAAGTGGTTCTAAAAATAGTCTAATCAGGTTCAAATTTGGCACATATTTGTTTAAAAATATAAAGAATTGTGATTTTTTTAAGATTTAGAGACTTCCATTATAATAGAAGCTTATATGGGGAGGGGTTCTAATAATCGTCCGATTCGATCCATTTTCAATAGGGTTCCTCTTTGCATGCCGCGAATCCAAAGTGACTTAAATTTTCATTCCGAAATTGGCGCAGACACTTGATTTCGATTCTTATTTATGAATATAATCAATGTATTGGAATCGAAAAACTTTTGCAAAGGCATGGCCTTCCTTAAATCGCAACATCCGCATATTAGCGATAACAAAACTTGCATAAATGTGATGTAGGGTATATAATGAGTGATGATAATTTATTTTCTTATGTGTATTTTTATTTGTGTGCGTCTGCCATTAACAAACAAGTAAAATATGAAAGATTTTCATAAGGATTCATAATAATATATCACAAGTTTGTTTTTGGTTTTCTATTAATGCAGTGGCACAACAACAACAACATTTTTTTTTTGAAATAAAACCATTTTGACTGACAAGTGGCATGTGCGCTGGAGTGCTGTCGGTTTGGTGGCGCACAAGTCATTGGTGCCCTAACACGCGCTTTTAGTTTTAACGCCCTCAACATTAACAGTTTCAAGCTCAATTTTGTACGCAGCGCAAACCATTTGCAGTTTAGTTTTACTGTTAAGTTTTTTTTTTGTCTTTTTTTTTTTTTGAAGGAGATCAAGGCGCACGTGTCGTTAATTTTTAGCGTTTTTCTAATACACACGCACGCACGCACTCCTTTGTAGACAATTCCCAAATGGTGTTAACGACACAACGTGCCGCGTGCAGAGGGAGTGAGAGAGAGAGAAAACGAGCAGAAAAATTGAATTAGTCGCCTAAGGGGGCTTCTAATGTTATGTTTGGTTTGTATCATGTGTTGCTTAAGGAAATATTTGTAACCAGAAACAAATATTTTATTATGGTGCAATTCAATACTCGTGGAATCGTTAATGATTAAAGGGTGGGCATTTCAATTTTTTTTTTTATACAACGGTACATGCAGGCAGGCAGATCCATCAAACAAACGTTTGTTTGTTTGTTGTTAGTTTATGTAGAAATACAGGCCATACTGTTAGTGGTTAGAGTCAATAATAAATATTATTCGCCTACACGTACGTTACCGTTTTGTATGAAATTGTTTGTTCGCTGTCAAAAATTGAATAAATATGTTTGTTATTCGTTATGGAATGGCTTTTATTGTTCATGCAGTTGTCGTTGTTGCTTTTTTAAGTCCTTTGTTACACTTGCTCTACGTACTTCACTCTGGCTGTATTTTGTGTGTGTATGTGTGCTACATTTCTATTTATCCGTGAGCCTTTTAAAAGTTACGAGAGAGAGAGAGACAGAGAGAGTTATTTCCCTTAGCCACACTTCATCGTGCGGCTTAGTTGGTTTCCCTGTTTATCTTGATACATTACATCACTATAAATACACGCTCGGGGGAGGTGGAAGGACGGGTTGATACACATCTTTACTTATTGCCTGTAATTTGTTTTATGTCAACAGTGTGTGTTTGTTATCCTTGTTAACTTCTCGTTATGCTGGGATTATTTAGAAACGTGTGCAGTTTTTAGTGCTTTTTTCCCTTATCCTCCCCGTACTCTCTCACACACTCTATACACATAATGTACACCATAAGTCACTAGCTCATCAAGGTATTGATCTATTTACACACTTGAAACCCTCAAACGAATTTCCTTTTTCCTGATTTCTTAAAAACAAAAAACAAAACAAAAAAACAAAAAAGAAAATAAAGCAACTCCCATTACAACTACCACGACTACACACAATTTAAGGGGTGTGTCATTATATTATTTTCAATCCATATATCCATAGTGCATATACTAAGATTGTTACTCCGTTAATCTCCGTTATCGACAATAAACCCTCACAGACTGTAGTTATAAAAATCATTATCTCTCAATCTATCCAAGTATGTCCCGACTTTCGTAACGAATCAAATTGATTTCCATTGAGTCTTGAACAGTCGCCAAAGGTGTTATCAAAGATTACTTTGAAGAATATTATAATTTTCCTAAAACTCTTGCAAAAAATTTCATTTATCTAAATCGTCTAATACAGAGTTGTTATTGATCTCAAAAGTAATCATTAGCAATAACTTTACAATGCTATACTATTACATAATAGACCGCTTGAAATTTGCTGCAGCCCTCTTAACTACTTAAACTGACAAAAAATGTCTACATCCGAAAAAAAAAGCTTAAAATTAAGGAATTTTAAGCTTTCTTTTAAAGATAAAAGTGAAATTTAATGTTTAAATATCGAATAGAATGTCGTAGAACTTGAACTTAACTACCATACTTGGAGGGGTGTATAAAATTCGACCTAACCTTAATATAGTGCGTTTTTTATTTGTTTTATCTTCTGCTGCTCATGTTGTTCTATTGTGTTGTGTTTTGTTGTTGGGTTGTGTTGTGTTGTTTGGTTATTAGCATTATTAAATATTATTAAATTTGAGTGCGTGAGTTTGCTTTAGTTGAAGTACTTGGGATTATGCGTCCAAGTATGTGCTAATTGAATTGCACATGAGTACTCATATAAATTGTTTCTTCTTTATTCCTTTAAAAAAAATGTGTAAATATAACCGTATTAAATTCAAGTGCTCGCTATATCTCCATTTCACTTACAAATGAACTGAAGGTTTAAGGTATGAGTATAAGTCGTCATACATTTGTGAAAATGGTGTAATTTGAATTTTTCACGTTTTCTTCCTAAAGATTTGCATTAATTAATTCGAGTGATGTGCTTAACGTTTAAATCTGATTATGAAATAATAATAAAAAAAAAAAAAATAAGATTTTTATTGCAAAAGTTTTTTAGCCGTATATCTACGAAGAAAAAAGCTAAGCTTAGCTTAAAAATCGAAGGCGTGGCAGATACCTGATTGCGATCTCTAATTGGGTATGTATTAAGTCAACTTATTATTTTTTATAAAATGTAGGCTTGTCAGTTATACAACCACGACCATAAATATTGGGTTGGCACCTATGTAATTGCGGATTTTGTCGGAAGATGGATTTTACACTTTCTTTTGCTTCGTTAACCTTTAGTTATATCGATCGATTCAGAATCAAAATCTGAGTCGATTTAACCATGTCCGTCTGCCCATGTAAATTTGTGCGCAAGCTACAGGTGGCATTTTTAAAGATATTTCAATGAAATTTGGGCCATATAGAAACCCTATTGAAAATGTATCGAATCGGACCATTTTTAGAACCCCTTCCTCTCTAATATCCTGTTATAATGGAAGTCTTTATACATCAATGGTGTAGGGTATTTGATGGTCGGGCTTGACCGACTATAATATTTTCACTAATTTTGGACTTCTATCTTTCATTTAGTAAAAAAATTATATCGTTTAGTTTTTTTAGTTTTGTTTTTATCCAATAATAATAATAATATATCTGTGGTTGTGTTGTTAAGTTTGCCATTTAGCCCTGACTTTAAATGTTCAAACTACCATTTATTTCGTTCCATGCAGAATTCCTCAAATGGTACAATTTTTCATGATGTCAAATCACACTTAATTAAGTTTTTTGATAGAAAATATTAGAAATTTTATGAATGTGGTATTATGGCACTGTTTGAAAGATGGCAAAAGGTTATCGCCCAAAACGGACAATACCGAATTGAATAAAGTTATATTTTTAAGAAAAAATTTTGAATTTTCAGTCGTATTTAAAATGTGCAAGCACTTAGTTGCCAATACAAATTTTAGTTTTAAACAAGATAGAGAATGTCGGTTAAGACCGAAGCTTAAATACCCTCCACCTTTTATAATCCTCTAAAAAATAAGTTCCTATTGCCATATTTATGTATATGACTATTTCATGTACTTACGCAAATAGTGTTTTTTTTAATTATTGGTATTTGCGATATTCAATCACGTCCATTTTTGGGACAGTGTTGGATAACGGTACCACTTATATATAAACCAAATTTCAACTTGATAGGCATAGTATTGTGCGATATATAATTTTTTAAAGATACAATTTTTTCGAGGTATGTTGAGATTTTCGTTTATTGTGGACGTGTCTCTTTACCGATTTTATCCAATTTCAATACGGAACAGCGAAATTAAACTAAGAATAAGTGTGCCAAGTTTCAATTTGATATCTCAAAAATTATGACCGTGAGAGTGCCAACAATAGACGGATACACGGACGGACATGCTGCTCTTTTCATGCTGATTAAGAATATATATGGTTTGTGGGGTCTCCGAGGCTTCCTTCCATGTGTTGTAAACGGATGATCAAAATGAATATACCCTCTTCCCTAAGGTGGAGGGTATAAAAAGTAGTAAAAATGGTCCGATTCGATTTATTTGTCATAGGGTCCCTTTCTAAGCCAAGAAATTTTGTGGTACCGAATTCAAACAAAATATCCCAAAAAATGCGACCAATAGCTAGCGTGTAAATTTATAAGGACGGATAGACAGACGGACATAGTTAATTCGATTCAGATTTTAATTCTTAAATCGATCGATATAATTGAAGATGGGCATTTGCCCTTTAAAAGTCCGCACAAACTTAATATACCAGTTGCCACAAGTGATACAGGGTATAAACAATGGAAAAATGCCACGCCTACAATATACGAATGATTTATTTAAAATTTCACTTAAACCAAATGTATCTTCTATTTTTTTTATAAAGTTTTACCGTTTGGCAAACTTTCAATGTTTTTTTTTTACACGAATATTGTACGAAAGCAACGAAGGGAGGCTTTTAATATATAGTAACTGTCACAATTATGTAATTTAATATAGTTCGCAGCGGGATATTCAGCATTTTATTCACTGCTGCTGGTTTATGAAATAGATATGTTGCTTAAATGTATACCTTACACGTGTATGCGTGTGTATGTGTTCACACAGGCATAAAATATGCTTTTACGTGGAGGTACATAAATAAAAAAAAACAAAATTGAAATAATATATATTTTGCATAAGTAAATAATCTACTTGTCAATGTCTGTATGAATGTGTGCAATATTGTTAAATGTGCTCGGCTTTTTTTTCTTTTGTTCTTGCATGATATTTCTTGAAAGACCACACAATATATAGAAGTAGAACTTGTATCAGATAATATTCAGAATCAATTTAGTGACGTCGTGTCTGTCCATCTGTCTTTTTTTTTGGATAAATCTTCATTTTTTAAATCGGTATATTGCCAGGAAAAACTCTCAATATATATAAAAATCTATGGATGCTTGTGCTCGCTGTTTTAACCTGAAACCTATGTACGGGGTCACTTTTCGTTTAATTATGCTGTGATGCTAAGAGCTGTTCAAGGCGTATAGGGTGCGAGTTTAAGTTTAAGTATAATTGCTTTTCATCTTTCACTTCATTCTTCAATACTGGAATCAGGAAATCTCCGTGTACAACAAAAATTACAGTTACAAAAATTAGTTTTTTTGACTGCTTTCTTTCCATTTTAACTACATTAGAAGCACCAGTGGGTTCTTCATGTTGCAATATCATAAATTCAAATGTATTTAATAATAACCTTATCTAACAGAACCTTATTGTTGAGACTTAGACAAGAGTTAGTTTTCAGCTAGCCTTCAACTTAATTTACACAATTTTTGACTGTACATAGTGCGGCCATGTGGCCAAGCAATGGGCGCGGTATGTACCTGATTGTGATTGTAACCTATTAACTAACAAGATGAATTCGGGGCGAATAAGTACAGTAAAATGCACAAAATTTCAGCTCAATATGTCAAAATTTACGCCCGTGAAAATGCCAACACCAAACGGACGTACGAACATACATAGCTAGATCGATTCAGTTTTTGATGCTAATCAAGAATATACATAATTTGTAGGGTCTCTGTGGTTTCCTTCTGGGTATTGCAAACGGAATGACAAACAAAAACACATGTGGCATGAAAACTTTGAGTTTTCTTAAAATAACAAAAATCTCTACAGAGTGTGACTCTGATATTTTGCATTAAGTGAAATTTCTCATCAAACTTTAAAATATGTACAAAGGAATGTAAACAAACTAATGCTGGTGCTGCTGCTTGCTACCTAACTATTGTCCAAACCACAACAGAGCACAATTCTCTATTAACTATTCATAAAAGGTGTATTGTACATATCCGGAGAAGTGCTGTTATAAAAATCTCATAATAAATCCATAAAAATGTGCTTTGCTTGTGCTTGCTGGCAGGATAGTAAAAATGAACACAACGTACAAATAAATTTATTGAGAAATCTTTGCTAATGCTCTGGCCAAAAACGTTTTTGACGTTTTTTTGTTTTTTTGGAAGAGGTCCTGTACAATTCTACCGGAAGTGCAATGTTGATGAAAAATAGATGAGATGTTTATTTTGAAAAGAAAGAAAAGAAGAAGAAGAGGAATTGTGATATGGTTCTATACAGAGACTTGTTGGACAACAAACACAAGAGCACGTATAAGACAAATCAAAAATGAAATAAACTACAGACGGACAGACGGACCGATGCCAGAAAGAACACCTTTCATACAAACGGAACAGAGTACAATGCTAGTGTAAATGTACAAAAATAATAAGTGATCATAACTTTTTGCTAAGAAAATGTATAAAAAGACAAGAAGAAGAAAACTTTTATAAGTTATACGTGAAATCGTAAAACAGGAACGTGTAGGAAACTACACAGAGCAGCAAGAACTCGTTTGAATTTTTACATTTAATAGCAACTGACAGAATTTCAAAGAAATATCACATTAACTAGCAGATAATATCCTATACATACACACATCTGCTGCGGCGAGGGGTAAAAATTGGACAATTTTCCACATGAAATGAAATTATTTACGACTATTTATTAAATATTTATATGTGTAACAAACAGCGAACTAAACTATACAACTAAACGTCATAGAGAGAAGCTGTGAGCAGTGCCAAAACATACACAGACACTTTTATAAACTGCCAGAGAATTACTGATGATTCATGAACATGTACAGGATGTGGTGGTAACAAAATGAAGAAAACTGCTGTCTAACGCAAACGTATGTTACAAATTATGAGAAAAAGAGAGAGATAGATAGAAACAGAAAGACAGAGAATTTCGAATTAAAGACCATTTCTAGTGAGCTAAAGGCTAAAGTAGAGACAACATGTATTAAAAAATCAGTCAAGACAATGATTTGATTTTCCAGTAAACCATACGTTGCCAAGAAATTTGAAAATTGTGACATTACTAAAGGGGACGACAACCAGTAGATGCAATACATATATATACAAATAACCACGTACTGAGTGATTTACTAAATATCTGTCTGAATTCATGTACAATATGAACCAAGGAATGAAGAGATGACATGAAAATATATGGTCTCGTTTTTAACGTTCTTGCAATGAAATATTATTGTATGTACTATAACCAGTCATTTATTACAGGACTATGAAATAGTTTTCATACCCTACACCTAAGATGGCAAGTATACTAAGTTTAGTATACCGTTTGCAACATTCAGAAGAAAGTTTTACAGACTTTATTATTAGCTTTCCAATCTCAATTGTACTGTATTTGTCCGTCCGTGCATTTATGTATCTATTGTTGGAATGTTAACGGTCGTAAATAATGAGTTGAAATACTCAATTGGATGAAATTAATCAATTGCCACGCCCACAATCGCCATAAATCAATTTAATTAATCTTAAAGTTTACGCTACAAAAGTTAAAATTTTGTATACGGACATATTTATAATTAAGCCACCCATCGAATGTGCCAAAAAATAGATGAAATCGAATAACAGATATAGAAGTTGGTACTTATTACACGTACTTTTGAAAAGCTTAATCAAGTCCCTTCCACGCCCACTGTTTGTATATAAATTTGAAGGGGATTTAAGATTTGCTGTAAAACAAATTCACTTTTTTCACTTGTTTCAGCTGTGTAGAATGCGATAACTAAAATGGCATTAAGCGGCCTTCCGAAGATACCCAAATTCCACTTTCTTAATCTATATTCTGTTTATGTTGAAATTATCCACATGGCTCTGATTTTAATCATAATACAATGTAGTGTACGGGAAATTGTATTTGTATTACATTCAACATGGCGGCCGCCAAAAGATAATCGATTAATAATTTCATTTTAATCTACACGATGTGGGTATCAAATGAAAGAGATTGCCGAGTAGAATGCCATAAGTTAGGTGTTATTAAACTAAATCCAATATGGCTGATGTTTGAAACTGTTAAAGTACAATTCTATTCAATATGGGCATAAAATGAAACAGCATTAAGTATAAAATACAATGAGCTAAATTCCAGTTTGTTAAATTCGAACTAGCCAAAATGATGGGACGAGACTCCACAATATTTAAAATTTAAGACAATAATCTGAAATTTTTTAATTTCATTTAAATGGAACAAAATTAATGTATTTGCTTACTATTGATAAAAGTAATAAAATAAGAAACCTTCGCGGTTATAAAAATTCAAGCCTTAGTAAAAAATTTTTATTTTATTTTACGATTTGAAACTTTCTAACTCACCCACGAATTGTATTCTGTAGAGCTGCCTATAACATAACAATGGCAAAGCATAGAATTATTGACGTTATTGTTATATATTACGGAACATGTTTTCCTTCTTTCCTTGTGCCCCATTATTGCTTTTGTTGTATGGTACGGCACTCTTAATACTTAATGTTTTCGAATGTAAAGGCAATGGGTGACAAATTGTTTTTTATGATCACCATCTAAACCGAAAAGCCGACAGCCAGACCAACAATAAAAAAAGAAAAAGAAAAAAAAAACATTAAATAACTAGAGGGGTTGTTTTGGTAGCTATCGAGCTAGCTCGCTATTGTAATGTTCTGGTATGTGTGGTATGGAATTGTCTTATTGCCGTTTAATTCGGAAGGCCTTTCAATACCCACTGCTTGTCATCATCAAGTCTTGTATACTAGATAGTAAGGGTTGGTCGACTTTTCCGCATTACATATCACCGTACAAAAGTTAACACTACTGCTCGGGCCGGCTCACACTAAACCCAATTGCGGAAATAAAAACTTTAATGGTATGGACAAATCCTGTTGTTAGCGCTAATGTAAGTAATTGAGTGCGAAAATATTGTCGCATTTACAGCGTTTAAAGAGGAGGAGAAGAATTTCTTTCTATAGACATCTGCGGATAGCTTACATACACATATGAACAGAACTTTTATATGCCAGTGTGCAGTTATTATATTGTACTAGAAATATTCAAGTTGGGTTATATAAAGTGTTTATTTTGGCCAACACGAGAGATTTTTTACACTTTACGTTATATTAATATAAAAATCCTAATATTGTCTTGGATGCAAGTAACTAAAAAATTAACTATATTAACAGTAAATCAATATTCCAATCTTAGGGTTCTCTTGTAAATGATGATCGATAGCAATTGTTAATGGAATGTATACCAAACTGGGTGACCTTCGTATGTGTTTACGTTTAACTATTAACATATTTGACTTGGGCCAAGTCTACATTGGAACGTACACAATGGGTGTGGTATAAAAGCAAAGCGCCCTTTTTTTTTTAACAAGTAGTGAATTTTAAAGTATTATCCTTCAAAAGTCGTTAAAATTACACTTCAAAATGGAGGCGGATTTCTGAACCAAAGTTTGTTGCAACCGTTTGTAAATTCTGGGTATTTAAATATTTATTTTATAATTTCAACATTGCAGCCCTATTTCAATCACTTGTGGGCGTGTCAGTTTTAAAAGAAAACTTTCTGCAACCGTGAGCATTTCAACAATACCCGGACGGACGGAAGGACGAACTTTGTGCAGTTTCAGACGTTACCTTCTAAAAACCAGAAACAAACGTAGTATAACCCTTCATATTATACGGAAAGTATAAACACAACATTTTTAAGTTGTCATCAGCTATGAGACGTCATAAAGTCTCATTGAAATAATAAGGGCCTACCCTCGTACCCACCACTGTACCTACATATTTAAGTATTTTCGTTATTCAGATGTCGGGTAACTTCAAGCAAACGCTGCTTATTTGCTAATACTTACTGGTTATCATTTGAGTAAACAGACATGTAGTTCAATGAAGAGCGATAAGCTTTCTGTAGTAATTGGGTTCGGTGCTTATTATACTTTGGCTTGTTTTAAAAAGTATTATAACGCTGTAGTATACAACAACTTTATTTTTGTATAAAACAAAATAAATAGAGTGACAGTTTCAAGTGATAGACAATAAAATTTTTAACTTTATAAGTGTATATAAGAAACTTTTCAATGGGCTAAGAAAGAGTTTCATTTTACGCCGACAGTTATGTTTATTCTTTAAGGAAACAATTGCGTTTGTATACATATATATATAATTGAAAGTAGAGTAAAAACTATAAAGTGAAAAAAGTCTTTCTAACAGTTCCAAGAAGTGTTTAATTTTTCCTAGGAGTTTAAGTGATTTTATGTTCGGTTTAGAATGAACAATTTTCAAAATAAACTTTGTTTATAACCATATAAACTAAGATAAAATTTTACTGGTGGTGCTCAATTTTGTTTACTTTCAAAAAAATGTTTATGTCTAAAATAAATAATTATACGCACGCAAAAAATATAGTCAGCATACAATTGTTTGTTTGTTTTTTTATACCTTCTACATAAGATAGGGCGATATATTAACTTCGTTATTTCGTTTGTCAGGTAGGAGACGTCAGAGACCGCACAAAGTATATATATTTTTGATCAGCATCAAAAACTACATCGATCTAGACATGTATGTCCCTGTGTCCCTGCATCTGTTGTTGGCATTCTCACTTTCGTAAACTTTGATATATTGAGTTGAAATTTTGTACACACACTTTTAGTTTCTGCCCAAAGATCGCTATTTAAAATGGGTAAAATCTACAAAGAGCCACGCCCACAATCAGCAAAAATCTTTTTAACCGTCACAAAAATTAAGCATGAAATTTGCTACATATATTTATGATTACTTAAATTTTTCAAAAATGGGCGTAATCGAATAACAGACACGCCCTTAATCAACATCAATTTCCATATTTGCCCCAAAAATTTACCTATGAACTTGAAATTTGATATGCATAATTATAACTATCCCATCCATTAATGTACCAAAAATGGGCGTGGTCCGATAACAGACACGCATACAATTTACAAAAAACCGTACTCCACGTAAAACTTGACTTCATGATACGTAATACAGACACTATTAGAGAGAATAATCAAATACCTGCCACGCCCACTGTTTGTATGTAAATGTGGAGGGTATTTAAGATTTGACCTAAGCTAAATTAAGTTTTCTTACTTTTTTAAAAGTTGTTTTAAAGAATTATTGTAGTTATTATATAATTGGAGTAAATACATTGGAGAATATTTGTTAAGTGATGAAAATATTTTCGATAAATATTCGTAGTTTTCGGAGTAAATGAGTGCATGTGTTTAAAATCTAAAGTCTCTACAAGTGATAGAATATACTTAATATACCTTTTTAACAAGAAATTGACGGGGGGGAGGTGGATATAAAAGCATGAATGGGTATAATTAACAAATAAACAAAAAATCACATTATTTTACTTCAACGTAGTAAACAAACGTCAGTAGTAAACAACAACAAAGGCTAAAAAAACTTTGTTTACATAATAATAATGCATGTGTCTGTCCTTCCCTGCTTTCTACCTTTCATTAAGAATCTCTTTCTAAACAAACGTTACCTATCGTAACGTACGTTGGTGAAAAATTAAATAAACACAACAAAGTCGGATGGTGTCTCTTGCTGTGACCACCTGTTTAAATCCGTTCCTGTTTTTTTGCAAACAATGGGCACATCAGAGTGGAAAACAATCACAGTCGTAACGGCGCATTCATACTTGCATTTTCTGAGGGACCTATTGTATTATTTATGGTACAAGAAACACACTTGCACCATATGGCCATACAAATACACATACATACGTACGTACGTATGTGTGTGGTGTAGATGTTGAATTCAAAACAATGCAAGGGGTGTGCAATCAGTAGCTTAAGATGATAAACGCACATACGACCGTACATACGTGCTCATTGTCTTATTTCTATTGAATTAAGCAAAATAACAAAACACAGGACTGGAGACAGAAATTTTAAAAAATTTCAAATCCACCCACACAAGTGGCCAAATGGTTTTGGTTTTATTATAATGAACACACCGCTAATAACTTCGAAGTCAATGAAGATCAATGAATATTTCTTTAGAAAATGGTTGAGTTCACTTCAACTATTATCCGAAGATAGTTTTTGTTAAATTTTAGTCCACTAAGTAATTAACATCTTTTATCAAGCGAACTTTATGTTAGATTTACAAAAATCATAAAACATTCTGAAATTAAGGGGAATCTCACTCATTGGTGCCGACTTCAAGTTTTATATATTTAGAAATATTTAGAAACAAGTAAGAAAACAAAATTTGGCTGTATTATGTATATGCGGAAACTAAAAGTGGCAAATTTCAGCTCAATATCTCAAAATTTACTACAGTGGAAATTCTTAAGAATTACTACCGCAATTCTGAGTCGGTGGCCGCAACTTTTCTTTAAGTTTACTCCAATTTTCGGTCGTAATAATCATTCAACCAGGTGCTTGTTATAGTAGATTCGATTCAAAATGTTCACTATTGGAGCCCTGGCCGAAGTGCCAAAAATATTGCAGCCGTATCTGGGAATCTTTCAAACCACATTGTGTCGAATTTTTCATACAGTTCTTGGTTTGCATCCTTACAGAATTAAGTACAGAAGTTAACTTGAGAACGGAAGCCTTGATTTGATCATTTGAAGGGGCAAAGCGATTTTATATTATATTATGATTTTTATACCCTCCACAAAAGATGGACCTTTTTTGCATGATTATACCATCCATCGATGTGCCAAAAATGAGCATGGTCGAATAACAGAAGCGCTCATAATTAACAAAAAAACATTTTCGGCGTAAAACTTGACTCCAAACTGATACGTAATACAAACTCTATTAGAGGGCGTAATCATATACCTGCTACGTCCACCGTTTGTATGTATATGTGGAGGATATTTAAGATTTGCCCCAAGCCAAATTTAGTTTTCTTATTTGTTTGCATTTCTTTTTTTTTTGCAAAAGCAAAAATTGGTAAGTTTTTTATAATTTTTTTTTTTAATTAAAACTTTTGACGCCCTTTGAAAGTTATTGGCCAAAAAATTTAATAATTGCAAATTTGTGTTTAATCAGCTTCTATGATGAGTTAAAACTATCATAAAATATGTACAGGAAAAGGATTTTTTGAGGCCGCTTTGGGCCAATGGGAGCCATTTCCAAGTAGAATTCTGTATTCGCATAAATTTTTTCAAAGTTAGCTTTTAAAGGCCGCGAAAGGTTAAATCGGTTTAATTTTTTTTATCTTCAACATTTTTCAAAATATTGGAGCATTTAAAAAAAATGATTAAAATTTTCCTCTATGACAATAACCTAAACTTTCAAACCCCAGCATACAACATTTGAAATGTATCTGTACCAAAAAAAAAAAAAAAACAAAACAAAAAAAAAAGAACGAATAGACAATATGGCGTAATATTGGAAAATGGGTAGGAATAGACTGGCTAAGAAAAATGGCTTTTGTATCTACTTGTGTGTACCGTATACACTCACATTATATAAACATATATGCGTTATATAAAACGGTATATTCATTGGGGATTAGAAGACGAGAAGAGGAGGGAAAAATGGCAATAGCATGGCAACAACATAAATTCACATAATAAGGGATTTATTTATTTTTGGGGAGACTCTGCAAGAGCGTTGTCGATGTGTCCCTTTTACTTCGTTTATTGTATGTTTGAGTTTTGGTGCATGCATGAGGTTTCTGCCTTTGACCATATTTACCTTTTCCTCTCGCTTCGTTAAGTACCAATGGTTTTCTCTCATTCTAACATTTTATTACAGCCATCCCCACCCATGTTTTAACCGACCCATGATATTATGTAATATTAGGAGATGAGAAAAAACAAGCAAAAAAGTAATATTTGTTTGGCTTAAGTGAATTTTTTGATATCCTTCACATTTATAGGTATTTTACACATTTAGAACATAAAGGATGCACGATTTCGTTTCGCTTTAGTACACATTGAGATTTAGAATAATAATTTATTTTAAACTTTTAAGGATGCGAGCGATTTTTGCTATTCACTGAAGGCTTTTAGAATGTCGAAACGAAATCTCAGCTTTATTATACCCTCCCCCCGTGTAGATGAAGGACATAGTAAGTTTTCTACTTCGTTTGCGACACCCAAAAGGAGGCGTCAGAGACCTCACAAAGTATATATATTCTTCATCAGCATCAAAAACTGACGCGATCTATATATGTATGTCCGGGTGTCTGTATGTTGTTGACATTCTCAGGGGCGTAAATTTTGAGATATTGAGCTGTTAGTTTCTGCACGCAAATCCCTATTTAAAATGGGCAAAATCGGTCAAAAACCACGCCCACAATGCACATACAATAAATCTATATAGATTTAAATCTAGATATATATCTACCACAAAAATTAAGCTATTAAGTTAAAATTTGGTGTGTATATCTACAAATATTTTCTTCATCGATGTGTGAAAAATGGACATGCACAGATAACATACATGCCCACAATCGACATAAACCTTTATATCTGCCACAAAAACTGACCTGTGAACTTTAAATTTTGTATGTATATCTTAAGTTATTCTATCTATCGATGTGCCAAAAATGGGCATGGTCGTATAACAGACACACCCTTCATCATCATGTCTGACCGATTACAACCTGTGTAGGGCTTTGGCCTATTATAGAAGAGAATGCGCGCCTTCTTCAGTTTTGTACATCAAGTGTTTGTAGGGCATCAAACACTTGGTGCCTCCACCGGAGTTTTGGCCTGCCTCTTACGCGATGTCCATCCGGTTCCCTTTCGAACACCATCCTAGCTTTCATCCACATGGCCGACATGACCTAGCCATCGCAGACATTGAATCTTTATGCAACGAACTATGTAAATGTCAGCATAAAGCTCATACAGCTCAAGATTCGTTCTAATTCGGAACTCAATGCCAACGTGTACAGGACTAAAGACCTTTCGGAGAATTTTTCGAAGAGCCTCACCATTTTGTGTTAGCGTCCATGCTTCTGCGCCATAAAGAAAGACGGGGACGATGAGGGTCTTATAGAGTGCACGAGTGAGGGCTTTGGTGTTGAACTGCTTACTTAGCCCATAGTAGTACATGTTAGTAGTAATAATTCTCCTTTTTGTCTCCATTTTGAATATCCAAAGTCCTTCCTCGTAGGAACGGGACACAATTTTTGTTTATAACGCCCTTTCAAGGCACTTGGTCCTTTGCTATCTAAAAAAAACCGTTTGTCTCCTTCAAATATTTGCTACGTGCCTACTTTCAGCAATACATAGATTGGATCAGATTCTGGTGCTGTTTTGATATCTCTGAAGCCGGCTTCTGATTGGTTGCAAAGATAATAACAAATTCAGAATATTTCTACACGTGAACTATTTTCAAAAGAATACTTTAATACTCAAACCAATAATGCTCAAAAACTTTTTTCCAAAGAGTTGGATTTTTGTTTTGTTTTTGTTTTTGTACATTTCGAATGATTTCAAAAACATTTGCCAAAATCATACAACAGTTTCATTCATTGTCTGTGTGTTCATACATAATATAATATTTTATGACCCCTTGTGTTGGCCAAGTATGCTCTAAGCACACACACAGCAACTATCTCCATGTGATCAACTTATATTTTATGTATATATGTCATAACGCAAACACACACACACACACACACACGGTACTAAAGTAATGCTGCAAATAGAGTAAGAGAAGGCAACTACGTTCAAATGTTGTGATGATTTTGCTTAAGTGAAAATCTGTCCAATAAAATAAATTTGTAATAAGCGCAATGGTGATGTTGTAGATTTCACCAAAATTCTAGAATCTAGATGCTCTTCAACATAACTAGTAAAAAACTGAATACCCACCATCTGTGCAGCACAGCTTCCCGACCAGTATATGCGTTAATATATCATCTATACATTATAAGCAACACGAGACATTTTTGTTAAAAAACTGCTTTGTTTTTTAATTTTTGTTGCATTGTGAGCGTGTCGTTTGATCGATTTTGCCCAATTTCAATACCAACCATTGAATGAACCCTTATTTGAAACCGAAACTTTTTAACCTTTAACTACTCTATTTAAAAAAGTACTTAAAGCGAAGAGCCGAAATATTTTTTTTGTGAGTCCATCACTTTAATAAATTTAAAAGCAAAGACAACAAAATTGTCAAATTCAACTTGGTCCGGGTAACAAATGCAATACTATGGCCATGACAGCAAAAGTGTAACTTGTGACAAAACACTCACTCAATTCATAATCCATAGTTTCACAAAGAACAAAAAAAAAAAAAAACTCGCAACAAATATTAAATATTGCTGGAAATCTGGCAAAAACATAAAATCAAAAATGAAACAAAAAAGTAATAATCTAAAGCAAAAAAAAAGTTAATACTCGATTGAAAGTATGAATCTCTTGCAAGTGTAAAAAGAACATAATGGAAAATTCGTGCAGGAGCTATGCATTGGTGAAAAGAATTCATTTTGCTATTCGGTAGTTTTTAAATAATTGTTTGAAACATAAATAAAAAGTGATAACAAAACAACTTTGAATTGGAATTGAGATGTATGGTTGGTTGAATGGTTGGCCCAATATTATGAATATTACAAAGAAAAAAGTATGTAATAACAGAAAAAAAGGTATGAAAAGAGGCAATAAAAACACACAACTGCTTTTTGTGTGCTGGAATTATAATAGACTGCGTTTTTCCTTTTTGTTTTGCTGTTCCTTCAATAAAAAGTAATTTTGGTTTAAATTTTTCTATTAGAGCAAGTTTTTCTCTAAAATCTTCAACAACCACGCTCACGCCCACTATCAAATGAGGAATAGAAGTATTTAATTTTTATTATAATTATTCAAACAACACATTAAATTTTTGAGTTGAAGTTTGAGTTTATTGTGAGACTTTTTCTAAGTTTTACATTTCAATATACATTCATAAAATTATGAAACAAGAAGTAAAGTAAAACTTAAATAAATAAATAAATGCCAATACAATTAGAGAGAATAAAACAAGTAAGAAAACTAAAATTGGCTTAGATCAAATCTTAAATACCATTTCACATCTGTGAAGTGTGGGCCTAGTGGGAATAGTGAGCGCCCTCTAGTGGTGTATGTATTACGTAGCAGCTTGCAAGTTTTACGCTTAGTGTGGTTTTTTATAAATTGTGGGGGTGTCTGTTATTCGACCGTACCCTTTTTTGGCACATCGATGGATAGGATAGCCATAAATATGTGCACCAAATTTCAAGTTCATGGGTCAACTTTTATGGCAGATATAAAGATTCATTTCAATTGTGGGCGCATCTGTTATTCAACCATGCCCATTTTTGGCACATCGATGAATGTTGTAATTATAAACATACGTACCGAATTTCAAGTTCATAGGTTAATTTTTGTGGCAGATACATAGATTTTTGTTGATTGTGGGCGTGGCTCCCATTTGTCCACATTAAATAGGTATCTGCGTGCAACAACAAAAAGTGTCTGTACAAAATTTTAGTTAAATTTTTGTATGTAAGAATGCCAACAACTGATGGATACACGGACATACATATCTTAATCGAGTCAGTTTTTTATGCTGATCAAGACCCGCCCCCTTTTGAGTGTTGCAAATGAAATGACAAGATTTACATACCCTCCCCACCTTATGTGGAGGGTTTAAAAATAGGGAAAGAAATATATTTATTTTTTACTTGTGTACATTTTGTTTGGTATTCGTTTTATATCCTTTTCTTTCTATTTACACTTTTACAATATTTTTATATCGAAAAAGCACTACACCGTCGAAGGTTGAGTGATAAAGTGCAAAGCTGAAAAGTTCTATGGTTGGCTGATCTAACAGATGAATGCTGCACATTATGGATTAATGTATGGATGGATGAACAACAAAAAAAAAAAAAAATTATAACAGAGTAGATGAAAAATCTACTATAGCGAAAGTATTCGAATGAAAAGAGGTTGATGAACGCACAAAATGTTGTAATTTTACTTGTTGTTGTATAATTGATTCTGATATATAATCGACATGTTGATAGTGTTGCAACGATTCCTTTCTAGAATCCTTGAATGCGGTTTATTTTGGAAGTGACTTAAATTTCATTTTCAATCACATCCATTTAGCTATTTCATTGGAAACATTACTTCTTATTTCTCTTAAATTTTAATGTTTTTGCGAAAGCGGAGTTGAGTCACTTTCAAAATAAACCCGCCTGATTACGTTCACAAAGATAATACCTATTCTCAGCTGTAACATGTAAAATTAGACAAAAAGTCGCCTCAAAACAAATAAAGATCATTTAAAACATTACCCGATCTAGTTCTACAAATTAAAGTGTAATTAAGTGTTTCAGTAACGAAACGAAATGAAAAGCATTGTCATGTAAGTCACTTTGTAAAATATCGTTATAAGGAAAGTTCCAATGTTGTAAAAAACAAGTGAAAACGTTATAGTCGCTTAAAGGGAAGGAGTTCTAGAAGTGGTCCAATAGGATCTAAAATTTGTCATAGCCAAATATTCAGACAATTAACGCATTTTCATTAAAAAATGTTAGGAAACTCGGTTTTCTTGCCATAAAAAGTCTTCCATTATAATAGGACCTTATATGAAAAGGAATTCTAAAAATGATCCGATTCGGTCCATTTTCAATAGAGTTCCGCTTCTTCTCCAATACTTGTTCTTGTAGGAAATTTTATCGAATTTTTCTTCATATAATGGGCAGCAACCATTTTTTTCCATTTTTGTGGCATACGTGGCTCTCAATCGATTTGCCCAATTTGAATAACGATCTGCTTACAATTATCAGCAATGCGTGAACGAAATTTCAGCTCAATATCTCCAAATTTACGATCCTGAGAGTACAAACACAGAGATGGACACATGGACGGACTTGCCTAGATCGAATCAATTAATGATGCTGATCAATAACATTTATATTTTGTAGAGTGTTCGAGGCTTTCTTCTGGCCCTTGCATATGGAATACATATAAAAACTTTGTATACTGTCACCATTAAGGTGGAGGGTGACACCAATCACATCATTCCATGTAAAAAAATTTTAATCCATTCTCTACTCATGAGTTTGTATTAAATATAAGCAAATTAATATCATAACGGTACAAGAAAGTGTTAAGAAGATTAAATGACGGACATGTTTGTTTTTAGAATAAAAAGTATTAAAACTTTTCAAACTATTGCTTTTACCCCACATTCATATACACATACACACACACCCACACACCCACACGCACGAGTACGTGTTCCATATTTCTTTCACATTCACCCGCCTGCACTGAGGTGGCGGCGACATTATTTGTAAACTAACATTTGCGTGGTAACGTGATAAGTTCACGTGAAATATTCTCCAATATTTTCTTTACATACACACGTCACACATGACAACAACACTGAAAATGACACCATTTATGAAACACAAGCAACAACATAAAGCAATGAGGTTGGTGAGTTAATGTGAAAGGTGTTAATAGCAACTATCAACTTATGCTCCTAAATCCATTTTAACTTAACTGAACATTACACTACACTACCCTAAACTAAACTAAACTGAACTAAAGTAGCAACCTTTTAAACGTTTTGACTTTGTTAGTGCCGTATAAGCTGGATGAGGTAATTAAGTGAAATGCTTGAGAAAAAAGCGTGCCCGCAATTAAAGTAATTTGATATGTTGCAGAAAGCAAAACTTGTACCTTTCCAGACCACCCCTACGCTTGCATATATGTTGGTAGTGGTAGTGGTAGTTGTACATACTCCCCCACAACAAAAGCAACTGTTTCCTACATTTTATCTTGTTTTTTGAAGAGTCTTCTTTTTATGACAATACTTCGCTTCATTGTTTCCAAGTTTTAAGATTTTTATGGTTAGAGTAAGCACTTAAATTGCCGTTTCCACAGCAACTGTGTGTGTGTGTATGTCTTTTAGCCATTAACAAAAGGTTACATGTGTGCCACCATTTTCATTAATGTAACGACTGCATTTAAGTTAATAGGAGGACAACAAAGCGTTTAACCGAAAAGGTCCTTAAAACGTGAATTGTACATAATTTCGCTGTTGTTGTTGTTATTGTTGCCAGTTTAGTATTTTGTAATTAAAAACGTTGCTCATGAAATATTTATTCACTTAGTCACCTAAGCACTCGCAATCGTACAGACAAGCGAACATGAAAAGACTAAAGCGAAGCGAGCGTCTCCAGCCCAGCCCACCCCACCCACTTACCGACTATAACCAACCCTACCAGCTCACATGGAAGGATTATAAAAAAGTAGGTTTGTAAGGCTTTCATGTGACCTGACTCATATTTATGTACAAGTGTGTGTGTGGAAGTGTTCGTTCAAGTATGTTTTAGTTCTTGTTCGTGGATAAACACAATATAGCCAAAGGCGGTAAATGACAACGAAACATACCACAATGACAATACATAACAGAACACAACGCAACGCAACACAACACAAAATAAAGGTGAAAGTCGTTGTCTGCGCTTCGGGCTTTCTTCTACTGTTTCATCTTTATTTTATTTTCATATATATATTATATTCCATCCGGTTAACAGACAACGACACCCTCCTACCCAAATCAGAGAGCCCGGTATAGTCGGTGTATCATTGCATTTGCAACTCTTAGAAGGAGGCTTAGACCGGATTAGCATACAAACTGAATCGATCCAAGGCAAGTGCGTCCGTACATCTATCTGTCTATTGTTGGAATGCTAAGGACACAAAAAAAAAAATAAATTGAGAAATTATATACAGACGGAGTCTTAATTTTTTAATTTAAAAAATGATGTAAAATTAGTCATCTGCCACATCCCTAATTTATGTATGAATAAAATATTCCAAACATTTATTTAAAATATGGTAAAATTGCTGAACAGCCACACCCACAAGTTATGAAAAGAATTATGCTCAACATAAAGCTTTTTAGAATTGCTCGAACCATAGATGTGCTTAAATGAGAGGACATTGCATGGTAGACACGCCCACATAACTTACTTTTCAACACAAACTTTGATCCTTTTTTGGGTAAAATGCCGCACACGCTGTGGTAGTCATTAAATAGAGGGCGCTATATACTCTATGCCACGCCCACACTTTAAATACTCATGTGAAGGGTGTTCTGCGATTTAGTTTAAATCAAATGAAACTCTTCTACTCCTCCATTGTATACATCAGTGACGGTCCATCCATGGTTCATATTATTTGTTGCTAAGTGATTGTGATAAGTTTGTTATACTCTCGTTCTTTAGGGTTCTTTAAGGTAAAATGTGACACATAATTTAACAGTCATTAAAAGAGGACGCAACTGTGTACCTGCTACGCGTACCGGTAATGCATTAATATGAACGGTATCCCCAACTGGGCCTTAACCAAATGTACTTTTTTTCTTCTTCTTTTGTTTTTGTTTTTATATAACTTTTGTATATAACTTCTTAGCACTTTTAATGTTTTTCCTGTTTAAATGAGAGACAAACACACAAATTACTTTGAAATGGTTGAATAAAATTAATAGAGAAACCTGAAAGGACGGACCCAACCTTTAACTTTGAACAAGTTAAAAGACTTAAACAGAATCACAAACGAGAATGGACAATTAATAATTATTATACTATGCACCGTTTGTGGCTAAGAGTATATTAATTTTTTGCGATTGTTTGTAACTTCTAAACGGCAATTATACCCAACGTTTTCGAATCGATTTAATCATGTCCGTCTGTCTGTCCTTGTAAATGTAAATTGTGTTGACCTAAAGGGGAACCTTATTAAAAATGGGACACATCGGACCTCTCCCTCTATAAGGTGTTATTTAAAAGGATGTCTGTTTTACGAAGAAAATTCACTAATTTGAATATTTTTTGTCAACATTTACTGAATAATAGGTAATTAGTTAAGGTTGTCATTCCGTTTGCAATACCTAGAAGGAGGCGTCAGAAACCTTACAAAGTATATATATTCTGGATCAGCATCAAAAACTGAGGCGATTTAAACATGTATATCTGTATGTCCGTGTCTGTGGTTAGCTTAAATGTTGAGATATTGAGGTGAAATTCTGTACAAACAGTTAGTTTTTGCACGTAGATCGCTTTTGAATATAGGCAAAATCAAGGCAACACCCACAATGAACAAAAATGGATGAGGGACACGCCCACAATTGATAAAAATTTATTTATCTTCTACAAAAATCTATGAACTTGTAATTCGGCATGAATATCTATAGCTATCCTTTTCATGGATGTGCCAAAAATGGGCGTGGTGAAATAACAGACGCGCTCAAAATTTGCAGAAAACTATACTTCGCGTAAAACTCGACTTAGAAGCTGAAACGTAATGTATACACTATTAGAAGGCATAAACATATACCTGCCACGCCCATTATTGTAGATGTGAAAGGTATTTAAGATTTGGCCGAAATCAAATTTTAATTTAATTTTCTTACTTATTTTATTTGGTTTTATTTCATTGACAAAAATATATGCTCTAGGATGCTACCAAATAAATTATGGACTCGTTGTGTTTGTTGATCGATTTAACAAGGTTTAGAGGTTTGACCGGTCATAACAATAATTTTCTTATTTAACTTTTATATAACTGAAACGTATGTTAAATCTACGTGGCTGTGCAAACCATATAAAGCTAAACGATGCGCTTCAAAGACATGCGTGTGTGTATATGGAAACCCTTCTTTCACCCTATAACTTACTAGCAGCTGACGATTACAACTTTATGTACAAAAAATCAACCACGACGTTTACGCTTTCATTTGACTTTAAAATGTGTGTCTATGTGTGTTGGTGTGTCATCTATCTATCAAATCAAAAGCAAATGCAGTCTGTTTCTCTGTCAGGTTGTAAATTGATTAAGGTCATTACATGAACTCCCAATGGTATAATCAGGAACATATTGTTGTAAAAAAAGTTGTTCATGTCAAGTATCATGGGGATACGCCACATATTGTGTAACCGGTTACCACACAAAATATTGACAATACAAGCTATGTACTTGCCACACAACCAATATCTTCTGAAGTTATATTTCAGTTAATCTTACAATTTATTAGTCATGTATTGAAATATGAATTCCCATTTGGCAATACTGCACGAAATAGTACAGCTTTGGGTTAGTTTTGTGAGAAACCTATTTTTAGCTGAAACCATAAGTGAAACCTTCACGAGGAGTATATCATGACATTTACTTAAAAAATTGCTCCTTTTTCAATTTTGTTGTATCTTTTGCTTGATTGCGCTCAATTTCTTCTTCTGTCAAGTTTAGAATAGATATCTCAGTTTTTGCGACCGCGACCGTGATTACCACAGAAGGGACTGACAAGCATTACTAGATTAATTCAGTATTCGATGCTGATTCAGAATATATTTTACCGTCCGCAAAAGGCAAGAGTTACAACACTTGGCGGGTTCGATACCTACAACAGTCGAATTCGTGTGTTGGGTGATGGGACGTTTTTAAAAATGTTTGGGGGTAGTTTCTATACCTAGAAAGTTAGGATCAGCACGTGCGCCTCCTTTTGGGCATTGCAAAGGTTTTGACAAAGTGATAAAGTTATAAAAGGGCAAGCAATATAAAGGCGGGCTGGACTGATCGTAAATGGTTTCACTGGTTTCGAAAATCAAATACTTTGTGTTACAGAAGTGTCGCATTTTTTTTATTATATTGTTATCTCCATTTCCAAATGTAAACGCCCAAGTAACCCTAAATTTTATTCAACATAAAATCTTTACATAATTATCGTAACAGCTTAAACTCTTTATAACTGGACTTTTTGTTTAGCAAATAAATAATATTGATGACAAATCTGTTGCAATTGAGAAAATTGCACAAAACACAATTTCAACTGAAACAAGTAATTGAATAAGCGCAACTATTTATCATATAATGATTCTCCAAGGGTTGCAGGGTGGTGCAATACATATATGGTATCCGCTTATAACAACAAAACAAGCACTACCTGAATCGTATATGGGCGATTACGTGAAATGTTTCAAAGTTCTTCTAAAACATTGCATTTTGACTTCATTCTATATATTCAACCTTATTAAGTAAATGGTAAATTGTCGCAGTTGATTTTAATTTGTAGACGTCTTCGCTACTTTTTGCTGAGCCGGTTGTATCATCGAATATTTGTTATAGATATATTTTGAATAATTGGGTATTACGCGTAACTGTAAAAGGTAGCAAAGCCAACTACAAATTAGAAGCGGCGACAACGACAACTGATTGTTTTTTCCTTTTGGTTTAGCCCTCATTTGGAACAGGCAACACTTTTATCGTTTTATAGGAATCGTTAGGAAATTAGTTTTCCTCCCATTAACACTAAGAGTCCATGTACTCTTAAACAATGATTTCTAATATTGAAAACTCACTTTCAAAGCAACTTAGAGTGGCTGTGCAAACCAACAACATGGTCGCTTAGATAAATCACATATTAATGTAGAAAGCCGCTACTTTGTTGAAGAAGCATTATCGAGATTTATTTCTTTAAAAATTAAACAAAAAAGTCACAAAAGTCAACGAGAAGGTGTCAAGAACTAGTGCTATGCCACAATCTAAATTTACATTTTTGAAGTAAGCCTTCATAAAATCCAAAATCTATTGAAGTTGGACCGATCGAAGCATCATTTTGAATGAAATTGTATTCCACATAAGATAGGAAGAGTTCATCTTTTGTCATTATTCCAAATCAGCATCGAATTCTAAATCGATCTCATGCTCATGTGCGACTTTAGTTTAAACAACTAATGGAATGGCCCATATAATTTTGGCATAAGCATTAACAGAACAGAAAAGCAAAGCAAACGGAGCATAACACATCTGTTGTGTGAAACATTTATCAAAATGTCAATGAAGCACTTACAAGTAAATCCATTAAGTAGCGGGTAGACATTTTTATTCATTGGCCATAAAGACAGTTACGTCAGTGCGTGATATGAAATGGGAGTACCACATAGACAAATATAATAGAGTCAGTCAGTCAGTCAGTCACTCAGTCGGTCAGCCAGCCAGTCCGTCATTCCGTCAGTCAGATGTTTAAACAATAAGTCACAGGCAGTTAGAAGGTTTTTAAAGTTACGCACCACCATTTACTAAACAAAATACGGATAAAAATCATTTCTCTGCGGGATATAGTTCGTATGTTGTTATATCAAGCGCCCACACCACACAAACGACACTTGTAATCCTTTAAGTGTATGCAAGTGCAATAATTTGTTTACAGTATCCGTTAAGTGCTTTATTCGTAGACATGAGAGGGTGTGAGATAAATGAACTAATGCAACGTAAATAACCGTAAATGCATGTGATCCCACATGCTGGAACGGGCATTAACATTAATGCCGCTATGGAAAAAGGTGAAATTCAGGTAAAGAGGAGTTTTTAGTAAATTGAGGGCATGGCTGCAAGTATTATGAATATTTTGTTATTGGGCAGGAATCGTACAACCGCCAGTGCTTATGCAAATATCAACAACAGTTGAAAGATTTAAAGCTAAGCGCACTTTTTTTTTTGGTAGCTTCAGAATACACCAAGTATGTCCATTTGTTTAGAACCAACCAGAAAGCTTCAAAGGTTCCATTCTTTATTGTATCTCACCGCTTACAGTTAAGAAATTACTTTTTACTATCAGCTCAAAGTGGCGCAAGAGTTTAGGTGTGTTTTGTGTTAATTTTTCAACTCTCACCTGGGTTTAGTCGCCTCTCATAGCCTGAGGGAGTTTACTAAAACGAATTTGACTATAGATAGATAATTCGATGTGACTCAACTTTATTCAAATTAAACTGAACTGCTTTATTTATTTGTGTATGCAGTGTGTTTGGACATTATTTAGATCACCAAGTACACCGGGGTTTGCACAAGTCACAAAGTCAATTTCATAATTTCATAATATGTCAAGGAAGTAGGCCATTATGAATTGGACATACAAGTATAATATAATATGTATTAGGGTGCGTGCATAATCTAAATGTTGTGTGCTTTGCGGGGAAATTCTTAATGAAGTAAAATCAATTCATATCCTCAAACAAACAATATTTACAGCAAAAATACTTGGAAGCACATCTACACAATCACATATTTATTATATTTGTGTATAATGGGGGATTTTTATTAAAATGATCCAAGTCACTTTTTCCATATATCGATTTAGCTATTTTATTAGATATATTTCTTCAAAAAATTCTCAAATTTTGATGTGTTTGAAGAAGTGAACTTAGACCACTTTCAAAGTAATGCTTTCGTATATTCATGAAAATCTTTATGAAAACATTTTATTGATTGATTTTATAACCACCACTCCATGGTTGGGTGTACTTAACATTGTAAGTGCGTTTACAATAGAAGATGTTTATGTAAATATTTCCAATCAGCTTCGATTAGTCATGTATGTATGTTACACTTTGTGGGGGAATTAAGTGGTTATGTGGGAGTCTTCGCCCGAGCGACATACCCACAAAAAAACACAAAAACCACAGGGAGGAAGAGGTCTAACCGTAACTTTCACTTGAATTTCAACGGGTTCATGCATATCCAGCCCTACTTCGTAAGGCCTATGCGTGGTCCCTTAACTTTTCTAAGGTCCTAAGGCAATTGACTATGCTGTTAGCAAATCTGCTAATGTTGTCCCAGTTTTGGGGAGACTTTAACATAAAGCTAATAATCTTAGATGGCGACAAATTATCACTTACCATCCGCTCAACCTACAAACGGTGTCTGGCAAATCTCGGACAGATGAAGAACACATGCTTTGCGTCTTCCATCATATACTTCACGTAAAACTCAACTTGCAAGCTGATACGTAATACATACAATATGAGAGAGCCGTCTGCCATGCCCACTATAGTAGATGTGGAGGGTATCTAAGATTTAGCCTAAGCCAGTCTCTGTACTATTATGAGTATTAAAATTGAACAAAATCGATTAATGTTCATAATGTAACCAAAAATGGTAGAGAAACGACTTTTTCCCCATTACTTATAAGCGAGGAAAATGGTATCAACAAGAACTTCTGCGTGTTGCAACCTACATAACATTTAGATTGTTCGGAAATTCGTCTACCTATTTACAGCGGTAAATATCTTCAATAACAGCAGCATGGAGATAAAGCGGAGAATTTGAGCAGGTGCTACTATGGTCTACACAGAAAAAGAATCCATGCTGTCACAAAGCGATGCTGCCTAACTTTAGCGAAGAACTCATGATGAACGCATTTTGCATGCGTTCGACAGAAGATCACAATGTCAAAATGCATCCACTCTTGCAATAAGCCAAAGGGGTTGGGTTATAAAGTTTTGATGTAAATAAAATTTAGCTGTTTCCTACAGAACTTAAGTACTCTGAGTCAATGGCGATTATAAGTCCTTGAGGGCTTATAAGTGGAAATTTTTTGGGCCTTAGATATCGAAACCCCTATAATTTTCACCTCACACTAATAGTTTGATAAATAATTGTTCTGGCACTACATAGTTGGATAATAATTTGTCATAACTAAAGCGAACAAAGTGTTAGCGCGTGTTCAATAAATATTTTTATACTAATAAAAATACTATTATATTAATAGCACCACTAACAATGCACACACTCGTGTAACATACGTGTATATTAACAATTAGGAAAAGTGCGGTACTTAATGGACAAATAACTTTAACAACAACAAAACACATCTATCACGTAATGACACTTATCGTCCGACATACACTAAAAATTTGCTTAGGCCAAATCTTAAATACCCTACTACCCTAATGCCAACCATAGGCCAATAGATCCCACATGTTATGTGGAGGGTATAAAAAAAGTCTATTTTGACTTTCATCAAAACTGGGTCGTCTCTACAAATTATGTGAACATTTTATGACTTTTACATCTATCCACAAAATGTATACTTTATCTAACATTGATTAGTATGGAAATATTCAAATGATTTACTTGTACGTAAGTACGTCACAACATTAGGATATAAATTGAAATTAATAATAATAATAAAAACGAATAAGAGAAAACTAAATTTGGCTTAGGCCACATGTTAGATACCCTCTACATCTATTATAGTGGACGTGGCAGGTGGCCCTTTAATAGTGAATGTATTACGTATCAGTTTGCAAGTAGTTTTATGCTACGTATGATTTGTAAACTGTGGGCGTGTCTGTTATCCGACCACGCCCATTTTGTAACACATAGATGGATGACATAACTAGAAATATATGTTTTAAAAATTAACTCAATAGTTCAATTTTTGTGGCAGAAAAATACATTTTTTGTCAATTGTGGGCGTGGCTGCGACTTTTCCCCATATTAAAAAGCTAACTGCGTGCAAAAATGAAAAGCGTTTGTACAAAATGTCACTTCAATATCTCAAAATTTACGACCGTGCCAACAACAGACAGATAGACGGACATACATTTTTAGATCGACTAAGTTTTCAATGCTTTGTAGGGTCCATGATCGCTCCTATTGGTTGTTGCAAACGGAATGACAAACCATCTTATGTAGAAAATATAAATATATGCAAAATTGGACCTAAGCCAAGTATAGCTCCTTCATTGTACACACTCACACACACACGTGAAAAAACTTACATTGTTATTGCGCAATAAATGTACCAACAATGCGATGATATATATTGATATTATTATACCCTGCATATTACATGTACATCTCTCATATAGTAAATTTCCACTTTCAACATCCCGATGAAAGCACAGAGAACCCTACAAAATATTTATATTCTTGATCAGCATTAAAATCTGAAACGCTTTGGACGCTTTAGATCATCTACACACATTTTCAGCATCTGCATGCAAGTTTTTGTATAAATATTTATCAAAACCTGTTAAGAGCGACGCCCTTAAATGGCATAGATCCATCTATCAGCCATTAAAAGGTAAGCTTTGAAATTGAAATTTGATTAAGAAATCCAAGCAAATTGCCAAAAATAAGTGGATGCGTATATAAGGCACGCCTACCATTTTATAAAAATCCTAATCGGGGTAAAATCCTATTCGAAAATTTACAACACATGTAACACAGACAACACTAAAGGACATAATGCCGTACCTGCCACGCTCACAGTTTCTATAGAGTGTGTACAGTATTCTGCTTGTATTCGTATCGATTTAATCATTTCTACGGTAATATGTGAACAAAAAAAGTGTTTGAATACAAAAGAAGCAAAAACTAGTGGTTATATAATTTTTCATATACTACTTAGTTACACATAATATATGCACAAGTGTTTATGTACTGTAATAAAAAATGTAAAACTATCTGCACACGTAACTATATTAATATATCGGATACGTTTGTATGTGATTTCTGTATAGTCCTCGTAAAGTTACGTGCACGGCATTAAAAATTTTTAAAAGTTTAAAAAAAAAACTCACTATAGTCGATGGGAATGGATGACTTAAAGTACGCTAGAGAATAAATTGTAGGCGTGGTCCGGAACCTCTTTTTCTGTTTATAGATCCGGGTTGAATATCTGCTTAAAAATCTCCATGCGTACATGTTCCATGTTGGCGAATGCTTTGTGTTAGTTGCAAACGTATTAAGAAAACTAACACACGAACTTTAGTTTGTTGTGGCGGCTATACCCACCTTAAAAACTACTGTTCAATTATACCATAAGTTGGACGCATAAGCCACATTTTACCATTTTATAATGTTGTAACGTTTGTGTGCGCGCACTATAATTTACATAGCACACGTATAAGTTTGTGACAGGGAATAAAGTATTTAACGATTTGTGGGTTGGTTTCTGGTTTATTTTATTATCTACATATGTGTGTGGATGTATTGCTTTTATTTTAATGTTTCGCCAAAATACACGAATCCTTGTCCATTAAATATAATCGCCAAATCTAAAAAAAAAAAATAAAAAAATACGAACCAAAACTACTGAACTTTATATCCCACCATATGTTGTATAGATATAATACAATGTTTTTAGATACAATATAACGTTAATGAATTTTTATACCATCTGCATTAAATTGCGAAATCTACTAAATTGGTCATTACATTAAAACATTAACACTAAACGATTAAAAAATCGATTCAATTTAGATACTCGAAAATAATTATTGTGATTTGTATCCTTGAACAAGTGAACAAGTCGGTCAAGCCCAACCATTCATTTTATCATTGCTTTTGCAATGTATACGCGAATTATTGGCGGGTGCTTTGTGAGAAAACTTTATAACCAGAGAGGTTCTAATAACAGTTTACAACATATCATCTTCAAATTAGGCACGCCTATTTCTAAGGTACGCATCTACAAGAGCGATCAGTTGATTGACCACGCCTTAAACTAATTGAATGAAATTTGATACAATCAGAATAAACGTTGTTAATAGATTTTCTTTGACTTGAAGATTATACACATATAAGCCAAATTAGGATTTGATAGGATGAATGTTTTGGTTGGTAGCCCATATTTATCAATTAACGAACATGCGGACGTAAGGACGTACGGACATGTACGGCCACGATGTATGTAGATTATTTTAAAATCGAGTCCGTCAGATACGTACGCTATCTTGGATCGATGACAGATTAACGCTATTACATCACTGGCAAAAATTATGCCTTATACCAAAGCTCCTAAGAAACTTAAGAGAAAAGTTCTTATGGAAGTAGTAAAAAGCATAAAACTATATGCGGCAAGTATATGGGCTGATGCCACGAAATTCAAATCTAATCGAAGGCTAATTGAACCAGTCTACAGACTGGCTTGCCTGAGAGTATATTGTGCCTTCCGTAATGTCCCGGACGAAGCGCCGTGTGTTATCTATCACTCTGTTGGTCAATGAGAAAAGAGGCATTGCCTATGTCTCAGCTAGACAGATATCTATGTTGGAATGGCAAAACAAGTGTGACGTAGTCCACTTGTTTTGCCAAAGGGCGATGGACGCATAAGCTGATACCACGGATTGAGTCTTTGGTTAATAGAGAACATGGGGAGTTAAATCTCTACCTAACCCAGTTATTAAGCGGTCATGGCTGCTTCAAAGCATATCGGCACTGATTCAGGCATGCTGAAGACCCTTACTGTCCACAATGTGATGTGATGGAAGACGCAGAGCATGTGTTTTTCATCTGTCCGATATTTGCCAGACAGCGTTTGGAGGATGAGCGGGTGGTAAGTGATAATTTGTCGCCATCTAACATTATTAGCTTTATGTTAAAGTCTCCCCAAAAGTGGAACAATATTAGCAGATTTACTAACAACGTAGTCAATTGCCTTAGGACCTTAGAAAGGGTAAGGAACCACGCATAGGCCGTGTGAAGTAGGGCTGGATATGCGTGAACCCGTTGAAGGTGTACCCGGTGTAGGTTTTTTAACGGGTATGTTGCCCGGGCAAAAACTCCCACATAACGATGTGTGACAACGTGGTGAATTTATGTTATTTTGTAATAGTCTGTCAGTTTATCTGTGGGACCATTTGTGCTTTTAGTGAACATGCAATGCATCGCCAGAGAGCTCAGATGGCATAAAATATTTCATCAAATTACTTTTGTGTGCTATTGTTTTTGTAAATAGTTTTCCCAACTGCATACGCTTACACCAACCCACTCATTTACATGCAAATTTATTCAAATACATTTCTGTACCTTTGAAAAGAAGGAAAAAACAAAAAAATTCAGCAAAAATTTGTGAGTATTTTCATAAAATTGCAAAACATTTCAAAATGAATTATATTCGATAGATTCGATATTGGAAGACGATATATTCACTTCCATTATATGAGTTGAATTTATAGTTGGTTAAATGTTTTGCACTTACCGCCCATTGCGTGAACTTTGGAACTGAACAGTTCGCTCATATTACAACCAAACAATGAGTACAAGGACGAGTAACGTCATCCACGTTAAAATGTGGTAGAGGGGCACACTACACCAACACCAACACTTGTCTTTATACCCCAAAAACAACCACCCAAACATATTTTTATATTTATAACGCACTTGTATGACTTGAACTGTTTTTGTTGTTGTTATTTTTATGTCATATATTGTGCACTCTGTAGGTGGAAGACAGATATTTTATTTAACCCCACCTTTCCAAAGAGACAATTTACGGTTACAAATAGACGGACCGACCGACAGACAGACAGATCGACAGACAAACATTCAGATAATCCAGCAAAATATGAATAGAATGAATAAAATTAATCTCTCTCCCGTTCAGCTAACACAAGGAGTGTACGCTCGCATAGCCGTTCGCTTTTCCCCCATTTAAATGTATCCTTTATTCTATACGACAGCAACTGTTGTTGTCGTCTGCGTATATCATTCAAACATCCAACCAACAACCCTTTGACTGGCATACACACAAACACCTCAATATACATAAACTACAAGATTTTATACATGTGTATGTATATATGTATGTATGTATAATAATTTTTCGCATGGGGGTACTGTTGTGCGTGTTTTTTTTTATTCCAACAAACTGCGCCGTGTTCGAAAACCTTCAACCTACAGGGAGGCCATGACAAGCCGAACCGCCTTTAAATGCGTAACCAACAACGACAACAAAGATAAATAAAAACAACAGCAACAACAACAACCATGTCTTACAGTGTTATAGCCTTTATATTTAACGTTATAAAGAAAAAAATAAAAAATAAATTCATGTGTATGTATGTACAACACACAGTTTTATATACCACATAAACAAATATTCATATACATAAAAAAAAATACATATATTTACGTACATTCATAAAGTTCTCAATATTGTTATTTTTCTGCTGTTGTTTGTTTTTTGGTACTTTTATTCAAGTGAGTTAAGTTTATGAAATACGTAAATGTGTGCGTGTGTATGGGTGTGGATGTTTAGGTGTGGGTGTGTATATGTGTGTTTTATAAAGAATAATGGCTTCCACTTGTATTTCTTCATCTGACTTTCTCCTCTCAACACAGCAGAAACACCAACAGCACACAAAGTAAGTTCATGTACGCACACACATACAATTACGTTACGTTCTGTTTTTACATTACAAACTCCCTCAAAAATAACTAAAGTCAAGAGAAACAGCTTGAAGCAGCATTTTCACTTTATACTGAGAGTATACTAAGTTCGTTATTCTGTATGCAACTAACACAAGGAGACCTCAACGGCACCGTAAAGTATACAAATGTTTGATCATTATTCAATTTTTGAATCAAAATTTGAATTAATTTAGCCATGTTCGCTTGTCCGTGCTCACGATCGTAAAACATATCGACATTTTATCGAAAATTTTTACACACATATTTAGTCCATATAGATGATATTCTATATAAAATAGGTGAATCCGTTCAATAGCCACATCATCTATAGATGAAAGATGCAGGCGCACTTACAGTTTCTTTTGTAATCATTTGTAAACTTTTTTTGGGGCGAAATTCAACGCATACTTCCATAGTCATTTAAAAAGGCACCCATGGTATATATACGAGTATATATATAAAAGTAGACTGTAGACTTTAGCCGAAAACCTTAAGGTTGGGAGTACATATAATTTGTTCAAGACGTTTTCAATATCCCCAACGGGACTGTATATCCTATACATTCTGCATCAGTCTCGAATGAAAAAAGTGAAAAGACACGCCTCACTGCAAATAGAACCCCATCTGCAATTTGTAAGCATCCAATCTGAATATAATTTAAGGTGCACGTTATACCATGTTTACCTTTAACTTTCTTTCTTACTTACGTTGTAATTGTTGCTTACTATATATTCCGTTTTATACAATAACAAGTAAAAAAAAAAAATAATTTTTTTTTGCTGCTCCTTCTAAACAGGACATATCCCTCACATTTAAAGTAGATTATAGGCGTGGCAGGTACATTATGTGCTTCCTCTTTTTAACAACTATTTAAGGTTATGTTTCACCTTAAAAGATAAAAATCGCATAAATGAGAGTTCCTTGTAAATAGTAGACGTGCGTTTGCTTACTTTCAACGCACACATATTCTTCGGTTACAATACATATATAATTATATTAATTATGAATACTTAATAAAGTGGTGGGCGTGGCTGCCAGCCAAATTCACTCATTTTAAATAGAAAACTGTTTGGATAAATTAAAAATATTTTTAGCAAAGTTCAACTTGATATCTCAATCGTTTACTACTGTGAGCCTTTTAACAAAGTAGGGACATGCGGACATCACCGATTAAGAATATATATAAAGTTTGGGGTCTGTGCCTAAATCTCAATCTTTACAAACGGATTGGCAAATTTAGTATACCCGTTATCATATGTGGAGGTCATAATACATATAAAAAAAGTCCAAGAACTGTTTATAAAATATTTTTGTCCCTATTCAATTGCTTTGTTTAAATTGTTATTTTTGGTTCAGGTGAGCCACATATAATTCGGCAACGTTCGCACATGCATACATATATATTATATACAGTTACTAACATATACATAAACTAGCAAATAGAACTGTTTTCAACGTTTGTGCCAAGTTTGATATCAGCCATCTCCCCAACCCTCCTCTGTACCGGGATATTAATGGTATTCTTATAACTTTTTGACTATTATTTAAATCTCTTTTGTTTTCACGTTACATTTGAAAGGTTGCAAAAGTACCTTTTTATCGTAGATTTATTAACATTTTCAAACAATCCACTTACTCATTGGACGCCATTTGGAATTCAAAAACTCTTGTTTTTGGTGGCGTATGAGTTACATTAATTCTTCATCAGTATTACATGAGGTGGCAAAAAAAAAAAAAAGAGTTGTTTTGAACGATACGCCATGTACTGTAAATGATTTAGAACTTCGGTAGCCTTCTATACTATGTACACTTTCCATTTATATTCTGCTTTGCCTACAAAGATTCACGTTTGTTATGAATCATCTCATGTTAGACTGGGTATTATTTCACTTTTTTAATACACCAGCTCAGTTTGGAGTTGGAGTTCAGCTATTTAATCTTTATACCCTTCATATAAAATTGGTTGTATACTAACTTTTTCACGCCCAGAAGGAGGCGTCAAAGACGCTATAAAGTATATATATTCTTGATCAGCATCAAAAACTGGGTCGATCTAGACATGTGTGTCCTTGTGTTCATCTGCTGTTGCAGTTGATTGTCAATTTTGTACAGACCCCTTTAGCTCCAACACACAGATCGCTATTTTAAATGGCTAAATTTGGCCAAGAGCCACGCCCACAGTGGACAAAAATCTATTCATCTGCACCCAAAATTGAGGTATTGAGTAGAAATTTGGTACAAATATTCATAAATTCCCTCGCCATAAATTTGATTTTAAAAATGGGCGTGGTCGGATAAAAGACATGCCCACAATGAACAAAAAATAAAATTTGGTATGCTTATCTGTAATTATTTCATCCATCAATGTCATAAAATTGGGCATAGTCGGTTACAGAAATGCATACAATTTACAAAAATCATTCTCTACGTAAAACTCAACTTGCAAGCATATACGTGATACACACACTGTATATCATTAGAAGACGTAAGCATATACCTACTACGGCCAACAGTGTAGATGTGAAGGGTATATAAGATTTGAATTACACAAATTTAGTTTTCTTACTTGCTTTTAATTGTCATTTTTCTGCTTCCTACCAAAGTTTTATACAACTCGGCTGCCAATAGATAGAAAAGTAGTTTTACAATTTACATGGACAGATATGCGGACACAAGGACATGAATAAATCGATTCAGATTTTGAGTTTGAATCGATCGATACCATTGAAGGTGAATGTGGCCTTTGCCACTAGTGCTGCTGGGTATAAAAAGTGTAATGCTTTTCATTTGTAGTTGTACTCTTTAAAGGACTTTGCCTTTTTTTCTACGTTAACTTGAGTGCAGAGACTACGCGATAGATAGATGAATATTTTATGTTTATAAAAATTGATGAAAACCTCTAAAGCCGCCCATCCCGTTGTTGTTAATGGTTTAACTAAAATTAAACTTTTCAAATATTCTCAAATAGAGACATACACATAAGTAAATAAACAGCTGGTTATATATATTTATATTAAAAGAGAATACAATAAACACACCTTCAAAGGGTCTACGCAAGAGAAAGCTGAACTTTATAAAAAACCAAAAAACAACTGCACGAAGTAAGGTCACTTTAACGCATTTATACATTATGAATATATACTCGTGCACACTTTAACAAACCTATAAATGTTGTACTTAAACAAGTCCAAATATTGTACTGGCTGAACTAAATTGTAGAAATTTTCCTTTTTTTTCGCTAATAAGTGCACCATGCAACAATATATTGACATGATGTGAACTGCTAAACGGAATATTCACAGTATGTATGTATATATGTATGTTGTGTGTGGTGCCGTATACGGTATAATACAACATAACTTTGACCAAAGACCACTCCCCAAAATATATGAAAACCCACCATATTAACCAATCCAGTAAATGAAACACGCAATATATGTGTGTGAATGTGAAGTAACAGAACAATTGTAAATAATAACAACAACAATAATAATAATCATAATAATGCAAACTACAACAGCTGCAACCCTGACGTAAACATAGAGAAAACTTCCGCTTTATTATTCTGAACGATACAAACAGATGAACAATAAAAACAAACAATCAACGGAACGTGTGTGTGTGTGGGGGGAGGACATACATTCAGCGGAACTCTCCGTGCAGCTTAATCTGCACAACATGTTGTCGTCTGTTGCGGCAACAGAGAGTCGCAAACGGAAGTTGGAAAGCAAGCACAAATTTTGTAGCTGGAAGCTTTTGTGCCAATCACATGTTTTAAGGGTTGGACCGACTGGTTGGCTGAATAAACTGAGTGGCAGTGGTTGCAACTGTTACAAACTACTCTCTACTTGTTGTTGAACCGCAGGCATGCGAAAAGCCATAAAATTAAACCATTCAACCAGCCCATACAGCCGTATAGTTGGGCAGTAACACTCTCGCACAAAATAAAGCAAAACAATGAAAAAAATATATAAAACACCCTTAAAAGTTTAGCAAAATGTTGTTATAGGAAAAATACCAACACCAACCAGTAACAGCAATAGAAAATACTACCACCGTCTTTATCAGTAGTGGTGGCCGTAATCATGCTTTCTCGCGCTTTTGCCGTTGTGGTCTGATAGTGTTCACAATATTGTACAGGATACCCGACGACTTCACTCAGAACGCGCAACTTTGTGAAAATATGCAAAATTGTATAAAACCAAGTATAAGTGCATGCATAAGGGTTTAAAAGGCATAGCAAGGCAAGGTTTTCATTCAAAATTACATTGTTTTTGTGAACTTTTGGCACTTGTCACTCCGAACGCGTCAAGGTCGCTTGCTCGTAGCCGTAATTAAAAAAAAAAAAATTAATAAAAATACAACAAAAATCAAAATCAACACATTGTTGCATTTATTTAAAAAAAAAAAAAAATTTTTTTTGAAGTGCCTACTAGCGCGTATAAAGCTCTCCATGTCTATGAAAATAATAATAATAAGAAAAGAGACAACAATTAAATGGCATAGAATTAGCTTTAAATGGTAAAATTACACTTGAGAAATTTGTTGGAAATTGATTGTGAAGGCGACAACTGCGACTACTGCCCCAACAACGTTTTGTTGAGTGAGCAGAGCAGTAATGGAACTTTTGAAACTGATGATGTTCAAAGGTGACTTTCTAACTAGTGATAAATGTGACGAACGTGTACCGCCAATTAACCTTAGCCAAATACCAGAATTTTTACTATGTAAGTGTTCACAATTCAATATGCAAACACTGTATACCGCATAACTTGTTCGTATTCGCATATTTCCAAAATTCTACATTAGAATCGTTTACAACGTTTTTATGGATATTTTGTTGAACTTTACAGCAATTCGGGGGATACACACTACTTTTCTGGGGTGGCGTCCATCTAAAAAAAGCTAAAGAAATATGAAAAATAAATCCATGATGACCTCTCTCTACTCTACTCTTCTATTACGTGAATGGAAAAACTACTTTGTTCATTCTCACATAATTTACAAAATTAAGAATAAAATTCAAAACTTTTTAATATAATCTTCAATATTTTCCATTTGTTGTAAATTACGTTTCGCAAAATGCTCAATAAATAAGGGGATAAGCGTATTTACTGATAAATCCTGTTGTTACTGCCACACCTTTGCAACGTTAAAACTCCTATAAAAATAAAATATAATAATCTGAGAGGTTGAAATGAAATGTTTTGAACTTTTATGAGATCGAATAATATTGAATTTAAGGTAAAAAACCTGTGGGTCTACTACGTAACTCTATCGCATTGAAAAACTATTGTGAATGATTACTTTTTTAAATCAAAAGCAACGAATTAATGGGTTATTTTTATAAAAAAAACTAACTATATTATAAAAACTCTTTACAATAATTGAAGATTTGGATAAATTTTTACTTGCTTATTGAAACGAATATATGTTAGAAGCTGCTAAAGCACAACCTTGGTTTGGCAACTAAGTGATTACGGATTTTAAATGACAATTCAAAATTTTTGCTTAAAAATATAACTTTATTTTATTAGATATTGTCCGTATCTGATAATGTCCTTTTGCCATGGTTCAGATCGTGTCATAATGCAACGTTCATAAAATTTCATATCTTTGCTATCAAAAAACTGAATTAAGTGTGATTTGACATCATTGGCGTCATGAAAAATTTTACCATTTGAGGAGTTCTAGATGGAACGAAATAAAATAGTCAAAGTAAGGGCTAACTGGCGGACGTAACAACACAATCTCAAACTAGACTCAATAATTTTTGGATAAAAACAAAACTAAAAAATTAATCGATATATTTTTTTTACTAAATGAAAGATAGAAGTCCAAACAATTAGAAAAATTATATATTAAAGACTTTGAACACGTTAACGAAACAAAATAAAGTGTAAAATCCATTTGTCGATAAAGTCCGCCAACGCAATAAATAAGAATGTGTAGCGTTTCTTGTCAGACAATGAACTTTGCTTCACGCCTTATTTCTTTTTAATTTAGGAAACAAATAAAAAGGATTTTGGATATGCGTACACTTCATATGATCGGGAACAATATAGTTTTAATATAATAAACCATATTTTTAAAAATTGGCGTACAGGGAAAACTGTCCCCATGGATGGCATTAGAGATTCAAATGTTAAGCCTTCGTCTAATGCAGTGCAATAGATTCTGAAAATATTTTGATCCCACAAAAGCTATGAACACCACAACTAACGAAAAATGTCCTTTATTTTTAACAAAATATGAAAAGAAACGGAAAGTGAAGGGAGAGAAAGCTCGTTAGTTTTTCGTATTGTTCAAAAAAGAGTATTTTTTTCAAAACTTTAACCAAAAATAAAAAAAAATAATTGTACCGTGAAAATATGACTTATTGTACTTATATACTAGAGGTGTCTTTTGTAGCAATATTTTTAAAATTGAATTAATAATACCTCGTTATATGTGAATATATAAAACGTGAAATTTTTTGCATGTAGATTACATGTAATGCTTAATGGTTTAGGATTTAGGATTTAAAAAAAGAGCAAGAACCAAAATGACAATTCTAAGATGTAATCTCATCTTTATATTACTGATAAAATACATATTAGAAATGAATTTTTGATAAAAAATAAAATAAATATAAATTTGAACAATTCTAATTACACTGATCAACAAAAAATATTGAAAAATTGAATCAAAAATTACGCCTAATATTTTGATCACATACACTAGGGTGGAGACACATTTGTACCGCTCATTTCTTGAGTTATGAACTATTTAACATTGGGTAATAAGAGCTTTCGTTACGCATACTTTACGTATAAATCAATTGAGAAAAAATGTGTGTGAAGCACATTTTTATTTTGTCACTCGGATAGCGACGGGCATAAAACCACTGTTTAATCCCGCCGCTAAAGCCAAAACCTGAAAAGAAAACTGTAAAATTTTCAGTGCTAACCAGCATATAATGTTTACCAACATCTCCGCCAAGCTTGAAATTGATTCAATTTCAGATAGACATGGCCAGATGGACTCGGAATTCTTTTACTGATTCAGAATAGGTTTCTGATACCTTCTTCCGGACATTGTAAAGGTGTTGACAAAGCAATATTTTTCTTCCAACCTTGTCTATAAAAACAGATATACTAACATTACAACTAAATTTGGCTTACACGAAATCTTAAATAACCTTCCCTTCTACAAAAAGCAGATCCTTGTTCAATTGAGTAAGGGACCAATCACTGAATTCACGGCGCATACGATGATCGTGTGGCTTTAATTCTTGCACCAACTGAATTTTGTATGACACCAAACCCAAAACTTTGCGCAAAATTTTCCATAAAGTCGATGGACAAAGATGAACTTCTTGTGCGCGACGGTAAATTAATAACTTGTTGTTTTCTTTGACACTGGCTTCAACAACAGCGCACTCTTCTCATTCTTGTCGATGGTTTGGCATCCAAATGGGTGAATGTAGTCTGAAATTTGGTGATTACGTTTTTTATTTAAAAAACAAACCTCCTAAAAAAACACTCTTTACAAATTGTGTGCATGGTAGGTTCTTTTTTTCGTCCTCTAAAAGTATATATATTATGCATTGCAAATTGTGGGCCCGTTTCAGTTATGCGACCAACCGAAGCCGTCACTCTTGACCGCATTTGACCAATTCCAATAGCAATCTACGCAAACTAAAGTGTTTATGTCTTTACAAAATTTTAACTTTGTATCTCAGAATTTACGATCGTGAAAGCGTTAAACATAAGAAAAGAGCGTGCCTATCTTTGACATGACCGTGCGACATGTCTAGATCAATTAAAATTTTGATGCTGATCAAGAATATAAATACTTTGTGAGGTCTCTGACGTCTTCTTGTGAATGCTGCAAATGGAATAGCACCCTTAGTATAATCCCCATTTTATGTGCAGAATATAACAAACTATATATAATTATTTTACATACACATATGTGAAAACGCATGTGGATATGAATATATGATAATTGAAGAATATTTATGCTTTGTCCACCAATCATGACAAATTGCTGTGCATAGTTTAAATTGCTCGTTACGTTTTTATTTACAGCAACAATACCAAAATGTGGGGGTTGTCATGAATTGATACTGGATCGTTTTATACTAAAAGTACTGGAGCGAACATGGCATGCGAAATGTTTACAGTGCAGTGAATGTCACGCCCAACTCAATGATAAATGTTTTGCCCGTAACGGACAGTTGTTTTGTAAAGAGGATTTTTTTAAGTAAGTAAATTTCCCCCGCGGAGACAGATAACAGATAACAGTTAGGGTGAGAGGATGAGAGGAAAATCTCATAATCTACCAATGGTAACCAAAGTCACAAAACACAATTGTAGGCATATAATAAATTCGATTTAAGCGAATTTATGTTGTGCTTAATAAATCAGTTTTTAAGGCAACTTGATTAATAATAACCATCCGTGGTCATTTTGCCAATGTTTGGGTCTTCTAACAGGCGCTACGGAACGAAATGTTCCGCTTGTGATATGGGTATACCGCCTACACAAGTTGTAAGACGAGCTCAAGATAATGTTTACCATCTACAATGTTTCCTGTGCACCATATGTTCGCGTACGTTAAATACCGGAGATGAATTTTACCTCATGGAAGATCGCAAACTGGTGTGTAAGCGGGACTATGACGAGGCCAAAGTCAAAGGTGAATATATTTATAGAGTAAAAGCTAATCTAAAGAATTCATGTATAAAAGATACTAAAAATGATTAGGTTTGTATTTGGATGGTTCTTTGGATGGGGACCAGCCAAATAAACGACCACGAACTACAATTACCGCCAAGCAATTGGAAACATTAAAAACCGCCTACAACAACAGTCCCAAACCCGCCCGACATGTTAGAGAACAACTATCCCAAGACACTGGCTTAGATATGAGAGTGGTACAAGTCTGGTTCCAAAATAGGTTAATACAGCTTTTCATATTTTCACCAGCAGAATTTTGCTAATTTGTCTTTTCATTATTTAGAAGAGCGAAAGAAAAACGTTTGAAAAAAGATGCTGGACGTACACGTTGGAGTCAATATTTTCGCTCAATGAAAGGCAATTGTTCACCACGTACTGAAAAATTCTTAGATAAAGATGAACTGAAAGTGGACTATGACAGCTTTAGTCATCATGGTAAAAACTTTATATTGAAACATAGGACAAATGAATGTTACAGTCGGTCAAGACCGATCTTATAATGCCGGACTATTCCATACTAATTTACTTGTATAAAAATCCCATCCTCAACAAAACATACCGTGAAAGTAATACATGGGAAAGAATTCTACAATTAGTCCGAGGTGATATTAATTTTGATATATAGTCATTGTTTTTGGGGTCGAAAAGTTTTCATGTGTCAATTATTTATCAAATTAAATGTTGATGTATTAAAAGGTGAGTCTATATACCAATTCTATAAAACTCGAAGCTCTTTCCGCCTCTTAAACGAATCTCAACGTTCATGGTAACCAAAACATTTGCGAGTACGGTGAGTTCAAGTTCCAGCTAAAAAAAATAACTTTTTTACTTAGTTACACAGCCGTATTTGAACTCGCATTCTACAGAACGGGAAGTTTACCAAGGCAATGCCTTAGCAGACTCGGCTATCGCATCAATTATAAACATTCGCTCCGACTAATATTTTTGCTTTGTACAGAAATAAATATATTTTTGTATAATTTCAGAGTTAAGTAACGATAGTTACAGTACGGTCAATTTAGGTTTGGATGAAGGAGCCTCACCACACAGTTTACGTGGTTCTTATTTGCACGGTAGTTCAAGTCCTTCACAATATCCTTCAAGTCATTCACCACCACCCGTTGGACAGAATCATTCCTTCGGATCATACCCCGATAATATTGTTTATACCAATATAGGTGATTATAAAAATTATCCATTATCTACAAAAAAAACAAAAAAATTGACATTACATGCATTTCCTAAACAGAGCACAATTCTACAACGAATATACACGGTTCGAAGTCCTCCTCCTCACAGCGAGTTCGTGGCAGTAGCGCTGTGTCTGACTTAAGTAATGATTCTAGTCGTGATCAAGGCTATCCCGATTTTCCACCCAGTCCCGATTCATGGTTAGGTGATGCGGCGGGAAACAATAGCTCTAATCAACAACCCAAAACGCCCAGTCTTCATTACTGATACTCAAATATGCTTCTTCGATATTTTCAAATGCAAACGCGTAGTTTGATGTTAGACAACGGGGCCATTCAGCACCAAGGCCCACTTAAAGCAACCAACGAGAATAATTTACCTGCTTGTCAGTTTAATGCTATAGCACAAAAACCAAAATTATAACAGAAAAGTTGATCATTTAATTTCTCTCGGCGGGGTTTCATGTTAAAATATTAGTAATTCTGTAAAAATTATTAATATTTTTTTTTTGTTTTTGCTTATTGTACATAATACTTACTGCGTCAAATCAGGAATTGCTCAATTATTATATGTACGTACTTACCACCTTGACGGGCAAATATACTCACTTTGTCAAAACGTTTGTAATACCCGGATAATGTAAAAGACTTTATAAAATGTTTTGGTTATGGATGATATATTTCATGGAGAATGATACTGGGTCCTGGCAGCCTTTGAGGGTTTTATTAGTAAAGATAAGTCGCCCAAGTTTCCCTTATCCTCATCTAACCTTACAAAGTGGATACATTCGTAATAAATGTCACAATTCGAGAGAAGTTAAGGAAGTCTGTCTGGACGTACGCACGTCAGTGGTAAACAATTTCTCGCCAAACAGTTAATATTTTCAGTTAAAAATTGCATCAGTACCTAAATTCTATGTCAATATACCAAGGAGGTAAGAGTTCACGATTTGGCCTAAACCAAATAGAATTTTTTTAGCATCTTTTACAATGAATTTAGCTACAGACGATGGTAAAGCACCATTGGTTTCGTATAAAAACCAAAGTTTAACTATACTCTAAACTCTCACTAATAACCACCTTTAGTTTAATGTTCTTTTTTGTTCAAGTTTGATTTTAATAGAAAAAAAAAAAAACTTGTACATAATTGTAAAAATTTGACCTATAAAATGTTAACACGCGTTAGTAGGATTCAATTAATCTCAATAATGTAAATAGCAAAAAATTCATGTTGTTTACCTTTTCTGTGCCCTAGAGGTCAAGTCCTATTCTCTGTGACATCAACTCTTCATAGTTAAGCTGCAAACCGTAAAATCGTGTAGTATCCATTTAACTGAGTTTTGCTTCTTATAAAAAAAATTCAATAGTGCAAATTTTAGATAATTTCTTTTTATACCCTCCACCAAGTCATTCAATTTGCAACACCCAGAAGGAGGCGTCAGAGACCCTGAAAAGTATATATATAAAATTGATCAGTATCAAAAACTGAGTCGACTTAGACATGTATGTCCGTATGTCCGTGTATTGTTGGCACTCTTACGATCGTAAATGTGGAGATATTAAGATAAAATTTTTGTACAGATACTTCTAGTTTCTGCACACATATCGTTCAAAAGCCACGCCCACAATGGACAAAAATCGATTTATCTGCTATATAATTAAGTTATGAATTTGAAGTTTAATATAATATATATCTATATATATGTAATAATAATTAACCTATCCATTGATAAGCCAAAAATGGACATGGTCGCATAACAGACACGCCCACAATTAATAAAAACAGTAGTCAGCTTAAAACAGTAACACAGTTGGTAAATTGATACGTAATACATACACTTTTGGAGGGCTAATCATGTACGTGCCACGCCCACTGTATATACTTTGTATGTAAATGTGGAAGGTATTTAAGATTTGGCCTAAACCAAATGTAGTTTTTTAATTTGTTTATATTGTTCCTGGATTTTACACAAAGAAAACAATATCTAAAAAACTGGCCACCTAGTTTACGTGAATTAAAAGAAATAAATTGCGGATGCAACTAAAAATGTTTCAATTATTTCAAAAAGTTGAATAATACTTGACTCTCAATAACGACTCTAAACAAAATACGCCACACAAGGGCCATACATTAATAGAAAATACATTCGCTTTATAATATGTAGTCAATAACCTAAAACGTATAAATATTTATTATATATAAATAGTTTAAACCAAAAAAAATTCTTAAAAAGAAAAGAAAAACATTTTTAAAATCGTAACAAAATTTCAAATAAAGTACGGTAGTCATGTTTATATAAATGTATATGTGAATTTCTAGTATTAAGAATATCTAAAAAAAAAAAAATTAACAAACATCTAATGATGAATAATTCATGGGAATTATACAAAACATAATTTGAAGAAATTGTTAAGAATAAAACGGATAATTTATTATATCAAAGATTTTAAAATTTCATATGCATTATCTAGTCCAGCGGTCGGTTCACATACGTTTATCAAACTGGGCAGAAATATTGATTGTAAGGATTAAAAGGACACGAAATCATGGACTTTCTTTACTTTGCGTTTCTCTAGAAACCTGTAACATATGTATTAAGATCTTAAAACTAGGTATACGTATGAGACCCATGCCAGTGCATGAATATTTCTGTTATCTCTATTATAACGTGAAATCTATATAATGTCTAAGGTCACTTTCCCTTTAAGTTTAATATGTTGTCCATCACAAAACCTGAAAAATATATAAATATTTAAACATTTTATTGGCGATTGGCGATTGCATTAGAGGACCTTTACTCAATACATTAAGATGTTAAGAATTCAAAATTTGACGATATCGAACCATTTTAATATTAATCACGAAGATATTTATTCTATAAAACGGCTTAAGAATGCTAAGTTGTTAACCAAGAAAATAAATAGATTTTGCGATGTTGCAAAGAGAATAACAATCTTTACACATCACCCGATCACCCACATTTATATGTATGGTAAGTATAAAAACACTTTCAATGCTTTATATATTTAGAATGTGCACCCACGTCTTTAAATAAAATACTAAAATATAACATTTAATTGCAATTGTTAGGTGTTCGATAAATCAATCGATAAAAATCTTTCACAGCCACAAGAATTGAGCTAAATTTTGATACAGAAGCGTGAGGGGTAGCAATAATCCAATATCCAGACAAATTTTTGTCAAAAGAAATATAAAGAAAAAACTCCCTTTGTATAGCGAAAAGCGGTTCTAAAAATCATCCAATTCGGTTCATTTTCTATATATTCCTCGTCTTTAGGTCAATAAATGTCGTTGTAGCTAATTTCAACGAAATATTTTATACCCTAGGTGACCTGTAGCTTGCGCATAAAATTTGATTATACGGACATGTTTAAATCGATTCAGAAAGTGTTGTTGATCGGTATAACTGAAGAAGGGTGTGGCATTTTCCATTTAGGCGTTACAAACATTTACAAATACCTTTCTTAAAGTGTAATATTCGAGCGAGCTGCCTTTTATTTCAACAATGTATCATTATATTGTATAATGTATGGAAATGCGAAGGGTATTCAGTATTTAGCCTAATCCAAATTTTATTCATCGTAGTTATTTATATTAAACTTTATGTCAATATTATGTTAAACAATTTTTTTTACAGCTTTTATCAACAGAAATATAAACAATATTCATCAATCGTTTGGAAAGATTTGTATATTTCATTTATAAATAAGTAAATAAATACCTGTATATATGTAATTAGATTAATGATATGTACCAAGTGTGTATATAAGGGGAGCATTTCTCCTAAATAAATTCTTTCACTTTTTAAATTTATGCAAAGTTTCTTTTACTCATTATCGATTTAAATTTGGATATATATTTTAAGTACCTATATACTGTTCTGCGCTAAATGGACAGATTATAAGTTGAACATTTTTTATATAATTTAGGAATTCAGTTACGTTGCCGTTGACATTGACATTTACCAAAGGTTTGAGTAATTTTTTATATATTTTTTTAAAGCGTTTACTTTGGAGAATTTGAAGCCAATCGGATAATTTCTGGAATTTCTTCTTATAAAAAGGTATTTTGCAAAAATCTTTAATTTTAATAATATTGCTTAACGGCTTATGGCACTTATTTACCATTTAATGAGTAAACTAAGCGAAGTTTAGTATGAACCGCTAACTGCCTAGCATAAACAGAGGCGCCAATTTTTATTGACTTACTTTATTTGTCAGGCTCATTAGTTAAAAGAAACATTTTGACTTACTTCCATCACTTAGTCTGGAGGAATCAAATCGCTAGTCTCTGTCTTGAAATTAATTTAGAATAAAATGTATCAGATAATCCATAAGTAGAATCGAAGAATTGAAGCCTCATTCACATAATTTAATGGTTTTGTTCAAGAGTGGATCTTTTTTTCGACCGGACCAGCAGATCCTTCTTTTACAACAGCACACCCCTGGTGGAACTGCCGTTAAATTTTATAACATAAAACAAAAGTGAAAATTTATGATGATTTGTGATAAGAAATACTACACAGTGGGCTCAGGTTGACAACTCGACAATTAACTCTTCAGTAACTTTGCTTTAAGCAACAAAAAGGCATCCTTTACTTTTATGGACGCTACTAAGAAAATTATAAATTGCATATCATCAACCGAATATAACACATTTTTCTAGTATTTTTTACATCACTAAAGCACCATTTTTTTGGTAATTGTGTGAATGGCTCTTATGCACAGTTTAGTTTTAACCCATGCTACCTAGAACTATGTATATACCAATTCCAACAATACACCTTTTTACAAAAGTAAAATACAGATACACTTGTGGACATTACAAAATCGAGACTGAGATGATCAATAATAATGATATAAACGTTATATGGAAATGAAAAAATCGTAAACAGAATAACAAACTTAATATACTCCCCAATATAATAATAACAAGACTAAAGTATTTTTTTTTTAATTCATCGAATTTTTATGAGTTGTAAATATTTGATAAAAAATAAATAAAACGGGGCTATATTAGCCGTGTGCCAAATCTAGTATACCCATCATCATTTCACATAGTTAGGAAATAATATCTCGAATTTCTTTGAATGTAAGTGAAGTATGAACATTAACCGATTACGCCCATTTTTACAAGATTGTTCCACACATAAATTGTATATTTACATAGAGCAACCTACGCCAAATATTCTAAATCAATCTATAAAACATTTTAACATCCATAATCAATTCACTTTAGGTGGGCGTGGTTAATTTGACTTTTTTGACTTTTCTATATATATGATTAATAAATAATGCAAATTTTGTTTTTGTGTCTCTTATGATTTGTTCGTAATAAAGGAAAAACTCTAAAAACTAAATGTTTTGTATAATTGTAGGAAGGTCCGTGGTGGCCCGATCTAACCCATTTTCAATGCCTAGACATATAGAAATATGATTTGTACCAAATTTTAAGTCTACAGTTCTTATGGTTCAAAAGTAATAGGAAAGTAACTTTCAAGTAGGATTTTTAGGATATCAGAAGAGGCGTTGTCAAGCCAAGAATGATTTAAAACCTGATAGATACTAATATGAACAGAACTGTCAAATTTTAAAAAAGTATACACATCTGGACAAAAGCTACCATGCACGTAAACGTGTGCTTTGTTCATATTAATCGCGCCGAAATTATTCTAAATGATATTAATTAATTATGTCTTCCGAATGGCTGGTCAAATTTCTATTGTTCATATAACATTGGAATGAACAAATAAAAAACTAATTTGTATTTTTTTTATTTAATTTACTATACTGGAATCGAAATATATAGCCTAGCTCAGCATGTAAAAGTTTTTAAAGTTGTGGGCGAATCAGTGGACAGATTTAGCCCATTTGGAACGGAATACCTTTAACATTGATAAAGAATATGTTCACTAAATTTGTGAGAGTGCTGAAAGCTCCGGGTGCAAGCTTTAGAATGCCATTCCAACAATGTTTTGCGGAACTTCAATAGGACTCGTACCAAATTTCGGTGCAATATCTTAATTTATTGGGACTGTACTAAATGTACAAGCAGAAAAAGTGTATAAATTTACACGGACGAACAGATTGGCTAAATCAATTTTTCTATTGATGCTGATCAAGAATCAGTGTCGTTCGCCCGCATCTGTTACTCGCAAACGTCTGAGCAAAAGCAATATGCCCGCGCAATCATTATGATGATGGTTATAAATATTTATAGATCCGGTGTGTTAAATATATTTATCTTTTACGTTAACCCGAAAAATGCATTTTCAACAGTTTTGTAATTTATAATTAAAAATGAAAAAAATATATATGTATGTGTGTGAGAGAAGTAGCCACACGGCATACTAGTTAGCATTTATAATAAATTTATTTAAATTTACATAATTAAGTAAAGGAAAAAGTTGAATCAAAAAATAACTGGACATTATGGAATCACAAGGCTTAATATAACTTTTTTTTTCCAACAAATATATTTAAAGATAATCATCACACAGTTATCGGTAAACTATTATTAATAATGATGTGTCAAGGCGAGCAACATTAATAAAGTATTTGGCCATTGCCATATTTTTATGCGTTTTATCCTTCGATCGTGGATTGTTAAACGCTAGTTGATATGTATTAGACTCGAGATGAGTTAAGTGTATGATAATGACAACAATAAACAATCGTGGACATGGTTAAAATAGGTTGATGTCAATAAATGCACAATAAAATTACTAAACCATTTATTGTACCGTAATAAATAAATGTAAAAAAAGAACATTTATATAATAATAATAATATATAACAAGTAAAAAAAATGAAAAAAATTAAATTTAGTTTAACCCAAATCTAAAACACTCTTCACATCTACAATAAAATAGTGGGCGTTACCTATGAGCGTTATCTGATTACGTGTATTTAGGATGGAACTTAACAATCGAATTCTACGCTAAATAAAGTTTGTGCAAATTGCAAATTGTGGGAGTGCCTTTTTTGCGACCTCGCCTATTTTCGGTACATCGATGGATGCTTTAATTAAAAGTACGCGTATCCAGTTTCAATTTTTGTGGCTGATTTCAATAGAAACCTACCTAAAAAAAGTTACTGTACAAAACTTCAACTCGGTATTTCCATATTTTGCCGGTTAACGACGGTGAGACTGTCAAACAACAGATCAATTCAAAGGGTAGAGAAGGCTCCCTTTTGGATTATTGTAAACGGAATAACAAACTTAGTATACCACCTTAGCATCTTATGTTATTATGTGAAAAAAAAAATACTTATCCAAGTTTAACATTTCTGTTAATGATCTCACTTAATACTATAATATATAAATGTTAATGTAATGAGATGTATTTTATACGCACCTTCATAATAATTATGGGGGTATATTGGTTTTGTTCAAACATTTGTAAATACCAGAAATAGGAATGCCACACTCCTAGCCAAATCGATTAATCCTTTCGCGTCTCCGTAGGAATTTTTACGTTTTTTTTTTGTTGGAAAAATTTAAAAAAATTTCCACAAAATTTAAGATTTTGGGTTGAAATTTGACACATATTAACGTTGACTACAGTTTTCTATTGCAAATGGGCAAAATGGCTCAGCGGACATACCCGCAATGACATCCTTAACACTAAACTTTTTTAAATACTCTGCCGGTCGCATTGCACATTTAGATATCAAGCTGAAATTTGATAGACATATTTATCATCAGTGTCAAAACTATCCTATTGAAAATGGACAAAATCGGTTTACGGAGTGGCCTACAATTTTAGAAAGTTCGATTTTTTATATATATGAAAAAATATTCAAATTAACCACGCCCACCTATAGTGGACGTATAGATATTAATATGACTAAAAGATTCATTTAAAATATATTTGACATTTGATATGAAATGAAGTCGAATTTTACTTCGCATATGGTTTTTCGTAGATTTTAGAGGCGACTGTTATCCGACCATGCCCATTTTTGGCACGTCGATGGATGAGATAACTGTAGATATACGTTTCAAATTACAAGTTCGTAGGTAAATTTTTGTGACAGATATAGAGATTTTTGTTGATTGAGGGCGTAACTGCTATTTAACCATGCCCATTTTCAGCAAATCGATGGATATGATAATTGTAGATAGGCTCACCTAATGTCAAGTTGATTGCTTAATGTTTGTGGCAGATAAATAGATTTTTGTTGATTGTGGGCGTGGCTCTTGACCGATTTTTCCCATTTTAAATAGCAATTTGCGTAAAGAAATTAAAGGTGTTTGTACAAAATTTCAGCTGAATATCTTAAAATTTATGACCGTGGTAATGCCAACAGCAGACAGAGATATATGTCCCATATCTAAATCGATTCAGTGTTTGATGCTGATCAAGAATATATATACTTTGTGAGGTCTCTAACGCCTCCTTCTGGGTATCGCAAACGGAATGACAAACTTAGTAAGCCCCCATTTTATATGGAGGATATAAAAATGTATAAAATTGGGTCAAATGGGTATGTCTGTCCATTATCTACTAGGGAAACAAGTACTAATATTGCGACTCCCAAAAACTAATGACATTGTGCGAATATTTATTCAATTAAATTTGATGTATTTTTGTATTTGGAGAAGTAATATAGTTGGACTCTATTTTAGAATTGCGTTGTGATGGTGAGTAATTTAAATTTGGCACACACCTAATATAAGCATTTTTTGTTTGTTTTTTCATGAATACCGATCCACTGTAAATGCTCATGGCATAGGGTTAGCAGAAGGCATTAACAAAATACCTTCATGACTCTTTTTACTTGCTCTCTGAGAGAAAGAGAAAGTAAAACCAAACGCATCAGCCACCAGCAGCAGTGCTACTTTATTTAAAGGAAACAAAGTCAACAAAGAAAACATTTACTATAAAAACGAGTAAACAAATTCAATATTCGAATAGTTTTGTGTGATACCTTAAAACGTCTTTAGGTAACGGACAACGTAAAGTTTGCTGCTTGCTGCCAACTACCACGAATGCTACTTTATTTTTGATATTCATAACTTTTGCGTTTACTTTGTTGAATTGTGCAACTTCTTTAACAAAATTCTTATTGAAATATGGATGCGGATACTTTTAGAGAATTTGGAAAGGCAGCCATCGAATTTGTGGCCAACTATATTGAAAACATCAGAGATTGGTATTAATACCTTAAGCGAGGATTTATAAGTTTGTTTTTTTATTTAATATATTGTTTTGATACAATTTTGTGTTCAGTGATGTGTTGCCTTCTGTAAAGCCGGGCTATTTAAGAGATTTGCTGCCAAATGAAATACCAGAAAAGCCGGAGGATTGGCGCGAAGTTATTATGGATATAAACCATATCATTAAGCCGGGTATTACGCATTGGCTGTCACCGAATATGCACGCCTATTATCCCACTGGTGCGTCATTCCCCTCCATGGTGGGCGATATGATAGCAAGCGGTTTTGGAAATATTGGCTTCAGTTGGGTATGTTGCGTCTGTTGCGTTGTACTAAACGTTAATGTTACGTAATACAATACAAGCCGTTATGGTAAAGAACTTTCTCCAGCAGCACTGAAAACAAGTTTTCTTTAATGATATTCAAATGCACGTTTTCAAAATCGATTTAGTTCTTTCGCTTCTCTCGCTTATTAACCCATTAGCTTTTATGGCCTAAACAATAACCAACACGATCAAGACGAAAGACTTGCCGTTAATTTAGTTTTGTGATATGTTAAGCTTTAAAAACTATTGAAAAAGTTGTTTGCCATTCGGTTACTTCTTGAAATTTTTATTAGCATTATACAGCATCTTTTTATTATGTATGGACTACTTACAGATTAGCAGTCCGGTTTGCACTGAATTGGAGGTCATTGTTATGGACTGGTTGGCAAAGTTTTTAAATTTGCCCGAACATTTCCTGCACTCATCTCAGGGTCCGGGTGGTGGTGTAATTCAAGGCTCGGCTAGTGAATCGATTTTGGTGGCAATATTGGCAGCTAGAGAGCAAGCGGTGCAAAAATACCAAGAACTTTACCCCCATTTAAGTGAAAGTGATGTACGTGGTAAATTGGTGGCTTACTCCAGCGACCAAAGTAACTGTTGTGTGGAGAAGGCAGGCCTTTTGGCCGCTGTACCCATACGTTTACTGCAAACCGAAGAAGATTTGGTTTTCACCGGTGACATATTGGAGAAGAGTGTTAAAGAAGATTTGGACAAAGGCCTTATACCGATTGTGTGTGTTGCCACTTTGGGCACTACTGGCACATGCGCCTTTGATGATATAACCACACTTGGTGGGGTGTGTAGCAAATATGGTCTTTGGTTGCATGTAGATGCCGCCTATGCAGGCGCTGCCTTCGCCTTGGATGAGTACGCCCACCTAAGAGAGGGCTTAGAGTTGGTGGATTCATTAAATTACAACTTGCACAAATCTCTAATGATTAATTTCGACTGCTGTGGCATGTGGCTGAAAGATGCTAATAAATTGGTGGACAGTTTCAATGTGGATCGTATCTATCTCAAGCATAAATACGAGGGCCAAACGCAAATACCCGATTTCCGCCATTGGCAAATACCATTGGGAAGGCGTTTTCGCGCTTTAAAAGTATGGATCACTTTCCGTACCATAGGTGCCAAAGGCCTAAGAGATCACATGCGTCGCTACATTAGTTTGGCCGAGAGATTCGAAACATTACTGTTAGCCGATCCTCGATTCGAATTGATTTCGAAGCGTTCCCTGGGTTTAGTTTGTTTCCGTCCCAAGGGTGATAATACTTTAACAACTGAATTATTGAGTTGCTTAATGGAGCGTAAGAAAATTTATTTGATACAGGCCACATATCGTGGTAAAAATTTCTTGCGTTTTGTCATTTGCGGCATGCAACCGCAAGAGAAGGACATTGATTTCGCTTGGCAAGAGATTCAAGCCCAATTTAATCACATACTAGAAGAGAAAATGAAAATAAAATCCACTAAAGCAGACATGTGCGTAATTACTCAACAGTTATCAACAGATTTGAAAAATATTAACATAAGTAATGAGTCGGAAAAAATTAAATAATTTTTAAATATATATATTTTTTAATCTTAATCGTTGGTTTATTATCCGTTATATACATATATAAATACACTTACATTCAATATACAGAACGATACTTTACACAAACAAAAAAATGTATTTTAATAATATGAGGGGGTTCACACTATTTTACTTGAAGCCAATAATAATTGTGAAAGTTGCAAGATTTAAAATGTAAACGAATTTTAAGCTTTGGCCGATTTGCAGCGTAGCACTTGCGTGCTATATATACAGTGTAAAATTCCTTACATAATGAACGTACGATGTAGGATTTCGCGCCTGAGTGTTTTAATAGGTATTAGAGGGCGTCCCCCCAATACGTATTCGGCATTGCATGCTTTTTCAGTTTCGCAAGAGTACGAAAACCTTTTGCGATGTTTACCCAAGTGCATTAGACGCTCGTAAATGTTCGTAAAGGTGGTTATTTACATTCGAACCCGATCAAAGAGACGAACAACTTTAGAGAATGTCATGCGAAAGTGGAAGCAAATGTATAATTGCACTCTTAACGAACCTTGGCCGACCACACAAGAACATTTGGTAAAGTAAGCAGAGTGAGTGTTTGAACAAGCTAACTAATCCACTACATTCACTACATGCTTCAACGACAATGGGTTTCTACGATTATCCAAAGCACAAAAGCCAGTGCCTCTCTCCGAACGAATTGCCGTGAAGTACAGCTAAGCCAGGTTTACGAGCCAAAAACGCGCCTTTGTATATTTGGTAAAGTATTCGCGGGATCGTTCATTTTTAGATCCTTTATATAATATGGAGGGTATACAACACCCAGACGTGAGAGACTTCGCCGTAACAAAAAGTTTTAAAAGAGAGCAAATATTATGTGTTTCTTTATATGATCTCTCATCTGATCATTCTCCAATTCTCATAGAAATTAACTTGGCGAAAATGAAGTTGAGTTGGAAAAAATCCACTATTATCATGGTTCCTAAACCAGGTTAAGAACCTCAAACAGACCCATAAGCTTGCTCCCTATTGTGTCCAAACTATTATTATAAGAGACACATTTAAAACAAAAGACTATCATTCGACCCCCTTCATAGACATATCCCAAGACTGCGACAAAGTATGGCATGAAGGATTGTTACAAAAAATATATAACATGCTGTACTTGCTATATACTTCGGACATGCCAACACACAACCTTACACAGACTTTGACCTTCGCCGATGATACTGCAATATTAAGCAAACACTGTAACCCGCAAGCAGCCTCACAACAAATACATACAACGTCACCTTGTCACCTTAAAACAGTGGCTCCAAAAATGGAAGATAAAAGTAAATGCCTCAAAATGTGTGCATGTTACTTTCAACCTAAGAACAGAGACCTATGCCCCAGTCACAATCCACAGCGAAACAATATCCCAGGCATGTCAAATATCTAGGAATTCACCTAGATCGACAAATGCTTTTATTATGCCAATATGATTATACGGAATCCAATTATGGGGAACAGCCTGCACCTGTAATGTGGCAAAAATGCAAAGACGACAATCAAAGATATTACGACAAATTACAAGTGCTCTATGGTGTATTACAAACGCCAACATCCACCGAGATTTAAATATACCTGATGCATAAGATGTAATTAAAGAAAGCGTAAGAACCTACATATTCAAAGTCTCAAGTCATAAAAATGCCCTTGCTCGCGCTCTACCTTCTACGGAAAAACACGCACTTTTAAAATGAAAAGTAACCCTTGACTTGGCAAATTAAATAGATCAATGTAAACCGGCCCTCATTGAGGTGACAGCCGTGGCAATCACCTTAAAGTAAAGGATCCTAGGTTTAAGATTAATTGAATTGGACGTGAACAGAAAACAGACACGCCCACAATCGACATAAACCTTTATTCTGCCATAAAAATTGACCTTTGAACTTGAAATTTGATGCACTTATTCAAGGTTAGTCCACCCATCGATATGTCAAAAATGGGCATTATCGGTTAATATACACGCCCACCAACAAAAATCTTTATATCCGCCATAAAAATTGAACTATGTACTTGAAATTTGATGCATTTATTCAAGGTTAGTCCATCCATCAATGTGCCAAAAATGGACATGGTCGGATGACAGACGCACCCACAAGCATACTTCACGTAAAACTCATATGGAGAGTATAAAAATAAACCCTTAATCGTTTTTTAGATCGTCTCTGGTTAATGATATGCAAATGAGGCTAAACATTAAAGCTCTTTCAATAACATACTCTACACTCTAACTTTTTTAATATTTCACATATTTTTTTTTATTTAAAAATGTAATTTTGCACTTTTAAGATGTAACTACAATACATTTAAGTTTTTGTTTTTGTTTTTTTGTTTTTTTCTGTATATAAATAACTATTGATTCGTTAAATATTTTATTAGCTTTTCAAACTATTATACTAATCCTACACAGATAATAAAATATTTACTGTTTGCTCATTCACACACGTACATACACACATTGAGTCGGTAGAAAATTGTTACGAATCATTTATATTTTGTATTTGGAATAGGAAAATGCATTCAAGATATATAAAATTTATTACACATAACAAGAGATTTGCTTATGTGGAACTTCAAGAATTGTCGTATTAAGTATAAAAAATAGAGAAACATGCAAAATTATTGCATTTTATTTAGTTAGGCGTAAGAGAGCGTACTCTTATTTTGGCTCAAAGATTACAAGTTGTAGAAGGCATAATTATAAACGTTATTAGTAGGTAAGCGTGTGCTGATGGTGTTTTTTGTTACAAAAGAGGTGTTGTTGTTGTTATTGTTATATTCTTTTGTTGAGATTATTGGAAAGCATAATCGAGCTGTTGCTGTTGTTAATACGCTTGCTTGTACATTAGATTCTCTAATAAAATTTAGAAAAAAGCAACTACAACAACGCTCACGCTATCTAACAATCTTGCAGAGAAGTTGAAAATTTTAGAACTTTTCAAAAAACACGAATCCTCGACAAAAGGGTTTTTCGATGATAAGATTCAACACCAACTGAAACTGAACTTAAAACAGTAAAGTGCCCATGCCGCCCATTTCCGATTGCTCCTTAACGAATATTTCAAAGTATTGATAAATGATGGTAACGGCCAACAGAATACCAGTACCCGAACCAATGGCACCCAAGAAATCTGCCAGCACTGATAAAGCGCCTATACATAGGCCACCAAAAGCGGCAGCGGTGGGTATGTAGCGATTTAATTCATGTATCATGGAGTTCTCCCGGTGACCACGCATCACCATATGCTGTTCTTTCAATTGTTTCGCCACCTAATAGAAGAAATAATGAAAAGTTTTTAATATAAACGGAACGGTACGTAAATAGAAAGAATATTTTTACATCTTTGGCCGAACTACCCGACACATCAATCCAGGTTTTGGAGAAGAAAGCGCAAGAGCCCAGCATAAAAACTATATATAGAATAGCGTGTATGGGATCAGTCAATATGTGGCCGACACTCTCAGGCGGTGACAGATAATAACATAGGCCACCAATTGGATATGAACGAGCAGGACCTCCACCTCCAACATCAGCCCACACTCCCAGCAAATTTATGAAGAAGTTACCCTGGAATTTTACGGCCAACATTTGTGATATCACATACAAATTGGAAACCAAAGCCGACTGCAATATTATGGGTATGTTGGAGGTATAAAATAGTTTAATAGGATAACTGCTATATTGTCCACGATAGCGAGCTGACTTAATTGGTAGATCTACACGGAATCCTTGGAAATAAATAACCACAGCAAACACCAATACCGTAGCCAATAAGTTCATTAAATTGGGCAAATTCTGACGATAGAAGGCTTCACGTAAAGCACGCACTTTATCATTACGTGTGGCCATTAAATGGAACAGAGCTATGACGGCCCCTTCAAACTCGGTGCCACGACCCGTGGTTACTGTAGTCGGTGAGAATGCTTTCCATACTATGGTCTCACAAATATTTGTCGCTATGAACAGAGAAATGCCCGAACCCAGACCATAACCTTTTTGTAGAAGTTCATCCAACAGCAACACTATTAAACCGGCCGCAAATAATTGTATTATAATCAACAAACAGACACCAGCTCCGATTTCCGATGGGTCCCCATACATGCCCGTCATTACGTACACTATAGCTTGGCCTATAGTTATAACCATGCCGAAAAGTTTTTGGGCACCATTAAACAAGGCACGATCCTTGGGTGTATCGCCGACTTCTATAATCTTAGCACCGGCCAGCAGTTGCATTATCAATCCAGATGTGACAATTGGAGATATACCGAGTTCCATAAGAGTACCACGATTTGAAGCCAATATGACACGTATCCAGTAGAAGGGATCAGCCGAATCTGAGCTCATAATACCGAACAAGGGAATTTGACAACAAACCAGAAAAATGAACAGAGTTATGGCGGTCCATAGTACCTTCTCTCGAAATTGAATCTGAAAACGAAGACAAAGAAAATATTATTGTACGCTTTTTTCATAAATCTTTTTTAATATATTCGAAAATCGTATCAATAACGAAACTAAGAGTCAACTAAAGCACCTCTATTACCGGACGGACGAACGAACGGACATGGTTAAATCTATTCAGGTTTTTATTCTCAATTGATCAGTATAATTGCAGGTGTGTGTTGCATTTACTGTTTAGGTGTTACAAACATTCGCATAATACATAGTATACTCTCTTACCACATGTGCTGTAGGGTATAAATATTGTATCCTCCTACACATATATAGCCAAGTGTAAACATGTTAAGCATATACATTGAAGCACATGTATATACAAACGTCATAAATGACTGCACTACGTAAGCAAACGTCAACCGTCTCGTATGAGTGCGAGGAATTTTAATCACGAAACGATTTGCAGCGAAGTTGTATTCGGTTTAAATTGTACACGTCGTATTACAGGGCAAAAGAAACTGTCAAAATATAGTAATGTAGTAAACAAAATGCAATCCCATCAAGTCAACTGTAAACTAACTGCAAAAAATTAAGAATTCATCTATGAAAAATGTAACCAAAATATTACACTTGCTTATCATTTCACTTATTGCCAATTGCTTAAGCAAAAAAAGACTTCTTTTTAAGACACCCTACATTGTTACGTTTCTTGTTAACATTTACGTCAATTTTGAAGGTTTTCTTTAATGAAAATCCCATTAATTTTTCAAAATTTTCACTTACCTTACGTTCTGGCTTCGCAATTTCCGGCAGTATACTACAAAATGGTTTAATCACTTCGAGAAATTTAACTAAAAAAAAAAAAAAGAAAATTAAGAAAACGCCGTTATATACAACCTAAATTATGTTAACGTGGACATTGGCTTCGCGATTACTTACTTCCCATTGTTTTTTTTTTTTTTTAATATATTTACTTGAACACTTTAGTAAATTTGCTACTTCCGAAATTAGAAAGCGAACTTAAACAAATGAGCTGGAAAAATAGTTATACAAAACACTGCCTACTCACACACGAACGAAATCCACTAATGTTAAAACTTGAATGAACGAAATTTTTCCTACACAATAAAATGTTTTCTACAATTTCGTTTCGTGTCAAAGTGATGCCCACGTACAATAAAAAAAAGAAGGCTGCCACTTAACATAGCCTCTTTTCATAATAAGTGCTGCCAATTTATATGTGTTTCGCTAGATGGCGTAGTTTAATTAGAAAGTTTGGCTTCTCATGTTTTTTGTGAAATACATTTTTGTCTTATTTCAATTGACATATATGTCAATATGTAATCACCGCTTTGAGTTCGGCAGTATACTTACGTTGCCCGAATGTATGCAACATCCAGAAGGACATTTCAACCATACATATATTATAAACATTCTAAATTAACAGCAAATCCCAAATGGATTTAACATTGCTTATATTGCTTATGTTTTTATATAACTATGTATGATAAAAAGCATTTTAAAACTAAAACTAATTTTTATATAAATGTAATTTATTTGTCAGGAATGTGTTAACAATTATTTAAATCTATCTCTTTACTTAATAAATCTATAAATTCAGCTTCTGTATAATTTTTATTACGCGCTAAAAGTTTGTTCAATGTAGAGGCCTTACACTTACCTATCGACATAATCGAACGCCAATCATTTGTGTTATGGATAGCACCCGTCATAGGTGGATAAACTGGCTGGTGTGGACATTGATAAACTAGTTCCGATGCTTTGTGTACTTGCGTGGTATGTTTATGCAATTCTATGCAAACAGCGCACTCAAATGTTTCAAACACTTTACCATCGTTAATGGAGGACTGGCGCTTTTGCAGCGCCCTCAATAGGAATTCATTTTTGATGGGTTGTATTATTTGAAATTTATGATTGAGATAAGTGTTATACTCGGTTTCATTTGCATCCAGTAGTTTAATAAAATCTGCCAACTTCTCGACACTATCGAAATTGGATATATTTATAATTGATTTTTCATTGGGTATCCACTCCTACAAGCATTCTTCTTTAATAACATTTCTTTTAATTGTGATTTGTTCCATTTAACGAGGTTTACCTTAATGTTGGGTGCACCAAAGTAAATAGGAATGGAGCCAGCAATTAATGGTCGCCACAACTTTTCCGTTATATAGTCATAACAAACACCATTCTCATATGCTATCACAAATTTATAACTAGCCACAAATCGTAACACTTCTGGGGAGTATAAATTATTTAAATAATCATGTTGCTGTTGCTTTAAACTGCAAAAATTCATATCGCACATTAATGGAAATTTATAGGAAAATGTAACTTACCCATCGGGAAGTTCCATATTTTTTAAGCAAGCTCCATACGAATCAATGCGAACATATTTCATAAGCTCCTTAACATAATATTCTCGCCCAGATGCAGTATCACAGTCTGACTGGACAAATAGCACCAGACCCTTGCCTGCTTTTATTTGTTGTGATTTTTCCGCTACAGGTACCATGTATGTGGAACTGGTTAAATCTTCAACTTTAGGTAAATAATACGTGGTTAGTGGGACATCACTATGTTGACTAATTGTTGAGGTAAAATTGAAATGTTGCAAAAAGGTGTCATACGGCATGAATTCCACATTTCGGGGGGATTCTTCATGAAACAGCGCCCACAACTGTTCGGGGTGGCGAGGCAATGGAAAATCGGCAACTTTTATATCTGAACCATAGAACAGTACAGCCTAAAAGAACATTATTATTTACTTTAATTTGTAATGAAAAAGAAATACTCACAACATCGAACCTTTGCTTTCGGTAAATGTTTGCGCCAACTGGAGAATCTACAGAAATTGCCATCACACATTTTGCTGTATTCATGATTGGCAGGCATAGCGTTCCACCATAATATTAAAGGCAATATCTGTGGCTTTTGCAGGATATATGTTCGAGGCAGCGGGCCTGTCCGCCGTCTCACGCTGGTAATTATAAAACATATGCACACGAAACAAATCAACACAAGTAAAATTTTCCATTTTCCCATGCGTACAATTTTCATTTTATATATATAATCAATTATTATTTTATTAAAATTCATTTAACAATTTCCCGTTATAAAGAAGTCTTATCAATTACCAGAAATTATTCATTTTGCGCACATACAATACTGTTACACTGTTATACTTGTCTACTCTGTGAACTTTACACTTGCCTATTTTATGTTTTCACTATACTTATACTTATGCAATATGATATATAGGATGCAATAAATATTTCCGTTATCGGCCCAAACGTTAAAAGTTAAAGTTCTTCATTTGTTTTTTGTTACATCCGTTTATTGTAATAAATCGCCTGTATTGCATGTAAAAATATATATTTGATCGAATTAGAAATTAGAGTGGATACGTAGGGGAACTTAACAATTTGGCATTCAATTTAAAATAAGGTGGACAACAATATTATTTACAATTGTTTGTTTGGGTATATTTTAGGTTTTTGGGGGGAGGTGGAAAATAAAAAAGAACTCATATCACATGTTTGGCCGCTTGTGCGCTTATCTCATCCATACTCTTGCGAGCGCTATCTGTCATATCATCCAAAGAACGTCGCGTTGACATAATGAGATCGTCTGTACTTTTGGCAGCTGTTTCGGCCATCCCCTTCACTTCAGAGTTAATATGTCCTATCACCCATTCCAATCCTTGACGTCCCTTGCTGGCATTCGTACTAATTGTAGAGGTCAATAAATCCTCCATATAGTGCGACAACGGCACACCTCGCACACTGACTGACGCCTCTTGCTTCAGCAGCGTTTTATCGGGGTCTGTCGGATGTGGTTCATAATATAACACTTCATCAACGGAGATGTGTCGGCAAAATGTCAAATTAATTGTCTTCAACATCATTTGTCGTTTGATTGGATCTACTGTGGAACGTTCATGAGCAAAGCAGGTCTTTGCAGTGCCAATCAGTTTGTGTGTCCATTTCGGCAGGTACCATTGAGACTGCACTAAGCGATGTGTGTGCAAAATACCATCGATCACTTTACGTTCCACCACATCTGTACCAATGATGGACGGTGTCATGGGATTGGGATATTTACGCCATGCCGCTTGTGCTACTGTTTCCCACGGATGGTTAAATGTGTGTTCTGATGTCCAAATTTTCATTATGCAAGTATTTTTGTTTGCAGGTAGTGGTAGTATATGGTATAAGAATATATATCGGTGTTAATTTTGAGCAGACCACAATCCTATTTGCACGTTTAGACACAACAATCAAAAGCTACTTTGGAAAAAAAAATTTATATTCATTACTGTACTAAAATAGGAAAAAAAAATGGAGAAATTTCTTCCTTTAAAAAAATTTTTTTTTAAACATACGTAAGAGAGGTGAAGTAGAACACTGCAAAAGTTTCTTCCACATTTATATACAATGCGGAAGACTTATCAGCAGCGACAAAAGCCATATGATTGCAATAGTGCCTGATTATAGAAAATTTGCGTATTTTTATGAGCATGATTAGGGTGTTTGCATTTCATCAAACATTTTGTGTGATAACGAACACTTTGGTTCGAGTTTGATGTTGAATAAAAGTTTCGTTTAGTCATCAGAGTATAAAGTTAAGCCCCCCTTCCAAAGTAAAAAAAAAAAATCTTTTTATGACTCATGATCCTCAGGTTTCAACCCAATGTTAACATGTTTGCAACAATTATATATAATTTTCCTTTTTAAGAAAAACGTATAAATGTACTGCAGTTCTATAATAAATAAGTAATAAATGCAATTTGATTACGAAAAATCCGTTATCTGATTAGTTTTCTGAAATTTTTTTATTTATTCATTGTTAATCGATTACGTATATTTATTTAGTTACAATTTGCATCAATTATATACTTGCATGAATGTTCCTATGGATGTACTAACCAAAAACCTTCACATTACGTCTTCTACTCGACAATAATAAACGAAATTTTTTTGTCAATTTTTTCCTCGATTGTGTCTCGCTGTTTTGAACTCAACTTGCTAACATGATAGATACGTATTGAATAATAATAATAATCTTTCCTTTTTTTATAATAATTTTTAATATATATATATAATTATATAATCTTATATTATAAACTTTTTCAATATTATTAGTGTTCTATGTTTTTGCTTAAAATTGTTTTCCTATTATTAAACAATGAATGCTTTTATCAATCGTTTTACTTTGCATCTGCTATACGGTATGATAGGACAGCAGAGAGTGTATGTTATTACAAAAAGAAAATCTAAAACAACATAATAAATTGCGTCGGAAACAATTATGAGAAGAGAAGCGCAGCAGCAGTTTCAAATTTCAAATTAGCATTGACAATTATCAGCGTTGCTGGGGCGACTATTACGATCAGCATTTAATCGGATTTGGTCGGGAAATTCATTGTACAATTCCACTTCTGCCTCTTGAGCCAAAGCATTTTTTGCTATCGTTTGAAAGGCTAATTCTACATTAATGCCCTCTTTGGCTGACGTCTCGAAGTATGGTATATCGTTTTTGGACTGGCACCATTGCTGAGCCCGGCGTGTGGAAACTTGGCGATTGTCCATATCTACCTTGTTACCCAAGACAACAAACGGAAAATGTTCTGGGTCTCTTGGACTCGCCTGAATGAGGAACTCGTCACGCCAAGCGTCCAAGTTTTTGAATGTATTGGGTGCGGTAACATCATAGACAAGAACGCAAGAGTCGGCACCACGATAGAAAGCAACTCCTAAAGATTGGAAGCGCTCTTGTCCTGCTGTATCCCAGATTTGCATTGTAACAACTCGATCATCGACCACCACTTCTTTCGTACAAAAATCAGCACCTATTGTGGCTTTGTATTGGTTTGAGAAACGCTTGTTTACGTACTGATTCATCAATGATGTCTTTCCAACACTACTATCACCCAAAATAACAACTTTCAGTAGAGACTTCTTACGTGTAGCCATATTCACTCAAGAATTCCGTATAAATGTATCACTAATTGACAAAGCAATTAAGTCGTAGTTTTTTTTTTGTTTTTTTTTTTTTGTTAACTTGAATCACTCCTTTTTCTTTATTCTGCCACACACACAGAATTATACGTAATTGGCAGATTTTTTTTTTTTTCGTCTCTGTTTTTTTAGTACTTACAAATTATTTTATAAAGAATATTTCAATAATATATTTTGACTTAAATTTATAATTACGGCTTCTTAATGCAGATTAGACAAAGGCAAATTTTTCAACTTTTTCCTTGCAAAAGAAAATTATCGGATGTCTATTGAAGTACGCGAAGAAAACAATCAAAATTAACAACGAAAATTTACCAATTTTGTAAGGGGGTTACCATTTCAATATTTTTACAAAGAAATTTGCTTTGCGCGAATTAAGTTAGATCGGCAATATCTAAATGTAAAACGATTTAGTTTTTTGAAATGCTTGATTGAAAATTTTTAAAACTCGGTTGGAATTTTATAGCATAATAATAATTTCTAATCTGTCCTTTAAAATTGGTTAAAGTTAAATTAAGTTTATTGAGACTTTCTTATACAATATTTCAAAAGTAAAAATAATAAATTAACAGCATAAAAGAGGAAAACTTAAAACTAGTGTCCTCATCTAGTATATTTTTCATAATCGCTTACTATTAAAAAAAAGGGCTTTCTGCTAGCCATAGAATAAAGATTTAATACATATACTCAAGTTTCATATTAAATTATTTATTTTATCTTCTTCCAATGGATGTACAGGTCGTAAACATATCGCAGTATTCTTCGAAGGATGACTGATTTATATCCATTGCACCGTTTTCAACGATTTTACGAAAATTACGCATTGTTTGAGTCTCCCAGCGTAATTTAATAAGTTCACTGTCCAGAAAATTCTTTACAATAGGTAGAGAATTTTTCCCCGGACTATTGGTATAAATTCGTTTTGTCATGGCACTTATTTTATTGTGTAAAATTTGCTGCCGTACATTATCGAATTCTGTGTCCATTAATTCCGCCAAGGATACTGTTGAAGGTTCAACCAATTTCTCCATATTTTCATCTGATTTATTTCTTTGTGATTCATTGCAATCAACTGTTACAGGTTTTTTTTTAAACTTCAACAATGTTTCTAAATTATTTTCTATATCACAATTAGCATCAGAAGAGTGGTCATCAACTTGAAAATCATTCATTTCTCGTTGTGTGCCATAAATATCATAATATTTACAGCCCAACATTTCTAAAGCAATTTCCGTTACCAAATATGCCATGCTAACGTAATTAGGGTTTTCTAATTGTAGACAATTTTTAATAATAATATTTTTATGCACAAATGAATTAAATCATTCGCAATGCTTATTATGAATTTTTATATATGTGAAAATAACAATTCCAAATCAACCCATACAACGAAAGTACAACACTCAACATATGGTTCCGGTTTTTTTAAACTATTGGTTGGGATTTGGATAACTGAGGTACACCAACAATTAACCAATTAACAAAAATATGAAGGTAAAAATGAACATTCGAATAAAAAATCTACAAATTTCAATCAATTAAGGCGTGGTAAAAAGAACAAATTCATAATTTTCGAACAATTCCATTATAAAAATTAATTTCCTCTCAGAGAAATTTCTCTTTTTAAATATTCCTCTCATGAATATTTCTCTTTGGAAATATTTCTTTCATGAATATTTCTCTTTTTACTCTCTCACAGCGTTGCCACTACGACAAAGAAAATATCGTTGCTAACTATCGTTGCTATCTTGATGCACGTATATAAAAACCAACAATAGTAATTCTCCTTAGATTTTTTATAATTTTAAAAGGACTGTGTAGTATCCGAGGCATTTCCATATTTAATTGTATTAAAAAGCAGACATTTGAAATGTATTGTGAGATTCTAGTTATAAAATTTATGAATTAAATGCGATGAAAATCAACGAGAAAAATTTATGCGTCTTCGCGAGCAGTCCACCATATGACAGAGAAGGATTTCTTAACAAACGAGGAGAAGTAAATAGAGCGTTTCAAAGGCGTTACTTCGTTTTGAAGGGAAATTTGTTATTTTATTTCGAAAAAAAAGGTGATAAAGAGCCTCTGGGTTTAATTATCGTCGAAGGATGTACAATCGGTGGATAAATTTAGTATATTTATAATAATAGTATAATAAGTGTTGCTAAACTTTAGAATTGTCTGAGGAAAGTGATCAATATTGTTTCGAGATTGCCTTTAATGGCAATCGTACATATGTATTATCAGCTGATTCTCAGGAAAACATGGAATCATGGATGAAAGCCTTGACGTGTGCTGGTTACGAGTACAAAAAACTTATTGTAGCTGAATTACAAAGAAAACTAAATGAAATAGAGGACTCAAAAAATAGTAAGTTCTATTTTAAGTAGATTAGAAAAGTAAAACAAGGACGTCATTAAACTTACAGAAGTTACCAGTGAATCTATGGCTGAATTAGCGAATGTATCTATACCTAAACCACCGCCTCGACGTCAAAATCCTTTTAATAGGCCGGCTCCGCCACCACCAAATTCGAATGGAAATGACGTTAATTCTATGCCATTCATTAACGATCACTACAGCAATCCACAACCATCTACTTCAACCGCAGTGCAATTAGAAGGCAAGTTATTTGTAATAATTTTTTTTGCAATATTCGAATACATGGCCACTTTTCTTTTGCAGCAAAACAGTACAATAGCTGTCCCAAGCCGCCACGGCGAAGTGTAGCGAGCACTGCAGTAAATACGATAATATCGCCAAGTTTGAAGCGGAGTGAGTTTTATGTGCAAACTCAACGACAGCAAGCACAGCAATCATTATTGTCTGAAACCTCTGGTGCCATCAAATATCTCTCTCATACTCGACCCAACAGTCAATCACCCGTTGAAAAATTCAAGGGTACACAAAGTCTAAATAGTTTTAGGAGTTTCGAGGAGAGGCATGAAAAATTTCGTCAACTTATCATGAAAGATGTTTTAGCGTATCACACACAGCGTGAGCTCAAAAATCGACCACTTATTGAATTGTGATGCTAAAAAAGTCGATTTTACATCGACAATTCATATTTATGTTTAATCTTTAATTATTATTTGCACTCGTGTAAAACTCATTCATGTTTGTGCTTCTTTTTAATAATGTATTATAATAAAATATATATATATCAGGTAATCATTCGAATTGCCTTCATTTTTGTAAAAGTAGTAGAAGTGATACAGTCGATCAAGGATAGGACAAATTGGTGAAGGCTATAAACATCGTCCATATGTGTCACTCGTAAGTAGCGTCTGACGCATAATTTTACTTTATAAATCACGCGATCGGTTTAAATAAATTGATTTAATTTAATTTAGTTATTTTGAGTTACTTCCAATAGAGAGTGAATTGGTGAGTGAGTGATTTGGTCCGAAATTAATCCTTAATTGAACAAATTGGTTGTACTGATATACACCAAGGAACTAAAAAAATTGAAAAAAATCATCAGTTCAACTGAACTAGTTTATACACAAACTGCGCATCTCTATGTATTTTTATATTGCCGCAATTCAAAGTGAAGAAATATATTGTGCGTCTGTTTGTATCGACAACCATTTTGATTTTCTTTAAGCCTTTGGAAGTAATTTTTCAATTACAACTGCATAATTATAAATAATTTTGTGTAAGTTTATTAAATCTCAGTCTAATCATTCGTTGAACTTAGCTGAAGAAAATGAAATTACAAAAAGAAAGGGAATTGTATATATATTGTAAATTATATGTGGCGTTGTGTGTGTGTGTGTGACTCTATCCACAATAGTGATATTAACATCAAATAGAAAATATTTGGCCATTCCGGTTATTAAGTCGCGTTCTAATTGAAATTTTAGCCTTTTATTTTTAATTATATACACACTGGTTGGGTATTTCCAAATATCGACGAACTTCTTTAATAAAACTTTGGTATTAAGTACATATGCTCCGTGAAAATATTAGTGTAGTTGGGCGTTTGTGTGTTTGTATATGTATGTACCTTGCTTAAGGGTAATACAAGTTTTTTTGACTGCATAGCTAGTCTATTAGTTATATAGGAAGATTACTATATAATAGAAGACGGACATTTTGTAATTGAAATATTATATTATATTCCTATAGTATCCGATAGAAAATGTCAGCAAGGCGTAAAACCGGTAATGGAAATGGACCGAATAAAAAGCGACCGAAGAAAAAGGAATCTGACTATGAGGACGAAGTGAGTGAGGAGTCTGAAGAAGATGAAGCTCATTCTTCGTCTAATAATGCGGTTGAACTTTTATTGCCCAATGAACTGGAGCCACCTAAAAAATTACCAGATGATTTATTGGCCACAATGGATAAAGAACCCGGTCAAATGTTAATCGCTGGAATGGTCACATGGGATTTGACCGGCAAACGTGATCGCAAAAATGTTGTTAAAGTGCGTCCCAATTTGTATAGTTTCCATCGTTTCACAAATGATAAGGTTTGATCTGATTTTTCAAAAAAAAAAAATTAAATTAAATAAAAAAAATACATTTCTTAATCTATTAACAGTATCGTTATGTTGCCAGTGGTTGTGCTGCTGCACATACTGTTCTCATTAACACTGATGGAAAGGCTTTAGCTTTTGGACGCAATCCCTCTGGACAGTTGGGGCTGCCTGATATGAAATTATGCGAGAAGCCAACCATTATACCAGCCTTGGATAAGCTAAATATTGTTCAAGCAGCTGTTGGGCGTAATCACTCGCTATTTCTTACAGATACCGGAACCGTTTACGCTTGCGGTGACAATAAGTCTGGCCAGTGTGGTGTTGGCAATGTTAGCTCCACGATAAATGTTCCAACATTGATTAATTATCGTGGCCCCCCTATTGTGCGTGTGGGCTGTGGCGCAGAGTTCTCCATAATTTTAGATATCAAAGGGAATTTGCACACATTCGGCTTACCGGAATATGGCCAACTGGGCCATAACACCGATGCCAAGTATTTTGTTAACGCTAACAAACTATCATTCCATTTTGAGACGTCCCCTAAAAAGGTGGTATTGTACATTGAGAAGAGCAAGGAGGGTCATGTTACCCCCGTAGATAATGTTCAAATTATTGACTTTGCCTGTGGCAACAATCATACGGTAAGTGCTATACATAGAGAATAATGCAAGAATCGCTCTGAATGTTGTTCTTTTCGTTTTCTTATTCTAGGTAGCGATCGATTCTAAGAAACGGGTATACAGTTGGGGATTCGGTGGGTTTGGCCGCCTGGGTCACGCCGAGCCCAAGGATGAAATGGTTCCACGTTTAATCAAGTTTTTCGATGTACAAGGACGTGGCGCTCGTTCAGTGTTTTGCGGTGCCACTTTTAGTTTGGTGGTCAATGAATTTAGTGTACTCTTCTTGTTTGGCCAAAATAAGAAAACAGGCGAAGCCAACATGTACCCGAAGCCTGTACAAGATTTATCTGGTTGGAATATAACCGCGATTGGTTGCGCCAATACATCGATTGTTATATCGGCAGACGATACTTTAATTGCATGGGGTGCTTCGCCCACGTACGGTGAACTGGGTATTGGCGAGTTTCAAAAGTCTTCAACAGTTCCTAAGGAAGTGCCCAAAATGGATAATATGAAGATACCTCAGGTGGCCATGGGTTTTTCACACACTGTCCTTTTGGTCAATACGGATCATGAGGCCACCAAAGCCAAATACGATAAACTGCCCGAGTATACTATTGATGATTAGAGACAAATAGTAAACGTTTCTTTTATAGCAAGAATAAGAACGTAGCCCAAGTTTTATAGCCGTAGCCGTAGCCGCAGCCTTAGGCCACCACCAAAAGCATTTATCGCAACAACGTTCAACTATAGAATCGTATTTTCTTACACTTGTCACTTGTCTCTCTCGCATCTGTCATATAAGCGTACATCTTAATTTTTATATATAAATGCGATTTATCCCATATCAGTTGTGTGTGCATGTACAATTTAAGCGTTCATTATGTACCATTTTAAGTTATTCAGTATTTCTATCTTTTTTTTAAATTTTTATAGTATGGAAATGTTTGTATTTCTAAACTATGCAAAACATTATAATGAACAATCACAGGAATAAAATACATCTGAAAAATTTAAGCAAAGAGATCGATTTTCGATTTCGTTATTTACATTCGGTTAGGAATGCAATTTCAATACTCGTGTGCCTGTGTACAAGACTACAGATAAATCATGATATAACATAAAAAATAATTAATGTGACCACAAGAACGCCTAATGGTATGAGGCGTCTAAGCAAAAGTTGCTAAAAGCGGCAACTGTACCACCTTAACGTAATTTATCTACGCTTCGGCGAAATTTTAAATTAATTTTTACTATTTACAACACCCCAGAGCCCTCTATTGGAAGTTGTTTCATATCGCTCGTGTCTTGTTTGTGCCTTAGCTGGCATTTTTTTTTATACAAAAACCAATAAACGCGCTGAATACTGTATAGTTTTTGTGCATATATTTTGTGCACAACTTTGTAGCTCAACCTTTACCGAATTTTGTTAATTTTAATTTTTACTTGTTGATGACTAATTAGTTCGCACACACCCAACGGTTTGAAACGTGCGAAAAGAAATTACTTTTCATCAAATGCCTCCAACATTAGTTTTTATTGGACAAGATTACATTTAGCTAATGCAAGGTTTATACAATGTGTCCCCCTTTTGGAAATCGTGTCACTTCACCGGTAACACTTTAACCTGCTGCCGAAACGATCTGTTGGTTGTTAATAATTCATTTTAATAAAAGTAATGTGACGATGCCTGATTTCTATATTGTTTTGGAGTTAATTTGATTAATTTAGGATTGAAAGGACCAAGTGCCGCTTCATTTGTTGAGGAGGGCGCGGGTGGCGTGCCCTTCGAACGAAATCGACTATTTAGAAATTTTTGTAGAGAGCGTATACGTATTAATGGGGCACAGGGTGATTGGCGTAAGGTATTATGATTCAAGGCCCAATATATTAAGGGGCTAATAGCTGAATACATGTAGCCCAGCAGCAAATTGAAATAAGTTGATGTCTTCGAGCAGAACTCTTTGTTGCCGAGATTATTGTAAAGGCTACAAAACACATGCGGCGCCCAACACCCTATAAATATTAAAGCGGAGCCAATTAAGAGATTGGCCAAATGCCTACGAGATCGCAATGTTGATGTTTGAGGTAATGGTATACCAGGCGTGGCTACACGACGGCCGCCGCCATGCGTTTTTTCTCGACGATAATTTAAACGTTGTCGTTGCGAATGGGCGCGTATTTCACGCATAGCTCTAAAAGAAAGACGTAACAAATGAAATATGAGGATATCCAAGGAAGAAGGAGTACTATGACCGTTTTACCTTGGTGAAATGGGATTTACTGATTTTGTCATGTTGCTGCTTCTAGAAGGTTGCAATGTTTGCATTTGTATATCAGCGTCGTTGGATATATCATCTGTGGTGCCGGCACTACCACAACCGGCTGCTTTTGCATTAGCTACGCCGGTAACAATCACCATATGGGTTTTGCGACGCAATATTGGCATCGGTAGTAGCAATTCGCCATGTCTAGCACGAGCCGTTAATGATAAGGCGCATAATTTTTGCCTAACACCATAATGATTCAACAGCACACCCACACCGGGAAGAATATAAACAACGAAAGTGTGAAATAGTATAAAAAGTACAAACAGTGAATTATCGTTCCGGCCCGTGTAACACACTTGATTAACGTTTTCAGTTATCGCCCGAGATTCGTGAAAAATTGGATTAGACGTTACAGTACTGATGTTGGCTGATTGTTTAGACGCATTTTTAATAATAACTGTTTTAGTGATTAATTTGTAAGTAAATAGAAAAGGTGCACTGATCAGGGCTGAGATGAACCATGAGAAGACTGCCAATGATACGTGAAGGTAGCGACGTTGACGCAGTTGTGCCGAACGTGAATGCTTAACGGTAGCGTAACGGTCCAGCGATAGCAAAAAAAATGACAAAGTGCTGGCAGCAACTGGCATTACCTGCACGAGAACCATAACACGTAAATTTTTATAAATTTTTTCAATTTCAAACGTTCACACTTCACAAAATAAAATGGGGCAATATTTAGCTGAAGAATGAAAAACGCTATAGCGTGGATTTCATATTAACGCATACCTGTACAAATTGTATACTCTTGCACACCGCCACTGGTAGGGAAACTCTTTTTCGATGTAGCGCCACATTGAGTAGGGTAACTGGTGCGGATACTCCCGTTACCAATAAATCAGCAGTGCATACGGCCAACAGTAAGGGATTCCGTAGGCGCACGGAATGTATTGAACAAAGAGTCAACACTAATGCGACATTACTCAAGGTGCCGCCGAATACCACCGCACCATATAAAATTGACATCAGCAACAATGTCAACGAAGATATGTTGTTCGTTTCAATTGGTTCATCGCCATAAACTGCATAATCCCAGGATTCGTATTGAGATGAATTTATGAAATCATTATCAATGCTCTCATTGCTCGCTGTTACTGCTGCCCAGGTAATGGTTAACGGTGAACTATGTGGTTCCATTATCGGAAAATGATCTTCTAAGGACATCTATGCTATGTAATGATGATGCGTATTCTTCTACCATTTCGTGTATTAATTATAATCATTTTGAGTTCTTAAAGGGACCATAAATTATGTGGTATGTCCTAAACGGTACCAGGTATGTAATTGTACCCATAATTATCAGAGATCCAAATCAAAATTTAAAATTAAAAAAATTAATGTCAAAATCTGAACATCATATAATATGATCGATAATTAGGGCCACAACTACTGTATTAGATACAGGGTGCGTATGGTATTTGAAAACACTCATATATGTAAGTGAATGTAAATTCTGGAGAACAATTTTGTTTGTTTGTTTGTTTTCTTGTTAGATCATCAATGGAGGACTATAAAATATGCCAAGAAATAGAGAGACATGCAGGTATCTTGCGCGAAACAACCCGATTTAGAGAACTTCAATTTTCTCAATTGCGTCCGATCATTCTTTGTGAATTGAAAGCATCAGCTAGCGATGTAGAAACTGTTGTTCGAACACTACTAGAAATACACAATTTGTCCATCATAGGCAAGAGATTGTATGCGAAAACCCTTCAAAGTTCATGAGGGCCATTGCGAGAGACCTAAATGTCCCTGAGAGCCTAAACCTTCGTGTTGTTCACGAAGACCTTCGCTATACGTCGTACGTACGTCGGCACAAACTCAGGAACAGACACTTATCGGAGGAAAGGTCTAAAGCCTAAGCACCTGAAGTTTCTAACATATTGTGGTTTTTTTCTAATTACTAAGACCAAAAAATCAATCGAAGAAATGACAGGTGGTTATGCTCACATCCTTTCAGACATTCCCCAGGGTTTCAGGAGTTGTGATTTCACGCAAACCTATGACGACACAAGATTGGATAACAGAACATGACAACATTACCCCAAACTTATGACCATCCAGCTTCCCAGATCTTAGAAATAGGGCGTGATCACAATAAACAAAAAGCATTTGATTCGGGTATGCAATCGTTTCCGGCCTCGGCTTGAGTCCGTTATTGCCGCTAAAGGGGATTTTATTGAATAATTGTACAGTCTAGGCGTCAATTGACATCGTGTAAACATTTCATGGAATTGTAATAAATTTTGCCAAAAATATAAACAAATTAATTTTAATGTCAATTTGTCCGTACGTCAAATACCGTACGCACCCTGTAAATGATGAATGATGATGAAAGAAAAATGTGGCTGCAACCTTATGCGACGTATGCTCTTACACAAATGCATTTACATATAATCCATAAAAGTGGGACGTATGTATGTATATGATTTAGTCTCTTCTTTTAACAACTGTTATAATATGCATCACATCTAAAGTTGAATTCTTGGCAATATGTGGGGGTGGCCGTCGTAGGTTTTTGTCAATTATTAGCATATGAGTTAAGAATATTTGATGTCATTCTCTAAGGTTCTTGTTTTTTGTTACAAACGGATGGGAAAGGTACAAAAATAAAATGTAGCGGAATGACAAAGACAATGCAAATGCATCCTTTATTTATTACTCCCACATAAAGAAATGTAAAAATAAATGTCTATATACATACACACACATGTGCATGACAACAACAATATTACGCATTCTCCCAGGACACCAATATCCTTTCTTTGTAGAAACTGACATTTGTTCTTATACAGCGACGTACTTGGTGATTTCGTAAGAAAGAAATAATTTTATTGTTAATCGCTTTAAGTTTAGTAGTAAAGGCACAAAATAAATTTTCCTCTGAGCTTGTTCGATTTTTAAGTTATTTGTAGAAAAAAAAATCAATGTTCGGAAATGTATTTTACAGTCTTAACGATGTTTTTTTTACGGTGTTATGTTTTTCATGCTGATTGTCCTTTCCATTTATAAAATAAGCGAAAATATTTTTATTTAAAGAATTAACTAAAAAATGTGACCCAAACATTAACTTTCAAAATAATTACACGTAAGACTTATTATTTTCAAGTATTTGTTTGTTACTGATGAAAAGCACTAGTGAGAACTTCTTAAATCAAATCCTTTCTTCACTTCTACCAGGGGTGTGAAGTTTTCATTTTGAAAAGCTCTCTCTCACCGTTTCTTGCAGCGCTTTCTCGTCTTTTTGGGCTTTACACATACTAGCAATTTCGTTTTGTTTTTTTTGTCTGCTCGGTTATACGGCTAGATATTATTTTCTCACCTAAATTATGGATAACATCCATTCCTTGAATTTATTTTTCGTAATACATTTTATTTTGAATAAATTTAATTATTAAATTACAATTTTAGAGATAGATAGAGGAGATGTTTTCATTAAGACATGACCCGATTCTCTCTAGTTTGCGGCTCTAGCTTCATGTTGTTTCATTCTATTCTCAATTTCCGGTCTGAAATGTCGTATTAAGCCCTGAACAGGCCAAGCAGCACCATCACCCAAAGCACAGATTGTATGACCTTCAATTTGTTTAGAGATTTCCCATAACATGTCAATTTCACTGGGTTGTGCATTGCCACTAACAAATCTATAAATAGAAAAAAAAATGAAATCTCGCTAGAGCTTCTACAGCAGTAGAAAACATACCTGGTCATGATTTTGTTCATCCAGCCTATGCCTTCTCGACAAGGTGTGCACTGACCACAACTTTCATGCTTATAGAATTGTATTAGACGTGCAATAGCCTTAATGACATCCGTAGATTTATCCATTACGATAATAGCTGCGGTACCAAGGGATGTTTGAGCAGCTATCAAACCATCAAAATCCATTATCACATCATCGCATACCTTTTTGGGGATTAGAGGTGTCGATGAACCTCCAGGTATAACAGCCAAGAGATTGTCCCAACCACCCGTTACACCACCAGCATGCAGTTCGATAAGTTCTTTTAACGTTATTGACATTTCCTCTTCGACCGTACAAGGATTGTTCACATGACCCGATATATTAAAAAGTTTAGTGCCAGAATTTCGGGTACGACCGAAACTGGCAAACCAAGCACCTCCACGACGGCAGATAGCTGGTGCAACAGCAACAGTTTCGACATTGGTGACAGTAGTAGGACAGCCGAATACACCCACATCAGCTGGGAATGGCGGTTTTAGACGAGGTTTTCCCTGCTTTCCCTCCAATGATTCAATCAGTGCTGTCTCTTCGCCACATATATAAGCGCCAGCGCCGCGATGCATGAAAACATCAAAATCATAACCGGAATTGCAAGCATTCTTGCCAATTAGACCAGCTTGATAGGCCTCAGCAATGGCCACTTGCATATTGGAAGCTTCATTATAGAATTCGCCGCGTATATAAATGTAGGCTGCTTGAGCTCCCATAGCACGACCAGCAATTAAACAGCCTTCAACTAACTTATGCGGATCGTGACGCATAATCTCACGATCTTTACAAGTGCCCGGTTCTCCTAAACAGAATAATACATGTAGTAAAATATGAAACATTTCAATAGATGCGATCAAAATATTCATACCTTCATCGGCATTGACTACTAAATACTTAGGTCTACCATCGGACGGTTTACTCATGAAAGACCATTTCATGCCACTGGGAAAGCCAGCGCCTCCTCGTCCTCGTAGTCCCGATGTTTTGATTTCATTAATAATCCAATCTGAACCCTTTAACACAATCTCCTTCGTCTTATACCAGTCGCCTCTTTTCATAGCGCCTTTTAATCGCCAATCATGGCGACCATATAAGTTCGTAAAGATACGATCTTGATCAGCTAACGGCCCAAACTTGGTTTTTGTTTGTGGCGGAGGTGTGCCCGGTGGCGGAGTTGACTGTGTACCTTGCAAGCGCAAAGCTGCTTGCACAATACTTGCTATAATTGCAAACGCACAAATCGATAATGTTAACCATTTTTACCATTTTATTACTGATTTATCAATTTTTCGACAAATTTTTTTAGGTTTTTCTTGTTACATTTCCCCTTTACGAAAATTACATAATGTATAGATATTGTTGACACCCTTTTTTTAATTGCTTTAAATTTCGGTACCGCTGATATCGCTGTTAATATTCAAAGTTTTTGTAATATTTGTTATATTTTCTTACCAATCTGAGATTTTTGCAAAATATTTAATCTCGCTATAGCTCCAGCAATCATCTGACCGATTTTGTTTATAATTAAAAATTAAGCGTATGTGCAAATAAAAAAAAAAAATATGGAGATAATGTAATGTCGATAACAAAATACCGGTTATTGTCAGATCTATTAAAATGAAATGAAATATTATTTTATATTGCTTTATTTTCTAAATTTCTAATTTAAAAATAATTTTAATAGTTGTTAGATTTGAATTTTTTTATTAAGAAAAAAATTTAATTGGTAAAGTTTTTACTATCAGAAAAAATGCAAAAAGTTGCAATTATAAAAAAGGCTTCAGTTTAGGGCTTTGATTTTTTACCAGTCCTTAATTAATTAATCAAAGTTTAATTTTTATTAATTTTTATTTGAATAATTTTAAATTATAGTGTTAGTTACAAAACATGGTTGCCAACACTCTCATAACTCACAGAGGTGGCTAAATGGATGACAAAAATTATACCAGTATTTTAACATCTGCAATAGAATGAATAAGTAATGAAGGAATGGCTAATAACTAGACTAATGAAATGAAGGAAAACAAAAAAATTAAATATGTATTCTTATAATTTTGAATTTGCGAAAAATATATAACACATACACAGAGGTAAAAAAAATATAAATCTTTAAAATGGAGCAATTTGCAGCACGTCCTGATCTCTCTCAAACAGAACTTATTGTACATGAAGATGTGTTAAATGCAACAACGGTAAGTTATAATATAAATATTGACCATCAAACTGATTTAATGTAGTTTTCAGTCTCAGCCAGTGCTACGGTTAAGATTGAAGAAGGCAAAGACTAATAAAAAAGTTGGATGGCGTGAAGGCACTGTAGATAATGAAAATATGAACAAGAAGAAATCAAAGTGTAAATGATATTCACTTGCATTACTGCTTTGGTAAATGAACTAAAACGTCTATAATACATAGGTTGCTGCATATATAAGAGGCCGGTAATGTTTGGTGAAAGCTCTTCAGAAGACGATGAAGAATGCGAGAATTGTTTTGGTCACCCAGAGAAACGATTGAGAAATCGTAAATCAGATAAGATGGAAAATGACTATAATGATTGCTGTGGCCATAATTATTCTACTGGAGAATAAAAAAAAATCATCAACATCAACAGAGCAATCGTTGGTATTATTATTTTACATAAGTATTTTTGGCTTTCATGCAATTGGAAAAAAAGTAATCCTCTTGTATACTATTCTCGTTAATAAATTGTAATACGTTCATACGTGATTTTAAAAACCAAAAACTTTCAATTTATTTTAACAGCCAAAAAAATCAATATTACGCGTTTATTAATCGTAATAAAAATTTGTACAACCTTTTTTCAACAAAAACTATATATGTATATAGTTTTTAACTTTCTTCACAAACATCTTTTGCACTTATGTCCATTAGTGTTATTTTGTTAACGCCAATTTATTGAATCTAAACTTTATGTATAAAATATAAAAATTATAAAATTTTGTATATACAATAATTGGAGGCACCACAATAATTTTTAACGCTTGTGTGATTTAAAAAATAGATTAAAAAGATTAAATAATACGATTTGTGAATATAAAATATATAAATTGAATTTAGCTGATGACATAATGTTTATACAAACTTGAATTTTGTAAAAATATCTGATAATACCGAACATCTCGTTAATGTACAGCCAAAAGAAAAAGTTAGGATTTATTTGTTATTGTTACACTTTAGGAAAACTGCTTCAGGGAAATTGCTAGATGCGGTGTCAATATTCAGTTTCTTCACTTTGGCGCGGGAACGCCAAATCTGTTACAACGATTTAATATATATATAAATAGCTTATGTAAGCAACATTGTTTCAGTACAAGTACTGTTACCTTTATAGTAAAATCATCACTAGTAGTTACTAGCATTTCGGGGTCTCTTGGATTAAACGCTACACTGTTTACCACATCATTATGTTTGTATTTGGCCAATGAGATTCCATAATAACGATCCCATAGATATGCATGCATGTCTTCAGCACCACTATATAAGGAAATCTAATGAAATATGAATGTAGACAAAAAGGAAATTGAACGGTTACCTGGCCACATAATCATCGCATACATCTAAGAATATAAAAAAGCACTCGGTGCTGGGTGTGTAACCTTTGTGCGCTCTCAACATATTACCGACATGTTTTAAAGTCATCAAATCAATCACATGTATATCAATTTCTTGAGCTATGGGTGGTGGCTCCAACGGATTTGTAATCACATAATTTTTCGGCCATGGGCGTGTGTTAACGTATAAGTATCTATAATTAGTGACAACAACATTTATTAATTAAAGGTAGCTTCATGCTTCATGCTTCAGGAATGACAATGAATTTTATGATCGTTAAAATTTTTTGGGAGTAAAGAGTTAAAAAATTTACCTATGATCTGGACTTAGGGCCATGCCTATGATATGACCGTGCAAATCAATCACCTTGTCAACTTTGTCGAAGCGATCGGCCACCGCTTCATAGTTCCACCAGTCGGGATCGGGAGCACGCATATGGCTCTTAATATAAATAAGGCGCACGTTTTATATAAAAAATCATATATTACAAGTTGGCAATATAACCTGTTCTTCGGCTGCCTTTTTAGCGGCTAATCTTTCTTTAAGCGAAGGACCGGGATCTAATTTTTTGGGGAATTGTACGTTATGCATACGTTTAATGCCAATTTGATGAGGCGTATAAGTCTTGGAACCCGTGGAGAATATTAAATATTTGGGTATATGGCTCTCCATATCATCATAATCATCACTATTTTCCATTGGTTCATCATCTTCTTCCTCAGCCGATTCATCTGATTCGCTAAAGTCTTGATGATAACGATCGAAGTAATGAATATTGGTATCGCTACTAGTGCGTAGCACTCTTGTGGGAGATAATGATAAAAGAGCCCCGCTAGATGAGGATGGACCTGAGTCATCGTATGATACCTGAAAAGCTCTTCGCAGAGCGGCTGTATGGGATATAGGATTGCCCGCCAAGTTGGCTGTTCTTGCTACCATATGTATGTCGTCTCTCTGAAATGCATGATTATCAACCGTTTACATCTTTGTGTACAAAACAATTTTTATCCACTTACTCCTTTCATTTTTGCTTCGATATTTTCTAAAATTAATGGATCGTTAGTTTCATCCAACCAGGGACATCTTGCCACCATTACAGCCCTTACCGAGCTGGCGTTGCGATTATAAAACTTGTACAATTGACTCATCACTGGAACGTGTTCCGAGGCTATCTCCTGATTGGCTTTGTTTATCCATAACACAGATGTACTAACCATTTGTGCCAACCAATGTAAATCACCTGATATTAGATACTGATCACTAAACCAAGTGCCAAATATATCATAGGGCCGATTGATTACACGGCAACGCAAATGCGAACCATCTATATGTCAACATCAACAAGTGTAATGTGTGATTGTGTACACAGATGCATGGAAACTTACCCTTAGAATCCACTGTAAACACGGCTATTTCCCCGGAGGTACTATGCGGTGAACCAAAGTGCACACCAGATACCAACAATAAGGTGTCGCTTTGATTAAATTGCGAATACTGGGTGTATTTCCAATTAAATTTCTTCATATTATGAGAATATTTTTCAGTGCAAGGATGTCCTGAACTCCATATCTACATAAAGTATTTAAAGGAAAACATATATGTACATAAGAATCACTGCTCTAGCAGGTACTCACAATAACGTAACCGTCTTTGGAACAGGTGGCGAACATTTGGCCATTATTGGAAAAGCTAATGTGAAGAACTTGATGCACATGACCCTTCAGACACTGCGTTTGAACGAATGGTATACGGGTGGTGAGACGCTCATACTCACTTTTCCATGAAGCGGCACCTATCAATAAAGAAATATTATTTCAGCTAGCTGTACAATTACGGTATTGAACTAACCTGGCTTTAAAGTGATGTCCCAATGAATTGAAAAGTGCTCTTGAAATCTACGCTTCCAGAGCAATTCATCGTTGGCTACTTCATACCAGCGACGACACACGTTTCCAGCAATAAGCAAGTCTCTAATGGGCAGTAACCAGAAAATTCTATTTAACACTAATTCAGGCAGAGACCACCATTGAGATCCATCACTATAATCTTGAACTTCCTTATCGCTATTTTCATCATTTTTATTTTCGTTTTCACTTCCATTTTCGTTTTCGTGTTCATTAATATTTTCGTTTACATCTTCATTATCCTTTACATCTTCATTATCCTTTACATATACATTTTCATTTTCATTTATAATTACATTTTCATTACAAGAATTTAACATTTTTGGTTTTTTAATAAACTCTTGGGAAGACTCCATTGCTAATTTTTTTCACTCTTTAATTTATAGAAAATTTTTTTTTATGAAATTTTAGCTTTTGCGTTGTAATGTTCCTTCTCACACTACATTTAAAAATAATAGACAAAGTTAGAAAAAATTGGCTTTTATATGGGCTGCGGTGACACCTCACTGTCTTTTTTTGATAGATTTTAAAGAAGTTACTAGAATTTAAAGAAAAAACACTTGAGCCTACTTTCAGAAATATGAATATTTGTTTATGTTTCCACAAATTACAAATACATTTATAATAAACATGCTAAATTTGGCTTGGGCCAAACCTTAAATACCCTCCACATCTACATGCAAACAGTGGACGTGATCCTCTAATGCATATGAGCTTGTGGGCTTGCCTATTATCCACTCATGGTCATTTTTGGCACATCAAAGGATGATATAATTATACATATGTCCTTGAAATAATGTAAACAAAACTACTTGTTATCCGTGTTGTACACTTTTTTCCGGACCAGCTACTACACAATACGAACAAAATAATGCAACTTTTCTGAATTAAAAAAGGATCTAATTATTTCAGGATTATAAATTGTGTATTTTCTCTTTTTTATCGTTTCCGACGAACTTACACTATGTTTGCAAAAGTATATTCTACTACTGTGGCTTCATTTCTAGCGAATGGGCCTTTTTAAGAAGAACGGAACGGTTCATCATTTTCGCTTCGATATGAAATGTCTGCGTTTCTCGCAATCAGATATCAATATTTATATAACTATTTATACATGTTATTAGATTTAATTACAACAAAACAAAACAAAATAATACAAGTTGTTCTTTATTATCTAATATTAAAAAACATTCTTTAGCTCAAGTCACAAAACACCTAAGCATATGCTATCAATATCAGTAAGGCACAAAAAACATGCAATGTGTAAACAATTGCATCACATTATGCTCGATTATCGTGTAAACTATCAACTTTCACTTAAAAACAACTTGTTGAACTTGTTTAACATGTTTTCTTGTTTGTCTTGTTTTCTTTTCTATTAATTGGGAATCTGGAAATCGATGTTTGTAACCCTCCGAATATCATGCTGAAATCTTGCACACATCTTTGCATCCTTCATAATAATGCATGCTTAACGTTGCAGCACACTTAACTCTTAATTTTCAGGTTTGTTTTTACACGAATTTAAGTTATATGATTTAAAAAAAATCGATGTTTTCATATATACCACATATTCATTCATTCAAGATCATTAAATTGTCCCTTTAAGGATATTTTTCGTACACTATTTAATTGTATGATTGCATATTTATTTTATAAAAACCAGTACATTGCAAAACACAGCGTTGCTAATATTTAATCAAGATGGATTAAAAATTTTTTCATAAAGAACTATTATAGGTATTTTGTTTTAAAAAATTTTTTGTTAAAGGCAGCATATCGTTACATAACGGTATGTTGTACTAAAAAAGCATGTATGTAGAGTATAATTAAAATGAAATTATCACCAATAAATGGGATAAAAGGCTTCACATGTTTGCAATAAGCGTGTAAGAGATCCATTTGCTATAATAAGCGAGCTGTCAAAAATAGATTACCTCATACCATACCATTACTCACCTTCCAGCATATAACATAGTTTTTGTAAAAATCATTTGATTACTCTCGATCTTTGCACATCATCTTCCTTCCATATAGGAAATTAAAATAAAACAAGTAAGAAAAATAAATTTGGCTTAAGCCAAATTTTAAATACCGTGGAGGGTATCCTCAAGAATGGGCGTGCCAAATATAGTGCGCCCTCTAATGTATTGTAATGTATTACGTATCAGTTTGCAAGTTTAGTTTTATGATGAATATGGTTTTTGGTAAATTGTGAAAGCGGCTGTTATTCGACCATGCCCATTTTTGGCACATCATTGGATGGTATAACTGTAAATATATGAATCAAATTTCAAGTTCATAGGTCAATTGTTATGGGAGATATAGAGATTTTTGTCGATTGTGGGCGCGTTTGTTAACCGACCATGCCTATTTTTCGAATATCGACGAAAGGGACAACTTTAAATATATGTACTAAATTTCAATTCAATACAACGATGGATAAATTAATTGTAAATATGTGTACAAAATTTCAACTTATTAAGCAGGTAAATAGATTTTTGTCGATTGTAGGCGTGGCTCTTGACCGATTTTGCCCATTTTCTGCTAGAAATCTAGCAGATAAAAGTGTTTGTTCAAGATTTAATTATCTCAAAATTTAGGATTATGAGAATGCCAACAACAGATGGGCACGCGGACACACGGACATACAGACGTACGGACTTAGTTTTTGATGCTGATCAAGAATATATATACTTTATAGCACCTCTGACGTCTCTTTCTGGTTGTTGCTAACGAAACGACAAAAAAATTGACGATAAATTTACAAATGTGTTCTTCTATATGAGATGATATATAGCGAATGTTTTCCTTTTGTTTATTTTAATTGTAAGAAACATTACACCGCAATATATTTATTACTGTCTTGAATTCATTATAACAGTTGTTTCATAAACTTTTAATTTTAACAATTACGCATACTAAAGTAAAGTGTAATTCATTTAAAGCTTTTATTTCTATGCATTACTCCAGTACAAAAACAAATTCAAAGAGAGAGAATTATTCTAAGATTAGAGAATATATACTTTAATCGCGGTATTGACAAATTTAGTCTCATTCGATCATTAAAATCGTCAGGTTTTGTGTGGTAAATAGTTGTATTTATAAAGGCACAAAAGCCGGTCCAACTACCGTAATTTATTTAATTCAAACTAAAAGAAATTGATTATTGTTAGAAAAGTAAGTGATTTTGAAACATGATGAATATGTAAAATTGGCCAAACTGTCTGGAATAATGATAATTGGACTATTCATGTCCCTTAACAATTCTTAAAGTATGTTATTGCGATTTAAAATAATTATATAAAACGATTGAGGGTTCACCTGGGTAGATTCTCTTCATAAATATAAAGGTTGTGTACTAAATGCGCAGCTAATATTGATACATCTTAAAAATATGCTGCTTTTCAATTTGTCATGTTTCGTAAATAGTTGTAGTTTACTTTGAAAAGTATCGTTAATTGATGTTAAGAAACATTAAAAATTCATTTTAAAAGCATTCCAACAACTTATTAATAATACAAGTGCATAAAATTCTAGCGAATTGACCTCGTCTGATAAGAAACTCGCATTATACTCATCACACTAAGGATACAACATTTCCACATGCACTTTACAAATCGTTAAGTTGATATTAAAAACCATCATTTATATTTTATACACATATTCCATTTTTCATTTCAGTTTAAAAATCATTTCACTTTCGAATATCGTCACTTATTATACTTCATGGACTGTGAGGATTGTTGAAAGTGAAATGTTCAATATGCAGTACTAATGACGATTTTTGATTTACAACTTACTTGTCCGTCCGTCTGTTTTTTCTGTAAAAATATAAAAAAAATAATAAATACTAATGGTGGTCTGCGATGGGTAGTAAATAAGGAATATAAAAATTGTTCAAGGTCATGTTGGTGCTAAGAAGTCTAGTAACCTTTTAGGGAAATTTTGAGTCACTCACAACTTTTAAAAAATGTAGAAAAATTTGAAAATTCACTTTTATGCTTTTTAGAGAGTTTAGCGTCTGAGTCTGTCTTTCGTCGGTCTGAGTCAAATACGTTTTTCAACGGGTTCAAACAAATTTAAATAAACATTTAAATTTAACCATTAGCATAAATTTTGCGTTTTAATTTAGTATCTAACACAATAAAGGAATAAAATATTGGCAGCCGAGCTATTGCTGCAAAACACTATCTAAACAATGTCTACAATACAGTACGATCTAAACTTGGAGTCCGAATTACCGGAAGAATTCAAAATAATTGCTACAAGAAATGGTGAATGTGAAGAAACTAAATCTCAAGTTATTGAAGAATTCCGCAACTACATAGCAGGTGAAGAGAGAGAGAGAATACATTTCATATCGTTTATGTTTGATAATAATTTGCTAGATGTTCTTCTCTTGCATATATTTTAGAACACAGCGAAAGCCCCATTCATCGTACTGATGATGCTTATTTAATGAAATTCTTAAGAGCACGCTTATGGAAAATTCCTGCTAGTTACCAATTGGTAAGTTGTATAAATATATTATCTGACCTAAAAAGTGAAGCCTTCTTTTTGATCAATTTTTTTGCTTTTAGTTGTGTAATTATTATAAATTTCGTGAAGAGAATAAGAGTTATTATGAAAAAGTTCGTCCACTCGATTATACGTATATAGCCCATAGCGATATTATATCAGTTGCCCCACATCGGGATCAGAATGGTCATCGAATATTATTCTTTCGTTTTGGTAATTGGAATCCTCAGCAGATAAGTGTGGATGATCTGTTTCGAGTTTCCATTATTATGATGGAAGTGGGCTCCTTAGAGCCCATTAGCCAGGTAGTCGGTGGTATTGCCATATACGATTTAGAAAATTTGGCTCTTAATCAGGTTTTACAACTAACACCTAGCGTGGCAGAAAAAATGATTGCCCTTTTAGTTGTAAGTGAAAATATTTAGTTGATGTTTTAAAATTATGGTATGTGATGTACTTTTGTTTCCTTTTAGAGTTCCATGCCCATTTCAACGAAAGCTTTACATATTGTCAATACAAATCAAGCTTTTAAAATTGCTTTTAAACTATTCAAACCTTTTTTGAATGTTCGAATGCGCGAAAGCCTTTTTATACATTCTAATGTGGAATCATTGCATGACCATATCAATCCAGAGTATTTACCAAAAAGGTATTCATATACACTGGGGGTCTACTCCCCCACATTCGAACCTTAATTGCATAGCTTTTTAACAACATTGTGAACGGAATAATGAATAATCCAATTTTAAAACAATACAATTTCAGAGTAATTTTTATACAAGAATTGCAGTATTCTTCACAGTAATGTTTGAAAATGTCATTGATTACTGTCCCAGTCACTATTTGAAATAATTTTTTTTGTTTCGCAATAGAGTCCATCCGAAAGTTATTAGCGTTTCGATATCCTAGTAGACCTCCTATATATTTAATGCAAATGCAAATCAATTAATTATCATGAAGTTTTCATAGAATGTTAAGAATGTTTTATTAAATCCTATTTTATTTAAATTTTAGATATGGTGGCATTCATGAGGATTATTCGCATCAACAATGGCTGGAAAATATAAGAGATAATAAACGTATACAAGAAGAATTACAACAATTGGGTTATGCGTTCGAATGATTTTCCCACTCGTATGCGCTAATTTCAAACTCTGTCATCTGCAATATTTGTATTTTTTACTCTTCACATACAATTTATTTTTGATTATCATGGCGTTAACTGTACAGTTCGAGTTGCTTTTAAAATTTGTTATAAATGATTTCTAATACAATACAAAAGCAAAAAAACAAAAAAACGAAAAAATTTACAACATTTTAGCCAAAAATTTCAATATCCTTTAAAATATTTGAAAATGTCTTCGATTACTGTCCAAGTCGTTATTTGAACCAACTTTTGTCAGATGTAGTCGCACAATAGATGCAATATGCAAATATAATTATATAGCCACTTTCATGGCTGCATCGAAACGACGCACCATCCGATGTAAACTACCAATACGTTTTTCCGCATCCGCCAGTTTTTGCTTACACTGAAACAAATAAAGTTATGCTTCCATTATACAAGTGACGTTTTTCGCTAAGAACTAGATTATCGTACATCTCTTAAATAATTTTCACAACGTTGCAGGTTTTCTTGAGTACAATTTATACGAGCAGCCTTCTCTAATAAGTCGGCTTGAGTACGTATATCACGGGCCGCATTCATTAAAATCGAATTTAAAGTTTGACGTAATGCCACCTGCGAAAAATCAATTTAAAATATCATCATCTTAAAAGAACTAATGTTCAATCTATCTTAAGTTTTCAATCTATATAATTTGAAAGGAGAAGGAGAAGAAGATGTTGCATTCTTTTTTAAAATGCTTTAAGATGTTAAAGACTCTAGATTTGTTTTACGTCTTATATAATCCGTTATCCTTTATATTATACAAAACTTTACCGATTTCTGACGGAAATTCTCACATTCTTCCAGTGTTTCTGTACCAAAATGTTCCCAGTATTGTTCAGAGGCTTGCCTATGTAGAAAATGTATCTAAAAAAGGTTCAAAATATATACGAAACTACTATCGCTTACTCGGGTGGTGGACGGATGGCTCCCGGACGGAACATAAAAATTTTGGAACCATTATTGGATTCTTCTTTGTCACTCCAATCGTATTCCAACCTTTGCCGAGCCGTACGATTCTCAACTTGTTGCTGTTCAAATTCTACTAGGGTTTTCTCGAACAATTCTTGTATTTCAGCCATTAAAGCCAATTCGTTAATTAGTTCTTCCTCAGGAGTATCGCATACCAATTCCGTATCTGGTCGTCCTGTACGCTTGTCCATACATTCCTTAGCTAAAAAAATATTTCTAGATTTCGGATCGTATACCTTAAATAATCATTAATAACAATTATACCAATGGATTCTGGCAAAAATTTCTTTAAACGGACTCTTTGTTCTTCTAATGTTCTAATTTCATCTGCCGTAGCTTTTATAGAATTTCCCAAAGTAGTTTTCCATTTTCCCACTACCTTTGTGCGTTGACGTATATTATTTGTAGTTTCAACGTGGGTTTTTTTAATTAGCGACGATATATGCATATAGGCTGTTTTGGAATTATATTGATTTCTGTTTAAAAAATAGATCAATGTATATATTTTGGGGTGAAAATGACCTAAGTATGACTTACTTGAGAGCCTTATTAAAAATTTTATTAGTATTTTTAACAGTTTTTAAATTTTTAGCTCTCCATTCATTTGGACTGTAGTGTGTTTTCGAATAATTATTTACTACCCGCCGAGTTTCTGTTAAACTAGCCATAGGACTCCAGTCCACTTTTCCGGTAGCCCATGGTCCAATAGGACCCATTGGTTGTAAGTTGTCTTTGCTTGGTAGTTCATCTTCAGGTTGTGGCAAATAGCATGGTGGATTATTGTAATCATCAGCACGAGGATTTAATGTTTGCTAAACGAATTATAGATGTCATGCCATTTAGGACTTTTATTAAAGTGTGGGTACGGGCCCACCTAATCTTATTACATTGAGACATAGCCTAACTATAATTTTAACTTCGTAGGTTAATAATTAGATTTTTGCCTATTGTATGTGATTTTCAGTTCAAACTCTTAAAATGGACATTGGTTGACCAAACAATTGGCATAGGCACTTGGACCGACTTGTTTAGATTAAATTTGTACAGACTGTGAGACGTTCTTCTGGGTTTTGCAAACAATAATCGATTTTAAAATTCCCACGACCAGTTTGGGAGTGCTTTCTTCCAGAGTTTTTACTACACTACCAGAGTTTACCAAATAGATATCTGCAGAAGAATGTTTTCGAACAAACAAATCGTTTCATTTCGATAACTTTTCAAAATTGCTTTCAGTAGTTGCAAATGTTTAGACGAAGTAAGTATACTTCCAACTTTAAGGTGTTGGGTGTAAAATAAAATATAAAGTTTGTTTCTAAATGTATTATTTACAGAGCAAACTTACCGGCATATTGGAGTCAGATGGCTCTTTACGGGGAAACCTGAGCTCACTATCCTCTGCTTCAAGAGAATTCTGCAAACATTGTTTTTCAAATAATTTATAACCTCTTTAATCAATAATTTTTAAACTTACAGGGTCTCTTTCCAAGTCGTGCCCATCACCCGGTGGTGCACCCTCCTAGGTAGTGAAATATAATATATAACGTATATTTTGTCATATATTGTTTAGTCTTCCTATACTATGTCTTACCTTTTTCTTTTCGCACATATTCACATTCATATTCGAAAAGCGAAATTTTGTTTTGTCTCCGGATAAATGAAACAATTTACAATTATATATGAATAGGTTTTATTGAAAATTTTTGTGGATTAATTTTTTTATTATGACAACAAAGTAAATGTTACTGGGTTTTCATGTCAATCTACAATAATAATAATAACATCCAGAGAGTTGGTTACTAAACTAATTTAAAATGAGTTAAGGTTACGCAAGTGTTTCTAAGGGTATATTTTTCGGAATTTTTGGAAATATCTCACGGTAAAGTCTAAAATATTTGACGGCTTAAATTTAAGAACATTTACCAAATAATCATACATTATTTCCAATTTCGGTAGAATAAGTTCTACCGGTTTTATGAAACCTTTAGTCTCATAGATGATATACGGGTAGTCATGCCATTTGTATAATTCTTAAAGTATTGTGTGTTCACTACGTGTATAGCATTATTGAGTTATTATGAAAAATTTCGTCCACTCGATTATACGTTTATAGCCGATAGCGATATTATATCAGTTGCCCCACCACATCGGGATTCGAATGGTTATCGAATATTATTCTTTCGTTTTGGTAATTGGAATCCTCCTCAGTGTGGATGATCTGTTTCGAGTTTCCATCAGTCAGGTAGTCCGTGGTATTACTATATAGTTTAGAAAATTTGGCTCTTAATCAGGTTTTACAACTAACACCTAGCGTGGCAAAAAATGATTGCACTTTTAGTTGTAAGTGAAAATATTTAATTGATGTTTGAAAATTGTGGTATGTGATGTACTTTTGTTTCCTTTTAGAGTTCCATGCCCATCTCAACGAAAGCTTTACATATTGTCAATACAAATCCAGCTTTTAAAATTGCTTTTAAACTATTAAAACCTTTTTTGAATGTTCGAATGCGCGAAAGTCTTTTTATATATTCTAATGTGGAATCATTGCATGACCATATCAATCCAGAGTATTTACCAAAAAGGTATTCATATACATTCGAACCTTAATTGCATAGCTTTTTAACAACATTGTGAACGGAATAATGAATAATTCAATTTTAAAACAATACAATTTCAGAGTAATTTTTATACAAGAATTGCAGTATTCTTCACAGTAATGTTGGAAAATGTCATTAATTACTGTCCCAGTCACTATTTGAAATAATTTTTTTTGTTTCGCAAGAGTCCATGCCAAAATTTTGAGCGTTGCGATATCTTAGTAGACCTCCTAAATATTTAATGCAAATGCAAATCAATTAATTATCATGAAGTTTTCATAGAAGTTAAAAATGTTTTATTAAATCCAATTTATTTAAATTTTAGAAATGGTGGCGTTCATAAGGTTTATTTGCATCAACAATGGTTGGAAAATATAAGAGAGAATAAACGTATACAAGAAGAATTACAACAATTGGGTTATGCGTTCGAATGATTTTCCCACTCGTATGCGCTAATTTCAAACTCTGTCATCTGCAATATTTGTATTTTTTACTCTTCAACTTACATACAATTTATTTTTGATTATCATGGCGTTAACTGTATAAATCTGTTCAGTTTGAAAATTTGTTATAAATAATTTCTAATAAAATACAAAAATAAAAAAACAAAAAAATTTACAATATTTTAGCCAAAAATTTCAATATCCTTTAAAATAATATTTGAAAATGTCTTTGAATACTGTCCAAGTCGTTATTTGAACAAACTTTTGTCAGATGTCGTTGCACAATAGATGCAATATGAAAATATATATATAAAAATATAATATAATATAATATGCACTACGAAATTCATGCCAAAAATATACACATCAAATACAATAATTATATGCTAGCGAAACCACTGAGAGCATTAGCTGACGGATAATGTGATCTTAACCGCATACAACGATCGCGATCCAACCATAAAGTGCGTCGTTTCAACATAATTTCACGTTCCAAAGTGCTGCGCAGTTGCATTAATTCAGTTTTTACATTCTCCGCCTCCTCTAGCTCGTTGAGCATTGACGAAACGCTAGTTTGAATTGTTGCTACCTCATCGATAAGATCTTGTTGGGCAGAGTCGCGACAATTCTCAACATTTGGTCGGAAACTACGATTATCCATACGTGTTTGAGCCACTTTCATGGCTGCATCGAAACTACGCACCGCCCGATGTAAACTACCAATACGTTTTTCCGCATCCGCCAGTTTTTGCAAACACTGAAACAAATAAAATTATGCATCCATTGTACAAGTGACGTTATTCGCTAAGAACTAGAATATCGTACATCTCTTAAATCATTTTCAAAACGTTGCAGGTTTTCTTGAGTACAATTTATACGAGCAGCAAATGCCTTCTCTACTAAATCGGCTTGAGTACGTATATCACGGGCCGCATTCATTAAAATCGAATTTAAAGTTTGACGTAATGCCACCTGCGAAAAATCAATTTAAAATATCATCATCTTAAAAGACCTAATGTGCAATCTATCTTTAGTTTTCAATCTATATAATTTGAAAAGAGAAGGAGAAGAAGATGTTGCATTCTTTTATAAAATGCTTTAAGATGTTAAAGACGCTAGATTTGTTTTACGTCTTATATAATCTGTTATCCTTTACATTATACAAAACTTTACCGATTTCTGACGGCAATTTTCACATTCCTCCAGTGTTTCTTTACTAAAATGTTCCCAGTATTGTTCAGAGGCTTGCCTATGTAGAAAATGTATCTAAAAAAGGTTCAAAATATATACGAAACTACTATCGCTTACTCGGGTGGTTGACGGATGGCTCCCGGACGGAACATAATAATTTTGGAACCATTATTTAAACCCACATTAATGACATCGATGTCATAGGATTCTTTTTTATCACTCCAATCGTATTCCAACCTTTGCCGAGCCGTACGATTCTCAACTTGTTGCTGTTCAAAATCTTCTAGGGTTTTCTTTAACAATTCTCGTATTTCAGCTATTAAAGCCAATTCGTTAATTAGTTCTTCCTCAGGAGTATCGCGTACCAATTCCGTATCTGGTCGTCCTGTACGCTTCTCGATACATTCCTTAGCTAAAAAACGTTTATAGATTTCTGATCGTATACCTTAAATAATCATTAATAAAAATTATACCAATGGATTCTGGCACGCCAAGTATAACTAAAGATTTCTTTAAACGGACTCTTTGTTCTTCTAATGTGCTAATTTCATCTGCCATAGCTTTTATAGAATTTCCCAAAGTAGTTTTCCATTTGCCCACTACCTTTGTACGTTGACGTATATTGTTTGTAGTTTCAGCTTGGGTTTTTTCAACTAGCGACGATATACGCATATAGGCTGTTTTGGAACTATATTGATTTCTGTATAAAAAATAGATCAATGTATATATTTTGGGCTGTTATATGAGTTATATGACCTAAGTATGACTTACTTGAGAGCCTTATTAAAAATTTTATTGGTATTTTCAACAGTTTCTAAATTTTTAGCTCTCCATTCATTTGGACTGTAGCGTGTTATCGAATAACGATCTACTACCGGCCGGGTTCCTGTTAAACCAGCCATAGGACTCCAGTCCACTTTTCCGGTAGCCCATGGTCCAATAGGACCCATTGGTTGTAAGTTGTCTTTGCTTGGTAGTTCATCTTCAGGTTGTGGCAAATAGCATGGTGGATTATTGTAATCATCAGCACGAGGATTTAATGTTTGCTAAACGAATTATAGATGTCATGCCATTTAGGACTTTTATTAAAGTGTGGGTACGGTCCCACCTAATCTTATTACATTGAGACATAGCCTAACTATAATTTTAACTTTGTAGGTTAATAATTAGATTTTTGCCTATTGTATGTGATTTTCAGTTCAAACTCTTAAAATGGACATTGGTTGGCCAAACAATTGGCATAGGCACTTGGACCGACTTGTTTAGATTAAATTTGTACAGACTGTGAGACGTTCTTCTGGGTTTTGCAAACAATAATCGATTTTAAAATTCCCACGACCAGTTTGGGAGTGCTTTCTTCCAGAGTTTTTACTACACTACCAGAGTATACCAAATAGATATCTGCAGAAGAATGTTTTCGAAAAAACAAATCGTTTCATTTCGAAAACTTTTCAAAATTGCTTTCAGTAGTTGCAAATGTTTAGACGAAGTAAGTATACCTCCAACTTTAAGGTGTTGGGTGTAAAATAAAATATAAAGTTTGTTTCTAAATGTATTATTTACAGAGCAAACTTACCGGCATATTGGAGTCAGATGGCTCTTTACGGGGAAACCTGAACTCACTATCCTCTGCTTCGAGAGAATTCTGCAAACATTGTTTTTCAAATAATTTATAACCTCTTTAATCAATAATTTTAAAACTTACAGGGTCTCTTTCCAAGTCGTGCCCATCACCCGGTGGTGCACCCTCCTAGGTAGTGAAATATAATATATAACGTATATTTTGTCATATATTGTTTAGTCTTCCTATACTATGTCTTACCTTTTTCTTTTCGCACATATTCACATTCATATTCGAAAAGCGAAATTTTGTTTTGTCTCCGGATAAATGAAACAATTTACAATTATATATGAATAGGTTTTATTGAAAATTTTTGTGGATTAATTTTTTTATTATGACAACAAAGGAAATGTTACTAGATGTTCATGTCAATCTACAATAATAATAATAACATCCAGAGAGTTGGTTACTAAACTAATTTAAAATGAGTTAAGGTTACGCAAGTGTTTCTAAGGGTATATTTTTCGGAATTTTTGGAAATATCTCACGGTAAAGTCTAAAATATTTGACGGCTTAAATTTAAGAACATTTACCAAATAATCATACATTATTTCCAATTTCGGTAGAATACGTTCTACCGGTTTTATGAAACCTTTAGTCTCATAGATGATATACGGGTAGTCATGCCAAAAATGCAAAATCATTCAGTTGGCGTGTAACACGTTTCGGAAACTTCATTTGTATAATTCTTAAAGTATTGTGTGTTCACTACGTGTATAGCATTATTGAGTTATTATGAAAAATTTCGTCCACTCGATTATACGTTTATAGCCGATAGCGATATTATATCAGTTGCCCCACCACATCGGGATTCGAATGGTTATCGAATATTATTCTTTCGTTTTGGTAATTGGAATCCTCCTCAGTGTGGATGATCTGTTTCGAGTTTCCATCAGTCAGGTAGTCCGTGGTATTACTATATAGTTTAGAAAATTTGGCTCTTAATCAGGTTTTACAACTAACACCTAGCGTGGCAAAAAATGATTGCACTTTTAGTTGTAAGTGAAAATATTTAATTGATGTTTGAAAATTGTGGTATGTGATGTACTTTTGTTTCCTTTTAGAGTTCCATGCCCATCTCAACGAAAGCTTTACATATTGTCAATACAAATCCAGCTTTTAAAATTGCTTTTAAACTATTCAAACCTTTTTTGAATGTTCGAATGCGCGAAAGCCTTTTTATACATTCTAATGTGGAATCATTGCATGACCATATCAATCCAGAGTATTTACCAAAAAGGTATTCATATACACTGGGGGTCTACTCCCCCACATTCGTACCTTAATTGCATAGCTTTTTAACAACATTGTGAACGGAATAATGAATAATTCAATTTTAAAACAATACAATTTCAGAGTAATTTGTATACAAGAATTGCAGTACTCTTGACAGTAATGTTTGAAAATGTCATTAATTACTGTCCCAGTCACTATTTGAAATAATTTTTTTCGTTTCACAATAGAGTCCATGTGTAAGTTATGAGCGATTCGATCCTAGTAGACCTCCTATATATTTAATGCAAATGCAAATCAATTAATTATCATGAAGTTTTCATAGAATGTTAAAAATGTTTTATTAAATCCAATTTATTTAAATTTTAGATATGGTGGCGTTCATGAGGATTATTCGCATCAACAATGGCTGGAAAATATAAGAGATAATAAACGTATACAAGAAGAATTACAACAATTGGGTTATGCGTTCGAATGATTTTCCCACTCGTATGCGCTAATTTCAAACTCTGTCATCTGCAATATTTGTATTTTTTACTCTTCACATACAATTTATTTTTGATTATCATGGCGTTAGGTGTATAACTCTGTTCAGTTCGAGTTGCTTTTAAAATGTGTTATAAATGATTTCTAATACAATACAAAAACAAAAAAACAAAAAAAGAAAAAAATTTACAACATTTTAGCCAAAAATTTCAATATCCTTTAAAATAATATTTAAAAATGTCTTCGATTACTGTCCAAGTCGTTATTTGAACCAACTTTTGTCAGATGTAGTCGCACAATAGATGCAATATGCAAATATAATTATATAGCCACTTTCATGGCTGCATCGAAACGACGCACCATCCGATGTAAACTACCAATGCGTTTTTCCGCATCCGCCAGTTTTTGCTTACACTGAAACAAATAAAGTTATGCTTCCATTATACAAGTGACGTTTTTCGCTAAGAACTAGATTATCGTACATCTCTTAAATAATTTTCACAACGTTGCAGGTTTTCTTGAGTACAATTTATACGAGCAGCCTTCTCTAATAAGTCGGCTTGAGTACGTATATCACGGGCCGCATTCATTAAAATCGAATTTAAAGTTTGACGTAATGCCACCTGCGAAAAATCAATTTAAAATATCATCATCTTAAAAGAACTAATGTTCAATCTATCTTAAGTTTTCAATCTATATAATTTGAAAGGAGAAGGAGAAGAAGATGTTGCATTCTTTTTTAAAATGCTTTAAGATGTTAAAGACTCTAGATTTGTTTTACGTCTTATATAATCCGTTATCCTTTATATTATACAAAACTTTACCGATTTCTGACGGAAATTCTCACATTCCTCCAGTGTTTCTGTACCAAAATGTTCCCAGTATTGTTCAGAGGCTTGCCTATGTAGAAAATGTATCTAAAAAAGGTTCAAAATATATACGAAACTACTATCGCTTACTCGGGTGGTGGACGGATGGCTCCCGGACGGAACATAAAAATTTTGGAACCATTATTGGATTCTTCTTTGTCACACCAATCGTATTCCAACCTTTGCCGAGCCGTACGATTCTCAACTTGTTGCTGTTCAAATTCTACTAGGGTTTTCTCGAACAATTCTTGTATTTCAGCCATTAAAGCCAATTCGTTAATTAGTTCTTCCTCAGGAGTATCGCATACCAATTCCGTATCTGGTCGTCCTGTACGCTTGTCCATACATTCCTTAGCTAAAAAAATATTTCTAGATTTCGGATCGTATACCTTAAATAATCATTAATAACAATTATACCAATGGATTCTGGCAAAAATTTCTTTAAACGGACTCTTTGTTCTTCTAATGTTCTAATTTCATCTGCCGTAGCTTTTATAGAATTTCCCAAAGTAGTTTTCCATTTTCCCACTACCTTTGTGCGTTGACGTATATTATTTGTAGTTTCAACGTGGGTTTTTTTAATTAGCGACGATATATGCATATAGGCTGTTTTGGAATTATATTGATTTCTGTTTAAAAAATAGATCAATGTATATATTTTGGGGTGAAAATGACCTAAGTATGACTTACTTGAGAGCCTTATTAAAAATTTTATTAGTATTTTTAACAGTTTTTAAATTTTTAGCTCTCCATTCATTTGGACTGTAGTGTGTTTTCGAATAATTATTTACTACCCGCCGAGTTTCTGTTAAACTAGCCATAGGACTCCAGTCCACTTTTCCGGTAGCCCATGGTCCAATAGGACCCATTGGTTGTAAGTTGTCTTTGCTTGGTAGTTCATCTTCAGGTTGTGGCAAATAGCATGGTGGATTATTGTAATCATCAGCACGAGGATTTAATGTTTGCTAAACGAATTATAGATGTCATGCCATTTAGGACTTTTATTAAAGTGTGGGTACGGGCCCACCTAATCTTATTACATTGAGACATAGCCTAACTATAATTTTAACTTCGTAGGTTAATAATTAGATTTTTGCCTATTGTATGTGATTTTCAGTTCAAACTCTTAAAATGGACATTGGTTGACCAAACAATTGGCATAGGCACTTGGACCGACTTGTTTAGATTAAATTTGTACAGACTGTGAGACGTTCTTCTGGGTTTTGCAAACAATAATCGATTTTAAAATTCCCACGACCAGTTTGGGAGTGCTTTCTTCCAGAGTTTTTACTACACTACCAGAGTTTACCAAATAGATATCTGCAGAAGAATGTTTTCGAACAAACAAATCGTTTCATTTCGATAACTTTTCAATATTGCTTTCAGTAGTTGCAAATGTTTAGACGAAGTAAGTATACTTCCAACTTTAAGGTGTTGGGTGTAAAATAAAATATAAAGTTTGTTTCTAAATGTATTATTTACAGAGCAAACTTACCGGCATATTGGAGTCAGATGGCTCTTTACGGGGAAACCTGAGCTCACTATCCTCTGCTTCAAGAGAATTCTGCAAACATTGTTTTTCAAATAATTTATAACCTCTTTAATCAATAATTTTTAAACTTACAGGGTCTCTTTCCAAGTCGTGCCCATCACCCGGTGGTGCACCCTCCTAGGTAGTGAAATATAATATATAATGTATATTTTGTCATATATTGTTTAGTCTTCCTATACTATGTGTTACCTTTTTCTTTTCGCACATATTCACATTCATATTCGAAAAGCGAAATTTTGTTTTGTCTCCGGATAAATGAAACAATTTACAATTATATATGAATAGGTTTTATTGAAAATTTTTGTGGATTAATTTTTTTATTATGACAACAAAGGAAATGTTACTAGGTGTTCATGTCAATCTACAATAATAATAATAACATCCAGAGAGTTGGTTACTAAACTAATTTAAAATGAGTTAAGGTTACGCAAGTGTTTCTAAGGGTATATTTTTCGGAATTTTTGGAAATATCTCACGGTAAAGTCTAAAATATTTGACGGCTTAAATTTAAGAACATTTACCAAATAATCATACATTATTTCCAATTTCGGTAGAATACGTTCTACCGGTTTTATGAAACCTTTAGTCTCATAGATGATATACGGGTAGTCATGCCAAAAATGCAAAATCATTCAGTTGGCGTGTAACACGTTTCGGAAACTTCATTTGTATAATTCTTAAAATATTGTGTGTTCACTACGTGTATAGCATTATTGAGTTATTATGAAAAATTTCGTCCACTCGATTATACGTTTATAGCCGATAGCGATATTATATCAGTTGCCCCACCACATCGGGATTCGAATGGTTATCGAATATTATTCTTTCGTTTTGGTAATTGGAATCCTCCTCAGTGTGGATGATCTGTTTCGAGTTTCCATCAGTCAGGTAGTCCGTGGTATTACTATATAGTTTACAAAATTTGGCTCTTAATCAGGTTTTACAACTAACACCTAGCGTGGCAAAAAATGATTGCCCTTTTAGTTGTAAGTGAAAATATTTAATTGATGTTTGAAAATTGTGGTATGTGATGTACTTTTGTTTCCTTTTAGAGTTCCATGCCCATCTCAACGAAAGCTTTACATATTGTCAATACAAATCCAGCTTTTAAAATTGCTTTTAAACTATTAAAACCTTTTTTGAATGTTCGAATGCGCGAAAGTCTTTTTATATATTCTAATGTGGAATCATTGCATGACCATATCAATCCAGAGTATTTACCAAAAAGGTATTCATATACATTCGAACCTTAATTGCATAGCTTTTTAACAACATTGTGAACGGAATAATGAATAATTCAATTTTAAAACAATACAATTTCAGAGTAATTTTTATACAAGAATTGCAGTATTCTTCACAGTAATGTTGGAAAATGTCATTAATTACTGTCCCAGTCACTATTTGAAATAATTTTTTTTGTTTCGCAAGAGTCCATGCCAAAATTTTGAGCGTTGCGATATCTTAGTAGACCTCCTAAATATTTAATGCAAATGCAAATCAATTAATTATCATGAAGTTTTCATAGAAGTTAAAAATGTTTTATTAAATCCAATTTATTTAAATTTTAGAAATGGTGGCGTTCATAAGGTTTATTCGCATCAACAATGGTTGGAAAATATAAGAGAGAATAAACGTATACAAGAAGAATTACAACAATTGGGTTATGCGTTCGAATGATTTTCCCACTCGTATGCGCTAATTTCAAACTCTGTCATCTGCAATATTTGTATTTTTTACTCTTCAACTTACATACAATTTATTTTTGATTATCATGGCGTTAACTGTATAAATCTGTTCAGTTTGAAAATTTGTTATAAATGATTTCTAATACAATACAAAAACAAAAAACAAAAAAAAAAATTTACAATATTTTAGCCAAAAATTTCAGTATCCTTTAAAATAATATTTGAAAATGTCTTTGAATACTGTCCAAGTCGTTATTTGAACAAACTTTTTTCAGATGTAGTTGCACAATAGATGCAATATGAAAATATATATATAAAAATATAATATAATATAATATGCACTACGAAATTCATGCCAAAAATATACACATCAAATACAATAATTATATGCTAGCGAAACCACTGAGAGCCTTAGCTGACGGATAATGTGATCTTAACCGCATACAACGATCGCGATCCAACCATAAAGTGCGTCGTTTCAACATAATTTCACGTTCCAAAGTGCTGCGCAGTTGCATTAATTCAGTTTTTACATTCTCCGCCTCCTCTAGCTCTTTGAGCATTGACGAAACGCTAGTTTGAATTGTTGCTACCTCATCGATAAGATCTTGTTGGACAGAGTCGCGACAATTCTCAACATTTGGTCGGAAACTACGATTATCCATACGTGTTTGAGCCACTTTCATGGCTGCATCGAAACTACGCACCGCCCGATGTAAACTACCAATACGTTTTTCCGCATCCGCCAGTTTTTGCAAACACTGAAACAAATAAAATTATGCATCCATTGTACAAGTGACGTTATTCGCTAAGAACTAGAATATCGTACATCTCTTAAATCATTTTCAAAACGTTGCAGGTTTTCTTGAGTACAATTTATACGAGCAGCAAATGCCTTCTCTACTAAATCGGCTTGAGTACGTATATCACGGGCCGCATTCATTAAAATCGAATTTAAAGTTTGACGTAATGCCACCTGCGAAAAATCAATTTAAAATATCATCATCTTAAAAGAACTTGTGGCAGACACGTTATACATATTGTAGATACATATTGCATCAACATATTGCAGACAACGTGGCAGACATTTCTAATGATATTCGTGTATTCTTATCTTAGGAAAATCCCATGTATTTGAATTTCATATATTGTTATCTTAGGAAAATGCCTTGTAAATTTACACAGTTAATTTTAGCGTATAAATAGCAGCATGAATATACAGCAAGCATTCTAGTAATCATTGTGACCGCTAGCGAGTAGCATATTTAAATAAACATATAATATTAAATAAAATATAATGCACCTACAAATTGGTGACCCTGAGGGAATCATAAACAACGAAAATCAGCCAAGTAATGCGGAAGTATCACGAGTCGCCATTAGGATTCCTCCGTTTTGGCACGAGAAATCACAGTTATGGTTCGCCCAAATAGAATCCCAATTTATTGCGACTGGGATATCTTCAGACAAAACGAAGTACCATACTGTAGTAGGAGGAATTGAAAGGAACGTATTAGCCCAACTGAGTGACATCATTTTGAATCCGTCTGATGCCGATTTGTACGATACGCTGAAATCTCGAATTATCGAGAGATTTACAGATTCGGAGCAGAAGCGTATAAGGAAGCTACTACAGGAGCTGGAGTTAGGTGATATGCGTCCTTCACAGCTATTAAGAGAGATGAAACAGCTCGCCGGCAACGAGATTAACGAAGCTTTGATCAAATCCATCTGGCTAAGTAGGCTGCCACAGAATGTGCGCTCTATAGTATCAATTAGTGATGAGACATTAGAGAAAATTTCTATTATGGCAGACAAGATTATTGACGTCAACGAAACACCGGAAATACACAAGATCTCAGCGGAACCTGTGAACATCAATTCATTGGCTGAGCAAATTTCTAAATTGTCACAAGAGATAGCCGCTCTGAAAACATCTGCTAATCATAATAGGCATTATCGAACCAGGAGCAAATCTCGATCAAAACACCGAGAGTAAGCAACACAAAACGGATTATGCTGGAATCATTTTAAGTTTGGTGGCAAACCGAGTAAATGCCGCAAACCGTGCATCAAATCTTTAAACTAAATAGTCTGTTGCCCGAGGCGGCTGGCGACAGACGGAAACGCTCACGCCGATTAATTATTACTGATAAAAGTAATAATTTAAAATTTTTAGTTGATACTAAAGCCGAAATAAGCGTGATTCCTCCGTTAAAAAACGAACGCAGTCACAAAGATTTTAATTTACATCTGTATGCAGCTAATAAGACCAAAATCGATACCTACGGAGTAAATACTCTAACACTCAATTTAGGGTTACGCCGTAATTACTCGTGGACGTTTATCATAGCCAATGTGTCACAGCCCATCCTTGGCGCTGATTTCTTAGCCCATCACAACTTAAGTGTCAACGTACGAGAAAGTAAACTCGTGGACAATTTAACGAAGATTTCGTCATTCTGCGCTATTACCACTATTGACGGTATATCAAAGATTTCACTTGTAAATAACGAGACTCCCTTCCACGATATATTAGCAGAATTCAAAGATTTATTTCTTGAAAATGTGCACGCTCCAAATCCTAAACACAGCGTTTCTTCTCACCATATTGTTACTAAAGGACCACCTATGTTTTCAAAGCCTAGACGTCTTGCTCCAGATATGTTGAAAATCGCAAAGGCGGAAATTCAAGCGCTGCTCGAAGCTGGTATTTGCAGGCCTTCAAGGAGTGCATGGGCTAGTCCCTTGCACATGGTGAAGAAAAAACCGGCGAATGGCGTCCTTGCGGGGATTTTCGCAGACTTAACAGTGTCACTGAACCGGACAGATATCCCTTGACGCATCTTCACGACTTCACGCATAATTTACACGGGTGCAGCATATTTCCCTCAATTGATTTGAAGCGCGCGTATCACCAAATTCCTGTGAAACCCACTGATGTCCCGAAAACCGCCATAACAACTCCCTTTGGAATGTACGAGTTTCCTTTTTTGTGTTTCGGTTTGCGTAACGCAGGACAAACATTTTAACGTTTGATGGACAACATTCTATTAGAATTCGATTTCGCTTGGCCATATCTCGACGATATTTTAATTGCATCGAAAAATGAGGAAGAACATCGAACTCGTTTGCGAAAAGTATTCCTAAAATTACGCGAATATGGACTCATAGTTAATCCAGCGAAATGTATACTAGGCCAGCCGGAAGGCGATTCTAAATTATAATTTGCCTAAGCGAGTATGCGAACTGAGGAGATTCTTAGGTATGATTAATTTTTTCCGGAGGTTCATCCCTAAAGCCATAGAATGTCAACGTGTTTTATTCGATTTAACGAAAGGTAACAACAAAAAAGATAAATCGATAATTGATTGGTCCGATAACGCAAAAGAAGCATTTCATCAGTGTAAAGAGCAGTTGAGTGAAGCTACACTCTTAATTTTTCCCAAACCCGGCGCCCCACTTTCTGTTACGGTAGACGCATCTAACATAGCAATTGGCGCAATGCTCCAACAACACAATGGGAAAGATTGGGAACCACTTTCCTTCTATTCCGAACACCTTTCGACAGCGCTAGCTAAATACAGCACATACGACAGAGAGCTGTTGGCTGCTTATAAAGCTGTTAAATATTTTAGGCATATGTTAGAAGGCCAGAAGTTTTTCATTTATACGGACCACAAACCACTGTTTGCTATCGTACAACAGTCCGATAAATCGTCACCTCGTCAAACGGGCCATTTGGACTTTCTCAGCCAGTTTACCACGGATATTCGATACCTACCTAAACCTAAACAGAATACTGTTGCGGACGCACTCTCATGTATTGAAGCCATGCATTTATCGAGTGCAATCGACTACGCACAGAGCCAAAAGACCGACGAGGAATTAAAGCAATATATGAATAACAACAGTACCAACTTAAATTTCACAACCTTCAACATTCCTGGTACATCCGCTGAAGTAGTGTGCGACCTAAGTACAGGAAAGGTACGACCATGGATAACAATGCCTTGGAGGAAAATTGCATTCCATTCGATCCACAATTTATGCCACGCAGGCATACGTAAAACAAATAAGTTGGTCACCGACAGGTTTGTTTGGCCAAATATAAATAAAGACTGCAGGGAGTGGACAAAAAGTTGCATGGCTTGCCAAAAAGCAAAAATTTCCCGACACAACCATGCTCCCATCTCTTTAGTAGGGGAACGATTCGAACACATCAATATAGACATAGTAAGCCGTTACCACCATGCCGAGGATATCGCTACTGTTTGACATGTGTTGACCGTTTTACACGTTGGGTAGAAGCATACCCACTCGAAAATATAACAGCGGAAAATGTGGCATTTACCTTCTTTTCCAATTGGATAGCCCGTTTTGGAGTACCACTGCGTATTACTACGGACAGAGGAAGACAATTCGATTGCGCGTTTTTTCGCGACTTAAATAAATTGCTCGGTATTAAACATTTTAAAACAACGGCATATCATCCAGCTGCAAACGGCATGATCGAAAGATGGCACAGAATGTTCAAAACTAGCATCAAATGCCATCAAACTGAGAAATGAGTCGATATGCTGGCCCTTATCCTTCTAGGATTTCATGCAGCTTACAAAGAAGATATTAAGGCATCACCGGCCGAACTTATGTTTGGCGCAACAACGAGGCTACCAGGCGAGTTTTTGCACGCTAGCAACGCAGACAACATTAACGAAGAGGTATTTGTCCAAAAATTACGGGCCTACATGCGACAACTTAGGCCAACTCCGGCGTCTAACCATGCTAAAGAAGCACCGTTCATCCAACAGGAGTTATTCAGCTCACCGAACGTTTTTGTCCGTAATCACACAGTGCGTCGTCCTTTGCAAGCTCCGTACGAAGGACCCTTTAGAGTGGTATCATACAACGAGAAATATTTCAAAATCGACGTCAACGGTAGGCAAACCAATATCTCAATAGATCGCCTCAAACCAGCATTCGCGATTAATGAAGAGCCCCATCTAACGATGAGTCAAAGTAGTAATGTAAACCTACAACCCAATGCATATACAACCAGAAGCGGCAGAACGGTAAGACTCAGGGTCCTGGGGGGAGTAATGTGGCAGACACAATATACATATTGCAGATACATATTTCAGCCACATATTGCACACAACGTGACAGACATTTCTAATGATATTCATGTATTCTTATCTTAGGAAAATCCCATGTATTTGAATTTCATATATTGTTATCTTAGGAAAATCCCTTGTAAATTTACCCAGTTAATTTTAGCGTATAAATAGCAGCATGAATATACAGCAAGCATTCCAGTAATCATTGTGACCGCTAGCGAGTAGCATATTTAAATAAACATATAATATTAAATAAAATATAATGCACCCACAAACTAATGTTCAATCTATCTTAAGTTTTCAATCTATATAATTTGAAAAGAGAAGGAGAAGAAGATGTTGCATGCTTTACGATGTTAAAGACTCTAGATTTGTTTTACGTCTTAAATAATCTGTTATCCTTTATATTAAAACTTTACCGATTTCTGACGGCAATTCTCACATTCCTCCAGTGTTTCTTTACTAAAATGTTCCCAGTATTGTTCAGAAGCTTGCCTATGTAGAACATGTATCTAAAAAAGGTTCAAAATATATACGAAACTACTATCGCTTACTCGGGTGGTTGACGGATGGCTCCCGGACGGAACATAATAATTTTGGAACCATTATTTAAACCCACATTAATGACATCGATGTCATAGGATTCTTTTTTATCACTCCAATCATATTCCAACCTTTGCCGAGCCGTACGATTCTCAACTTGTTGCTGTTCAAAATCTTCTAGGGTTTTCTTTAACAATTCTCGTATTTCAGCTATTAAAGCCAATTCGTTAATTAGTTCTTCCTCAGGAGTATCGCGTACCAATTCCGTATCTGGTCGTCCTGTACGCTTGTCGATACATTCCTTAGCTAAAAAACGTTTATAGATTTCTGATCGTATACCTTAAATAATCATTAATAATAATTATACCAATGGATTCTGGCACGCCAAGTATAACTAAAGATTTCTTTAAACGGACTCTTTGTTCTTCTAATGTGCTAATTTCATCTGCCATAGCTTTTATAGAATTTCCCAAAGTAGTTTTCCATTTGCCCACTACCTTTGTGCGTTGACGTATATTGTTTGTAGTTTCAGCTTGGGTTTTTTCAACTAGCGACGATATACGCATACAGGCTGTTTTGGAACTATATTGATTTCTGTATAAAAAATAGATCAATGTATATATTTTGGGCTGGAAATGAGTTATATGACCTAAGTATGACTTACTTGAGAGCCTTATTAAAAATTTTATTGGTATTTTCAACAGTTTCTAAATTTTTAGCTCTCCATTCATTTGGACTGTAGCGTGTTATCGAATAACGATCTACTACCGGCCGGGTTCCTGTTAAACCAGCCATAGGACTCCAGTCCACTTTTCCGGTAGCCCATGGTCCAATAGGACCCATTGGTTGTAAGTTGTCTTTGCTTGGTAGTTCATCTTCAGGTTGTGGCAAATAGCATGGTGGATTATTGTAATCATCAGCACGAGGATTTAATGTTTGCTAAACGAATTATAGATGTCATGCCATTTGGGACTTTTATTAAAGTGTGGGTACGATCCCACCTAATCTTATTACATTGAGACATAGCCTAACTATAATTTTAACTTCGTATTCTAATAATTAGATTTTTGCCTATTGTGTGATTTTCAGTTCAAACTCTTAAAATGGACATTGGTTGGCCAAACAATTGGCATAGACACTTGGACCAACTTGTTTAGATCAAATTTGTACAGACTGTGAGAGGTTCTTCTGGGTTTTGCAAACAAAAATCGATTTTAAAATTCCCACCACCAGTTTGGGAGTGCTTTTTTTCAGAGTTTTTACTACACTACCAGAATATACCAAATAGATATCTGCAGAAGAATGTTTTCGAACAAACAAATCGTTTCATTTCGAAAACTTTTCAAAATTGCTTTCAGTAGTTGCAAATGTTTAGACGAAGAAAGTATACCACCAACTTTAAGGTGTTGGGTGTAAAATAAAATATAAAGTTTGTTTCTAAATGTATTATTTACAGAGCAAACTTACCGGCACATTGGAGTCAGATGGCTCTTTACGGGGAAACTTGAACTCACTATCCTCTGCTTCGAGAGAATTCTGCAAACATTGTTTTTCAAATAATTTATAACCTCTTTAATCAATAATTTTAAAACTTACAGGGTCCCTTTCCAAGTCGTGCCCATCACCCGGTGGTGCACCCTCCTAGGTAGTGAAATATAATATATAATGTACATTTTGTCATATATTGTTTAGTCTTCCTATACTATGTGTTACCTTTTTCTTTTCGCACATATTCACATTCATATTCGAAAAGCGAAATTATGTTTTGTCTCCGGATAAATGAAACAATTTACAATTATATATGGATAGGTTTTATTGAAAATTTTTTTGGATTAATTTTTTTATTATGACAACAAAGTAAATGTTACTGGGTTTTCATGTCAATCTACAATAATAATAATAACATCCAGAGAGTTGGTTACTAAACTAGTTTAAAATGAGTTAAGGTTACGCAAGTGTTTCTAAGGGTATATTTTTCGGAATTTTTGGAAATATCTCACGGTAAAGTCTAAAATATTTGACGGCTTAAATTTAAGAACATTTACCAAATAATCATACATTATTTCCAATTTCGGTAGAATACGTTCTACCAATTTTATGAAACCTGTAGTCTCATAGATGATATACGGGTAGTCATGCCAAAAATGCAAAATCATGCAGTTGGCGTGTAACACGAAACTTCATTTGTATGATTCTTAAAGTATTGTGTTTTCACTTCGTGTATAGCATTATTGAGTTATTTTGAAAAATTTCGTCCACTCGATTATAAAATGAGTTAAGGTTACACAAGCCTTTCTAAGGTTATATTCTTCGGAATTTTTGGAAATATCTCACGGTAAAGTCTAAAATGTTTGACGGCTTAAATTTAAGAACATTTACCAAATAATCATACAAAAAGTCAGATAGGTTCGGATGTTTGTTAAAAAAATCCATGGCTGCTTTATAATTGAGATCTCTACGCAGACGATATTTATCAAGTAATCCGTTATGGCAGCGCCACATTATTTCCAATTTCGGTAGGATACGTTCTACCGGTTTTATGAAACCTTTAGTCTCATGGATGATATACGGGTAGCCATGCCAAAAATGCAAAATCATTTTGCCAGTTGGCGTGTAATACGTTTCGGAAACTTCACTTGTATAATTATTAAAGTATTGTGCGTTCACTACGCGTATAGCATTATTGAAGGTTCGATGGAACACTTTTATGCGTTTGCGTTCGCTATGCACCATCATTTGACAACGCATAATTTTACCTGTAAATGATTAGAATGTTAGTGATACAGCTAAAGTGTAATAATAAAATATAGAAATTGTACGAGTATATGATGAAGGATACTTTTGAAAAATTAAAGGGACCTTTAGTCTAAGGCATAACGCGGTAGTCTCTAATGCGGGAGAACTCAGAGCTTAAAACACATTAAGGTTCTCCGAGAAGAAAGTTTTAACATATCAGACTTTTACAATAATTTCAGAAATATTTTCAATGCAGTTGCACTTGTCATTGTACTACTAGAATGTCTTCTGATATATTTTGCCCCTTCTCTCCTTAAACTTTTATTAATATTTCTATTCAGTTTAATGTGTGTGTGCGTGTTCCTTTTCTGTTATGGCGTAGTTCATGAGATTTTAAATCTTACCAAAAACATTCATTGAGAAATAATTAAAATCTCCTTTAAAGTTATTAATAATCAAATATCTCATTAGAAGTAAGATTCCGGCATCGCACAGAAGTACATCATCACGTCCCTTCATGTTCACAACGGTTTTGAAACGTTCCGTTTCTCTATTTATGGAAACAAGACGTTTCGCTATCAATTTGTCCTCGATTATACGAGCTTCCAGTGCCTTTTCCTTAAATATTAAGAAAATTTCTATAAGAAGACACCCTTAAAGAATATTTTTTAGTACCTACAATTTTTACATTGTCCACAATATCATATTCAGCTCGTTTTTCGCAGACTAATTTCAAACGATCGTCATATTTGCCTCGAACCCAATGTCCGCATTCAACACAATTTTTACCTTTCTGCATTTTACTTTTACTAAAAACCACATAACCATCATAGCTTTCTTCCACACTCAGTTTAAATGTACCAATCTCTTGTAATTCCCGTTCCAATAATAGTCTCATTTCTTCATTCAATTGGCAATTGTTATCTTTTAATTTTGATATGTAAAGATTTTCATCAAATACAAACGCTTTTTTCTCATTTAACAAATCTTTAGCGGGTACATCGAATCTGTAGCGTTGAAATGTTAGCTCGGATGGTTCAATTTGTGATAATAAATGTGATATTATACTATCCAAACTGATCTCATCTTCTGGTTTTAAGCGGAACTTTTTTGTACACGGTATCACTTCAAACTCAGGGTCTTTTGATGGAAGTTCGGCCACATTGCAACGTTGCTTTATTTTTGGTTCTAGAAGAAAGTTGTAGTTATTCTTTAAGCGAACATTTTAATTCTTTACTTATTACCCATTATGCTAAGAATATTTTTATAAATTTTTTGAATAAAAATAAATATACTCAAAAATAAATCTTAAATAAAATTGAAATAAAATTAAATATTAATTTTTCTTGACTAAAATTTGATTTGTCAGATTATTGTAGCATACGTCTTAGAAATTTGAAGACTGTAATTGTAAGTATACTAAAGCTGGGTATATTAAGTTGCCATTTTGTTTGTAACCGCCAAGATTTTAATAGAGAACGTATTATGTTTTATGATCAGCAATAGCAGCAACAAAATCGGAATCGATTTAGAGAGCACCTGCGTCGAAATCCTCACAGTGGTAAGAAAATTAAAATTATTGTCACTTATTTTTGTTTTAAATACGAAATTATCTATATGAATATATAGATTTTGACTTAATCTACTATGACAAATGTATATAGATAAAAAAATGTCCCTAATTTACTGTTATAAGCAAATGTGACTAAACATCTGACTACACATCACCTAGAGGTCGGCAACATACTCACTTTTTCAAGGCGTTGTAACATATTGCATAAAATTCTGAACCGATTTAACCGCGTTTGTCGGTCTGCTCCTCTGTTAGTATAACGCTGCTAAACACTTCCTGGATTGTAAAAAATCAAATATTGATTTAATATTTAACAGATATATTGATAATTTCAGTGTGCTGTTTGGTATTGCAAAGGACACGTCTATAATAAAATGAAAATTGAAAGAGAACATTTTTTAACAGTATTTTTATTATAAACTACAAAACACATAAAGCTACCACATAAACAAGTAGGAAAACTAATTTGGACGAATTTTAAATACCCTTTACATTTACATACAAACAGTGGGCATGGAAGATATATGATTACGCCCTCTAATAATGTATGCATGACGTATAAGCTTGCAAACGACTTTTGTGCTTCATAAGGTCCTTTGTAAATTGTAGGCGCATATGTTATTCAACCACGGCATTTTTTTTTTTTATATTAATGGATAGGATAATTATACATTTGCATACTAAATTTAAAGTTTATAGGTTAAATGTTGGGGTAGTTATATATATTTTTGTTGATTGTGGGCGTGTCTGTTTCCGATTGTTCACCTTTTTGGCACATCGATGGATAGGTTCATTTTAACTATGTGTAGTAAATTTCAACTTAATAGTTCTAAAGAGATTTTTGTTGATTGTGGGCGTGGTACTTGATGGATTTTTCCTACTTTAAATAGCGATCTGCGTACAGAAACTAAAAGTTTTGTATGTATAAAAAATGCCAACAACAGACGGAGACAAGGATATGCATGTTCTCTGTTTGATGCTGATCAAGAATATACATGTATTCTTTATACTCTAACGTGTTCTGGGTGTTCCAAATGGAATGATAGTATAGTATACCCCCTATATTATCTTGAATACTGTCTCCTGAGGAGTACTTCCCTACTTTATAAGTAATACGGAAAAATTACTTTAAAAATTCTTCTTTTTCAGATTTTGTAGCATTGTGGGCATGTCGCGTGCCAAGTTTGGAATTGGTATCAACAAGGAGAGTGATGACCCTCGAACACAAAACATACACAAATGAATGAACAGACAAACAGACACGGCTAGATCAATTCTATATTTGTTGCTGATTCAGAATGTTGGATCTTTGTGTATGGGTCTCAGACGATTGCTTTTAAGCGTTGCAAACATTTTGACGTTTGTGATATATATCTCCGTATATGTACATGTGATGGTGGGTATTCAAGTATTCAAGATTTGGTTTAAGCCAAGCATAGCGTTTTTACTTGTTTCAAATTAACTTGATATGTGCTAAAAACATTTTTGTGGGCGGTTTTATTCAACATTTGACAGCTCGTTACACACATACAAAATAATTGAAACTTTAAAAGACAGAGTATTACCTAAAACAAGAAACAAATAGAATAAAAATTTATGATTTCACACATACTTACACTTGTTTGTGAATTTTACAAGTGGAATTACAATTTCTAAAGCAATCTGTCGAAGTGTATTTTAAAGGAGTAACCGAACACGTACACATTTTCAAGCAGTGCCAGTGCATTGGCAGTGTACGTGAGAACTGTGCCACCCTTTTCTTTTCACTTTTCAATTGTTGTGAGGGCTCAATATTTATTACAATACTTAACTTGATTCATCTGTATGCTATGGATTGGCTTTTCTCACTTATGCCCCAAAATGTTATACGAATGCTATTCATATATATTTAAAAAGAGTGAAAAGAAGTAAAAATATTTAAATGCACAAGTATAATTAGTGGGTATGGCAGGTACCTGATTACGGCCCTTTAACAGTGTATGTGATCTGTGTCAACCCGGATTTTACTCAAGGTAGTTTTATTAAAAATAGGGGAGTTTGTTATGCAACCCCAAAAAGTGTTAAAAATTTCAGCTCAATATCTAAAAATTTACGATCGTGAAAGTGCCAAAAACAAACGAACATACAGACGGACGCGTCTCAAATTTTAATGCTTTTAATGAGACCGTAGAAGACCAAGAAGCCTTGGCAATATGTCCTCAATCTCAAGCTGAGGAAAATTCATAAATCGTTTTAAAAGATAACAACCATACGATAAGACAAACACACACACACCCTAAACTGTGTGTTTATATCATAATAACATTAAAAACAATTGGAATATTATTAATATTATAGTAAATAAAATATCAAAGCCATAAATTACAGCACATGTTTTTTTAAATCGTAGTTCAACTGATTTTCTTGACGTCCCGAATGGCACCACCACCAACACCCCATATGGCATTCTATACATATATCAATATTTTATTTGCTCAACAATCTCTCTCTATATGTAAAAACAACAACAACAATAACATGGTATGTTATCTTGTGCGAATAAATGTCTGGCAAGTAATGGAGACAAAGATGACCTTTATTTGCAAACTAACGTCCGGACAAAGTTTTTTAAGTAATTTTTTTTTCGCCCTCGCATTAGATATAAAATTGTTGTAAGTGGAAGGAGAAGAACAGAAAAGAAAAGACTAGAAAAGAAAAGAAAAGAAGAGCGGGAGGTCCATAAATATTTGTGCAATAAATTTTTTAATCTTATTTTCCCAATCGCCAAATGGCGCTTATGAGTATATTGGGCATTTTACCCAAAAGGCAATCAGAATCAATTTTTACTGTCAATACGATAATAATGAATGGTATGGAACGGTATGGTATGTTATGGTATAGATGTACTAGTATTTCTTTTCTTCTATTTTGGTTATGACGCTATTTTATGGCGCGCACGGTGGTACCCATTACATGAACATACACAAAATTTAGTTTGGTTTGAATGGGATGGTTTTTTTATACGCTTTGTAGTAAATATAAAACGGGAAACAGTCTACAGGAGGGCATATCCGTTATGAACTAACGCCGTCGCTCAATGACCATAATGTCCATGCAACAACAAAATAAATGCAAAACTAGTGAAAATGTTATAATCGGTTATAACCGACCATTTAATACTCTACATCACTATACAAATCATGCTATCATTGGTTGTGGTGGCATTGTAAACGCGAGTAAGTGTCGCTTCGTTATATAAAATGGGGTTTTAAAAATGGCTTGATCGAGTCCAAATTTTGGTGCAGCCAAACATTAAGCAAATTAAGTATTCTTTATCCATATTTGTCAAAAGATATTAAGATTTGCGAATTTTCGTTACATTAAGACTTGCTTGATAGTAGGACGTTATAAGAGGAGGGGTGGTAAAAATGGTTCAATTCAGTTGATTTCCAATTAAATTCCTTCTTGGCTTAATACATGTCCTTGTACTAAATTTCATGTAAATATCTCAAAAAATGCAACCTGTAGCTTATGAACAAATGTACGTGGACAGACAGACGGAGAGACGGACATGGTTAAATCGATTCAAAAAGTTATTCTAAATCGAATTAAATTATTGAAATTGTATGTGACAATTACTATGTAGATGTTGCAAACATTCGCACAAACTTAATATACTATATTTCACAAGTGGTGCAGGTTATAAAAAAAAGAGGCGAATACAACAATTCAATAAAAAAATTTGTAACGGTCTAAGAATTACTCTCCGAAGAAGTTTTTTTTTTTTTTTTTTTTTTTTTGAAATAGTTCTACATATGTCACCGCCTTACATTCGTTTACACACGCTGTAAACGTTTTACTATGAAAAAAATAAATATTTTTAACATGTAAGACAATATAATGTTTATACATATGCAAAATACATACGTTTGCATATATATATATATATATAAGAAGTAAGCTTTTTTACTATTTTCGTAAGGTCTGCGTGTTCTATTGATATCTATACTGTGACACTATTTGACTACATTTCATACCATGTTACACATATCATTAGCATAATATAGCAAAATATTTGTGCAAAAGAGAAAAAGGGAATCATTAATAAGACCGTATAACTATTTAAAGTATCTAAGAAGGAGCAGGTTGTTGGACTTTTTAGTTCGTGTGATTACAATATTTAACAATGCTTGCTATTCTAACTAAACAACCAGCAAATAAACTAAATTTGGTTTAGATTAAATGTTATATATCTCCCATTTATATATAAATAGTAGGCGTGGCAAGTACATGATTACGCCCTTTAAAAGTGTATGTATTGAGTATCAATTTGAAATTAGTTTTTGCTTCAAATAAAGTTTCTTGTAAATTATGGGCGTGTTTGTTAACCTATAATGCCTACTTTTGACAAATCGGTAGATGTAGCCGTTATAAATTTATAAACTAAATTTAAAGTTCATAGCTTTAGTTTTGTGGCATATATACAGTTTTTTGGGCGTGACTCATAACCTTTTTTGTCTCAATTATATAACAGCAACTATAAGTGTCTGACAGACATACGGACACACATGTCTAGATCGACCCAGATTTTGATTCTGTTCAAGGATATGAAATTTTAATTAGATAAAATGTTAAATTTGTAATACGCTTCATAACTTGCAAAAAACCTTATTAGGCTCAGAGTATGATTTAAGTTCAAACGCAATGCTTACGCTATTAGAAGACGTAATCAGGTACATGTTGCTCTTAAGGTTTTTGTATGTATATATAAATATTAAAAATATATAATATACTCCCCATTTTATATGGAGATTATAATCTGTATAACGCCTTAGACCTAATCAATGAATATTCAAAACTCTTTTTAACAATTTTAAACACATAACTGTTGAGAGTATATTAGATTTCTTAGATATGTTTTGTACTAAGAGGTGCATCTTTATATCATTTACTTTAGTATGAGAGAGATCTGGTATGTATTGGTTAAATAGAGGATATCCAATAAATGTGAATTAATTTCAAACCAGAGAAAAAAATTAATATATTCACCTCTTCAGTGGTTCAGAGATATTTTGTTGTCTTTGCTCTTCAAATCAAACGACAATTTTAAAAAATAAGTTAAGCAGCAAAAAAAAAAAAATACAATAAACTGAATGGAAACGAAGTTTAAACATTGTAAGGATGCGCATTATGTAACTACTCCATCTAAAGAGAAATGATTGTACGGGGATGTTGGACAAAGCGGTAAAAATTTATATTTGTGTTGAGTCAAATTTTATTCATTATCCATTATGTTAGCTTATAATTGGTGGGCATGGTCGTAAACCAATTGACATATTGAGCTGAAATTTTATATATTGTAGATATTCTCAGTTTATAAGGGAAGGTTCCCATTTAAAACTAAAAGTTGATAGTTAGACACGCCTACAATTTATTATTTTTTAAATTCAAATTTCAAAAAAACATTAAAATCTGAATAAAGGTCGTTCTCTCTTTTAGGAGAGAGACATATGACACATGCCACGCCTATAAATTGCATATAAATGATATTTAAAAACTAATCTATGACCTTTGCACTCGTTATCTTTGTAGTTTATGAGTAATATTGAAATAAAATGTTTAAGCATTTTATTAAAAAATTACCCATTTAGATTTTTGTCAATTTCAATACTTACCTTGCCTTGCAAGAACCACCAATACTTCTGCCAAGTTAAGAACGAATAACTCAATGCAGGAAAATACTGTCGAATAGACGGACATATACAAATAGAATCAAAATTTGATGCCATTCAAGAATATATTGCACAATGGTTTTCTTCCGACAAATGCTGTAAATGATTTGATAAACGAAATATATCTGCGCCCTCAAAGTAGTGATTCTAAGAGTACCATAGTTTGCAACGTATCGATTATAAATACAATGAAGAAAGAAAACGTTGAGTAGATGCAGTAGAAAACTCAACTGAAAGCGAAACACATGTCAAATGTTATGGAAAAGTCAATAAGAGAACACTCGCGTAAGGTGGTGTAAGAAGACAACCAGCAGCAGTAGCAACAGCATTGTAAACATATAACCATTAACGACACTGTCATGCACTCACTCATAAACGAATGAACAGCGGGGTGAAATTGTAAAAAAATAAAAATCGATTTTTTCACATGATTTACATCAAAAATTTATTTGCGATAAATCACGATTTCACGTCAATTCTGTACGTACAGATGTGTATGAGAACAAGGGGTAAAGCCATGAATGTATTGAGCCGTTTTGAGTTTGTTTTTTTGTTACGGAAAACACATGATTATTATGATGATGATTATGACAAGCATGTGGCACTGGTATGTAATATGTCATGTCCATTCCATCACCTTTCACCATCACCGTAGATATATAAAATATGTATATAAATGCGACCTTTTGAGTAACCTGCAACAAAAGAGAGAGAGAGAGAGAGAGAGACTGGATTTAACGATTATTAAAATTGATTTATTAAACTATTGTACTAAAATAAACCAAAACCGTTAGAGATATATTTAGAGAGATATTATTGAGTGTGGTCGTGGCATTTGGCTAATATTGACCAATTGAAAAATACGACGAATATAAATACTTTGTTAGGCCACTGAGGTCTTCACTAAGATGGAGGATAAAAAATGATCAAAAACCGTATCGAACTAGACATGTGTGTCTGTGGGTTCGTCTATTGTTGGCATTGTCACGGTCATAAATTTTGAGATATTGAGCTGAAATTTTGTACACAGACACTTTGCACGCAAATCGTTATTTGAAATGGGCAAAATCGGTCAAGAGCTACGCCCACAATCAACAAAAACCTTTATATCTGCCACAAAAATGGCGCTATAAACTTGAAATTTCTTATGTACATCTAAAAATATTCCGTTCATCGATGTGCCAAAAATGAATCTGATCAGTTAATAGACACGCCCACAATTTACAAAAAAAAACATTCTCAGCGCAAAACTTGACTTGCATGGTTATACGTAATACATACACTATTAGACGGCGTAATCACACAACTGTCACGCCCACTATCATAGATGGGGAGGGTAATTTTAGATTCGGCCTAAGCCAAATTTAGTGTTCGTTAATGGTTATTTATGTACAGTCCCCAACAGAACCTTACAAGGCTAGGACATGTTATAAATCTGTCCCAGCCTTTTCTTATTACCGTTTTGTTAAAAAGATAAAATTAACATACACACACAATTCTATACTTGTTACGCCCACAATCAATGCTTTCGCAGCTTATACGTTGTGTGTAGAAACATACAACACTATATAGATTCTAAACAATTGTTCAGTCATTGTTGAAATAATAACAAAAACAAATAGTGATGCTTGGCTTTAAGCAATAATAACAATTAATCCTCGGTTGACTTTGGAGAGATATGTTCCAGCTACTTATGGCAGAAAATCTTCATTTAATTTGATTTTTACTCACTAAGTATTTACCCACGGAGAGATTTGAGATTTACAGAGTCTGCGAGCATACGTTGAAGAATTGTACTTTAAAACATTGTGTTGTAAATATTTAGAATAGATTATAATCTCACCATTCCTGCAATATATAAAATACATGCAAATATGTACGTTTGTACGTACTTACATAGTTAATGTAATGGCAAGCACTTTGTTTGCTTACCCCTCCCCCACCCATATTAATCCTGAGCCTGCATGAGCAGCACATCAGTTTTGCTGCTCATTTCAATGCTTTACAAGTTGTGGAACACGGCTGCATTGTACATTTTAATTGGCCTCAAATAAATATTTGCACACCTTTAACCCTTTTCCGTCTGCCAAAGTCTAATCATCTTAAGTGCTTCGACATATCATTCGCGTTATTGTGCTTAATTACAAATGTATCTCATATCGTCTCACTCTGAACTGACGATGGCCATAAATGTGACCCTTATATGGATGTGTGTGTATGTGTATGTGTAGGCAAAGTTTGGACAAATATTTATACTCATATTTAATAATAATATAGCCAACACAACAAAGCTAAGCTCCAATTCTACACAGCCACGAATAATTACAAAATAACACTTTTATGCTAATGCAATAATTCCAACGCAAATTAAACAATTACCTTTTATGATACAAAACAAAACAAAACCAAAAGTAAGAAAACTGAATTTAGCTTAGGACAAATCTTAAATACCCTCCACATCCCACAGCCCACAAGAGTAGGCTTGGTAAATATGTATATACATATATTGCTTCCTCTAATAGTGTATGTATTACGTATCAGTCGAGTTTTATGTTGAATATGTAAATTGTGGGCGTTCATGTTATCCGATCATGCCCATTTTCAGCATATAGGTGAAGATAAATTTATAGATATAAATACCAAATTTCAATTTAATAGCTCAATTTTTGTGGCAGATATAAAGATTTTTGTTGTTTGTGGGCGTAGCTCTTGACCGATTTTGCCCATTTTAAATAGCAATCTGCATGCAAAAGCTAAAAGTGTCTGTGTACAAAATTTCAGCTCAATATTTTAAAATTTACTCCCATGAGAATGCTAACAATAAATAGACTTACGGACGTAAGTACATATAGACATACATGTCTAAATCGACTCAGTTTTTGATGCTGATCGAGAATATATATACTTTGTATGGTCTCCTTTTGATTATTGCAAACAGAAGAACAAACTCAGTATACCCTCATCACTAAGGTGGAGGGTATAACAAAAAAAAAAAGTGTGGTTTCGGTATATGAGCTCCCTAGAAACTTGTAAGAAAAATATTGTTAGCTCAGCTATTTTAAATATACTTTGAACCATTTTGTTTAGCAATTACATACCTGTCGAAGTTTTAATTTTGAAGCCTGGTCGAACTTTAAATCCGTACCATACGTTTGTCACCAGATAAACGCTTCGATTTACACATTTAAAATGATATTTTCTTATCTTCCTTAAAGCATTTTTATAATGGCAAGAATATATATACTATATAGGGTCTCTGAAGCCTTCATCTATACCTAGTGAAAATGCTTTACCATTTAATACCCTACACTATTTTGTTCCACAAAGTATTTTAATTGTGTCAATAAATGTAAGGCATTGCCATAGTCAGTTATTTCGAGAAATATCATAATCATATGGAAAGGAGTTCTAAAAATGGTCCTATAGGGTCTAAATTTGGCATAGCCTATTTTTATCAAAAAATTTTTGATAAAAAATATTAAGAATGCGAATTTTTATCATAAAAAGTCTTCTATACATATATTAGGATCTTATAAGAGGAAAGGTTCTAAAAATGGTTCTATCTGGTCTATTTTCAATACCACTACTATCTTTGCACTAAATATTATCGAAATATCTCAAAAAATGAGACCTTCATCTTAAACGAGACGATAGAGAGACGGACAGAAGGGTTTATAGATACACAAATTGGCAGATATATGGATAGACAGACGAACAGACAGATAAATCGAGAGCACTGAAGAGATATCGAGAACAATCGAGAGAGATCTCTCCTATTTCAGACAGATGGACAAGATAGAAGTAGTACCACAAGTTGTGTAGGGCATTATGGCAAGTGCCTTATTCAATATGTGGACAATACAATAAAATTATTTAACTCTAAAAACAGTTTCTTTATTTGTTGTTTCTACACTTATTGTTTAAAACACTTTTCAATTGGGTTCGAAGTATCCAGCACCACAGATTTTGCTTTTTAATCTGTAAAGTGGTGCAGTGTTTCTAAAATTGTATTGTTTATAAAATTTTATTTATTTTTATACCCTTTATATTTAGTGATAAGGGTATACTAAGTTTGTTCTTCCGTTTGCAACACCCAGAAGGAGACTTGGGAGACCATACAAACAATTAACCCGTTCATCGATGTACCAAAAATTGGCGTAGTCCAATAACAGACGCTCCCATAATACTTGACTTTCAAGCTGATACGTAATACACACACTATTAGAGGGCGCTATATATATATCTACCACGCCCACTATTCCAGATGTGGAGGGTATTTAAGATTTAGCAAAAGCCTAAGTTAGTTTTCTTACTTGTTTACTTTAACGTAAATATTTTCATACACAAGACGTCTTCAAGGAAAAGCCGTCCAAGTGTTATTCGAGTATAGAATAACATAATAATTTGGATGGTACACATAAAAAAGGAAATAACGACGAAAGTAAAACAAAGCGAGCAAATTTATTTAATGAAAAGAACCAGAACCAGCAATAATTCCCTCAGTGGAGAGTAGTCGTACATCGAAAATTTAACCTTAATAAATGGTATCTGGGGAATTCCGCTTATAAGAATAAACGGATACGTATGTGTGTGTACTTACTTATTTGCTGCATGTATTACACATTTATATAATTCTACATACTTATACACGCACACAATTAAACACAGTCATTAGCAAAAATGAAGCAACAGAGCGGTTTAAGTAAATAAATTAATATAGACTTCGGCCAAATCTTAAATAATTTCCGTATCTACATATCTATAAAAATAGTAGGCGTGTCAGGTGTTTTATTAAGCTTAGTAATATTTAAATATTAAAAATATTACAACAAGTGGGTTCCTGTGTCAAATAAAGATTTTTGTAAATTGTGGGCGTGTCTATTATCTGCCCATTTTAATTTTTAGCATTTATATTTATAACATAATTAATGTACCACATTTTATTGCTCAAGTTTTGATCGATTTTGTCGATTATGGGTGTGGCTCACAACCGATTTTACCAAATTTAAATGAAAGCCTGTGTACACAGAAACTAGATCGACCAAAATCGTTATGCCTGCCACAAAAATTCACCTATGAACTAGAAATTTGGTACGCATATGCATAGTATACCATCCATCGAGCCAAAAGTGGGCATGGTCGGTTAACAGAAACTCCCAAATTTACAAAATACTATACTCAAGGTAAAACTATGCTTACTTACTTACACTATTAAAGGGCGTAATATATAGATCTCTCACGTCTACCGCTATATTTGTGGAGGATATATAAGAAATTTAATTTTCTTACTTGTTTTTTTTTTTCAAATTTCAAAGAGAAAGAGAGTGGCTATGTAATAATGACACCAATCGTTTGTATAAACTAAACCATCAATGTTTAAGGGAGAAGACCAGCAACAAATATTTCTATACATATAAAACAGTGAAATCGATATATTAGCAATAAATGAAAATATAGGCGGATTTGAATGAAAATGTAGCAGTAGTGTCCTTGAAAGTAGCATCAGTAATAAGCAAGAACCCCCACCTATTATGTGGTTAAAAAAAAAATTCTTTAATCGAGTGTGGAGAATAATGTTTCTATTCTATAATGAATGTATGAATATAGCGCACATACTTACAGACCTAAGTTGATAAAAATAGTGACAAACCATGCTCGTAAATGCTTATACCCGGCACCACCCTGTGGGTACATTAAGAATGTGTGGATGTTTGTAACTCCAAAACGGCAAATGCCACACCCACATTCAAGTATAGTCATCTATAACTTTGTCCGTCTGTCTGCCTATGTAAATTTGTATACAAAGTACAGACCGCATTTTTTGAGATATTTCGATGAAATTTGGTACGAGGATATGTGTTAGCCCAAAGAGGAACTCTTTTGAAAATGGACCGGATCGCAATACTTTTAGAACACCTTCCCATATAGGGTTCCAATAAAATGGAAGTTTTTATATAGCAAAAATTATGAATTCTTAATATTTTTAGATAAAATATGGTGAAGAATGCATGATTGGTTTAATAATTTGTTGTGCCAAGTTTCCACCCGATCGAACCATGTTTAGAACAACTTTCCATATAATAATATTTCACCAAGTAACTTCTTAGCGTTTATTACAAATAAATTTGTGGAAGTACGTAATGTAGGGTATTAAATAATCGACTTTAACATTTTCACTTGTTTTTAACGAAGAAAGTTTTTAAAAGACATCCAATCTTAAGTGGTACTAGACCTCAATGTTTGCTAATGCTAATCTTATATGTAGTTTGCTCAAAGAAACCCGTTCTTCCCGTCAGAAATATTCATTTTTGCGTGCATTGAAAATGGGAAAATTGGCCAAAGGACATGGCAATAGTGCAAGTGCATAAGGAAGGCATTATTTTAAAAATTTTTTACGGACCATAAATTTATTACGGATAAAAATCTTTAACATTGCATTACACACATATATCTACAGAGTAAGGTACAGTGAGCATACTTGGGTCATAAATTAGATCTTAATATACAAAAGTTGGAGACACAACAACCGAAAGTTGGTCTAAGTTAGACGTGGCTTTGATTTTTGCACGTTTTGCTGCACATTAGGGAGTGAGATGAGGTGCGTGCGTGTGATATCGTCTCAATTGAAGCTTGTAAAAAATTAAATTGAACACAATCAAATTATTGCGGTTGTAAGTGAATGCTTCATTTGTTTTGTGATTCGCTTTTGTTCTACATTCTTTGTAACCTGTTTTTTATTTGTTTATGTGTACTTTCATATGTGGGTTCGAGCCTTTCTGAAACCATTTGCATTCAACTCTGTGGGTAATTTTCTTACAATATTAACGTCGTTCAATTTAAACGTATTTGTACTTAAACGTTTTATGTTTCATGAGGGAAGAAAAGAACGAATATAATCTGATTAATGATTTGGTTAAGTTTGTATATTTCTGATGATGATGAAGATGTTAGATGAGGATGTTATTCTATATGTACAAATCGTTGATAAGTTAAAGGAAACTTTTTTTTTATATGTGGAAAATAAAATTCAATAAAATCAAACAAAAACAAGTAAATATGTTATAGTCGGTCAAGTCCGATCATTTAATACCCTATATCACTTGGCTCCTTAAATTATGCTACAATTAAACGCATGGCACTACCATAAAAGTTACTTCGTGAAACATAATGACATATATGAGAAGGGCTTTTAAAAATGGTCAGATCGGGTACAAATGTAGCTCAGTCAAATATGAATTTAATTAACTATTCTTCACCAAAATTTTATCAAAAAATATTAACAATATTGCGTTTTTTTCCATATAAATACTTTCATTATAATAGAACCTTATATGGGGAAATATTCTAATAATCGTCTAATCCAGTCCATTTTCAATAGGATTCTTCTTTGATCCAATGAATGTCCTGGTACCAAATTTCATCGAAATTTATTTTAAAAATGCAATCTATAGTTTACGTATAAATTTACATAGACAAACGGACGACATATGTACATAGTTAAATCGATTCAAATTTTGATTCTGAATCGATCGGTCTAATGGAATGTGGATATGGCATTTGCCGTTTAAGTATTACAAACATTCGTACAAACTTAATAAACCCCTTGCCACAAGTGGTGCAGGGTATAAAAATTAAATTAAATTAAATGCAAACAAAAAAATATTCAAAATAATGTAAATATACACTAATTACAGTTTTAAAAGAAATTGGGCCTTGGATACGCAGTAGACCCTCCCATAGCGCAAGTTCAAATAAGACGGATTCGTATAATGCGGTAGAAAAATTGTGATCGTATTCGTATAACACACCAAGAGAATGAAAAAAAAAATATTTATTATTCAAGAACCACAAAAAATGTGTTAATAATACTTAATAAAAAATTGTATAAGTATTTGACTGAGCCGATGGCTTGTATTGCTAGTGCTTCGTCTAATAATAAATTGTACAAAAATATATTTCTGTCAAATTTTATTGATAAATAAATACATTTGACTCGTACAACACAGAACCTATCTATCGTGTCTACAACAAACAATGTGTAAGTATACATATGTGACAATTAAATAAAAAAGTAGTATATAAACAAACTGCTCAATTTTGAAGAAATATAACAATAACAACATAAATACATAAATATATAAATATAAAATTCTATACAAGAATAAAGAAGTTTAAAAACTAAATTTGTCTTAGAGGTCAAATCTTAAATACTCTCCCCATCCACATATAGAAACTGTGGGCGTATATGTATCCATCTATGAAAAGTTTTCAACTAAAAAACTTTTTTGTGATTAATTATTTTTTCAATATAGGTTCAAAAACTTTTAATTGTTTTACATAATAAGATCCCCTAATGGAGGCGAAATTTGTCACCGAAACGTTGGGACACCAAGAAGAAATGTTTGGTCTTTTAATTAAATGAAGCATAAATGACCCTATTAGCTGAAAGTATAATGAATAGTGATAAAAAGAAAATGAAAAAGGTTCAATAATAAGTAAATAAACTTATACTTCTTGTATAAGTTTAGTTACCAACTTTGTTAAAATACAGCAAAAATATGATCGGGTATCCAAAATTGAGTCCAAGTCACTTTCAAATTATTGTACATTAACGAGGGTGGATTCTTACATAAAAATCTAAAATCAACAATCCGGGAATTACGTAAATACAAATCATATGTAGCAGCGGTGCATACAAACACACACATAAATGAATATGTTAAACACAAACAAAAAACACAAGTAAGAAAATTAAATTTGGCTTAGGCCAATCTTTAAATACCCTCCACATCTACAATAGCAGGCGTGGCAGGTATATAATTACGCGCCGTATTACGTATTACGTATCAGATTGCAAGTCAAGTATTATGGGCGCGTCTGTTATTCGGCCACGCCCACTTTTTGCACATCGATGGCCGGATTTATTTTAAATATACGTACTAAATTTCAAGTTTAAAGTCAAATAAGATAAATAGATTTTTATCAATTGTGGGCAACTAAAATTGTAAAATTTCAACTCAATATCTCAAAATGTATTCCCATGAGAATGCCAACAATAGACAGACACACGGACATAAATGTCTAGATTGGTTCAGTTTTTGATGTTGAGCAAGAATATATATACTTTGACGCCTCCTCAAACAGAATGACAAACTTAGTATACCTCCCATCTTATGTGCAGGCTATAAAAAAATGTGGAAAAATTCCATGTCGATATAAAATCTTAAGAGCATACAAACATCCTTTTAATAGGACTTTAATAAGGCAGTTCCTTTTTACCAAATGCACTCAAAACTGTGATCTGTAGGTTAAATACGAATTACCATGTGGACACACGCACAAACAAACAGACGGTACGAATCGATATGAGTGTCTTTTCAGGTGGTTTAGGAGTTGCCAACATTCGCCTAAACTTAATATAACCGCTGTCACATGGGTTGTAGGGTATAATAGGTGTAACGTTCTCAATGCACCCACTCGGCTCTACGCATATATGTATGTAGCATTTCAAAATAACCTTTGCACGGGATTGTGCGCAAACAAGTGTCCAACCATGAAGTAGATGATAATAGAACCATAACGACACGAAATGTAATGCGCGAGTGTGTGGAGCAATAGGCAATCTCACTTTAATCGTACGCCTTGTATTGCGGGGTTCTATGAATGTTCCCCCAAATGTACAAGAGTAGGCAAAGTTCTCCTCATTGCGTTGAGAGGAGTCAATCGCTGTTGCAAACCATGTGCCTAAGCATATACAACACACGTAATGTAAGTGACACACATTTAAAGCAACAATGATAGCAAAATAGTGTATGTATTGAGGTGGGCGGAGTTGTTTTATGGTTTAACAAGCCACGTTTTGCCATCACTCAAAGTTGTTGGGTTTCCTTTTTTTTTTGTACTATCCAGCCGTTGTATGGACACGCCCCTTTCACATTTACACATTTGGCTATAAATATATTTAATTGGCAGTCTCTTCTTTATATATGTGCTTCACACACACACTTAATGTGGGGAGAATGACTCCCAATAGTGTGCTCGCAACATAAGAGAGAATGGTATTGTGCGATGAAAACATCGTAAAATTTGTGCTCATTTAGTTGAATGTGAAGGAGAGAATATTTTGCAGAGGTGGCGCATTATTAGATATTTTAAAAAATCAAAATACACAGATTTCATCTTGTCCAGGTGTCCGCCCGTTTGTCATGATTTGAAATACTTTGGTGGCATCCGTTATTTTATAATATATTAGTAGCGTCATTGACAAGGGACCGCACTGAAATCATTTTGTAGCTCCTCTCCCTGGAACGCCCATTTTTTTTTTGCAAAGTTCTTTTATGAAGAAAATTTGCCATTTTATTAATGTTTTCTGACCGCCCCTGGCATGGTGACTAACTATAACAAATTTAGACCCGATCAGAGCCCTTTATTGAAGAATTTTTCTAAAAATTATGTCGAACCAACTTCGACGTTCATTGTAATATTATTAACAGGAAATGAATTTGCAAATCTAACGCGACACTTTAGTTCAAATTTCAACTGAAAAAACAATTTTATTTTTTTTCCCCTTTACTCGATTTGAACCCGTGTCCTGCAGCGACCGTAGTTTACTAAGACATTGCGGTCTAGACGTCCCAGCCATCGACGGCCAATTTCAATGTTAACGTAAAGCTCATACAGCCCAACATTTATTCTAATTGGAAACTCATCGCCAACTTGTACAAGGCCAAACACCTTTCGGAGAATTTTTCTCTCGAACTCGCCTAAAAGAGCCTAATAATTTTGTGTTAGGGCCATAAAGAAGCTCGGTCTTATAACTAGAATAAAAGTATTGTCGAGAGATCTTTGCTGTTGAAATGCCTACTTAGCCCATAGTGGAGTCTGTACTCCTTTTCATCTCCATGCTGACATTATTGGAGACATTTATGCCTGTACCTAGGTAGACAAATTCCTTAACTATCTCGAATTTATATCCGTCGCAACATGCAAGGAATTGAGGGTGCTACGAATCCCTGGACGTTGAGACCGTATCCTTCCTTTATCTAAAATTTCCTTAGATTTAATTACGGACCTTCCCTTACTCCTCCCCCTCCCCCTCCTCCTTTCTCAATCTCTCACGTTTCCTCTCAACTTTTCAGGTAACTGAAGTATTTAACATTTTTTGCGCAGATACTTGCACTACTTGCATTATTTACCCTTAAATTTTAGAAAGGCAAGTGTACGTATGCTCTTTTCAAACGGGTGCAAAATAAAGAGAGAGAGAGAGAGAGATTTTCAGTTATATTTAAGGGGTGGGTGCCTCATTGTTTGGCTTTTGCTTTGAAAAGTTAAGTTGGTCACACAACACACATACAGTTGCAATGCCGTGAAAATGTTTTTGGTAGAAGCTTAAACATTTTATTGGTGTTGAGGGCAGCAGCTTGACAAACACATGCAGATACGGCCAGCCAGACTCACAAAGAATTCCTGTACGTATGTATTTAAAGTTATGTGTCTGGGGTGTATATGTGTGCGAGACGACAAGACGAGACAAGCCAGCAGCATATTATTTAAATGCACGGCAATTCACGACAAAAAGCGAAGCTCAGCTATTCCAGCCATAAATACCTGCGAAAAATGCTTACATCGGCCATTCTCTCTGAGTGTAACAGACTAAATTCCATTTTCAGGCTTTAGTCGTTACCGCCAATTCTTTAGAGCCGGTTGCTCTAACGTGCCGCTTATCTACCAAATACATTTACAAATATATTGAATACTAAAAATAACATTAAAAATTATTTCGATTAATTAATTATACAAAATTGATGTTATACGAAAAACGAGTGATTTTATAGCAAAAGTGAAAAGTGTAAAACGGAAAAGATCGGTAAAGTACGTAAGAACGTAAAGCAACGTAAAGTTCGGTGAGAAAGCAAATTTTCTCTTCAAATGTGTTTTTATAAGTTACATATCAAAGAAGGATTAAAAATTCCATTAACTTATAGAAAGAAGAAGCAAAAACCTTTTCAAACGTTTACGTTAAGTAGAACGAAAGAGGAAGCGGAAGGAGGTGATTTTCCATCAGTACATGTCACAAATCATTACCACACGTAGAATTTAGACTCGAAAGATATTAAAAATTTATTAAAACTGTACACGTAACGCTTGTAATGAAAATGGAAGATCCAAACCTCGCCGATCAGTATGTGCAAGAATTTGTGCTGGAACATCTTGAAGATGGCACATCGGCCGCAGTGGGTGTTAAACGGGAAGATCCAAGTCCATCTAGTGCCAAGATTACATGGACCATCCCTGAAACTGAAGCAATCGGACCAGGTGAAGATGATGAACCGCTAGTGAAAATGCGACCATTTCACCCTAATTGGTCACATGTAGATGAGAGACGCCTGCAACCATTATCTCCGCCACCTGAAATTTATACGCACGGTCCCATGGCCGGACAGGCGATACTGGTCAATGCATCGGTACCTGGCGGTGTACCTTCGACACCACCAGAAACACCACCAGTCATCGGTTCACCCACGGACAGCACTTGTCTCCAAAGTTATGGGGGCATAACGGTCAACAATCATCACTACACGACGCATTCGAAGCCACCTTCCATTGCCACTACCGGACTTACGCAGGAAATGATGTGGCTGCCCAACTCTATGCGATCAGCATCCGACCCCCAGCCATTGGATTTAAGGCCCCTAACTGGCAGCAGCCCGGAAGAAGATTGGGAGCGTCACCGAGAATATATGCAATCCGTAGCGGTAGCCAATCAGCATCATCACCAGCACCATCATAGTCATGCAGCATTATTACAAGCCCAGCATCATCATCACTTTCAAAGTCTGGAGCATTTAAGTCCGTATGCTGGTTCTTACCACAACGAATCACAGCAACCGTTCACAAATATTACCCGATCCTACCATGTCCAGTGCGGCAGTGTAAATGGTAGCAATCATCCGATTAACCGACCTATGTCCGTGAGCTCGACCCGTTCATCAAACAATTCACCGCGCACCACATCCGCACAATATAGCAATTCCAGCAATGGTTTGGACGATTGCATTAACGATGAATTGCTCACCACCCTGACAGTCCGAGAGCTGAACAAACGTTTACACGGCTGTCCGCGGGAAGAAGTGGTGCGCTTAAAGCAAAAGAGAAGGACTCTGAAAAATCGTGGTTACGCTCAAAACTGCCGCTCAAAGCGGTTACAGCAAAGACACGAATTGGAGAAAACCAATCGTCAACTGAATCAAGACTTGCACCGACTCAAATTGGAATATTCACGCGTTTGCCAGGAGCGAGATCAACTAAAGCAACGTCTCCAATTGCGCAACGGGACGCCTAGTAACGCTTTAACAAGCAGCAGTAACAACACCAATGGCCACGCCAGTGCGGTAAACGCTTTAAACGATCATGAACATATACAGCAAACACAGCGCCAACAAAGCTCACCAGAATTTTACCTCTGACGTCAACTAGCGGTAGCCACCGGTAGTCCAAACGTTGCAGCTGCTGTTGCGGCCAGTGTTAACCATCCCCATTCTCACTCCCATTCCCATTCCCATGCTCATTTACACCATCACCATCACCATCTGCACCATCATCCAACCGCCTCACCCCATCACTGGTCGTCAGCATCTTCTCGCTACCAACAACATTTGGTGTCACACCATCAACATCATAATCATAATCACAGTCAGCCACCGGCTCCTTCGCAACAATCGCAACTGCCCACATCCAACTAAAAGCCTTTCGGACATATTTTCTGTGAATTAATTTTAAATGAAGAGGCCACAGATACCAGACAAATGCCGTTCAAAGAAATGTTAAATAAATGAAATTTGTTTGACAGTGTTCTGATCCCAACTAACTAAAGATTGAAATCGTTTCTTTTTGTTAATAATTTGGCATCCTTTAAAAATTATAAATTATAGCCAAAGGCAACCTCTGTATACTTTGCGTACGTATCAATAAGCGGGAGAAAGTTATTTCGCTATAAAACTAATATTGAAAAAGTAACGGAGAATACGGTAACTTAAGCATTCTTAGCGGAAAAAGTGTTTGGGGAAAGATTTTGTGTATTAGATTTCTTAGCACGCGTACCGTTATATAAAAAATATTTCACCATATTCAGTGTAAAATAACAAAAAGACCAAAATTTTAAATAAACAACTCGTTCATTTTTAATTCGAAATTTCTCATTTTAAATTTGGATTTTTTCAACAACAAATTTCGAATTTTTCATTTCAAAATTAACATCTGTTTTCTTTATTCATTTTGATTTGTTTAATTTTAATTAAGAAATTTTTCCATTTATATTTATATAAATAATTTATTTTTGAAACTTTTTTTTTAATTTCAAATTTTTTATTTTATTTTTGAATTTTTTTTTGTATCCTCCACATAAGATGTCCGTGTGTCCCTGTGTCTGTCTGATATTAAACAAAGACTTTGTAAAGGTTTTTTTAGTTTTTTCACACATATCGCTATTTAAAATGGACAAAACATGTCAAAAGCCACGCCTACAATCGACAAAAATCTATTTATCTGCCACAAATATTGGCCTATAAACTTGAAATTTTTGGCAAATATTTATGGTACATCCATGTGCCAAAAACGCACGTGTATAATTATGTACCTGCCACGCCCACTATTGTAGATGTGGAAGGTATTTAAGATTCGGCCTAAGCGAAATTTAGCTTTCTTACTTGTTTTATTTTCAATTTTAAATTTTTGAAAATTTGATTTTCTCACTTTCAATTGTGAAATTTTCATTTTTATTTATTTATTTTTATTTTAAACTGAAAATGGTGCAGTTCGGCTCTTTCTACAGTTTGACAATAAGAGTATTTGAAGGTCTTTTTATAAACAAATAATAAACAGAGAAGAATGCCTGGTTAACACAAAATATTAATTATAATTAATTATACCAATAAAAATAATTGTGGAACAACTTTTTATACCCACCATCATCTATGTATGGGAGTACATATCATTATGTCAAAATTTTGTTTGCAACGGCTAGACGGGGGCGTCGGAGATCCCACAAAGTAAATAGGTTGTGAATTAGCATCGAATACTGAGTCAATTTAAATATGTCTATCTGTCTGTCCTTGATACTCCTGTAGCTTGAGCACAATTTTACAGACAGACGAACAAATGGATAGACATGTTTAAATCGATTCAGAATTTGATTGATTTGCCGTTTAAGAGTTACAAACCTCCGCACCTACCCTTTGCTACATACTGAACTAAGAAATGGTGCAGGGTATAAAATAAGGAAATAATTTTTTTAATTAATTATTTATAAAGTACAAAAAATATATTAGTGTATATACTCCCCGGGAAGTTTTGGTACACAGATGGTGAGTATTTAAGATTTCGCTACAGCCAAATTGTATTATTGTAGTGTCTTTCATTTATCATCTTTAGTTTTAATTATTTGGTTAAGTTTTCATATTAAAAATCGAATTCTCCAACAGCTCTGCTGGCTGTTAATCAATTGCCCACCCGTCGTTTCTTTTGAGTATTGCAAGTGCAGTGACCAGAACACAGTGCAGTCTCCAACAAATGTTTAGACGGGTATAAAAATCATTCAATAGATTCTTCTAAACATTGTACAATATTTTTCCAAATGCAAATCGATTTAAAATGTCAAACACAAAGCGCCATTTCCTAAACAGTAATAATAATAAAAACAATAATAATAACAACAACAATAAAACGAACAAATAAACAAACAAACAAAACTAAAAAGATTGTTGATTAGTTTTAATGCAATTTATACAAATACACAAAGTAATACAAATAATAATAAACACAATTATTATTAAGTGCATATAGGCTCACAGAGTACGTGCACATTGTACGTGCATATATATGTATATGCATATATGTAAATCATATATCAATCGTTGAATTCACTAGTAAAGCATTAATCATTCAAAATAAGAATCTTGTGACACATGATGATGATGATGTTCATGATTGGTTAATTAATTAAAAGAATATCTCTCTAGACTACGTATGTAAATACGGACAGGACTAAACTATATGTATTCAAATGAATATTTGGCTAATAATTGTAATAAAAACATAAAAAAAAATTGAAATAAAAAAATAATAATAATGTTTGAAACCATTGTGTGCAAAATATGACAACAAAACTTGAATCGATAAATGTTACAAACTAAGTTTATCTTAGGAAAAGATTACAAATTCGCGGGCATGGCGAGTACATGTTACACTCTATTCTAGTGTCCGTATCAACTTACAAGTCATTCTGCTTCAAATACCCTCCACATAAGATGAAAGGTATACTGAGTTTGTCTTTCCGTTTGCAACACCCAGAAGGAGACGACAGATACTCTGCAGAGTATATATATTCTTGATCAGCATCAAAAACTGAGTCGTTCTAGACATGTCGGTGCATCTGTCTGTCGTTTGCATTGTCACGGACGTGAATTTTTAAATATTGAGTTGAAAAGAGACTTTTACAGCTTTTGAAGGTAGATCTCTATTTGAAATTGGCAAAATCGGTCAAAAGCCATGCCCACAATCAACAAAAATCTATATATCTGCCACAACAATTGAGCTATTATGTTTACATTTAGTATGTATATTGGAAATGAAATTAGTCATCGATATGCTAAAAGTGGGCGTGGTTAGATAATAGTCACGCCTACAATCAATACAATTCTTATATCTTTATATCTGCCATAAAAATTGACATATAAACTTGAAATTCGGTACACATGTTTATAGTTATACGCTTCATCGATGTACTAAAAATGGGTATGGTTGAATAACAGGCACGCACACAATTTATAAAAAACCATACTCCGCGTAAAACTCGACTTTCAAGCTGATACGTAATATATACACTATTAGAGGATGCAATATATATATATGTGCCACGCCCACTGTTGTGAATGTAAAGGGTATTGAAGATGTGGCCTAAATCAAATTTAGTTTTCTTACTTGTTTTCATTTGTTTTAAGCGCTTAATGAAAAGGCCGTTTTGGTTAATGATTTCAAACCACAATAAAAAGGAGAAATGTGACTCATTTCGATTCAACATGAATCACACAAAATTTTTATGAAACAATATAATATATAATTTCTCCTCTATGTTCATTTCAAAACTTGTAGTGAAAAACAATACTTGGCGCAGCAACCAATTATTATAGAATTCGCAATTAATAATTTTTTCCCCAAAAAAAAAAAAATAAAATAAAACACTTAGTAATACTTTGTGTGAGCTTAATCAAGTGTCAACTTTTAATGCAATTAGACGATTTTTACATTTTTGTCCATTTTTTTGCAAGGCCAAAATAAGGAATTTTAAGGAAAAGATTAAGATTTCCAGTCGAATTTTTAATGCCAAACGATAGATACTGAATAGAGGAAATCAATGGTGTAAATTTCAATTCGATTGATTCATTTTAGCAGCATCCGGCAGTCTTTAAAGTTAACATAAAATCCTTGAAAAATAGCCTTTGGGAGCATCACTCAGAAATCCTTTGAGTGCATCACTTCATTCCACTTAAATTCATTACCTAAATAAAAAATTCTTTATTCATAAGAATTTTCAGTACTTTAGCTTTAATACGATGCCTCAATTTCTCTTCTATCTTTTTCGTTCACTCTCTTGTAACAATTCAAACTTTCATCATTTCCAAAAAATGCCACATATCTGAAAATATTTTTGTGAAAGTTTTGAATCCATTCTAGTGTACCTGACCGGACAAATTCAATTGTGTAAATTTTTACTTAATCAGCCTGTTGTGATAGCTTCTATTATGATTTTAAGCTACCAATTAAGCGCATATGCCAACGTATGAAATTTGATTGATCGTAATTTAAAGTCACTCATACGTCTCTCATTTCTTTTGCATTCTTATAAAACATTTTAATATAATAACGATTTGATCCATTTTGATTTAATTTATTATGCCCTCCACATAAGATGAGCTTTAGAGATTCTACAAAGTGTATATATTCTTGATCAATATGAAAAACTGAATCAATCTAGACATGGGTGTCCGTATGTCCGTTTGTTGTTGCCATTGTCGCGGTCGTAAATTATGAGATATTAAGCAGAAATTTTGTATAAACACTTTTAGTTTCTGCTTGCAGATCGCTCTTTAAAATTGCCACGCCCACAATCGACAAAAATGTATGTTAAAATGGAGCTATTATATATTTAAAAATATCCTATCCATCAATAAGCCAAAAGTGGACGTGGTCGCATAACAGACAGGCTTTCAATTTATAGAGGACATAATCATACCTGCCACGCCTACCATTTGTATGTAAATGTAGAGTGTGTTTAAGATTTAGTTTTATTACTTGTTTCGATCGGAGTTTGTTCTCTTGATATTGAAGCACACTGGTAAACTGGTTGTAATAAGTTGAATTATGTTAACTGTGATTGTATAGCAAACATACAAATGACTAAAAAGCGAAGTAGACGGCGCTGATGACGATCACATAATTATATAAGTACTTAGTATCGTAGAAAAGAGTGTTATTTTAATCTTTAAGCTGTACACATACATATGAGGTGCTCACCTGTGCGTTGCATTGACTAGTTTGTTAGGATGTAAGTACAAAACTAAATCTATATGAAAATTGTACTAAATAAATTAAGAGCTGAAGTACGATAAAAATATTGTAAAAGCTAATGTATATATACGTGTGAAAATGTGTGTTGGGAAGGCTACCAATATTATGCACAAAATAAAGTTTATTTCATTTCATTCTTCTACGGAATTATTTCAAGTGTTTTTACAAGTGATTTTTTTTTTATTATTATTAATTTTGTGAGTGGCTGCTCTACGATTTTGTTCAAATTTTTGTTACTGTTACATAATACCGTTATAAATATAATTATCCTATTGTTTTTTTTTTTTCATTTAAAAACCCCACGAAGCTAGAGAAATTTTCGAAAGTTTTCTAGTTTTAAGCCAAGCAAATTCACCATCTCTCTTGTGGTCATCATGAAAATCATGCGAATATAAAAACGTTATCATAATAGCAGGCACCCAGAATTGCTCAGTAAGCTAATTTTGATTATAGATATTTTTTAAAATCTTATAACTTGGGAAGGGCTTTATGTTCAAACTTTTTGTGAAGGCTTGTAAATTAATTCAGCTGTCAAACGAAGTATATTATATGGACGTGACACCACCCATTTAGTTAATAAACAACATTTATTTTGAAATTGTCCTTTTCTAAGCAAATGATACAAATATACCCAATGGACGTAATATGTACTCAATTACGCCCTCTATACTTTTTGTATTAGGTAATATCTAAAAATTCTGCATAATCTGATTATAAATTTCAACTTTATGGGCCGTTTTTTGTGTATGTAAAAGATTTTTGTTAATTGTGCCGATGTTGCACAATTTAAGTAGGAACCTATATACAGACACTAGAAATATTTGTACAAAGACTCAGCTCAATACCTAAAATTTACTTCAAAATCGAGTCCTAAAAGTTATTCGATTAAAAGTATATTCGGTAGATATCGTTCCTCCGCCAAGGCATGTCTATATAACTGCTGTCTATAATTGGCGCACAACTTTACGTGGAGAGATAGATATTCAGACATGATGAAATAGATAAAGAATCTATCTTTAGGGGCTTAAGAGTTCGTGCGATATGCTCTCTATGGTATGCAAGAATCTGTGAATCTGTGTATTTAGCGGCGTAAGTTTTATGCTTTGAAGCAAAACCTACCGCTTGCCGCTTGAATTTCAACATAATGGCAGCTCTACACCATCGCTAAATGAAATTTCAGTGGCAATCCAGTTTTATATTCGTTACTAATAATAGATTTGTGTCAAGAGCATATTCTTACAAATTAATCAGACGAACAATCTGTGCAGCATGGCCAATCTGCACTTGTTTATATTGTTATGGGTGTGCTACTTTGTGTCGCTGGGACTAATGATCGCCGATCTAGTATTATCAGGTTTCACTTTGGAGTTGGTTTATTTGTACTTGCTCACCAACGGAATACTGCTGTATCGAATGTTTGGCGTCTTATGGGTCACAATTCTGCTGCATGCCTTAATACCAATTGCTGTCGTAATATGTTTAGTAATACTCAACATTTACTCAATGCTGCACTTTATAAAGTTAACTTTACTGATACCGATTGTTATTCAAATGCTGGTCGCCTTGCACTTGGTCGTATTTCGATGGGGTCGCAGCAAGGAAAAGCAAGCGTACTATTGCGGCATTCATGCCCACATTGGACTGGTGGTTGTTATTATATATTTTTGGTCGGTGTGCTTTGTTCGGAAACGGTACGCAGTGAACGTCTTCATGACCATGTTCTACATGTTAAGTTTCTTTGTCATAATTCTGACGCCGGCCTTTTATGGGCTGAGTAAGGCGTTCTTTAAATTTGATTCAGAGGGTGTACACTTTATGACCAAGGAAGAAGCGGAAGAAGCGCAAAGAGCAAAATATTCAGCACCCGGTCCGGGCCATCGGCAATATGATTGATGTCTCAGGCGGGCAACTGTGGATAGCGTTTCTAATAATGTGGTTCGTGCGTTGCTGCAAATGTTCAATTTATGTCCAATACATATTTCCACAGCATATATTTGTCTTTTTTTTTTTGAAGTGATTCACGAAGTGGCTTTTTGGCAAATTATAGACCATATTGGAACTTAGAGAGTGAGAATGGGGGGGGGGGCTATCAAATAGCTGGACTTAACAAATTCTAACATTTTCATTATTTATTTAGGAAATAAATAGATTGCAAATGAAATAAAAACAAGTAAAGCAAAAAAAATGTTATAGTCAGTCAAGGTTGACCATTAAATACCCTTCGCCGCTACAGTTCCAAAGTGGAGTTGGATCATTGTCATCAAAAAGTCAAAGTTTCTAAAACAGCTTTATACGTGAAAAGAAAAAAAATGAAATAATCCGGCTTAGTCAATTATTTAGCTAATTAAAAATAAAAAATTTATTATAAAATTTAAAAAAAACAAACAAATTTTCTTCATATAAAATCTTTTTATACCACTTTTGAATCACCGAAAGCAAAAAATATATAAAGTTTGTGTTACACTCACCTTCACCAATTAATTCACAATTAAAATCAGAATCGATTTAACCATGTCCATCTATCCGTCTGTCTGTCCATGTAAATGTGATAGAATTTTTTAAGATATTTCGATTAAAGGAAATGTATAAACCCAAAGAAGAACCTTATTGAAAATAGAACGAATTGGACTAGAACGCCTCCCCCTATAGGGTCCTTTTATAATAAAAGTCTTTATATAGAAAAAATCGCAATTTTTAATATTTTTGGACACAATTCGGTGATTAATAACTAATTATCTTCATATTGGGCTGTGCTAAATTTGGACTCGATCGGATTATTTTTAGAACCCCTTCCCATATAACGATATTTCATGGAGTAACCTATATACAGACACAACTGAACTAATTGTAGCATAATTTAAGGAGGTAAGTGGTGTGGTCAGGCTTGACTGACTATAGAAATTTTACTTGTTTTTAATTTATTTTATTAAATGGAGAGGGTTCCTAAAAGTTAATCGATTAAGTACATTTTGAATCACTTGGCCCATAAAACATTCAAAAAATTTGTATCAAAAATTGCAACCTTTATCTTGATTACAAAATATACATGGATGGATAGACGGACATGATTACATCCATAAACGAATAATAGGCATGAAAGGTATCTAGAGAATATACACGTCGTCTACTAGAGAATATACACGTATTAACTTGCAAGTTTATTTCTGCGGAAAACTGAGAATTTTGTAAATAGCATATTAATGAAAGTATTTATATTAATTTTTAAATGTTCAATTTCAACTTCATAGCATTTATTTTTTGAAGAATGTGGGCGTGGCCTACTTTAAAATCAGCCCACAAACAGAAACGTTTATACAAAATTTTGGCTTTTTATCTCATTTTCTACCACCGTGAAAGAAATGGTCACACGGACGGATATGGCCAGTTGCTAATTAAAAACATCTATGCAGCCTTTTCCTTCTTCTATTAGTTTCGTACAGAAAAATAAATTTGGTATACTCCCACCATAATGCAAAGGGTATAAAATATCCACTAATGTAGAGCGTATGAATTGATGGACCACCAAAGCTTCAAGTTGTGGTAATAATAATTTCTTATAAAGTAACGGCCTGATCTTATTACATAATCACTCTTAGCGGCACAAATATGGAGTATACAATATTTGTTTACACATATGTAGACGATGTATGCAATATGTGACCTTCCCCAGTAGTGGTAACCGCTACAACACATTAAAGACTTCATCGATTGTTTTTGTGGTTTCAATTATCATATAAACAAACTGAACAACATCATCTCGCAAACGGTCCTCGGGCTCGATTTTACAATCATAATATAAAATCATAAATCTCAAATAGCTGAAAATCATCATTGACTGTTGTTTATATTGTAGGTTTATGCATTTGTACGTAAGTGCCAGCTTAAGAAAACTTATGATTTTGTTTTTATTTTTCTTTTTGTTTAAATACTTAACTCACTGGTAAAACATAAACAAATAATAATATTTGCATCAGGCATACCCGATCATTTAACGCTTTACACCTAAGCGGTATCAATGAACGCGTTTAGTGAGTGTTATGAAAAATTCTTTGAAAAATTACTGAATTTGATACTCTTTAAAGAGTTACAAATATGCGCTCAAACTTAAGATAGTTATGCAGTGTAGTTAAGCCGAGATGTGGAATTTAAAAAGTTTATAAAGTAAACAAAAAAGCGTAATTCAGAGCCAACGTTTGTTTTTTTTTATTTTTGTTCCATTAACACCGAACAAGATCAAAGAACCGACAGCGCACCAGCAACGGCGATCATTATTTGGAAAAAAACAACAATTACAAATATTTTTCAATGAAGTTTGGCTCATAAAATCCCTTCATTATTAAGGATTAATTGTTACAACTTTGTGTGAAATTGGTTGATTTTTACTTTTTATACCCTACACATAAGATTAAGTTTGTCATTTCGTTTGCAGAGCGTAATCATATATCTACCACGCCCATCGTTTACTTGTAGATATGTATGATTCGGCCTAAGTCAAATTTAGTTTTCTTACTATTACTTTTTTCAAAAACTGCCAAAAATTATCAAAAAAAAAATTTTTTTATTTAATTTTTGATGCAAATCTTTAGCTATTGGTCATAAAATGCTTTGAAAAACAGCCTTTGAGTGCATTACTCCAAAAGCAACTTCATTCCAGCAACATAAAGATTTCAAATAAAAAATTCTTATAATTTAGAAAATAAAATGGTAATGATTACAATAATATATACAAATATCATAACAAATTATATATAATCTGTGATTGGTACCATCTCAATATTGTCAGGAAACAACTGAAAGATAGATTTTAGAGTGTTGTCTGGCCGTCCACTATCGATTAGATGTTAAGAAAACAAAGAAAAAATGGAAAAAAACAGAGAACCCATGAAATTTCTCCACACAATGCAATCAATACTGACAATGGCAGACAACACGAATAGATTATTATATCGATGATAGCAATGATGAGACGGATAACACTTAACATATTTAGAGAAACTCACCCACGGCAATCAGAAAATTGTATGGAAACTCAACCCAATTCCCTCACTTTTTTATGCTATAGTCTTCAACACTTGAACATTTTCTTATTATTATAGTCACATGCTGGGCCCATGACCGACTATTAAACAATATGGACAAGACATAATCAGTGCCATCGAACGTGCAGCATCTTTATTATCTCTCCTCATGGTAACAAGCTGAGTGTGTGTGCCCGTATAAGGGAATTTATCTTTTTAACCATAAACTTCAGCTTTTTTATTTTTGTTATTGTTGTTGTTGTTGTCATACAAGTACAAGTAAAAAAAAATCAACAAATTGAGGGTAAAAAGGTGGGCAATCGAAGTATAAGAGCGTGTGTACAAATTGAGGGATGAAGCGATTGTAACACAGTGAAAAAGAAGAGGAAAACATTAAAAAATACCAACAGAGTGTGATGTTAACTGCTACTACATGACACATGGTATAGTATGCACTATGTCTAGGTCACCAACTAACACTTGAACGCGTTTTATTTCGTTTCATTAAGTATATTACAGGCACGCAATATTCTTGTTCTTTGCAATATATACCGATTGGCAAGCCACACGTAGACAGCAGGTATTTGTGCAGCCAATTTTCAATCGCTTTATACACATACGATACCAAACCGTACATGTGTATAATTGTATGTATGTATTTGATATACCGTTACGAATACCTAATCAATAACCATCAGGCTACCTAAGTTCATGACATTTTATTCCACTCACGAAAGTATACTAAGTTCAATATAACGACTGCAACACCTAGAAGAAGGCGTTAGAGATGAGTTTCAGTCGATTTAGGTATGTTTTGTCCTTTTGTCCGTCTGTCCAGCGGATGGTTTCTAATACATTAAGCTTTACATTTAGTGCTTGCAGTTTGCGTTAAGGCAATTCATTTAAAGTACAATGGAAAAGCACGCCCACATAACACAATGAGAAGTTAAAAATTTTGAAAAAATTTACTTCAACCGTTACACATACTTTATGACAGCCATGCCCACAATTGAGAATAATTTCTTTTTGACTGCGCAGCTGAGGTGACCGGTAGCATACATTTCAATATTGGTTGAAGGAAAGAGCATATGCCACGCCCCTTACATTATGTATTACACATATATCTATATAGGGAAGGTATCCGAGATGCTGTCGAAACCATATACACATCACTTTCTTTTTTTTTTTGCTTGTTTCTGTCATCAATTCTTCTTCTTCTTCTACTACTTTTCCTTCACTAATTCGATTTTTTATTATTGGTATATATCTGTCTCTGCATGTTTATATGTCACCGTAATTCACTGGCAATTGTTTTTTATTATTGTTGTTGTTTTTTCCCTTTGGTTTGGTTGTCGTCCTTATATTAGAAATGTTGTCACATTTAATAGTGACAATAGTTGCTGAATGTTAAGCAAGTTTTCAAATGTAAGTACTGCACATAATAAGGGTGGAGTTTTGTATATTTGTTGGTATGTATGTACAGATTGTAACACCTTTTATACAAATTTAACCATTCACACACACACACACACACACACACACACACAATCATTTTTGGGTGGTTTGCTTATGTTTAATGTTTTTTTTACACTTTTCAACTGATAATCATGCCAATGCGAAGTTAAAGGATGATCTGCATTATGTTAACATTTTCCATATCATACCACAACCAAATGTGGTATAAAGACAATTGTTGTCGAGTTGGTTGTGGTGAAGAGCTCTTTTACTAACTTTGTTTGGTACCCGACTACAGACGGGTTCAAGAGTGCCGAACATTTCTATACAGTTTATTAAAAGCTCTTTTCTTTTCATATCTCGTTAGGTGTTGCTACGATTGATTGTCTAAAAACATTTAGAGGAGAACCTGCGTAATGATGGGTGCTTTAAATTATCGCTTTTCTTTTTAAGTTTTTAAGATAAAAACGAGTAAAAATATTACAGTCAGTCGAACATTTAATATCCCCCATCGTTTAGTTCCACATTTATTTATATAAATAATTACAATTATCCGTAAGCGCGAGTTCTTCTTCTCTTCTCTCTCTTCTTCTATAAAAAAAAGCGTTATATAGAAAGAGATTATAAAAATGGTTCAATTGAGTCCATTATGCCAATTAAATAATCTTCATCAATATTTGTTGAAAAATATTAATATTTGCAAAATTTTCATCTCATATAAAGACTTGTATTAAAATAGAGAACTAAAAATAGGCCAATTAGAACAATTTTTAATAGTGAACGTTCTTGTGCCAAATGTCATGAAAAACTATACAAAATTGTAATGGGTGTAATCATATACTTGCCAGGCCCACCACCATAGTAGATGTATTTTACTTTGTTTACAACCTTAAAATTTTTGGCAATATAACTATTACGCTGAACGTGAAATGTAGCATCACGAAATGGGTATAACCCATCTATGATCAGACTTGATAACAATTGAACTCCCCCTTATAAAATGAATATGTTGAGTATGTTGAGTAATAATGCAGCCACCACTAAACTTTTTCTTCTAATTCAACTTTGACTGCCTAACTTTAATTTTAACTTTAACTTTGACGTTTCGTTTATTTAGCTAACAACTCAAAGGACATTACATTACATTATATATGTATTAGTATTAGTGATTTATATGAAATTATTTTTATTGTAATAAAGGGGAAAGGAGTACAGTATGAAAATTCTCATGTAAGCGGCACAAACAAAAACGCAATCTCACTAAGCGAAGATTTTTGAAGTGTTACCAACTCACGAACAACAAACAGAGGAACTCAACGGAGAAGATACTCATTAAGCTAATGAACAAATCCATGTACAGTCACTTAATTATAATTGAATGCCGTTCCACTTGCTCATTAGACCCCCATTCAATACAAAATTGAACTGAATGATTTAAACACGTCAACAACTTGAGCACTAGAACAACACAACACAACACAACACAGCACAGGACAGCACACACTATAACTGAATAATGTGAATAATAGTTTATAACTTATATAAATAAAATGGCAAAGGGAAACGTTTAGGTAATGTACGAGTATGTACGGACGTACGGACGTACGGACGTACGGACAATTCTATATTGATTAATTGGGAAAGTTGTGAAAGATATTTATGAAAACAAAGTATTTTTCTAAACTTTCCAAAGCTACGCTATGTACTTGCTTTAATAGTCATTCCTTACATGACTTTACACATTGCTACATGCATACATACATACATACATATGTACTTATACAAATGCAAGTGCCATGATGTGAGTATAAGTGACAGATGTTGATGAATAGAGTCAGTCAGTCCATGTTCGTGCGTGTGTGTGTGTGTGTGTTTTTAAGGAACATAGAGCGGTGAAATTTATTGAACATGATAAAGAACTAAAGCAGGCTGCTTCTATTTTTTATCTATTGTCTCTTGTAACCTTTTTAATAATTTGACTTTTTAGCCACTTCCAGATAAACTGACATTTCTTTACTTGTGTTACACGTTTACATAACAATGACCAAACAAAAGGGGGACTTCTGCCTAAATGCAAGACACACAACATATAATCCTATGGACACGCATACACATGCATACGTTGTGCCGTAGAGTTGTTTCGGTGTCAGTCAGTCAGTTAGTGTCTCATAACAGTTACAAGTGTTTTGTTAGATTTTCTGGTAACACCCTTTAAATATTTGTTAACACGTTCGTGTGGCCATTATTACACATATCTGAACATCTATAAACATAATATGCGGGTACACATATGTACATACTATGCAAGGACCTTATGGATGTGGGCATCACGGTCGCATCATAAAGTTTTTTTATATTTTTTTATTTTTTTTTTTGCTTCTTTTTCTTCTTCTTCTTCTTTTACTATGGACAGTATCTCATACATGGGCATCTATGTAGATTTAACACATACACACATATATTGTACACATAGAAAATATTTATGCACAGTTAGCATAAATGCTGTTTACTCTTGTATAATATGTGTGATGTGCACACACCAACACACACAGTACATGATATATCTACAGTTTCCCTTTCAGCTTTGACCTTTGGCTATTGTTTTTATAATGCGGAAACACTAAATAAAATGCAGTGGCGGATTTTCATTTTTATGATGTGTAAACATGTAACCGTGTAAACAAGTTTGTATCTGTTCAGGCCAAAAGCCAAATCATGCATGAGCATTACATATGTGTATTATCTATGATAGAGAAGGTTTCAATGCAAATTTTGTATTGTTGATAAATATCACAATCTGCAGCATATCTTGTTGAACTGCTCTCGATGGCAAAAAATTTAGATTTTAAGGTGAAATCTGTTATAAACGATTTGTTTGGAAATTTTGCGAGGTTGCGCCCACAATTTACAAAAAACTCCATTTTGAACAATAATCAAAAAAATATATCGTTTTTAAAAAAGGCGTTATATTGTACAAGCCACGCCCACAATTAACAAAACTCTTTCACAATCGCAAGAAGTGAAGAAATGACATTTTGCTACCTACACTTAGTCTGTCCATTTACGAGCAAAATTAAATAAAGGCCACGCCCTCAAATAATAGTTGATTCGAATTCAGTGTAATTTTTAATGCCACGCTTATAATTTATGTTTAGATGCTGAAGATGTTCAAGATTTGATCCAAAACAAGTAAAACAACTAAATTTAGTTTAGGTCAAATCTTAAGTTCCCTTCACATCTACATGGAAACGGTGGGCGTGACAGGTATATGATTACGATCTGATCTTATAGTGTATGTATAAAGTATCAGCTTGCAAATCGAGTTTTATGGTAGATATGTTTTTTTGGCGTGGCTCTTAAACGACATTGCCAATTTTAAATAGCGGTATGCAAAACTAAAAAAGTGTCTCTACAATATTTCAGCTCATTATCTCAAAATGTACGCTCGTGAGAATGCCAAGAACAGACAGACGCACGGACATACATGTCTAAATCGACTCAGTTTTTGATGCTGATCAAGAATATATATACTTTGTAGGATCTATGACGCTTCCTTCTGAATGTTGAAAAGAAAATGACAAACTTAGTATAAAAAAAAAAAAGATCCATTAGTTTTTATTATGTTTGCAAGAGTGTATCTTATTAAAATTAAAATTATCTTGAAATTAAAAAAAGATGTTTGTATATATGTAAATATAAGGAAATTAAATTATTTAAATTTTTCTTGCCCAACCCAACCTTTACATGAACACACTTCATATATCATTTAGACGCGTAAATGAAATCAAGCTTAAACATATTAGATATGACCACCAGTTGTAGTAGTGGACTACAATAAATGGTTAAATTCAAAGTATGGATATGCAAACACACATGACTGACCACACATAATACACGATATGATATGTGTGTACTCGGCGTATGTACAAAAGGGTAACAAGTGTAAATTTTTGATAAAATCCTACTTTTTTGTTTTCTGGTTTATTTTCGTTTTTATGAAACAAAAGTCACCCCATGGAAAAATTATTACATAAATATGACTCGAATGACTCTAGGCTGTTATATTTATATAAGCTGTGTGCGGTTGCATCTATTTATTACAGCTCCAAAGGGTGTTCACACACACTTCATAAAAAATATTTTGTGTATGTATTATTTCTATAAGTAGAATGTTATGTACCGAAGAAGTAATTGCAGAAGAATTGAATTGTAACGCTTCACACGTGTTCAGGTTAAAAAAGAAATTTTTCGTAGAAAGTAATGGGGACGTGCACCTCAACGGTGTTGGCATTCTGCTTCATTGTATTCGATCCCGCCCAAACCTTTTCAAAACATTATTTGATAGAGCGGCGGCAGCACGAAAATTTCAATTTTAATTAATTAACAGCCAATCAATGTTATCTATTTTAAATACACAAATCTCAATTTAGTATGTCTAAATGTTTCAACAGCATACTCACAGGACAATACTAACCTTTAACCTATTTTCTCCTCTCTCTCTTCTCTATTATTACTATTAGATCGATTGATTTGACTTAATAAAGTTTCAAGTCGAGGTTGATTCGACTATATTGTACAAAGCTTAGATCAATTGACATTTTAATGCTGGTCAACAATATATGCGTTTTAGTCGACATTTGCATAAATCTTGCCATACAACTGCACAATTTTTATATATATATAAAAGCTTCTATAAAAAACAATAATATTTGTAAGCCAGTAATTTTGATGATTTAACTTATAGCAAATATTTATAGTAAGTGATGGCAAGATTTTTGCTGCTAAACCGGCATAGACTTTAGTATCAGCCTAATATCTGGAAATCAATAATCCAAGATCTAAATAGATATCGACCAAAATGCAACTAATAGACCAATCAATGACACATTTCCAGTGGATAACATTAAAGATAAACTTAAAGGTCAACCAACATGAAATTGTGTCACTTATTAATCTAGTGTAGATTGAGTGATTAATTGCCGTAGGTACTAATAAGTATATATATACATATATGTGTATTACATTACAGGTCTTTTGTGCCTTCCTATGGTACATACATTACATTCCTGACTGTTCGATTAACTGTCTGGCCGTCTGTCACGTTTCAACGAAACCAGCGGAATTTTTTATAGCATAACGGGGGTCATTAAGTCATTAGTTGATTTTTGTTCTTTGTGCCTTTAGCTACCTTTAACTTTCTTTTTTCTACCCCCTCCAATTGAATCTTTCTTCCACAATACAATTTGTTAGCGTAATGTGTCGAGCAGCACCTTGTTACTTGTGTATTTTTCGACCCCCTTCAAGTATTTACGTGTATTATATATTGTGGCCATAGTGTGTGTTAATCTTTTAATGCGTTTAAAAGCAATTGTTATCTATTTACACATTTCACTTTAATGTATGTGCTGTATATTAACTTTGTTATAATGCTTGCAACTTACGCTGTCATATCAATACGTTGCTGAAACACTCAAGTAAGTGAAATTTTAATTAATAATTATTATGAAAATATAACAGGTTTTCATCGGGTTGGTTAAGACTTTAAAGTAAGCAACTTTTTTCATGTGAAATTCGAACTTTCCTGTTGCGTTGAACTACTAACCCCCCCAAACTATTAAAGAAATTTCAATGAAAGTGGAATTTGAGATCCCACAAAATATATATATTCTTGATCTAGACATGTCCGTCCGTATGCCCACGTGTTCTCACTATCGTAAATTTTGAGTTATTAAGCTGAATTTTTCTTTTATAGACATTTCTTATTTCTGCCCGCTATTTAAATTGGACAAAATCGGTTGGAAACCACGCCTACAATCGCTAAAAATCTGTCTATTGAGCACAAAAGTTGAGCACCGCAAATGAAATTTGTGACACAAATTTAAAATAATCAATTCCTTCGATGTACCAAAAAAGGGACGTGATCGTAAAAAATTCACGTGTACAAAAAACCATTTTTGTGAAGAATCCGACGTGTAAGTTAAAATGTAATACATATGTGGTGTATTATATAAGGGAGTGTTATTGGGTGTCTGCCATGCCCACACTTAACTTAGTATATTTATAGATGTAGAGATATTTTCATACCCTTTACTACTTGTGATAAAGGGAATATTAAGTTTGTACGAATATTTGTAACTCTTAATCAGAAAATGCCACACCCAACTTTAATTAAAGCTAAAGCTGAATCATTTTAATCATGTCCGTCTGTCTGTCCGTGTAGATTTGTGCTTAAGCTACATGTCGCATTTTTTGAGATATTTCAAATGGATCGAATTGGACCATTTTTAGAACCCTTCCCAATATAAAATCCTATTATAATGAAAGTCTTTATATGAAAAAAAATTGCAATTCTTAATATTTTTGGACAGAATTTGGTGAAGAATAGTTAATTAGCTTTATATTCGACCGTACCAAATTTGGACCCAAACAGATCATTTTTAAAACCCCTTCCCATATAAATATATTTTACGAAGTAACTTATACACAAACATAAAGGAACTAATTGTAGCATAATTTAAGGAGCTAAGTGGTGTGGGGTATTAAATGGTCGGCCTTGACCGACTATTTTCATTTTCACTTGTTTTTTACTAATTCATGTTATACTATATACTTTGGCCCTAAGAGGAATGCTATTGAAAATGAGCCGAATCCGATTACTTTTGAAACTCCTTCTCATAAAATGCGTTTTTCTACAAGTCATTGTCAATATAAGCCAAAATGTTGCACCTCTGAATATTTTTTTAAACCGCAATTAAGATTCGAGAAGAATAATGTTGATTGGATCGGTTCACTTTAAAAGTGTTGTGTCTTTAGGGGTAGGGCTTGACTAAGTAATCCATTTACACTCGTTCTGAAGTAAGTGTTAAAATAACGAAAATTCTCAATTCTTACTGTTTTTCAAAGAAATTTGCTGGACAAAAATGCTGACAGTTATTTTGATCGCGTTTGCAATTTTACTTGTCGCTTGTAGTATAAAGTGCATTCTTTTTTAAAATATGAGAACTTACAGATATACAATGCACTGTATATAGCCGTGCACATAATTATTTACCACTATGACACAAAGAAGTGAAGACTTGCTACAATTATACTTATTAAGACCGTATTATATATAGCACATACATACATAAAATATGAATGCAAATATTTAAAAAAAAAACTCATTAAGATTATAATTTCAATGCGATATAGAATGAAGAAAAGCTCAACTACATTCTTTCATCTAAGAAATAAAACCCAAGACATGAAATAAAACTCCTTTGATGGTAATTGCCAAAGAGAACGTCTTCAAATACCGTACAGAGAAGTTTTTTTTTTTTTTTCTTTGGACGAGATTAATATTTTAAAGAAATCCTCCATTCAATTCATTCATTCTCAAAATTATACAATAATAGATAAGCATTGTATGTGTGGTGGTATGTTTGTGTCCTTTAAGGTATTAGTTGAAAAATGTATTGGGATGTAATTATAGCCTCCACATAAGTCGGGGGTGGTATATTAAGTGTATCATTGCGTTTGCAACACCCAGAAGAAGGCGTCAGAGATCAGCACTAAAACTAAATCGATCAAGACATGTATGTATGTCCGTGCGTCTGTATGTTGTTGGCATTCTCACGGGCGTAAATTTTGAGATAATGAGCTGAAATATTGTAGAGACACTATTTAAAATTGGCAATATCGTTCAAAAGCCACGCCCACAATCGATAAAAACCTATTTATCAGCTACAAAAATTAAACTATTAAGTTAAAATTTAGTACATATATTTACAATTAACTTATGCATCGATGTGCCAAAAATAGGCGTGGCCGGATAACAGACACGCTCACAATCAACAAAAATCTGTATATATGCCATAAAAATTTACTTATGAACTTGAAATTTTATGCCCACATTTATAATTATTCCATCCATCGATGTGTCAAAAATAGACATAATCGGATAATAAACACGCCCACAATTTGTTTAACCATATTCACCATAAAACTTGACTTGCAAGCTAATACGTAATACATACATTATAAGAGGGCGTAAACACATACCTGCCACGCCCACTATTGTAGATATGGAGGGTATTTAAAATCTGGTGTAAGCCAAATTGAGTTTTCTTTTTTTGTTTATATATATAAATACTTCATAATTTTTGTTATTGTACTTTTTCATGTCCTTTTTCATGTACATACATTTTAAGTAGATATTTTTTTTTTTCAATTTATTTCAATACTTTCATTGTACAACGACAGAAAAAAAGGATATTATGTTGTCAATTTTTTTACGATTTTGATTGCTTTATAAATACACACATATGTGTATACTGGATTTGGGAGCATATCTTTAAATGGTGCACGTTTCGGATTGTATCGGAGTACCTACACACACACGTATTTAGCAATCAATACAAGTTTTGTTACAATAAAAAATTACGAAAGTTATTTTATGATATTCGTTATTGTGTGTATGTGTATGGAATACATGACAGCAGATATACGTACACACACGTACACACATGCATATGCTTAAGATATTTATCTAAATCTATTAAGATTCATATTGCCCGCACATAAGACACGTTCCTTTCTTTCTTTCTTCCTTCCTTTCTTCTTTTGTCTTAGGAATTCTCTTTCGCTAAGGATATCTGTGCGTACTTGTAATAAATGAAGGAAGAAATTATTGCCTAGAAAAGAAGCAGAAGGCGAACTTTACATTTTCTTTTTCTTTCTACGCTAGTAAAGTTAAATCAAGTGTTAAAAATGAATTATTTTTTTTTTTTTGTATTTCGTCGCAACACCTTTTTTGGCATTCACTTTTGGGGCGTTTAACCTCTTCTTCCATTCCAACCCGTTCTTTTATTTATTTGCTTATTTAGTTTTAAAATATGTTTTGCCACCCTTTCAACTGTTATCCTCAAACCGTCACCTTAACTATTCATATTGTTATTGTTGTTGTTATTGTAAAATGTTGCTTTATTGTACCCTTTGTTTTATTAAAATGTTACTCCACACTCGTATAACAGTATATTTGCGGAATTTTTATTATTCTATTTATCCTTAAAGTCTAACCGTTTGTATGATGCGAATGGATGCGGGTAAGCAGTTTATTAAATTACATTTTGTGTTGTGTGTGGGAACTCTATTAAAGTCAGTGTGATATGCGTGAAATCGATATGACAAATGGTTAAATCACCCACAACAATAACTACCCGAAATGTAACAATAAATTTTGTACAATGCGATATAAATATGGAGACGTTTTCATACTCTGCACCACTGTGGCAAAGAATATATGACGTTTGGGCAGATGTTTGAAACTCTTAAGCGTCATCTACCACCCACCAGCATTAATATAGATCGAATTACTTTTGGCCTAGCTATCTGTCTGTGTAACCAAATAGTTAGCCTCTTGAAAGTGGACCATTTTTAGAACCTCTCCTCGTATAACCGTCTGCTATAACACAAGTATAGTTAATTGGCTTTCTTTCCATATTTGAAGCCCATCGGACCATTTTTTTAAACTCCTTTCCATATAACAAAATATCACTTATATGGCAAAGTCTCCCCTCAAAATTATTTATAACATAATTTGTGTAACTTAGAGATGTAGGGTATGACATAGTCGGTCCAGCTTGACTATAACATTTTCACTTGTTTATCTGTTATTTTTTTTGAAAGTTAATTCTTTATAGAGAACGTATATAAAGTGAAGTCAATGTTTAGAAATATTTAAGCTATTATTAGATAATTCCTAACCATATAAATTGGTTCGATTTCGGTTTTGTATTATTCTAATTTAGATAACGATATACTACTTACTTGCCCGCAAATTATTTTTGCCCTTGTATGGTGAATAGTTTAGAATTTGTTCACATTGTGCATATTAAGGAAAATAAAAGTCAATTCTTAATTATCTACGTGTTCCACGTGTTCATTTTTAACATTCTTCTGTAATTTTATGAATAATATGGAAAGAGTTTTTGAAAATGTCCCCTTTTTTTTTAATTTTTGTTGCCCGGTGGACATGTCGCTTGAACGATTTTGCCCAATGGCAATACTTCTGTTAAGTTTATTTCAATATCTCAATATTATGACCTGATTGGGTCTTCTAAACATTATAGGATAATATGATACACCCTCAAGCCTTGGGGGTAGTGGATATAGAAAGGCTTTTGATTTATAAAATGGTTAAATTCATTTTTATGTTGTAGTATTAAAATATCGATTCTATACTTGGCCTAACTGTTGATAGTTTTTGCACTTTGCACTTGGTATTGATATTGGACAAAATGGGTCCAGTGACACTTCCATGGTGCAATAAAAAACTGAAGAAAGATGAATTTTTTTGGAAAAAATTTCCATATTACTCATTAAATATAAAAAAATATGTATTAACGCATACGGTGTGAAGGAGAAAAAGAATGAAGGAATGAAGGAAATTTTTCAAAAAACACCCCAATTACAAAAAGTTGTTTTTTTTATTTATTTATTAAATAAAATTAGCTACAATGACAATTCAGCTAATAAAGAATTCGAATTAGAATTAGTTAGTAATTATGCTTAAAAGTTAAAAAAATATATAAAACAATTAAAAAAAAAAAACAAGGAAGAAAAAAAAAAGACAACAACGCAGCAACAACAGCACAACAACACCAAAAACAAAACAAAAAATAAAAAATCAAGAAAATAATAAAAAGAAAAGCAATTCAAAAGAATACAAATAATGCATAAAAAGTAGAAATTCACAAAATATGAACAACTTAAATTAAGTACTCTATTTGCTTTAAAAAAGAGAAACTTTACGGTGATCTTGACCTTGACCTTGATCTTCCCCCTTCTAACCCGAAACCTTTGGTAATTGGAGTGTTTTTCGAAAAATTTCCTCCTATAACGTTCCCCGAGAGTTTCCACTTTTTTTCCAAACCAAAAAATTTTCTCTAACTCAAAATATTGCTTTTTCTATTTGTTAGTTTCTGTTTATTCTTACAATATGCAAAATATTAAAATGTACAATTTTTCTGAAATGAGTTTTTATGCGAGTAATGTAATTTAATGATTGGTCTGCTGACATTTCATACATACAATATGATGCAAAACATTGCAGGTTAATGACCGACGAAATGCTAGCTTAGCAATAATTCTTTATTAATTAGCTGTCAAGTATATATAAACACATGCAAACAGACGAACGCCAATTATTTATATATAGTAAATACAAAAATATAATAATAATAATAATATTTTACAAATAGATTAGAATAAATTATAGTTTAATACAGTTTGGTGCGATTACAATGTATTTGGCGTGATAACACTTTAGGAAAAATTATTACTAACCAGCTCATGTTAATCGATAAGAAAGGTAAAATGTAATAAAAAAAAAACATTTAAAGAAAAAAAACTTGTATACATGCACTACAAAGTAAAAAAAGTAGTTATGTTTTCTAGTTCTCCTTCTTGAAGTAAGTTCGTTCTATGAAAACCTTAATGACAAGGAAAATGTTTGAAAATGCTCTCGACGATTCGGAAATGGACATATATTAAGAATATTCCAAACATTTTCTCAGTTGGAGTCTATTATATAAGAACTATCTCTTATGAAAATTCCATAATTCTACGTCGTTGCGTTTAGCATATGGGAACATTTCATTCAAATCAAAAGTCGTGTCCATGACAAAAGTCAAAAATCCATGTAGATTTTGCAAGTAAAAGTTTCAAAACAGTTTCATGTAAAACGTGAAGGCAATCATCTCTGTAATATTTAAAATCCTACCTATGTGCGTTCCAGGAAAAATATTGCTTACTAGAAGAACAGATCCGTTACAACGGGCACACGGACATACATGTCTAGATCGACTCAGTTTTTGATGCTGATCAAGAATATGACAAACTTAATATATCTCCATCTTATGTGGTATAGAAATAAAAATTTTATTCACAACTATATATATTTTCTTTTTACATATTTCATAAAATCTCTTTAAATATATGAAAGATTTTTCCATCAATTGATTAAGTTTCCGCACGAACTGAAATTGTTTACTTGAAACACTTTAAGCATAAGTTTATTTTGTATGACAATTTTTCATATATGAAATATTTACTGATTATATTTGTTTAATACCTTTACGGCATGGTCGAATAATAATCACGCCCACAATTTATTAAACCCATACTCCACATAAAATTCTGATACGCGCACCATTGTGGATATTGATGGTATTTAAAAAAGAACATTTTTTTTATGTAAAACTCGACCGTTGCGGTAAATAGTAGCTTTAAAAAAAGAGCGCACTTAACTACATGTCACGCCCACATTTTAGTTACAAGTATGAAGGGTATTGAGGGTGTGTTCCAAGCTTTATTTTCATTTTTTTATGATTTTTATGTTTATGATTTGTTAAGTGTGAAGACTATTTATGAATTATATTGTTAAAGAATATTTGTGTCGATTACTACTTCACAGGTTTCTAAATTCTAAATTAGACTTATGTAGATTGTATTGTTTATTATTAGTATTAAACAATTTTACAAATGATGCGTCTATGAAAGTTTTACCAACAATATATTTCAATTAATCATTAAACTATTCTCCAATTAATTATAAATGTTAATGATACTTAAAGGTCAACATTTCAAAAGTCACAGTGAATGCATAAGAATTTTAGGAAAACTAACTACTAATCAAATTGTTCTTGAGAGGTGAGTTTCAGCGAATAAATATCGTTTGAAAATGTTTTGCACTGCATTCATCTTTACTGTATTTATTAAAAATTTAGCATCAACAGGCTTATACAGAAATCGGGAAAGTCCACGAATAGTTCAGGTAAAACTTTCTACATACAATGTATATACGAGGGTAGATCTGCAAGTGCCCGGCCTAACGATGAAAACAGTCAAAAAAATTGGAAAAAAATGTCTATACTTCTCAACATAATCCACCTTCAGCTGGCTATACATGACCTAGCAATGTCCAATACCTTCGATTTACGATTTATAGTAAGTACGAAAACTTGCGTGGCAGGTATTTGATTACACCCCCTAATACTGATATGTATCGTGGCGATTGTAAGTGTGGCTTAAATTATACCCACTTTAAATAGCGATCTGTGTGCAAAAACTAAAAGTATCTATACAAAATTTCAGCTCAATATCTTAAAATTAACGACCATGACAATGCAACAACATATGGACAGACAGACATACATGCCTAAATCAACTATTTTTAATGCTTTGTACTTTGTAAGATCTCTGACGTCTCCTTCTGTATGTTGCAAACGGAGTAGCAAGCTTAGAATACCACCCATCTTATAAGGAGGGTATTAAAATACCTAACAGGCCACAGAATTTGAAGCTATAGTCAGATACAAAACATGGACATTATTGCTTGAAGATGAAGGGTGTGCAAAATACGGAATGAGCCACATAAATTGCCTGCCATTAGAATAATTAATATTTTACATGAATATTGAAATGAGACGTTAATTAAATTGTATAATAAACACATACATACACATATATACACATACACACACGCACAGAGTACATTTGCATCATCCAATTGCTGTAAGTGTGTGTTGCACGCATGAAAGCAAATTTACATACGTGAAATCATATTGGTTCAGCACTGATAAACAGCATAATTGGCTTTTTCGCAAATATTAACCAGCAACGGAGATATTCATTCACCAGATATGTGTATGCATGTACAACGCGATTGCTGGTTACATCTATATATTCCTCCTTGTAACCACAAATGAATAAATATTGACCCAATTGCAAATTACAACATCTTCATGCTTTTGTTACAAAAGTCAATTACAAATACGTTCGCTACGTACTTTACCACTAAGCGAACGAATATTTATTTTAGTATAAAACTTTATTAGTTCCCTCACAGCGGTTTGGGTGTAATCGTTCCACATCACATAAAACATTCGTTTACTATAATTTATGTGGTTGATAAAATGATCGTAACTAATAAATGCTATGGTGTGTCGTGGTCTAACATTAACAATCTGAAAATTAACTCATTATCATTAAAGTGATAGAAAATAGTCGGTATCCTTCTATTCATTGGCTGGGTTATTGTGTATGGTGGGTGGCTTTTTCACTCGAATTTCCTCCATTAAAACCCCACCCACCATCATAAACATCAGTGCTAGTCTTATGATTTTTATTTTAATAGTTTTTCAAAAGTTCCCGAAAGTTTGTTTGTAGAGAAAGGCGTTCTTAAAATGGTCCCACGTAGTCCAAATTTGAAACATTCAAGAATTGTTCAAATACGTCCTTAAAAAATGATTCCATTTTATACTAAAAAAATCGTTTCTCTGCTTGTTTTTAATTAATGTGAAATTCATCTGACCGTAAATTGTATTTAATGTGCGATGATTTAAATATATAGTTAAGTGTTGTGTGTTACAAGCATGCACACCTGTAACCGTACAGTACGTAGTACACAGTGTAAGAGAAAGATTTATATATTGCTTCACTTATACACCTGAACCGTTGGAGTGACGGACCAATTTTAAGGTGGAGCGCCATTTCATACCAAACAACAACTCAAGGGGCGTTAACTTTACGATTATATGTGTGTGGGTGTGTATGTAAGTAAGTACATGTATGTGGATACTCTAATATACTTGTTGTTGTTATTGTTGTTGTTATACATTATGATATATTTGGACGTGGCACACATCCATAGAGAGGCATTCAAATATGTATTTGTGTTTATTATATGTTACACCACATAAAATACATGCACCCATACCTTCCGCTGAGGTGCGTATTCATATTATTGTTGGTTGGTTGGGAATTGATCATGGCTACCACAAGCTTTACTTACACCTTTGCCAACTTGTATTATGCCCCAAACGGATAACGTGGTGTGCACATATTTACATGCATACGAGTATATTATTGTTGTTGGCTTTTTTTCTTTCTTTTTTTTTTTTTGTATATAAGGTTTCCTTTTTAAAAATAAAAAATAAAAATTACAAAACTATAGCACAACTGCTTCTTGCTCAATAATCCAATGTTGCATAAAATACTTCAAATATTGTTTTTTTGTCATTCATTTCCAAGAACAACAAGTAAAAATGTAAAAAAAATTTATTTAGATCACATCGAAAATGCAAAAATACATACGTGCAACAAAAAGTTTCGTACATGACAGGCCAAGCCTTTTTAGACATGTTCTCTTCACAAGATATTATTTACATCTTTCAGGTACCATGTCCAATTAATCGAAGAACTTGAATATAAATATGTAATGAATGAAAGTGCGAAGTATTGATTTTCATAAAGAAAACAAATGAAAATATTACAGTCCATTATGGTCAATCATTTAATACCCTACACACCACCACTTGGTTTCAGTTGTATCAGGAAATGCACTATGGGAGGGAGTACTAAAAATGGCTCGATCGGATACCTAATTCTTTACTATATCTTTATCAAGTTTTATCAAAAAATATTATGAATTGAGAATTTCCGTCATTATATCCTACAGGACTTATATACAAACATAGACATACATAAAAAACATAAACATCGGCACAAATTTAAGGATATATTAAATTTGTATGGATGTTTGTAACTCCTAAGCGGCAAATGCCACACCCACCTTTAATTATATCGATCGATTCAGAATCAAAATAGGATTGATTTGACCGTGTCCGTCTGTCTATCCATGTAGATTTTTGCTTAAGCTACAAGATGCATATTTTGAGATATTTCAATAAAATACGAGGTACGAGGACATGTATTGGCCCAATGGAGAACCCTATTGATTTTGGACCGGATCAAACCATTTTTAAAACCGTTCCCCCTATAAAGCCCCATTATAATGGAAGTCTTTCGATTCCGACTCGATCGGTTTAATTACACTTGAATATGATATTTACTGTTTAGAAGTTAGATACATCCGCACATTTGACTTAACAATGGTGTAACAATTATTGAAATTATACGAAATTTAGGATTCTCTTTTCCCGATCTTTGTAAAAAATAACAAGAAAAAAACTAAAGTTGACTTTAGCCAAATTTTAAATACTGTGCCACTATACTAAATGTAGGCGTAGCAGATGCCCGATTATGCCCTTTAATAGTGTGTGAAACACGTATCAACTTCAATATCGGATTGTGTACAAACAAAAAAAGAATTGTCCGTTTTTATCTTTGACCTTTTGCCATCGTCCAAGCAGTGTCATAATGCCACGTTTATAAAATTTCAAATCTTTGCTATCAAAAAAACTGAATTTGACATCATTGGCGTCATGTTACCATTTAAGAAGTTCTGCATGGAACGAAATAAATGGTAGTCTGAAGGCGCAAGATTATGGAGGATGTGACAACACATCTCAGCCAATAATTTTCATTCAATAATTTTTGGCTAGTGACCAAGTGAGCTACATGTGTGGGGCTTTGCATTATCATAGAGGAAAACAGCAGAACGGAATCTCGAATCGCATGCTAATGCGCTGCTTTAAATAAATTTCCTTAAGCTGATGCGATCGAGTTGCTTGACATTACCAAGTTTTTGTAAATTCTATCAATGCATGTATGCGATACATTGAGCTTCTCTGCAATATCACGTAATGTGCTATAACCTGAATCGATCTGATTCGATAATGGCCTTGATATGCGTCTTATCAACTTCAACTGGACGGCCAGATCGTTGAGCATTTTTCAATGGAAAATCACCAGAACGAAATCTGGTGTAAAGAAATGTGATTTTTTATATTTTAAAGTAAAAGTACAAAAGATTGTCTGCTTTCCTATATATGCGTACCATACCTTGTGCAACTGGAATGACCTTTAAGTCGGTTATAATTGATATCTTATATAAAATAATTTTCATTTTCCAACATTTCCATCCTGTCTAAATGATGATTTACTGTATGTGCACAGTGAATAAATTTTATGAAGATGACTAAGAAATGATAAGGAGGAGAGAAAATGTGTCTTGTGAAAGTAATCACAATGTTAATAGAAAATGGAATTAATTGCTGCAATAATTGTTGTTGTGGTAAATTTAAAAATGAATTGAATCTATACCCAAGGTGGAGGCGTTGGTATGCATTGGTTGTTAGAATAAGACGGATATACAATTCTGTTAAATGGCAGACTGGTGAAGAGCACTGCTTAAGGGAAATAGAATTCTTATCACGTTTTTCCATACAAATTGTAACGATGACATCAAATTATCGCCCCTGTTGATAGCACGACCTGTCAGAAGACAACACGTACACAGAAGATGCTTAGAATGGGTGGAATCGTTATACAGGAAAGCGCGGAAGTATATTTATTAAGGAAATCCGAATTAAATCAACTGTTGATGAACTGAAATGTAACAGTTATATAAATAATGGTCTATTTTTAACAAAAGCTATGATACCGGTTGAGTGACGCAGTTTCCATGATGATGTGTATATACTGGATAATTATTAAAGGATTGCATGGAAAATTTGCAACTTTTTTTTTACAAAAATTTCAATTAAAATGCATAACCTAAGTAGTTATATTCAGAATTAATTGTTCCATCCGTCTTAAGATAATCAATCAAGAGAATTACTCTCCACTCACAAAAAGAACAAGTGAAAAAATTAAATTTAGTTTAGACCAAGTCTTCAATACCCTACACATTTACATGCAAAGGGTAGGCGTGGCAGGTATATTATTATTCTAATAAGGTATTACGTAACAGCTTGCAAATCGAGTTTTACATAGAGTATGGTTTTTTTTTTTAAATTGTGGGCGTGTTTATTACCCGACCATGCCCATTTTTGGCACATCAATGTATGAAATTAGTATATGTATGCATATCAAATTTCAAGTTCATGGATCAATTTTTGTAACAGATATATAGATATTTATCGATTGTGAGCGTGGCTATAGATTTTGACCATTTTCCAATCTTGACCAATCTGCGTGCAAAAACTAAAAGTGTCAAAATTTTACCTCAATATCTGGAAATTTACGACCGTGAGAATGCTAACAACAACAGACACATGGACACACGGACATACATATCTAGATCGACTCAGTTCTTTGATTCTGGGTGTTGCAAACGAAATAACAAACTTAGTATACCCCCATTTTATGTGGAGTGTATAACAAGTAAATGTCATGACCTTTAAAGTCATACATCCACCTTCCCCTTCACTGTAAACATTCCTGTTTCAATTTGGGCTCATAGAGAATAAAACCAAAACGCATCCAAAGTTATGAAGCGATCCGCAAAACCAATTAGATGCTTGTTAAAACGATCTAAATTGCGCTAAGAAATGTATTTCGATTCATAGATCCAAAGCTTGGAATCCGCATAGATTCCAAACTGTACAAAGAAGACTAAGATTTCTAAGATTTAATGGAAAGCAAAATCAAATTCAAATTGTTTTTGCTTTTGCTTTCTCTTTGATTGCTTTACAAAATATGTACGCACAATTTATAAATTGAGTCGAACCTTCTCAGTTGCCAGTTGAAGTTATATAATTAATGAAAAAGGGGTCAATTGTCAGTTTAAACATCTTGATAACCTTCCCTGAAGTATACAATTTTAATAATTTCGTGGTTTACGTACAAGAACTCATGAAATGAATTATTAGGGAGCAAATCCATAATATTACATTTTATGAAAATAACAACAACAACCAAGAGCAATTTTATGATTTAACAACAATCTTTATTTTATTTAGCGAAAGAAGACATTATGGGTAAAACGGTACATTATAAACTAATGGCTATATAATAGTGTACATCTTCTCTAACTCCTCGTATATTACTTGACTTTGCTTTTTTTCTTTACGAAAAAAAAAAAACCTGAAATCTTGCAGAATATCGTGGACTAACTAATTCACTAACTAATTAGGTATGGCAGTCTGTGAACTTACAAGTAAAACAAATTATACTACAATTAGTTTTGTTGCGTTTAGAAATTATTTATGGTGAAGTATAATTATATGGCAATAGATTCTAAAAATGGTCCAATCGGGTCCAAATATGAAGCTAATTAACTATTCTTCTCCATATTTTTGTCCAAAAATATTAAGAATTGCGATTTTTTACCATATGAATAGCAAAATATGGAAATGCGTAGAAATACTAGAAATAAAATTCAGCTCAAAATATCAAAATTTACAATCGTAAGAGTGATAACAGTAGACGGACCCACGGTCATTTATGTCTAGAGCGAATCAAAAATATATAATACTTTGTAGAGAGGTTTCCCGACGTCTCCTTTTTACGTGAAGGGTATAAAAGGAAAGCATACTTAACCCTTTAACTCCTTCCAAATTACTTGGGCAAAAAAGCGTTTCTCATCTAGTACGAGGATGTCGGCTTAACATGGCCTTAACCATGTGCCACATGTCAATCCGTACAATAATAATTTACTGTAATCTGCAGCCTATCACATCATGAGCCTATAAAAGATAAGAAATTGAAAATTTACACCTGTACTACCTGCCCATCTGTACAGCAAGCCTTTTCACGTCTTCTATTTATATTATCATTCATGCGTAATTGCTTAATTGTTTATAATTTATAGACTTTAATTGAAAACAACGTAACCTCAATTGAGAGCGGAAACTACACTAATTGAATTGGCATTGTTTTCACTTTGTTCGTTTCATACCCCACACTCTCTTCGAAGGAAATCTTTGGGATGAAAGGCATAACACCCCATGGCTGGTGTTGTGCTGTACGGTGGTTTAAAATTTCTAAGCGAAATGTATGTGAGTGTGCAAAAGTACGGGCGTAAACACCAACACATAAACACACTAAAGTACATTAATGATACAAACGATTGTTGTTTGAACACAGGCCTATACCGATATGAGCAACTTTTCAGTTGAACATAACAAACGAGGGGTTGATTGTTAACTTTTGTTTTCTGAAAAGTCTCTACTCTACACGCACATCTCTACGTATGTATATTAAAAGTTGTGTTTAAATGTTTAAAAATCTCACCCAAATATATATATAAAAAAAAACAGGTAGACGTTGTATTTCCCGTCCTCAGCATTGTACGCCGTGTGCATTGGTTTATTCACATTCACGTCGAATGCGTATTCAGTTTCCTTCACTTCAATCAGTAAGTGGTAAAAAGTGATTTTAATGCTTCTCTAATGGGATAAAATTGTGTCTGATTTGTGGTTTTTATAAGCCATTTAATGCGGAAACGGAGACTTGTGACTTTTCATTCTAAAGGTATGAGCCAGCCAGCCAGCCAGCCAGCCCTTGCCGAACAGATTATTCACAAATGTGTACAATGTCTGCCCGTTCCCCAATGTATGCTGAGAATTTTTTGAAAAGCCTTTCAAATGATCACACCTCCAAGCTTTTGAAAATGACAAACATTTAAATAAAGAATAACATTTATTGGCAGGAACAGAGCACAAGTCAATGTTTAACATGTGATAAATTATGTTTCAATTGATGCTCTATCTGTATAATTCATTTGTTTAGACTTTTTTTTTATATATTATAAAATTTTATTATAATATATATAAACATTCCATTAACAAAAACATATTTATTTTACAACTCAACGCCATCGCCCGCCATCTCGAGCAGCACATCAGGCTGAATGCCATCATTAAAAATATTTTGACATCCATGACATAAGGTATCCTTTCTAGCGCCTTTATCCGTACTTTTACTACTTGATCCTTCAAGGTTTAAATTTTCAATTTTGCCGCTTTTGCATGCCAAGTGGGAAAAGTCAATGGCCAAAAGCGTTGGCGAATCTTTATAATCGAGAATTGATTTACAAAATATACAGCGCTTGCATTCTAGACCCCGATTTTCCGTTATCTTATCGCCCACACGAGCAATGGTCGAAACGGTTGAGGTAAAATTTTTTTGTATGTTACCAATAAAGGATTTCGTCAGATTTTGCAAACTACTAAACTCACCATAAAGATCATCAAATGTGCCTGTTCTGAGTGGTGTTAGTTGACGCGCTTTTAAGTACAAATGAATTTCCATTTTGCTGAGATCTTTAAGGGGTCTTATCAATTTAATATCATTTTCTAAACGATTATCAATTAAAGAAACATCCAAAGCAGCACTAGCGCCTCTCCCTAAACATACAGCCGTTAATAAATCCGTAGCCAATAATGCATTGTAATCGGCCTTGAAAGCGAATTGACAGTTTAGCTTTTTAGCTGTATTAGCTATCAATTTACTAAAATAATGTTTAATAAAATCTTGTCGTGATGTCAGAGATTTTATATTCGCAACCATATCACTAAATTTCTGCTCATTGTCACTTAATAAACACGATTTCCGCAGATCTCTTAAATTGCAAATACTTTTTGAAGCGGTTTGTATATCCGTTAATGGTAGCACGAAACTTTCAAATTCTTTATAAATGCTTAAGAAATCCACTAAAGATTTTAAAAAAATTTCATATTCAGTTAAAGTTTTAGTGCCACCAGAATCAAACATAAAATCATCTATATATAGTACAGACACAGCACAGTGCAATTTTTTAAAGTTACTTTTTGTTTGAGCTTCATGCAACATGTCCAATAAAACCATAGACTCAGGTCGGCCATCGAATATCAACAGAACTCGTGCACCTTTTGGCAACACTTTGGAAGAACCCAATGCAGCTCGAAACTTATGTCTTACATATTGGAGAAAACAATCACAACATTCCGCCTCTCTAAACTGCAACTTATAAATAGCACCAGGCTTATTGCACTTGCGGCATATTGCGCAAAATTCTTCACTATGAGAATCATCTTGTACTTCTTTTGCGTCCGACAATAAAGAATGCAAACCACCATCATCATCAAAATCTTCTTCCCCTATACTACACATTTTAACAATTATATGTAAGCTTATTCGTTTAATAAATTAACTAATATATTAACTTCCAAAAATCATTAGATTCAATTATTAAACGACCAGATGATAACTAACCTATATGAAGGTGAAAATAACGAATCAAAATTTATGTAAACGAAATTTATTTGTAAAAGTGTTATTACTTAAAAGAATTAATTAATAAATTAATTATTAAAATATTATTAAAGATTTTAAAGTCAATATTATACTAATAAAATATCTAAATAAAGAAATCATTCAACAAGAGAAATATTATGACCATATTTGTGCTTGAAGCAGTAGTAATAGTGGTTAGTAAACTATTAAAGTTGTATATATAATAGGCTGTGAACTACGCATCTTTTCTTAAAGATCCGTGTTGCCTTAATGGTCGGAACGGTTCGAATTGAAACTATTTGTTATATCAACTAAAATGGCATATTTATATATATATTTCAAGTAGGTTATTTCAGCGTTATTGTAAAAAATACTTCTTCTTCATATTTATTCGTAACAAATTTTTATCTGGAAACGAAATTCAAAATATGTATATTCTATTACAGAGTTGGTTCAAAAGACAATTGTGAGAATTGTAAGTAGTCGGTAGCTCTGAATTGCTCTTCATTTTATTAGATTAATTTATTTAAGTGAATCAAAAATAAGTTATCATATAGTAAATTTGATGAAAAACGACAATTCTTATTTATGCTTCTTGAAGTTATTAAATATATAATTTATATAAAAGAATTGTGAAAGTACTTCGTAAACTAGAAAGAAAAATCAAGAAAAAAATTAATGCTCCAGCACTCGCTGAAAAATGTGTAAAACGAATTGTCAACGAAAAGCATTAAAGTTGCACGAACGTAGCGAGTGTAATGTGAAATTTTCGTACTGCTAATAATAAAATAATTAGATCTCATTCTAAAGAAATCTATCATTTTTGTTTATTTCTATCTATCTAAATTAGTTTTTAGAAGGTGAAAACATCAATTTAAATTGAAAGAATTGTTTTACAAGAAAAAAAAAAATAACAGATTGTGCAGAAAAGAAAAATTAAGAGTATCAATAATAACGACAGAAATAACGAGAGCGGCAACTTCGTAAACATCAGCACAAAGTCACAAAATGCTGATAAATAATACAGAAGCTTTAAAAGGTTGGCTGGTGGTGGTTCTGGAACCTTTGTAAGTTTAAACAAAACACAAAACTAATAAATATATAATTAAAAGGGAAAAATTTTAAATTCATATCATATATCAGGTGTGATGCAGACTCTTCAGCCTTGGCGCGATATGTTTTGGCGCTACTTAAAAAAGATAAGCCCGAGAAAGAATTAAAACGTGTCATGATTGAGCAATTGGATGTTTTTCTCGGTGAGGAGACGAAACCTTTTGTAGAGAGGCTCTTCGAAGCTATTAATACTGAAGAGTATTTGATACCTCCTCAACCGACCTCCCCAATTCAAGTGGATATCGCTATCGAAGAGACCACCAACAACGATGTCACCTCCACTGCAGTTCAAATGACATCCGATGACCTGAATAACGAACATTTAATACAATCCGTTAGTGGCATGGTAGATGTGGTCCACCAAAAAGAGACCAATGAAACAAATTATATCGAAGCTGATAAGGAAAAAGTTACCGCCGCCCCTTCAACCTTGGATAAAGATTTTATCGATACAAATTTAACGCCCCCAATGGAAGATGTAAGTTAAGAAGAAGGGTAAAATAAGCAATATTTATAAAACCTTGCAAAGCTGGATGACTTTTCATTTTCGATATAATTATTTCCCAATATGTAATTGGAAGGAATTTATACAACTTGCATTTATATATAAAATTTTATAATTTATGTAGAAGTCATCTTCCTTTATTTTTTTTTTCCTTTCTTTTTTATGCCCTCCACATTAGTGATGAGTGATGAGGGCATACTAAGTTTGTTCTTCCGTTCGCAACACCCAGAAGGGGGCGTCAGAGACCCTACAAAGTATATATATTATTTGACCAATTGATCAGTGTCGAAAACTGAGTCGATTTAGACATGTATGTCCGTGTGTCTGTTTGTTGGCATTCTCACGGGCGTAAATTTTGAGATATTGAGCGGAATTTTTGTACAGATACTTCTAGTTTTTGCATGCAGATCGCTATTTAAAATAGGCAAAATCGGTCGAGGGCCACGCCCACAATCGACAAAAATATATTTAATTGTCACAAAAAATAAGCTATAAACTTGAATAAATATAAATATAAGCTTCATCGATGTGCCAAAAATAGGCGTATTCGAATAAGAGATACGCCCACAATTTACAAAAAACCATATTCAACGTAAAAGTAGACTTGCATGCACGTAAGACATACACTATTAGAGAGCGCAACATATATATTTGCCACGCCCACGTTTAGGGATGTAGAGGGTATTTAAGATTTGGCCAAAGCCAAATTTAGTTTTCTAACTTGTTTTTTATTGCATTGTAATGTAGGATAAAACCAAAGACGTACAGAATGAGAATGGAGCAATAACGATGACGACCTCATCATCGTCCCAATACCAACCTACGACCTCCCAACTTACACATCCTCTATCTGGCCACCACCATCACCAACACGGTGTCAATATGAAAAGTGTCTCATCGCAGGGCCATGGCAATGCAATCGTTGGGGAGCGCCATCATCATAGAAGTGTCAGTCCACCCACAGTGGCACGTGTCAATGCGGCGGATAAAGAAAATCAACCGCGTGAAAGTCGTCGTCGACGTGCATCTTTACGTTCACGATCTCGTTCTCGCTCCCGTTCACGTTCTAATGAACGTTTTTCACGTCGATCAAGATCACGCGATCGCCGCGTAAATGAACGCGAGAAATCGCAGCGTCAATTTCGCAATAAGTCGCCGCCGAATGCAGGTGGTAGTGGTGACAACCGACACGATCGCCGACGTATGGCAGGCGGAAACAGCCGTCGCATGATCATTAATAATAATCTGATGGGCAACACTAATCTCGATGAGAGGTCACCACGTTTTGGCAATGAACGAAAAGTTAGTACTTTGAGTGGTGGAAGTGGTGGGAGTGGTGGCAATAGCGGTCGACCCTTAAATCGTTCTCCGAATTCACCACGCAGTCGTTCTTCTTCGCAAGAACGTAGCAATCGAAATAAAAGATCACCCAGCCCAGGTAGAAACCATTTGAGGACCTCGACTGGTAATGGTGGTGGTGCAACGTCATCTGAACCGCGCCATTATCATCATGAAACGGAAAAGCGCCAGAGGTGCCGGGATTTTGATGAGAAGGGATATTGCGTTCGTGGTGAAACTTGTCCCTGGGATCACGGTGTCAATCCTGTTGTGTTTGAGGGTTTAAATAATTCAGCTTTGATTAGCATGTCGTTACGTGAATATAACCCCGATTCTCCTGACCTTTGGTCCCGTACCGCACCTCCAGCTGCCTCGATTGTGGCCGGTGCAGCAGGTGGCTCGTTAATGGCTGGAAATGCAGCTTCCGTTATTAACCCGTTTGCGGGAGGCAGTCGCCCTGGAGGTGTAATAATAGGAGGACACCCGGGACATGTTGGATTTCCCCAAGTGCCGGGAAATGAAAAACCTACAGCAGGGACGGGTCCTCTATCAGCTGTAGATTATGTTCGAACGGCAGCTGCAGGTTCAGGTTTTCGTACAGGTGCTCCGATGCTGCCATTTTCATTTAACCCAGCTGCCGTCACTGCACCATTACAGCGGGAACTCATACCCATACCAGTGGTCGACGCAAGTGGTGGAAGTGGCACTGGCGGCGACGTTACTGCCTCAATGCAAGGTCCAAACAAGCGGCGTTTCGAACTGGAAGATTCAGTGGCCATAGCTGAGGGACCTAGCAAACGAAAAATACCAGCACACAATCGCTTAGGCCCGCGTCTACCCAGCATGCAAAACTGTTCCCTGGAGTTGCGCAAGGTGCCCCGTGGCCTCAACAGCATCGCTCACCTAAACAATCATTTTGCAAAATTTGGAAAAATTATAAACATTCAAGTTTCGTACGATAACGACCCCGAGGCGGCCATTGTTACATTCTCCACACATGCTGAGGCAAACGTTGCCTACCGCAGTACGGAAGCCGTACTCAATAATCGTTTCATTAAAGTATTCTGGCATTCAACCGTAACGGCCGATTCCGTCGTTATATTGGGCGATGGCAGCACAATATTAGGCGGGCACAATTCAATGGGCGTACGCAAAAACAATCAGTACCACCTGAATAATGTACCAGCAGCAATACCAACCCCAGCCGCTGATTCAGCTAAAACAGCAAACACTAGTCAACCACAACTGGGGGACGCCAACAATGGCAGTAGTAACAATACCGGTACACAGGACTCGGCGGCCACTACATCTACTGCAGCGACCAGTAGTGCAGCCACCACTACAACAGTGGTGGCCGCAACTCACGTACAGCCGCCATCTTTACGTCTTAAAAACAATATAACGCCACGTCCGGTCGGCATTACAAATGCCATCATCCGCCGGAAACAAGAAGAGCAAGTCAAGGCTGTTGTTCAATTGGCCAACGGTTTGCGCAAACGCAAACAGGAGCTGCTGCAAAGTTATGTTAAGCAAATGAAGTCCGCCCTCGAGTTGGTGGAACGGTGTGAACCGACTGATCCGCAACGCGGCAAGACATTGGACACCATTAAAGTGCTACAAAAGACCATTGACAAGTTGCGCAAAGAAATTTCGTCAGAACACGCCCAAATCCAAAACCAGCAACCAACCACAGCAACGGTAAAAAAGACGAAGGAACAGCAGAAGAAGGAACTGCTTGACATCGAATTGGAATTATTTGCACAACAGCAAGAGGGCAACGATACGACTGCCATCCAGAAACGTCTCGAAGAGTTGCAACGTAATTTGGGCATAGTGTCGGGTAGCGCCTCACCAACGGCGGCCCAGCCATTGGGTGGGAACATTAGCGGTAAGGCGTCACATTATATGGTAGGAGGCAGACCAAATCCCCGCCTAAGGGCTTCCTATCCAGAAGGTTCAACTCGTGTCGATCGCCGTCCGAAAACTGTTATAGTGACAGGATTCACTACCGATGAAGCCGATTCAGTGCTGGGCCATTTCAAGGTAAATTATAAACAAACATTTTTATTTTAAGTGATAGCGTTACTCCTAAAATTTAAATGTGAATTTTTTTCTTCTGTTTATACCCAATATGTGCCTACAACCTATTTCAGAACTTCGGTGAAATTACCAAACATGATATGGACTTGGAAAAGCCTCAACTGATTCTATCGTATGGTACTCGGAATAATGCCGAACAAGCAATTTTAAGGGGGAAAATTTACAAAGACAAGCGCTTGCAAGTCGTTTGGGCGCCTGTAGTTCCAACCACTACTGCCGCAGCTGGATCGATAATCAATAAGACAACAACATCAGCAGCTGGCAATCAGCCACAATTGGAAGGGGTAGATGGTGGCACAAAAGATGACAACAAAACAATACAATCCCCTCTCATATGGAGATCGTCAATACCGTCGCCATCTTTATATGACGAAATAGAAGGCAATGCTACCGAAGGTGACATAATACCTGAATTGAGATTGGAAGATGAAGAGGAAGAAGAAGAATCGGAGGATCGTACTTGGCGTCGTTGATTTTCAGTACATAGAGAAATATACAACAATAACAACGGCCATAGTAACCAGAAACAGAGCCTGAGATATAGAGTATAATCCAAAACACACCCACACAAACATACCACTAAATGAAATTATAATAATGAAGGCATTGCTTCATTTTTATATAAAACAATTAAATCACATTTAATATACTTCACATCATGGTATATATATATATATAAATATATATATAAATATTTTTTTTTTTTTCAATTTAATCACGAATAATGATGCTCTTTTTGAAACAGAGAGCAAGTGACAAATTTGCAATTACAATACTACCGAACAACAACAACAATAATGATAATAATAATAATAACAACAACAAAATTTACACATGCACGTATGCGACTTGCTACTTAAAAATAGCAACGCATTCAAAATTCATTTAGAAAGAGTAATAACAACGGAGAAAATAACTCTCTCTCTCTTTTCTGTTTGCTTTCACTTTTCATGTCACATCAATGGTACAATCTTTTTAAGGCTCCCCAATTTATTGCAATTGATACTTATTGCTTAAATAAGGACAAATAACAAATAAAGCTAAAATTGTAATTTTTTCCTTTATTATAATTTAATTGTTTAATTAATCGTTTATATGTTGATTATGCATACTGAAATTTATAGAGTAAAGCAATGAATACCATATTTATTAAAAATAAAGAGATCCGCAATACCAACCTGAAAAAAAAAAGAAAAGTTGAAAATACAAACGTGGAAATAAGAGCAAAATATATAAATATATATACATATATAAATAAAATAAAAGGAACCAGAGTAATATTTGCTATCAATTTGTCTCGTAAATGCTACTTGTTTTTTATTTAAAAGCTTTCTTTTGTTGAATATCTAATACAATGGAGATGTTCCGTATTTTGTGGGGCTTATAACGATATTTATACGCAAGGACGATGCACAATTTTATTGGATTTAGTATACGTGAATATAAATTCTTCATGTACCATTATTATTACATTACAGTATGGTCTACGATTAGCACATGCTACAAAAGATAATTGTAAAATGTGAATAAAATAGAAAATAAACTAAAAAAAAAGGCCGGAAAGTATTTTTGAGTATAGCACCTTTTTATTCAACTTCCAATGATGCAATTAATGCATTGCGGCTTTGACACCATTTGAAACTTAATGTCCTAGATTACAATGGCACATTGTGACTGATGAGAATCTTGAACAGTGGGTCGATATTCAATAAAACAATCAAGTACGTTTGGAAATGCAAACAATTCATCCTTAAATGAAACAAGCAAAAGGCTTAGGCCGTATCGTAAATACCTCTGACATCTACACACAAACTATGACCGTGACAATATATGGATAGATTTTTACCGATTGTAAGTGTGGCTTTTCCCCTATTTTGCCTAATTTAAATAGCAATCTGTATGCTGAAATTAATAGTGTCTGTAGATAGTCAAAAAAAAAAAAATATAAATATTAGTGATTTAAATAACCGAAACGTAAAAAATAGTTTATTTATTTATTTTTAATGTAGAATAATTTAAAATATTAGAGCGATATATAATATCTTCGCAATACATACAAAACAACAATTTGCCACTTACAAATTTATTGATATAGTTCCATCCCTATAAAAAATTATAATTACGTGTGGTTTCAGTTTTAATATCACACAATTAAAAGTTGCTTATAGAAAAAATGGTGGGTGCGAAAAGTGTATTTGAAAAGTTTTATCAGGACTATACAACAAAAACTCCCAAAAAGTTAAAATTGGTGGACGCATATTTGGGTTATATAATGCTAACCGGCATAATTCAATTTATTTATTGCTGCTTTGTTGGAACATTCCCCTTCAATTCATTCCTATCGGGTTTCATTAGCACTGTCAGTTGTTTCGTGCTTGGTGTCTGCCTACGTTTGCAAGCAAATCCACAAAATAAAAACGTATTCCTAGGCATATCCCCGGAACGAGGCTTTGCCGACTTTATATTTGCGCACCTAATATTGCATTTAGTTGTAATGAATTTTATTGGTTAAAAGATAATAAAAAAATTAATAAATGAAAATTCATTCAATATAAGCATAGTAACTACGACAAATATCAACATCCCTTTCGTAGTGTTGGGGATTTATTTCAGGCTCAAGTATGATATTAACTAGTGGTTCCAAAGGCTCAAGAAAATCACGCAAATTTGGCGTAGGAATATTATTATCGCATTGAGCCTTCTTTAAGGAAATTTTCTCCTTTGGCAACAAAAATGAATCGTTTACATTTAAAGGTATAAGGTTTTTAAAAACTGTTTCTGTAGAGCGGAAATTCAACATTTTTGTTATCTAAAATGAGTCGTATATATTTATCAATATGTGAATGTAAATTTAGTTTCTAATCTACCTGGCAAGTTGAATCAACGGGGTTTGATTTAATTTCTTTTCCCGGGAATTTGTTAGATTGTAAATCTCGCATACAATGTACATGGCGTAACGCGTAATTAAGTTTAGGCTCCTTCAGTTTACAATTACCAGTGCACATTGTCCGTAATGCTTTACATTCACAAATTTCTTTGGACATTACGATTTTAACGTGAAATAAATCAATCGTAGAGACAATGTAAACGAATGATGCAATTTTACTACTCGGCCTTATTAAAATTGTACCTAAATTGCAAAGGATTCATTTACATGTGTGTATTTAAATTAATACATATGCATATGCATAAAAAACAGTTGGGGAAATTTTTCTTTTAAAATATTGTTCTTTTTCCCATCTCATAGCGTTGCCACTACGCCAAAAAAAAATATCGTTCTTAACTATGGTTGCTATCTTGGCGTACGTATTCCTTAGTTAAGCGACGAGTACAATTGACCTATATTTATATAAATAAAAATTCAATGTAAAATAAGTTTTCTAAAATAAATTACTTCTCAAAAATGTTGATTTTCTGGATTTATATAAATTTTTTCTCTAGATTTTATATTATCCATGGAATGTCTACCTTTTTTACCTACCTACAAATAAGTTCACTGCGCAAAGGCTCAGCTAGGACACATGGTCCTTTATTAGAGCCTTAGTAGAATGAGGATTAGTTTGGTGCCTTTTCCATTTTGTCTCGTGACTGTTAATCTTTGCTGTTATCGCCAACAGTTATTAAGTTTTAACGATATTTCACATTGTTTTAATAGACATATGTTACTAGTTTTGAGTATTTATAGATTTAATATGTACGTGGCTTGGTGTTTAGCGTCTTATTGTATTTTTTTTTCATTTTCAATGGATGAGAGCTTTGTGTTTACTTAGTTTTATTGTTCTTATTTATAACTGTTTAAAGTCTTTACTGTATATACGATGTTGGATTCCTGGCTGTTTAACACACTCGTGTACGTATAGTGCAGTTTTTTTTTTTTTACATATCAAGAAGATCTGTTACTTAAACAATTACGATAGTTACTCTTTATAATGACACGTTTGAATGAACTTGTAACGGTTTTTACGGAAACTAAACGATCATTAGCGAACTAATGCACATTTTTTCACGGAATACATACAATTTCCACTTTTGGTTGCCAACAAATATGTAAAAATGTGATTATTCTATATTTTTGAATATTAACACATTTTTATTTTAATATATAATTGTTGCGGGTGTCAACACTGGGCCACGGAATGGAGAAGAAGAAGACAAAGAAAGAAAAATGGCGAACTTGATTTCTTCCGTTTTGGCTGGTTGAAAGGAAAAATAATATTGGAAAAAATAAAACAGTAATTCAAAATTAAAGAGAAAAAAACAAAATTATATATATATAATCATAAGGAGATAAATTTATTTAATAAAGAAAATGTTTTAGTTGGAACAAAAAACAATATGTGAATTTTATTTGAATTTTTTTTTAGTTTTATTTTAATGTTGTGTTTTGTTGATGTATAAGTGAGGGTAAGATAGAGTGATGACTGAAGTGGTGTCCTACTATACAGATGAGAATATACGCGAGGTAACGACACCTTCGCCCGCGCGAGACCCCATCACCGAGAAAAGCTAGCCGTAGAGTGGCCGTTCCGAATGAAATAAAAAGAAATGTCTGTCTGATTTCATAACATGATTTATTAATTTTTATAATAGACCTTGGGGAAAATGCCAACCAAAGGGACATAATTTTTTACGAAGTTGTTATTGAACACATTTATTTTCGTCACTATTGCTCCAATCGATTTCTTTTTTCTTATATAAAGGACGTCAATCCATGTTTAAGATTTTTAACCGGCCCACTCATTTTATGTTTGTTTCGTCCATTCAATGATTGTTAATTACACAAATTATATTATAATTACTTTTTCATTTACACTACACACTCAAAGTGTGAATTATTGCAATAATAAAAAATAAACGATTTTATTCTTTTCTCTTACACACTGCAATACTTTACCAAAAATAACTAATAATACAATATTGTAAAAATAAATTAAGTGAAAAATTTATTTTAAAAAAATTCGTTTAAATACAATATCATTTTTTTGTTCGAGTCATCACTGCGCATTCCCAAGCCAATGTTTTTCTATAAACACATGATGTCAGGGGCACTCTATATGCACTTCAAAGTTATTGCTGAGTAAGTGATTGTGTTACGCTTACTTTTAGTCACTATTTAGTTTGGTGAGATAAGTGAGAAAAGTAATAATGGCCCGTACTAAGCAAACAGCTCGTAAATCAACTGGTGGAAAAGCGCCACGCAAGCAATTGGATATAAAGGCAGCTCGCAAAAGCGTACTGGGCACTGGAGGTGTAAAGAAGCCGCATCGTTATCGTCCTGGTACCGTTGCATTGCGTGAAATTCGTCACTATCAAAAGAGTACCGAAATGTTAATTCGAAAACTGCCATTCCAACGTTTGGTGCGTGAAATAGCCCAAAGCTTTAAGATCAATTTACGTTTCCAATGTGCTTCGATTATTGCACTCCAAGAAGCTAGCGAAGCGTTCTTGGTCGGCCTATTCGAAGATACGAATTTGTGCGCTATTCACGCCAAGCGCGTCACAATTATACCCAAAGATATCCAATTGGCCAAACGTATTCGTGGCGAACGTGCTTAATTTTACCCGGAAAACACACCCCATCATAAAAAAATACTATAAATCGGTCCTTTTCAGGACCACAATGAATATATCAAAGAGAGATATAAACATAAATGTTAGGTTGGGTTAGGTTACTCGGACACGCGTTAAACGAAAGCGCTTCACTTAGGCCAATAAGTGTAGCACAGTACGCCCAGTTGTGATACCCGACGAAACATAACATAACACAGAATTGCAGTCAGTTAAGCTATCCCGAGGAGGCTATATATCATTTCAAGTCGAAAATATTAGCATTTACTAGTGACCTTAGAGCCTCTGGAAATCTCACTCCAAGTGTTTTGTGTCGTTTTCCCTGTACATCCGGGAATTCACATAGCAGATGCTCCACAGTTTCCATCTCTTCCTCGTCCCTGCTGCTTCTACAGAAATCATTATACGGTGCACCTTATCTGCCAACCATATGGCCTATGAGACAGTGCCTCGTTAGGACTCCTACAACCGTAGAGATCGGTTTCCTGTTTAGTCTTAAGTACGTTTAAGATTTAGCCGAGGCCAGAGTGCGAGAGTCGAGATGGGCGTCTGCACCTCCTCTCTCTCGCTAATGTCCTGCCCACCCGCCCGTTTTTCACAGATTGTATTTTTTAAATATTTCTTGGCTCTACGAACAATATGGTAGAGCCAAGAAAATCCTAAGTTCAACATGGCGGTTGCACCAATTCTACCACAACCTATAGTGCAGGCCGGCCAAATTTGAAACTTGTTAAGGATATATGAAATTTTGAAGTGTATATATATGTAAAGCAAATAACGAAAGCATCTACTATCTACTTTCATAGAAATTAAAACACATTCATTTCCGCAATAAAATATTTTGTTTATTGAACTGAACTTAGAGGTTCCTTCCAATGCTGCAATGTTAAAATAAAAGTCATACTATTAAAATGAAAAAGAGCACTTACTCTATAACCACGCCCGAAACGAAACACGAAATGAGCTGTGTCGTTCATTCAGCTTCAGCTTATATCATACCATACCATACCATTTCAGAAGTCCCCGATTAACCTGTACTGTAGTTAGTTACCTTAAAAAATAAATGGTATACGATAGCACACAAACTCTGCTAACACTGGAAGCAAGTATTTAGAATCAATTTCGGAAACGACGAATCTTTTACAGGCTGCGATTTAGAGAAACTGGAAGCCTGCTACATATATATAAATATATAAACACAATAAACCCGAGCAGACACGGACAACTCGCGCAAACCTGTCATTGTTGTTACATAGTGTGACGAACGCACCAACGCACGAACTACGCATTAATTGAAAAATGGAACAGAACTCTGCTAAGGCTCACTGCTGCTTTAGATGAACTGCTATGGAGCTATTAATATGTGAAAGTCTAAAGCGCTGCTACCTACAGAAATGAATTCAGGAAAATGGCTCCTTTTTCTAAAGTGTAGAAAAAGCAGAGCAAATGATCTGAGCAGCAGTAGCAGCAACCGTGCTGGAATGCTGTGATTGGGAAAATTATGCTTTTTTATTTATTTTAACATAGCACAGCAACACATCGTAATAGCAGCAAAGTACAGGCAAAGGTGCTTAAGTAGTGTGCGTACAGCAGCAACGATCTGATCTGTGTGTTTCAATTTTGTTAGTTTTGTCTGATACACTCCAAATATCTTATAATCACTTTTTTCCCCTTAAACATTTTATTTTTCATTGTCTGCCTTTACTGCTACTAAAACAGCCATCAATCAAACCGCTTTCTACACCACACCGCCTGGATTATATAAAATTATGGAAAACAATTATTATAATGGGACTTCGTTTTATATTAGAATAGAAAGAAAAAAAGTGTTGACTACAATAGACACAAAACTAGCTAAAATGTATATCTTGGCTAACATTGAACGTCTCACGCGCCACTCTCAACAAGGGTCCTCATTTTAAAATATCCTTCCACTACACGTTATGCACATATACTCTAGAATTTATTTGTGTTTTAATATGAAAATAAATTTTTTAAAATTAAAATAAAATTATGTATCATATCCATCCGCCTATCCAAAGATTGACAAATTTTCGTTATAAATATTAACAAATTCCAATAGCTCTAAAGGATATATATATATATATATATATATATATATATATATACCAAAACGGGAAAAATTGCATGACCGACATATACATACTGTGCAATATACAACGACACGATACATTACTTATATGTGGGATTAAATTTAAAACATAATTCAGTGTAATGCATATATAATATATATACATGATTAGCGTTTTTATCTTTCCTTAATATTTGTGTTTGAAAATGTACCAAAAAAAAAGCACATGTTGGCCTTTGTTTAGCCAACGCATAAAATTTGAAATGAAGTGTAATTAAGAAAGTTTACATAAGCATATGCGAAATAAGTTTCTTTATACCTGCTGATCTAACAGCATTCGATCCTTTTATTTATTTAGTGGATCGCAGAGTAGGGAATTATTTTCTTATGAGCGGCTGCGACTGCGTGAAGCACTTCGACCACCGCCAACACCTCCTAGGCCACCACCACCAGATATATTGTTTCGGCTCTGACTGCGACTAACAGATCGTCGAACAGGACTACGCGAGAATTTGTTGCGTCTTACCGCGGAACGTGATCTCGAACGAGAACGCGAGTAAGATCTACGACGTGGACTACGTGAACGACGTCGTACTGGCGAGCGAGAGCGTCTACGGCCTCCGCCGCCACCACCGCCGCCCCCGCCACGACGGTTGTTGCGACGATTATTGGGTGATGTGGGACGCCCGTAGCGCGCCATTTGGACGCGCAATTCCCTACCATCTAACTTACGTCCATCCATAGCTTCTAATGCGTCCTCAGCATCTCGTTTATCATAAAATCTGCAACGAAATAAAATTGCATTAACGAGAAGCGTACATGAAGGATTTAGGGTTAAACTAATAACCACTGCCAGCAAACGCTATTCAACTAAATTCGACTTAGGTCAAATAATATATTTATTATGTATATAAATGTGGGAGTGGCAGGCAATTAATTACGCCCTACTTATAATCAAATATATGGCTTTTGGTAAATTTCAAAATATCTCCAAAAATTTCAAATTATCTCAAAATGTAAAGAGACGGACATGACTTTATCTTTGTTCAAAAATAAGTCAAAATATTATATAGCCGGTCAAGCCCGACCTTTAAATACCCTACACCACTTGACATGTTATTCAAATTAATTTTTTTCTTTGATAAACGAAAAATTTAGTTTTTCTATACTCTTGTATTTTCAAAAATTTCAGTGATACATGTCAGAATTTTGTTTGTTTAGGAAATAAAAAAAAAAAATTTTATATGGCGAGGGGTTCTAAAAATGGTCCGATCCTATCCATTTTCAAAAGATACATAGTATCTTGCGTAGAAATTTACATGGACAGACAGACGGACATTAAAGGTGAATGTGGCAGTTGCCGTTTAGAAGTTACAACCATCCGCACAAACTTAATATACTCTTTACAACAGGGTGGTGCAGGGTATAAATTATCATAGGGTGGAGCTAGATTATAATACATTACACTCGATAGTTAATTACGGAATGAGAAACCTAATATAATGTTTCATCTTAAGTTGAATCAATTAGTTAACGGCCGTGCGTACAATTAACTTAACTAGGACCAGCCATTGTAGTGACAACGTTGAAATTTAATTCATGTTCGTGTGTTTGGGCTTTTTTAACTTTTTGTTTAAATGTTTAATATGTCTACACATTAAAACAGTTACGCCCTTAATTATTCTAAAATATTTGAGACAGTTTATATGCCAAAAATTTGAGCTATTATAATAACGGATACGCTTACAATAAAAAAAAACATGTAAGAAACCCAAATTTGACTTAGGCCAAATCCTAAATACTCTCTACCTACGGCGGGTGTGGCAAATATATATATATATTGCGCCCTTTAATAGTGTAAGTATTACGTATCAGCATGCAAGTCTACTTTTACGTTGAGTATGGTTTTTTGTTGATTGTAGGCGTGTCTGTAATCCGACCACGCCCATTTTCGGGACATCAATGAAGCTTATATTTACAAATGTACGTAAATTGCAATTTATAGCCAATTTTCTGTGACAGATACATTTTTATCGATTGTGGGCGTGGCTCTTGACTGATTTTGCCCATTTTAAAAAGCGATCTGCGTGCAAAAGCTAAAAGTGCCAATACAAAATTTCGGTTCAATATCTCAAAATTTAGGCCCGTAAGAACGACAACCCAGACACACGGACATACATGTTTAAATAAACTGTGTTTGACGCTAAACAAGAATATATATACTTTGTAGGGTCTCTGTCACCTCCTTCTGGGTGTTGCAAACGGGAGAACAAATTTAGTATAACCTCACCACTGAGATGGAAGGTATAAAAAACCATATTCAGCGTTAAACTTGACTTGGAACACATAATTCACAAACATAATCTATTAGAGGGCGTAATCATGTACCTGCGTGGATGGTATTTAACTAAAAATTTAGAAAACCAATTTTACCTTAGGCCATATATATATAAGATATATTTATTGTTGTTTATAGAAATTTATATCTAAGCTTATTGAATTAATAAAAAAATTTACTGCATAGTATCAACTTACACTACTTAGTTAAGTTATTTTTTTATCTTAAGTTATTTTTTTTTTTATCTTATTAGCCATGTTTTATTTGTTTCATAATCAAAAATATTATCGGTTGATAGATAATTTGAATAACTTAATAAAATTGTCAATTCACGATGATTTTATCAAATGTTAACATCGGCAAAAATTAATTTTATAAATATATGTAAATTATCAAATGCGATGGAAAATCTCTAAATTACTTGAAAAAATACATGAGTATATATATATATATACCATTGCAGTAAATTGTATAATAAACAATATCTTTGTGGGGCACCCCAATAAAAAAAATGGATTCATTGTAATTTTCGTGAGTAAGTTGCCTAGGATAAGTATGTAGACAATTGTTGCAAATTGAAAATAATTTGTGTAGCATTTTTCCAAAACGTAGAAAAAACTTCAATTACTAGTTTAAATGAAGTTTATTTTAAGAATGCAGCTAAAACTTAATTATAAAAAATTCTTATATGAAAAAGAAACTTCTAGACTTACCTAACAAAAGCGAAACCTCGACTTTCGCGTGTGTATCGGTCACGTGGTATATAAATATCGCCAACTTCACCGCATCGCTCAAAAACGCGACGCAAATCTTCTGGAGTAGTGCGGTAGGTTAAATTATCAACCTAAGAGGGGACCGCACATTAAACTTTGTATTTCATCATCATATATATATACACATTATTTTACGCCATTTTGTTTTTATACCCACAATAACTTTATACATATGCAAACATACATACATACGTAAAAATGTACTTACTTTTAAAGATATCATGCCGTCAATTCTTGGAGGAGGTCGACCACCACCACTGTGACTCATTTCTATATATATAATATTTTAGAGGATGAAAATTATAAAAATTATTTTGTAAAAGCACTTTCTCCACTAATATATTTTATTCCAATATTACAATTTCAAAATGGCAGCTATAATTGTGAAAGCGACACGGAGTGGCACGTCCTAAAGCCGACAAATATTTTTCACAAATGAAAGAAATACAAACGAGAGTTGCCACGTAGGAGAACAATATCAATCGTAAGCGACGCCATTTAAATTTTCATTTTTCACATATAAACGAAATACAAACGAGAGTTGCCATATAGAAGTATAATATCTATTTTAAACGACAACGCCATTTAAATTTTCATAGGCATGAAGTTATCAAAGGGAATTACTCGGACGTTTAATTACATTATTGCTTTTTTTTTTGTTATAGATATATCAAAAAGATATAAAACTTTAATGGCACATAAAATTAAATTCAGTAAGTTTTTTCGGTGTAACAAAAATCTATGTTTTATGTGTTTTTTGAAATAAATATTTCATACGGACATTATATTTGAAGTAGTGATGTATTTGAAGATGTGAAAAATTAATTCACTATATATAACAAAACGAAGCTTATTTTGTAAAAATGGTGTAGACGTTGTGATGTTGATATGTGAATAATTGATATAAACCATTTGCGCATGAATTTAGATGAGTGGATTTGGCTCAACTGGTAAAGAGTCTGCTGATGAGGACGAGTTCAAAGCCGGTCCAGGTTCAACCCCTCCAGTCGCCAAGTATTAATTTTTCACATCAAATACATCACTACTTCAAATATAATGTCGGTATGAAATATTTATTTCAAAAAACACATAATACAATTATTTTTGTTTTATAAATTTGATATAAATTGTGGGTATAAGACAAATTGTCACTCTATGCCACATGAAATAGAAGAGTTTTAAATTATTTAAGGAAATGAATTTCTTTACTTGTGCCTAAAAATCATATTGCTCTGTGGCTATTTTTTTCTTTTATTTGCTTTTGCGTATATTGTCGCGTTCTTTTTAATTCATATAATGAGTGCGATTTATTGTTGTATATTTTAATTTAAATGAAATACGTATAATTGCTAATTTTTTTCGGTTTGCAACTATCATGCTTATAATACAATTCTCAGTAGCGGACACGGTTGGTAAAACTCGCATTATTAAATTATTTCCATCTTTACTATTTGATTTTTGTTCATCTCTATTGAATTGCGTGGAAGAAAACGTAGTATGTTGGTGACTGATTTTTTTTAAGTTGTGTTAAAAATACTTTGTCACGGCTCCATTTTAAAGGAATATGATTTAAGTTAACTTAGATGCACATTTAATAAAAAAGACTTTAAACTTTGTGGCATTTGCGGCTAATTTGTACCTAAATAAAGGAAAAATATAAATCCATACGTATTGTCATAAATTATTTTGTCGTGTGTAATTGAAAAACGTGATTTCGTGAAACGAGACAATACAAGAGAAGGTGTAAAATAAGAATTAGCAAAATATAAGAGAAAAACCTCAAGTGTGTGTTGACATAGAAAACGGTGTTTTCAATCGCATTTAAGGACGCTTGTGTGCTGTTTCTAGTCCATCAAAAGCTAACAAAAGTTTGGTGGACTTAAAACGAAGAATAATTAAATCTGAATTCCTAATTTATAAAGTGATTTAGGAAAAAATGGCTCAAGAAAATACTGAAATGGCTACGAAATTCTCCACTTTAAATGTAAATGCCGCCGAATTTGTACCGAGTTTTGGTTTTAGTAGTGCCGCGACCACCGTCGGAATAAATGTCAACAGCGAGCAGCCTACATCGGCCCCAGTCATTACAGATATAGTCATAGATAGTGTGCCAGCGTCGAACAGCTGCACACCTGTCACTACACCTAACTCTGAAGGTTCCGGGTCCACGTTTACAAATACACAGAACCAGGAAACTGTACCGCCTGTCGATTCACCTATTATAACGTCACCTGTTAAGACTGCTACCGCACCTGTGGAAAACATCAACATTGCTGATAAAATTGAAGCTAATAATGGTACATAATGGACACATATATGTTTATAACCAAATTGTATAACACTATACTATCAGTGTTAACACTACAAGAAGTGACGTCATCATTATCAAATTTATAGCAAAGAATCTCTGTTCTATTTCATTTCATGAACACTAGTGCCCCACTTACTAATACTCATTATTGTGCGACAGATATTGTATTAACCACGTACTAATCCAATCCCTTTTCATTAATGCATGAAAAAGTTATAGTTTACAAAATATTGCCAAGTTAATGTTATATTGAGTTTGGTGTTGTTTCTAGTCAGATATTTAGTTTTAGATGTAATTGTTACCACATACCCATTAATTTTTGATTTATTTTAAGAAAACGATCCAGCTGACAGTTGGGATGTGGATGATGAAATAGTTGTAACACCTGAAGATGAAGGCGTGGAAGATAACGAAGATGTTGAAGGTGAAGCTACACCAAAAGTATCAAAAAAGAAACCACCTAAGGTAGAAGAATCGCGAAGCAAAAAGGAGCACGTTAATGTTGTATTCATTGGGCATGTTGGTAAGTTGGGTTGTATATTAACGTAAAGAAGTTTTATGTAAATATTTGTATTTTAAGATGCGGGCAAGTCCACTATTGGCGGGCAAATCATGTCTTTGACAGGTATGGTGGATAAGCGTACTTTAGAGAAATATGAACGTGAGGCTCGAGAGAAATCACGTGAAAGTTGGTATCTGTCATGGGCATTGGATACAAATCAGGAAGAACGTGATAAGGGTAAAACTGTAGAAGTGGGCCGTGCCTTTTTTGAAACCGAACGTAAACATTTTACTATATTGGATGCACCGGGACATAAGAGTTTTGTACCCAATATGATCGGCGGTGCGGCCCAAGCCGATTTAGCGGTGTTGGTTATATCTGCGAGAAAAGGTGAATTCGAAACTGGTTTTGATCGGGGCGGGCAGACACGAGAGCATGCTATGTTAGCTAAAACGGCGGGCGTCAAACATTTAGTGGTGCTGGTTAATAAAATGGATGATCCTACCGTTAATTGGGATGAGGGTCGATACAACGAATGCAAAGATAAAATCCTACCCTACCTCAAGAAACTCGGTTTTAATCCAACCAAGGATCTAACCTTTATGCCATGTTCCGGTCTAAGCGGTGCCGGACTACGGGACCCTATAGCCGAATCAATTTGTCCCTGGTACAGAGGGCCAGCATTTATACCGTTTATAGACGAGTTGCCTTCGCTAAATCGAAAAGCTGATGGTCCCTTCATCATGCCCATCGTGGATAAATACAAAGATATGGGTACAGTGGTGATGGGCAAAGTTGAATCAGGCTGCGCGCGAAAGGGACAAAATTTACTCGTAATGCCTAATAGGGTAATAAAATAATATTAACCAATTCTTTTTAGCGTTGTTGACGTTTTTTTTTTTCGATTCGAATTTTAAAAATTATAGACGCAAGTTGCTGTAGATCAACTATGGTCCGATGATGATGAAGTGACTTCCGTGGGTCCGGGTGAAAATGTAAAAATTAAACTGAAGGTAGGCGTTTGGTATAATTTACACATAAAACACTATTTAACACGTTCACGCCGGCGCGTACCACCGGTGGCTCGCATCTGATTGTGCTATTAGACGGTACGTAACACCAAATATTTACATCTTTAACACTTTTACTGTCGAAAAAGAAGACCTGAGAACGTTTATTTTTGAAAACAATTATAATTAATAACGTATTATAAACACAACTTGTATTCAATAACATAAACATAATAAGGATTTAGCTCCCGCCCGATAGAGCGAAAAGCTTTAAGCGTAGCCGTCCCTGAGCGTAGACAATGAAAAACAGCGCCGGCGTGAATGTGTTAAAACACTTTAAATAAATTTTAAGTTTAATTTTTATGCCACATACATACCTGCCACCTTCATTGTCATGAACGTGGTCCTCCCTCCTCTCTATTCGTTTTCTTTAACCCAAAACGGTGCATGTATTTGTATATACAGGGCATTGAAGAGGAAGATGTATCACCTGGTTTTGTTTTATGCGATGCTTCTAATCCTATAAAAACGGGAAAGATATTTGATGCTCAAGTTGTTATATTGGAACATAAATCGATTATTTGTGCTGGTTATTCGGCAGTCATGCACATACATTGTGCTGCTGAGGAAGTGACAGTCAAGGTAAGCTCCTACCTCTACTTTGCCAAAAGTTGTGATATATGTAAAGTTTCAATTACATAATTTGTAGGCTCTTATTTGTTTGGTTGATAAGAAGACAGGCGATAAATCTAAATCACGTCCACGGTTTGTTAAACAAGATCAGGTAGCCATTATGAGGATTGAATGTTCGGGAATGATTTGTTTAGAGGAATTCAAACTATTCCCTCAAATGGGCAGATTTACACTTAGGGATGAAAGTAAGCTAATAAACGCGATACTTCTTAAGGGAAGTTCGATTTTATGTTTATTTGTTTTATTGTGCCTTTTAGATAAAACTATTGCTATTGGAAAAGTGTTGAAGGTGATTGAGTAAATCGAGCACAGAAATTGATTATTACTTGTTTTTTAATTTTTGAGTCAGCAAGCCGTCGTTTTTTTTTTTTTTTAAATAAACCTAAACATTTTTTTTTAACTACAACTACAACTGCAATAATTGACCTAAATGCGAAGGCGCTTCATCTACAGTCATTTAGTTAAAAAACAACAAGAACAATATTAACAAGACTAGGAAATACGAAGCTACCGACATTTCATCCAATGAGATAAAATGTACCAACCAAGGAGAATAATGAAATACACACATACATTAATAAATGTACACACGCAATCACACTCACATCATTATAGCAATTGCAACATACTTGAATTTGATTATAAAAAAAAAAAAACAAAAAAAAAAATTTACAAAAATTACCGGTTCTATAATGGTGGCAAAAAAAGAAAAAAAAAAGTAATAAAAACAGCAAATCGTACACATATAAAAAAAAAAACATATTAATTACCATTATTAAAATATTTAAATGGAATCCGAAATATAATTATTATTAAATTTTTTATTGAAAAACAACAAAGTAAATATGAAAAAAAAAATTATTTTTACATAGGGAAACAAATGTCAATCCTTTCTCTAATCGATTTCTTCATATTCCTCTATTGAGCAAATGCACATATGTACATTGAAAATAAATCTTATGAATATAATTTTATGTGTATCTGAAAATATGCGAAAATGTTATAGTCGGTCAAGACCGGCTATCTGATACCCTACACCATTTAGCTCCTTAAATTATACTACAATTAGGGTAGTTGTATAAGTAAACGCGAAGGACTGTCGTATAAGTTACTTTGTGTAATATCATTATATGGAAAGAAGTTCTAAAAATGGTCCGATCGGAATCAGTTTTTGGCAGTCAAATATGAAGCTAATTAACTATTCTTTACCAAAATTTTGTCAAAAAATATGTAAAGACTTGCATTATAATAGGACCTTATATATATAGGGAGGGTTTATAAAAATGGTCCATTTTCATACATGTGTTTATACCAAATCTCATCGAAATATCTCAAGAAATGCGATCTGTAACTTGCGCACAAATTTATGTGGACGAGCAGACGGACATGATTAAATCGATTCAGACTTTGATTGGATTGCATCGATTGGTATAATTTAAGGTGGCTGTGGTATTTTTATAAATTCGATCGATTTTCACAAAACAAGTAAATTTGTCTTGGGGCCCATTTTTTTTTTACGAGAGATGAGAAATCATAGATACTGACATGTCTCAATGTCAGAATGAACGATTTAGTACGTACAAGGATGCCCTGCACAGCATTCCGACAAGTGTGACAAGTGCACCTGTGAGCACTACCTACATACTAAAAATTCACCCCCTCCACTTTCATCCCCTCCTTCGGGACTATCATAGGATATTACTTCATAGGCGATTCGCAATTACGCACTTTTCAATTGGAAGTGTTCTGTACTAACCTTCGCAATTCTTTGAGAATCGTTACAGCTAGATCGTTAACCGTCTGCCAGTTTCCTAGTTTTGCAGTCATAAACTCCAGGGTGTTTTCCCCGTTTGGCTTTGTAAAGAGATCGTCTCTAAAACGGCTGCAATCATAGAGTACGTGCTCCACTGTCTCTTCGACTTCGCAGAATGGACAAAGAGGAGACGTAAATCTTCCAATCTTATGGCGATAGTTAATATATACTCCATGATCGGTGAGGGTTGTATAAAAATTTATTTCTTTGAGGTATCTTTTGATCCCTGTATCGATATATGGAATCAATTTGTAGGTCCACTTTTCTTTCTTTGATGAGTAACATCTATTCTGCCAGTGATTTAGGGAAACTTGCCGTTCTTCCTTTTTTTATAAACTTTGAAGGTTAAGAGGAGTTGGCCTTTTTTATGAAAATACGCCTCATTTCGTCTGCGAGGATGTGTCATGGTATAGATCCATCTCTGACGTTTGCTGCGTCTTCAGAAATTGTTCGGAAGCCGCAATCGTTCTTAGAGAGCTGATCCTTTGTACGAAGCATACTTTTTGCTTCAGTTGCTTGATGCATTGTGCAGAGAAGCCTTGAGGTAACGGCGTTTGCAAGCAAGGCCCTCTTTAAAGTCCGCCTACATTGGGTAGCATGCTAGACAAAGCTGATTGTAGCTTTGTGGCATAGAGTATGTGGTTCTTAAAACTTATTCTGCAATCTAGCATAACGGCTAAGTATTTGATAGAATGTTTGATGGTTATGGTAACGTTGCCCACTTGTACGTTTATTGTCTCCATAACTTACCGACTCGAAATTAAAACCGTCTCGGTTTTATGCTCTACCCATTTAAGATCCACGGATCTAAGGCAGTTTTGTATGATTTGTATAGTTCCCTTTGTAGCCTCTTCGATTCCCCTTATATGTTTGTTCACTGTGGTGAGTGCGATATCATCCACAAATCCTATAATTTTTACTCCTCGAGGTACGGGCAGATTTAGTACATCGTTGTACATCAAGTTTCATATGAATGGCCTCGTGGTATTCCTGCCGATACGTTGTATGATTTGGTTCCCTCGTCAGTGTTATATAGTAATATTCTCTCCTCGAAATATCTCCTAATCAATTTTAATAAGTACTTAGAAGCGTTTATTCTTCTAACCGCGTTCAAGATAACGGGCCAGCTTGCTGTGTTGAATGCGTTTTTGATGTCAAGGGTTACCACGGAGCAATACTTTTTGGCGTCTCCCTGCCATTCTTTTCTTTCGATAGCTTTTTTCGCTATGTTGACCACTCCCGATGCCTCCACTAACGACAGGAATCGGTTATATACGATCTCCAATATCAATACGTTATGGAGTCTCTAAGGGTGTTTGTTTTTTGAACAAAGGCCATATAGGACTTCATTTTATATATGTATGTATATTAGCATAAGAACAGTATTTCATTGATTTAAATGTCAAAAAAAGAAAATAAATTGAATATAAATTGATTTACACATATTAAGTATTGTACAGCACTAAAGAAGCAAAAAAAGTATTATGAGGCTTTTTCTTTTAATTCCTTTATACATATTGACGGTTAACAGTGCTACAGTACCAGTTTTGATGTGGAGTGCAATGATGTAAGTATCACAAAACAATGAACATGTTTCTTATATGGAATTTGCTTTTAGGGAAGAAAACGCCGCTCTACCGGTAATAAGTTCGCAAAAGTTTGGGAACATTGTAAAAGCATTAGAGCGCAACCGTTATATGATTGTAACATTCACCGAAGAACAGGTATGATTTAAAATAATGTAACTAAAACAAGTGAAAATGTTATAGTCGGTCAAGACCCTACGCCACCTCGTTCTACAAATTGTGCTTCAAGTAGCTCAATTGTATCAGAAAATGTGAGGCAGAAATATCATTTTATGGAAAGGGCTTCCAATAATTTAGCAAATTGACTATTCTTCATCAAATCATTTTATCAACAATTATTAAGATTTGTGATATTTTGGCATATAAATATTTTCATTATAATAGGATTTAATATGAGGGAGGGCTTCTAAAAATGGTTCAATTTTCCTTTTTTCCCTTTTCGATAAGATTATTCTTTGGTGCAATATATGTCCTTGTACCAAAAAATGTCAATTGTATTGCACAAATGGGCCCCGCCTTGAAACGGAGTACCGGCATAGGTGCTTCGTCCAAGGATAACGGGGCAAGAGTAATATACTAATGATCCATAATATATAAGATACCCTGGACAAGATCCAGGTATCAAAATAAAGTCGTAGCAAATAAAATAAAACGGGACACCAGCCCGTGGGTAATACGCTACTTGAATCTGGGAGACCTCTAGGGGTCGACAGCCCTACCAAAGACTACGTTTGGTACCGCGGGGTACTGGAGCCCCAAGAACTAAGGTTCTTGCCAGTACGTACTCTTGGGTAGGCCCCCTTGTGGGAGCTTCGCGGGGGCTGTAAAATCGCTGGTAGTGCATGGCAAAAAACCCTGTCACCAAGGGGTGCACTCTACATAGCCTATTATGTAAGTTCTAAAGTTGGGACCTTCTTCGGGGGGGCGCAGGGACGCTTAATTCCCTTAAAACCGTCTATTTGGGTCTTCACGACGGGTATAGACGTAAAACACAATACTTAATGTACTGCACAAATTTACATGAACAGACAAACGGATTTGGTTAAATAGATTAATATTTTGATTCTGAATCGATCGATATAAGTGAAGATGGCTGTGGTATTTGTCGTTTAGGAGTTGAAAGCATCCGTACAAACCTCTTGCCACAAGTGTTGCATAATCTCTCCATGAAAACGATTGACCTTGAATAAAATTAAAAACTATCAGTAAAAGAACCTAATATTGAGTCTAGCTAGTGATGTCAATGTCTGTCTGTCTGTCTGTCTATGTGGTATAAGATCCGCACAAGTTGTGTTATTCCTTACTTTCTAATTTTTGTTATTTGGGCAAAATCGCTTGTAATATGACACGCCCACTGTGCAGATGTTTGTAACTCCTAAAGGACAAATATATCGATTAATTCAGAATCAAAATCTGACGAGATTTAACCATGCCCGTCTGCCTGTCCATGTATTACATGTTCGGGCTTGACAATCTATAACATTTTCACTTATTTTAAAGTATTTTTTTATGACCTTCCTAGTTTACTCTATTCTCAATCTTTCAGCTCAACCTGCAATCTTTCAATTGTGATAAACATAATGAGGCTTGTTTGCCGTATGTACAAAGTCGCTCGAATAAAACTTTTTATTTGAACGTTGAAGATCCTCTTACAGTATTGTCCAGTGAGGAGGTGAATAAGTTAACTTATGCTGAAGTGTTGAAGGGTCAAATTGAATGCAGTGGTGGCTCAAAGTATATCGTATCGTTTAATAAATCCGCTGAAGCAGCGGAAAGGAGTGCTTTGTTGAGACATCATGGTATAGGATCTCAGGGATCTCTTTAAAATTCCCTACAAATTATAATTCCCCGTTGTTTTACAGATGATGTTATAAACAGAATTAGTAATAAATTAGATAAATGTTCTGTCGTGTATATATATACAGCAACTGCTGCAACAGCACCAGTAATCAAACATCGTAAAAAACGAGCGTCTGATGTCCCTATTAAAACATTTGTCTCTGGTTCTTTTTCTATAGCGGAAGGCCGGTTCGCAATGGTGTGGAAACATTTCATTCTGCATGACAATAAAGAAACTATCGAAGTGAATTTTACAAATGCCCGAATAGATGTGGGCAAGCTGGACACCACAGTCAATATAACGTTTGCAAACGATCGATCACTGAATATGTTTTTCACCTTTATACGTGGCTATCATGTACTGAAACACCTCAATATAGATGGTAATAAATTTAGGGTCCACGAACTGAACATACCTCATGACATGTCCTACGCCTGCACCAAATTGAAAGCTTTCCAATCATCCACTTCAAACTATTTTGAATGGCACGGCTTTCAAATGCAGATTTTTAAGACTGCCATAAAGGCAAATAAATATCGTTTCTCAGAGGCGTGGAGTTGCAGTGGTTTTGTCTCAGCCGCCATTCTGTCGGGGTTGTTAAGTATGTCTATTATTATGGCTATTGCATTTTGTGGAATTACTTGGATGCTGGACATTAATAACGTGGATCGATTTGATGATCCCGCTGGTAAAACAATAACTATAATGGCAGACGACACCAACTGAAGGCAGTTGTTCATTCTATTTGATTTCTATAATTGTGTGAAAAAACTATTTTAATAAATTAACAAATAAATGACTTAAACTTTGTATTGTTAAAGACCCTGCACTGTGGAACGCGAGTTCAAATATAGCTGAAAAGTGAAGAATTGAACCAATTTGCAGCACATACAGTTAACAACATTATCATGAAACTCGTATTTGGTTCGACAGGCGAATAAGCTTTAAAAGCTTGTAAAAACCCAGTTTTTTTAAATTTAACTAATAAATGAGGTCCCCTTATGCAGAGGAAAAAAGATGGAGATTCTTGAATAATGTCTTGGGAGGAAATTTATCTAAAAAACTTCAAGTACAAAAGTTGTTGGAGGATCTGCCAGTTACATTGATCTTCTCTCTTCATCCTCTGTATCCTTATCGATTTGTACTTAGCTTTTGCGCAGTCTCCAGAATAACGAATGTCTTAAGTAAAAATCGATTTTTATTGCTTCACCCAATTAATGTTCAAGTTAATTTTTTATATTAATCTAATGACTCCAGCTACACATCAAAGCTTTTAATTTTTATTATGCCCTTCGCCATATTATGGCTACTAAGTTGGTTCTTCGGTATGCCGCTACCAAAAAGACCCTAAAAAGTGTAGTAGTATACTACTATAGTCTTAATTTTAATCAAAATCTCTGTCGGCTTGGACATTGTATTTTCAAAAATTTCGGGATAGGTTCTAAAAATGGTCCAATCCCGTCCATTTTCAAAAGAGTATATTTTTGGGCCAATACATTTCCTTGTACCAAATTTCATTGAAATATCTCAAATAATAATAGGACCTCAAATGGTCCAATCCGGTCCATTTTCAATAGGGTTCATCTTTGAGCCAGTACATGTCTTTGTACTAAATTTTATCGAAGTATCTCAAAAAATTCAACCTGTAGCTAGCGCACAAATTTACATGGACAGACAGACGGACATGATTAAATCGTTTCAGAATCCAATTCTGAATCAATCGGTATAATTGAAGGTGGGTGTGGCATTTGCCGTTTAAGAGTTACAAACATCCGCACAAACTTAATATACTCTTTACAACAGGGTGGTACAGGGTATAAAACAAATTGTAGTACATTCAACGTGGCGATCGGCACAAATCAATTACTTCCTATACTTTACTATACGGGTATCAAATGTTGGAACTGGACGAGTAGATTTGCGATGCGCAAGAAAGTGTTTTGTAAACTTTGACGGGCCACAGCTTAATCAGCTCTGCTACAACCTAATATAAAGGGTATAAAAACAAAACAAAAAAAAAAAAAATGCAAATGTTGTTTTTTAGGTTCAGCTTATCTATCTTTATTCTGTAATACGTATTTACTTATTCATACAGATGTATTATATGTACGTGTTAATGTATGTAATTTATATACATATATTATGCGCATATTCTAGCAAGCAGCGTTGTATTAGTTAATTACAATAACCTTGTTAATAAATTTTGAAGTTATTTAAGATCGTTTATAAGTAAACTGTTGTTTTATTGTACATATTTATTTTTTACATTTACACAGAAACATACATTTGTTACAATATACCAACCACCCGGAGATTGGGCGATTTAAATAAAAAAAGAGTAAATACATGCTTGATTAGCGGTTTATTTTTTTTTTTGGGTCGCTATAGTAATGCTCCTGTGTCCGTCAGTAGGTCCGCGTGTTCTCCTTTTCGCATAAGTTAATATATGAATGATTGAATGATATCATCATTTGGCACAAGTATTTGTATACTTTAAACTGAACATTGTTATTAAAAATGTATCGTTGGGCATTTTGTACATGCCCAGCTCATGTATTGTAATGAAAATTAAAGAAGAATCTATTTTTTTTTTTTTTTTTGGTTATCTAATAAAAAAACTGAAAAGGAATTGGTGTTAGGTATTAATGATTTGACCTAAACCTAAACCTATAAAGTTATTCATTTGTTACACGTTTTATATATCTCGCATTTTTGCTAATTTTCTGTATAAGCTTTGAAGCGCTTCAATGAGTGTCAGTTAGGGAATCATGTTTTATTAAACAAATTATATTATTTTAACATTTCAAAGTGTCACAAGCAAGCATACAAGTATAATTATATAAACTTGATTATTATATTAAATATTTTAATTATTTTTATGCGCCCTCCTCACCGTAGTGCTAAGGATATACAAAATTTGCTATTTCGTTTGCAATATTCAGAAGGAAACCTTGGACGACCGTCCCATTATATATATTCTTTATCAATATGAAAATCTGAATCGATCTAAAAATGTCTGTCCGTGCGTCTGGGTGTTTTTGACTCTCTTCACCATCGTAAATTTTATACAAATATTTCTAGCTGCTGGACGCTATTCGGTAATATAATTGGGCAAATGCTGTTGAGAGCCACGCCCACAACTGGTCATAAAATCTAAGCTATGAAATTTAAATTGTAATTTGCAATAAATCCGAGTTGAAAGTGAATCCGAAATAATTGGAATTTAATAACACATATTCAAATTGAGCTTTTCCATCGATTGGCCCGCTTCTTATAGCAAGCATGCCCATAACTTGCAAAAAAAAAACCTTCCTTGGCATAGAATCCGGGTTGCAAGTTGATACATACACCGCCCACTATTTGTGTATAGATATGTAGGGCATTTAGGATTGGACCTAAGCCCAAAATCATTTGTTTCATATTGGAAACTTTATGAATAATCCCAGTATGTTGTATCAATTGATCAATAAAAAGATTTCCGAAATTCTAAATCATTGCATTTAAACTTATAAAAAAAAAAATAGAGCTTGATCGCATATGTAATACCCTATATAAATTACATCCACAAATTATGCTATAATTAGTTTACTTGTATTAGTAAATGGGAAGCATTAAGCTATGTAAGTCACTTTGTGAAATATCCTTATACGGATATGAATTCTAATAATGGTTCGATCAAGTCCAAATTCGGCACAGCAACATATTGAGATAATAAAGTATTCTTTACCCAAAAACTATCAAAAATTGTGATTTTTTGCCATATAAAGACTTTCATCCTAATAGGATCTGAAATGGGAAAAGGTTCTACAAATGGTCCAATTCGATTTATATTCAATACGGTTCCCTTTTGGCCCAATACATGTCTTTGTACCAAATTTTATTGAAATATGATCTACACCTTAATATGTATACAAAGACGTACAGACGGACATGGTTAAATCAATTCAAGTTTTGGTTTTGAATCGATCGGTGTAATTGAACATCCACCATACTTAATACAACCTTTGAAACAAGTGATCTAGGGGATATAAAACTGAACATCTAAGCCAATCTGGTAATTTGCTGCAAGCGTTTTTCTACGCATTTCATTTTGGAAAAAAAGCGAAATTTCATGATTACCGATCTTTAACTTATAAAACAATCTACTACAATATTTATACAAATGCACGCGCTAAATAGCGTATAATTTTATTACTTGTTTACTTGTAGTTTTATTATACCCACTCACATATACGAGTATGTGCATATGGGGGTTAACATTACTTTGTCAAAATGTTTGCAATATCCAAAAGGAGGTGTCAGAGACCTCAGAAAGTATGTGTGTTTTGAAACAGCATAGAATACAGAGTCGATACGGCCATGTTTCATGTCATGTCCAGCTTTGGTACCTACAGTGGGGGTGCTCAAAATTTGACCTCGTTTTTATATTTTTTGTAATAATTTAATTTTCTTCTTTCAAATGATGTATTTGATCAGAGATGGAACGTTTGAAACTGGTATTTAATTGAAGTGATTTTATGGCTGTCGTGCTAAATGCAACCAAATGGAAGTTAAGCTTTTCTTGTACACCTGCCAAGTCGGTCGTATTAGTTTCAAACTGAAAAGTTAGTAAATATTTTTTCTTTTATGAGATATTCTCACTCTTACTGCTTTATAGCTATTTTACTGCTGGTGTATATTTCAAAATTATTAACATAAGCAAAGTAGTTAAATGGGACACTGCTGTACCTACACATATAGCACGTGAACACCTTTACCATTACCTGTTATTCAATAGACAATCGATCATTTTTTGCTTGATTACGTTCCCTTATCGATTTGTTTTCTTTGTTTCGTTTTTGCTTCCATTGTACGCTGTAGATAATTAGAGTCTTTGTTCATATATTTATACAATACATACAAATTTAGTAAATGCTCTATGAAAATTACACACACACACACACACACACACACACACATACATACATACATACAAACACACGCACTTGCTGTTGATTTTGATAGAGCTTTATTTCCAATGCCATTTCAAATCACACTTATTTACTAAAAAAAATACCCAAAAAATACAATAGTAATCGTAATAATAATAGTAATAAGAAAAAAAGAAATTAACATATATTGTATGTTAGAAGTCTTGTGAAAAAATCCTACAACAGATTTTCTTATAAAAAATAAACAATTTTATATAAACCGATAGGTTAGCTTAGCTTAGATGCTTTTTAATCCTTTTAATGCCTTTCAATTTTTATTACAATTTTACGTTTCTTCAATCATAATAATTAAAAAAAAAAAAAGAAAAAGGGAAAAAAATGAAAAAATGAAAAAAGAAAAATATAGAATATATGGAAAATGTTTACGAGTGTATGCGGCACACAATCATATGAACATTGATGATTATTGATAAGATTGAAATTTAGTTTTTAATGAATGCATATAACTGCTACATGTATGGTATACAATATAAACTCTCTAGTGGTGATGGTGTGGGTGTAAGCGAAATATATTATATTTTACACAATTTCGTGAATATTTACAGGAATTTTTCGGTTTTCAGTTTTGTATTTGTTTTATTTTTATTATTTTTATTATCATTACATTCTATTCATTTATCCCCCTTTCCTCTGTTGCGAGTTTTATATAAATCATTTAGTTTTATTGGTTTTTGTTTTTATTCAAGTCAATGCACAATGCAAATTATCACAATTTTATATTGTTTTTTTCTTTTCCTTCTTTTTTTCGTATATATTGAAGTTCATGATGATTTGTTTGTGTGTGGTTTTGCTTTATATACTATTGTATAGTGCGTGTGTGTTATATAGCGTTTTTACAATACTTTATGATTTCTCCCAAAAATGTACATACATACATACATACATACATATTTACGTATATGAATTTGGAACATTTTTTGACATCTTTTCCACCAACTCATGGGGAAATTGAATTTTCCAAAACAAAAAAAAAAATTTTCATTGCAAGTTACATTTTTTTTTTTTACAATTTTATAATCAAAGGCTGCTTTTTGTTTACTTTTTGTTCAAATTAGTTTTTCATTACTTAGAGTTACAGGCAACTTTATAAAATAATTACAATTACAATAACAATAATAATGATTTATCTTCTTTTTCTTTTGTTTGTTTTATGACATGGCCTGTTTTTAATGACGAATTTTTTATGAAATTGTATTCATTTTAAATGAAAACACAAGTGAAAATTTTTATATTCGGTTAAGTCCGAATATCCTACAACACTCAGTACCACAAATTATGCTACAATTAGTTTAGTTGTATCAGTAAACGTGATGCATTGCCATATAAGTCACCAAGTTCTACCAAATGATCCAATCGCAATCTAATTTGGTATAGCCAATTATTAAGCTAATTAACTATTCTTCATTACATTTTGTCAAAATATATTCATAATCGTAATTCTATGCCATATAAAGGACTTTCATTATAATAAGATCTATGTGGAGAGAGGCTCTAAAAATGATTCAATTCGCTTCATTTTCAATAGGCTTCTTTTTTACGGCAAAATATGCTCTTGTATCAAATTTCATAAAAATAACTCGAAAAATGCGACATATAGCTTTAGCACAAATTTGCCTGGACATATAGACGGACAGAATGATTGGTATAATTGAATTGTGGCATTAGTCCTTTAGAAGTTACAAACATACATACAAATTTAATATAACCTTTGACAAGTGGTATAGGATATAAGGAGGTCAACGCAATTTTGAAGAATTTAAGTCAAAATTGAAATACGTCTCAAAATACATCCATTACATGACTATATGTTGACGGAGACGCTACAATTTAATTTTAAGATTTAAGATTAATTAATCAGAAATCAGTTCCACAACAACAAAACGAGTAGACAGCTTTTTACTTTAACGTCTAGACATTATTATATTTGAACATATAATAATGATTGTTGAGTTTTTGATAATTTATAGATAACTTGGTGAATAATACCAAGATATGATAAAGTCAAGGGTTTTCTATAAAATGTTGTTGTCCATATAAGCATATGAATATATTTATAAGATGCTGTCCCCGCATAAGATGGCGGGACATGCTGTTGTTGTTAGAAGCAGGCGTCAGAGACTGTTTATATTCTTGATCATAACTTAAAATCTGAGTCTATCTAGATGTGTCTGTCTGTTGTTGGCAATTATCGTAAATTTTGTATAAAAATTTGTAAAATTTGGTATGCACGTGTAACTTTTTAAATTGGGGCACGCCCACAATCGACAAAAATTTATAAAAGCCACGCCCATAATCAATAAAAATGCATATATATGCCAAAAATTGTGCTATAAACTTGAAATTTACATATATTTATATTGAGATTTTCCATCAATATGCTCAAAATAGATTTGATCGGATAACAGACGCGTTCACAATTTGCAAAAACATTCTATTTAACAAAAAAAAAAAAAAAGAAAAAAAAAAAAAAAAAAACAAACACGACTTTCAAGTTGATACGTTGACACTATTAGGGGGCGTTATTGGGTACCTGCCACGCCTTTCTTCCTTAGAGGATATTCTCATTTTTAGCCGAAGCCAAATTTTTAGTTTTTTTTTACTAGTTTTTTCCATATATATTACATTCTATTCCCATCAAGATAATTAATGTAATCCAGGCGTTTTATTTAAATCTGTTGGTCTTAGATGTGCTGGATGACTTAAGTATTGTTGTTAAATAGATGAGTTGAAGGGGTTTGGGTTTTCTGTACAGCCTTGGTCGCAAAATGTCTTTTTTGTATAATCTTTGTGTATTATGTTTACTGTTTAGTGTTATTTTTTTTAACATCATACTTAAAATTTTTATATTATTTGTTAGAAACTGCTTTTCTACTTCTTAGTCCACTTATTTATGTATTAGCGCCACTATCTGACAAAGACCCATAATGGTCGACTTGTTTTTTTTTTCTGTAAACCATCTACGACTTGTTGTAGAATTTTTTTATGAATAATAAAAGAAATTTAAGAAATGTGACCATTTGTGTTGGTAGTGTTGGAGACTGCTGCTGAACTGCCAGCATCTGTAGCAACGCCATTGGTATCATTTATTATATTTATTTGACTACTGTTGGTTACCATGGGATTTTCGTTTATGGGAGCGGTGGGTGTAGCTGTTCCACTATCCAATGCTACTGGTGTTCCAACTGCTGTACCTTGATTACTATTATTTGCGCTTGTTGCCGCTGCCACCGCTGTCGCCTGATTGATGGTATTCGTATTAGTAGGTGCCATATTTATGGCACTCGGTGGAGCTGTTATCATATTATTGGTGTTACCTTGACCAGAACCAGCAATTTGCAGCTGTGCTTGCATTTGCAATTTCTGTAACGTTTCCTGTGATATGTTGGCCTTTAATATAGTATTTTCCACTTCCAATTGATTGATTTTATCCATTAGCTCTGAGATTTTTTCTTTCAAAACTTCAACTTCCTCGCGCACAGCAATCATCAGATGAGATTTGACAAGGTCCTGCATAAAAAAAGAGAATTTTTCATTTAACAAAACTCTTAAATATACCCATAATATATATATATATATATATATATATCATTATATATTATATATATATATCATTGCATACATAATACATTTAGTACCATTAGTTGAATGGTTCCTGGTTAGTTCTAACCAATCGTTTATTGCCCTGCACCCACTTTTTTCGCAATTTAGACTATAAGTTGAGTTGTATTACTAAACTCAGTCATTATTAGCGTTAGATGAGAAGGAGTTTTAAAACTTTATTCGATTGGGTTCAAATTTAATACATTGGCTTCAATTGTTAAGCTAAGTTCTAAGTTGTGTCAAAAAAATATTCAGAATTGCAAATTTTCATCACATAAAGACTTATTTCGAATATACGAAGGGGTTCTAAAAATGGTTCAATTTAAATCATGTCAAAACATGCCCGTTTGCAAAAGAGAAATATCTTTAAAATTATACAGAAAGAGCTTAAGGTATTTATATAGACAGACAGACGGACATGTTTAAATCGATTTAAAATTAAAACCTCTTATCCTTTTTTTCTAAGGATCGGCAAAGATGTCTTCCATAAACGGCACGACACGACGCCGATTTTACCCACCAACATTTTCAAAAGCATCGACTGTTGTAGGTATCGAACCTGCGACCCTTCACATTAGAGCTAAGTATTATGTCTCTAACCCATTGCATTGAACGATTATGAAAAACCTGCCAATGCGTAATTAATGTAAGTTTGTCATTCCATTTGCATCACCTAGAAAGAGGTGTCAGAGGCCCTACGAAGTGTGTATATTCTTGATCAGTCTCAAAATCTGAGTCGATCTAGAAGTGTCCGTCTGCGCATCTGTGTGTTTTTACCCTCTTTCTAGTCTAAATTTGAGGATATTGTGATGAAATTTTGTACAAACATTTATAGTTTTTGCACGCACGGATTAAAATTCGGTAAAATAAATTGAGTCACATCTACAATCGAGAAAAATGCGAACTATGGCTATGGTTAAAATTAGTTACAAATGTATATAATGACATTTTTCAACGATGTGGCAATGGTGGGCGGGCGTGGTCGTATAACAGACACGCCCACAGTTTACAAAAAATGCCGTCTTTGGCATAGAATCCGAGTTGAAAGTGCATGTATTGTATTCTACAAAATCGATTGAAAGCCACGCCTACAATCTATAAAATTATACAAATTCATTCTAGACAGACAGACAAACAGACGAACCGACGCATGTGGTTAAATTGATTTAAATTTTGATTCTGCAGTATTTGCCATTTAGTTTAGTTAGTTGTAAGCAATCGCATAAACTTAGTATACACGAATGGTGCAGGGTACAAAAAGAATTGCCACACCTTTATTCGCAACGGCGACACATTTGTATTTGTAACTATAGAGAATATAGTCAAAGTCATTTATAACTGCCCCTTCCACCCCTTCCACCCCTCCCAACAATTCTCTTTCTCTTTCGTATAATTTTTAATTCAATAATTATCTAAATAAATTAAATCCACATGTACGATAAATGACACAAAATGCAAAACACACACACACTTTCACTTTCCTTATTAATCAACGCTAAAACGCCATAAAACGTTTCAAATTTTCAACATTATTAAGAAACTAAAAAAGCGAAAAAATTCTTCCGAAAAAATCGATATACATACTTTTGCATTCGGCACCATTACATAGCAGGGGCTATCCTGCCCTTTCTGCCAAATTTCATAAAGCCAATTTTCAGGCTGACGCATAGACATGGTACCCATCATAGTGTGCGTGTGTGTGGTAAGTGAGTTGATTATATTGTAATACTAAGATTTCACAAATGCACTCTTCTTCTGATACTTGGTATTTTTGTGGTTATTGATTAAAAACACACTTAGAATCGAATGTATGTGTATGTTGGACGTTTTGTTATATAAAACACGTCTTTTTTTATGCGATATGTTGCGATTTTTTTTAATAAACTATTAACCGCTATATATATTGTATTTAATGCTTGATTGAATTTTCTGATACATTTTTTTTCTTTCAATTTTTTAAAGTTTTGCCTTTTATGCAATATTTCTGCATTAATATAATGGGTTTATATGTGTTTGTGTTAAAAGAAAATGTTAAGTGCTCTTTTTGTTTTTAAATATTCTGCGCGAGATTATTGCGTTTTCGATAGATTTGTCACCCAACCAACAGGCAAACAACAATAAAGGCACCCGAGTTATATATATTTTTTTCTAATTTATAAAAAAATCGTTTTTTTCTAAAATGTTTTTTCGTTTTGCAAGTAAAAACCAAAAAAAAAAAATTGTACGTTTTGTAGTTTTTTCTCTCTTTCTGTCGTGCTTGTATTGCAGCAAGTGTTCAGCGTTAACTGATTTAGTAGTTAGTTAAACAATTGACTAGGAGGTGCTGTGCTTGTATATTGTATATGGCACAGAGAGAGTAGAACTGAAGCACCAACCAAAAGCTCACACACACACTCACACAAAATATTGTCTAAAAAATGAACCCGGTATTTATTGACAGACAATTAATTGCAAAAGCTTTCGCCGGTAGTAGCGTACAATTTATTTTGTTATTCTCCAAAAGTGTTGCAAGCTTTTTTCAATTATATACTTTATTTTTGTTTTGTTTGTTTTTTCAATATTTTTAATTCATGAAAAAAAATCGGTAACTATAATATTCTCCCTTTAATTGCAAAAGTTTGCTATTGAGTTGTTTTTTTTTTTTTTGTTTTTTCTTTAATTTTAATGTTTTCATTAACAGGTTTATAAGGCGACTGAAAGTCTGCCATTTGATGAGCATGCTTTTATAACTCATGCGAAATATTTTTTTATGTACACTTGTAGACAAATCGTTCTACGGTATACTACTCACACTCTAAGTGCTTTGTATGCTATGCGTGCGCCGACGTTGCTGCTGTTGGTTGTTTGTTAAAAACAAAACAATGGCGTCTTAGAGAGAGAATATGAGCGTGTATAGTTTATGGTACATTTAGGTAAAAGATGTTTGAATTTCTCAAAAGGAGTGTGAATTTAACTGTATAAACAAATTTTTCGTATTTTTTTTTATATGCTACAACAAAAAAGTGGTGCAAAAGTATAACTCCTGGACTTCAGCTTTAATTATTATAATGAATCAAAATCTTAATCGATTTTATTGTCTCTGTTCATTCATTATATCCCACATGTAATGTGGGAGGGGGGGATGTTATCTAGAAGGAGGGGAGATATCAGAAACTTTATAACGTACAGGATGATGCGTACGGTATTTGGTATTGTACATGAGGACAGACCATACATATTCCAGTAAGACTCTGGTCCTTCATACAAAGCTATAACACAAACTTGTGGCCATTATTACGTATGGGGCGTAGTTGAATGAGAAACCAATAAACATCCTAATAAGACTATTTCATCACTGAAGGATACTTTAACAACAACAATGATCAAAATGAACAGAAGAGCATTTGATTCGGGCATATAATAGTTTCGGGAATTTTATTGAATAATTATATAGTCTAGTCTAGGAGTCAATTAGCGACGTGTAAAAGTTGTATGGAATCATAATAAATTTTGCAAAAAATTGAATAAATTAGTTTTAATGTCAAGTTATCCTTAAATAAATATCTATGTACAGTAGGGTATCTATATAAGGTGCGTACAGTAGGCACCCTATACAGATATTTTTGGAACAGCAATAAAATCCGAGTCAATTGTACAAATACTTCTATTCAATAAACAGGTTACTACTTAAATTGGGCAAAATCAGTCAAGATCCACGCCCACAATCGACAAAAATCGATCAATCTTGCATAAAAATCTAGCTATGCTGTTATATACAATTATACATCCATCGATGTGCCAAAATTGGGCATGGGCAGGCCTTATAATTTTTAGGGCGTTCTGTTTTGAACTTTTCCCTTGCTTAACATTAATAAAATTATTAATTATTCATCAATTGTAAAAATTGTGAACTTTTAACCATTGTAATAATATTTTGTTTTTTTTTTAATTTTTATAAATTCATGAAATTGAATGAATTAAATTTATACAAATTTTTCTTAGAAAGTTCTGGGTGGTGGTAAGCATTTACGCTGGGCCAATCCTAAATATAGTTTTTTTGTTTCTCTTTGCATTTCTTTAGAACAATACTATGTGACATTAGAGCACATATCTTATGCTGACTGTTTATATTTAAAGTGATTTGAATGAGAATTAATAAAAATAAAAACATTTCTACGAAATTTTACGCTTAAATATTTTGATTAATTGTGCTAGTATTAAGATACGCTTGGTGACCGAATTTTCAAATTGGCTTTGGGTCTTGTTCGAATAAATTCAAACATATGTCCATCCATCCATCTTAATATTAGCCAACATTGTAACATAATTTTCTTACTTAATAAAGAAATACACTCATCCCTCGTTTTACACGGTACTCGTTTTGCACGTTTCCGATCTTACACGGTTTTAAAAACAAAATTAAAAAAAGAATTATGTAGAAAATAACTAATTTTGACTGCACGCGAATTTATTTCTGCTTTATTTCAGATTTTTTTTCCTAAAAAGTCTCAGAAAACTACAACTAAAATCAATACAGCAACTGTAGAAGCAGAATCTAATAAGATTATATTACCCAGTGATGAATCTGATATTATACAATTTCGAAAAAGAAGACTCATCGTTGAAAGTGATAGCAATTAAGTTTGATTAAAATTAGGAAGATAAGTCTTATTTATAGTCGTTTTCGTTTTACACGGTTTTCCATATAAAAATTATTTTTTCGAAATACATGGTTTTGTTAGGAACGTATCTACTGCGTAAAACGAGGGATGGGTGTATTTTAAAATCCTTTTGCAGTTTTAGTATAGCATGTGACACATGCTTTATGCTAAATGCTTTAATTTCGTATAGATTACAAGTAATCAGTACTTGAAGCTGAAAAATATTGTGAAAAGAGATACTTTAGATATAAGCATCCTAGGTACAATACATCTTTAATCTTTAATTTAAAACTATTATGGCATTAAATTGTTTAGGCAAAAAAAGCCGGACCCCACTTCGCAGACCACAAAGTTTTTATATAAATAGAAATTAAATTTTAATTTGGTTCAGTTCGCACATCTAGTGTTAATTAGGAATTAGAGAAAAGCGGACGTAGGGACAGGACAAACATATATTATATATTCTATTAACACATTATTAAATTCGATATTCAATCGGAACTGTTTTTGATGCTTTATAAAAAGACTTTTGAGTCAAATAATATGAAAGTATATCATATATAGCCCCAACATAGAATAAGGAAAAAAAAAAAGTATATTGTATTTGGTGCTTTATAAAAAAAGTGAAAATGTTAAAATTGGTTAAGCTCGATTATTTAATACCCTACACCACTTAGTTCCACAGTAAACACAAAGAATTGTCAAATAAGTCAGTTCGTGAAAAATTGTTAACTTGAATAGGGGTTTTAAAAACGATTGGGTCCAAATTGGGGCCAGCCAATTAACTATTCTTCATCAAGTTTTATTAAAAAATATTAAGAATTGCGATTTTTTGCCATATGAAGACTTTCATAACATATAGGGAAGGGATTCTCTAAATATTATCCAATTCGGTCCACTTTTAAGAGGATTCTTCTCCAGGTCCTTGTACCAAATTTCATCAAAATAACTCAAAAAACATGACTTGTACCTTGGACACAATTTGCATAGACACATAGATTGACAGACGGACAGACAGATGGTTAAATCGGTATAATTGATGGTGGATGTGAAACTGCACAATCTCAATGTGTTCTTTACAATTAATAAACTTGGCTTGGGCCAAAGGGTGGGCGTGGCATGTGTACATCTTACGTATTAACTTGCAAGTATAGTTCTATGCATTATAAGGATTTTTTGTAAACTGTGAGCCTCAGTCTGTTAGGTACATCAATGAATGTGATATTTGGAAATGTGTACAGAAATTTTTAACTGTATAAATGCGCCAGATAGATTTTCATTGAAATAACAAAATTTCACAAAATTTCAGCTTAATATCTTAAAAAGATTGAAAGGAACAGCAAACTAGTGCACTTCCCATGTTATGTGGAGAGTATAACAAATGTGTATAATGTGTGCAGCACGTTCAAAAGAAATTGAAATTCATGCAAATATCATTCCATACATCAGCTAAACAGTTAAACAATTGTTTTGATAAACGCAAAATGAATATCTTTGCAAATTTATTGTTTTGTTGACACACATGCACACTAACTTAAGTATTCCGCTTTCGTTTATTTACTTACATTTTTCCATATTTTTTAAAAATTTATTGCATGGTCTTCTTTGTGTTGCTATTTTGTTTACATGGTTGGTTGTTGATAACAATAATTTAGAACTTAGCAGTTAAACAACTTTTCCGCATAATTATTAATGCAAACGTCAATGATGAGAAGCAAAACCGAGACAAGTCAAGAAAACAAATAAACACAGAACCGAATATTTTATGTTGCAATAGGACACTTGCCTTAATTTGTATTTAGAACCGGATAAACTCTTATACGTAATTACTTCCCACGCTATTTATTAATGTGACGCATTCATTTCAAACCTACTATTACTCGCTTAATACGTACCTATGAGTTTACAATAATTAATATTTATACCCTTCATATTAGATGGTGGTATACTAAGTTTGTCATTCCGTTTGCAATACCAAGAAGTATGCGTCAGAGATCCTACAAAGTATAAATATTCTGGATCAACATCAAAAACTGAGTCGATCTACATATGTGTGTCCGTGTGTTCCTCTGTCCTTGGCATTCTCTCACGGGCGTACATTTTGAGATATTGAGCTGAAACTTTGTACAAACATTTTTAGATTCTGCATGCGGAGGGCTATTTAAAATGAGCAAAATCAGTTAAGAGCCACGCCCACAATCAACAAAATTCTATTTATTGGCAACAAAAATTTAGCTATCAAGTTGAAATGGTGGTGTGCATATTAATAGTTATCCCATTCATCGATGTGCCGAAAGTAGGCGTAGTCGCGCCCACAATTTGCAAAAAACCATACTTAACGTAAAACTCGATTTTCAAGCTGAGATGTTATACATACACTACACGAGGGCGTAATTATATACCTGCCACGCCCACTACATATGTAGATGTGGAGGGTATTCAAGATTTGGCCTAAACCAAATTTAATTTTCTTACTTGTTTTTATTCTTTCTCTTTGTAACCACAAAACAATACTTGTTTTTTCCAGTTCTCAACCGATTGTTCGGTCCCGTACATAAACATTTATATAAAAGTGCAGATCACTATATGTGTACAGACACAACTTCTTATACTGTACAGTGTAAATGTATGTCTGTACAGTGTAAATGTATGTATGTTCTAATAAAATCATTGATTCAAGGCCAAGCAAATAAATAATTTTTAATAATAAATATATACAAAAAATTATTGTATGTAAATAGACTTCTATTAGAGATAGAATAATATAATAACAAGCTTTAAGGAAGCGTTTTATAACGGATTACTAAAAACAATTAAATTGGTCGACGTAAGTAGAATCTTTTATATGTGCTTGTATATGTATTAAGAAAAGTTGTTTCTTATAATAATTGACTTGCGTTTTATATTGGAAAACATGTAAACATGTTATAGTCGGTTCTGTCCGATCATTTACTCCACCCTACGCCACTTAGTTTTGCAATTTATGCCATAATTAGATGAGGTTGATCAGTACACTCAGAGTCATTGTCACATAAAACACAGTTCGAAGAAAAAACTTTATAAAAAACGACTTTTCGATCAGCTGCACACAGATCAGAACGGACAAATAACTATTTTTCACCAAAAATTTGTCCCAAAATATCAAGAATTGCGAATTTTCTGCCATATTCAGTTATAAGTTTTCTTTTAAAATATAGCGTTATATGGGAAGAGATGATAGAAATGGTCCGACAAGGTCCAAAAGATAACCTTGTACTAAATTTCCTTAAAAAAAAAATCAAAAATTGCGTCCTGTAGGTTGATTACAAAAAATACATAGACCCACAAACGGATTGAGTTAAATCGATTTTGACTGAACAATAAGTGACAGGTATGTATGAAAATTATTCATGTAGGTTGTCAGTCAGTGTTATTATAATTCATGTTGTCCTGTATCAAAACTATTCGATTATAATATATTCAACTTGCTCTCTTATCTGCTTTGTTCCAACTCTTTCAATAACAAACTATAATGTATATATTCCTCTATAAGAAAAAAAAAAAAAAAGTGCAAGTTTTAATAGAGAAATGGCACAACAATCGTCTGAATCAATAAAGTTAGATTGCGCGATTTAATTACACGACTTGTCGTAAAAGGTATATAAAGTTTGAATATCCATAGAGTGTAAAGAGAAACGCGCCACTTGGAAGAATCCAATACGCTTTGAAACACTTTCTAACTCTCTTTAATCTTGTCGGTCTAGATAGATAATATGAAGAAATTTGTTTTAGTTTTTAAACCAAAGGCAATAATTATTGAAGATGGATCAAATCAGATCATTTTTTTTTTAGAACCCATGCCCACATAATGCTTTTTAGCAGAAAATTCTTTACATAGCATACTTTTTTAGTATAATAATTGATTAATATCGACCGTTTTGTGTTCATGTCCGTCTGTCTGTCTGTCTGTTAAAGTAAGTTTATGTTCAAGGTACAGGTCGCATTTTTTGAGATATTTTAATGAAATTCATTACAAGAAGATGTTAATACATGTCGAAAGAGGAAACCGAATTGAAGCATTTTTAGGACCACTCCCCACGTAAAGTCTTTATATGGAATATAATTGCAATTTTTGATACTCTTTCACAAAATTTGGGGAAGACAAGTTAATTGGTTTAATAAGTGGTTGTGACAATTTTGGATCCAATCAGATCATTTTAATGATTTACATTTCTTATCCATATCAACTATTTATAGCATAGTTTGTGAAACTAAGTGGTGCAGGGTATTAAATGATTGCGTATAACCAACCATATATTCACTCATTTTATTATGAATAAATATTTACATTTCATTAATATAGTTATTTTTTTGTCAGTCCCGCATAATATGAATAATATAGAATAATAATATTTATATATGTATATATATGCACACCATTAAAGCAATGGACATTTTCTCTAGACATTTAAAAATGACACAAATTGTAAAATACATAAATATGTTAATTTCATCTTATCACCTAAACAAAGGAAACTCATGGTCGCGTTGCATTTGTACTTATGTTATGTGGTACTTATATATGCATGTATGAATAAGTGTATGTAGAAACAAACGATTTCTTATATAGTGTATTAAAGGGGTCTTGAAACAAGTTTCTATAAAAGTTTATGACGCATTAATGTTTTATTTATTGTTTGTTTGTGGTATGTATATGAAAATTATTAATTAAAAAACTTTTGTTTGGGCCATCTTTTAGATACCCTTCACATTTATATATAAATTGTTGGCGTGGTTGGTATGTCTGTATTTACATACATACGTGTCAACTAACCTGTCGGATACTGGGCAAAATTAAAAGTTTTTTGTAAATTGTGGGCGTGTGTGCTATCTAAGTCTGTCCATTTTTGGTACAGCGATAAAAGTGCTAATTATAAATAAATAGATATTAGATATAGATATATAGATTTTTGTTAATTGTGGGCGTGGTTTTCAATCGATTTTAATAGCGATCTGCGAAAACTACAAGTGTCTGTACAAAATTTCAGCTCAATATCTCGAAATGTATGATTTTGAGAAATCCTACACCAGACAGGCACTCGGACGTACGGACATACATGTTTAGATCGACTCAGCTCTTGATTTATGATGAATAATATACTTTATGAGGTCTCTGGCGCCTTTTTTTGGATTTTGCAAACAAAATGACAAACTTAGTATACTCCCCATGTTATGTGGGGGGTATAAAATAAAGCAAGCAAAACATTTGAATGGAAAGTAAGTTTTTCGTTTAATGGCCAGTGGTTTGGTATCAATTCATATTTGGAGTACACTTATATGCACCATACCAAGTAATGAGCGGAGACAACAATCGATAACCGCAGAACTTTTTTCCTAATTGAAAATAAAGCGCAATTTTATTTTTAATGAGCAATCACATTAGTTTTCACCGCACTGCAAAGTAGTTTAACAAGTCATTGACTTGATGATTATTACATCTACTCTACTTTATAAAAACAACTAATTCCTATGCAAATGATATTGCAAGGTGATTATAAATAAAATAAACTAACAAACAAAATATAATCAGCTTAAGGCGAATGTTGTATCCATGAAATCTATTTCTAAACGTTTCAAATGGAACAATAAACGACATCATATAATTTTTTTTTTAATGAAAAAATTAGTAAAATATTATATATGAACAAGAAGCACAATCATTTGATAGTATATAGTAGAGTAAAGCGAGTTGTCTTCATATAAAACACAAAACAACACAATACTGGGTATTGTTTAAATTCAATTCCAAGAAAATAAGTGGGAAATATTTTTACCATTGGAGAGCATATTTGTAAATTAGATAAATAGGTCGTTGTTGTTTATTTTTTCTTGTTAAAGCATCAATACATTCATCTAACGTACAGGCACCGCTTCAGTGATGATTTTAAACTAATCATGAAAAAACCGTATTACGAATAAGTGGCTCATTTCTACTCAAAATGAATCACCCACGTACATATACGTTTCTACATTTATAAGAATTTTAAGTATGTAAGCTTTAAATTCTCCAACGATGTAAAAATATACCCACTACGTTAATTCTTTGCAAACTTAAAACTGTTCAAATTTGGTATTGTAGTGAAAAATTTCACTTAGCGCATCAGCAAATGGGGTAAAAATCTACAATTCTTCATATTTTCCAAAGGTTTAATCATTCCAAGTTTGAATGCAATTTGACGATTTTTATTTATTTTATCAATTCTTGCAACAGGTAGGTTAGAAATCTGTAAATTTTGTAAAATTATTTTATATTGAAATGTTGATGCCAATCGATAGTAATTGACATCAGGTTACTATGACGGCTTTTGTGAGGTTTTTGAAATACCTTTTTAAACAATATTAAAGGAAATTGACGACGCCTTTTTTAAATTAATTTTATTAAACGATTTTTTTGTTCCTCTGCGTTTAGTTTTGGTAATGTTACAAGATTACAAGTTTTTGTCACCATTTTTTTTATCACATTAGCGGGCCACAATATTTAACAGTAATTAAAAACGTTTATTTTTCATTATTGGTCTTTTCATTTGTTCAAACTTATAATTTGGAAGCCGCACAAGAAAGGCCCCGCATACGGTTTCGAGATTGTACGTTCTAGTTCTAGATATAAAATCCAAATTTTTCTTGGGCCCATTCTAAAATACATCCCATGTGAGGGCATGGATGGATCGTAAATAAAAACTTTCACTTCTTCATAAATTATACGCGACCCCGCCTATTTTTATTACAACGTCGTTATGTCTAATTATATAGTACAAATACAAAATTTAAATTTTCTATAAACATTTTTGTGTTTATTTTATTTAGTCTGGATTTATTCTTGTGGCAAAAAGTATATTAGGTTTGTAAGTGTAGACAGCACATACCAGCTTTTATTATACCGTTCTATTCAGAAATTAACCATGTCCGTCTGTCCATGTGTGTTAGTGCGTAAGCTATAGGTCGCATTTCTTTGAAATATTTCCATGAATTGTGGTACAAGGACATTTATTTATTGGCCTAAAGAAGCAAATTGGACCATTTTTAAGATCCTTTCTATTATATGGCAAAAATTGCAAACTTTTAATATTTTTTTTTTTTAAACAAAATTTCTTAAAGCATATATAATTTGAATGAAAGCAATTTGAGAATGATCAAACAAATTGTAAATATAACATTTTCACAATTTTAAATTTGAAAATAGAAATCTGTGTAAAACTTTTTGCGATGAGTAGACGAACATAAAGATAAACAGACATTTCTAGATCAATTCGGAGTTGTTTTTAAAAGTATATAAATAAATGCGTATATACCTGGTGGTGTCTTTCATATTTCCTTATGACTGTTTGCAAACGGAATAACAAAGTTAGTGTACCACCCATCTTATGCGAATGGTATAAAAATGTAAACAAACATTAAGTGTGTGGTGTCGTGTAAATGTTAAAAATAAATATTGTATGAAGTGCTTATTAATTAGGTCAATTAATGTTATGTGTACAGTATTGTTTACGCTACACAATATATTACGGTTATACGACTATGTTTATGTAGTGCATCACAAGTGCTTGCATAAGAGGCTACATGTTTTCTTTTCCTAGTTTAGTTTCTATAACAACACTTATACTTTATTGCGCCTAATGGTATGATCTATGTGTGATAGATTGTGGTAAAATATGCATACTTTTATACTCTACCATAAATTAAGAATATGCCTATTTACTTATAATTGTTCAACCACAATCTAACACCACGAAGGGCAATAGCTTGATGGACTCACAGACAGCTCATGAATAGTTTATTTACTTTGCAGAATTGCTGACGCCTCTTTCTTACTGACCAATTGTTCTTCACTATGTTGTTGGGGGAAATTTGTATATTTTTGAAATCTTTGATGACTCTTTCTGGTATTTATAAACGTTATGATGATGGATATAATAATTTACTAGGTGAGGATATCACAGTAGTATCGCTTCTGAAACTTTCTCTTCTAAATATTTTACAATTGGAATACATTTCAAGTAATGAAAAAAAAGTGAAAATATTATAGTGGGTCAATCCTGGTCATTTAATACCCTACACTACTTTGTTCTTTAGTATTAGTAAACGCGAGGCATTGCCGTGAAATATCATTATATGGAGAGGGGTTCTAAAAATGGTACGATCGTGTTCAAATATCGCCCATTCAATTATTAACCCAATCAACTATTATCGAAAATGAATACATTTTTGCCTAGCGACCTGTATCTTGTTAAAGTTACATGGACAGAGAGACATATGTGGTTAAATCGTTACAGGTTTTGATTCTGAATCAATCATTATAATTGAAGGTTTCTCATGGCATTTGCCGTTTAAGAAATTTAATGCCGCCTTTGCCAGAAGTGGTGCATGTGTCATCGCAATAATAATTGTTTAATCCGTAACCAATCCCAATAAGGATATAAAGAGCGAGAGAGAGAGAGAGAGAGAGGGCAAAAGTGTGTATAAGATAAGAAAATCACAGTACATTTTGAACATAAACTACTTTCGCAATCGTTTTACCAGTTTCATTACTGGAAAGTTTATACATTCATTACAATTTAACTCTCGAAACGATATGTGTAAGCATAATGTAAAGTATAATACATCCTAGATTCATTCAATACCAGCCTCAATAGTAAATGTGGTGGAAATATGGATAACCTCAATTGCTGGTTTAGTGGAATAGAAAGAATGTGTAGGCAGGTAGGTACAGCCAGGTCAGGTAAGCTATCACACAAGAGCAGAGAAGCAACAACTTTTCCAAAGGAAAGTTGAATCGCAATGAAACATCAATTGCAACAACCAGTACATAATAATAATAATAATAATAATAATAATAACAACAACAACAACAACAACAACAAACAACAAACAACAAAATAATGTTTGTGTTGATAAAGAAACTCGACGTTTTTCATTTAGAACCAACTGGTTTTCTATCCTCCAATATTACACGAAATGAATGCTTTCACTTAACAAAAGAAAAGAAAATTCATTAAAAGTCAATTATTACGGATATGCCCATATGTGACACATTTTTTTATATTCTCTATAGAGAGGTATACTAAGTTTGTTGTTCCGTTCTCTCTACAATTATATATATATATTCTCTTTACATTAATTGGGCAAAAATCGGCCACAGTTACGGTCACTCAAATAAATCCACTTCCAAACTGACATAAGTATTTATATTTAGCCCAAAAAGTCGCAAAAATTAACAGACATGTCCACATATTACAAAATATTCTCTACGCCTCGGCCACAATTTTCATATAAACTTTGAATGTTATTCAATCCTCGGCGCATGCCAAATAATTCCTTATTTTAAACAAGTGAAATATATTATGGTCGCTAAAATCGGCTAAGAACCACGCCCACAACTCCCAAAAAACTATCTATTAGCCACAAAAATGTACACACATACATATGAAAATTCGGCACACATATTAAGATTTAACCTTACCACCAATATATTACAAATGGGCGCGATCGGTTAACAGACCGCTTCGGGTATTGCCCAAAATATACAAAAAACTATTCTGGCCACAAAATTTTACATTCATGTTATATATATTATATGTACACTATTACAGCTACATGTCATAGGGAGAGGGGTTCTAAAAATATGTCTATCGTGTCCATTTTCCGTATATTTAATTTTCAAACTATTTTATCTGCTCAAAACAAGTGAACATGTTAAAGGTCCGATTCGGTCCATTTTCAATAAGGTGCCTCTTCCTTGACCCAATACATTTGCTTGTACGAAATTTTATTGAAATATTTTAAATAATGCAACTTAAAGTTTGCTCACAAATTCATATGGACAGACGGACAGTTGCGTCTTTCTTTAATCGTTTATATCATCTTTTCAGTTGATATAAAAAGTAGAAATAACGTGTATGTGAAAAGAAAAATTGTGCAAATAATGGTCAAGGCAATGTGTCATAAATTGTTTGCATAGAATAATTGTCTGCAACTTACCATTGCTTGTTCAATTTTATTATCGATTGCAACTGCACTTGTTCCAGATGTACTGTAATGAAAACGTGTGAAAAGAAAAGAAAAAGAAAAAGAATAAATTTAATAGTAATATACACAATGAACAAGATATAAAATAGTTAAAATAATGTATTCCAAACACTGATTTAGGTCACCTTCATGATTATGGGCTTATGCTGTCCACAATTTATAATTTATGAATGACCAACCAATTTTTTTTATACCCCAAAGCTGTGGGTATCCTTAATGTGGCCTCAATCAAATATCAATTTTTATTTTGTATTTACTTTTAATACATAATGAAAACATTTTCATTTGCTTTCTGGTGTATTTCATTATGTAAGGTTTGTATAGTAATTGTTTTCACACAAAGAGAGAAAAAAAAAAAGAAACACAATAAATGCTACAAGGAATTGTGTACGAACTGCAACAACACTTTTATGCAATACAATTAAAGCTTGTGTTAATAGCACGTGTATATTTATCATATGTGAATTTTACTTTTTGTACCCTCTACATAAGATGGAGTTACACTAAGTTTATCATCATTCCCTTTGCAACACCCAGAAAAAGGCGGCAGAGATCCTATATTCTTAATCTGTGTCTAAAACGGAGTCGATCTAGACATGTATGTTCTTGTGTCCGTCTGTTGTTTGCATTCTCGTGGTCTTAAATTTTTAGATCGCGCAGATCGCTGTTTGAAACGGGCAAAATCGGCCGAAAGTCACGCCCACACAATTCATAAAAATCTATTTATCTGCTATAAAGTTGAAATTTGGTACTCAGATTTATAATTATACTATCCAAATGCTAAAAATGGGCGTGGTTGGATAACAGACACGCCCACAATTAAAAAAAGTACCATTCTCAGGGTAAGACTCGACCTGCTAAATGACCCGCAATACATACAGGTACCTGCCACAGGTACCTGCCACACCCACTGTTTGTGGAGGGTATTTAAGATTTGGCCTAAGCCCAATTTACTTTTCTTACTTTCATTGTTGTTATACCCTGCACCACTTGTGGCAGAGGGTATATTAAGTTTGTGCGAATATATGTAATCACCCACACCGATTTCCAATTATACCGATCGATACAAAATCAAAATCTAAATCCATTTAACCATATCCGTCTAAATGTTTATGCAAAGTTCGATCGCATTTTTTTAAAATAAAATTACATGAAATTTAGTACAAAGGTATATTTTGGGCCAATTTGGACCCGATCGGATCATTTTTAGATGAATGAACAATGACTCTAAGTTTATTTATCCAACTTAACTAATTATAGCATATTTTACCAAGAGATGTAAGGTATTAAATGATCGACTATAACCGACTTTGTTAACATTTTCACTTGCTTTATTTAATATGTATCATATATGGACAATTCCTGCGCTATGAACGTGACAGTTGTACAGTATGTACGGTTATTAATAGGATAAAATTACACTTCTTTGAACTGTGTCATTTAAGATATTCATCCGAAAGCAATTGTTATGGACGTGACAAAAAAGCGGAAGTGCAATTTTTGCTGTACTCGGTTGTTGGTAATTTAATATTGGTTCATATAAATATTACTGTACGTAGATCTATTTCAAATGGCAACATTAGTTATTAAGGGGGTCAAACAATATATTAAAATTATATTAAATTAGCATTAAGTTAAATTAGTAGGTCCGTCTATCCGTGTCTCTGTAGGTGAAATTAAAAACTGAGTCTATCTAGACATGTACATCTGTAATGTCTGTATGTTGTTGGCATTATCACGGGCGTAAATTAAGCTAGTTTTAGTTTTTGTGCGCAGATCCCTATTTAGAATGGACAAAATCGGTGAAGAGCCACGCCCGCAATCGACAAAAATCTATTTATCTGCCACAAAAATTTAGCTACAAAGACGAAATTTGGAATGCTTATTTATATATAACTTATCCATTGATGTGCCAAAGAATGGGCGTGATCGGATAACGGAAACGCCCATAATCAATAAAAATCTACATATCTGCCACAAAAATTAACCTTCAACCTTTGAAATTTGGTATATAACCCATCCATCGATGTGCCAAAAATAGGCGTGCACGGATAACAGACACGCCCATCATTTACATATATGGCATAAAACTCGACTTGTAAGCTAATAGTAATTCGAAGGCGTAATCATATACCTGCCACGCCCAGGCTATTTAAGATTTGGCCTAAGTAATTTTTTGTTATTTTACTTATTCAGCTCAACATCTCAATGTTGGAGAACGTTTTAGAAAAATGTGCTCATAAGGTTACATCCAGCCAGATATTGATGCTAATTAAAAATATTTGTGTATAATTTAAATAATACATGAAATATGCCACTGTAGCAAATGTAATGACAAACCTAGTTGGAGAGTATACAACATAAAGTTATAAAAACTTGAAATTCGGTATTAACAAAAATGGGATAACGGACATGCGTATAAATTACAAAAAATCTTCTTTGATACAAAATTCAATCAATTGAGGTAAAATGCTACTTTAACAAACGCTAACACAATTGTATGCATGCTATGCTATGCCCACAGATAAGCTTATTTACTTGTTCAATTTATGCCTTGCCTTGTTTTTTTTTTTATTGCGAATAATTCATAAACGATAGCAGACTAAAGTGCATTCTAAACAGCTCTACAACAAACTAAAAGCAAACTAATTAAAGCACCTATAAATTTAAAGATTAGACAAACTACTCATTTATTTATGAGATGTTGTGTTTGTTGTAATAGTCAAGCGATAGATTTTGTTGAAAAACTCAATGAAGACACTTTTCTATGCATCTAAATATAAGAACTCACACACAGCGATCTGTATATCAATCTTACAGATGTTAAATTTTCTTTAACATTTCAACGAAACATTTACAAATAAAAATAGATTTCAGAGATCTGCTCTTTTAAGGTTGCCAAAAATGTTTTATTTTTGTTTTGTTTTTGTTGGTTGTTAGTTTAAATCTTAATAAATACAATATAAATGAATTATTATTGTATATAATAATATTTGCACCTTAATTTAATTAGCAGCATAAATATATGCTAACATTTCTTCTATTTTCTTATACTCTGTACCACTTGTGGCAAAGCGTATATTAAGTTTGTAATTGCTAAAAGGCAAATGCCACTCGCACCTTTAATGCATACCGATCGATTCAAACTCAAAATTTAAATCGATTTAATAATGTCCGTCTGTCCGTCTACATATGTGGCTTTTTTTTTGAGATATTTCAATGAAAATTGGTACAAGGTCATGCATTGGCCTAAGAGGTGAATGGAAAAGCCGTCACTTCATGAGAAAGCCTTAACTATTCTAAAAAATTTGTCAAAAAATATTAAAAATTGCGAATATTCGCCATATACAGCGTTATATGGGGAGGGGTCTTAGAAATGTACCGATCAGGTCCATTTTCAATTTTCATCCAACTTAGTTCAAAATGCATACCCAAACAAAATTTCATCAAAAAAAAAAAAAAAAAATATAAAAAATTACGAGTTGTAGGTACAAGAATATCATGGACGGATAGACAGATATGATGGCATCCAATCAGACTTTGATTCTGATTATATTTCTGTTATAATTAAAGGTGGATGTGGCATCGTGTGGCATGGCAACAAGGTACAATATATCCTTGTACCACTTTATGGTGTACGGTATAAAAAATAATATAGCAAACTCAAGAGAGGTTCACGCTAAATGAGTCGGTTTAACCTTCAGCAATCAGACAGACGCAAAACAGATGTAGTGATCTTAGAGCGTCTCAAGGCGTAAAGAAAAAAGATTAAAACTCTTGAGTAATGTCAGAGCATGAATTTGATTGAAAAAAAATCAAATATAAAAAGTTTCGGGTTAGAAGAGAGAGAGAGAATTAGATTCAGACCAAGGTCACCATCTTTTAACCCAACTTTTAACTTTTAATATTTTAAGTTCTTTTTCGAAAAATATCAGCCTATGACCTTAGGCCATCTTTACTTCTTCACATTCTACATTAAAACCTTAATTGAAGAAGATGTTGAGTCTCCATCGCATAATTTTTTTTTGCACAAAACATCGCTTTGGCTGGAGACGCTTGTCGTATACTTAAATAGGAGGATATGTTTAAAAAAAAAAAAAAAAAACAAATTTAATGAGGATGTTTCTTTTTAATTTTTTATTATCATTACATTTTTAATTCATTTGATCGTAAATTCAATAAAAATTCAAATTTTATAGTTTTATTTTATGATAACTCGTTTGCGCGAAATGAAATTATCTACACGTGTACTTTTTTTTTTTTCAAAATTCAAAATTAAATTCATCAGGTATGCTGTTAAGTCTTAATAAAATTGGTAGCCTCCGCGGCGTTTTTCCATCTTACTCACAATGTATAAAAAACAGAAAATTAAACGTTGACATGTACTCCTTAGATAGCTTGGCCTAAGCCAAATTTAGCCACCATCACATAATGATATTGTTTTTTGTGCAAACGCTTATAACACCCCGAAATGGGCGTGTCAGTCAACAATGTATTTATTTTGAATTATATGAGTGAAAAATTGAAATTTTTTCAAATTGGATTGGAAAAGAATTCTATTACTTGGACCAAAAAATATTAATAATGCCACGCCCTATAATGTAGTAGGGGGCTCTATTTTACAAGTCGGTACCCTAGATTTGGCAGCCGCCTAATATACCCTTTTTTGATTTTTACATGTTTTGTTGTTGTAATTATTTTATCTCTCCCTTTTAACACGACATAATAAATCACAATTTATATATATTCAGCTATATACCCATATCATACAATCATATAAATTTACTTACTCAGGTATAAAATAATCGATATATTTCATAACAACTTCGCGTACAGGGTCTTGTTGTTTACCCGATATGGTCGGATACATGTCAAATGCCATTTTCGGTGTGCTATTATGATTGTTATTGGTCGATTGTTGGATGTTATCAATTGTCATTTTATTACAATACTGATATGTAAATAAGTGTGTCGTATTTGTTCACACTTTCTTATAAAAAAATTTACTTATTTTTGTTGTTATTCATAATTTATAGCTATTATAGGTTGCATTGAATGAATTATATAAAAAAAAAAAAACTTATAAAAAGGCACGCCCTCATTTAATCAAGTTAGCTATGTAAAGTGTTACACATTGTTCGTAGGGTTCCTTTCAAATTTACATTTTAAGAATGGGTTTTTTTTTTCGTTTCACGGATCTTTTCAATTCTATTGTAAGTGGATAATGTTACAGTATTTTGGTATTATTTTTTTGTTATTATTATTGATGAAGTTCTGCATTAAAAAAAAGTAAATTGTGGGCACGCCTATTTTCAAAAATTATACCTTCTAATAGTGAATTTGTATACGATCTAGACATGTACGACTTTGTGTGTGTGTGTGTTGTTGTTGTCATCCTCACCGGTGTAAATTTTGAAATATTGAGCTGACAAAAACTAAAAAGTTTTTGCACGCAGATCGCTAATTAAAATGGCCAGAATCGATGGAGCCACGCCCATAATCGATAAAAAACTATTTATCTGCCACAAAAATTGAGCTATTATGTTGAAATTTTATAGTTATCCCATCCATCAACGTGTCATAAACGGGCGTGATCGAAAAATGGATGCGCTCACAATTTGAAAAAAAAACATAACACTGTGAAGGGTATATCAGGTTTGGCTGAAGCCAAATTTAGTTTTCTTACTTGTCTTTTAATAAAATTTGTTCAATAATAGTTAAAGTATAACAAATACAGACACTTTTGGAACATTTTTACAAATCCTTTTTATTTGACAATGATTCTAGACTTTACTGACACAACTCAACTAATTAGAGCATAAAGTATGAAGTTTAAGTGATGTAGGGTATTAAATAATAGTTTATGGCGTTTTACAAGCTTAAATGCTCATTCGTCTGTCGAACCATTCTCGACTTTCATGGTAATATTCTTAACTGTCGGCGGGTTACCAATCCAACACGACATGTAAGTTCAACTTTCAGGTGAGAAAACTTTCATTTGAACCCGTGTCAGAGTAGGGAATTAAATATGAATAATAATATTTTTTCCTTGCATTGGGCTCATGTTTATGAGCGCCCCCACATTTATTAATAATTATCATTGGCATATGGTTTCACGTCATCAATTTCATTATACCTGATTAGATTTCAGACAGATGGATGGTGATACAGATGAACAAAATGAAGGTGGGGTTACTGAGTTTAACGGTTACAACATCAACATAAATTTAATACTAGTGTGCACCGCAAGTAATGAAAAATAGGAAAAAAAAATATATAATAAACGTTTCGACAAAGTGAATACACTCCCGTTCTCTCAAGGTAATGAATATAAAAATTTTATGTACACATTGTACACACACACACACACACACACACAAATAATTCTTTTAAATAATGGCTATAATAAATTTTGTGTATATCGTGAATATTATTATTTAAAAAAAAAATTGATTGTTTGAAATTTTTGTTCGAACAGAATGGGGGCAAGAATTTTTTTACTAGCATTTTTTAAATGAAGTTTTATTGTAAGATTATGTACACTTGATAAAAAGCACAAAAAAGTATTCTTCACAAGCGGTGGTTCAAGTCGTGATCACACATTATTGCCAAATTTAAAGAAATATATTTTATTATTTGATTATATAATTTATTCGCTTTGCTTTTGTGGCTAATAAGAAACAAGTAGCAGCAGTAGATTTTTATATATCCAAATATTGGTTAAATTAATTTTTTTACGCTGCTTTTTGTTGCGGTTACTTCTTAGTACCTAAAAAGTCCTAATATGTATATATACAGTTTTTAATAAGTACTGAGTACAGATATCGTTTTCTCATAGAGAGGCACAACAACATAAAATTCATCCAGCATTCAGCCACTGTTTCAGCCAATGCCTGCGTTTGTGGAGATGGCAGAGTGTTGTGCCTACTCTTCAGTAAAAAGAAAAGAGCTCTTACATTAACAAACACTAAGTGTGAAAGAGCTAAAAGTAGTATGTTAACAGAATCAATACAATGAAATCAGCAAATGTTGTTAGAGAGTTAAGCAACAGGGAAGAGTGAGTTATAGAAGCGAAGCTTGGACTTTCTTTAATTATACTCTTACACAATGTCTGTTGAACATTGCAAAAGGCATTTTCAAGGGATTAAAATAAAATTCTATATAATTACAGTATGAGACAGAACTAACTTATATGCAAGAAGATTCCGTAAGACGTTCCGTTCTTGTAAAAATGAGTTTGTATTTTGTATTTCCTTTTATTATAGATAAACAAGTAAGAAAACTAAATCTAACTTGAGCCTGGGCGTGGCAGGCGTAATCATATACGCCTTCGAATAGTGTTTCTATTACGTATCAGCTTGCAAATCGACTTTTGTGCCAAATATGGTGTCTGTTATCCGTCCACGCCTATTTTTGGCACATCGATGGATTGGATAATTATAGATATGCATACCACATTTCCAAGTTTGAAGGTTAATTTTGGTGGTAGATATATAGTTTTCTATTGATTGTGAACGTTTCCGTTATCCTACCATGTCCATTTTTGGCAAATTAATGGATGAAATAATTACAAATACGTATAATAAATTTCGACCCCATAGCTAAATTTTTATGGCAGATAAATAGATTTTTGCCGATTGCGGGCGTGGCTCTTGACCGATTTTGTCCATTTTAAATAGCGATCTGCGTACAGAAAGTAAAAATATTTGTACAAAATTTCAGCTCAATATCTTAAAATTTACGACCGTGATCAACTCAGCTTTTGATGCTGATCAAGAATATACATACTTTGTAGGGTATCTGACACCTCCTTCTGCAAACGGAATGACAAACTCAGTATACCCCCATATTATGTGGACGGTATAAAAAAAAAGTTCACATATAGTTTGTTTAATGAGAGTGGTGAGACTTTGAGTAGAGTAAGTACAAATTCGGAAAAATGTATATTCTTTTACAGTTCTCCTCAACTTTTTATAACACTTTATGCATCAATAACCGATAACTCTTTCAGTATACACAATTTTTTCAGCTATAAAGCTATAAAGTGACATTTAGCAAACTGTTGTTATGATGTACACATAATCAAGAAGTAAATGTTTTTAACAAAGGTAACAAAATAAATTTTTAGCGTGTTCAAATTTCAAGCTCTCCACAGCAGCATAACTATAACTGACTTTTGTGTTTTATATATACATATACATATACATATATACGTTATAAAAAAAAAATATATGTGTAGTTTTGCTATTGTTATCTTAATTTTGTATTGTAGTTGTGTGTGTCAGTTGATTGTTGGTGTTGTTGCGCTATTGTGTTCTGTAAAAGAGTAAACAAAAAACGAGTAAAAGTAAGAAAAACTAAATTTGGCTTAAGCCAAATCTTGTATACCCCCTCTTCCAATTTATGTACAAATAATAGGCGTGGCAGGGACTTGATAATTCTTCCTCATTGTGTATGTATTTTGTGTCAACTTTTAAGGCCTGTTTTTGAGTAAAGTATAGTTTTTTTTTGTAAATTGAAAGCGTGGATCGTAGATCGCATTAGATCACATTTTGATACTGACTGGGGCAAACTAAAATTTATGATCTATAATTGCTTATAAATTATGAGCATAGTCTTGGCAATATTTTTAAAAGAAATTTTAAAGTGTGGCTTTTTTTCCAATACGAACTTAGACGGTTAGAGAGTTAAATTTCAATTCAGAATTTTATGATGTTCAAGAAAATTGTACTATGTATATTTTATAGGATATAGGGTGCATCTTTATGGGCGTTACAAACATTTTGATAAAGTAGGCTTACGTTCCATTTCATGGTGGTGGGTATAATAATTTTTCTCTATTATTGTTGTCGTATGTATATATATATATATATATATACGTATGTGTACGAAAAAGAGTTGCTTGTATATTAACAATTGTTTTAATATACAGTCAATCCTCGTATAACGAAAAGGTTAGTGGAGGCATCTTTATTAATTTTCCTTTTTAACTGCAAAACACTTCCTAGTTTGCTTGTGCTCGATTTGAAGAATATTCAACTATTCATCCCAAGCTGGGCCTTCCCTTAGCTATTTACAATAAATAATAAAGAATTCTTTAAAGTGTCTCTGCACAAAAAATGTTAAACTATCTAAGCGCTCGATTGAACAATATCAAGATAGCTATGTTTCCTTGGAGGTTTGTAAAATATTTAAGAGCAGGAATTTTCTATTAATGTATATACCGCTCGTTCCGTGTTATATGATGTTTTTTTGTACAATAAAACTCAACGATGCATTACGGAAACGAAGACGATAATAACAAGATACGGCAATAATGTGTTTTGAGCATCATTGCTATATACGTTTATAGCCGACCAGTAGTTTATTTATTGTTATATGAAACTTATATAGAACAACCTCAATATACGTTCTTATAACTTCGACAGCATTTGTTTATTGTACCTATATTACACCCATCACCTAAAAATTTGACAAAAATGATTGCAATACGTAAAAGCAGACGGACAGCTAGAGAAATGTGTAACATTTTTGGTCAACAATTGAATACGCAGTCGAGGAGTGCGATCGTAAGAAATATGTCAACCTCAAGCTTGGCAGAAGTATTGGTCCACATAAGATGGGGGGTAAATATTCCACAAAATGGCACATGAACAAACCACACACTGGCGTCTGTTGTATAACGTTTTCTTTGTGCATACTTATAAATAGTGTCAAATTTCCCGCCAATACTTATTCTGTTAATAGTAAACAAAATGACGTAATAAGTGTACCGTACCACCTACACTAGGGTGACGGTATACAAAATTTCATACAATAATTTCTGTTAATTCTTCAAAAAAGAAAACTGAATAAAATAATGAGATAGTTTTACAAAGAAAAAATAACAAACCCAAAAATACTCAACAAGAAAAAAAATTTAAAAAAAAATGTACTAACTACACTCCACTATGTTAGAACAGTTTATAAATTAATTCGTGGTTCATTTTCTCTCTCTTCTATTCTCTTCTCTTATTATCTATACTAAAACAGTGGATAAACCGGATTTCAATGAAACTGCATAAAATACAATACATACACATGTACACATGTGTGTAAATTGACAGTTGAAAATTCAAATGCTTGAATGAGTACGTCGTACACGTACAAGGTTCACAGATGAGAGAATTCGTAAGATTAACAACTAGTTTCAAGTTGGGATGAAATATTTTTGAATAAATGAATTTTTAAACGCAATCTCTCAGTATATATAAAAAAAAAATAAAAAAAAACAATATGGCTGACGAGCTAACTACTTGTCAGTTTTTTTGTTTTAAATCATACATATTCAGCACATTTTGCTGAATTTGCTGAAAAGCTTAATTTTTTGTACTCATTAGGGTATTGAGACAAGTATTTGTTTAGTGGCTAGTACCAGTGCTTTCTTCACAAACAACTTTTTTTAACATCATATATTGCCATTTGATGTGTTAAGTTCGATGTGGTTGGTTTTGGTAATCCATTAGATTAACATATAGGGTATATATATATTTATTGGTTTTGTGTATTCGTTCCTAGTAATCTTCATACAAAAGTATTGGCCTCCCACAAAATGAATACCAACAATACCAGGCATGCGCAGTATAAGCTACAGTAATAATAATTATTCACCTGAGCGATATATATATATATATATATATAAGTATTTATTCATAGGTTTAAGTATGTATACTAAAACAAGTGAAAATGTTATAGTCGGTCGGTCAAGTCTGACAATTTAGTACTGATTATATGGTCTGATAGGGTCCAATTTTACTGCAGCCATTTATTAAGCTAATTAACTATTTTCCACCTAATTTTATCAGAATATATTATAAATTTGCGATTTTTATACCCATCACATAAGATCGGAGGTATAATAAGTTTGTCATTCCGTTTACAACACACAGAAGGAGGCGACAGAGACCCTACAAAGTATATTCTTGATCAGCATCAAAAACTGAGTCGATTTAGCATTGTATTTCGATGTGTCCTTGTGTCTGTCTGTCTGTTGTTGGCATTCTTACAGGCCCAAATTTTAAGATATGAAGCTGAAATTTTGTATAGACTCTTTTAGTTTTTACACGCAGTTCTTTTCATTTAAAATGGGCAAAATCGGTCAAGAGACACGCCCACAATCGACAAAAATCTATTTATCTGCCATAGAAATTCAGCTATTATGTTGAAATTTATTATATATATCTACAGTTATTCCATTCATCGATGTGTAAAAAGTGATCATGGTTGAGTTACAGATGCGCCCACAATATACAAAAAACTATATTTGGCACAAAAGTCGATTTGCACTCTGATATGTAATACATACACTATTAGAAGGCGTAATCATATACCTGCCACGCCCACTATTGTAGAGGGTATTTAAGATTTAATTGTTAAACCGAATCAAAATTTTGACATTTTCGGTAATTATTCCGCAATGAAGAATTTTCTTTTTTTTAAACATGCCATCACCCCTTACACGAGTTTGACTGTTGTAGGTATCGAACCCGCAACCCTCCGCATTAGAGCCTAGTATTATGCCTCTAGCTTATTGCGGACAGCAATTCCACCTTTAGCTACATTAAAAAGGTCAGAATCAAAATCTGAATAAAAGTATGTCTGTCCATCTATTGCAATCAATCTACAGGTCACAAATTTTTGACGAAATTTTGACACTATTAAAAATAAGGTTGAACCGCTACTATGGGTTTAATGTTAAGCCAACCAACTAAGCTATTGCGGCACGGTCCTCAATTTCTGGTGGTCTACAAAAAACGTTTCCTATAGCTAATGAGCCCCAAAAATGTTTTATTCCGCTTAGGAAACTTAATTAAATGTATCCGCTGCTGCCTTCCCTTATTTAACAAGTTTTTATAAGAAATAGTTAATGGTCCAAAACAACTGGTAACTTCATTTAGTGTGTCAAACATAGACCGGGTCCATTTTCGGGACCGCTTTCACACAAGTTCGGTGCTCAGGAGAAAATTCGTGGCAATCTTATGCTCAGTGTCTTTCAAAAAATTTAGCTGACTCTAGCATTACCCTCCGATAGAGCCAATTTTATTTGAAAACAAATTAGGCTCGATTTTCGTATTGCTACACGATGCGAAAATGGAACGTACGCGTAAGACGTTATACAAAACACACCAAAGAAGTACATGGTACTCGGTACGGCAAGTGTCATATCAAAATCTGCATTGATTTAGCCATGTCCGTCTGTCCGTTTTTAATGAAAGTTTGGTATGAGGATGTCTCTTAGGCCAAGTACAATTATTATATAATATGGACTTGATCGATGTATTTTTTGGACCCGTTTCCATAAAACGTTCTATTCGAAAACAAATTTTTATATGACGAAAATTCGTATCTCTTAAAATATTTTAACAAAATATCGTGAAAAGTAGTTGATTGTAACAAATTTGGACTCATTCCTAAATTTGTTATTTTGGTTATTAAAAAAGGAACCCCATTAAAAATGAACCGAATTGAATCATTTTTAGCACCCCTTTCCAGATGATGATATTTCATGAAGAGACTTAAATGGCAATACCTCACGTTTACTGACACAAGGAGCTAAGTGGTGTAGGGTATTAAATGGTCGGGCTTGACCGACGATACGATTTTCACTTGTTATTAATTAGGTTACTGAAAATTTCCAAAGAAATAAAACACAGCAATGTCAACTCACTCATGACTAAACATGCGTATTATATGATGTTGCAAGCATTGCGAAGTCAGTGGAGTATATGAAGATGAAATTACTGGAGACTGAGGTGGAGTTTGAAATATTTCTATGATATCATCAACATCTTCAAAGAAACCGGATGAATTACTGGAAGAGGTGCGCGGATATTTTAGCATTTTCTCATCAACACAAAAGTCCAACATAAAGTAGCTGATGACGTGATGTCATAAAGAGTTGAGTTGATTTGTGAGTACGTTTGTTTAATGTATCGGTTCACTACAAATTTCAATTTCAAGTCGGTGACGGTTAACGGTTAACGGCAAGAGTAAAGCTTTTCGTTTCTCTTTTGGCTTCTTTTATGATAGAATTCCAAAGATCATCATATTCTATTAGACAAGAATCCTGTTATAGCCGCGCCTCTGTAGTTTGGTACACAGACCGTGTAGAGTATTTTATAAATTATAAAACTCAATTTGCTTTATTTCGGGTTGCATTAGAAGTTATTTTTTCAATTCACACGCATTAGAAAATTATCGCTTCAAAAAAAAATCCCTTGCCTTACTACAAATCTTTTAATATTCTGCTTGATATTTATATAATTTTTATAAATAAATACATAAACAGATATAGTACATGCACACACACTCAGATGCACAGCAGTATTAGGCACACTCCAAGTTGTTTTCATTTAACTCGACAGGTATAAAGAAAAATAATTAATTTTTTTTTCATATCTAATCAATTTTGCTTTTTTTTAAAACTGTGTTTTGATAAAAAATGTTATACAAAACAAAAGCCTTTTAATTGACACCAACAACAAATCATTTTTCATTTTCATCTCTTTTTTTTTTCGTTTGTTTAATATTGTAATAACAACAGTAAAAATATTTAAAAAAAAACAATAAAAAAACAAAAATTTTGCTTTAGCGTAAAGTTTTGTATTTTTCCTTTTTTACACGCTTTTATAATTACCGTGCTTGATTAAAATTAAAAACTGTTGCTGGTGTTCGTGGTACACCGTAAAAAAGACTGAAAAAGCAAAACACAAAAGTGAACATATTCTCTCTGTCGTGCAGTTTGTTTTACAAGTTAATTCGTTTTCGGAAAAAGTTCACTGGGTTAAGCACACACCACTACAAAATATTTATACTGTGTTCGTTTGTATGTATATGTGTGTGTATGTGTTGTATTATATATTTTCGAAAACAATCGCGTTTTGTTTTGATTTTAGCAAGATTTAGAAAATTCAATACATCGCCTTAATATGCACTTATGAGCGAAACATACAAATGAAACACTCTTGTACCCATTAAGTGTTCAATAATGTTAAACCCACACACACACACACACATACATACTTTGAATATATACACGTAACATGTATCAATGTAGAATTGGTGCTGAAGCTTTATTTTTGATATCACAACAAAACACGTACCACCAGATATAAATTTATAATCAACCGCTGGTGACTTTGCTGTTTGCTCGTGTCTCGGCGTCACCTTCACTACGTATTCTTATTTATAAACAATAACTATACAAGTATGCGCGCGAGTTTGCATGTGCGTTTGTGTGTGTGTGTGTGAATTTCATTTTATTTTTTTTCTTACATTTCAAAGTGTGCACTTATTACAGCATTATAAGTGAAAGCTCTGATAAAAGCTGTAAAAATTTATGGTTTTTTATGTAAAAGGGATAATTCTCTATTTCACTTAAACAGTTTCATATGATAGTATATATTCATAAAAGAAGAGATTTTTGTTTAGACAAAATCTTAACATACCAACAGTAGGCGTGGCCGGTACATTTTTACACCCTCTATTAGTGTATTTATTATTTGTCAGCTTTCAAGTCGAGTTTTACGTTGTTTACGGTTTTTTGTAAATTGTAGGCGTGTCTGTTATTCGACCACGCCCATTTTTGCCATATAATGGATTCGTTGATTATATATATGTATTTTTTTTTACCTGCTTTTTGTGGCAGATAAATAGATTTTTATCGATTGTGGGCATGACTCCTAACAATAAATAGCATTCTAGGTGCAAAAAGTGTCTGTACAACATTTCACTTCAATGTCTTAAAATTAACGACCGTGACATTGGCAACAGCAGATGGACATGTTTTAAAATCGATTCAGATGTTATGCTGATCAAGAATATATATACTTTGTAGGGTCTCTGACACATCTTTCTGGATGTTACAAACAAAATTAGAAACTTAGAAACTTATGTAAATAATATAAATTTACCTACACTAAACTTACACACTACACTTGCCCATAATTTCTTTAATAGTCATTTTCATATAAGCGACACTTTATGAAAAATCTTTATAATGAGAAAGCTTCTCCAAAAATGACTCGATCCGATGCAAAAGTAGAATATTTAAGCAAAGTAAATGATGTGCGATGGAACGTATACCACTATATTTTGTTGTTCATCAATCAATGTATAAGAAAGGGTTCCAAAAATGATCCAAGTCGGTCCATTTTCAATGGGGTTCCATGTTCTTGTACCAAATTTACATGAACAGCGTTTAGGAGTTACCAACATCCTATGCCCATTGCCACAAGTGGTGCAGGGTATAAAGATTTTCAAGAAAATTGTCGGATCGCTTTTAAATTTGTCACTATCAATTATTAAGCTATTATCAGCATCAGCACTTTGTGTTAAAAGATTAGACAATTGAGAATTATAAACAAGTAAATAGAACACACACATCAGGTGGACATCGCTAAGCTCAGTATTCGAAGCGTATTCATAATATTTATACTATGTGGGGTCTGCGATGCTTCCTTTAGAGTGTTGCAAACGCATTGAACCCCATATGTACATACATATGATGATGGGTAGGAAAATTACTTTATAAAAGTATGTCCTTGTAAAAAACTTTATATAAATATTCTCCCCCCCCCCCCCCCCCCCCACCCAAAAAAAAAAAATTAAGTATGCAAACACAAATTTACATGGACAGCGGAATACTTTAAGGAATCCATTCATTTATTGTATAAACAGAACTAAAATTTTCCATTATCTAATGAAAAAAACATATATATTTTCTGTTGTATACACAAAACCGAAAATGATACAAATCTAAAAATTAGGTAGTGGGAGTTTATTTGTTTATATTTTTGTTTGTTAAATAAGTTGGTTCCGTTGACTTGTATATTCATACAAGAACATACACACAACACACGTGTATATTTTCGACTTTGACTCATTCATTTGTCTGTTGGGTTGTTTAGTTTAAAATGTTTACAATTCGTTTATATTTATATATTATTCACCTTAATTTCGTTAAAAAGAACACCTGTATACAATTAAGTGCGCTTTTGCTATTGATGGCATTCAACTGAAAATATGAAAATTATTTCCTGTTTTAATCACCCCCCACTCAGGTGGCAAACACATTGATTTATTGCCAAATGTTATCTACAATCACATTTATATATATTCACCTACCATAACAGACAAGGCGGAGGATGTACAAAGTTTGTTGCGTCGTTTAAAACACCTGCAAAGGAGGCGTTAAAGATTGTTTAAAGTATATATATTCAGATCGAGTACATGTGTACATTAGTAGTACTTGAAAAGTTTATGGTTTAATACTTCATATATTAAGCCAGGAGGTTTCTATTTAAATCATGTGGAGTCAATTGAACTACGCCCATAATCGCTAAAAGCCTTCCTAATGGACAAAAAAATTTAGCTATGAAGTTGAAATTGATGTGCGACCCGCCCATAATAAAGAACATAAAAAATCGTCTCATAAGTTGATGTACGAATATACGTGGGTTTGTCGCATAATTAGGGCAACTTTTTATATCTTCCCCCTCCCCACCACTTGTGGCAACGGCTATATTAAGTTTGTGCGGATGCTTTATTATAACAAACGATTCAGAAACAAAATCTGAATCGATTTAACCATGTCCGTCTGTCTGTTGTGTGCCTAATAAAATGCGCAAGCTACGGGTCGCATTTTTTAAGATATTTTTATGAATGTTTATACAAGGGCGTGTCTTAATCCAGAGTTGGGCATTTTTGAAAATGATTCAAATTGGACCATTTTTAGAACACGTTACCATATGTGGAAAAAAAATTAAAATTCTTAATAAAAATTGGTGCAGCGTAGTTAATTTGTTGGATTATATGGCAACGCCTCGCATAGTTTGTGGAATTAAATGATGCCGGTGTAATCAACGGTCGGGCTTATCCGACTCTAACATTTTCACTTGTTATTTATTTACATTACTCTCTGACCATTCTACGCTAATTGTATTTTCTATATACAAGATTTTTCTTACGTTTCGGATTAACCGATTACCTTGTTAATGGCGTATCTTAATCAGTTGAATTTACGCAAAATTGCGCTTTATTAGGTGTCGTGCCAATTGGCAAAGAACATCAACATTTTCATACATGTTACACAGATGATTTTTTTCTTTTGTGAAATTATACATATGTGTCATTTTCTTTATTTATTACAATTAACGTGGGTTTGTCTCACCCCCATCATAAATGGGATTGAAATTGGTCAATATCAAAAAATTGAGAATGCCAACACACGGACATGCATGTCTAAATCGACTCAGTTTTTGTTGCTGATCAAGAATTTATATAATTTGTGTAGGGTCTGGTCTATTCTTTTACGTGTTGCAAACGGAATCACAAACTTTGTATACCCTCCATCTTATGTGGAGGGTATAAAAAACAACAACACAAAAAACTAGTTTATTAATGTAAATCAATTTTACTTACTTACCCTATAAACTCTTTGATAAAACAATATACTTTAAATAAACCGCAATCGGTATTTAGTAATATATCGGGTTTCACAACGGGTAAGTAGCAATTGCATTGTTGTTGTGGTAAATGTTGATGCGGAAAGGGATGTTGTTGGTGAAATTGTGTGGATAGTTGAAGTTGTAGGGATGACGGCGTTTGGTCTATTGAGTTGGTGTTGTTAGCGGCCATTGGCTGTTGCTGATCATTGCTACCGCCCGAACTCGAGACCCTAACGCCCAAAGTGCTCACATTTGCTTGCCCATTGTCAGCGTTCGCTGGGGTGTGGGCTATTACTGATCCTTCAATATATCCCCCACCACCATACATTGTCAATTTTGATAAACCACATATTTTTTTTGGTATATTTACAAAACTCTTTAAGCGATCATGGATTTAGTTGCAAGGGGAGACGTTTGAGAGACTCTTTCGAATGATTGTAATCGAAAAGTCTACACAATCCATTTAATTATTATACACCAAAACAAAAAAATTCAGCAGATTTGAGGGTGTGATCTTGTCATAAAAATGTTATATGTATTGGCACGGTTTCAAAAATTGTGATAATCAGCTGAAATTTGATACAAACATAGGTTATTTTTTAAATTGGACCACGTTCCACGTCCATAATCGCAAAATCCTTACAGAACATAAAGTAACAAAGTTGAAATTTAATGTAGGTACTACACGCTCTCAATATAGTAAAAGTAACCTTGTTTAATAGAGAATTCGACCGCTGAGATAAAATGCAATACCTATTCCAATAGTCCTTAAAGAGGAGCACTGTTGTATATGTTGTATGCTGCGCCCATGGTTTAAGCATAAGTATTGACAAGGGGCATCCAAGACTCTGCCTAAGCTAAATACTTTTGTTCTTGTGAAGTGTAGGCGCGTCTGCTATATGACCCGCCCATTTATTTACATCGATTTTCATAGCTTATAGTTAGATTTTTGTTCATACTGGGCGTGAAATTTGACCAATTTTACCTACGCATGTTACATGCTCATAGAAAATTTCAGCTTAATATCTCAAAACGTACGAACACAAGAGTTTCATTACTGGATAGACACACGGATGGATATGTCTAAAACGACTCAGGATTTGTTAATGATTAAAAATATATATAATTTGTAGGGTCTCTAACGCCTCTTTCTAGATATTGCTAATGGACTGAATAACTTAAAAAATTAAAACAAAATTTCTTGTGGATATACGCTCCAAATGTAGCTGAGGGAGATAGGACGATCCTAAAAATGGACACATCTAATTCTAATTTAAAATACTTCACTTTTTAACCGATTATTATAGTCGGTCAAGGCTGACTCTTCGAAATATATTGTATTATAATTTGTTTAGTTGTATCATAAACCACGATTGTCATTGTCGTAAAAGTCACCTCGTGAAAAATCTTTCTAGGTAGGGAGGTTCTAAAAATTGTCCAATATTTCATTGCTATCTTTGTAATGCCTAGAAGGTGGCGAGAGACAATACAAAATATGTATACGTTTTGTTAGCATCAATATCCAAGTCGCTCATGGTCATACAATTTGAGATATTGAGATGAAATTTTGTACTTTCATTTCTGGTTTGGACACAGAGGTAGATATTAAGAATTTGTGTTATAGAATGACTTCCTTTATAATAAACCGTTATATGGGGTATGGATCAAAAAATTGTCCGATCGGAACCAAACACAGTTACACAGTCAATTATTAAACCAATTGACAATTCTTTGTCAAGTTTTGCGAAATATTATGGAAAATTATGATTTTAAAGACTCATCCTACATAGAGGCGTTATATGGGGGGCCTTAAAAACTGTCCAATTTAAACCATTTTCAATAGTGCACGCTTTGGATTAAGACACGTCCAAATTTTATCGAAATATCTTAAAAATTTACATAGACAGACAGACGGACGTGGTTAATTTTGAACAGCGTTTGTCGTTTGGGAATTACTCACATCCGCACAAACTTACAAATTCTTTTTCACAAGTGGTGCAGATTATAAAAATACCATCTAGGGGTTGATAACATGAAATGGATGGAAAGGCGGACCCGCTTAAATCGGTTTAGATTATGATTCCGAGTACCTACCGGTATTAATAGAGCAAATATCTGCACGAATGCACTATATAACCTTGTATGTATTTAAAGGGGTAGGGTGCAGGGGTAGGTATTAGTTAGAATTATATCTAGTCAACTGTGAAAAACGCACTTGGAGTATGTTATGTAATGATTAGGGGTGTGAAATGTCCAATCCCGACTGCTTCAAGATCTCGCCACCTATTGTTGGCACTTTCAAAATGTCCAATTATTTAGAAAAAATATTTGTTTTTTTTTTTTTTTGAGTGGTTTCTTTCCCCAAAGTCTTAAACTTTTTTATAAGGATTTTGTAAAAGGAGCACCTTTTCACACCTTTCTACATTTGATGATTGTCTCTTGTCTTCTCTTTTGTAATGTAAATTATTTTGTACTTTTCAATTTCTTTTTTTATTTAACATTTAACTTTTGATGATTTTTTATCGATTTATATTTAGTTATTATTTCATATTCTGGGTGATACCATAAAAAATATGAAAGTTCTCTGGCACGTGTAGGTGTAGGTGTTTTTAAATTATTACAAACTATTGATTTTAATTAATTAATTTTTATATATCAAGTAAATCTAATTATTTTATGAAAATTATTTGTGCCTCTTTTTATATTTTTAAAAATTTTTTTATTATTATTATTATAATTTGTTCCTCTCTTCTGTTATTGTATTATAAAGTTGTTGTAGATGTACTGATGGTTATAATATAGAAGCCAAAGTTTCTATTGCATTTTCGTCTCGAAACCGAGAGGGTAGATTTTGTTAGTTTCATTGGTGTGCTTGTGTGCGTGTGTGTGTTTTAGGCTATCACACTGGCAATGGCAGCCATTATGGCTGCGCGTTATATGCTTTGGGTCCGTTTAACTCTTTCCACTTGTATTTTCAATTTTCGTTGGGAGCAAAATTATTAAAACGTGTAAAACAAAAATTGTATTTGACTTGGGCCGAATAGACTATACCCTACATTATATATATTATAAATATCAGAAGGTACTGTCTACCCGGGTATGTATGATATGGAAATGTTAAAATGCAGTAACAAAGTGCAATTTTCGTTTAAATTCTCCATACATACCCGAATGTTTTTGAAATGGTAACGCTAAGCTATACTCATAAAGTGTAATTTCTTTTACATTTTATATACATACCCGAGTATGACAGTTGCTCGGGTATATAAACAAATTTGATTTGCCAATGTAAGGGTTAAAACGTCTATTAAAGTAAACCGCGTTTTCTTTAAGACATTAACAGATAGGGTTAATATTATATATAGATATAAAACATAAACCAGATTTCAATACTTTTTAGCTAATTTTTGTTCATGAGAGAGATTTTATTGTCAATTAGAGAAATGACAATCAATTCTCATGTGTATGGATTGACTGTAACAACATTCAACATAATATACCTAAGAGACCAGAAGAGTTTTCACGCAGCCGCACAAACCCAAACAGTTACAGATAAATCAATCCATAGGTATGTATATAATGTGGAGAATACATGTGATATATGCACGCTTAAGAGATGTTATTTTAATGCTTAACGAATAAGGATAACATGAACATTCGTTCAGGCCCTATAAACCTAAAGTACATTATACAAATATTTTTTCAATGTCAATTGTTCAATGATTACATCTGTCGCTATTTACGCTACAGATGTAATCATTGAACAATTGACTTATCTAAATAGTAAACTGTTGGGGTAAAATTTTGCTTAAAATGTTAAAAGATTGTTTATTTGTTTTTGCTACAGCTTATACCATGTGAATGAGAAAACAAAAATAACACTCAAATAATAGTCGTTTGCGTCTGTTCTCTACAATGCACACATTTTTATGGTGAGAGTGCAAATTTACAGGAAAATGTACGTTCGTTCTCTTTTTACTAAAAGCAGAGTTGTTTTTATACCCACCATCATAATGATATGAGGGGGTATATTGATTTTGTTCAAACGTTAACAAATACCAGAATACCACATATATTCTTGTTCGGCATCTAATTTTAAATCAATTTAGCCTTTTCGTCTGTCCGGGTGTCCGCGTGAATTTCGTAGATGTCGTGCTGAAATTTGGCACACACAATCGCCGAGTTTGTCTACAATTTCCCATTGCAGTTGCAAAAAATGGAACCAAATACACGGCCGCAATGACGTTCTTAATCCTAATCGCAAATATTTTATGATATGGATTTGAAATCGTTCACATATTCATCACTAAAGCCAAATGTATGATATTGAAAATGGGCAACATAGGTTCACAAATTAGTCCACAACTTTATAAAGTTCAATGTGCTGAGCTTGGCTTTATTTTTCGATTCCTCTATTGTAAATTTCGATTTCCAAAAAAAGCGAAATTAATCATTTGTACATTATACGGGTACGTGCATAAAAGAGATTGGACTAGCCGTGCGGAATACATATTAGCATCTTTTCTATAGAACAATTTCCTAATGTATGATTAATATAAGCCCATGATCACTCCTGAACCAATCACCACGCTCCTATATAATTAAACGGCATTTGATTGTAATACTTTTTGCAATTAATTATGAGCGTAACTCATTTATGCTTGTCTGGCCTAAAAATTAATTATGTTGCAAGTATGTTCATTCAAATACATTTGATGTTTTTACCCTGTTTGTAACCACCCATCATGAATTGTACCAAATCAGAAACAAAATTTGAATTAATTTAAGCAAGTATGTCTGTACGTCCAGGTAAATTTGTGCTTAAGCTACAGGTCGCATTTTTTGTGATAATTTAATGAAATTTGGTATAAAATAGGGATTTGCCCAAAAAGAAACGCTATTGAAAATGGATCAAATCGGACTATTTTTAGAACCCCTCCCATTGTAATGGAAGCCTTCATATGGCAAAAAATCGTAATTCTTAATATTTTTTGACAAAATTTGGAAAAGAATAGTAAATTAGCTTAATAATTAACTCTGCCAAATTTGTACCCCATCGGATCGTTTTTACAATCTCTTTTTATATAATGATAAATTTCACGAAAAGACTTATGCGGCATTATTTGCAAATTGAAAATAATAGTGAATACTCTAGATTTGGCAAACACCTAATGGATCATTTTGACGTGTTTATAATCAAAATAAATATGGAGGTTATGAAAAATATTATATTATATATGTTATATGGGTCACGTTTGTTTATATTTTTCTACTGGAGCATAACATACACAAAAAGAATTGTAAGAAACAGTTTCCATTTAAGTCACACATCTTACATATTGGTTTTTAATGCAACATTTGTGTTTTCCTTATTGATTCTTTTATAACAACAGCAACAAAAAAAATCATAATATAAAGCGAATCTTATGTTTTATAGTGGGCGTAGCTGATGATCTTTAATTATACCCTCCACCTCAGTGATGAGGGTATACTAATTTTGTTCTTCCGTTTGCAACACCCAGAAGGAGGCGTCAGAGACCCTACAAAGTATATATATTCTTGATCAGCGTCAAAAACTGAGTCGATTTAGACATGTATGTCCGTGCGTCTGTGTGTCCGTCTGTTGTTGGCACTCTCACGAGCGTAAATTTTGAGATATTGAGCTGAAATTTTGTACAGTCACTTTTAGTATATGCACGCAGATCGCTATTTAAAATGGGCAAATTCGGTAAAGAGCCACGCCTACAATCAACAAAAATCTATCTATCTGCCACAAAAATTAAGCTATAAACTTGAAATTTAGTATGTACATCTATAAATATTAGTTTCATCGATGTGCCGAAAATGGGCGTGGTCCGATAACATACACGCCCACAATCAATATAAATCCTTATATTTGCCACAAAAGTTGATCTACGAAGTTGAAATTTGGTATACATATAAGTGGTACCGTTATCCAACACTGTACCAAAAATGGGCGTGATTGAATAACTCAAACGCCTATAATTTAAAAAAACACTATTTGCGTAAGTACATGAAATAGTCATATGTACGAGTATACATAAATATGGCAATAGGAACTTGTTTTTAGAGGATTATAAAAGGTGGAGGGTATTTAAGATTCGGTTTTAACCGAACTTCTCTATCTTGTTTTAGACTAAATTTTTCTGTGTAGTATACACTTAAAAAATGCTTCTCTTTCAATCCTTAATCTTAATCTGTGAGTGTGTCGTCCTTTGATCGATTTTAACTATTTTCAAATAAACATTCCATCCATTCGTTGATGCGCCAAAAATGATAAATTCGACTTGCCAGTTGGGGGCGTTTGGGCTACGCTCACCCTTTGTAGGGGGAGGGTATTTAGTTTTTTTACTTGTTCAGTATTATGAATGAATGACAGAGTTTACCACAGACACACAGATGCATGAATGGACGGACAGACAGAAATAATTACACTACCTCTCACTACCTAAGTTTTCATGTTGGTCCAAGACATAGGTATTTCTGAAGGGATTTCTAAAGTCACCACCTCCTGGGTGTAACCTCTAGCTCATAACATACATACACCTTCCATTGCATCTTAGGGGTTATAAATCAATTTAATTTGATTTGCTCTTAAAAGAGGTCTTCATGTAAAAACATTTCATATTGTAATAATATATAGATCTGTCAATGATTCTAAAGATGCAAATTACATGAAGAGTATCTGTACAAAATTAAACTTAAATAATAACTCTGATTTTATCCATCTAACAAGTCTGCTTTGACAGTGTTTTTCCATCATTTTCTCACATCACTTTTCATGTATGTATACTAAAAAAAAAAAAAAAAAAATTAATATGGAACTTGCGCAATCAAAGAGAGAAGAACAATTCTCCATACAAGTACAGCGCACGATATATTATGGATGGAAACGAATGGTTTTTACAAAATCACACACATACGAAAGCGAAGAAAGAAAATTATTAATACTGAATGATATAATACACTCACGGTCAACTACACTTCCAAATTCATAACGGGGTGTATTAAATTTGTCACAAAGTTTGCAACATCATCATATGTTTATGGGGATTTATGTCAAAACGTTTGCAACGCCCAGAAGGAGGCGTCGCAAACCCTGCAAAGTATATAAATTCAGAATCAGCATCGAATACGAAATCAATATAGCTTTGTCTGTCTGTCCGCGTATGTTAGTTATATAAGCACTCTTTCTGGTCGCAAAAATTAACATTGACTTGACGGAAGTGCTGGTAGTTTTCACATGTATTCAAATTGGGCTAAACCGCCCACAATGCAACAAAAACTGAAAAAGGAGCAATTTTTTAAGTAAATTTTCCACGTTACTTAGAAAGTCCAAAATACATGTTGAGACATATGTAATTATCGAGAAGCTTTGGTGCACCGACGGTGGGTATTCAAGATTTAGCTTCAGCCAAATGCACCATTTTTGAATTGTTATATTTAAAATAATTTTGTTGCAACGTCTGTCCTAAGATCTATATTAACTTACATCGGTTCAATGTTGAATTTTACAGAAAGACAGAAAGAAATAGACTAACGAACACGTACAAAAATTATAAAGTATTTGGCTTGGGTCAAAACTTAAATACACACCACCTTTGGGCTTTAAAATTAAAAAAAAAAAAAAAAAAAAAAAAAAAAAGAGAAAACTTTGTTAACGTCATCGTCACATTACATCATCCTTTAATTTCATATTTGTTTACTGATTATTAATTACTAAACAATCAATCACTGTCACAGTAATTAATGTTTTGGGATTTTTATACCCTTCGCATAAGATGAGAGGGATACTAAGTTTGTTATTTCGTTTGCAACACCCAGAGGAAGGCGTCAGAAACCCTACAGAGTATATATTATATATTCTTGATCAGCAATTCAAATCTGAGATGATCTAGACATGTCCGTTCGTGTCGTGTGTCTATTATTGACACTGACATGGTCGTTAATTTTGAGATATTGAGCTGAAATACTAATAAAATGGGACAAAATCGGTCAAAAGTCACGCCCATAATTGATAAAAATCTATTTATCTGTCACAGAAATCGATGTTAAAAAAATAAGCGTACTTGACTAACAGAAACATTCACAATTTACCAAAAAACTTTGTAAAGTATAAAAGTATTAGAGAGCGCAATAATGTAATAGCCACGCCCACTGTTTGTTTGTACATGTGGAGGGTATTTTAGATTTGACCTAAGCCTAGTTTACTCTTTTTAACAATAACACTCGTAACAAATATTGTACATTTAAAAAAGTGACGGTGGCGTATTGATACAAAGGCAAGATGATGCATTTGTTTACATATAAGAAGTGAAAGGTGACAGGTGACAAATCCATGAGAAATATGAATCAACATTATAAATATTCGAATATTTTTTATATTTTTAAAAAGGGTACAAAAGTTAATAACTGTTTTTTTTTTTTTTTAATTAGATTTGGTTATTCATTAAGATAATATACATACATATAAATATACTTTGTAAAGTTTCTTCCGTCTTTTTCTAAGTGTTGCAAAAGGGAATGGCCTAGGATACCCTTACATTATGCGTAGGGCTGCATATGCTAGTAATAATAGATGTGGTTATAAGTGTAGCAGAATTGGTTAAAGAGGTGCTTTCAGTTTATATCCAGCAGAATTGGTTAAAGAGGTGCTTTCAGTTTATATCCTCTTTACTGCACTACATTTGTTATTCAGTAAGTAACTAGCAGAGGGAAGATTCAGAGATGGGTTTATATTCTTAATCAGTATAAAAAGCTTAAAGAATAAAATGTTCTTAGATAGAAAATTTATTTTCCTCGGCATGGCTTGAACCTGGATCGATTTTAAACCTACGCCCTTAAGAGAAACCGTCATCATTAGAACATTTTACTTGAAAATGTATTCTTGCTATTGGGTTTTTCAACAAGATTATAACAATTTTATATATCAATATAAGTGCACCCTTGAACGTTTTTCATGATCAGTCAGCGTCAAAATGTCAGTCAAGCTTAACATTTTTATGTAGTGTAGTGTAGTTCCAAAACGAGTTTGGGTTGGGATGCATTGTCATAACCGCCATATAGCCATATAACAGGCTACCATTTATTTCGTTCCATGCAGAACTTCTTAAATGGTAAAATTTTTGAATGACGCTGATGATGTCAAATCACACTTAATTCCGTATTTTTGATGGCAAAGATTCGAAATTTTATAAACGTGGAATTATGGCACTGCCTGAACGATGGCAAAAGGTCATCGACAAAAAAACAGTCACAAGCAAACATTTTGAAATTTCAGTCTTTTTTTTTTAAATCCGCAATCACTTAGTTGCCAACCCAATAATATAAATATACGTATGGGATTACCTGAAATGTTGTCATAAGTCATTCATCTTACAATAGTTACATACCTGCAAAGAAAAATGTATAAATGAATAAATAAAAGTTATGTTAGATGTTAATGTAAAAAACGCATAAAATTATATTGAAAAACATTTATGTTTACAATGAAAACAATACACTGACTGGCGTTTCAAATTAGGTTGCTTCACTTCAAAGCCTTTTTGAAATGACTTTGTGTTAATAAAATATTTGCAACAATTAAACAAGTGAAAATGTTATAGTCGGTTAAGCCCGACTATTTAATACCCTACACCACTTAACTTCACAAATTATGTTACAGTTAGTGTAGTTGTATGAGTAAAAGCGAGGCATTGCCATTTAAGTCTTTTCGTGAAATATGAAATATGGGAAAGAGTTCTAAAAATGCTTCGATGGGGTAAAAATTTGTTACAGCCAACAAATTTTAATAATTATGATTTTTCGTCATATAAAGACAATTGATTCGGTTCATTTTCAACAACGCTCCCCTTGGGGCCTGTACATGTCCCTGTATCAAACTTCTTCGAAATATCTCAAAAAATACGATCAGTAGCTTAAGCACAAATTTACCTGGACGCATAGACAGACTTAGTTAAATGGATTCAGATTTTGATTTTAAATCAATCGGTATAATTAAAGGTGTTGCCTTTGTTGTTTAGGAGTTACAAGCATTATATACTCTTGGCCACAAGTAGTGCAGGGTATAAAAAAAATTTCGGCGGCATTGTTATAATATTGGTCATTGAATGGATATATAGGATTGTATAAAAATGCATTAAAAAAAACTATTGTAATAAATTTAAACCACCAGCCATCATACATTTTTTAGCAGAACAAATGTTTTGTTCAGTTATGAGGATGGCAAGTTCTGAAGTTATCCTTTAAACGTATATTTCAGGATTCTTGGCAAAACAAGTAAATAACCCTTCACCCCACAATCGCCTCTTATTTGTAATCTTTAAACTACTATTACTTCATCACATCAATGAGTAATTTTTAAGACATCCCAAGAGTGAAATGAATAATTTAATAATTTTTCAGTTGAATATTTTAATATGTTTGCGAGTAACCCTTCAGAATACCTTTGGCTTATAGCTGTGCTTTCCAATTCCAGGTTTTTCAACAAGGGATGGTATACAAAATTAGCTATTCCATTTGCCAACTCACAAGAGGAGGCGAAAGGAGAAATTCTCATAATATATGTGTAGATACATAAATATAGTTTGAACAACATTAAAATCTGAACCTGCACCACGTTTCTCTGTTCTTGGGGCGTGGCATGTACTTGATTGAAGCCCTCTTGTAGTGTATGTATATCAGCTTGCCAGCTTGCTAGTTGAGTTTCTGTTATAGTACCAAAGTGTATCAAATTTCAACTTTAAAGCGAAATGGAGCAGAATTAAAATTTCAGGTGAAAATTGATGTTTAGCGCACGAACCGTACAACACAATATCGAAACAGTTCATTCTCTAATAGTGCTGCCCACTTGTGAAACCATCTACCAATCGGTAAATCTTACCCACCACCTCCGATGTTTCCATATTTAAGTCCAAGGTATTCAAGCACTAATCACAAATCCTTTCTAATCACCACGATGCATGCATCTATATAAGGGTCTCATCCATCCCTTACTTATATAAGAAAATTTGTACCCGCCACACATATATGGAACGTACACCAAATTTAGGCCTTAATCAGATTTGTTAGTAAATTATTTTTGCGACAAAAGTGTTTTTTTTTTTTTTCAGATACATGAAAATTAATTAATATTCAATTTAAACAAAACATGCACATTCTTCTATTTAAGAATAAAACATAGACGCATTAAACAAAATGTGTTCCCTGTTACAATAACATACCATACATACTTTAAACAAGTCAAAACATTATGGTCGGCTCTAACCAACCATCATCACTTAATTTCACAAATTATGCCACAATTAGTGTAGTTGTATGAGTAAACGCGAGGCATTGCCATTTAAGTCTCTTTGTGATATATCGTTATATGGGAAGGGGTTCTAAAAATGGTCCGATGGGGTCAAAATTTGTTACAGCCAATTATGAAGCTAATGAACTATTCTTCATCAGATTTTATCAAAAAAATTTTAAGAATGGCGATATTTTGCTATATAAAGACTTCCATTAAAATAGAAGCTTTTTAAGGGAGGTGTTCTAAAAATGGTCCATTTCTGTCCATTTTCAAGAGGATTCTTCTTTGCGCTTTTGCATGTCCTTGTCCTTTCATTAATATATCTTAAAAAATGCGACGAGTAGCTGGCGCACAAAATTTAGATGGACAGATAGACGGACATGGTAAAATTGTTACAGATTTTAATTCTGAATCGATTGGTGCAATTGAAGGAGTTATAAACATCTGCATAAACTTGTTATATTCTATGGCAGCAGTGGTGCAGGTTCTAAATATGGTACATTTGGGTCCAAATTTGACACGTTTAGTTATTAAGATAATTATATAATTATCACCAAAATTATATTAAAAAATTGGAATTTTCGTCATATTATTTATCTAAAATATGGTCTGGCCTATGCCCCTATGTGAGGAGGAGTTTTAACATTGTACCAATCAGGTACACATTTAATAGTGATCGTCCTTGATCTAAAAAGCATCTCTGTGCCAAATCTTATAAATGCGATTTGTAAATTGTTTACAATGCATGGACGGACCATTAACCATAAGTCAATTCAGGTGTTGATATTAAGTTGTCCAATATAATTACATGTGGATGTGGCATTTGCCATTTAGGGGTTACAAACATCCTTACTTTGTAGTGTAGGATATAAAGACCACAAGGATCCTAGGAATTAAAATACACATTTTAACGCAAACATTGGGGGCAAGGTTTTAACGTAATATCTTAATCAAGTGTCAACTCAAGAGAAAAAAAATGTATGTGTAAGAGGCGTGATCGATATTGTACCAACTTTTTGAACAGAACCCATTGAGGACCTCCTTTTTGCGGTTAAACAAATTGTATTGTTTTTTGATCTTTGCGTGTTTACATTTCTCCCGACAATAGCTTACAATAGACGGACTTGCTTACGTCAAATCACCGCAGAATTGCATTTATGTGGCATATATAATAACGTGACTTGATTACGAGTATAGGTATATATGGAAGTATATTGCTTATAATGTATATGAGAATTCTAATATGAATGAAAATGAATGAACTTTTAACAAGAGTTGGTGGATGCAGTTAGAAAAACATTTAAACAAATAATGGTACATTTATTTGAAACGAAAAGACAGACATAACGATAGGCTAAACAACAAACAACGTTGAAGAACGCCACAAAAACCAATACAAACGTGGAATGGTATAAGTTTTTAACAGAACAGAACAGCGAAAGTAATGCATGATGTGAGCGCATATGAGCATCCGCCTTTACTGACCTGATGTTCAGTGATGATGATGATGTCATAGGTGAGGTGGCAAAGGGTGGTGCACTTTCTATTGAAACATTGGACAACTTGTGCATTGGTTGTATAGGACTGGTTAGCTGTGATGGTGCACTTTCCACCGATATGGTGGACAATTTATGCGTTGGCACTTTGCTAGTAGAAGGTTGTAATGATTCTTGCTGTTGCTGGTGTTGTGGTTGCTGTTGTTGTTGTTGTTTTAGAGATAAAAGGTTGATGGCAGTACCATAGGCAACATCATAATTAAGTGGAATTGTGTCCACTGAAGAACAATCTCTACAAAATGTATTAGCACTGCCAGTTGGACTGATACCGTATGGTGTTGTTGCCTTTAAAGTGCCTGCCACCGGCTCCGATTCATGTAATCTACCATCATTATTATTGTCCGGGTTTGCACTATTTGTGCTGGAACTTATACCAGTTCCACTTCCCTTCTCCACATTATCGATCTCTTCATTTAACTCATTTTTAGAAGCTCTTCCAGTATCCGGAAAAACATTGAGATTGTTAGCCTTAGCAGGCTCAGTCGATAAACAATAACGCTCATCACCCAAAGCCAAATTCGTATAAATATTTGGATGTGAAAGGGGGACTTGCTGTGCATTTCCCGTGCGATCTAATGATGACTTCTTTTTGTTATAGTATATCAATGTTCCATCTTCATTTTGGCGCACCACAAATGATTCACCGTCGATTATTTTATTACCAGCATTATCGCTTGCATTGGTGGCAAGCGTTTGTAAATCTGAATCGGGTGGCATTGGGGATATTATGAAACCCCTTTCATGATCTTTACTATCATTTGTAGTTCTTCTGACTTGTGTCAAGTTAGAAACAGTGCTGTGCGTATAGAAATAAAAATAAGGTTGGTGGTGGTGGTAGGTGTTTTTTGGGGGAAGCATTCAAGAACGTTTGAATTGAAAATATTACGAACGTTATTGAAATATATTGCGTCGTGCAAGCAAGGTACACATGAAAATTAAATTGTAATAGATGTGGTTTCGAAAAAGAAAGAAAGAGAAAAAGTAGTTTAGAATTTTGTTATACATTGAGGAAGGAAAGTTAAAAACGTATTTTTTTTTTAAATGTCTCCCATTTTTCATTTTTCACGGTTTACACTTTGACCTTTTTTAAATATAATTATAAAACATACTTCATTCACGCATTAATCTTTATTTTCGTTGTTATATGAAAACAGAAAACATGGTAAACGATTAAATTAAATGTTGAATTTATTTTTATTTTGAGTTTTTCAATAAGGACATAACATAAATTCTAAATTCGACACAATGTAGTTTCCGAGATACCCAATTCCTGCGAACGACAAGGAATCGACTCATTTGGTTCATTTTCAACTGAAGAACTTACGGCTGCAATATTTTCGATACTTCCACAGGAACAATAGTGAATATTTTAATACGATTTTACACAAAGCCTTTGTCTAATGAGACGTTCATTAAGCCTTATTAATGTTGAGATCACCGACTGACTCAGAATTGCGTTAGTAATTTTTATTAACTTACAAAGGTTGCTCATTTGTAAACTTCACCATGATAAAAATGTTAACCATGGCCGACGTTTTAATGTTTGTAGATCATAAAAAAACGTTCATGGGTGCATTCGTATTAATATACAAAAATGTTATGTCCGTGTTGAAAAAGCTTTAAAAGATTTTTGGGCGGTGATTTGATATTTGAGCTTGGCTTCTTGGCCAAAGCCTATATACGTTCTAATATGTGGACATGACAGATACTTGATTACAGTGTATACAATACATATTAAGACATTAAGTTCGATTTCCTTTGTAACTTGTGGGCGTGCCTGTTATACGAACGCTCCCATTTTTTTTTTTTATTACAACGATTTCAACTTTTTAGATCAATACATTTAGTTGTTAAATACATTTCCGTCAAATGTTGGCGTAGCTTCACCGCAATTTCGGTTAATTTAAATAAAAACTTGCTTGCATAAACGAAAAATGCCTGAACAAAGTATCAGTTAAATATCTTAAAATTTACAAACGTAAGAGTTTCAACATTAGACACGGACAAGACTTGTTTATATTTATTTATTTAAAACTACATAGATGACGAATTCTTTTATAATACGTCAAGAGTTATGTAAAGCAAGAATTGATGAAATGCAAATCATTTAACTTAGAGTTAGTTTTTAAATTGTAGTTAAAAATTCCGTTCGTTCCGTTCAAGAAACTTTAATTTTTCATGAAATTATCGAAAATTATCTGTAACGCTTCTGATTCTTTATGAATTTCATATTCTTTTTCTTCACTTATTTCAAGTCTCTTTACATTTTATTCAGTTTCTTTTGTTTTTGAAAGTTGCATGTCTGCCTTGGTTTTGCCGCTTGGGCTACCATTCAAGATTCATTGAAGTCTGAACAACAACCCTGAAATGCATGAAAATAGTTTGAGAATAATTTAAAATATAAATAGGAACTAACGAACTTACATTCTTTCAATATTTAACGATTTTAGACCAAATTTTATGTATGCTCAGTTTGTCATTTCGTTTGCTATACCCTAAAAAGTTGTGTCGGAGTATATATACCAAGTATATATATGTTCTTTAACAGCATCAAAATCTGAGATATCATGTAGACATGTCCGTCCGTGTGTCTGTCTTTGAGATATTGAGGTGAAATTTTCCTTCTGTATGAAACAGAATCCTATTTAATTGGACAAAAACGGTTGAGAGTGACGCCCGCAATCGGCAAAAGTCTATATATTTGTGACAAAAATTTAACTAAGACGTTGAAAATTGATATACATATTTAAAATTACCCCTTCTATGGATATGCCAAATATGGGCGTAGTCAGTCGGATTGTGGACACAAAAAACCCTTTTAAAACGTACAACTGCACTTGCAAGTTGCAATGCAATGCATACGCTATTAGAAGACGTAATTATACGTAACCTGCCACGCCCACATGTATTTAAGATTTGACCTAAGCTAAATTTAGTTAAAAATTAGCCGATGTGCCATAGACTGGGTTCCGTAGAATGTGTCTGATAACATATTCAGATATTCCGTCTTAACAGCACTTTGCTTAGAACATATTTTGATAACATTCAACCTAGAAGGTAATCAAAAAATTAGTTAACACATACCTTTGACAAAAATATTTCTTACAAATACTTACATCTTTTTCTTATTATGCGAGACAATATTTTTGTTTTTCTTTTATCAAATTGAGTTGACTTTTGTGCAATCGCCGGTGCATGTGATGTTTCACTCTGAATCAATTTAATCCAATCCGCTCCGTCACGTTGTTAAATTTCGTTTAATTATAATGCTTACTAACCGTCACGACATATGTCATTTATGTGACCTTCAATGGCAATGAATGTATCTCTCTATGGAAAATTTGGCAATTTCATGATAACTTGTAATAATCATAAAAAATTAATTCATGCCTCATTTTCCATTTTCATAAATTTTATATTATGAAATTATCGTTAAATTATTTAGGGCATAGGAAGGAGTGTAGTAGGCGTACTTGGACTTGGACTACGTTAAGCGATTATATACTTTATGAGCCACAAAGAATTGCTTCTTTTTTAGTTTCTATTTTACTAAAAATTTCGGTGCGCCTTCAACCGAATGTGGCAATCTTTGTGATTGGGGTGCTAAGTAGAGGGTGTCTTTCAAAAATATCAAAACAAAGCAAGTCAAATCGCACGGATTACATCTTAATTGTAGGACAATTATCATCTCAATATAGTGAAATGCGTTAGTTTGGAACGCATGGGAAACACTGTTCTGACCACTAATGATCAATCAGATATTAGAAAGGCTCCATTTTGACAGCTGCTACGTGACGAATCGGATTAAGCATGATACAATTGATTATCAAACTACTCGAACACTTTTGAAACATTAATCCAAGTGTATAAACATAGAATGCGTATGCTGGGTTCCATTTCAGATTAACTGGTCAGTACTAAAGTGTAGCGATAGCACTTGATACAACACTTATTTTACAAATACATTGAACACTCTGTTTACACATTTTTCTTTAACACGAACTCAAAGTTATTCGGTTTATATACTTTTTTTTTTTTATTAAATGTAACACGATTTGAAAAGCATTACGGTAGAATTAAACAAGTAAAATAAAATAAAATTTGGCTTAGACCAAAATTCAAAATTTCAGCCCAATATATGAAAATTTATCATGGTAGACATTCCAACAACAGATGGACACACCGACTGATATAAGATTGTTGCTGGTCAAGAATTTTTGTTTAATTTGTAGGATGTCTGGCGCCCCCTTCGGAGTGCTGCAAACGGCATAGCAAACAATATACTCTCCAATAACTAGCTAACGAAAGACAGACACACCCAGACTCAAATGAAGTGGAAAACACGAGAAGGCGGTCCATACAAAACACACACAAAACACAGATTTTCTGATGCATACTACAAAAGTGGGAGCGAGCGGATTTGTACACGATCGACGGTTACATAAAAATTTCAACAATGAAATTGTGCAAAACTCACCTTTCACTTTCTGTTTCTGAGTTCTGCTGTATTTGTTGTTGCTGTGGAGTTTGAACCTGTAGCGGTTGTTGCATATGCTGTGTTTGTTGCAGCGCTTGAGTTGGTGGATGTTGGTGCGAATTTTGAACTAACGTTTTATCTATTGGAATCGATACAGTAACGTTGGTATTAGACATGTGAGTTGCCATACTTGGTACAGTGTCTGTGACGAAATTTTTATTAATCATACCAACACCAATCCCAACACTGGCGGGGATAATGATAGTTTCTGAAACTGAACCAACAGGATTTTTTAACCCTAGTGCAGCATTAGTTGCCATAACACCAGTCACTGGCTGGTGTTGACTTTGTTGGGCCTGCAGTGTGGCTAATACAGCCGCATTATCCATCATTGTAGCCGGAGCACTTTGCTGTTGTTGGAGACTTTTCTGTGGCGTAGTTACCGTCTGTTTCTGTTGTTGTTGTTTCTGTTGCTGTTGTTGTTTCTGTTGTTGTTGTTGTTGTTTCTGTTGCAAAGAATCGTAATTGGTCATTTGTGTTAATATTGGCATTGTTTTTCCAGTTGCATCACCTTGTTGCATATGGTGTGGTGGTAATTGTTGTTGTAGACCAACAACGGATGTTTGCTGTTGCTGTTGCTGTTGTTGTTGTTGGTGATGAAGATGCTGCTGTTGCTGCTGCTGCATAAGTGGTGACAGTTGGTACATTTGTTGTTGAACATTTAACGCTTTAATGCCGTCAGTTTGGGAAGTGTAATGTTGATTTGATGTTTGTTCAATATGTTGCTGAGCAAATACTTGTTGATGCTGATGCTGATGTTGATGTTGATGTTGATGTAGATGTTGGTGCTGGTGTTGGTGCTGGTCTTGAATCAACTTCATATGTGGCTGTGAAGATGTTAGAGTGGTTATGTCGTCAGTTAATGACTGTGGATGCATTTGTTGCGTGTGTACACCAACCATTGCAGTCGAACCAATGACTTGTGGTGATTGTTTTAAAGGTGTCATAGAGGCTGTATGATAATTTGGGGTTACATAGGTTGTTGGCATCTGCTGCAGGTGCTGGTGGTGCTGCTGTAAGTCTGCTGGCAACTGATGTTGGTGTTGTTGTTGATGTAGATGTGGATGTTGATGTTTTGAATGTTGCAAGTCCAAGGCATAGTTCAGATTTTGCGTTTGGTTTAATTGCTGATCCGACAATTGTTTTTGTATAGATAAAGGTAGATCTTGCTTTAGCTGCAAAGGCGAAGGCACTTTACTGTGTTGTACTGGTATGGAAATGTGGGTGCCACTATGAATGGCTTGAGTGGACGCCTGTTGACCAGTGTGTGTAGCGACCGACTGATTTATAACATCAAAATTAACCTGTTGTGGTGGATAAACACCATTGGCAGCGGCGGCGGCAGCAGCAGCAGCGGCTGCAGCTTTTTCTGAAGCTACAATGGCTTCCTCCTGCTTCTTCAATTCTTCTAAAGACTTTTTCAACTTCTGAGCTGCCATTGTAGCATAATCTAATGGTATTGTTTGTTGGTGGAGGTGCTGCTGCTGCTGCTGCTGGTGGTGGTGTAAAATATCGGCTTGGATAACTGGTTGTAAATTGTGAAATGGCACTAAGTTGCCATTTATCTCTTCTGGAGGAGTGTGGTACTGTTCATGTGCTTGAAGTATGGTTGAAATAGAAGAGGGATCACGTAGAACAGCACAGACTTCACCTTTCTCTGGAGTTGCCGTCAAGGATTGTTTCGCACTTAATACAGTAGTAGACGCAGTGTTGATAACATTAATAATATCGTGAGGCGTTTCACCTCTACCACCAACAGCAACATTTGAGGGTAAACTGCTAGTCGCGTCTTCCACAATATTATCCAACATTGCAGCAGCCTCTGGCCCCAAAATCATACTCTGCGTAGCTTTCGGTGACTGTTGACCATTCTCCTTCCCATTGACGCTTACCTTCCTTTCGGTTTTATGGAAAGAACCAATATCATCTTTTATGCCACCCACAGTAGTATGATCGAGGTAATCCATACATACCCATCGGCCGCGACGAAATGGTTCGGTTGATTCAATTTTTACTACCTTGAAACGTTCACTACGTTGTTGAACGGAATCTTTTAGGTTTTGCTTTTGAAGACCGTTGGCACCACTCACAACATTGATAATATTATCGGCTACATTCACCTGAACATTCTGTATCGCTTGAGCTCCCAACGTAGCCCCTAGATCGGGATCTACCACGACAAGTCCATATTGCGAGTTGGTAGGTATTACGGGGGCCGTACTACTTAAAGCATTATTGGCGTAATATACTTCCTCCTTAGAGAACGTGTCTTCCGATAGAGATGATGCCTCGTTTTCTACATCCGTTAAACGACTTGTATCATCGGTATGAGATTCGTCAAAGTCATCGGCAGACTCCTCCCCTACATTATCGTTAATAACATGCATTCTCGGCTGACCAACTGTAACAGAGGTAATCTGAAACGACGAAGTAGTCTTTGGTTTGCGAGCAAGTGACGAATGACTATGAACGTGACCATGACTGTAATGACTTCGAGCTGTCGCAGCCGAATTGGAAACGGAAGACTTGCTGTTGTTGTTAGAGGACGAAGTTTTAGAAATTGACGAACTCCTGGATGTAGTCGTTGCCCTACTAGAATTACTACTAGTGGATTTCGGTGCTGCAGTAATGCTTGAATTGGTACTATTATTGGCATGAGAGTTCAAACTCGTATTACTGGTTGCATTCGAGAGTACGGCAGACGAATCCACAGTGGCATTACCCCCCATGGGCGTTGAATTCAGACGAAGACTTTCACTAGTAGTGCGTTGTATCAAATTGTTACTGATAACTGTAGCTGTTGATGTGGCTAACGATGCATTGTTGTGAAGATGATTTGATACGCTATTATGTTGGTGTTGGTGATGGTGATGGTGATGATGTGGAAGATGGTGATGGTGTTTGCTAGTAGTTGTTTCGGAATTGTAATTTTGCTTTTCAGCGGAGGAACCACCGGTCGAAGACATTTTCACCAGCGCTGGTTTCTTAATACTGGTAGCACTCACAGGACGAGCAGTGGTAGTATGCGTTGTATTACGGCGCTGACCAGTAGTACTAGTTCCCTTAAATTTGGCGGTAATTTGGCGATCAATCATGTTGGAAACGGGTCGTTGCGAATGATGATTAGCAATAAGAACAGTCTGAGGCTCTTCAGGCGATGAGGCTGCGTTTTCGTTCGGTGGTGTGTTGGGCGAGGCTAAGTTCGATGACTGCCCTCCCAAATTGTGTAAATTCGATGACAGTTGTATATGCTGCTGCTGCTGCTGTTGATTATGATAATGATTATGAATATGACTTTGATCTTTTTGCGATTTTTGGCCAGAATCTTCACCAACGGTTTGATTCTCGGCCATAATCGGACTTTTCAGTGTGCGGAACGTTTTCAACAGATAATCCAGCGTCGCAGATTCTCTTTCTTGTTCACCCGTTATGAAAAAATTAACAAAGTTCGCAAATTGTAGGCGCTTACTAAACGCAAAACTTTAAAACGATTTGTGGTAGTTTATTATTATTATTATTATTATTGTTGTTATTGTTGTTGTTGCCTTTGTATCATTTAGCACTCGAAATTACCCAATTCTGTTGCTTATACAAAAGGCGATCGAATGTATAATTGTAAAGCATTATTTAAAAAAAAAAAAAAGAAAACAAAAAAAAAAAAAAACACAGTAGCTATTTATATATGTGTCTTGTGTGGGTACTGTTCAGTTCATCAAAAATTGCAATGCTCGTAATGGTTGTAACTCTCACGTACTATTTCTCGGTACATGTATATGGATTGTTGTTGTTGTTGCTGTTGCTGCTGCAGTTGTTGCAGTTGTTGCCGTTATGTATATAAAAATAAATCATATTTCATTTAATTGAATTTTATCATCACTAAAATCATGTCACAAAACACCACACAACAAATTAACGCGAGTGTATGAACTAAGTATTATAATAGTAATGACAACGTCGTCGTATTATTGTAGATCGCAATAACAATAATGTTGCTTTTGTGTTTTGTATTCTAGAACGACCGGATAAATCAAACTTGCACGAACACAAACTGAGTTTGTTTTTCTCGATTAATTTCACGGCGTTTATTGTTTTTGCGGTATAAACTACGCATCGACTATATGACATATTGCATGATGATTACGAACGGGCAATACTTTCATATACACATGTAATCTTAAGCGCTGCATAACAGACACAATAATTCCGTTGAATTTCGAAATCCTAGTAGAGTACCTGGAACACCAACTGCGTTCTGTGTTATATTCTCAATTCTGCAGTTCTTCGTATATTACGTGAAATCACCAGAAAATTCCTCTCGAACGGAAAATAGATATTGATGAGGGTGTAACTGTGAAACTCTGTACATGCGTTCGTTTCACTTTCTGTTTGGATTATAGGCTGACTGACTTTTTTTTTTTTTTTTTTTTTTTTTAATCGGGGTGGTGACGATTCGAGATTTCCTTTTTAAATGTATGGTAACTTATTGAACTATTTTTCGTATTTCATTCCATTTATTTGGTATACTGGCACAATATTAACGGGTTGTTGGGAAATTTAGCGGATTGACCTCGACTGTTTCTTTTTGCATGTGAACGGTATTATTAAATTTCCGCTAATATGTTTCAATCAAAGTATCGACACAAACACAAGCGTATTCATACACCTCCACGACACATCGTAACAAAATATGACATACATTTAACTAAATGAAATTAAAAATGTTCAGTACGTCCAGGTATATCTAATAAATATATGCGTTCTTTTCTTTTTGTTTTTGTTTTTTTCCGTATTTTTGATTTATTTTTTGTTTTGTTTAATATACACTTCAAGAAACACTGCTGAAGGTGTTTGTTGGTATAAAAAAGTATATCAGTTCACATATTTTCATTGTTCGTGACAACAATGTAAAGACTCCCAGTAAGATGTTGTTACTGCAAAGATAAAAAAAATATATATGAAGATGTTGTTGAAGATCTGGTCAAGTTCAATCAAATAAATATTCTAGATCCATCAAATTTTTGTAGGTTTATTATATACCCATAACCTTAAGATGTCACGTCCCTTCGTACGTTCCTCTACAAGTCCATTTGTGGTAAACAATTTTTCAGGTCTTCCAGGTCTTAAAAATTTATACATGAACTTTAAACAGTATATTGGCTGGTATTGAGTTTGGACTAAATTGGTCATAGTACACGCCCACTGCAAAAAGAGCAATGACCTAATTTTCTCTTAAACTATAAGAAAACTAAATTTGGCTTAGGCCAAATCTTAAATACCTTTTACAAATGGTGGGCGTGGCAGGTATATAATTAAGCCCCCAAATAGTGTATGTATTACGTATCAGCTTGCAAGTCCAGTTTTAGGTGGAGTATGGTTTGTGTAAATTGTGGGCGTGTCTACTATCCGATTACGTACGATGGATGGTATAATTTTTAAAACACCTTATAGGTACATTTTTCTGGCAAATATATAGAATTTTCTTTATAGTCGGCGCGGCTCTTGACCGATTTTGCAATTTTCAAATAGCGATCTGCATACAAAAAAAAAAAAGTGTCTGTACAAAATTTCCGCTCAATATCTCAAAAGTTACTTGAGTGACCTAAATAGACGGACACACGAACATAAATGTCTCGATCGAGACAGTTTTTGATGCTGTTAAAGAATATAAATGCTTTGTACAGTCACTGACGTCTCCTTCAGGATGTTACAAATGGAATAACGAACTTAGTATACCGTCTTATGTGGGGGATTTGACCTAACTCAAAACTATAATTTAATTGAAAGCACCTAACTTTATGCAGGCTCCATTTTCATGGTGATGCACATCGTGAGAATCGAATCTACGACGCCCTGCGTTAATGATATTCCCTCCGTTAATGCGAGATGCATTATAATAGATTTGCACAAAAAGCACAATTTAATAATTGTTAATAGAGGACGTAGGCTCATAGGTTATGTAGAAATAGGGAGGATATCCAAGATTTGGTGGAACTCAAATATACATTTTTTCCTTATTCCAGTTTACAATATTTATTGGGTTGGCAACTATGTGATTGCGGATTGTTGTTATGTTAACCTAACCTGTATTTCTTTATTTATTGTTTGTACTTTTACCTTTCATTTAGTGAAAATAATTATATCGATTAGTTCTCTTTAAAATAGTTCAATGTAAAAATGGAAGAACAAGGCGTGAACTTCAGACATCTTTCTTTCTTTGTATTATTCCCCAAAGAGGCAAGAACGCATCGTAAGCACACAAGCAGTTAAGTGCCGCATATGGGTATGAAGCCTCGATAGAAAGGCAGTATCAAAATTGGTTTGCCTCATTTCGTTGTGTTGGGTTTTCAGATTCTTCTGGGTTGGGATGTGTTGTCACATCCGCCATGTAGCCATATAGAAGGCTACCATTTATTTCGTTCCATGTAAAACTTCTTAAATGGTAAAATTTTTGAATGACGCTGATGAGGTCAAATCACACTTAATTCCGTATTTTTGATGGCAAAGATTCGAAATTTTATAAACGTGGAATTATGGCACTGTTTGAAAGATGGCAAAAGGACATCGACTAAAAACGGCCACTATCTAATTGAATAAAGTTAAATTTTTAAGCAAACATTTTGAATTTTCAGTCTTTTTTTAAAATCAGCAATCACTTAGTTGCCAAACCAATATTTTATATTAATCTTTTTTGAAAATAGCTCTCTTATCAAAATTCATTTTTAAACCATTATAAGGACGATGAACTATAAAATATGGCATGCAAAGAGTCTCTGCTTGGGCAATTTTTTTTTTTTACACGAGGTTGAAATCCAAAAATGAGTTAGAGATGGTTTTGAGTGAGATATCTCTCCAGCAAGAGCTTTTTGATTTTGTGCAAACATTTCTAATAGCCACCCAGGCGAGGATAGCCCCAAAAAATGTATGTGTTCTTGATAATTATCGGCTTCTTATCGATTTTGCTATTTTGTTTGTTGTTGTGGTATTGCAAAAGGGTGCAATACTTGGACCCTTTCGATGTAGTATCCTTTTTACGAATAAACCATAAAATTATTCTGATTGACTCTATTGTACGAATGTGATTGAAAGCATTCTAAATTATTGTAAAATTGATTTAAAACTACGCCGGGATGTATTGAATTGAACATTGTTGGTTGGCAAATGGAAGGAACTCAAATGGATTTGAACTTTATCGATAATTTGTACCAAGTTCATCATGTCAGAGATACCACAATGTTATTGATCAGCATCAAAACTAAGTTGATCTTCTAGACATGTATGTCCGTGTGTCTGTCTGTTGTTTACACTCTCATGGTCGTAAATTTTGATTATTTATCAAAAACCGCCCCCACAAAATTGAAATACAAACTTGAAATCGATATAATCTATAATTATACCTTCCATCGATATGCCAAAAATTGACGTGTTCAGATAACAGACATGCCCTCAATTTAGAAAAAAACTGTATTCAACTTGCACGTTAATACGTAATACATACACTAAAGAGCGTAATCATGGACCTGCCGCGCCCACTATTTGTATGTAGATGTGGAGGGTATTTAAAATTTGCTTATAATAGCTTGCATAAGCTAAATTTAGTTTTTGTATCCAGCACTACTTGTAGCAATTTGTAACTCTTAAGCAGCATATCCAATACGCAACTTCAATTATACTGATCGATTCAGAATGAAAATCTGAATGATCAATTCAAGCATGTTTGTCTATCTGTCCATGTCAAATTGTGTGCAAGCATTTTTTGAGATATTTAGATGAAATTTGGTACAAGAACATGTAGTGGCCTACAGAGGAACCATATTGAAAATGGATTCAACTTAGAACTCATATCTATATATTTAACGAAGTGACTTATATGGCACTGCGTCGCGTTTATTGATACACTTGTGTGGAACTAAGTAGTGAAAGGCATTCAGTGGCATTATTACATTGCAATAGTACTCCTTTTTATTCATGTAAACAAAATATTCGCATAAAACAAACAAAATAACTTGATACCGATTACCAATGTATATACTTTTAAGCAAACACCTCATTTGGGTGTTACAGACCTTTGCACGAAACCAGTATACTTCTTCATATTTGTTACATATAAAAAAAGTGAATCAACATATTCGCTCGGGATCAGAAAAATACGTGTTTATATGTGCTTATATAGGTGTTCAATATAAGCCTCGAGACTTGAAGAAATTCATTAAGATATATTATTATTTCCTTAGACAACCCTAATATATGCGAATTTTTTATAAATCATTAATTAAATAACAAGAACAAAATAGCATTATAAATTAGAATGGGTAAACTGAAAAAATTCAATTATATTTCATTTATAGCATTGCGGTTGCAGCTATCGCAGTCTTTTTTTATCGTGCATTTAAACAAGAAAGAGAGAGGGAGAGAACTCTATATACATTCCCAAGTTACGAAGAGCATAAAACCAGCTGTGCGAAGAAGGCACAATAAAGCAGAAACGACAAAGAGATATAACCAAAAACAGATTTAAACTTTTAACATTCAGATGAAAATTTATTTATGGCTAAACAATTTTAGTAGAAAATTCCAGAAATAAAATTAACCCGAAACTACAGTATATACATAAAGTCACAAGTGCGTCCTTATTTTACACATTTTGTTTGGGTGTTGCTTTAATTCGGTTTCGTTAATGCTATGACTGAATGAATATTTTATAGATACGATTGTATATGCATTTCGTAAGATTTGCGAAATTTTTCACACAAACACACTAAAAAATCTTTTCCCTTTTTTCATTCTTTGATTTTTCTCTCTTCATAAGGCTCTCCACACTCACACCTTTTCCATTTTTCTTTTATTTTTTTATTACATCGATTCTCTTTTTTATGTTTTTCAATTTTTTGCATTGTTTTATAAAATCTTCATCATTTAATTTGATTGATTTTTTTTTTTCTTTGTAGCTTCAAATTTTGCAATGTACTGTTTTAATTGGGAATTATTTAAGGGTATAGCAAATGCTATATTTTATAAGAAACCTTTCATTTTATGTGTTCGAAGCCACTTGCTAATGTATTTTCTTTTTTTTTGGTTAATATTATATTTAAGATAAAATGGGACTCTAAAATAACAATGTCTTGTTTGTTCACCTTGAATTTGTTAACATAACACGATCCCGTTTCGTTCTTTATTGCTCTTCAACGAGTTTGAAACTAGTAAATAATATTGAGCGAATTCGCTAAAAGTTATCAAGAAATTTACCGTGCATATAAAAAAACCAAGGAGATAGTGTGTGGCAAATATGAAGAAAAATATCAGAGGGAGGTGAAGATTAAAACTCTTAATAGTTGCCCACATTAATTTTAGAGAAGCATAGGACACTCTTTTCTTATATATGCATATATAATGTTGAATATATATATATCTTTATATATATATATTTATTTAACTTCTCACGCATCTGCATTTACGGATGGATTTAGAAATTTAAAGACTCGAATATAAAAAAATATTAAAGACATATTACTTTTAGACATCCACTTTAATGCTTTTAAAAATATAAACTAAAGCAGATTCCAAATAATTTTACTTCACCTCTTCGTACTTTAACACAGTTAAAGGGGTGATCGGCTTTTGCACATTTTATTGCCACACTCTCTGTATAAACGTACATCTTTTCGTTTTTAAATCTATATTTTTAATAAACTCCACCCAATATAAAATTGTTGCATAATTTAAAATTATGAATTCACTTATTTTTGCCAAGAGTTTTTGACTCTACCCCGTTCGCTGTTCGACTGCTGACGCATAAACATTAGAAATTTTCATCTCAATTGATTTTTATCGAAAACTTTGTCATATATTTAAACATCTCTCCCACTTTCTTTATTCGCTCTTTTTTTCTTATGTACATATTTTTATTTTTCAATTTTTATTGCTTTTTTCATAGCGTGATGAAATTATATTTGCTTTTTACAATTACCTTAAAAATTGTTGATTAGTTTAAATTGTTTTATTTAATTTGCTAAAATTTTGCATTGAACGTATTTTCCACTATTGCTTCCACACTCTTACTTAAGACCGCAAAGACGTTGTAAATTTCTAGCTTATTCGTCTTTTACACATGTGAAGTTATCAACAAATATTTTTGGAGTTTCTATAGAGTTTTTAAGAGAAAACTTGTCCAACACTCAGCACTCAACAATAATATTATAAGAGTAATCTAGACAGAAAGTTTAAGACACATTTCAACAATTGCACGCTTTAAAATCAATGGGCACTGTAAATATATTAGAAAGAACTTGGATTGTGTAAATGCATTTTATGCATTGCTACAGTACTATATACAAGCTTTATTTGAATGTAGAAACATACAATGTAAATGCGTGCTTCCTGTCTTGTCTCTTATACCGTTACGCATGAATGAGAAATAATATAAAATATCCCGCAGGCGTGAATAGAATAAACTAGGAAAAAAGAGAAAAACGAACTTAAAACAAAACGAGTGAAATTTTTTCCTACTATGTTACACAATTTATACTACATATGCGAGTCATTGACATATAAAAGTTATATAAAATATTTTTAATATCTAAAAATAGTTCGATTGGGGACAAACTTGGCACAGTCAATTAACGATACTTAAAAAAAATTCTGTAAAGAAATATTAAGAATTACGAATTTCGGTCATATAAAGTAATATTTTACCAGTTATCAAATAAAAAATATATTTGGAAGAAGCAAAAATGCTATATTAGATTTTCGTTAGACCAGGGTACCCAACATATAACATTTGCAAAATAGAGCATAGGTGGGGTTTTTTTTTCGTTCCGTTCCGTTTTGATAATCCTATGATGATAAGGACGCTTGCCTTCTCTTTTTCTTATAATAGTGGGAAATATTTTAAACATTTAAGAACCGCGTAATATATCATGATTATTAAAACAATTTAATACATCACTTCCGGTACTTTACTTACGTTATATAATAAATATTCAATTGAATAGTTTTGTGTAATAATGTCCCAATAATGTTCTTATTTTATGAAAATATTTCGATGCTTAATGCGTTAACTTAAAAATATAATTATCAATAAAAAATTTATAACAGCTTCCGGATAGAGCAAGAGAAAGAGCATTTAAACCGAAAAGTGTTCATTGATGTGATTTACCTATTACAAATTTTTTTTAAAATAGTTTTTTTTTTAAATAAATAAATAATAGGTTTTTGTATACAAATTATTACAAGAAATGCAGGCAGATAATTAAAGATGAGCCCAGCATTTGCCATTTAGGTGTTGCAAACATTTGCCCATACACAATACAATACTTCTTTGTACCACTTTGTTGCGTAGCCTGTAATTAAAAAGTGACTTCTTTCATATTAAATGTACCAAAAACATTAACTCCGCGTAAGATCGAGCACAAATCAGCTACACAATGTGTACAAATTGCCATTCACTTGATATTTTATCTTGATGGGCGCAACTATCACAATAGCAACAACAAACGTAGAGATATGCCCGTAATCAGGCAGGGTGAGTTTATTGTAAGGGCCCAATGTTTGATGTCATATATTCTGTACCGTAAATTTATCACGTCACCTTGGCATTTATTAACTTTAGTGTTATTTATATTTACATCTGCATACACACACACTCACACATATGCACCGTTTAACTGATTGTTTATAAATATTTTGTTGTTTATTATTTTAGTTTGGAATGGAACAGTTTTTTAAAGTTTTCTTTTCATTTTCGATCAAAGTTATAAAATAGACACGCCATAATTTACAAAAATAAAATATAAAACTTTTGGTAGCAACATTCGACTGCTGAGAAAATGTACAACGCATGTAGTTTAAAGATGGGAGATATACTAAGTTTTCTATTCCATTTGTACCGCTCAGAAGGAAGCAATGGAGACCCTACAGCATTAAACAGTGACTCTATCTAGACATGTCCATCCATCGTGTGTTCGTCTGTAGCTGGCACTCTCACGATTGTAAATGTCGAGGTATTGAGTTAAAATTTTACATAGACACTTTCACCAGTTTCTGCACGCTATTTAAAATTGGCAAAATCGGTCAACAGCCACGCCCACAATCGACAAAAATCCAATTAGCTGACACAAAAATGTACCCATAAACTTGAAATTTATATAAATATGATCTTCACTGATGTGCCACAAATGGGCGTGGTCAAATAATAGACGCGCCCACAATTTACAAAAAACTATACTCCACGTAAAACTCCAGTTTCAAGCTGATACGTAATAAAGGTTCTATTAGAGGGCGTAATCACATATCTGTCACGCCCACTACTTTATACTTCTACGATCTATCGCTTAGGAAATAAGTCTCTCTTCTTCTGTTTAGTAATCTCTAACATTTATACAAACTTAATATAATAAATTTAAAACAAACTTAATAAACCCTCTACCATAGTAAACACATAAAACTCCAGTTGATGGTAGCAACCACAAAATTTGAATGCGGGCACAACTGTTACTGCATCTACAAAACGTGTCTTCTCATTTTGCATGTTAAAAGGGAAATAAATATATTCACGCGCATATGTTTACAATTTTTATTAATTTTTCCAAACTTCTACAACACAAAACAATTTGATTCGCTGCACTAACTGTGTTGGTGGCGACTGTGACATCGACGACTACCACTCCTCTTTCTTCGGCGTCTCAAAGCTGTCGCGCCTGGAGCGATCCCTCATTGAGTCATTTTGAGTTATGGCATCATTGCTGACTGCAGGTTCTACGTCATCGTATTGAATTGGTGGGTTTGAATATCTTCTATTTTTTCTTTGCAGGAAACCATGTCCAGGATCATATGTACTTTATGTAAAGCTATAATCAAGTGAAAATATATGTTGGTTAATTTTTTCACGCCTTACAGTTTTCCCCTGACTGCAAAAGAAATGCGATCTTGCGAGATTGTGTAAAATTCTACAATTTTATGATTTCCAGCTGAGTTAACATAGTTTGTAGGTTCAATTCTTACTAAAGAGATGGACCATATTTTTTATACCCTCCCCATAAGATGGGAGGTGTACTAAGTTTGCCATTCCGTTTGTAACATGCAGAAGGAAGCGTAAGGGACTCTAAAAAATAGTTATATTCTAGATTAGGATTAGAAACTGAGTTGATTTAGACACGCCCACAACTTACAAAAAACCATTTTCACCATAAAACTAGACTTTCAATCTGATACGTAAAACGTACACTATTAGAGAATGTAATCACATACCTGCCACGCCCACCCTTTGTATGCAAAGGTGGAGGGTATTTAAGATTTGGTTTAAGCCAAATTTAGTTTTCTTACTTGTTTTATTTGTACGTTTTTAACACAGTGTCGTGAACACTTACTGTCAAGCAACCAACCGCACTGGAGACCCGAGTGTTAGGCCTACGGCTAATCGTTTCATTGTGGAGGGAACGAAATATTTGGCCTGTGCCAAGACATTTTTCTTGCTCCTTATCTACACTACGAGAAGAGTACAGCTTGTTATTTAAGTAATAATTTATAACATAACCACTATGTCTACTGAAAGTATGATTTACATTTTGATGACAAGTTCATATGTACACGCACACATACATATTGCACATTGGCAAACTGAGATACAACGCCATGATAATACAATAGAATAGAATGAATCTTGACGAAGGTGGATCTCACTTATGAAATGTGAGTACATAATAAGAATAATGATAATTTTAATGATGATAATACTGTTCAGCCAGAGAAAATGAGCGAACGAATTTGTTTTTTTGCACTTGAAGATACGCGTCTGGAAAGTATAGATCAACGGCAATGGAAAATTATAGATAAACATAGATTTTTGGATAAGTTATAAGACGATTTTAGTCTGAGTTCGTACAACGTCGCAAGTACATAGAAAAGGTCCACAAAAAATCAAAACCGAAACTAAGAATAAAAAATGCTTCAAATATTCAAATATTTGCACAATTAAAAGGAATACGAAAAGTTTTAAGAAACTCCTTAAATAGATATATACAGAAATGAACAAAAATTTAATTAAAAATAAATTATAAATTACACAATAAGTACAAGTCATTTAATCACAATGTGAAATTTTCGGGAAAAAAGTTATCCTTCAACTAATAAATAGTAGTAAAAAAAAAAAAAAAAGAAACAAAACAAAAAAAAAATCAATATTATATATAATGGTGAAAATTTAGTGCACAAATATATAATAGAGTCTCACTAATGCTAATACAGATGAAAATTATGATTTTGCATGTAGTGATGATTGTACCTCGAAATTTCTGCTACTGCTGCTAAGATTATCTCCATAATAAATTGAATTCAATAAAAAACGAACGGACGTTCAATTTCAAGTGTATGCGTTATACACATACAAACAGTCAATCCGTACAATATAAAATATATCTAATCCCACTAAACGAAGAAAGAGAAAACACGACAGTGTGACTTGGCACAAAAGAAATATAACATTGCATACAAGCAATTACGAATGCATACGTATATATATGATTAACTAATAAAAAAAAAAATTTTTTTTTTTTAAATTAAAAAAATTAAAAAATTTTTTTTTATTATATACAAGCAATTACGAATGTATACGTGTATATATAATTAACTAATAAATTTTTTTTAAAATAAATAAATAAAAAAAAAATTTGTATAAAAAAAAAATATAAATTGTAAAAATAAAGCAGCTTTAAAAAGCGACAGACACCACTCTTGACATACAATTAATTTAACGGTCTCACAATAATCGGCAGAAATGACGGGAGAAGGAGTTACCAGTGACAGTACAGTTCATGTGCCACCCGCAAAATTAACCCGTTTTGGGGAATTTTGTCAACGTCGTGGCATCAATTCTAATTTGATTATGCTTAAAATAACTTTATTCGTTATGTATGGAGGTAAGTTTTAATACTAAATAAAATAAATATTTATAAATATTTGAAATGTATAAAAAACTTTGTAGCAAACTGAAAATCTAAAATGTCTCTTGTGTGTAACTTTATTATATTCTCCTCTCGGGGCTGGAGAATGATTACTTTCTAGCACAAAAATCTACGCAGTATTAGGGGAAATGAGTAAATCAAACATTTTAGAACAATTTTGGAATATTTGTGCGAGGAAAGTATACTAATATTCCACGTTAAGCATTTGCGAATGCCGTCTCTCTTAGTAAAATATCAGAATATTAGTAATAAAAAAATTTCATGGCCCTAAAACTTCTGCTATAAAAAATTGATTAGATGGTCTCGCTCTGCATCTTTCAAAAATTGTTAATTCAGAATCATTTCAATTTCATTGAATTCTTTTGATAGACATGATGATCGACCTAAGCTATCTGACGCTAGCAATAGCCTACATATACAAGTTTTTCAGGATTTGTTTGTATTGGGTCGGCAACTGAGCGATTGCGGATTTTAAAAAAGACTGAAAATTCAAAATAAAACTTTATTCAATTAGATAGTGATCGTTTTTGTCAATGACCTTTTTCCATCTTTCAAACAGTGCCATAATTCCACATTTATAAAATTTCGAATCTTTACTATAAAAAAAAATGAATTATTTTACCATTTGAGAAGTTCTGCATGGAACGAAATAAATGGTAACCTGCTATATGGCTATATGGCCGATGTGACAATAAATTCCAACCCAGAAGAATCTGAAAAATCACCACAACGAAATGAGGCAAACCAATTTTGATACTGCCTTTCTATCAAGGCTTCATTCTCATAAGCGGCACTTAACTGCTTGTGTGTTTGCGATGCGTTCTTGCCTTTTTGGGAAATAATACAATGAAATATGTCTGAAGTTCACGTCTTGTTCTTCCATTTTTATATTGGAATAAAAAACAAAAACAAACAAAAAATATAGGTTAACACTTTAACGAAACAAAAGAAAGTATAAAATACATGTGTCGACAAAATCCACAATCAGATACTTGCCAACCCAATACGTATACCTCAGGCTGTAGCATTTTTAACATTTCCATGGAATATGCAGAATAGTTACTGTTTTGTATTATGATTTATATTATAAATGAACCAGTAAAAAAACTATTAAAAAAACGATGGGCAATCTGGGTTTTATGCCGAATATGGTTTTTTGTAAATTTTAGGCGTAACAAACAAGCCTATTTTTGGAAACATCGTGGCAAGGGGTAATTGTAAATAGGTGTACCTAATTTCAACCTCATAGCTCAATTTTTATGGTAAATATATAGATTTTTGTCGATTGTGGGTGTGCCCCATGACCGATTTTGTCTAAAAGTTCAATTCAATATCTCAAATTTTACGATCGCATGCGAAAGCTAATAACAGTCGGACTCAGGGACATGACATGTCCATGACAAGGCTCAGTTTTTATCAAGGATCAAGTATATTTATATATACGTACTTTGAATGGTGTTGCAAATGAATAACAAATTTAGTATACCCACTATTTTAGGTGAAGGGTATACAAAAACTTCAAAATAAGAAAGTATACATGTACGTGCATGTGTGTGTAATCAGATCTAACATACGAGTATACTAAGCAATGCTAATACGAATAACTAAACGATGCACAAAGAAGAAGAGACAAACAGTATCTGAGTGAGTACACTAGGGATATAATATATATATGATATATATATATATATATGTGTGTGTGTGTGTGCATTTTGATTATGATTGAGTGAGTAATCGTTTAAGGTCTTATTGTGCGTATGCGTGTGCATTGATGTGTGTGTGTGTGTGTGTTTTACAACTTTTATTACACAAACACTTATATTTGACAGTGACTCTGAGTTTATATTCTTTCAATCTAATACGTTTGAAAATTTAATGCGCTATGTGCTTAATTTGTTACAAATTACGTGTCATATTAGTGCAGCGTATAGCGTGAATATGAACATGTAAGTATGTGAATTTTATTTGCCTTCCATACATACATTTAAATAATTAAAATCAAAGTCTTATCAGGATAATAATCAAGTGTGAAAACTACTTGAACTACTTTTCAAGGTTATTCGATCACTCACAGTTACCCAAATATATTAGAAGGAGCTTTGTTACTAATTAAACATTTCATCAATTGATAATGTTTATAAACACATTTGTGTATGTGTTTATAATTTTTGATTTATTTTAGCGCAATATTTAGATTTTGTGTACTCAGCTGTAGATAATTACACCATCCAATGAAACTGCATATTTCTCGATTTACTTTCATTTCAGCTACTTCATCTTTATTACCTTACCTTACCATACACATGCAATCGATTGGCTTGACAGTTGAGGAAATTGCTATCATTTATTTGGCATTACCGTTTACTACATTTTTAAGTCCGCCCATAACCGGTGAGTACTTAATTAATATTATTGAAGCTAAGTCTGAACTTAAAGTCAGCGGCGGATGTAGATTTCTTAGAGTTCTAAGCGAAAGAAAAATGTTGTGGCCTATTATGTAAAGGAAACATTGTCTGTAAAAGAGTCCCTCGTGTTAAATACGCCCCTATCTACAGTATCATCTCTACTTACCTAATTGCACAATTTATGTTGTAATTAGTTGAGTTGGATCAGTAAACGAGAATTCTTATAATAAAAAAGTCACTTTGTAAAAATTTCTTATGTGGTTAAGAGGTTCTAAAATAGATCCGATCTGGTCCAAATTATCTATTTCTTTTCAGATATCATTTGATAACAAGTTGGCATTTTTGTCTTTTGTAGAAGATTATTTTAAAGTAGAACGTTGTAAGGGGAATGGATCAAATACAATATGTCCACTTTCAGAAGTGATTGTTCTTGACTCCAAAGACATCTCTGAACCAGGTTTTATAAAACATATTAAAAATTTCGACCCAGTAAATACATGGACGTACGAACGGATAGGGTTATATCGATTCATACATTGATTCTAAATCGACCGGTATAATTAAACATTTACAAGTTACAAACATTCGTACAAATACGTTATCTTGTACCACTTTGTTGGTTTGGATATAATTATACCAATTCTAGGGTTTTTAACTAAAATTTCTTTAAAATTTCATAATCTAAGATAATGCTTAAATATTATGAAGGCCTAATATTGAGCGAAAGCCCGCCTAATACTCTATGAAAAATTAACGAATGTTTCACATTTTGTTTAACTGTAGTCTGATTGTTCAAATTAACCTAATTTTACATCAATTTTTACTTTAAGGTCAATACCTTAATTATTCGATTAGGAGAATGATTATTACAGAAAGATGAAACTTTATGTCACAGATTTAAGGTCCTACGTAAAGTAAACCCTAAATGTGGGCGTGGTAAAACTACTTAGACTACAACATGTATAAATGTTATGGTCGGTCAAATCCACCTATTTATGTAATATCCTACCATTTAGCTCCACAAATCATGCTGCAATTAGTTTAGTTGTGTTATTAAACGCGTGGTATTGCCATATAAGTCTTCTCGTAAAATATCATTATTTGGGAAGGGATCTAAAAATAGTCCGACTAAGACCTTATATGTATGGGCAGGGGTTTTAAGCATTGTCCGATTCGGTCCAATTTCAAAAGGGTTCCTATAGAGACAATATATGTTTGGGTATACAAAATTAAACGTGAGCACATACTTATGCGTTCATTTATTTTGCAGGTTTTTTAGTCGACAAATTTGGTAAATACAAACCAGTTGTGGTTATGAGTCTACTATTGAACGCAATATTCCATCATTCATTGCTTTTCATACCGCAACAGGAAATTCCAGGTGTTGTGCCATCAGCATTTGTTATGCGTCACCCCGTTAGTGGTGACATTGAGGTAAGTTTGCTGACCTGATACGTTTGTAAACTATTAAGATAGTAAGATATAATGAAAGAACGTCCAACGGGAAGAGGTTCGAACAGTGTGACATTTTCGTTTAAAAGAGCTTTTATTGAATGGCGACGGTTCTAAAAGTTTATCATATATTTAGAACTTTTCAAGCTTGGACGTTAGGATAGATTGATGAACATATAGTGATTCTAGGCCATGGTTATCGCCATCACACGAGAGATCGCAACTCTATTTCAGGTGTTGGCTACAAAGCAAGGATTTAAAAAAGTCAGAAGATGTTTTTTTTTTATAGATTTCGCGTCACATTTTTATACTCTGCACCACTTGTGGTAAAGATGTTTGTAACTTCTAAAAGGCAAATGTCACGGATCGATTCAATATGAATCGATTTAACCATGTCCGTCTGTCCGTCTGTCTCTATATGTAAATATGTGCGCAATTCATTGTTCGAATTTTTTGAAATATTTTGATGAAATTTCATATAAGGACACGCATTTAGACAATAGGAACAAAAGGACAAGAGGAACTCTATTCAAAATGGACCGAATCGCACCATTTTTAGAACCTCTTTCCACATAATGGACAATTCAAATTTTTTTTAAATAAAAACAAATATTTCATAAATTGTTTAAAGATTTCTTCAAAGAAAAATATTTATTTACTTCTATTTAAGGTGTGGTGGTCGCCCTGCCCTAGTCGCGAGTGTCCCGAAGACTCTGAACTAGAGTTGGCTGTAAATGAATGCGTCGACTATTGTTTGTTACAAGAAAACCGTGTCCACACGTTTAGCTCTGTACCAGAAACAACTACAATACGTATGTTGGAAGCCATACACGTAATAGACAATAAAGACGCAAAAGAATTGCTGGATGTACTTAATACGTCGACGACAATGATGACTCCACTGTTGACTACATTAACGACAGTAACTACGTTAGAGCAACAGCTATCACAAGATAATTGGAATCGTAAATTTTTTTGATTCACAGATTTATTTTAACAATTAACTGTTGTTTTTTTTATTTATGGCTTAGAATCTTTAAACCCAGAAAATGCTACAATCTTCATAGGTTTTAGTTGGGTGCAAGCAAATGCCAGTGATTCCACATATTTTATGTTGCAGATGCATCCCGATTTAGCCGATCCCATTGAACAGTTAGGCATGGAAATTGAACAGGACGACAATGAAACGGTCACTGATTTTAAGCATCGTTTTGGTGAGCGACGATTATGGGAGATGCAAATTAATGTGACTGATTTGGAAGAAATGGATTTACGTTGCGGCGGCATTGCCAGACGTCACAACATGTCTATAGTTTTGAATGAGACTGTCAGTTGTATGGTACAACGTTGCACATTTACACTAAACGCACCGGAAATTTGCCCTCCTGATTATAAAGAAACCGATGATACAATATTTTGGATTTATTTTCTATTGCGGTACGCATATATTTTTACATAATTAAATGAATACCTACGCGACCGAAATCAAAAGCTGTGGAATTAGAAAAAGACCTTTTATACTTTACACCGCAAAGTGGAGTATATGGCGAAAGTTTGTAACTCTTATACGGCAAACGTAACAAAATGTGAATCGATTTAATTATGTCCGTCTGTCCAATCTAGTATTCAGTATTCAACACTACAGTTGCAATTTTATCATTACGATTTTATTCTTTTGAGCCAAGGACGATTTTAGAGTTGAAGTAAGGACTTCAAAAGGTTTTTTCAATATGGACTTATGGTCTTTCGGATCTTGTAAGGGTTTAGTAATTGTTCTGTTCTTATTGGAAAACCCGTTATAATGCCAAATAATTGTGGAACTAGTCGACCATAAAACATGTTCACTTGCTTCGTTTTAGATTTTTGGCTACAACAATGCTTTCAGCTGGGGTAACCATAATGGATCCAATTGCACTAACAATGATTGAAAAGTATGGTGGTGATTTTGGACGTGAACGTTTATTCTCAAGTATTGGTATGGCCATATTTTCACCCATCACCGGTGTCATGATCGATTATTTTTCTCGTGGTCTCGGCTATACTGACTATTCGGCTGCTTTCTACACCTACGATATATTATTGGTTATCTCTACCGTGTCGGTATTGAGAATGCCATTGGGCGAAAAATTACCAGCCGATAATGTTTTTAGAGATTTATGGAATCTACTAAAAATGCCACATGTAATTACATTCATCTTCTTCTTATTTATATTGGGAAACTTTTGGGGTTTCATTGAAAGTTTTCTATTTCTGTATTTGAAAGAATTGGGAGCACCGAATTATTTGTTAGGTAAGCATGCAATTATAGATGAGAGGATAACAAAATATTTTAAATATTTCGAAATAGGCATTACTATTACGGTGGGCACAGTGAGCAGTATTCCCTTTTTATATGGCGCTGAGAAGATAACGAGAATCTTCGGTCACGTTAATTTAATTATTATAGCATTCTTCTCACATGCTGGGCGATTAGTGGGTTATTCATTTATTGAGTAAGTACACAGCCATCACACACCATCCCATTTCCCCCTAAATGTACGGTATAAATAAGTTATAACGGTGCAATGTTTTATAGCAAAGTTTATATATTTACTGGCAACATAATTTATTTTCATTGCAGAAATGCTTGGTGGTGTTTTCCCTTTGAAGCCATGGAAGCTCTATCATGTCATTTAATGTGGGTAGCAGCTGCCACTTATTGCTCTATTTTAGCCCCTAAAAGCCTTCTGGCAACATTAATTGGTGTTCTGGGTATGGCCCACTTCAGCTTAGGTAACTATAAGCAAGACTGCAGTTTTGTGTTCAATCCTATACATGCAATCGAATATCCAACTTGATTTCTGTCACATACTTGTATAAATTTTTTGTTAAATTTTGTGAGTAAGATGCGTTAACTGTTGATACTTGCTTGTACGAATTGTCTTTGTTTGCCTCTTAAATAGGACGCGGAAGTGGTTCATTCTTTGGTGGTTTACTTATTGGACAGTTTGGTACAAGGGATGCCTTTCGTTATATGGGATTGTTGGCTGTGGTGGGGGGCATTGCTTACGGTATTTTGCATTTAGTATGGCTGCGTAAATTTGATCACATTATGGATGACTTAGAGTATGAAGGTGATGGAATAGAAACTGGTGAAACAGATAAATTAACAGAACCACCTACGAAGGAGCAGGGCACTTCAATGTCACTAGAACGTTTGAGCTTAATGATAAAGTATAATCAAATTGGCAGTTTAACCTCGTTGCCAAGAGGCTCCCGAGTAAGTTCATAGAAGAATTTGAAAATAAATGTTGCGTACAATATGGATTTTTTATTATTGTTAGGGTGATATACACGATCATTTGTCTGTTAGACGCAGTAGTTACAATGTTGAACCCATACGGGTAGCTAAACATGGTACAGGAAGCGCCTCCAAGGTGGACTTGTTACGTTCAGCATTGGAAATAAATCACAAATCGTCAAATAACTCAGTGCGAAGTAAGGCGGAAAATCGCATTTCAAATCATTCATTGGGCAGAAATCGTGCCGACAGTGCACCGAAACTCAATCATTCTACCACAAAAAACATATCACAGCCTGCCTTGGAAGCTGTAGTATTGGAAGTAAGTATAAGTTAATATAGGTGGGATTTTAAAGCTCTAGAGTGATAGGTCTGCCGTACCACAGTTAGTTTGTACAGCTTATATAAAGTCCTCTGAAGCTACTTTCGATGGTTGCATAAAAAAATCTAGTATGCTTTCTTGGCCAGAATACGCCCACAATTTACAAGGAAACCATATTTAACAACAACAAGCCGATGTGTAGGATATTTAAGATTTGTCTTAAGCTAAATTTAGTTTTCTAACTTGTTTTATTTAATTTGAATCATTACTGCGGAATATTATTGAAAAGTGAAACGAGAAGACATGTATATTTCTCACGTACACCTATCATGCACTTGCTGTACTTGCTTAAATATGTTCGTGTTTGGCAATGCATTTGAAGGGTGTGCGGTAGGGGGTTATTCTATAAAATACCATCTCCATAACGGGGCTTTGTATGCGCATAATAGCAACCAATACTGCCATGTATAGCAATGTTGTAACAGATTGACATTGAGTGTTTTTTATGCATTGCATTTGTGTGAATTGCGAACTTCAACTCAATTGAATTTTTTTTTATTCATTTTTCAGTGTTTTTGATTTAATTTAGTAGATATATAATTTATTATGCGCTCCACATAGGATGAAAAGTATACTTTTTTTATCTAACTATCGGAAGTAGCTTCTACAGACGGACACATGGACACAAGGTCGTATATTTGATGATTTAAGGTCTCTGACGCCTCCTTCTAAATGTTGCAAACGTAATGACTAACTTAGTATACCTTCCATCTTATGTGTAGGGTATTTAAAAAAAACTTTCACGTTTCTATAGTACATATATATACATTGTACGTATCATTATTTAAAAGGACTTAAAAATTTTGCTATGTTTTCATTTTGAAATCTACATATATTTATAAAAATTAAAGAGGAAGGAAGTATTTTATTGTACCCAGTTGCGACTTTTTTTGTTCACAACTGATTCATAGATGAAATTCAGTACAAATGTTTCTAAATACTGGATATTTGTGCGTGGGTTTCTATATAAAGCCACGCCCACAATTCACAAAGTCTCATCTATTAGCCATAAAAATTAAGCTACGAAGAGAAAATTCAGTACACACACTTATACTGAACGCTTCCATCCAAAAAATGGCCAGTCGCGCATAACAGACACGCTCACAATTTTACAAAAATTCCTCTTTTGCATCTGTAATTAGGTATTTGCCACGGCCACATTTTGTATTCGAAATATGTACACATATATGACATATTATACACATATCTGTGCTCCATTATATCCTCTACGATCTTCATCTGCACAGTGACACAATTTTTTTCATTAAATGTATCCCATTTTCTTTATTTAGTTTTTATAATACGTGACAATAATTTATTTGTTTGTCAAATAAACAGGGCGTGGAATCAATTTTCATTCCCGGGCGTTTGAAAAAATATCCGAGTGGTTTATTACCACCAGTACCGGCGGTGGATGCAACTGTTAAACCCAACTCCCTACTACTGGTAATGTATCGTATATATTTTTAATAAATTTTTATACATACACGAATACATACATATGTTGCGTATCTTGCACTTGCACTTGCTTTTACAAACTTTTATAGCCTGTATCACGGGTAGCAAAGAGTATAATAAGTTTGTGCGGATGTTGGTAACTCTTAAACGTTAAATGCCACACCCACCAACAATTACAATTACAACGATCCATTCAGTATCAAAATCTGAATTGATTTAACCATGTCCGTCTATCCAAGTAAATTTGTGCCCAAGTTGTTGGTCGAATTTTTTGAAATATTTTAATGAATTACGTTACAAGCTTATGTCTTGGCTCAAAAAGGAACTCTATTGAAAATACACCGAATGGGGCCATTTTTTAAATCCCTTTCCATATAAGGTCCCATTATAATGGAAGTCTTTATATGGAAAATATCGCAATTCTTAATATATAATGAAGAAGAGTTAAATAGCTTAAAATTTGGACCCATTCAGACTATTTTTTAGAAGAGATTTATGTATATGGCAATGCCAACTAAACTAATTGTAGCATAATTTAAGTAGCTAAGTGGTGTACGTTATTAAATGGCCGGGGTTAACCGACTATAATATTTTCATTTGTTATTTTAATATGTATCCATGCTGTACATATAAAGAATATAAATTTTTATGTACTTTTGTCACTTTTTTTTTAACGATAAATATAACAAACGTAGTCTTTCAGGAATTTTCTTTGATAAATTTGTAAATATATATATATGGTCTGTAGTAAAAAGGCAGATATATTAAATATAGAAATGGAGTGTTATTCAATTTAAATTTTATGATGAAAGCCCAATCGTTACTGCAGAGAAAAAAAAGTCAACGATTAGGGCGTAACTTTAATATATAATAATATCTAATGCATATGCTTTTTTTTTTCTATTTATATCCAATGTATCTTTAATTGATGTAAACTGTGTTCTTTAATTCTCCACTTAATATAGGATGCCGACGGGAAGCGCATACCGGAGGAAACCGAACTAAATAATTCCAAGACTATGGTAGCGAGTATAGGCGGAAGTGATGATGGTGATAGTCTTATAGGTGGAAATTCTAATAATGAAAACAGTAATCAATTATCAAAGGGTAAAGTTAGTAATACTAGCAATTTTGGGAGTGAGAAAAATATACAAAATGAAGGCAACACCACATGATTTTTCTTTCACGAAAAACTCATTTTTTTTATACAAAATATAAGTTCGTTATATTATATAATCATAAGTTCAGTCCTCAATAGGTGTTCTTCTCACCTTATTTTATATAATTATGATACATTTTTGCATCCTTTTAAGGATTATATATAATTATGAAGAAGATTTTGTTTCTGTTTCTGTTTAGTCAGTTTTTGTCATAATTATTATTAGCTACTAAAAAATTACATTTATATGTAAATAAATCCTCTAAAAGAGTACAAATACTAATTCAGTTTGTTCAACTGAAAGTTATTGTTATTGTACTGGTTAACTTGATTCCCTGATTGAATGATTGACAAGAAAGTTGCTTACTTTTGATTTGTGTATAACTATCTTCCTCTTTCTTGTGAATAAATGAAACAATCAAGAAAAAGAATGTGATGCTGGCATGCAAAGAAAAGTTGCATTACTTGTTGATAGAACATTTTTATATATATATATGGCAGAAATAAATACTGTTTAAATATTAAATATTATTATAATATGGGGAGGGGTTCTAAAAGTGGCCCCAAGCTGCCTTTTCTGAGTTGAGGCATGCCCTTGTATCATATTTCAGATACAACTAAATTAATTGTAGCATAATTTAAGGAGCTAAGTGGTGTAGGGTATTAAATGGTCGGGCATGACAGACTATAACATTTTCACTTATTTATTAACTTGACAACATTTTCATCACTTTTTTACAATTCATAGTCAATCACTCCACATAAGGTGGGTGGTGTACTACGTTTGTCATTCTCTTTGTAAAATTTGTATTTTAAAATGGACAAAATCAGTCAGAAACCATGCCCACAATCAACAAAAATCTATTTATCTTGAGCTATGAAATGGAAATTTGGTTATTCTATTTACAATTATCCCACCTATTGTTGCGCCAAAAATGGGCGTGGTTGGATAAAGGGCACGCGCACAATAAATAAAAATCTAAATATCTCGCACAACAATCGACCTATGGAACTTGAAATTTGGTATGCATATCTATAGTTAGTTATGGGCTTGGGCGAATAACAGACGCGCTCACAAGGTACCTACCTTTCACTTGTTATAAATTTAATAAGCCTTATAAATTTTTCAAGCCTTCACTGACATGTTCCAAGTGAATCTTAATGGTTAAGATGCGGATTATCATGAAATAAACCTGTGGAAGTCCAGTGTTGATAGATCTGTATTTGAAACAATTAAAGCAGATCCAGATCCAGATCCTGATCTCGAATTTTACATTTGTTCAATATAAACTCATACTTATCGATTTAGTTTTGAAAAAAAATAAATAAAATTCGTTAAATTCGTTGTGGCACAAAATCCGTAACTATGCAAATTTTATTCTATTTTAAATTCTTTTAATTAAAAAGCATTTTTTTTTACAAATCTGTAGAAGCGTAGATTAAAAATAGTACATAATTATTTTGTCAAACGTACAACAATAACTATTGTGCAATTGTTAGTTATTTCATTTATACATACTCTACTTAGATTTTAAGTTAAAAGCATAAAACAGTAAGTACTTAAGTGTTGCCTTTCTTTCTTCTTATTAAGGGTGTAATTACAGTTACTGCTGTGAGTGAAATGGAGGAAAAAGGAGTAGATGGGAAGGGAGTCCGGGCAAATGTAAAAAGTGCTAAATGATGATGTATTTGTATAAACATTTGTAGTTTCCGCACATAAAGTTTGGCCACAAACAGAAGATAAAAATGGGAGATCAAATAAAACATAATCTTCATTGATTAATAAATTGCCTGCCATTTTGGTTAAGTTTTTAATTAAAGCACCAATTTTAACACTGTTGTAAACACAATAATTTTTACATTTCATCATTTTGCTTACGATTGGAGAGCCACTCATTTCACTGTATAAGCGGCGAATGCTGAGTATGTTCACCAAAGTCTATCGTATAGTACATGTCGTTCTCCACAGTCCTTTGAAAAGCTCCCCCATGTAACTGATTATCCGGATGATTTTGCAATATGTCAGAACGTGATGATGTTGCTGTTGCTACGTTTACAGTTGTTAGTTGTCTATAAGTATTATTTTTCTTATTGTTGTTGTTGTTGATGTGATTGCATATTGACGATGTTTTTGTGGTTGTTGCTGTTGCAGATGATGATGATGCAGAACGTAAAGGGTTACCGCCCACCTCCCTAGTACTAACATTTAAACCTTTTCCGCTCAGCCAGTGTTTGTTAAACTTATATTGTGTTTGTTGCTGCCGCCCGAATCCAAATAAGTGCAGCAAACCAAATGTGCGGGTTGGGAATTTACGATACGTTTGATTCACTTTACAATGGCATATAGTTAGCTGTGGAATTTTAGAAATTTGAAACATTAATTGAAAAGAAGGAAACATTCCTTTGAATAGCAAACAACTGAAAATTTTATAGGCGGCAAAAACCGATTATTTAATTTACTACAGCTAAAATAGTGTTTTCTTGAATATCAAATCATTTTTATACCCTCCATATATGACAATGGAATGACAAAATTAGTGTACTACCCCGGAGGCGTCATCAAAAACTGAGTTGATCTAGACATAAATATCCGCGTGACCGTATGTCTCTCTCTTGTTGGCATATTGGGCTGACATTTTGCACAGACACTCTTTGTTTTTGCACGCAGATCGCTATTTAAAATGGGCAAAATTTGCCATAAAAATTGACCCATGAACTTCAAATTTGGTATACGTGTCTATAGTTATCCATCGATGCAGCAAAAATAGGTACAGTCGGATAATAAGCACACCCAAACTAAACGTTTTCTTACTTGTTATATTGTGCGGATGTTGGTAATTCCACACCCACCTTCAGTTATACCGATCGATTCAGAATCAAAATCTGAATCGATTAAACCATGTTTGTCTGTTCGCCTGTCTGTTTCTGTAAACTTTCGTATTTTTTGAGATATTTCGATTAAATTGGGTACAAAGACATGTATTGACCCAAAGGGGAACCTCTATTGAAAATGGACCAGATTGGACCATTTTTGAAAACTCTCCTGTTATTTGTCGGGGTATTTATAATTCAAAATGTATACCTTATATAAAGATATAATGGTTTATATATAGGACTGTTGCAGATCTTTGAAGCCTTTTCACGCTTATATGAAGGCAAATAATTTGTTATTTAAAATTAGGTTTAGTCAAAACGGTTATTTATATATAAGTGTATATGCACCTGAGTATTATGTGGAGGTCTTTAACACAAAAACCAAAACATATCCCAAAGCCAAATTTGAGGCTTTTAAGATTTCCTTCTGGTGGTGTTTCAAACCAAGTGGCGCCCCCTTTTATTAAAAATAATAACAAATACTTCACCACAAGGTTTTCTTAATTTTGTTTTAATGAGGTCGAAAACGATAAAAGAGAGAGTGCAGTGGATACAAGTGTACCAATAGACAACCACAATCACCATAGATACAACATAGAGTTATACAAATACCATAATATTAGATTATTTAACGGCAATATATGATATATATATATAATATGTATGTATGTACTATATATGTATGTAAATGAGAACAAAAGTAAATTTACCACAGTAGCGACAATGAATATGGCGGCAGCTAAAACGGCAGCTGCTACGTATGCATTGTGCAATTCAAGGGGACTCTTAAGTATGATCGTTGAACCGTAACTTTTGTCATTAAAATTGCGGGCACTAGCATCATCAACCATAAATTCACTAGAACTAACCACAGTCTCCACAACGAATTCATCTTAAAGGAAAATAGAGGGAGAGAGAGCGAGAGGGAAATAATAAAATACAAATTTTCAGCTTTCAAGGATTTTTACACACAAAATATATATATATATTATAGATTTTTTACTTGTTCAGCAAATTGGAAAATTGCCGTTAATGTAAATAATGATAAAAGCACAACAACAAACAAGATTCCGTGACATTATCTCTTTATTAATTACATAAACCTTTTGCTTATGTGAACATTTCTATACTATTCCAATTCTGTGTTAAATTTAAAAACATGTACACTTTAACTATTTAATGTATGCTATGGGAAGCAGGCTCCAAGATACCTAAACACTTTGAAATGTAGTTTTTTTTATACGCTGCACCCCTTTTGGCAATAAAGTATATTAAGTTCATGTGGATGTTTGGAACTCTTAAACGGTCAATGCCGCAGCCACCTTCAATTTTTACTGATCGATTCAGAATTAAAATCTGAAATTATTTAACCGTGTCCGTTTGTCCATGTAGATTTATGCACAAGCTACAGGTCGCATGTTTTGAGATATTTCAAGGAAATTTGGTACAAGAATGGATTGAATCGGACCATTTTTAGAACTTCTCCCCATATAAAACAAAATTTGGTGAAAAACAGTTAATTACCTTAATAATTACTTAAGGCATATTTGAATCCGATCGGACTATTTCTAGAACCCCTTCCTTTGTAATGATATTTCACAAAGAGACTTTAATGGCAATACCTTGCCTTTACAGACACAACTAAACTAATTGTAGCATAATTTAGGGAGCCAAGTGGTGTAAAGTACTAAATTATCGGGCGTAACCGACTATAACATTTTCACTTGTTTGTGTACTTTCATAAATGTACCACATTGGTGGTGTGCAATACACACGTCTTTGCTTTTGTACATTCTTACATTGAAACATTTTCCTGTTTTTATAATCTTTATACCATACACCACAAGGGTATATCATGTTTGCACAGATGTCTTAAATGGCAAATGTAACACCTAATCGAAAACAACTTAATCATGTCCATCTGCCCGTTCAAGTATTTCTTGTAAAAAAAAACCTATAAATAATAATGAAATGAAATGTCTTTTTAGTCAAGGTCAGTCACTATTAAAAATGGTCCTGATTGATCAATTTTTAGCACCCGTCCTTATGCAACACTTTATTTTTCAAAATAAGTCTTTAAGAACGAAGACACTTTTCTATGACAATGACCAACTGAGGCAGCGTATTAAACGGTTGCTTAGAACCAACTATAATTTATTTACTTGTTTTCACTTGTGTCATTCTTTGTTATTCTTATTCTGTTACCTGTGGTGGGCTTTTTTCTCACCTTCACACATTGTTCCCGTGTAACCGGGTCGGCACGCACAATAAAACGAGTCCCCACTAGACCAGCACGTTCCACCGTGTGTACATGGATTTACATTGCATTGCTACAAAGATTACATGAAAAACATTCACGTATAAAACCAAATTTTTTTACATTCAGATTATTTAGATATATGTTAGGCCTGTGTAACGTACGCTACGTTCATAAATAAAACCATTCAGTATTGAATATTAAGTCCTCCTAGTCTTCAACTTGAAATAATAAATCCACTAAGTATCCCTTTCCATTTTCAATACAGCATCTATAAAATAAAGTCCAGGTTTCCAGTTCATGTAATATTTAAGAATGGACTTCTATAGAATCAAAATTTTTAAAAAAAGAAAAGTTCACATTTAGGTCCAAAGTCCAAATAAAATAGAACAATGATATGTCTTGTGTATTAAGGATCTGGAAAAAAAAAGTATTGCCCTTGATTATTTTACATACTGTTTTTTGTACTTGATTGCAATTTAGTCCGTTATGGCCTCCTTGGCACTCACAGCTGTAATCATTACCATGATCAACACAACGATGGCCTATAGGACATGGTTTTAAAGCACAGAAATCCATCTAAAATATACAATAAATCTTAGACGTATCTAATTTAATTTTTGTTGACTAAGATACCTCAAGACTCTTCTTTTTGAAGAGACTTTTCTAAAATAATTGAGCTAATTATTATATTAATACTTACTTTTGTTTGACAGCGGTTACCAATGTAGCCCTTGGTGCAATGACATTCGTAACTGCCAATATGATCAATGCATTCACCATCATTTTGACAGGGATTCGAGTCGCATTCATTATACTCGAAATTACAAAGTTCTCCAGCAAAACCTAAGAAAAGTAATAAAATGAAAACAATTTTTTAAGAAAAATAGTTCTGCATGGAAGACTGTCAAAGTTAAAGTTTTATTTGGCTTAAGTCCTTAAAATATGGTGAATATTCATACTAATAAATTTGCCATTACGTTTGCAACACCCACAAGGAGACATCGATAACTTTACAAGTACAATCTAGACATGTCTGTCCTTGTGAACGTATGATTATTGCAAAATTTATGTTGAAAAATTGTAAAATTTTTTAGTCAAATTTATTTATATGTAGGTGTATATTAAAATTGAGCGAAATCGGCTAAATGTAACGCTTATAAAGTTGAAATTTATTACATATATATATAACTAGCGCATGTATCGATTTAACAAAAATGGGTGCGATCGGATAATAGACACGTCTATAATACACAATAAATTTTACTTGGCTTAGATTACTACTTGTAAGTTATTATATAATACATTTTTTATTAGTAGACCTAGTCAGGTCCCTGCCACGCTCCTGCTTTGTATTTAGAGGATCTCTTTTCAATTTTTTACTTGTTAATCTTAATAGCAAGGTTGCACGTTGGGCACGTTGGTACAATTAGTAAGCTAATGGAACTACAAAGCAGAGATTTTAGGCTGATCACAGTATTTTACACCGCTTATAATTCGCTGAGGTATCACCTAAAAAACATGGATATTTCTGATACTGATCTGTGCAGACTTTATGAAGGGGTGGCAGGAACGTCGCACCCCATTTTATATAAATTCGCAACCATCTACAACATCAGGCATCGGGTGCACTTTGGACCCCAGCAACGTGGTGGGATTTACATTGTAGAATTCTTAAGACTGTGCAAGCATAAGATTTCTTTTTAGGTCGCAGAAGGGCAATCTTATTAAATAATAAATAAAAGCAAAATCCCATCACCATTGAGCGATGTCTGTATGTCCGTTCATTAACAACTGATATTGTTTTGAAATTTGTTTTAAACTTTCTTAATTCGTGTATATAGATTTCTATTTAAATGACAAAAATCCCTCATAGAGTTGCAAAGTTATATTCATTTTGCATAAGCTAAGGAATGCACTTCAAGTATTCCAAAGCTGTATATAATTAAACTTAAAATATTTATGAAACAAATGTAAATGTTTGCGGCTCCATTAACACTTACCTGGTTGGCAGAAACAACGGAAACCATCCTCCTGGTCAACACATATACCATGTACACAGGGTAAAGACTCACACTCATTAAGACTATGCTGGCATAGAGGACCACTGAATCCAGGCAAACATTCACATCTGTGTCATGGCATATATTCACAGTCAATAAAATAACCCACCAAAGCACGAAATCAAAAAGAAAAGAAGATGAAAACAATTTATAACAATAACAACTAACATCAATAAATATTCATAATAAAATGAATAAAAGAAGAGTGGAAAAAAAGAGTAATTAAATGTTGCACGAATGCATGTAAATGATATTTTATTTTGTTGAAATATATTTTTTTATTGGTTAAAATATTTATTAATATGATAAGTGCAGCTACACAAATTGTGTCGTAATGGAAAAACAAACCTAAAATACGTTGAGTTTCCTATACAGCTGCCGCCATTCATACATTCAGCTGAATTACAAGAATCCAACTCATATTGACAGTTTTTTCCCGTATAACCTGAAATCAGAAATAATAGAGAAGAAGCTGCGGTGGTGGTTCGTCTATGTAACTCTCGCATATGTTAACCACCACACGTACAGCGGAGGCAATTAATCCTTTATAAATATGTAGTAAATCGACACTTAGCGGAAATCAACACATAAGCGTGCTGATATGTATTCACTTCATCTAATTGCGTTTTCAACTCACGCATTTGGAATGACACGGTTTCGTATTGTATTCAATTTTATTTGGCATGCGGAACTTGAATAAGTTTTCTACGCTTTAATTAAAGGATTTAACTAAGTTTGTCATTGAGTTGAAACACTCGCTTTTGTTAAAAAATTTTGCTTATTGTGTAGTTAGTGAAAATAATTTAAATTGGCATAAATTGAACTAAATGGTTGGTATACGAAATTTATTGTTATGTTAGAAACACCCAGAAGGAGGACCCTACAAAGTATATATATTCATAACCAGCATTAAAATCTGTTGTTGCAACTCTCGTAGTCGTAAATTTTAAGATATTCAACTGAAATTTTGTACATAAAGATGTTTGCAATTTCACTTGAACAAAATTAATTGCGAGTCACGCCCTTAGTCGATAAAATGTTGCCCATTTGTCACAAACATTTGATATATGAATTTGAAATTTGGTATGCATATTTATAAATATCCCATTAATCGATGTTCAGAAAGTGGGCATGGTCAAATAACAGACACGCTCACAATCAACAAAAATCTACATATCTGCCACAAAAGTTGATCTATGAACTTGAAATTCTACAGATATTCCAATCACAGATGTGCTAAAAATGGGCGTGGTTGAATAACAGGCACGCCCACATTTAACTAAAAATCCCACTCTACGTAAAACCGGACTTGCAAGCTAATGTGTAATACAAACACAATTAGAGGACGTAATAATATACCTGCCACGCCCACTATTGTAGATGTGGAGGGTATTTAAGATTTGGCCAAAGCCGAATTTAGTTTTCTTACTAGTTGTTCACTCGCACAATTTTTTCTTTTAAAAAATAAAATGATTTACACGTCAGGCACGTAGCAAAGGAATGGAGAGGGAGGTGGGCGGGTCCGTTTTAATATATACTTTTTTTTCTTCAAAATACCGATTATGATTTATGTCATATATTTGGTGTGTACTTTTGTGTTATTTATGGAAAGGGGTGATTGATTAAAATTTGGTCTCTTTGGACAGTGCAAAGCTTTTCCCCGTAGAAACAAGTGTTTTGCTAAAGGCAAAACTTAAACAAACGGAACGAAACACTTAAACAAAATCGTGGAAATGCTCTTTAAGATACTTCGTACTTGGCTGTTTAAAGAGAATTTTATTTTTCCCCCCAGGCAACCTCATGACATTTATGTTAATATTGTGCCATTAATATAATCTTTAGAGTCGTGCCAAGCATAACGTGTTCCCTACACGTTATTTGTATAACAAATTTAATAGATGCTGTATATAATGTGCTTAAGTTTATAGTTTTCTTACCATATGGACACAAACACTGATATGAATTACCCTCATGACCTTGAGACAAGTCTACACAAATGCCATTGTTGGTACACGGACTGGGTGAGCATGCATTAATTTCTTCACAACGTGATCCCGCAAAACCACTACAACATTGGCACTCGTATTCTTCCAATGCGGAAGTACTGTAGCACACACCTTTGCCCGAACAGTCTGCATTTTCGCCACAATTGTCACTTTTAGTGGTTACCTTAAGGCGCACACACTGTGAGTCCCACAACTCAGAGACCACTATACATATGAATAATTGAAAAAGAATGAAGTTAAATAGATATTTTCCATACATAATTGGTTAACTTAATTAGTCAAATTATACATATTCGCACACACATTAATTATTACATAATACAGTTATGTGGAAATTGACAAAATCTTATATTTCTCTTACCTTACCTTACTTATAATTGTGTAAACCTTTACATACTTATAACCTAGATTAGCATCTATGCAGTATATACTTAGTTTATTATAACTTTCCACTGCCATGTCAGCTAGCATACATACCTATTAGCAAGTTAATTCCTTCAGTCAGATCTTTATCGTTTAACGTAACTAGTTTTCTATCATCTAATATTATTGGCGTTATATCCAGCAGGATTCCTTCCGTTACATCACAGTGCTCATGTCCGGAACGTGTGACCTGGTATACTTTGATGTAGAAGGCACTGTTAGAGATCAAATACAAATTAAGTAGAAAAACCAGAATATGCTAAAAGAACACCAAGTATCTTTATTAAATTCTACTGTACTCTACTATACTGAGATGAAACTCTTCATCAATTTCAAATTTTTAATAAAGTAATTCATGCATTTCGATTATAGGATTATACGTGCCTATCTGTTGTGTTGATTGAATCTTGAGAATTCAATAAAGTGTCATTTATTTGTACAATTAAGATATCGCCTGATTGAATTTCCGATTCACCTTCCCAGGACATAATCATTGCGGCGCATTTGACATCATCTTTACAGTTTTGTGGAGTCTGTTAATAAATAAAACACGTATATATTGCAACTGCTTTATTATTTATATAAACATGTGAAAATATAATAGGCGGCTATGTAATACCCTACACAGTTCCACAAATTATGCTATAATTAATTACATTAAAGTAAAGTAAAGTCAGTTTGTGAAATATTGTTATATGAAAATTGATTCTACCTCTGATTCGATGATGATGATGATCCGGTAAATAATTATTTTAAAATATGGCATTATATTGAGAGGGTTCACTCAGATATCAAATGATCTCCTCCTTGACATCTTTGTGCCAAAAAGAAATAAAAATTAATTATAAGAAATATATGGACAGTCAGACACATATGGATAATGCAATTCAGATTTTAATTCTGATTCGATTGGTATAATTAATGGTGGATGTGATGGCATTTGCCGCTTAAGAGTTTGTGATGTAGGAATCGAAAATGCAAAATTTCATTGAATAAAAAATTATTTCAAAAATTGCATTTACAAAAATGAACCGGTCATATCCATTTTAAATAGTCATAGTCCTTGCCCTATGCCAATTTTTCGACTTCTTGATTGATCACAAGAAATACATGGACAGACATACGGACAATATACGCTTGCTAAATAGTATAGGGTGTAAAAAACTACATTTGACTTTGTCAAACTTTTAATTACCTAGATATTGTGATCGGGGAATTACATTATTTAACCACTTAGCGACTTACAAGACTACTTTAAAGAATATTCAAAATTTTTGGCTAATGTTTCAAAATTGTTATACAATTTTTGATTAACGATGGTCACACAGTTCTTCAAGGCGATTTAAATATGTTACATAGAGTACCCTCTTGATAATTCCATAAGAAATGATATGCTTAGTATACATTCTTTATTAGAGGAAGGGTATTCAAATATTAATAGGACGTACATAGATATGTAAGTACGTTTAGTAATTGACTGAATTGAATTTGAGTTTTATTGAAAAATACTCACCTTTATGGGCAAAACCAATTCATGTGTTTCATTGCTGCGCCATATTTGTAATCCCTGCGGAAGATTTTGTACTTCACATTCAAGTAAATTGATTTTTTCTTGCAAGCGGTTTACGGCATTAGAACGTGCAATTGATTTTGCGGTATTACTAGCGAAAAGCATTGAATTTACTAAGGGACTCGAAAACTTAGTTTTGCTTAAATTGTTTATAACTGTGGTTGATGGAAGAGTAGGTCCGCTTATGGTGTAATGCGTTATTGTAGTGATGCTGTCAATAGTGGAATTATCGATTGTGCTAGAATTTACTAAATCCTTGGAATTGAGATTAACTATGACTGTATTTAATTTGGTTAATGCAAATGTTTTGTTGAAATGATCTGCCATGGTTTTTATCGGTTCAATTAATGATAAAGTCGTTTGGTTTATTTCATTGGTAATAGAGGGTACGAGGGTCGCTTTTAATGTTACCTTTTTCATTTTACAATTTCTATTATCTTCGCTACAGTGTTGATGTTCAATGATTTTGGTTAAGGACCGTGAGTGCAATGCAGTAAAATTATGTAAATTTGGCGGATTTTTGTTTTCCCTTTCATTGATTTGGCTAACATTGGCTATTTTCTCTTTTTGAATACTTTTTATTTGAGATTTTTCATATTGATGCATTTTGTTATGGAATAATTTGCTGTTAAAGAATTTGGTAGTGTAGAATTCCGGTTGAAGCCGTTTGGTTTCATTATGTACTGCACTTAATTCATTATATCTTTGGATTATCTCAGTTTGGTGTATTGTATCAGGATTGTAAATTATTTGCTTATTCTTATCTGTTGTTTTGACTACGCTTACAATATCTTTACCAGCGCTATGTACAGGAAATTCAAAACTTTTCTTAGCACGTTTCTTAATAAACTTTCCTCTGCTGTTATTGTCAGAGTTTAAAGCAGATTTTCTTATGTGCTGTCCTTGATTCATTTTAATTGTTTGCTGTTGAGTTGTTTTGGGCAAAAGAGATGCTGATGATAGGGTTGAAAGATGGGCAATATCATTGTAAAAAGGCGTAGCTGTAGTCGACTGTTTAATGTTGGTTTTGCTTATCGTTTGTTGTGAAGTGGACACAAACTCTTTTAAGCGAAATTTTTGTTCGATATCGTTAATAATACCATCTTTTTCGGCCAACAATTTCTTGGTGAATTCATTAAATGATTTTATGGGTGCTGAAGGATCATCATATATCATTAAATTCTTTCTTTTATGATTTTTTGGAGTTGTTGTTCTATTTTTTCTCGTTAGTGCTGCAAGATTTTCTTCTTCGCTATGTAAATTATTGACTGTAATATCTGTAGGTACATTTAGCAGTTTCTTCGTATCAATTCTGTTATGTTCGTTGATGTGAAATTGGCCGGGATCTATGTTATAGGAAGAGGTAGAGCTTAAGGCGTGTTGCAGAGAAGCGATGGTGCTGACAGCAGCACCAACAATTGTTGGCATCCGTTTGTAAGCATCAGTTACAATTTCCTGCAATTTCAAGTCAGCCATTGGAGGATCTTTCTCTAGTTCTTTAATTTGCTTTATTTCTCTTTTCCTTTTATATTGTTCATATGCCGCATTTGTGGTGTTGGTTGTTATTAGTGGTATAGGTTTTTTCAAGATTCCCCACTGTGGTGTCAATATTTTCGCATCCGTTTTCGTTATATTCGTTTTCCATTTGTTTGTTGTTGTTATCACCCTTTTCTCTAATGCTGTTGTTGTTATTATTATGTGAGGGTCCACCCCAATGCTAGTCTTTAAGAATGCCGTTGCTGGCATTAATAAATGTTGTTGCTGTATTTTATTTCTTTTTACATTTGTTCCTTTATTTGTTGTGTGCTGGTGTTGTTCGGTTTGTTTTGCATTTTTCATTATTTGTTTTCGATTAGGTTCACTGTTCAACTTTGCTTTAGAAAAACTTTCGTAGTGCTTGTGATTGTTTGAATGGGTATTCATAAAATTTCGTTGTTGGCCTTGGTTAGTTGTAGTTGTGGTTGTAGTTGCGGTAACGTCAGGAATGATTGTGGATGTGTTTGAAAAGGATTTTGTTGTTGTTGTTTGATCATATTTTTTTTCATTTTCCTTATTGACTTCAGTTGCTTTTATTGTAGTTATTACATCATAATTTTCATTGTCTACATGAGATTTAGTTTCAGGCTGCAAGGTTATTACTAATAATGCTTCTTCTTCTTCGGCAAAAGTGTTGGCTGCCATTGTTTGAGAAATTATTGCTACAGCAGTCAGCCATAATGTTGCCGTAATTGTATACATTATCTTTGTTGTTGTTTTTAACTTATTTAACAAATTTATAGAAATGTTTTTTTTTTTTTTTAAATATTTATTTTCTTATTTTTACGACTTTGTAAACTAATATATTTGGCAAAAATTTGAACTCTTTACTATTGATAAGAATTTGAAATAATAAGTGTGGTGCTTATCACTGTTTCTTTCACAATTTGGTTATTTCTATTTGTCGTCCGCCTTAGCCGAAGGGATGGTATTCCTTCTAAGCAATAATATAATGATTTGGTCAAAACTGTAAAGGACTTGAGCCTTAAAATGAAAGATCTAAATTGAAAAATAAGAGTTTTCTCCAAAGGCGCCGATATGTCTGTCTATCTGCTGACTCATACTTCATAAAAATCTATACATCGTCTTTGTATACTGGTTGGTATTGAAGTTAAACAATATTTCTCAAAAAAAAAACGCTCATATACCACAAACTTTTGAGATAAATTAATTTTTTAAGAATTTTGCCATATTACTCATAAAGTATAAGAAATGGAAAATTGAAAATTATTGAAATTTTGTCCATTCACTTCTAGTTAACATTTAAATTTCGCAAAATCGGCTGAGAATCACGTCTACAAACGACAAAAATCATCAAATAAAGTGGAAATGTATATATAATTTACTCATCAATCAATATGTCAAAAAATATACTGATTTAAATATTAGACACGCCCACAATTAGAAAAAAAATCTTATTTCAAGCAGCATCCGACTTATTATAATATGATATATTATATATAAACAAAGAATACTTCTGGACACTTCTGCTTTCTATTTGCAGATCGCGATTTCAAATGGGCAATATCGGTCAATAACCACGCCCACAATCAATTAAAATCGGTTTATCTGCCACAAAATTCAAGGTATTTAGTTGAAATTTGGTACGAATATTTACAATTATCCTATCAATCGATATGCCAAAAATGGGCGCGGTCAGATAACAAACACGCCCACAATAGACAAAAATCTATATATCTGCATATTTATATTTATCCCATTGATCCATGTGCCAAAAATAGGCGTTGTTGGGTAACAAATACGTTCACAATTTACAAAAAATCATACTCAACGTAAAACTCAACTTGCAACTTAATACGTAATGTATACACTACTAGAAGGCATAATAATGTATCTGCAACGTATGTAGATGTGGAGAGTATTTAAGATTTGCCTAAAGTCAAATTTAGTTTCTTTTACTTATTTGTATATCTATTTATAATATATACATAGTTTATGTTATTCAATAAAAAGATTCTAAACCCTTCTCGCAAACATTTCACAAAAGGAGTATGAATCCTTCACCATCCTTTGTTGTGGGGTCATGTTGTTGATACAAGAGTGTTTGCCTTCGATATAACAAAGGTGTGGTAGGAAGAAATGACGAAACGTTTTATTATTAAATAAAATCTGAATGAAAGAAAAATATCCTCAAATTATTACCAATACAAATACAAATACAATAAGATTATTAATTAATTAATGAAATATTATTAACTGATGTAATATTTTAAAAGAATTTTGTGTCATGATTAACTTTTAAATAGTCGTTGATAAAAACATTATTAACACCTAGAAGAAATCTTCTATATATGAATGTTTAATAAATATTAGGCGCTCAGTCTACTTAACCAATGTTGGTCTGTCCATCTGTGATAAACATTCTATATATAGGTGGTACTAAAAATGGACAGAATGTCAGATGGTCAGAGGGCATGACTTTTTTTAAGTTTTGTTCATAAATTACAATCGGTAACGCCTCCCAAGGTGTGTTTTTAAAATGTAATCAAAGACCACGCCTACATTATTGTCAGTAATAAATTTATAGTTCAATGCACCAGAAAGGGTTGATTTGGTTGGGCTTCCAAGATGTGTCCTTAGCTAAATTTAACTTTTATGATAGTTATTCTGTGTTTGTATTATTGTACTTGTCTTTTAAATATTTGGTCAAAATTCATATGAAAATTAAAATAGAAGCTAATTTATTTATAGCTTCATATGCACAGTTAATTTTTAAAGTCCTTGCAAGGAGGCAGGGACTTGAAATGGTTTCCATTGAATGAAATAGAGTTTACACTTTCTTAATTTATCATCTTTACTTTAAATATTTTTATTTAATATTTTTTGATTTATTTTCTTACTTTTTGCAATATATACAGAATGTGTTATTTCACTGAATTTAATAAAAAAAATTTCTCTTTACTATTTTGCATTTCTTTTGTTAAGCGTTTCGTACAAACATTTTATCGAAATATTACTCCGCAACTAATATTTTGTTTCATCCTTTTCATTAACATTAGCATCGTTAATGGATATAAAACATAAAGCTTTTGAGGCAAAAGCTTTCATCTTAACATCCGTTTATTGATACAGATGAAAACAATGTTGCTTAACATATATAGAATGGATCTCTCATCGGACAAATACTCCCTTTATGGCAGAGAGCTTTTGAAACGTTTCCCTTAATTTAAAGATTTATTTAAAATTTAAGTAAGAAAACTAAATTTGGCTTAGGCCAAATCTTAAATACTCTTCACATCTAAAATAGCCAAATTTAGTTTTCTTACTTGTTTCGATTTAGTTTATGTTTCCAGTCTGTTGTTAAGATACTTACAGTCCCAAAATTAGAGATTTTAACCTGAAGTATGGGTAAACAAGTTCGTAGTGCATTATGGGAAGGTTTGTAACTAACACGCACAAAATTCATCGTCAAGCAAGTTTACAATGAATACAAAACCATCACTACTACAAAAATATAGATATAAAATTGAAATTTAATAATTCTATTTTATTTATTCAATCCATCTATACCTAAAAATCAAATTTAACATTAACTCTTCATAATAGTAATGCTCGGTGACAACATCCATCCATGAAATTTTATATTCCTCGGGTAATTGGAAGCGACTCTAACGCTTTCGGATAAATCGTCATCTTTCTTACTATAACCATTGCATCTTAATTTAAAAGTATGAAGTGGTTTTATGCAGAAGATAGTTTTTGATTATTGGTTCTCATTTAATTCAGTATCACCCAATGTAGTTACAATCGATACGAGGAAAATCCATACAGATAGCACATTGTTGGCATATGGATGTATATGTACAGCAACCGAAAATTCTACATTTCGATTTGTATTTAAATGCAGTCCCGTGTTCTTGATACGTTCGGATATATGATTTAAATTAGTGTAGGGGAAATTCAAGGTGAAACCAAAAATCTGTGTAATACGAAGAAAAATGACGTTACGTTATAAAAAATAATACAACACGTAAACTAAGTTTATTAAGTTCGGCTATTTAATACTGAGATACTTAGATGCTTGGCCCTTTTCCAACATAAGCATTACAATCCACTGTATTGCAAAAATAACTTATTTATATGTATATAAACGTAAATGTTCTACATATAGTACAATTTGGTTTAAATTTAGTTAAAAAACTATTAAAATTCACAAATCATATAGCATAGCAGTTTATTTCAACTTAAAGGTTTTAAAAAAATCCCAAAACCTGAGATTTATAAGTTGAAATCAAAAACAAAACATAGATAGACTGAAATGAATTTGAAATCGTCCTTGAAGTACTCTCAATTAATTTGCTTATAGTAGCGATCAAAACAGCCTAATTATTAACATTTCTTTTCTTAAAGTATTAGTTAAATAGAATTTTACGATAAATCATTTGTACTTACCTTATAATTTGGAAATTCCGATCTCAATATATTATTATATTTAATTTTTATATCGCCTACAGCGCCATCACTTAATGTAGCTATGTGCTCTAGATTTTGTAAAATACTCATTAAACGGCTTTGAATTGCTCTGGAAAATATTGAAAGACTCTTTAAATAATTGAGCATAAAGCCTATTCAAAAATAGACTCTTAAGCTACTTTCAATATGAACAAACCTGTTCCAAGTAGTCTTCCTTAAGACGCGCCAACTATTTATTTTTTTAACAATTTTACGTTCGATATTAAGACGCAAATTATGGGTACTCATGGGTAAGCGATACGAATAGTTATCATTATGGAAACCACCCAGCGGAGCCTTATGTTTTTTATCAAAAACTGGTAGCCAACATGACGAGTCATTAAAATTAAAATTCATCATAGAAACACGCAAAGTTGTTTGTAAATTTAAGTAAATCTATTTAGGAAGAATACAAATACTGCAACCGTTCTAAGTTTTTGTGATAATGAATAAATCTTACATTATTTGTATTAATCCCCACGTAAATTTCTTTCAAAGGGCAAAAGACATCGTTTAATGCATAACTTCTTCCCGAACACGGATCAATAAAGAACAATTCATTCGTTTCTGCAGTATTGTATAAAACAAAAGTACATTCTCCTTGATATAGGGATAAACCCAAAACTAACCAACACTTTAAATCCATGTATAATAAATAATTACACAGTAACACGCCAATATCTTTACAGGAACCATAAGTTGTATCCAAAAGAATCTATAATACACAATAAGTAAATTTCGTAAAGTATTGAAAAAAAATAATGAACAATTCTTGTTTACCTCATTCTTTAGCCATATTCCATCTAAACTAATACAAGGATTATAAAACTCAGTAACTCGTAATAGGGAAACAAAACGACATATACGGGCAATCATATTCTCATCGCTTTCAATGGGTGGCTTTAACGGCTGCAGTAACCGTGTCATGCAAATTCTCTTGCCTTCCGACGTACATACAAGAGGGTGTTGAAAATTCTTGCTTTGTACACGTTGAGCTTCTAGATACCAAAAATTTAGATAATTTTCCATTCCTATCACCTCCATGCAATCCATCCATTTTGTATTAATTGATGGTAATTCATAGTGTGGCTCAATACTAATAGAACACCATAAACGTATACATTCTTTTACTTCAGGGTATGGTTCAATTGTTATGTTGGTATCCGTGCATAAGGAAGCTGACTTATAACCCAATAAAATTAACGGTGTATACAACTCAAATACTCCTTCAAACTGTAAATAGAAATGTGAAGAACAGGTCCTTTCTTGTCCCTATTTAAATATATTTAGCGGATTACTTTATGTTCCCTTAGTAAAGCACTGATGGGTATACGTAGGGAGCCCAACCAATTATTTTGTATTCTTTGATAAACGTCAACATTTTTTACATTATCATTATCATCAATATAGTGGCTTTCGACAACTTCGTCGAAAAGAGATAACGTGATGTCTTCTTTCAAGTCGCTTAAACTACCGCTATAATTAAAATAAATGAAAAGATTACAATGTCTTCATTTCATTTATGTTAAATAAAAAGTCAAAAAACAAATTCTATCTAAATCTATTCATTTATATAGAAAATAAGGAAGTGGTAGATACTTGAATGCGTATCAACTTTCGCGTCGAATTTTGAAAAAAATGTTTTTTGTAAATGGAGGACGCGTCTGTTATTTAGAAATAAATACATTTTCAATAATACACTCACTCACTCTATTTGCAACATTAATTTTTCATTCCAAGTGGGATTCGAACCTTCTGCCGTCATAGTACGGGCAAATAAATCCCTATAGTTTAACGCAACAAATGGTTTAACGTTGGTGTACTTGAGGCCTAAATAAATTTTAGGATTTAGGAAAAGTATGTGATTAAACATGATTAAACACTACTTACTTTGCATAACAAACGTATTGGCATTACTGGTTTTATCAAATTGTTTGGTCTTGCGTTGAATATCGTCGCTGTAAATGTCTGTAGTTTTTACTGGTATACCAGTGGCTCTTTTTATGTTACAAACAATAGTAATATTGCAGGGATCATCTTCAATATTCTTTCGTATATTGAAATTGCTTTCATGACTGTTATTAAGGTTCATATTTACTTCGGGTTGAAATATTGAACGTATCGCTTGGAGAAATGATCTTGAAAAGCAAATAATTTATTTAATAAATTACCAAATGTTCGATTTTTATTAAATATAACCTACTTCCAAATTGAAAGCTCATCATTTTCTAATGCATATCCTTGCTTCTTTCCTCCATTATACAGTTGCATAATGTGATTCTGAAGAGAGGTATACAGACTACGTAAATATTTTTTAGCATTATGTTTATAAAGATCAATTGGATCCATCAGGTTATCGACATCTAGCACTTTTTCCGTTTCTTCCCATTCCAGTTGTAGCTCATGTTCCAACATGGGTACACACTTTAAATCACGAGTGCGAGCATCGTCTTTTAAGTATCGCGACTGCAACAGATTCCAGCGTTTATTGTTGAACAACTCTTTAACATCGCAGAAATGCAATAGGTACTCTTCAAAAGTACAGATGTTAGCCATAGGTGTAGCATTTTCTTCATCATCATTTTTATGCAAATCATTTATCTTAGAATTGTCAAAATATTCACGATTCACGGCTTTCGGAACGTCATATTCATTTATATTGGTACCTCTATCAAAGTGTATGCTCAAGTGTAGCACACCAGATATAGGCAATTTGTCGGAAGAAAAGTTAATAGAAATTGTTTGATTCTTCTTAAAATCGGGATGAAGGGTTAATGGTACCATAATGTTAGCAATCTTTTTATTGGACGTAGCTTTATGTTTTTTATATAACTGAAATGTACATGTATTTATATTAAATTAACTCTATTAAGAATTAAACATAATCGGATGAATGATATTCATTTGTTTGTCATTGCATTTGCAATACAAATCAACGTGGCCATATCTGCCGGCAGAAATATTTAGCAAAATCCATTGAATGTCATGCTCACAGTTAAACAAAAACTGAACGATTGTCCGTCTTTTGCCTTTTTCGGTATTACTCAAAAAGTTCTCTAAATAAAATACTGAAAATTAATACGCGCATTCTTAGGGGGTGTATTCTGTACACTGTATCCCTCCGAAACTGATGAGGATAGGCCGCGCCTATTGGGCAATATTTAACGAATCGATTTTACCCACTTTCAATGCCAAAGTGAATGTAGTAGGTCTAGTCAAGTCGAAGGTAATATTACATATAAAGGGTACTAATATAAACAGATCTGATAACATTCGTCTTAATAAGATTAGAATTAGTCCGGAATTTTAAAAACAGTTAATATTTCACATAAGAAATGCTTTAAAACCGCAGCCATAATTTATAACAATCCTTTTATCCTTTTAGTGCCCTATGCTGGTGGGGATTCAAGTAAGGTTTGGGTCAAGGAAATATATTCTTTCTTTTTTGAATCACATAATCTCTTGTATTATTTTTTTTTTTCTAAAAAGGACTATTATTTTACAAGGAATTATTCAGTTTTGTAGGATATTTAATGCGTGTGTCATACTTTAATTCGCTTACCTTGACACATATACTTTTTGGCAGATATCGATCAATTACTATGCCAATTACTTCATTAATATTTATACGAAAGTCCCTTTCTAGGCGGTAGCTTCTAGTCTCGCCTACGACTACCTGATCTAGGAATATTCGCAGAAAATAGCTTTGAAATTTTCCTGGTCCACATAATCGTGCAAACTCTTGCTCTTTTGTTAAATAGCGTATAATATTGACACGAGGTTCATTAGGATGGAGAAAGGAACACGCATGCGTTATTTTCAATTCTTCCTTCAGTTTTGATAATTTCGGTTTTCGAGGTTTCGTCAACTGACTGTTTTGCCTGCATTGTTGTTGCCATAAACGTTTCAGACAATAGTATTCTTCTAAATGTTCACGATAAATTTCATTTAAATCGGTTTCGTACCTTTTTAGCCATAATTTTTTTCGGGTCTTTATTTCATTAACTCTGATCTCTTCCACTTTGATTAACAATTGGAAACGAGTGAATTGTTGCTGCTGTTCTTGACGCAGTTTTTTTAATGTCAACCAATTATCTAAAATATCTTTAAGTAACTGTTTATTAGTGGCCTCCTCATTGTATAGTTTTTCTCTTAAAGCTTTCACTTTATGCGAAATTTGTTTTATACGCGTTGCCTTTCTTACTTTATCAGCATCATTACATAACATCTCCTCAGATGTAGACTCCAGTAAATCATTTAATATATTTCTCTCAATTTGTAGATCAGCATTTAATTTTTCGGTAATATTTTCTATTAAACGTTGATGATAGTTTTCGTATAACGCTTCCAAATGATTAGATAGGTAATGTTCTTCGGTTAGTTCGGGATGTTCGCTAAAGCGTACATCCTTTATATATACAGTGAACAGTTTTTGGCATGGTATAAAAATGGGTTCTCGAGTGGGTTTTATAAAAATGGGTTTAAATTCACGTTTCAACTCTGCATTCATTGCGCTGGGATGTTTGAAATGTACTTTTTTTTCCGTAGGCTTTTCAAAGAATTTTACAACGTCAGGACATAGGAGAGAGTTATTAGCTTTGCTTTCGGTTTTATAACGTTCAAGCATTAAACGATGATTTTTAATATTATTCTGTGAAAAAGGATTAAGCATACAATCCACATCTGCTTTTGGTTTGTACACAAAATTGTTATTCAGTACATAAAATTTCTCAAACCCCAGTTGAACTACATCTGACAGTTGGTCTTCACTGAGCGAAACTAAAGAATTTTGGATACCTCCGGCTGTATTAAGTAATTCAAGCAATGTATAACGACCTTCCTCTTTATCTAGATCTCTACCTAAATTATCTTTACCCTTTTCACCTTTTTTACATTTCATATCGCATTCATCGGTAGAAGGCATGTTAGAATTGCAAGAGCCACAGAAAAACTCTTCACTCATGGATGATTTGTCTTCACTTTTTATCCTATTTTCCAGCAATAAAGAAACTTCTCTCTCATTCTCTTGATATTTAGAAGATAGTTGGGCTTTTTTCTTGCTTTGCTTGTCTTTTTTCTTACGCGCATTCATTGACTTCTTTTTGCTCTTCCTTTTATCTGACCCTCTAAGCTTAAATCTCTTTTTATTATTCTTCAATTTCTCATTCTCCATTAGTTGCGTCAATTTTTTGTTGCGGCTTTTTCTTTATTTTATTTATTATCAAATTAATACATTGTTGCCATGGCGATTTAAATCGATTTCAGTTATTGATTGTAGTATGCCCAGGCAATGGAATACCATAGTTACTGTGTTGTTTAGCGTTATATAACAAGAAAGGACACACTAAGAGCTTGGGTCGCGAATATTCAAAAGTACCGTAATTTACACATTATTTAAAATCTTGAAATTCTCTTAATAAAACGTAAAATTTGTCCAAAACAGATCCATTATAAATAAACTGTACACTTATCCAAAGTAAAAAAGGAATGTTAGAGTAACGACCGCTTAAGGTGAAATATAAAATGTTCCGCTTCTCTTACTCAGACAAGATGATTTCTTTGCCCTTGCGCTTAAAGGCAATCTACATGGAAACAAATTAAAATGTTAATATCGGTCAAGCCCGACTATTTAATAACCTTCACTACTTAGATCCATAAATTATGCAATAATTAGTTTAGTTGTGACAGTAAATGAGAGATATTGACCTATAAGTCATTTCGTGAAATATCATTATACGGGGAGGGGTTCGAACCATTTTTAGTTCGACCAGGTACAAATTTGGCACAACCAATTAACTATTCTTCACTACATTTTGCCTTATAAATACTTTCAATATAATCGGACCTTATATAAGGTGGCTTCTAAAAATTGTCCGATTCGGTCCATTTTCAATAGGGTTCCTTTCTGATTTCAAATTTTATTGAATTATCTCCAAAAATGTGTGCTTGCGTACAAATATACATGGACAGACAGACAGACATCAAATCGACATTCGAATCGATTCAGATTTTAATTGTGAATCGATCAGTATACTTGAAGGTGGCATTAACGGTTTAGGAGTTGCAGGATATAAAAAGACAAAAAGTGAGAAGCACCATCAAGGTTGACAAAGGTTTAATTAGAACTTTTCCTCAAGATTATATCTTGAGCTTTCAATATATATAATTTTTGTGTATCTAATAGCAAATACAAAAATTTTAAATATTTGTAGACTCGGCTAAAAATTAGACCATATTTAAAAAAAATTCAACCAAGTGGCAACTTCTAATTTCACTGGAGAAAAATTTTGTTATAAAATTTTCTTGATATCGTATTGAATGTGAAATAATTTTTCAACATTTAGTATAATCGTGAATAAAATATTAAAATATGGTTTTAATAGGCCCGGTAACTGTGCCAGAATATGGCTTATCGTATACAGGTAATAATGTACAATTGAAAATTGGTGAAAAGTTAGTGGGATTGGGTACGATCTCCATAAGCCAAAAGTAAGTAACGTATGAAAAAATCTGTAATATAACGAATTTCTAGAGAAGAAACGCTTTATTATCAATGTAGTGCATTGTGCTGGCAACCAAATCATATTCCAAATGGCATATCAATTTTTTGGAAGCAAATCAGTGTACACGGCATTGCTACCGATCCCAAAAAATGCATTTACTTTATGCTAGATCAGCAGCTTATTTGGCCGGGTGTGTATGAACCCAATACAGCAAATGGACTTATCAATGGTGTGGACGCGGAAAGTAATGGTACCGATGAGGATGATGACATTTTTCAGGACGCTGAAGAAGAACAGGTAACTGAATGTTGGCTAATACCAGAGGATATTAACACCGTGGATACGATGTTTCATGCAATGGCCGAATGTCAAGCCCTACACCCTGATTCGGCTGATAGTATATCTAGTGAAAGTAATTACATGGATGATGACGATGATGATGATGAAACGGAACCCGTTCTAGGTAATGTACCCGATAGCTCTGAGCCTACTACAACTGACACACAGGATGGCATTAAAAATTTAAATCTTAATGATAATCCTCGTTTTGCAGATGCCGATGAGTGAATTATTCAATAGTATTCGTTCTCTACAAAATAGTACTTTATTATGTATAAATACGTACGCTTTTTTTTTTTAAATATATATATTCTGATATTTACGAATGTCGAATCTTTGCATTTAAAAAAATTGTATAATAATATTTTTTCATTTATTGTGTATTTTTTTCATTTTATGATGTAAAAGAATGGACAAACATTCAACCATATTCAATTATATTATCATGTAATCAATTAAATTTGTATTGTTCAAGAATTTGAATTCTTGAGCAGAATTTGTAACAGTTTCGATTAAACAAATACAATACGTGTATAAAAAAATTTTTGGCAAGAATAAGTTTATGCACAATAACTTCATGCAAGATTGATTAATTGAAATATATTAATGTGTTAATCGGAAAAATTTTAATAAAAAAAATGCAGAAAAGCTAAATATGATCAACTCTTTGGTCTTGTGTCCATAAATACATGTCACTGTACATTACATTAACTTATGGAACACTTTCGAATTATTCTAAGGCATTTAATAAATATATTCATTTGTGTACTTGTGTAAGTAACATTTTGTGTTTAAATTAATTTTTCTCTTTGTTGTTTGATTGTTCAATTGAATTGTTATTGTCTCCATTCAAAACCTGGCCAAAGTTTCTTTGTAAAAACTTAACAACAATAATGCCTACTCAAGGTCAATTTTTAACTGTTTCCCATGCTTGATTATTATATTATACTGTTAATAATGTACTATGCCAATGCACGCATTATGTTTCAGTCATTATAATATGTAATGCGAATATTCTATTTGTGTTTACAGCCTTGTAGTTTGTAATATTAGTACGCAGAGGATATCTATTTATTATTTTACATTTTCCTAATATCATATATCATATAAAAGAAACATTTCAGCAATGACGGATATGAAAAATGAGATGGACAGTGATTTAGAACAAAATTATTCGTTGAACAGCAATGCAGATCCCAAAAATATGCAGGAATTAACCATTTATGTGAGTACTCCAACTATAACTACAAAATGTTTTTGTTTATGTGCCACTTTCAACATTGCTGATAAGCATCAGGATAAATAGCATAAAAAATGCGCGTAATTTGTAATGTAAAATATACTGTAAATATGTTAAGTCAAGTTTGAATAATTGATTGTAAAAAGAAAACTTCTGTATAAGAGTCGATCTTACGAAAGAATCTTGAATTATTACATTATTTGTTACTTTTAAAATTCCTAATAATAGTTTATTAATTAATTTTTTTAGGTGCAAAATCTTTTACAAAACGTTCAGGATAAATTTCAAACAATGTCTGATCAGATTATAACGCGTATTGATGATATGGGCAACCGAATAGATGATTTGGAAAAGAGTATTGCAGATCTTATGAATCAGGCAGGTGTGGACGGCACTGAAAAGTAAATTTCAAGCAAACGCATCTCACCAAAATAACACATATTTAATGGAAGTAAATTTCATCATTTATCCATTATATAACATATATAACAAACATATACAACCGCCCGTCTCTATGGGAATACAAAATTGAAGAAAAATGCTAAAAATTATGCATTGCAGAAAATGCATTAACATTACAACTTTTTAGAAATGATTTTTTACCGAAGACCCAAAAGCGATAGTCACTTAACGTAACAATCACGAAATGCATTATTCTAAAATGATTATAAACTTGGGCACATGTGGTGGTAGTTTACGATTTACAACGGCACAATGTCATCTCGGTTTTGCCGAATATTACACGACTGAATCGCTCTAGTGATGGGTATAAAAACATTTCTTTTTTAAAATATTTAGCATGACATAAAATGTAATCAATATTTCTAGACAGAGCAATGGGCGAACTTTTTTCATTAGATTTATCTAAATTAATCACGCATCGAATAGGGAATCGTTAGTCTGACAAATATGTATTTATGTTTGAATTACATAGGTCTAGTCAGCGCGACATGGTACACAAAAAACGAAAATTCTCTGTATAAATAAATCAATGTTTTATTAATTAAGATTTATTTTTACTTTGTACACAATACTATTTTAAATAATAAAAAGAGATAAAAAATGAAGCTTAAAAAAGACTTTTTTTTTTTCAATTTTATCTCTAGATTCTTAAAGCTTTGGTGCAATCAATAACAGCATCAGCTTGTTGTGAGTTTTCAGCCGATCGTTTCGATTCAACAACGGTTACTTGACGACGTGATTTATCCTTTCTATTTGTGTCTTTGGAGATAGATTTTGAGACTGAAAATTTGTTATGGTTTGTTTTACCGCTTTGATGTGCTGAGGTGACAGTTGTAGCTCTTGTTAAACGTGCTGACGCAGTTTCTTGTGGTTGTTTGATGATTTTCGACTCTAAGTGCTTGGATATCTATATGCACGCAAATATGAAAATTAAGTAGAGTGTTTAGTACTCTATATATATGTATAGAGAAAAGAAAGAAAGGTTAATGATTTTTAAATAGTTTATGATAAGTTAAGTTATGATTTTAAGTATATGATGTTTTTTGTTGTTGTTAGAATTGGTGAATGTTGAGATATTTTTTTTACTCTTTGAAAAAAAGTTTAAATTTGGTTTATATTAAAATGTAGGCGTGGCATTATGCCTTTTAGATATGTTCGTTATCTGACACGGTCCATTTTTGCAGATGCAATAAATTTACACCGCACAGAGATTTTGTATTTTTTGCATGACACTTGATCGATTTCACCCCATTTCAAAATAGGAACCTATGTACACATGCTAGAAATCTTTGAATATCAAAATGTATTTATTTATAAACACACGGACGGACATGTCTATTTAGTATGCATTTCCTATTCTATGACTTCTTCTTATTAGTACCCCCACCCCAGGTCATTACACTTGAAAGTAATTGAATCATCTTACATTCGTTGCTGGCAATGCATTGAATGGATGTTTCTTGATTTTTAAATTTTCGTTCTTAACATAACCTTCTTTAGCTTCATTTTTATTTTTATGGGTATTATGAGAATCATCATCTGTTTTAACTGCATCACTATCCTCAGACTGAAAAGTTTCAAAAGTATTAATTATCGCACAAATCAAGTCAAGTAATTCATACCTCAACAGATTCCTTGTTATCCTCTTCTTCTGTATCATTCTCTTCAGTATCATTTTTTTCACTTTCACTTATATCGATGTCATCACCTTCACCATCACCATTACTATCATCATCATCGTCAACATTATCTCCTTCCTGTTCAGTATCTGTCAAATTCTTAATACTGGATGATTTTTTTCTATAGATTTTAAAAGGACTTAAGGATTGGTCACGATCCAAACTGTCTAGGGATTGTGATCTTAAGTTACCATTACCCCTCTTCTTCTTGATTATGTCCTGATTATCCCATTTCTTTCTTAAAAATCTACGAAATATTCGCAAGTCATCCTTCTCATCGACACGGTTAAGATCGTGATAATTGGCCGTTAACACTTCTAATGACTTGACATGGTATTTCATAGTGATTAGAATGAAATCAAACAATATTGTTTTTAAATCGCTTAATTTGTGCTTTTCAAAGTTGTTAATAATATCATCGATTTCTTTATTTCTTCGATTCACCTCCATTTTTGCTTTAAACAATTCAGAATCAGCTGCTTCCTACAAAAAAACACTACTATGAGTATGGGGTAAAACATATATATATATATATAAGATTCATAGATCTCGGAGGTACTTGGTATATTTGCTATAATTCAATCAATGTAAGGACACAGTGTCATTTATATTTAAAAAAAATGTCAAATTTTTATAAAGTATAACCATTTCTTTCAATGTTCATACAGAAATGAATACGGAAAGATCCATTTTTGAAATGCCACACATGTTGGGTGCTTCCAATACTAAAAAATATTTGTAAGCTTCAGTAACTGTTCACTTACATTGTTGGTTGAAAATTTTGCTTTAATTTCCAGCATTTGCTTTTGTTTTAAAACTTCCTTATCTCTGGCCATTATAGCTGCCCGTAAGTTATCGCGAGTACTTTTACATAGATTCTCAAATTGTGCCAATTCGTTGACAATCTAATTTAAAAAAAATATTTAATTGGTAAATTTTTCTATCTCAGTATAATAGGCCAAACCTTTAAATCCATGCGTTGTGCTTTTAAATCCATGTAATCTCCTAATAATGTAACGGCATTCGCGCTATTCTTAAGGCCGCCAATTAGACTATTATTGATTTCCTCTTCCTCCGCATAATTTAGCAATATTTGAGACAACGCATCATATGAATCACGATATCTATATAAACCAACGGGGATATAAAATATTTGTAATTAATACAACATCTTGTGTTACTTGGCTAATCTCCGAGCGCAAGCGGCAAAACTTTGGCATAAGACTATCAAATGTTTTTCTGTTAGGTCGATACGTTCATTTATTACTTTGATGCGGTCATCCTTGGTATTAAGAAAAATCAATTTTCCACGGCGAAACATTTGTAAAAGTTGTACGTTTATTTTTTAAATTAATTAATAATAATAATGTTTAATAAATTTTTTTTGTGATGACGAGAGATGTTTAATAAATTTAATTCAAAAGATTTTTTTCCCAATTTTAATAAACTACAAAATTTCTCGCTTTGACTGTGATAAATTGATAATTAAAGTGATTAGGTAACTATAAAATGTATAATGCACTAGTTCAAATAGAGATGTGTGAAGTTCAACTATTTTTTTATCGTTCCAAGGGAAAGAAAGTGTGAGCGACTACAGACACCCACAAAATATTTCTAATTTGATCGTGTTATTTAAACATATAAGTTAATAAGTGAAAATCATTATTTATTAAAATAACACGTATAATATTATAAATGAAATACATTTGCACATAAAATTATAAAACAAAATAATTGTTGTCTAAGAAAATTAGTTAAATTGTTTATAATTAATACACAAATATAATATAGTAATAAGTCTCTACTATCAACTTGACTTAATTAAGGTTTTTGAGAAAAACATTTCTCGTTTATATTATATATAATGAAAATACAGCTTTAGGTAATTAATTTATGTCTTTAATTCAAATCAAATCAAGTCAAATTCTTAAAGATTTTAGTTACCAAGTTTATAAAAGCATAAAAGCGTTGGTTCTCTCTTCTTCTTCGGTTCTTTTTTGCTTCAAAAAAACAAAAAATGAGAGGAAATCATAAATTTTTTTTACAACGATTTGTATTGTTAACTTCGTGGATTTTTAAAATTTTATTAAAAATTTTATTTTCTAAAAGAATACTGGCAACTCTATTATTTTTTATATTATAAGTTATTTTGGAAGTATTACTAATATTTGCGGTTTAATTTCAAAATCATGTCTGAAAGGACAGCCAGAGAAAAGGAGATTCTTAATTTTGAACCTATAATAGCAGGAAAACATGCGGTTGAAGATTATATAGCTCTGGTGCGCGAAAAGATGTCTCTTGACGAAGTGGTAAACGATGAGGTCATAAAAGAGTTGTTTGATAAAATAGCTACTGCCGCAAGAAATCACATTTGGAAAATACTTTTTGAAGATGACAGTGATGATAAAGAGCAGCTGCTGATTGCATCTCGTCTATTGCGGGAATACAGAAGCGATGCTTGCTTTTACAATCCGTGGGATTATAATACATGGATAGTAACAGTACGTGATGAATTGCTGAAGCGCAATATGATAAATTTTTGGAAAGATGAAATTGTTAAAAATGAATTGGGAACGATTTGGGCTAGAGATTCGGATTTGTTTGAATATGGAGATGATCCAGAACCAGCAGAGTTTTATAATCATGCCGGAGCAACGGCTCCATCGAATATGCGTAAAGCAGAACATTGGCCAACTGAACCACTCAATTTGCTGAATGAATCATTAAATAATACTACCTCATTCCCACCCGTTACGGCATCTTTTAAAAAGATCAGTTTGGAAACGCCTCTGGAAGATTACAGGCATAATATGAATATTCAAGATGCTATAAATTCTGATGACAACGACGCACGCAATAAAATCTTCAAGGAAGGTCAAGGTGTTGTATGGCAATTATTATTTAATGAAACGCCATTAACCAAAGAGAATTATACCAAAGCCGCCAACTTGTTGAAGTCTATTAAAGAAGATTCCTGCCTCTACAATCCATATATTTACAATGAGTGGATTGTCACTTTAAGGAATGAACTTGTAAACAGGAAATATAATGATTTCTGGAATAATGTTATTGTTGGCCAGAAGATGGGCTTGTGCTGTTTTTATGATTCAGAATTTTTCAGTGATCCCGAAGACGAAAAACCAGGGGAATTCTACAAGTCTTATGAAAAGATTATGAGCGAAAAATAAAATTCGTGATTAATAAAAAATTATTTTATGAAATATCAATTATGAATATTTACAAAGTCATGGTGTAAATATTATTAGAATAATAAAAAAAAAATTGAAAATAAAAACGAAATTTGATATTAATGTTAAAAAATAGAGCGAACCAATTTATTATGATGCAAAATTCACAAGTTCTGTTAAAATATTTTAAATCTTTCTATAGGGCCAATATAATAACCATTTTGTATATAAATAAAACATAGAATAATTGAGATATTGGGCCGCAATTTATTGCTGATATAATACAACTATGAAATCTTGATCTCGTTCATATGACCATCATAAGCACGTTTCCAAACATTGTTCGTTTGTGAGCTTTATCATCATAAAAATGTTAACCTTGACAAACATTTCGACGTTGACATTTTATGAAAAACATTCAAGGACGTATTTACATTAAAAGACAAAATTGTTATGTCCCTATTGAAAAATTCATTACATATAAATCTATCTTACCGTTATTATTAACAGTTTTTCAAGCTAACAAAAAAAAAATAAATAAATAAATAAATAAATCGTGAAGCAGTTAAGAGATGAACACCTAGAATTACATAGTTGTCGACAAGCATGTTTTGTGTCACCATTTACCAAATTCATACAAATACACACACTTGACATCATGTATGTTCGAATGTAAATAAGGAGAAAACATGTTAAGATCTCTAATTTTTTTTTTTTTTTTCAAAATGGATATACAAGACTTTAAGGCAATTATCTAAACACACCGACATTAAGGTATTAGTGGTAGTTTAACAATAGTTTGGGCATATGTTCGAAAAGAAAAAAGTAAAGAAAAGAACAACAAGTTCGGGTAGAGAAGGCATTGCATTGTGCTGGGTCTGTTTATTGACTATAATGTAAATGCGCCGGCCTGTTGTACATGCACATGTGATAGAGTGGAAAGTGTTCGTGCTGTTTTTTAATCCTCACCTCACACGTTTATCTCACCACCTGCATAAGGTAGCATATCTCTCTTCTTAAAAATATTAACTATCACTGTTGCTTTTGTAATTGTTCTTGTTGCTGTTTTTGTTTTTTTAAGCTTGTGCCAATATGTCGCCTCCGCGTTTAGTACGATTATATTATTGTATTGTATTTGTTGTTAATGGTAAACTGATGATGTGGACTAAAGTTGTTTACATTGTACAGCGACTCTTGAACATTATTTTGTGATATTCGTTCGTGCATTGGCATCCGTATCAATTGTTTATCGATATATATTTGAAATGGTGACCACCACCACCACCACCACCACCAGCACTGCCACCATTGAAAGCTAACTTTTACTTACCATCGTCATCAGATCGCACAACCTGCATGGTCGTGCAGGTTAGCACTGTGTCTTCCACTTCACACATTCGTAATGGTTTTCCATTGAATTTCGGGGAAAAAAAAAATAGATTCGTTGGGGGCACACAAGCAACATCTATCTACCACCGAGAGAGAGTTAGCTGCAGCTTTAGTCTAAACAGTAGCCGTTATTTGTATGTACATGTTTAGATATTGGAAATAACAACAACCAACATTTTACAATAACAACAATTGCTTATGCATAAAATTGTTTGCATTTTCTTTGATATTGTTTATGGTAAATATTCGAATTACGAGTGCAAGTGAATATGTGGCATATATGTGCATAAGTATTTATTACAAAACGGTATACACGAGTCAACTTTTATTGTTGTTGTTGTTGCTGCTGCTGCTGTTTGTAATTCAAACTTTATGTTATGTTCATTCGATTGGAGTTAGTTTAACTGATTGCCGGTTTTGTATTGTAAATCAATTTCATACAGAGTTCGGTTTTATTTTGTTGTGCATGCTGGTTGTTAAATACTTTGGTATGCATTGGTAAATATTGACAGTTGATTATTTTTGGTATTGAATAGCACAACACAGTTAAATTTGTTGGCAATTATGTTTTGAAAATTAATTTGAATATACCCTCATTTGCATAAAATATCAACAACAGTTATATTGTATAAATGTATCATATGTAACATTTCGTGATGAAGGAAAATTAAATAAAATGTCGCAAATAAGTGACGAATTATGTGAAGCGGTGATGCATAACAGTCTGTCTAAGTTGTAGGGAATTATTGAAAACATATTTTATGTATCGGTCATATTTTATTTGCCAGCTAATAATTCAATTGTTCAAATAATGGGTTTTTCAATAGGGACATAACAATTTCGTTTTTTATTACGAACACTTTCATGAACAGTTAAAGTCAAATCGTTGGTCAAAGTTAACACATTTATTATGGTGAATTTCACAAACGAACAACGTTTGACAATTATTGAAATTCTCGGTCGTAATAATTTTGTGGCTTAATGTTATTGTCAATAAGCAAAATATGCTTCATTGAACAGGAACAAAGTAAACATGTGCTTCAAAGGACCCCATTACAACTACAAAAACTGACCGAATTGTGTAATCTCGAGAAATGGTCCGGTCGATTGGCCACCTCGCTCATGCGATGTGACATCCTTAGATTTCTTTTTATGAAGTTACGTTAAGTCGTTGTCTAATGCCATTAAGCCAACTTTCTGGCCGATATGTGTGAAAGTGTGACATAATATGAAAAGTGCGACTGGCTCAAAAGAATCCATGTGAATGAGATTCCATAGTTAAATATAACATTTATACTGCACTTGAATTAAATTTCTGTCCAATATCTCAATAATGGAGAGTTTTATTTTTAATACAAAATTGCCACTTGCTTATTGAAAAACCCATTATTTCGTTACTATCAACCATACAATAACATGTGATTACCGAAAACATTATGCAGGTATAATATCCTAACTTGATAATCTGTCATTTGCCCATTAACTAATAATAACTTGCAGGAAAGGGATAAACTGAAAATTAAACTATACGTGTAGATAAAATACATTTGAATATATTGTAAAGTCGGCAAAAACCGATCTTATACTACTTAGTCCTAAATCATTATATAATACTAAGAGATTCGAAACGTGCAGGGGGTGTCCAAACAGTGTACTTTGTCCGTACGTCCATCAAGTTAAAAATGAGACTGGTAGCCAAAATATAAATCTGTTTAGTTCAAAATTTCGTACATATAAGATGTTAAGGTCAAAGGTCATAAAATGATAAAAATTTTATTTTGACTCGACAACTGTAAATATAGTAAAATGCTAAATTTCGTCTATAAATTTGAATTTTTTTTCGATTTTTAGTCATTATTCTAGATTTAAAAGCCCTAAGACATGCCTTTGCAACCACTTCCATAAGAGACATGCGGACACTAGAATGTACAGATTAATTCAGAATTTGTAGCGTTCTTTTGAATGTTGTTGAATGTTGCAAACGGCCTAATAAACTTAGAATTTCATTTGTATCGCTAGCAATAAAAGTATGAGAAAAGTGAAAATGTGGATATCCAAAACTCATCAGTTTATTACAATTTGTGTACGTACAATAATGTTGTTGCTGTTGCTGTTATTATTGTTATTGTTATAGCTGCACTACATATCATTTTCATTATTATTATTATTGTTATTATTATTATTATAGTGCTGATGATGACAGAGTACGTTAAAAAATTTAAATCAATTTTTTTCCTTCGCGACAGACGCACCACATAGCTGTGTACGCACAGAAAAAGAGGTTTGGTTATGAAATTCTTATTAAATTAAAGTACATTACAGCAAATTACTTAATAATACGTCAGCATCAACATTAAATATGCATAAATGTAAAGTATTATGCAGGCACGCATGAAGTAATTTATATTAACATGAATCCACTCTTGCAACGCTGACGTTGCTGCGCAAGCTTAACTTAGTGCTTGCTACAGAATATTTATGATGAATTCTCGCTGTTTCTGCCACCCTTCATTATATTTCGCGATAATAAATATAAAATTGCTTTGTTCGCGAACTCAATAAAATGGTCTTCCTTATTAATGGCTTTCATGGCTATTGTTTAACTCAATCTGTGGTACGTAGGGCGCGTGATAGCTACCTTTCAATGTGTTGGTTATACTCGTTGCTTATGTATAATTATTTTATTAAGTTTTATGTTTAGTTCGCGCATATAAATGTTCGATTATACGATGCGATGAGAGAAAGAACAATGTCAGATAATTGTAAAGTGTAAAAAGTAGGCTTGCATTTTATTTTTAGTGTGTGTAATGACTTGAATAGCGTTTTAGAAGAACACTTTCTCACGTGTTCAGGGCAAGAGAGAACATTGAATAAGGCCCAGCTGCATTTTTTAATAAATATTAATATGCTTTATTAAGAAGCAATCGTTTAAAGAAATCGTCCCCCGGTAGCCACTACTTTTTTAATTCCATCTGGTTAAAAAGACACGTCTTTGCGATTATTCAAGATTTGACCCATTTTGTTTGCTTAAGCGTCCAAATAGGTTTTGGTCTCTGTTCGTAAAGCGATCTTTTACTTCAATATTTGGCCCACATGCGATCTCTCGTGATGGTTTCCTTATGTTTTCGTAGCTCATAATGAACTACACGCAACTGATCCCACCAAGTGCAGGGTATTCGCTTCGAATCATGGATAAATATCGATGTTTATGTATGGTCGGGATTAGCCTACAATCTTTTATGTTCAGGGTTATCGTAGCAGGTGTTCACGCGTAAAAAGACACCACTCGTCTCATGCCTTTAACTCGTACGGCTGTTGTGTGATTAACTTCTAAGATCAGCAAGTTCAGCTAGCGTTTGACATGAGTCTTCATGAAGCAATACCTTTTTATCTTCAAACTTATTCAAAATAATTACTTTTGAAGCCTCTACACTAATTTCTGCATGTTGTATCCGACAGAACATGGTCGTCGTCGTAAATTTTAACTACAACTTTGTATACTTTACCTGCAGCTTTTTTTTTTTTAAATAAAGTAGTGCATTAAAATTCTCTTCGACGTTACTTCTTAGAGATGCGTTATCTTATTAAACTTAAAGCCTCTTGGTTCTGATAACTCTCTATTGGAAAACAACGTCACTTTATTCAAGTTCCAAAAAGAATGGTACACAACTATTGGTTTAGCAGAAGTCTTTGAAGGAATAAGAAAAATCAACCGAAACAAAAGAGCCTAGAACAGACGACAGTTTCTGCTAGCTAAATGCGAAATATAAAGCTTACGTTGCTGCATGTTGTTTCTCATTAACACCAAACAATTGTTCACAGAGGCGACGCACAACGACTTGACATATAGTGATTATTGTCATATTGAATGTCGAAATGAAATGACTAATCGGTGGCTGAAGTGGTTGCTTCAATTAAATATACGGTTCAGTGTGATGGTGATTAATGTTTCAACCATGTAATTAAGCCGTGTTTGTAATAATTTCCGCTTATTAGACACGCAGCTAGGAAACCGTTTCTCCCCACAGAAGCTAATGTTTTATTAAGTATTTCTTTTTTTTTTCATTATTGTTATTGTTGTCTGTCCACTTTGTATACCCGTTTGCAAAATGTGAGTTATCTAATGTTATTATAAAACACTAAATTGCTACTCAAACAAACATTACACAAACAACACTATCCAACCACATAATAATTAATGTTCATACAATATCATGGAATAATGGAGGACGGCATACACAATAATAAGAGACCGAGGGAGAGATAATAAACCTAACGTAATAATTTAAAGCTAAAGTTTCTTGTACATATACTTGCATTGGACGTATGTACATATGATTATAACTAAAATGAAATGAATGGTATTAAGGTACATACTTATCAAAAACTCATCTAGACTGCCTGCCTTGCTGACTGAGTGTTCTGTCTATTCAATAGACTGACAGGTATTATCCCCAAATTATACACTCATCACTTGAGTTGATCGTGTTAAAAACATATTAATAATTTCTGCTGGAATTGGTTTGCGGTTTTTCTCGTTTTTATCTTTTGTTGGTTCCTTGTTTTTCGATCATGAACCAGCATGGATACACCTGGATTGTTTGCCATATAACGTTTGTATATTATAATAAATTATCCAGTATTATTTTTACAGCCTTCACATTACAGTGAAGGGTATATATATCATTCCATTTGCAACAACCAGGAGGAGGTGGTCCGGGGACTCGTAACATATCTATATAACGAATCAGTTTAAAAATATGGGCTGATTAAATCAATGCTGTACAGAATTTATTGTGTATCATTACAATTAATAAAAATTTATTTAACAGCCACAAAATTTTAGTTAAGTAGTACCAAAACTGGCTCAAGTCTTTTAGAAAGGCCCCTTAGTGAATTTGGTCAAATTTTTCACTAAACTTTTCACTACCACGAGGGCGGACTTTAAATTAAAAATATAGATAAAATTTCAATCAATCGAAATCGATATACAGTTAGAAAGGTGAAAGCACCTAATTTAAAACAATATAAAATGTTTTAATGTAAAGTTTATATTTTAATGTTCGTAAATTCTTTTCTGAAAGAATCATAAACTTCATCAAGAATTTTTACAAAGACCAGAAGAAGACATCGTAGACCTTACAAAGTTTGACTCAGCATCGGATACCAACGATATCTGTCAGTCCACATGTGGGTTGAACTCATTGCTTTGATTGTCGGATAACAGACACGCTCACAATTTTCGAAAAGCTATACTCAATGTAAAACTAGTCTTGCAAGCTGATACGTAATACATACACTATTAGAATTCGCCACGCCTACCGCTGTAGATGTGGAGGGTATTTAAGATTTGGCCTAAACCAAATTTTGTTTTCTAACTTGTTTTTATTAAAGATTGGCACTCAGGAGATGTGTTCTATAAAGAACATGAACCGTGCCGATCTTACCCCCAAATTAAGAGTACATTATACATATACACGAGTACGACTGTTGTAGGTATCGAATCCGCAAACCCCTACATTAAAGCCAAGCCTTTTGCGGGCGTTATTAAAAGTGACTAAACATTCTACGAAGATTAGAGGGTTTAATGTTATGTGGAGTAAGTGATCACGGAGAGTTCTAAAACTTCTAGTGCCCTCCAAAATGTTTCCTTGTGCCTACTTGCATCACACTACGAATAAACTACTCTATCTTATCACCTGCTTCGGCATCTTAGAAAGGTCCTCTTCGACGTAGTATATCATAAAAAGTTTAGTTCAGTGAAAGAGAATTTTTATTTTCCATATTTTTCATATATCTAAAATGTTATGATAGCAACCGAAACGTATACATATACGTTTAAATTTAAGGTCAAATCAACAACATATTAGTTTAGATTATTGTACGCATATAAATACACAAGCTCGACCTCCAGCTGTGCTTATTATTATTGTACATACATATTTTATATAACAGAGCTGTAGTATGCTTATAAATCTTTTCATGTCAACTTATATCATAATGTGCTATTAAGCATAACTTAACAAATTTTCATATTACTGCTTATGACAGTAAGACCACAACGGGACGGAGAGTCAAACAAAAAGCCTGGACAGACGTACATTTCAATATCATACATAAATCTTATAAAACCGAAGAAAAAGAGTTTAGATGTAAAGAATTATTAAACTTAATATGACATGAACAATAATTTGAAATGTAGACGTTGGCAAGAAAATGGAAATCATAACAATTATGAAAGTAACAGCACTATCTGAATTGCAAAGTATTTATCAAAAATGCTGCTGCTTTATGCCACACTCTCTCACTCACTACATACTACACCGCACACCACACACCACACACCACACAGCACAGTCTCGTGGTTGGCCTAAGCCAACATGCTTTAGTTGCTGGTACCAACTGAGCGGTAGAGTTCAGTTTTTGGTAAGGCGAGCAGGCTCATGCAGTGTGATTAACACAACGTTCGTGCTCAAGCCATATAAAAATTAACAGCTGCCTACACATTGTACATATACCGATTTATTATTTGTGTATGTATTTGCATATAATTGATTTGATATGTCATAAAATAATTGCCCAAACACTGACACAAGGTGATTTTTTTTTAATACGTTTTACTGTTCGCGAATGTTTATCTCGCTTATAATACTTGTAAACTATGTAGATGTTGTTCCATTGTAGCAATTGTTGTTTTTGTCGTTGTTGTTAGTGGTGTTACGATTTGACCATTAATTGAATTTGATTTGCATTATAAATACTTTAAATGAACGCTAATAATTGTCATTTAATTGTTGTTTTCAATTAAATTTTTTTTTATGTATGCGTATGTATATGAATGGCAAACATATCGGAATATATAAATATATGATTAATTACACATACACACACACAGTAAGCACATATATTATTTTCATTAAGACTTGGGGACAGTGTGACACAACTTAGGTTATTGTCATGAATTAATTGAAAGCATGTATGTAAATATGTTATAAAACGATGCAGATCGACCCTACATTTCTTCACAATGTATAAAAGCGGGCACGTCTTACATGATTCTTATGTCAAAAAAAAAAAAAATTTTTCACAAAATGCTAGAGGGACACAGGGATAGATAAATATAGTTAAGTCGATTTAGAAAGTACTGCAAAGTTTATGGAATGTTTAATGGTCGGGGGTATACGCACGTTGGTAACGTTGGTTTTTGGTAAACCTTCTCCCGATTGTATAAATAGCAGATATCGTCTTCAAACTAAAAAGGACAATTTTTGACATCTTCTTAAGTGGATTAAGTTTCACTTAAAAATATTCATATTTTACGCAAAATATATATAACTCCTTATCAATCATTAACTACGGGGATCCTATAAAGTATGTAAATTTTTGACCAGGATCAACATACGAGTTTGATTTATTAATATCCGCATGGTCGCAATCGCAAATTTTGGCTGCATTTTGTTACAGGTATATTTAGTCCATATAGGTAGTTTCCTACTGAAAATGGATAAAAATGGTAAACAGCCATGCCCACAATCGACAAATATTTATCTATTAGGCATAAAAAAAGAATAAAGTTTTCCAATTAGCTCATTTAGCGATAAGGCAAAAGGGAGTGGACACGCCTAGAAGTTACAAAAAGCCTTTCTATATTCTTCACATAAGATGGGATATACTAAGTTTGTCGTTCCGTTTGCAACAACGAGAAGGATTACAATATATATAATATAACAATTTTTCTTTACATGAAATTTTCATGAAAACATTGTGAGGGACAACTTGAATTGGATTTTTATATTTTGTAGGGTATATTAAGTTAATGCAAATGTATGTAACTCCTAATGGAAAATCTCGCACCCTCGCACCTTCAATTGTACCAATGGATTATGAATCAAAATCTCAAACGATTCATTCATGGTTGTCTGTCTGTCCATGTATATTTGTTTATTATTAAGCTAAAAATTCGAAAGAATTTTTTCAGATATTTCAATCAAATATGGTAAAAGCTCATGTATTGGCCCAAAGGGGAACCCTATTAAAAATTCCACGAATTGGACCATCTTTAGAACCCCTCCCTATATAAGGATTCAATATGAAGGAAATCTTTATATGGAAAAAAAAAATTGCAATTGTTAAAATTTTTTCACGAAAATTGGAAGAAAAATAATTAATTAACTTAATAATTACCTGTAACAAATTTGGACCCAAATGGCACATATTTGGAACCTTTTTCTATATAACTCAACGACTTGTATCAAAATTTAGTGTTTGAAGTGGTGTAGAGTATTAAATTGTTAGACTAGACTTACCGTTGTTTTCCAAATATGCATAGACATCTTTGTTGTTGTTCAGAAAAAATGAATAAATGTTTGAAGAGGAAATTTAATGAATATGAAACTTTGAAAGAAAGAAAATAACAGAACAGAACTGATTTAGATATGAATTGATAAGAAAAAATTTTTTTTTATAAAGCACCCACACACACGTACATAGTACATACGATACATGTCCACTCCGAAATTGAATATGTTTCTAAGCAAGATATAAAATTATGATGTTTTCTTTTTTTTTTTTTTTTTTTTCTGATAGAGTTTCTCTCCATGAACTATGGCAATGTAGCTCAAGGCAGTAGTGTGAGATTTAAAGCATGAATGATAGAAAATGGTTATTTGACATGTAAATGCAATTTATAGCACAGAGTATGCCAATACCAGACACATAAACAATATCTGATGATATAGACAGGTGACTGGGAGACGAACAATCATTGCACATACCAGCACAACAGTATAACAAGAAGACGAAGAAGAAGACGAATATGAAGGTTTAGTAACATATAAATAATATATTGACAGCTTATGTCACTCACGAATTTATAATAAGTAACATTGTTTAGTATGTATTGTAGGTCTGTATACGTGTGTGTGTGTTTGTAAAATCTAAAATATAATTGTTATATCTCTTCTCTTGATGTATAAGTTGTCAGAGTAACAATATGAGAAAATGAATATGTCCCGTTGTGATATTGTCTTGTGCGGACGCCCGTACATACCAGAAATAACATTTTGTACGTTTCAGTGTTTGGCCAAAAATATGTGCAGCTTGGATATATTTTACATAGTAAGTGAAGCCAATAAATTTCATTCCCCCCTTTCCAACTCTTTGTAAGCCCACCCATACACTCTTCTCAATTAAAACTTGTCATTTCCTTGTAGACAAGGATAGATGAGTTGTTCAACGTGGCAACAATATTAAAGTTATGTGTTGTTAGTTCATCTGCTGGCAGAGAGACATCCATTGAATTTGTAAGCACACCAACAAATACACACACACACAACTATATATCCGTCACTTACTCTTACCCGGCAATATCATTTTGATTTAGACAATAAGAAGAGAAAGCACAAGTTGCCGTTTATCTTCTTTTACTGCCATTGTACTACTGTACTGTGTTTACAAGAATTTCCTCTTATTTCTTTTCTCCGTTTCGTTTTTAAAACTTTTCCTTGTTGTTGTTGCTGTTGTTATTGTTGTTGTCAATGTTCTATATCTTGCTGTCTTTATCGTTTTTATGTACAATGGTTGACAGTGAAATACCACAACATTCTGTTTGTCTGTCATTAAAGTGACAAGTGCAATGAGTAACTGACGGACTGCCTTAGAAATAGGAGAACATGAGAATAGATAAATGCCTTATAAAATTCTTTGCAGTTGTATATTATATAACTTGAACAGGTTTACTACAGAGATTTTGTTAGATAAGATTCTTATTAAAAATTTTTAATAACTTAAAAAAAAAAAACTAATTAATCCTGTAAATCTCCTTTACAGCCAAGTGATGCGGCAATTGTGGTTGAATTTAATGAATTCTGGAAGGATTGCCATTGAAGTTTCAATTGGTGCTGCTGGTGACGGCTTCACATAAAAGCGGAGCTTTGAAACCGATCCAGGTTCAAGCTCTGCCCTTGACCGAATATTAATTTTTCACATTTTCTCATTCAATTATCACTTCAGCCATAAAGTCCCACAGAAATATATTTACTACTATATAAAACACTGAATTTGACTTAGGTCAAATCTTAAATATCCTCCTGATCTACATACAAATGGTGGGCGTGGCAAGTGTGATAACGCCCTCTAATAGTGTTTGTATAACTTATCAGCTTGGAAGACGAGTTCAAAGCTAAATTTTTGTTGTAGATATATATATTTTTGTTAATTGTGGGCGTGGTTCTCAATTGTTTTTTCAGATCTTACAGTTTTTTACAAATTTCAGTTCAATAGATCAAAATTTGAGAGCGTGAAAGTGTCAACAACAGATCCTTCTTATGTACCTTATGTGGAGCATATAAAAATGAGTTTTTTGTTTGTTTGTTTGTTTTTTCATACCGTTTTGAAGATTATTGTCAGTATTAAATAAGAAGTGTGCGGTTTGTTAAGGAGGCGTTTAAAACTATTGTTTATACAAGTACGAATAAATACAAAATAACCTAACAATTTGTCAAATGAACGGCAACTTTAACCTTATGAGAATCATTCAACATTAAGCGCCGACAATATATCAATTGAACATGCAACCGTACAAACCACCTTTCATATGAAACCAATAAGTACAGATTACAATGATTATTATAACATAAACATTCATACAAACAATATGTTTCATAGTTGCTGGCAACACGTCCACAACATAAGACAGCGTATAAAGGCAGTAATTGTATGTGCAGTGTACACCATTTGTTAACATCACCAGAGAGACGTATTGTGGTAATAAATCTTTCTTTCTGTTTGTTACTGTTTTTGTTGTTACATGACTTGAAACATTCACGAAGAGTTTTGTATATGAGATATTTACTAACACTAAATAACGGCAATAGATTTCATCTTCACTTTTTCGTACAAGAACTTTAACTGACTGTTTCTCTCTCTCTCTCTCTCTCTCTCTCTGTCTTTCTCAATTGTTTGGGTTGTATTGATAAAAGATGAGTTTGCGCTTTATAACAGTTGAAGAGAAGCCCAGCTTACAGTATATCCACCTGTTTTAACAATAATAATAATTAAAATATTTATTTGAAAAAATTTAATTTGAAAACAAACCAAATATTTATTAGTTGGTAGCATTCACTTGGTATCTCGTTGACCGATTTTTTTCCTATCTGAAATTCAATTAAAATTGTAAATTTAACACTTTAAGATTATTTGGCTAGATGACAGCAACAACAAATCATAAAAACTGTGCTATTAATTAGTGTGGTGTGTTAGTATCCGTGTATGGTTGTATATTATGTTCATAAAACATGTTTTTGCCAAAGCAAAAAACCCATAAATGGAAATAAGAACCGTTACGATAATATGTTTGATGTAGTTTGATTACAATTATAACACAAGGTGTGCCACAAACTTAATGATTTAACGGTAAAAAGATTAAATACAGCTTCCAGTGTAATATTAGAAATCTAATAATAACGCTTTTCTTGTTATTTATTACACTTTGAATATATGATCATGGAATCAGCGCTTTTTTAAGTTTCTTTTCTTACTTTTACTTGTAATCTCTGCTTTCACGGCGAAACTGCGTTTATTTAAGTTTTTATTTTATTTTAGTTAATTTTTTATATTTGATTTTATTTTTTCACATACTTCTAACGTTAAGATGCTGGCTACTTAATCGCCCTGGTAGGACTACCAGGCTTTACGCCCTGTATCTTGCACCAATACTGTGCACTGGACAATTTGGGTCTTACGCCGTGCATCTGTACAGCGATCCAAACGAAAGAGCGTGTTGGCGCTCTACACCTGTAGTTATGTACACTGACCGACCATTGACAACCGAAAAATTAAGTTAAAGTAAAGTATTAAATGGATAGTTTTAACTGACTGTAAAATTTTCACTTGCTTACCGGTATCATTATAAAGATTTGATTGCAAGATTATCGATATGGTCAAATGATATATTAAATAACAATTAAAATACTATTCGGTTACAATTATATTGTGTGTTGTTGTTGCTCAATAACTTATATCTCAAATACTTAAACTTTGACTTAATTTTCATTAAATTGCTTTATTGTGGTGGCGGTAAAATAAAACCGAAACTCTGCAATGAAAACTAAACTAAACCAACTAACCAACCAGTTTCACAAAACATAGACTTTAAGAAAATGTTTATAAAAAAAAAAAAAAAAAGACTTTTGTTAACTAATTTGCCACTTAAGTTAACAAGACTCTAGACAGTTGCCACATTAAGAGACAGTTTGTTTGAAAGCTCGGTATAAAAGGTGTCACACAATTACACATAAATATGCAAAGCAAATACAAGCTATAATATACCAAATGTAGGTTAACTAAACATAAAGTACATGTTAAAATGTAGTGGTATTTGTTGGCTGTCAATTCAATGTTTTTATACCCTTCACATAACACGGGGGGTGCGCTAAGTTTGTAATTCCGTTTGCTATAATCCTGCGGAGCAATCAGAGACTCTACAAAGTATATATATTCTTAATTATTAACAAAATCTGACTCGATCCAAACATGTCCGTCCATGTATTGTTTGCTTTTTGGTACTCTCATAGTCGTATTTAAAGATATTAAGCTGACATTTTTTGCAGAATATTTAAAATTACTACTTACTTAAAATCGGATCGAAAGCCACGCCCACAATCGTGAAAAATTTACTTATCTAATCAACTTTAAAGTTGAAATTTTGAAATCTTTGAAATCTATAATCATTCCATCCATCGAAATGTTACAAAAATGTTAAAATCGGGCATAATCGATCAAGAGTCACGTCTGCAATTCATTCAAATCTATTTATTTGTCACGAAAATGTAGCTACAAAGTTGAAAATTGGTACGCCTATCTATAATTATCTTACCCAAAGATGTGATAAAAATGGGTGAGGTTATATAACAGACACGCCCATAATTTACAAACAAGTTGATAGCCAATATGTACTCTATTAGAGGACGTAATTATGTACCTGCCACGACCAATTTTTGTATATGCATGTGGAGGGTATTTAAGATTTGGCCTAAACCAAATTTAGTTCTTTTACTTTTTTTTCAGTATTCTTGTAATATTGATATGTTAGAATTTGATCTTTTATGGTTAATAATAGTTGACATTATAGTGTTTTGACTTTCCCCCTTACTACAGGATAAAAGTCAAAACAACTGTCATTAAACTTTGTTCAGATCATGAGTTTATTGTTAAACAAGTAAGACAACTAAAATTGGCTTAGGCAAAATCTTAAATATCCTTCACATCTACAATAGTGGGCGTGGCAGGTATACTATTACGTCCTCCAATTGTGTATGTATAACATATTACGTTGCAAGTCGAGTTTTTTTTTGTAAATTGTGGGCGCGTTTGTTATTCGACTTCGCACATTTTAGACAAACCGATTGATTTAACATCTTTATAAACCAAATTCTAACTTTATAGTTTAATTTTTGTGGTAGATGAATGGTTTTTTGTGCGATTTTGGGCGTGGCTTTTGTACGGTTTTGCTCATTTAAATAGCGATCCCCGTGCAGAACTAAAATTGCCAAATTTCAGTTCAATATCTCAAAATTTACGTTCGTGAGAATGCCAACAAAAAACAGACACACGCCATACATATTTGGATTGATTCAGTTTTAGAGGGTGATCACGCTGATGTGGGTTCTCTGACACCTCCTTCTGGGTTTTGCAAACGGAAAGACAAACTTAGTATACCTTATGTGGAGGATATAAAAAAATGTCAAAGATATCCATTGTGTGTGCATTTCCTTTCTTAATCTATCAAGTACTATTTTCTTTAAGTATTACTCACTCTCTCTCTTTTATGGCCAATGTGTTGATTGTTTTGTATTTTCTGTTCACACTGTGTTTTGGTGTTTCGGCGTTTTATCTGTGTTGCCGGAAGGAAATGCAATGTTGTCAACTGAGTATACACATATACATATGTGTGTGTATGCATGTTCATTTCACTGTTTGTTGCTGACACTTAACAAATTGCGGTCTTTAGTTTCTGTCAAGACAACTGATGGTAGTTTTCTGTTGGCGTTTGTTTTTCTACATTTTCCTTTTCTTCCGTTTCTTATTTTGAAAAATGTGTTCCCATTTTTGTACAACACAAACAACAACAACACCAACAAAGTTATTAACATCTCATTAAATTCATTTTTAGCAAAAATGTTTGCCTTTAACACACTTGTTGATAAGTAGCCGCAGTGCTATGTTTTGTCATAATACACACACACACTCACACACACATAATTTATCACAATATATTTAACATAATCACTCTTTGACAACAAAATACTGCCAGTGTTGTGTCGCTGTTCAGTTTTCAGTTTTCGGTTCGTTTAATTTGAGGTTCAAGACATTTGTGCCTCTGAACTAGTTTAAACATAAATTACTGCCAGCCAGTGATAGTTCATTTGTTTGAAACTTTACGTTTTATTTAACAATAACAACAACAACGAAAGAAGCATGTTGTTATTTTACAAAATTTAACATTTGTATGCTTCGCCAAAAATTTTACAAAATGTTGTATTGCTGCTCTTAAGTCATCTGTCAGCTAGTTGGATAATGTTATTGCATCTTTATATTAAAAGACATATATGAATGTTATAGTCTATCAAGCTCAACTATTGAATACCCTACATAACTTAGTTCCACAAATTATGCTGTTGGTTGTAACAACGCGAGGCTTTTACATATCAGTCATTTCGACAACTATCATTATATGGAAAGGGGTTCTAAATATAATCTGATTGGGGAAAAATTTTGTACGGCCAATTATTTAGCCAATGAACTATTCTTCACCAAATTTTGTCACAAAATATTAAGAGTTCCTTTTTTTTGCTATATAAAGACATCCATTATAATAGGACCTTATATGGGGAGGGGTTCTAAAAATTGTCCAATTCGGTCTATTTTCTATAGCTTTCTTCTCTGGGCCAATACATGTTCTTGTACTAAATTTTATCGAAATATCTCAAAAAGTGCAAGTTTACACACAAATTTACATGTGCTGGCAGACGGACTTGGTTAAATCGATTCAGGTTTAAATTCTGAATCGATGGTTATAATTGATGGTGAGTGTGGCATATGTCCTTTAGAAGTTACAATTATGCATACGAACTCAATACACTCTTTGTCACAAGTAAGCATTACCATTTATTATAATAAATTGATATATTTTAACAGTAAATTTATAATGAATGAAGAGAAATATAATTATATTTATTATAGCATGAAAATAGTAAAAAAGTTTATCTTTATATTCGTTTATACCTCAAGGCAGACTTGCAAGACAATGTGCAATATATTTCTCTCAATCTGGTTTCGTTCAAATACCAGTCATTCTGACTAGAGCATTTTCATCTTTACCACCCACATAACTAAGCTATCGCTAATGCTTTACTTTTCCCGACGTATTAAATTAACGTCAGCTTCAAGCTTATACAGCTTATGATTCATTCCGAGTCGGAAGTCATAGCGGACGCATAGAATATCAAAGACCATGCGGAGAAGAAACTTCATCACTTTTCATTAATATCCATTCATCCGTAGAAAAGCACAGCGATGCTGAGCTCAGAGTGTAGGTTTTGTCAATCGAGAGAGGGTTTTGGTGTTAAATTACTTACTTAGGCCATAGTAGCACCTGCTAGACGTCACAATTCTCCACTTTATCTACATGCTGACATTACTGGAGATATTTACGGCTTTACCTAGGAAGACAAATTCTCGAAATAACTCGAAATTACATCAGTCACAATATGCAAGTCACGTAAGAAGTTTCATCTTTTATTATAGCCAGTAAAATATTTTCGGAATTGTTCTAATTGTGACCGCCAATCTGACAGACAGGCAGATGGTTGCAAGTCTAGCCTAATTACAAGTCGCAGTTAAGATATTTTTTGTAAAATTAAGTTACATGAACTTGTTTCGGTCTACAGTCCAAATACAGACACTCGGACGGACATGTCTAGATCGACTCAAATTTAGATTCTAACCAAGAATATATGTATTTCAATGTGGGATTTCTGATGTCTCCCTCGGGGTATTTCACATTGTGAACAAAATTATCTTATGCTGTAGGTTACTAAAATTAGTTGGATTGCATCAAGTTTAACATTTTTATTTGAAATTTCAACTAAAAGGAGTTTTAATACTTTAATAGCCATCAGTTGTAAACAGACAAACGTTATTTTAAATATCTAAATAAACGCAAATATTTGTTTAACGGAAAAAAATTCAGCATTTCACCATTTGCATACTGTCAAAATTAGTCTCAAGTATTATAAACATATTTCATAGTTAATCTTCTTATAAAATATGTATTATATGATATATCATATTTTCATAGAAAGAGGAATAGTGGAAGAGAGTGAGAGAGAGTGAGAGAGAGAGAGGGTGAAAGAGTGTGTAGATAAAGAGAAAATGGAAATGAAAATTAAATTTATAATATAATAATGCATATAGCACAGCATAACTGTATACTGTTTACAGTTATATATCGAAGAACAAGAAAGAAAACACTCAATTGCCGTAGGAGAAAGAATACTATAAACAACAACAACAACATCATCATCATCATCAACATCAACAACAACAACAATAATAACAAAGTCAACCATAATAAATGTCATAAGTTGTACACAAGTACAACAACAATAATACAAATACGAGTAAAAGAGAAATAGAGAGAGAGAGAGAGAGAGAGCGCGAATGTAAAATAGGAGATTGTAAGAGAGAGACAGGAAGAGAGTTATAAAGACACGATGAAATATGATTGCAGGATAACATAAATTTTATGTGCTCTAATGTACTTAAAGATGCCAAAGACTCTAACACCGTTGGTGTTTTTTTTTGTGTTTGTTTCTTTACATTTTGCTTTTATTAAACCTGTGCTATAATACTATGTACGGGGAAAAACATTCACTTGGGTAAAGGAAATGCATACGCATACGCTAGAGAGTGAGAATGAGATAGTGTGTGTGTGTGTGTGTAGCAACAACAATACAAAATAGATTTATAGCAATAACAATAATAAATATCTTTTACTTTCATTTTATGCTAAGTAGAAAATATTGTTTCCACTATTATTATTGTTGTTGTTATTATTTTGCTGCCGTTGTTCCTATTGTTCTGGTTTCATAACTACAAGCAGTATAAGTTTGTACGTGTTTGGTACGTTATCATTGTATTTTGTTTTAATTTATTTGCATGTAAAGCTTTTCATCTCCTTTGCTGTTGTTGTGGTTGTTGTTGTTAGTGTTGTTTTATGCCATTAAGGCTTATTTATATGTATGAATACGAAAATTGCAATTTATACCAGAGATCACCTTTTAGGCTATACAGGATCAAATTAAATGTCTTACACTACTGTCGCTCTCTCTCACTCTCTCTCTCAATTTTGTTAGTTGTTAATGGTTTGGAATATATATCACTGTTACCGCAAGATTAGTCTTAATTTATATTAGAAAACGTATGCGTTTTTATGTAGAAAATATTAAGAAGGATATTTTCCTTTTTATACATATACGTCGGGTGAAGGATTGTTTTGAATATAAAAATTAGAAATAATTCGGAATACGAAATAATATGAAAAATTAGAAAATATAATAAACTATAACTATATGAGTTTGTCGTCATTTTTCTTCATGAAAATTGTTAAAGTATAGACAATAGTTTATCAAATTATATGTAATTTTATTTGTCCATGTGCGCTTAATTCTCCTTTTTACTTAAATTTTTAACTACAACTGATTATAAAAAATTAGGAAACTAGGGAACTTTTAGAAACCACTCCAAAAATTCCTCATTTGATACCAATATCAAAAAAGTTTTCATGAGAATAGAATTTATCTTACGACATTGTACATGTCAAGACCTATTATTTGATACCCATGGGTTGTGAAGAAATTGATAATCCTACACTAGAACGGCCAACATTTCGGATATATTAAGACAGAATGTAGTTTATTACATGTATTCTCTTCATTAAGCTCCTTTTTTTAAAACCCATCTTGAAAAGATTATGAAAAATAGTAATTTAATATCTACGGGCAGCCGCCATATTGGATATAGTTCATATCATATAATTTTTGGGGACATTTCCTTGGTACAGTAAGAATGTAATGCAATAGATTAATAATGCAAATGGGTTACCTAAGGTGAAAGTCACTATTTAGATATTAAAGGACATTTGCTAGGTTGGTTAGGTGCGCCAGAAGGGCTAAGTGAAACACACTTAGTCCCTGCACGTTATACAGAAATCATTGTACGAAGCACCGTACTTGCTGGCCATGTGGCCTATGATACAGAGTCCATAGTACAGAGAGATACGACTGCAGAGATCAATTTCCTGTTTAGACTTATTATGTAACCATGAAAGGACATAAGTTCGTAAAACATTGAAAATGAAAACATTGTCTTGATTGTGCACTTATTTAGAGAACGGCTTACTTGGGTTACCCATTAAGAAAACGAAAAGTAATGCGAATACGTAATACGAAATCAATATAAAGTGTATATTAATCATACGCCTCAGCGTAGCCTCATAACATAATTTAGAATTATTGATGATAAATTAAGAGTTGGAATACTTTTTTTTATTTTTTTTTTTTTTAAGATATAAAACATTATCACTCTATTACTATTATGAAAATTTTTAATTCAAACAAATAAAAAACCAACTTTATGGATGGGTGGGTGGAGAGAGAGAGAGACTATAAATTTCTTTTTACTATCATATTAAAACTTGCTCAGCTCATATATATTGTATGCTGTGGCCATTTCTACAAATATTTATTTAGCTATGAGCCAGAAGAGCCAGTGAGAGAGAAAGAGAGAGAGAGAAAGAAAGTAGACCGAGTGTATATTGGTAAAGGTAATAAAAATGAATTATTGCCCACGATTCGGTTCAAAGCATTGGCAGGAAAATCGGGGAAAACATATTTCATATGGTAAAATATTATTTATTACACCACAAGGGGCATAATATTTTACACATTTTATCATATTATATTATTCTATATATATATATACATATATTTTGTTTTTATATAAGTAAGAGAGTATTAAGTGAATGCATTGGAATTTCATTTTAGTAAGAAGGTTGATCATACCTACATCATCACCAAATTACTGGCCGATTACAACTTATTTAGTTCTTTGGCCTGTTGAATAGCTACTTACCTCTTAGCAATCCTAATCTTCAGCTTTATCGACATACTGATATTATTGGAGATATTTATAGTCTAGGTAGATGATTTGAAGTTACATCGGTCATAACAAGCAAGTGATCCAAGACGCCGTGCATACTTGCATATTTATATCATACACTTAGTTTCATAGAATTATGGGCAAGATTATAATTTGTACGTTGTTTTTTAAAAACCTTAAAAGGCAGTTATAAGTTTTTTTGTTAAGCATTAGAATCGGAGTCTGTTAGTGTGTCTGTTTCTTGTTGGAACGATCATGTGAGCATTTTTTGAGTTTTTTTAGCTAATATTTTATCTAAATATTTACAATATTTGCATGTAGGTTCCCAGGAAATACTCAGCTTACCATTGAATGCCTTTTTTGTCCCCTTATTTTTTGTAAAAATATTGCTACAAAATTGTAATGTATTGCCCACATAGATATTTTCTTTAAATTTTAAGTGGACACGCCCATATTAACAGATAATTGCTATTTGGTGTAGAAAACGTCCATTGAAATAAAACGTAAGATATTTTTTCAATAAACATTAAAAGAGGATGTACCTACCACGCCCAACGTTTTCAAGTACATGTGGAGGGTATTTAAGATTTGGCCAAAGCCAAATTTAGTATTTTTTATTGCTTTTATTGGTTTTTTTGTCCTAATGCGATGAATTCAAAATATTGACGTTTATAATATTTATAGCATGCAATATATTATATGTTGAATGATGTTGGTGTAGTTGTTGGTGTATTATGTATATGCGTTAACTCTATGAAAATTTATTGCAAATGACATTTAGGTGTCCAACGGAACACTTTTGATATATATATATAAAAAAACAATTTTTAACAAAAATAACAACAACCAGTAACGCCAACACCAAGCCATACAACATTTTTACATTTTTTACTATTATTTGAAAAAGCTAAATGGCAAAGTCGTATAAATTTTATTTTACACATAAAACATAACATAGGTGCAATTGTTATCAGTTATATTTCCGTCTCTCTCAGATTTTTTTTTGTATTCTTAACCTTTCCCTATATAAATATTTAACCAGAATGCAAAGCAATCGTTTGCAGCAATACAATCGGAGTATAAAACCCAAGAAAAAAAAAACAATGAATAAATAAATAAAACAGATTGGTAGACAAGAGAAAAAAGAAACACAAAAAAGCAGCAAGGCAATAAAAACATTAATAAATAAATTGTTGTTGCTATTGTTGTAGTTAGGTCAAAAGATTTAATGCCATGTTGGACCAGTTAATATATTGAACAGATGCCATAATTCTTTTTAATTTTTTTTTTTTTTTTTTGAACAAAAAGTATTTGATTTGTTTTTTTTTTTTGGGGTCTTGCATATATCAAGAGGTTTCATTCATACATTTTTATTATACCCTCCACATGAGATGGGGAGTATACTAAGTTTGTCATTCCATTTGCAACACCGAAAAGGTGGCGTTAGAGACCCTACTAAGTATATATATTCTTGATCAGCATCAAAAACTGTGTCCGTATGTCTGTCTTTTGTTGGCATTATCACCAGCGTAAATTTTGATATATTGAGCTGAAATTTTGTACAGACAGTTTAAGTTTTAGCAGAAAGATCGCTATTTAGAATGGACAAAATAGATTAAAAGCCACGCCCACAAGCGGCAAAAATCTATTTATCTGCCATAAAAACCCATGCACACATATATATACAAATTATCTAATTCATCGATTTGCCAAAAATAGGCATGGTCAGATAACATATACGCCCATAATTGACCAAAACCTATTTACCTGGCACAAAAATTTACCTAAGAACTTAAAATTTGGTACGCATGTCTATAGTTATCCCATCCAAAAATAGGCATAGTCGTATAACTACTACGTGCACAATTTACAAAAAAACCTACTCTACATATAACTGGACTTGCAAGCTGACTATTGTCGATGTGAAAGGTACTTAAGATTTGGTCTAAGCCAAATTTAGTTTTGTTACTTGTTATAACCTCAACATAGCATGGCGATTATACTAATTTTGTTGTTCTGTTTAGAATTAACAGAAGGGCCATTTTAGGACCTTACAAAGTATTGTATATTGTATATTTTTGACCAGCATTGAAATCAAAGTCTACGTTAACGATGTTCATGTATACGTGTGTCTGCCTGGAAACGCTCACGGTAGTAAAAAATCAAAGATATTGAGCTGATATGATGATTTTATATCAAGATTTTTAGTTCATATCGCTAGGGCGTTAGTTAAAGTGGACAAAATCGGTAAGCTACGCTCAAAATTGATAAAAATTACTTATTAAAATAAAAGCACATCTCTAAAATTCATATTCAATTCTGTATATGTAATTATTCAGTTGTTAAAAAGAGGAAGCATTTGTAAGTATTCCATGAAAGTGGGAGCGACGGTGTGTATGGTATTTAAGATTTGGGCTGAGCCAAGCCTTCATGTTTTTCATTCATTTATAAAATACCTACCTATGCATATCATATATACGTATGTTAACATATGTTTGTATTATTTGCTTGTATGTGTGTATGTGTATGTTTGTATGCAAATTAGAGATTATAATAAATTGTACTCTAGTGTTAGCACAATGATGCCCATTAACTTAAATAAACATTAAATAGAAAACAAAAGAGAAGAGAAAGAAAATGAAAGAGAGAGATAGAGAGCGATTTCATGTTTATTTCTTTTACTGACTGTTGTGTACCTTTACGTGCATGAAATATATATAAATGAATGAATGAGTGTGTGTGTGTGTGTATTTGTTTGTTTGTGTATGAGCTCTAGTGTGCATGCAAATGCTGTGACAGCCTGCAAACATGCCAAGATTAATTTGATTGCATGTGAACCATAAAATGTGTTCATGTTCGAACTAAAAACATAGCTGTTTGTTGTTGTTGCAGCCAAACAGGCAGCTTGCTTGTCTGCATGCACTACGTCCGTATCATGCATATTCATTTGTTGTTGTTGTTGCTGTTGTTGTGAGTTTCATTCCCCCTACCTCCCTCCCTTTATTCCTGTTTCTTTTCCTTCTTTGTATTCCTGTTAACAGCACTGACAGCTTGAAAATATATTAACTTTTGTGTACAGATAATATTTATCTTATTTCATGTTGGGTGTGCGTGTGTTTCTCTACATACACGTATTTATATAATCGCCAATCTCTTAATAATGAGATCAATTTCGAAGATAAATCACTTATCGTCCAAAAAATACGAAAAAAATGTAATAATATAAAATACATAATATAAAATTGTATATTTGAGGTATGTATGTGATACTGTGTGTTAGGTACATATATATAACATAGACATGCTATTGTGAAATATAATCAAAACGTTACATACCCCGGCATGCAATAAATAGCTAAAGTTGGCATTCACTCTGAGTTTTTTATTTTATTGATTTTCCTTTTTGAGATAAATCACGTAAATAATTTGCCAGCCAGCCAACACAGATTGTTTATGTCGAATACACAATACGAAGCGGTCGCTTATTTATGCCTATTGCAATTCGTAATAGTTTTGTTCACATTACTCATTAGAGCAACACCTAAAAAGCAGTAAAAACAATAACAACAACACCAACAACAACCACATAAATATCATAAATCATAATACAGCAGCCAACCAACACAAATGAACGCTAGTAAACAATTCTAGGCTTTGTTCGTTCTAGCTTCAGCTATAACAGCTTCCTTCTCCTTCTTCTCCTCCTCCTCCTCTTCCTTCTTATGCCATCATCATTAGAGCTTTCTATTGTGTTTGTATTCACTGTGCGGTTAAGATTGTTTTTCATATTTGCGTAGTTTTTTTTTTTATTCTTTCTGAATTTGTGCTGTGTTGTTTATGGAGCACATAGAAGTTAAAGTGTCACTCAAACTGTGTGTGTGTGTATTGTAATTATTGTACATATAATATATCAACGCGGCAATTGCCTTTTCGCTTATAATTGCGATTGCATTGCCAATCTGTTGGCAGTTCGTTGTTAACAAATGACTGTAAAGTATTGTTGTTGTTGTTGTTCTTTTTGTTTTTAAAAGCTTTTAATATATGCTTGCGTCTTCCGACATAGACTTCTTTGAGGAGTTCAGTAAATAAAATAATAAAAAAATATATTTTTTTTTGAAAGCATTGTTGTTATTGTTTTTTTTTTCATTCATAAGTAGATATTTTATATTTTTAACTTATTAAACTTATCTATACATGTGTTATGTTATAATATTATGTTTTATTATATGTGTCTGTACGTCCACAATTATCAATTGTGTATAATGTCCAGGTTTACGGTGCGAATGAGTGATAAATTAGCAAGTTCAAAAAACTGTATCTTAAATACCCTACACATCTGCATACAAAAAGTAGTATGTATTAGCAAGTAGTATGTATTAGTAGTATGTTTAAGCTCCTTCATAGTGCATATTAACTTGAAAATCAAGTTTTACGTTGATTACAGTTTTGTATAAATTGTGGGCGTATCTGTTATACAACTACGCCCCTTTTATGCACATCGATGCTTAAGGTAATTATTAATATGTATATCAAATTTCAACTTTATAGTTAGATTTTTATGGCAGATAAATATATTTGTATCGACTGAGGGCGTGACTCTAGATCAAATGTCCCTAATTTATAAAGAAATGTGGGTGCGGAAACCAGAATATTTTGGCTCAATATTTTAAAATTTACCACTGTGAGAATGTCAACAACAAACAATTACATGGACGGACATGTCTAGATTGCTGATCAAGAATATATATACGTCGTAGAGTCTCTGACGTTTCCTTCTAGGTGTTGAAAACTAAATGACAAAATTAGTATACCCGACAAAAATCTATCTATCAAAATAGAATTTCGGTTTGTCCAACAAATGGGCTTGGAGGAAAACAAATAGGCGTTCAATTTATAAAATACAATACTTGGCAAAAGACTTGTAAGTTGATGTATAAAACATGCACTAGTAGTGGGCGTAATCAGGTACTTCCCACGCCCATATTTGGAAGAAATTTAAGATTCGGCCCATAGCTTTTTATACGATTAATTATTTTAATTTTTTTTCTACAATATTGTAAGTGATTGAAAGTGAAAATCTCGAAAAATCATTTAATGAACTTAAAAATTTTTATATAAAGAATAACGATTAAATGTGACTAAAAGGTATTGTAGATAAAGAATTATCATTAAATGTATCTGGAATATGGAAATATTTGAAATGGTATGTATTGTCCGTACATCCGCAAATTAGAAAATGAGGGCTACGAGCTAAGGTAATAAAATTCAAAACACACAAGCCAAACAAAATAGTTTGACTATATAAAAGACACACCCACATTTACAAAATATACAATAGTATAGTTTGACAAGTTTTGCCCATATTTCAATATCAACCTGGCTATGAAAACTACCAACAATTCTGTCAAGTTTGGAATCGATAACTCAATTTTTGCAACCAGGAGAGTAATTACCATAAAACATACACGTATGTATATACGGACAGATAAACATGGCTAGATGGACTCGGTATTCGATGCTGATACTTTGTGGAGTCATTTATTCATTTATTCATATTCACAAAAATCATTGCTAAACATAACAGCTAATGGAAGTATAATAAAAGTGATAAGAATATCTTATAATTAACGGAGGAGCAACAACAACAACAACAACAACACCAATAACAACATCCGCAGCAACTATGGATCTGGTTCATTTATTCTGAATCTAGTTCACTAGTTTCTAAAGAATAATACCAGGCATACAATAGTAGAATTTACAAGCTATAACATACTAGAGTTAAAGAGATACTTAAGGGTATAGATAAATAAATAACAATGTTAAACAAAAGCTTAAATTTATTACTAAACTAAGGAACTTAAATTAGAGAGGTGGATGAATAGTTTGGCAACTATCTATTTAATATAATTCTTTTAATGCAATCGATTGGATCAACCGCGAGATCGAACAAGTTTGAGTATTCATTAAATAGTCCACAAAGGATCCGAAACGAACTAAATAGCTCATAGTTGGTGCGGCATTGAGGTAGCCATAATGGCACAAAATGCCTTGAGACCCTGGTTGGTATATTCAGTGTGACCAGGCTCAGTAGAGGAGGGGAGGACACTTCACCTGTCTGCGACAACTTCTTCCGAGCGTTGTAAACGTTTTGACAAAGTGCTGCATACTTCCATATACATATGATTATTATTTATGATTATTATAATAATTTTATAATTAATAAAGTCATCGTAAGTAATCATAGCTCATGGTATGAAACAACAAAGGACTTTATCAATTTGTTGATACTCAACTAAAAACTCAACATTATTCAATAATTCAGTATTTCATAATAATATTTATCCTTTGTGGCTCTCTCTCTCTCTCTATCTCGCCCTTTCAATATTTACAATTTAATTAAATGAATTTTGCATCAAGAGGAAATTGGAAATCTTGTTATGTGAATAATCTCAAGATTTGTTCGTGGAAAATGTGTACACATCTACTTAACATAACAAAATAATTCTGAGGCAATGAAGATTTAATTAGAATAAGTTGCATAATAATTGTATATTTCAATGCAAATAGATTTAATCAAACATTACAAAGTATAACATAAAATCAATGACAAGCACAAGAAGGGGCTACAGGGGCAATTCATTGAATTTGAAATCCTTGTATAAGATTCATTATTAATCATTGTATGGCAGAGACTCATGAGTTCTGCTGGATATATTGTGTGCAGAATACAAATTGCAATGCTGCTCAAGAATGAAAATTAATTGATTTAGAATATTTATAATATTTGCTTGAAGTTTGCTTGAACAGCTTTCGTCTCCTTATGTATGCATTATGTGTGCATTTGTAATAATATTTTTATACCCTTTACATAAGATACTAAGTTTGTATTTCCGTTTACAACATCAAGAAGGAGGCCTCAGAGACCCCACAAAGTGATCATCATCAAAAATGTAGACAATGTGGACATGTATGTTCATGTGTCCCTGGGCGTGTGACTGTTGTTGGCAAATTTCACCTTAATGTAGCAAAATGTATGTCCGTGAGAGTGAATGCCATCACAACAGACGGACACACCCACATACATATCTAGATCGACTCTGCTTTTTATGTTGTGTGTGATGTGTGTGATGCCTCCTTCTGAGTTTTGAAAATTACGAAATTAGATTGAAATTTATTAAATTTATGAAATTTATCTAATAACCAAGGATTTCACTCACATGTGATCTTACATCTTTAAATGAAGCATTTTACACATTATACAAAATATTTATGTATCGACGCATTTCTTTTTGTTTTGTAGGAATTATAAACGTTGCGGCAATACCAATATGCACATAATAGGTTTAACAACAACAATAAAATGCAAACTATCTCAAACACCGTAAAGACTTGGCATTTGGCGAGTGTTAAATATTGCGATTTATCACGCAAATGCATTTTTCAATTTTAACATGCCACAAGCCATCATAAAAAGTAACAGCTATCGCACTAACCATAACAATAACAACAAATTGTCGGTTATACATAATGCAGGCAATATTAGCTCATGTTTCATTGTACGACATGAATGTGTGTGCATGTGCGTGTGTTGTATTTGTTGATGTGACAGCGGCTCAATTTCCTTAAAAATGGTTATTAAACAAAATCATCTTTCCATCTCTCTCGCTCTTTTGTTTAAGACACTTATTGCCCCATAAACAATTTTAAAATGTTGTATAAAAATTTTATGATCAGAGCAAGACAAATATTAAACACCCTGCACATGTTCATAGAAATAATGGGCGTGGCAAATATATATCTTGCGCCCTCTAATAGTATATGTATAACGTATCAGCTTGCAGGTCGACTTTTTTACGCTGAGTATGGTTTTTTGTAAATTGTGGGCGTATCTTTTATGCGACCACACCTTTTTTTGGTACATCAATGGATGTATATGTGTACCGATTTTAAACTTGAAGAAAAATTCAGACAGACGCACGGACGGACATGTCTACATTGCCTCAGGTTTTGATTTATGATCAGAGAGCTTCTCTGACGCCTTCTTCTGAGTATTTCAAATGAAATGAAATACTTAGTATACCTCCCATCTTAAGTGGAGCGTATAAATACAAAAAACTGCTGTTAGGCTTAATTCTTGTTTCTCAAACAAATTGGCGAAAGTAGGTTTATGTCTTCGCTGACAACGAATATTGTATATACATACACACATATACATAAAACATGTGTGCATAGGCCCGCACCTTCATATATTATGGCTTCTTATCACCGAACAGCATCACACTTGTCGGCCACTCACTTGCCGTTTGACAGCTTAAATAAAATAAAATAAAAATATGGTATTTTTTCTTTTTTAGTATCTGTGTGTGAACGAGTAAGCTTGGCCAATTTTTAATTTAAAATTATCCACGTTAGAGTTGTTAAGTGTGTGAAAATTTATGGCACGTAATAGGAGTAGCCGCACAAAATATTAAAAGAAAGAGTTGAACGTAAAATTTAAAAAGAAATAAGAAGGATTTCGATACCACTAGAGTGGATTTTATGCATGATTAAAAATATTAGATAGGTTAGAAGGTAATTCGATCACGCTGATAATAAAAAAAGTCAAAGAGGATCATAATTTATATTGTATTAGATCAATTAAAAAAAAAATATCGTTAAAGCTGAGAATGACTGATGAAAGTTTTACTTACGTGGTATCCCAATCTTGTTATGAATTCTCTACTAACCATGCAGCTCAGTGTGTACTTGGGCAACAGAGCTCCCGTATAGGACGGCAGAAACATTAATTTATTTTATCTTTTTAGTGGAATACATGAAATAGCGCCTTCGGACAAACAACCATATAAAATGTTGACATAAATTCAATTTGATTTATGATTGCATTTAAAATGCAATAAATGCACACCATCACCAACAACAGAAGAGAGAAGGACAGACAGACTGACAGAGATTAAAAAGCCTCTAACATACGCAGTCGCACCGGCAACCGGACACACAACTAAACTTATAACAAACTGCACAAAATTTCATGCATTTTGTTGTGGTCACAAGGCACAGCACAGCACAGGCCAGCTCAGCTCAGTTCAGTTCAGTTCAGTTCAATTCAGCTTAGCTCCGTTCAGCACAAACTCAACATACAACAAATGAAAATGGTTGGTTGGTTTGTCTGGCTGCTTAACGGATTCACTGCAGCATGTTCACATGTACATGAACATGACATGACACCGACAGCATGCCTAAGTGAAAATGTTGCATGCAGCAGTTGTCATGATATCATCGTGTATATGTTTTGTTGATTTTCAACTAAAATTTATTTCTCTCTGTATATGCCGAAATGATCGTTGTTGTTGCTGTTAGCCGGCAGTCAAGCCACAGCATATTTAGCACAAAGTGATTTAGTTGCAACATAAAGAGTCAGTGGCAGCTTAACAACTTATTTTCTCTAATGTAACAGATTTATATTTAAAGACGAAAGACAAGAGGTGAAGAAGAGAGTTGCACCGCCACCAAACACAAAATTACATGCCTTACTATATCATCATGTAAACTAAGTTGAAGTTCACTAAATATACACCACAAAACATAACCACCGACGTACGGACAAAATACAGCCCAATACACAACTCGGCCTGAGTGACTGAGTGAGTGTAGAGTTCAACACATTTTGTACTTCTGTTAAAAGCCAACACATATTAACACCCATGTTTTACACAAACATACCCGCACTGCATATACATGCACACTACTTACTTACATATAAATATTCGACCGCAAATTAAACCACCAAGTCGTTAAAAGAAACCAAGTGAAAATGTTACGAGGGGGGCAAGCTGACCATTACAAAATCTACACTATTTAGAATAGAACAGAATCGTTATCATATTAGTAATAGTAGTATTGGCCTAAGAAACACCCTTATTAGGATTTCTGGAACACATGTTTAATCAGGGACCTGCCACACCCACATTATGTATTATGATGCGCAGGGTATTTAAGATGTGGCCTCAGTCAAAGTTTTATACCCTCCAGCGCAGTGGTCCGTCTGTCCGTACATAAATTTCTTATAATCAACTTACAATTTTTGTTATTTTGATTAAATTTAGAACAGAAAGGTAATTTAGGCTAAAAATTATTACAACTTAAAATGGACCTAACCTGTTTAATTTTATAGGAACCCTTCCCCAAATAACGCCGTCACATTGAAAAAGAATTCTTTTTGCGGGATGCAAATTCGCATTTCTTTGGACTCGATCGAGCCATTATACAAGTAAGTAATAAATTGTGAAATCAAGTGGTGCAGGGTATTAAATGGTTGTTATATTTCTGCTTCTTTTAATTCAACTCCACATTACGAGCTTAAGTGTTATTTTGGTTTTTATTTTTATACCTTCAACCTAAGATTGCGATTATACTAAGTTTGTGATTCCATTTACCACACTTAGAGACTGTACAAAGTATGTATATATTCATGATCAGCATTAAAAACTGTCCGTCTGCTAATGTGTTTGTCTGTTGTTGGTTCTTTCATGGCCGTAAATGTGAGATATTGAGCTGAAATTTTGTACAAACACAAATGGGTAAAATCGGCCAAGAGCCACGCCCGCAATCGATAAAAATCTATTTATCTGCCACAAACATTTAGCTATCAAGTTGAAATTTGGTACGCATATTTACAGTTATCCCATCCATCGATGTGCCGAAAATAGGCGTGGTCCCGCGAACAGCAAACGCGCCCACAATTTACAAAAAACTACTTTCAAGCTGAGATGTGATACATACACTATTAGACGGTGTATTTATATACCTGCCACTCCCACTGTTCCTATATAGATGTGCAGAGTATTTAAGATCTGACTTAAATCAAGTTTAATTTTTTTACTTGTTGTTCTTCCAATTAAATGTTAAAGCTGACACATGCAATCTCACATATTGCTGCTGTTATAGTCCAGAATGTCATTACTGTTGTTGTTGTTGTTGTTATTGTTGTTAATGTAACGTGTTTGTAGCAACAACATTTACCCATTTCTTCGTTATTTTATTACCTGTCAAGTGTATAAAAGCTCTTCTGAAAGGTGAAATTTATGTACTACGTTTCTTTTTGCACATCTTACACTTTCTTTTCTTTTCTGTACTTTCCTCCTCTTCTCTGATCTTAATATACAGATTTTTAATATTGTCGTTTAAAACAATTAGTAAACATTAAGTTGTTTAAGCAATTTTGTACAATTATTTACGGCTGTCCGCAGTTTGATATAAGCTGTCATATATTCACCTCATTTCAATACACTTAACTAAATAAAAGGCTAAAAGTTTTTTGTGTCGCTTATGTTCCCAAGTCGCATTATTATTAGTATTGTTCATAAATAACAAAATAATGAGTTCAAATAAGTTTTGACACAAAATTAACATTTTAATTAATAAAATCGTAAAACCACCAGCAAATAAAAAAAGTGAATCATGGCCATAGCTGCTATGCCATAACAGGCAGACAACTATTTATTACTGGTGTGCACACAAAATCTTTTTTTTTTTTTTTTTTTGGTGTTGTGTGGTACATATACATGCACATTATATATGAAAAATTTTGACAACGGATTAAACGGAACGTAAATTACAATATATTATGAGACGACCGACCATCATGAAATGTTATATAAATTGGTACATAATTCATGCGTTCATAATATAATACTAATATCCGTAATAAAAATATCAGGCAATAACATGTAGAGTTCCCTCAGTACCACAATCACTGGCCTGGCTTCAACGAAGAGAGTGAGAATAGAATTAGAAAGTCATGTCATGGGTATCACTCGTTTGACCACAGGCCTTAATATCATATTATTATGCATGCAAATAATCGAACGCATAATAAAACAATCCAACTATAAGTCACAATAATAAAAGCGATTCCCATTTCACGTCAATTCATTATTGACTCTGTTATGTTTATGATTTTATCCCATAGAAATAAAGTGACATCGAAACCAATTGGTAAATAGCTGGAAAAAGTAATGATGAAAATTATTACCATAAAATAAATTGGCATAAATTGGCATAAATTTCATATCGTAAACACAGTGAAAATATTACCATATTATAGTGTCACTTGGTAATGCTTACAGGCAATCACTTCCAGAGCTAGTGAAAGATGTAAACTTAATATCTGCTTATCTATCTGCGTCTCTGCATTGCCGCTCTTTATTTGCGTTGTTGTGCTTGTGTTTGCTATTTAATGGTCTTGTTAAGCTTTGATGTCAATAATTCGACAAATTGAAATGTTTTCTAAGAATTGATTTAGTTTGGCAGCGTAATTATTATATCCTCCACATAAGATGGGGGGTATACTAAGTTTGTCATTCCGTTTGCAACACCCCGAACTAGGAGACCCTTCATTGTATATATATTCTTGATCAGCATCAAAAATTAATACAGGGGATGACCCCGCAATATAGTACCTCTTGTTAGATGTTGGCAACACTACTCACGTGTAAATAATGTACCGCGATTGTATTGCATAATTTACGTGCCAAGTCTTTTCTATATTTCAGTGCTTTGTTCTGCGACGGTTAAGACAAGCGATTAGTGAAATGTGTGATCTTTCAGACTTCAAAAGAAATCATATCGAGTAGCGAGAGCGTCTGTGACGAAAACAGCTGAATTGATACACAAAACATTTTAATACATCATCGGCGAAGACGAATACTGGGCGAAACTTAAACTTAACTGACAGAGACCGACGAACATTAAAAAGAATTGTGGCCAGGCAACTGTGGCAAAAGTGATAGCAGAACTTAACACTCTTTCTAGTAATTCCGTTTCGACAGAAACAATACGGCGGGAGCTCCACAGAGCACAAATTTTGTCCATACCTTGTATGTTTATGTGTCCGAGTGTCTGTTTATTGTTGGCATTCTTCTAGTCGAAAATTTAGACATCTGAGCTGAAATTGGTCAGTAGCCACGCCCACAATCGATAAAAATTTTATTAAATCTATTTATTTGCCACAAAAATTTATTTATAAAGTTGAAAATATTTATAGTTATGCCATCCACAAATGTGCCGAAAATGGGCGCGATTGGATACATACTCGTACATACGCTCACATTTTACAAAAAAAAAAAACCAAGTTAATATGTAACACGTACACTATTAGAGAGCGTAATCATGTACCTGTCACACCCGCCGTTTATTTGTCGATGTGAAAGTAATTTAAGATTTGCCCTAAACCAAATTTAGCTGTCTTTCTTCTTTTAATTTGGTTTAAGGAAACGCATTAAAAATCGTATTGTTATGCATACATATGTTAGTCATCTCATTCATTTATTAAGTTTAATATAAATATTGTTTTTTTGTCAAATTATACAAAAGATACTTTTAAAAGGCAAAGACGGCCATAAATTATTCAACCTTTATTTACATAATCTGTCCATAATCATTTTTCTAAATGATGCGTGCACAATATTTATATATATTTATATAAAGTTTAATATAATCAAGATGTTTCATTGAATTAATTACCTTTTTCGACAAGTGTTTTCATGTTTTTCATGTCGTATACATCTGTTAATTTATTGTATGTTTATTAATAAGGTCACAGATATATTAGTTATATTTTTATGGTATACTCCCAACACTTAGGTTATACTAAGTTTGCTATACCGTTTGTAACATATCAAAGGAGGCGCCATAGAGTATATATGTATATTCTTAATCTAGACATATTTGTCCGTAAGTCCGTATATTATTGGCACTCTCAACATCGTAAATTTTGAGTAAATTGAGCTGAAATTTTGTACAGACACTTCTACATTTTAGATAATTATTTAAATTGAGAAAAATTGGTTGAGTCACGCCTACAAGTAATATGTTAAGGTGGAGCATATTTAAGATTTGTCCTAAACCAAATTTACTCTTTTTACTTGTTTTTATGCACATTTTTGCTCTATTTATATATTTACTTACTATAAAACTTCCTCTCTTTATATATAAATTAATTGTTTAATATTTTATTTGTTATTAATTAAAAAAAAAAATATTTTTCTAAATGTTGTCATACAGCAAACATTTCATTTTCATTTTAATGGTAATGTGTGATAATGAATCTATGACCCACGGATCAGCATAGAGAATTTTTTAATGAACTACGCGTTGATTTTTATATATATATTTTTTATACAACACAAGTGAGAAATAATATAGTCAGTCATACCCAACCATTTAATATCCTACAACACATAGTCTCATAAATTATGCTACAATTGAATTAGTTGTACCAGGAAACGTGAGGCACTGCCATTTAATTCTTTTCGTGAAATATTATTATACGAGAAGGGGTTCTAAGAATGATTCAATGATGATGATTTGGTACAGCCAATTGTTATAAGACTTCCATTTTAATGAAACCTTAGCGGGGAGCGATTCTAAAAGTGATCCGATTCGGTCGATTCGAAACTCTATTGAAGGTTCCTCTCCGAATGAATACAGAGAAACCAAACTTTATCAGATTCCAATCTGAATAGATTCAGACTTTAATTTGATGGAATGTGGTACTGTGATATATATTCGACTAGAGAGAAATTGATCAGTATACTTGAAAGTGGGTGTTGACTATTGAAAAAGGAAAGGTGTTCAAGGTTGGGGTGGGTAAGCATCGGTGGTAACATCATCTCCGATGTGCAAAAATATCAAACATGTTACGCTAGTACATCTGTCCATACCTTTATAAGAAAGAAACGAGGATTTGTACTATTGAACGTAACATAATGAAGTCAAATTCCGTTATTCCGCGAGAAGTTCGTTGCATCCCTAGAAGGGATGTAGAGAGATGTACCAGCTCGGGGATGTACACCAAGCTGACTGGGTATGGTGTCACCTGGTGCGGTAAACCATCCTAGAACAATCATGGAAATTCACTTAGTTTATGTTTATTATACACGTGCTTTAACGATTTACACGCTAAAAATCTCACTTTAAAATTATAGTAACTGTTGTTGAAATAGAAATGTTTTTAAATTAAAATAAACAACAATGTTCAAGCTGCATTAATTGAATAATTGTATTATTTTTGAATTAATAATAATATAACTGGAAGGCATTACAGTTTATAGCAATAGATGGGTGTTTAATCCGACATCATTTTGACACATATATTAAACATAAGCCCGGAGCACTTCATGTTATTGTGAAATATTTACACTAATAGGTGGAAAGTGAAACAAGTGAAAATGTTATGGTCGGTCATGCCGACCATTTAATACCCTACACTACTTGACTCCACAAATTATGCCACATTTAGTTGTTCCCGTAAAATCGAAATATTGCCACTTCACTTCGTGATATATGGTTATATGAAAAGAGGTTCTAAATGTGGTCCGAAAGGGTCCAAATTTGGCACAGTCAATTAACTATTCTTTACTTTCTATCTATTGTCAAAAGATATTAAGAAGTGTGATATCTTGTTATATAGACACTTCCGTTTTAATAGGGAGGGATTCTAAAAAAGTAGGATCCCTCCATTTGATCCATTTTTAAACGGGTTCTTCTTTTGATGAATACATTTCTTTCTACCAAACTTCATCGAAATATTTGAAAGAATGGGGCCTATAACTTATAAACGAATTTACTTGGACAAACAGACAGACAGACGGATATGGTTAAATCGAGTCAAATTTTAATTCTGAATTTGATCAGTACAACTGAAGTTGTTTACCGTTTAATAATTACAAACATCCACACAAATTTAATATACCCTCTTACCTGTTGTTTAAGGTACGGTGTAATAAATTGCAAAGTATATGATACGCAAAATGACATTCTATCCATCTCTGCACGGTTCTATATTTGTTATTTTAAGAATTACTAAATTTTAGTGCATTTAAATTTTTTCTTCTAATGAAGTGAAACTTAAACTTCATTAAAAAATTTAATTAGAATTTGTTTTTGGGGCTTTAAAATGTAATGTAAGCTTCAAAATGAGAAGAAAGTATTATTAATTTAACAAAATTCATTCATTTTTTTCGAAATAGTTTTTTTTTTATTTGAATATTGAACGTATGTTGAATAATTATTTTAGATGGTCTTTAGAGGTGTTCTTGAGGAATGCATCGACAAATGCTTTTTTCCGAATAGATAGAAATCACACAATGATGAAGCGGTGAGAGGTTAAAGGTAAAAAAGAAACAATTAAATTTTGTTAAATTGTTGGTCATCAGTTAATTTGAGCAAAACCAAGCGTGAACAAAATCGCGACAAAAATGTATTTATCTGCCTCAAAAACTGAGCTATAAAATGTGTGAATTATTGAACGAATCGATGTATAGAAAATGGACGTGGTCGAATAACAGATGTGCCCATAATCCACACAAATCTATATATCTGGGACAAAAATTGAGCTATTAAATTGAAATTTCTTATACACATAAATAATTATCCCACTCATTGATGTGCCAAAAATTGCCGTCAAGTTTTATATAATCCGTTCTCGGCGTTTTATTGTAGTAAATTATATCATATATCACACAGACTACATAGAACGTAAGAATTATATGATGACAGATGAATAAACGGATAGTTTTATATATATAAAGATAAATAACAACAACGACAACAACAATTATAATATATAAATAACTGTTAAGCTGTAAAGAATATTAATATTCAGGGATTAATTAAATAAAGAATAATATAAATTTAAAATGTAAATAATGCTATTAAATGTTAATTAGAATGTATAATTTAATTGATAGAGACATTTACAGAAAGAGAGATAGCGTGAGACTGGGAAAAAATGATATATATTTTGCTTTTTATATATATTATAAATGAAAATAATATAAATCACTTACTTTTTAATCAGTTTCAATCAGTAAACAAACAATTTATTAAAAACCCGAAAAGATTATTTTTTCTGCTATAATTAATTATATTCAATAAATAGATATAATATAATATGTATTACAATAACATTAATTGACTGACTTATATTCATAGATATTTAAAGAGATTAGGGAAGTAAATAATAATTATTATTGTTTTTAATAAGACAAGTAAAAATGTTAAAGACGGTCCAGCCCGACCATTTATTAGCTTCTTAAATTATGCTAGAATTAGTTTAGTTGGGTTTGTATATAATTTACTTGGTGAAATGTAATTATATGCGAAGGGGTTTTAAAAATGGTCCGATCGAGTCCAAATTTGGTCAAATATGAAGCTAATTAACTATTCTTCATTAAATTTTGTTCAATATTAAGAATTGCGATTTTTCACTACATAAAAACTTCAATTATAATACGATCTTTTATGGGGAGAGGTTCTAAAAATGGTCCTTTCAATAGGATTTCCCCTTGGGCTTATACCTTAAAAGGTACGACTTGTAGCTTAAGCACAAATAACATGGACAGACAGACTAACGGATATGGTTAAATCGATTCAAATTTTGATTCTATTTGATATAATTGAAAATGGGTGTGGTATTTGCCGTTTAGGAGTTATAAATATCTGCACAAAGTTAATATTCCCTCTTACTACATGTGGTGTATGGTATAATAATTTTCACAGTAATGGACGGCCAAACAAATAGATAATAGATCAAATAAAAGGTAGGATCTCTAAGGATTTTGTATAAGTATTTTTCGGATTGAATCATGTCCAGTTTGTTTATTTTAATTTACACGTTGCAATTTTAATTATTTTTAAATGAAATTTGACTCTCACGGCGATTATTATTGAAAGCGTCCTTTCCGATATGAAGCTCTCTCTAAACGTAAAATTCAAATTATTGTTTATATGAAGAAAATTCATATTTTTAAACATTTTTAAAATAAAATTAAATTTGAGTTTAGAATGAAATGAGACTCAATTAGGTAAGGTTTGGTTGAGCGAGTAATGCGACTTGCTGGTTGAGACGTAATATATACAGTAGTAGGCGCAATCATGTACCTGTCATGCCCACCGTTTGTATGTAGATGGGAAGGGTATTTAAACCAAATTAAGTTGTTTTACTTGTTATTTGTTAATCAACGTATATTAACGATACACTTGTTTTTCTTCTCTCGCTCTATCTCTCTCTGCATAAATATGGGTCACATTTTGTGATATGTTGTATATATTTAATATGTGTATGTGTATATATTTAATATAATTTATCGATAAACAAAATGTGTGTTAAACTTAACACATTACCAACAATTAGTGCCCATAAATCAATCCAGAATAGTATATATATGATATAAAAAAGAAAAACCAGTAACATAACGAATAGATATGAAAATGTTTGTTGTTAAGCTAAAGACTAGGAGTTGAGAGATTGAAAATAAACAACGGATATGTTGTGTATGCTGTATGTGTGTGTGTGTTATAACCGTGAAAACTTGTCTGAGCCGACATTTTCACAAGTAAATTAATATGTTGCACTATGTGGTTGGTTAGACGTTTAGTCGTTAATTGAAAAGCAACATTTTGCAAGCAATTCATTTTAAATGATTCGTTTGTTTTTATGAGTGTTTCACTGCTGCTTGTTGTACATACCTTATGCTTTATAGGAGTTTTTCTTTTTTTTCTTCACATTTTTAACTCGACTGCTGTATTGACATTGTTTTTCCTTTTTGGCGTAAATCATGAATATATATATATAAATACATACATACATACACTTACATACATAAAATATAAAGCAATTGACATTTTGAATATTTGTCAAAAACTTGATCCATTCTTCCATTCCATACAAATGCTTTATCTAGTCTTATAATGTTATATAAACACTCATACATAGAAACGTTTATGTAATCGTGTTGGTTGGCTTGTACTGTCAATTTTGATTTATTTTTCTACATGTTGTAAATTATATGGTGTATACAATTAATGTATATCTACTGCAATATATGTTTATGCCGTGCATCACTTGCGGCAAACGGTATAATAAGTTTGTGCATATGTTTGTAACTTCTAAACGGCAAATGCCACATGCACCTTTAATTATATCGACCGATTAAGAATAATTTTTTGGAATGATTAATGATGAACCATTTGCGTCTGTCGGTCTGTCCATGTATATCTACTTATGTACAAGCTAGAGATTGCATTTGTTGAAATATTTGTCGTGTCTTGAACCAAAAATATGAACTATTGAAAATGGTTTAAATAGGACCATTTTTAGCCCCCCCTCCCCATAAAACGATCTTGTTTTAAAAAAATCTTTACAAGGCCAAAATTTGCAATTCTTAATATTTTTTGACAAAAATGGGTAAATAATAGTTAATTGGCTTCATAATTATGTATGTGTAACAAATTTACACCTGATCGAACAATTTTTAGAACCCCTTCACTTACAATCATATTTCTCGTAGTAACTTTTACATGGCAAAGCTTCACGTTCCCTGATTCAACTTAGAGCATAATTTGTGCAATTAAGTGTTGTAGAGTATTAAATATTCGGATATAACCGATTACAACATATTCACGCCTTTTGCATTACTATGTGTTAGCATGTGTGCGTATAAGTATATAGTATATCTCTATAATAATTTATTATGAATAATTACATACCGTTTATTTTCATGATTAATGACCATAAATTGAGGTTATTGATGATAATACCATTTTACATAATCGTTCTTTTTTCAAATTTTTTTATATGTTTTTTTTTTTTTCAAATTTCTTGCTCTCTATTCATTAAAAGGCGCACAGCAATACTACATATTATTTATTTATTTATTATTTCTGTTATTGTTGTTTTTCTTTTAATAGAAAATTAATCGCTTTTGAAATCCACTGTCACAATAGTTACAAGCCATTAAAATGTAAATGTGACAGGAAATGTAGAGATTTAGTCGTTAATGCGTTTTTTATAATCTCAAATATTTACATATATATAGTATATGTTGGTAGATATTATATATATATAAACACATATATTTGTGAATGTGTAAAAATTCATTTTTGAAAAATTATTCTTTTGAACGGACACATGTACGTTGACAGTTGCTTTCTGCATTCTCTTGCTAATAAAATATGTACAATAGATGAATAGAAAGAAGGAAAATGAGAGAAAAAGTAAAACAAACATAAAAGTTGACAATTTAAATCTGTCATGATGAATTTACGATACAACAACTGAAAATGATATTATGACATTATATAACAATAATAGCAACAACAAAGACCAACGACAAGTTATAAAAGAGAGTTTTTTTTTTTTTTTGGCTCACTCACTCACTCACTGTCACTGAAGCACAATGAAAGCGTACAATTTGTGAAATTTCATGAACGATCCAACGAATTACGAATTATTTAGTTTCAAACGAAATATGTCACAAATTATTTATTCGGCCCATACTATAAGCGAGGAGAATCCGAGGTGAGAACTGAATGAGAATTTATGCGACTTGTTATCTTTTTACATCCTCATCATATAAGTTGGGTGGGGGGTCTATACCAAGTCTATCATTCCGTTTGTTATACTTAGAGAGAAGCGTCATAGATCCCACAAAGTTTATATACTTTTATTAAGTCGATTTAGTCATGTGTGTCCGCGTGTCTTATAAAGTAACATTTCTAGCTTATACAGATGCAAGTTCCTTTACATTGAACAAAATCGATCAAGGGTCACGCCCACAATCATTAGTACCTAATACTTAGTCAAAGCAATGCCAATGTCTGTCTGGGTGTGTAAATCGTACGCAGAAATTGTGAAATTCCTTACTTAGCAAAAGTAGTGTCCACTCAGCTTTGATGCTGCTAATGGGCGGGCAAAACCGACTATAACATTGACACTCTTTTTATATTCTACATAATGTTACAAAGAACTAAACAAGCTTAGTGTAGACCAATTTTTGGACTTTTTTGTTTTTTTTTGGACATTCCTGCCGTGATTGTTATACGATGCGGTCGATTGTCAGTATAAACTTTTGTAGCCATCAGAGCTTTTTGTCCATTGTAGGAATGGTTTTAATCAATTACAGATTATGTGGGTTGACATTGATACGGCCACAGTAAAATCAAAAACTGAAAAAAGTTGAATTTTTTTTTTTTGGGTTTCTAATCGGTGACGCCCATAATACATAAGTAGCATTGTCAATCATAAATTTTTATTAAGGCGGTAAGTATATAAGATGTGAAATGAGATTTTTATAACTTTTTTAGCCAACTTTATAATCAAATACACATGTTACATATATATCGCATATAAGCATATATTTTTTCATCATTTATCGTTTTGTATAATGTTAAAAAAATTAATTATAGTGATGGTGTTAATTCGTTTGTTGTTACTCTTAATATATAATTTTTATGAGATTATACGATCACATAAAAAATGAACATACACACACACTTGAGGTCGGGCGTACTAATGAATACATACATATTAAAGTTAATGACACAAATAAAATTTCAAAATTTATCTACTTGCAAAATAAACTGAAAAAGAAGAGAGAGCGTGTGTGTGTTAAAAGCATTTCAGCGTTTACGCAGTAAATTCATAAAAAAAAATAAAAAACTTAAAAAAAAAACAAGTAAGAAAACTTAATTTGGCTTAGGTCTAATCTTAAATACCCTCCACATTTGCATATAAACGGGGGGCGTGGCAGGTATATGATTACTAACTGAAGTAGTGGATGAATTACGTATAAGCTTGCATACGCGTATTTGTTATCCGACCACGCCCATTCTTAGTATATCGATTAATGGAATAATTATAGATATGTGTACCAAGTTTTTGAGCAATTAAAAAAATTGTTGTACAATGTGGCCGTGGCATTTTTTAAGAGCTATATACGAGCAAACGTGAATGTATAAAATTTCAGCTGAGTGTCACAAAATTTGCCGACCGTGAGAATGTCAATATCGACTCAGTTTTTGACGCTGTTTAAGAATATATATATGTGGGGTCTCTGACGCCATTTTTTGGGTGTTGCAAACGTAATGACAAACTATGTATACCCTCTATTTTATGTGGAGGGCATAAAAAACAAAGTAAGAATATATATTGCTGGTATGCATGTGTTATGCTGCCATTTGCATTTCATTTTATATGCAACATTAACATTGTAATTGAAACAATAAAAATGAATTTTTTGTTCATACTTTTTTTAGTTTGTCATGTTTTGCTTATTAATTTATGAATTTCATGGTTGAATATTAAATTAAATTATTCAAGAATACTATGTTTGTGTGTGTGATAAAACAAAAGCTCGTTTGCCAACACAAAGTAGGTGTTTACGTTGGCATGAGTAAGTTTAGAAAAATAATAATAAAGAAAATAAAAAATGAATACTGGACCAAGCTGTTTGGCTGATAACACGCTACTGGGCGGTATGTAATTAGAATAGTGAGCTATGTATTAATCGTTTATTTTAAAAGTTGCATTTTATTCAATTCATTCAATTCAAGCAAATAAGTGTTTTCCATTGAAACTGAATTTCATCCATTAACAAATGAAAATGGAAAATAGCAAATAACGTTTATTCCTCAACAAATGAGTTTTTCTTTACAATTGAATTCCATGAATTCTTTTTCAATAAAAAATGAGTTTTTTTTTTCCAACGAAAATGGGGTTTTTCGATTGTAAATTAGTAAAGTATTATAAGATATATAGTTGGGCCAATTGACACGCCTATTGTTTATACATAGATTTACATTTAGTTTGTATAGTATATTTAGTTTAGTCTAAAACAAATTCAGTTGTTTTGCTTGTAGCTCTTTATTATCCACAAACATGCTAAAAATTTGATTTATGGCGCAGTTTTGCGTTAGTGTTGTTGTTGTTTTATTTTTTTCATTTTTCTGAAAATGAAGTGAAACATTTACATTTTTTATTGTTTATACATTTAATGAAGCTATTTAATTTTCTAATATTCTCACAGTTTTTATAAATGTTTTCTTTAGAATTTTAAAGATTTTCTAGCATGCTACAAAAATTATGACTAATGAATTGTTTAAGGGGTTTAAGAGGAATATATATTTGCATAATATTTCCCACATTTATGCACTCATTGTGGGTTGAAGAAGTTTTTTATAAAGTGGGATTTGGTTCACACCTAAGAATGGTTATAATAAATTTCCGTCTACTACACTATACAAAATATTAATATTGGTCAAGACTCTCCACTCTCACAATCGACAAAAATCCATTTATTTGCCACAAAAATTTACCCACATGAACATGTAATGCGGTATGCATCTAAAATTAACCCATCCACCGAAAAAAAACCATACCAACCAACCACTCTACGTAAACCTCTAATTACAAGCTGATACGTAATACATAAACTATTAGAAGGCGTCATAATATATCTGTTACGCCCACTATTGTAGATGTGGAGGGCTTTTAGGATTTGGCCTATTCCATATTTCATAAAAAAATTATTAAAAATTACAACGTAAAGGCCGATTTAAAGAAAGGACGTCCAAGAATAAATAGCTTCCGATTTTGATTCTGAGATAATTCTGAGACAAATATTTTTATATTTTCTTCCAATACATGAAATTCTTGTTCTGCTCGGACTCTTTTTATAATCATATTAGACGAACAAATTTTTTCACACATCACAACAACAAATGTGCACCTTTATTATATGTATATGCATATGTGTGTATATTGTGTTTATTATTATTATTATTATTATTTTTTTTATTGAATTTCAATGCTTTCGACTCTCTTTCAATGATCATGAGAAACTAACACAAACGATACCGACAAAGGCCACTGCGCCAACACGCACTTTAGACTTTAAAGCATTTTGAATGAATTGAATGGCACAAAACGTAAAAAAAGAATCGTTGCAAGAAGAAGAAATGAGATAAGCCATAACATTCTAGTATCTGTGTATTGTAGCGGTTGGTTGGTTAGGTTCATTCCTTAAGTATTGTGCTTCGCTTATTGGAAACAAGAAGTAATATTCTAAGCGCTACCATGCAACTTCATGTCTGCTATCTGTTAGTAGTATAAATAATGTTTTCAAACCCAACAAGAGGCTCCTATAAAAATAACAGTACGCAAACTCTTTCATCTCTTACACAAAAAACAAAAAACAAAAACAAAAATGACAAACTAATGATTTATACAAGAGTTGTTAAATAAAAAGATATAAAAAATTATTAGCTTCTGTTAGAGGTTTTTCAAATTTCAAAATAAAAAATGGAAAACTTTTTAATGAAACCGTCGACGTTACAGTGAATTCCTAAAAATCGTGATTTTTTTTTAAGCTTCAGGAAGCCTTGCTACGCATGTAGGTAGGCGAGAATGTCAGTATGTACTGGTGCACCTTTCTGAGTGGTGTCTGTGTTGTGTAAGCGCGGCATAAACGAGCCAAACGACATGACAGCTCGATTTAATATTACAATTTATGTTGGCCATTAAAATGTCGGATGGCTTCGCTTTTTATTTTATGCGATTATAATAACTGCCACATAACATACATATACACACATATATACATTATGCATTTAATATTCACAGTACCCCTAGCGCCCAGTTAACAAATACAATTGAGAATTCAAACAATTGCTTAAAACAAGTCATTCGTTAAGTAGAAGTTGAAAGAAAGGAAATGCTCACAAAAACAAAAACAAAAAAACATGTATTGTAAATTGAATTTGGCTTGAGTCAAATTTTAAATACCCTCCACATCTACATACAAATAATGGGCGTGATTACGTCCTCTGATATTGAATGTATTACATCTTAGCTTGCAAGTCGAGTTTTATGCTGAGCATGGTTTTTTGTTAATTGTGGGAGTGTCTATAGTCCGACCCATTTTGGCATTTAACTATAGGTAAATATACCAAATTTCAATTTTATAGCTCAATTTTTGCTGCAGGTATATAGGTTTTTGTCAATTGCGGGCGTGGCAATATACAGATTTTGCCCATTTTAAATAGCGATACGCGTACAAATATTAGAAATGTACAAAATGTTAGCTTCATATTTGAAAATTTACGACCGTGGGAATGCCAATATCAGACAGACACACACACATACATCCTTTGTGAAGGATATAAAAAGGGTGAAAAAGGGCGTCATGGAATAATGCTCTCAATTCCTAAGAAAAATTATTCGGTGCAGAATTTGTACGTTAAGGTACTATTAGATGCTTCAACAGTCCACTAAGATGGTACTGCCACGCCTACAAGTAGTGTAAAATCTTGTAAAGTATATACAATACAAGATTTTTTGTAAACCAAGGTTTTAAAATCTCTTAATCTTAAATCGAACCATCATTTTTTTGTCGGGAACATATTGACATTGTCAGCATACCGAAACAGATTTCGGCGATCCTTCAAAGTATATTGTATTAATATTGGTATTAAATTGAAGCAAAGGACAATGCTTCGATGGCTCCTTTAGAAAAAAAGAAATTTATTTTTAGCTTAGGCCAAATCTTGGATACCGATCACCTTTGGGCATTAAAATAAAAGTTATAGCCAGCAATGATTAAAAATTTATTCCTATTTTAGTTTTAATTTCAATATCAACCTGGGTACCTGAACAACAAATATCCTTGCGCAGTTTAGATACGATATCTCAATTTTTGCGACAGTGAGAATGTTTTCCATAGAGAGACAGACAGAGCTAAATGAGTTCAGTATTATTTATTATTCAAGAATCTCTGAAGCTTTTTTCTGGGTATTAAAAACGTTTTGGCAAGAGTGAGGTCAAGGTGGTGGGTATAAAAAATGCTCTTAATAAAATATTTTATCTGATTATTTTTATAATCTCCAGAAGGAGGCGTCAGAGATCCTTCAAAATAAATAAATATCCTTGATCAGCATCAAAATTGTTCCTGAGCCAAATTTAGTTTTCTTACTTGTTCTGCTGTTGGCTCTATAACGATATTGTATATTAAAGGATGTTCAAGAATTTGAATTTGACTCAACTTTCTACCAAATATTACCTGGATGCTGCGAAAAGTTAACGTAACGTGGTTGTGGTTTTATTAACCAAGTGGTTATATGCTTTTGAGGTTATTCATTTGGCTGTCACACATTTACGTTTCCTTTTCTTTATGAAACTATATAAAGAATATTTATGTTGACATATATAAAATTAATAAGATACATTCAATACATTGTATGTTTGTTAAATTTGAGCGAAGGGGATTACCTGAAAGAATAAAGACACAAGTAAAAGCGAAGCATTAACTTGGCGACCAATCCGGCTGCTGTGGTATAATATAAAAAGTTAATTTAGAGGCTAACTTTTTTGGTTTTTTGGTTTTTTGGTTTTTTGCTTTTTGTTGTTATCATCTACCGCTCAGCTTGGCTACTGGTCGTGTGAAAACATTGACTGGCAACATATTTAAATAAAATAACAATAAAGTTGACACCCGCCAGCATTAATCATTTTAAATTAGAGCAAAAGATTATAAATTAAAAGATTACCTTATTTGTTGTTGTTGTGTCGTTATGTCGTTGTGTTGTTGTATTTATTTTAAATAACATAAAGAATAGGAAATATTAAATAATCTGAACAATTTATCATGATTTATGTTAATGCGCTTGTCACGGCATTAACGGCTATAAATTGTGCCATCAAAACTTTTTATAAATACATTTTTTTTTTTTAATAAGAAAATATTGAAAAAAATAAATAAAAAACGAAAAAGTTAAAAATATTCACACTAACTGTAGATAAAAACCAATTTATAAATGTGGAATTTATACAACACTCTGCATAGTATGGAAAATGTTAGCCCACACACTTAACCAACAAAAACACTACGAAATACCAAAAGATTGGCAGTTATATAATTTATTAATGTCGACTGAACAGTGTCTATATTAATTGAAGTATTTGTAAAAAAATGGTTAACATCAATTTAGAAAAAACGTAAAAAATTGCACAACACTTAAAAATTGTAAAACAACAACAACATTGAGTTGACTGCGGTGAATGAAATTCATTTCAAACAATTGTCAAACAACACGTCTGAAAAATAAGCAAGAAACCTAAATTTGGGTTAGACCAAATGTTAAATACCCTCCACTTTGACATACAAACAGTGGGCGTGGCAGGTACAGGATAAGGCTCTCTAATAGTGCATATAATCCTTATCAACTTACAAGTCAAATTTTACGCAGAATAAGGTTTTTCGTAAGGAAGGCTGTTTTCCAACCACGCCCATTTTTTGTCTAATTTTAATTTCATAGCTCAATTTTTGGGGCAAATAAATAAATATTTTTTGATAATGGGCGTGCCTTTTAAACGTTTTTAACCAATTTAAGTAGTGCCATATGTCAGCTGTCAACTGTAAAAAATTTCAACTAAATATCGCTAAATGTACCACCTTGGGAGGCCCACAACAAACGCACACACCTACAGACATATCTAAATCGATTCAGATTTTGTTGCTGATGAAGTATATATATATACTTTGTAAGGTCATCTAAGGTCTAAGGTCTGAGCATACTTAGTTTACCCCCACCACTAAACTGGACGGTATAAAAAACACAACAATTTTCAAATTTATGACCCATGTTTCATTCAGTATTCAGCATTCAAATATTCACTGTTTATTATTGTGACATTATTGCCCTCATAAATTAAGCGCTTTGCGATTGTTATACAATAAGAATATATGTATGTTGAAATTAATTTATTATCAACTTTCAAATTAAGGTTTTCCTTTGTTTGTTACATTATATGATAAATGTTTGTAAAATGGTTTTTTGACAAAATGAAGTTATTTTTTACCAAAAAAAAAACAAAAAAAAACAAGTAAGCAAACTTATTTTAATATACCCTCCACAACGATGAGCGGGATAGATACTTATATTACGCCCTCTATGTATTAGCTAACGGTTTTTTGTAAATTGTGGGCGCTTATGTTATGCTAACAAGTTCATAGATTAATTTTTGTGGCGGATACATAGATTTGTTTAGATTCTGGGCGTGGACTTTGACCGATTTTACCCATTTTAAATGTGAGCCAATGCTAAAAGTGAATATACAAATTTTCAGCTGCATATTTCCAAATTTTATGACCGTGAGAATGTCAACAACAGACAGAGTCGGACCCACGGACTGAGTCGATCTAGGCATGTGATCAACTCAGTTTTTTTATGGTGATCAAGAATATATAAACTTTATACGCAATGACAAACTTAGTATACCCCCGTCTTATGTGGAGGGTAAAAAAAAAGTTAGCTATTAAAACTAAATGCGAGTCTATTTTATTGTCACGCTAATTTGTCAGCAAATACAATAAAGATTTAACTATTTAAGATTAATATTTATTGTCACAAATTAGCACAAACGGGTGAAAGTGTACCCGATATTTCATTCTCTCATTTCTTATCATAACTTTTACAAAAAAATATTGAAATATTTGAATATTTAATAAGATCGATACAAGTTAATATATATAAATTAATATCGCCATAAAAAAGCAAGTAAGAAAACTAAATTTGACTTAAACCAAATCTTAAATACCCTCCACATTTACAATAGTGGGCGCGGTATATATGTGAATATGGCACAATCGACTAAAATCATACTCAACGTAAACGCGTAAATATATTTCAAGCTGTACCTAATATATACTCTATTAGATCATCTACCTGCCACGCTCACTATTATAGATGTAGAGAAAATGTAAGATTTAGCCAAATTTAGTTTTCTTACTTGTTTCCAATTGTTCTGTTTTAATAGTCATTAAAGCCGGCAAGTTCTGATACTGACCTCATACTCGTATTTTCTTCATATAGAAACACATTTAATGTATGAGAGGTTTAGTATATTGTCTAATGGCTATAACTCTAATTTTACTAACATAACTTTTCATAAAACACAGATCATAACATAACAACGGAAAACAACTGTAAAGATAAATATGAACAAGTATTAATCTTTTCAAAAAATAACATATTGTCGAGTGAGTGAAAACATAAAAAAGGATTTATAAAAAGTAATAATAAATGTAATAAATCATACTTCTATGGGGTGTTTTGATACTTAGCATTTACGAGTGATTCTTTTACTTTAGAGATAACGAGATAGATAAACGAGAATAGCTAATGATTACTATGACAACACAAAACTTTTATAAACCTTATGGTAACATGGAGCTACAGTCCATAGGAAAAACCAAACAAACCAATGTCTGCGTTATGCAAGACATTTCGTTTGTATTTCGTTTAAAAAGCTTTAAAATTGAAATAAAATTTTTTTAAAAATAAAAATCTCGACAAATTTAAGTATATGATAAAAATTTTTATAACGAATTTTATGTATAAATCTAAACAAGTAAGAAAACTAAATTTGGTGTAGGCCAAATCTTCATTTCCCTCCATATCTACATCGATGGCGGTGGCAGATGAATATATATTATAATAGTGTATGTTTTACGTATCAGTTTGCATGTTTAGTTTTATATGGGGTATGGTTTTTGTTTATTTTAGGCATGTCGATTATCCTACCCCGCCCATTTTCGCCCATATAAACCAAATGTTAACTTTATTGCTAAGTTTTTATGGCAGATAAGTATACTTTTGCCGAGTGGGCGTGACTCTTGAGCGATTTTGTCCACTTTAAATAAATACAGTAAATAGAATGTACAAAATTCGATCTCAATATATTTAAATTTACGATAATTAGTACGAAGAAGAGTAGGACGCATAGGCGAATACGACTTTATAGTCTCAGATTTTAATGATAATATGTAGAGGGTATAAAAATATCATACAGTGATTTTTTTATATCCTCAAATGTGATGAGGGAGGGTATGCAATATATATCTGGTATAAAATATATATCTGCCACGCCCATGTAGTTGTGTAGGGTGTTTAAGATTTTGCCTAAGCCAGATTTTGTTTTCTCACCTGTTTTTTTTTTTCATTTACCTTTAAAATTTAGAAGCATTTAATTATTTTGTCATAAAATCCTTAAAATCATCGTAAAGTTAATGGCAATAAACCGTTACCCGCCGCAAACATTGTTCGCAACTCTCCCATCAAATGACCATAAATAACAATATTATGTTGAAATGGGATAGAAACAACAAACTATTTCTCTTTGGGGTTCAAGTTTTTTTTTGTTTGTGTTTTTGTTTTTGTATAAAATTATGCAAAAGTAGAGGCTAATAATGTGGGTTCGCTCAGTCGGTGGCGTTGTGAGAACTGAGAAAATTTAGCCGTTAGGTTATGAATTTATAAATAATGCAAAAGTAACAAAAGGAACGAGAAGGAAAAGTACAGCTGGCGATTTTCACTTTAGTTTCATGTTTTCTATTCTTATGCATGCACATCAAACGAAGTGTTAAGTGGTGAGTGGGTGTTATTGTGGTGGTAATAGGTGGCAAGCCTAGTACACACACAGTACACACATATTGGGAGTGTGAGTTAAGTGTGACTTTTGGGCATATGACGCGTGAACGTGTCTTGCTGTTGTTGTTGTTGTTATACTCAACAATGTTGATACGTTGTTGTTGTTGGTCGTCCATTACCATGGAATTTTCAATCAACAATTATATATTGCTTTACCCAGTCAGTCAGTACAAGTGCAATTTTACTGTATCTGTCTGTTTTTCATTGTTCATCATCATGCTTGATAATTTGCAGTAGATACAACAACAACAACAACAACAACAACAACAAATATATATATGATTTGTACCGTTATTGCTTCTTTTGTTTTAGAGGCCTTTGTTCCTCTTTTAATTTGCAATTGTGTGTGTGTATGTGTGTGTTTATTATATATACTTCTAACCATCACTTATGCGAGTGTGCGAGTTTTTGTGTGTTTGCACTTGTGCGTTGATGTGAGTAATGTAATCCCTGAAGCAATTAATTAATAAATAATTTATTCACAACACATCAGTAAATAGCTTTTTCGTTTCAACTTTTTCACCGCCTTGTTATTTATGTAAATAAATTTCCAGTGGATTTATTAGATTATTTTTGAATGATTCATATATGTATGATTGTCATCTAAAGTGAATAAAGTGAAAAAATTTATGAAAATTTTAATTGAAATTATACTTAATTTGCATTCTAATTTATATTGTTGTGTATAAATTATAAGAAATGCAATAAATTATCACATAATGTACAACAACAACAACAACACACGACAGGACTAATGGCTCACGTTTTTAAAGTATTTTAATTTAAAATTTATATATTGTAAAGATTTACCATCTTGTGAATCCATGATTTTGTAACGGGCTTTTCAGTAAAGACATAACAATTTTGTATTTTAATACAAACACACGTTTGAACGATTTACATGATCTGTCAACGTCGAAAAGTCAGTCATGGTTAACATTTTTATCATGGATTTTTGGTATTTATTCAGCGATGAAGCTTATTTTTGACTTAATCGTTTTGCCAATAAGCCAAATATGTGCGTTAATGGACAGCAGCAAACCCTCTTGTGCTTGTAACCACAAAACTGTGTTGTGTGTATGTATTATATATCAGCTTGAAAATGTAGTTTTACACCGAGTAGAGTTTTTTATAAATTGTGGGCGTCTCTGTTATCCGATCATGCCTATTTTTGATGGTCGATGGATCGATGTAATCGTATAGGATACATTCGGACATAAGGAGACGCTTATTATTTTGATTGAAAGAGTCACTTTGAATGCAATAAGGAATTGTTCAAAGTATAATAATCCATTAAAAAAAAATCACACATTACATAAGAGTGCCGCTAGGAAGGCGGAATTCTGCTTACCGTATATAAAGTCATTCTCAGATAGACGATTAAATAAGGTTCGATAAGGTCCAGTCGTGATACTTTTTATTACGTATACAAGTTAAGCATATATTGTGTGTGTCCGCCCTACACTGCTTCTTGCAACCACAATACATAAAGTGTGTGTGTGTGTGTGTGTGTGTGTTACATGAATGCTTAAATATTGCAAAGATGAACAGAATCGCATATACCCACATACCTTGTACAAGATGTGTATGGTAGTAAATGGTTGTTGGTCGGATGCTGGTTGAACATAAACGTTACGCAGATAGTTGGCACTGTGTGTGTGTGTGTATGCGTGTTTGTGTGTTTATGCTTTTGTATATATTTAAGGTATAATTTATGTTTTATTGTTGGGCAGATGACACTTAAATGAAGATAAGATTAGGCCACATGTCGTTACGTCCAGTACTCGGCGCAGTATAAGGCAGTGTCCGGCTTCTCTCCTTTTTGCGGGTTTCTCGGATTTCCTTTATACAAACTGTTCTCATTTCGAACATTTAATATTATTATTGTTGTTGTTATTGTTTTTGCTTTTGTTGGGTCACCGTTTAGCAACTGTTTATATTGCTATAACTAGGATACTTATTGAATTACGTGTATTTTGACATTAATGCTTGTCCATATGTAAAGTTTCATATAAAAGAACAACGAAAAAACAGGGTGTCCACTTCTTGCCGTAATAATAAAAGTATTCGTTTTTCTCAGAAATTGACAATAACAGAGACACAAACACGCACACACTAACGACATGTTTTGCATACTGCAATTTAAGCGAGCAAGTATTTGTAAGATTGTATGCATGTATGGTAACTAACTACTCCTTCAACTCAACGATACTTGAGATTTGGAGGTAACTTTATGTCTAAACAAAAAAAACAAGAAAAAATGTGGTCACGTTTTGTTGTAAAAGCTAACAAAACAATAACCATAAACAGACATGTTGACAAAGTTATAGCATTTCAACTGATAAATAGGTGTGGAAGTTTATTATGCTTTATATAAAAATATATATATATCAACAACAACAATAAGTTATTCGTACAATGCTTACAACATATTGTATCTTTCCAATGATTTCTGTTCAGCCAATATCTTAAGCTCACAGTTTAACTTAATATACATATACTCATATTAGAAGTATAATGGATGTGTGTGTGTGTGTGGAGGGGCATATCTCATAAATCTTTATTTATTGTAATTGTAATTTTTCTTAGTATATAACATAGCATAGAGTTCGTTGTTTGTTGATTTGTTTTATACAGCGTTTGAGTGCCGACATTTGTATTGTTGTGTTATTATAATATTTATCATAAAATCTGACAGATTTATCGCTTTAATCATAAAAATTTCATTGTGTGCCTAATTAAGTATTTAAACATGGAACTTGGCTTTATAATAAACATAAATTATATTTAAGATCAAAATGATACATATTTTATACTAACCAACACAAATGCAAACGTACAATTGTTAACCATAGAAAAATGTATAAAAAATATATACATTTGTAGATGAGTACCAGCATTTGACTTGGTATATGGATTTGTCTCATATGTCTGTACATCCATTGTTGAAATTTTGAAAGTCTCAAACATTAACACATTAAGCTGTAATTCGATAGACATTCTTAATCGGTGATGATAATTTTTAAGGTCAATTTATATGCCACGCCCACAAATGGTGAAAATATGTCATAGCATAAATATAGAGTACATACTGAGATGGTCAATTGAATAGGTAATAACTTCTTCAGTAGGATATTTTACACTCTTCACATAAGAGCAACACCTAGAACAAGATATTAGAGACCCTAAAAAGTATATATTTTTGATAAGCATCAAAAACTGAGTCGATCTAGACATGTATTGTCGTGTGTCCGTGTGTCCGTCTGTTGTTGGCATTTTTACGGGCGTAAATTTTGAATCATTGAGGTGAAATTTTGTATTGTATTGTAAGGAAAGAAAAAGTGACCACCTTTGTAGATACAAATGAATTATCTATCTTTGTGCTGAAATTAGGAAGGAGCAATCTGTAGTATAGAATTTATTCTTGTAACATAAATCATACTTAAGTGGTCGTTAAAATGAGGCGTAATCATATATCTGCCATGCCCACCATTTTCATATAAATGTGACAGGTATTTTAGACTTCACATAAGATGGGACAGTAGTTTCAAAATAATGCTTTTCCACAATACACCTTCATTCTTAATCAGCATTACATTTTGAATCGACCATCCTCAGTAATATTTTTAAGTCTAGTTAATTAGTATACACATTCATGGAGCATCCAATCTTTCTCTCATATTCAACTCTCAATGAGTTTTATTTAGACTCAAAGTTATACTTTTAAAAAATAATTTTCTGGTAAAATCTAAAAACGTTTATATTTTTCATGGAACATGAAGTTAAAACAGGAAACATTCCGGACAACAAACAACAAATTTTTGTGCTATAATTGATATAAAATTACGGAACTCAATGGTCATCTTTTGTCAACATAAAAATCTATTCAACCTAAATTTTTAACTATTGTCTTTTAAATACGATAAAATTTTATGACATTACATAAAAAAAAATTAACCATATTTAACTCCATTGATAGCTACCGAATCTGCAGTTCGTCAGCAGGCATATGGGTACTTAATAAAAAAAAGATACAAAAAGAAGTAAAAAAATGAAATCTGTCTTTGACTAAAATTAAAATTAAATCCTCTTTACATATGCTTATATGGGCGTGGCAGGTACACGATTAGGTTCTTTAATAGTGCAGGAGTTACGTATCAACTTGCAAATCAAGTTTTACGATGAAAAAGGTTTGTTATAAAAGGCGAGCGCGTCTGTTATTAGATCACGCCTATTTTTGCCACAACGATGGATGGGATAATTGGATATATATGTGAAATAAATTCCAACTTCATGAATTAAAAATTAGTGGCAGGTAAATAGATTTTTGTCGAATGTGGGCGAGGCTCTAAACCGATTTTGCCCATTTTTAATAAAGATCTGCGTACAAAAACTAAAAGTGTTTGTGCAAAATTTCAACTCAGTATCTCTAAATTTAACGACCGTGAGAATGCTTACAACAGACGGACATACGGACATACTTGTCTAGAACGACTCAAAACTTGACGTTGATATACATATATACTATGTAAGTTTCTCCTTCTGGATGTTCCAAATGGAATGACAAACTTTTGTGCTATAACCGTATACTTCCTATTTCAGGTGGAGGGTATAAAAATACTAAAACCAACCATTAAACAATGTTATAGACAAGTTTTTTGTTTTTGGGAAATCAATTCTTCGGTTGTTGTTTATTTTATGTTAAGACTTTTAAAGTCCGCGTTAAATGCTTAAAATTCTCATTTCAGAAAGCAATTCAAATTGTAACCACATACCGATGAAACTCAAACCTAAAACCCCTACAAGCACATGCACAATGTGTACGGCAGATATGTTTTTAACATTAGCCAGATACCACAACGGCCGGCTTGTGTCTTTTTTTATCGCATGGTATGGTTTTGTTGGTCGAGCCAACAAAAGGGTTTGTATTAAAGTAAATGTAGACGCTGAGTGAATGGAGAAGTGTGCGGGTACACACAAGTTATCTGTTTTTGTGCATCAGTGTTTGATTTCGCGTGAAATTCACTCACGACTTGTAATTATTTAATTTAATTGTTTTGTTTGAATGTTTTGTTCACTCTCTCTCTCTCTCTCTGTGTGCTCGTCTGTCTGTTTACCTTACCTTGTATCAAACGTATGGCTTTTCAATAATTTTATGTGAACGCTTATGTCAGAATGCCTGCTTATTGAGTGGTTGCTAAAAAGATTGCTGTTTCTTATTGTTTAACGATAAGACCGGGTTAAAAACCAGCAATCATTTACCTTGTCTGCGTGTAGATTAAAGTAAATAACGAAGAATATTTTAGCGTTTAAGCATTATTAATAGCGATTTTTTTCGGTACGATAAACTAGCATAATTACAAGTTTGTTAAATATTTTGAAGAATAATTAAAAAAGAAAAAACAAAGCCCCTTCCGTGACAATGCTCCATATAGCGAGAACATTGCCGTGACCAGGATTCGAACCTGGGTTACTACGGCCACAACGTAGGGTCCTAACCACTAGACGATCACGGCTATTGGGACTTGTTTACTAATTTGCTTAATACATTTATTTTAAGACATTTTCTCATAGTTAAGAAAATGCAAAAAACAAAGTGGTTTTGCATAAGAAAAATTTAATAAAGTATTTCTTAATTTTTTGGTTCATTTTTTGGCAGGTTATAGGTATTAAGTTGATCCTTCTTCAGTCCATGTAAATTTGTGTTTAAGATAATTTTTTTGTTTTAATATTTCAATGAAATTAGTAAAAAGAACGAATTACACGCCTATTTCTGACACAACTGGCCGAATGATCCAATTACAAACGTGAAATTTTTGTTGCAAATAAAGTATTTTTGCCATGGGGACCAATATTCAATCTCTCTCTCACATAAAAAATAGTACTTTTTATTAAATATTTTTCTTAATGTAAATTTTATATTTATATGTATATAAATAAAGACATGTTTAAACAATATTGTGTGGGGCGACTAAAGAGTAAAACGTTTCAAACCGCTGTGATGTTGGTTCGATTCCTATCGTGGTTTCTTGTTTTTATTAATTTTTTTTATTGTAAAATGATGTTATGGGCCAATCATCGGACTCATTTTGCTTATTTTAACAGCATACTTTTTAATATTGATGAAGAATATGTTTCAGCTCAAGAACCACGTCCACAATCAACAAAGAAATCTATTTATCTGCCAAAAAAGTTAAACTATGAACTTGAATTTTTTTATGAAAATCTATAATTATCCCATATTCATAAAAGTGCAATACCAACCGTTTGTATGTAGATGTGGAGGATGATTAAGATTTGGTTTAAGCCGAAATTTAGTTTTCTTACCCCACCTATTGAGTGTTGCAAACGGAATGACAAACTTCGTAAACCTTCCATCTTATGTGGAAGATATAAAAATGACATTTATAATTGAAAAGGAGTCTCAATCACATGACTATAGGAGCATAGGATAGGTAGAGTGTATGATGATGAGCCCCCACATTTTGTGAAATGTGTAACGAAAATAGTATTTAACCACACACACACGCACACACATCGGGATATTGTATTTTTGGAGACGAAACGAGGTGGTAAAAAGATCATACATCACCTACAATGCCAACATAATTCACCTAACAAATAATAATTCAAATGAAATCTGCAACCATGCATAAATTTACTCGCACTCCTACTACTGCTAAATAAAAAAAAAAATACAACAACAACAGTAACATTCCCTTGCTAACCTTCCCCAACATAGATTGTACCATAAACGTATGTATATAGTATTCAGCTGTCAGCCTAGGGTATAACAAGAAGAAGAAAAGGAACAATGCAAAATGCAACAACAAAATATTCTTCAATTTATATGCACTGCTTTTGATTTATTATCAAAACTGTACAAAACAAATGCCCCAACATCACCAAATAAGAGCCATAGCAACACGTAACCAACAACAGCCAGCAGTTGCTCACAGATACGCACACACACATACACACACAACACAAACACATATGTATAATATATGACAAAATGATAGCAGTAGTCATATGAAATGTTAGAAAAGTTAAAATGGACTTATTTGCTGGCCATAAAACAAATCTATCGCCACCCATGCCTGTGGTAGTGCGTTAGTAGTAGTGGTAGATGGTAGAAGGAGATGTGGCGCAGGCAAATTCATATTTTAACCAGCTCATATATGTAACTATTCATACCCATACATATATCATTCTTTCATTCTCATGTTCATGTACTCTCACTCACATTCACATTTCTATGAAATATGCAATAAGTGACTGAGTTAGTGATATATGCACCAACGTATCCATCGAGAGAAGGACAGAGACAGTTTTGTAGGAAATATATCAAAGTGCTCATAATTTATAAACGAACATATACTAGATATATATATATATATATATATGTAGAGAGCTGGTTAAAGAAGGGCTGTGACTATAACTGTGTTTGCCTTCAAATACTATTTACGTGATATCAACTATATGTGGATACTCACTCAGAGGGATTTGGTTGGCAAAACTCTAAAGTGTGCATACATAAATATGTTTAGTTGTTGTTGTTGTTATTGCCGTTTAGATTTGGTAACTTGATTTTATGAAATGAAATGCCAACTTGTTATGGTAGTAAAATATTTCCAGAGAGGGAGAGATGTAAAGGTCACTGCTACTGCATTAAGGAAGTTACTTAATAGATGGCAAACTGTAGATGGCACAGGGAAAATATTGTTTCACGTAAAATAATTTGTGAAACAAGTAAAGTGAAGGAACAGATGGACACAATTGTAACATGTAAAAACAAGTGGGAATGTTATAGTCGGTCAGGCCCGATCATTTGATACCCTATGGCACCATAAATTATGCTACAATTAGTTTAGTTGTGTCAGTAAACACGAGGCATTGCCATAAAAGTCACTTCGTGAAATATGTTTGATCTTGGCTTAAATTTGTCACGGCCTATTAATAATTTAATTAACTATTCATTACAAAATTTTATCAAATAATTGCAATTGTATGTCATAAAAAGACTTATACTGTATAAGGGTGTTCTAAAAATGGCCCGATTCAGTTCATATTCAATAGGGCTCTTCTCTAGACTAAATTTTATACAAGGACATGAGCATCGAAATATTTCAAAAAATCCTATCTGCCTTGTGCTTAAATTGGACATGGACGGACAGAGGGACATGGTTATATCGATTCAGATTTTGTTTATGTGTAAGCTACAGGTCTCATTTTTGGAGATATTTTGTTGAAATTTTCAAATTCAATTGAAATTTTTTATATGTAAATTAGCCTTTTTTTATTATTAGAAGTTTTTTTTCAATTTCATTTGTGATATTTTCATTTTCAATTGAAAGTTTTTCAATTCTAATTCCAATATTTTCATTTTCAATTTGAAGTTATTCAATTTCAATTGTAATATTAGTATTTTCAAGTGAAGGTTTTTTAATCAATTGGAAAAAATGTGTTTTTTTTTTATTAATTTTCCATTGATTTTTTTCCAATTTTATTTAAAATAAAAATTTTAAAAAGTACATACCTTGTATTTAATAATGAGAATAATTTTTTTTTTTTTTTTTTGTACAACATTTTTCTCACATCACATACACGTACACATACAAATGATTTATAACTTAATTACGTGTAAATTATCAATCGATACTTGTATGGTGCCAAAAAACGGTGTTCAATAGCCCAACAACAAATCATTGTATACAACCCACGTAAATATTAAAGCGAAGGAACAAAAAAACCATAATCCACTCCCATAAAATTACGAAATATTGTATGCACAATAACAATAAGTGGGCAGAATATTGTAAATAACAATAACAATAATAAAAATTTGATCAATTATTGTTTAAACACAAAGTGTAATAAATTGTACAATAAGTAGGTGTGTGTGGTAATAAATAACAATAATATCGATACGTTATCTATATAAGGAAATTCAAACCCTTGGGCTTGAGTTTAAATGAATTTATTATGAAAAAAAAAAAAAAAAATTATATTACATTATTAAACAAATTATGAATTGAATATGATTTTAAGTAAAATTATTGTACATTCCCACAACTATCACAACACAAAATTTACAATACAAAATTTGCTTACTTAACCGAGCCATCATCATCATACATTCCTATGCAAACAATTGCGGATTTCACCTGACACGCACGAATCCATAATTAATCACCTTTATAAAGATTTATATCATTAAACATATTGTTTGGTTTTATGTACTCTCTCTCAACTTCAAAATATTGTACGCCCGTTATGTGGCCTTTATCAGCTTTTCATATATATTGTAATGATGTGATTTCGTGAGTAGTCTCCTCCCCTAAAAACTAACTCCCATATACTACAGTACTGCAGCAGACAAATAAGCTGATTTCCACTATAACGTACAAATTGAGTTTTTCTAATAAAAATTTTATGCTAATTTTCCCAACGCGGTTACCAAGTAATGACCAAAATAACCGCATTCAATTATTTAGTTGTGCAGGCAAATAACGAAATAAAAAAATTGTATTATATTGTAAATAAAAACAAAAACAATAACAAGTAAAATAAAAACAAAGTTTAGCTCAAGCCCAAACCTTAAATACCCTTCACATCTATATCTATCTATAGAAAATGTGGGCATGACATTCCGTGAAAAATCTAACAAATATAGCTGCTTATACCAAACTGATATTATTTTTGACAAAGACCAACCTTGAAATCTTCACTGTCAACATTTGCTTCAAATTCATTCATTTTCAATATGATCTGCAGAGAACATAAGCAAACAACTTCCAATTCTTTTTCAAACATGACTCTTTTGTGGATTAATAAAACACTACTTTCTACTTCCGAGAACAAATCCAAACTGAATAAGTATTATTTGAATTCTTCACCATCGGTTGGAATGATCCATAAGTGGTTTATTGAATTTAAGTGCGGTCGTATGGACATAAATGATGTTGTACCCTCAGGTTGTCCAAATGAGGGTGTTATCCCAGAAAGAATTAAAAAAATCCATGATTTGGTTTTGAAAGTTCCAAAATTAAAAGTGCATGAGTTAGCTGAGGCCGCAAGGACCTCTCTATACGCACCTTGTGCGTAAAATTGCCAACAAAAGACGGACATACAGACGGACATGTCTAAACAAATTCTGGTTTTAATGCTGATCATGTATAATTTATAGAATCTTTGACACTTCGTTTCGAATGTTGCAAACGAGATAACAAAGCTAATGTACTGCCCATTCTATGTATAGAGTATAAAAATAAAAATAAACAAATTAACTACCATTCAATTCTGTGTATCTGATTACGTGTTTTTAGTTCTACCGCAATAATTTGTATATATGATTGTATTGGTAGTTAAGTTCAGGCCAATTGAAAACCACAAAAATTTGGTACAATTTTATTATGTAAATATTATGGCAGTAATAATTTACTCGTACATTTTTTTTAGTTTTTTTGTTTTCACACATATGTAAGGTGGAAAAGGAAGCTTGAAAATTTTTGATAAAATTTGTGGTAAATTGAGTGAAAATTTGTTTGTTCTGTGTAAGAAACTTCCTTTATTTTTTAATAAATTAAAAATAATTCTTGGTGAGATAATTATTATAATTATTAGAAAAAAATAACACTTAGTACATTTATCACATTTATAAACACAGTCGTGGCAGAATCGTGGATTATGTATGCAAATAGTTATGCGGTTACATACGAGTGTACTCACACCTCTTTGCATAGATTTTGACTGAATGATAAGAAATAATGCAAAAAGGCATAATTAACATAAACAAAACAATGGCGAGAATATAAATTATGTGTGTGTGTGTGCAGTAGTTTTATCAGCCATCATCAGCATGATATATAAGCGACGGCATAAAAACAAAGGAAAATTTAGTTTTAAACAACTAACGAATGAACAATGCACAAACGCGACATAATATAATATATGTGAACGTATAATGTGTCTTTTACAGACCATAATATAAATGCTGGTGGTGTTGAGCTTAAGACAGTTTTATATATTATATACATACATTATGTACATGTTAAAAAAAAAAAATCAACTGTTATACATATATATAAAAAATATATATTATATTAAGTAAGAAAAGAAAAGGAAAGCAGTAAACACTGCCACAGATACTGACACTGACACTGTAGGTGCAACACAAGTGTGTAAAAATCTATCTTTTGCTCATTGCTGAAAACTATAAAGAAGGGCTAAAAAACATGGACACATGGACACGAAATATGTGAATGTATTCAATGTGTGCTTATCAGAATAAACGGGAAACAACTAAATTTGCCTTAGGTAACTTATGGGCGTGGCATATACGCCTTCTAAAATTTATGTATTATGTATCAACTTCAACATTGAATTCAGCACAACAAGGTTTTTCATAAATTATGGGTGTGCAAGTTGTCAGATCAAGTTCCAACTTCATAGATTGATTCTTGAAGCAGACAGAGAGATTTTTGTAAATATTAGGCGCGTCTCTATTCCGATGCAACCCATTTTCGGCACATTACAATTAATCAATTAATTACAAATATATTTATCGAATTTCAACTTTGTTCAACTTGAATTTTTATAGTAATTAGATAGATTTTCGTAGGTAACGTAGGTACGTACGTTATTTTAACCTAGTAGCTAAATTTATAGATAGATTTGTTAATTATGAGCGTGTGGATTTTATTTCATCCAGTATATTTTTGACGAATTGTGGCTGATAGTGTCTTATCCGATAACAGCCACCCTTTTCACATCGATATTTGAGAATATTGCGAATTTGTGTTTTAAAATTTAAGTTTATAGCTCAATTTTTATAGCAAGCTAATAGACTTTGGTGGATTATGGCCGTAATGCTCAAGCGATTTTCCTAATTTAAGTAGCGATCTGGAATTATTTATACTGAATTTCAGCTTAATATCATAAATATAACCATACGAACGTACATGTCCAATTAGACAAAGATTTTGATGCTTATTACGATGTATTAATATAGCGTCTGCTTCGGCTTGTTGCAAATCGAACAACAATCTTAGGTATACTTATCCATCTGACATGAAGGAATGGAAAGGAAATGATTCTAATAAATCTATTACATTAAGCCATAAATAATTACACCAATGAATATCTTTTTGCAATATTTTATTCTTCATATTAAACAAAAACAACTTTTCGCCTACAAACGCTTCAACAGTAAAGATTTATATGCTTTATGTGATAAGAAAAGGAAAACTATGGTAATGATAAATTGAACAATTTAAACCGAAAATGTTGCACATAGCCAATGAAATATTGTTTTAGGTTGAAATATAACACAAAAGTGATGATTTTCTTTTGCCTTGGGTCAGAAAAGTGATATATATGTAAAAAAATAAGTTAAAATCTATTGTATCACTTAAACAAATAGGAAAAGTAAATTTGGCTTAGGCCAAATCTTAAAAACCCTCCACATCTACAATAGTGGTCGTGGAAGGTATGTATTACGTACAGCTTGAAATTCGCGTTTTACGTTGAGTGTGGGTTACATTATGGGCGTGTTTATTATCCGAGCATGTTCATTGTTTGAAGATCGATGGATAAGATAGATAAGATTTATAGGTCAATTTTTGTGACAAATATATAAATTTTTGTTGATTGTGGGCCTGTCTGTTATCAGACCAAGCCCATTTTCGGTATATTAAGGGATAGGATAATTATAAGTTTGTGAACAAAATTTCAACTTAATTTTTTGTGGCAGATAAATAAATTTTTGTCAATGTGGGCGTGGATCTTGACAGATTTTGTCCCTTTTAAACAGCGATCTGCGTGCAAAAACTAAAAGTATCTGTACAAAATATAAGCTTAATGTCATATACAGACGGACATAAAATCTAGATTGAGTCAGTTTTTGATACTAATAAAGAATATATACTTTGCAGAGTTTCTGACGCCTCCTTTTCGATGTTACAAATGCATTTCTAAACGTAATATACCCGCCATTTTATGTGGTATAAAAAGTGAAAATAGGAAAAAGTTATTGAGTACAGTGTTTAGAAAAAATGAAAAATATAAATTATCTTTCAAGATGAATTGTAAGTGAGAGCATAGAATTGAACTTTTTACAAAAAAAAAAAAAAAAAAGGAAAACTACAAAATGGAAGAATATAGAGGTTTCATAAACATATTATTTTTTTGTCAAGGGTTTTAATACAGTCCTGAAAAGATTGTACTCATACTCATCAATTTTAACTTCACTTCACTTTTTTGTCCCTTCGTTCGTGATATCATTTGATAGCAGTCGTTAAAAATTCGTTGTCAACTAAATTTCGGTTAGTTTCTATGTTTTGGATATTTATCATCCACCCTCGGAAGAGCGGTGATATATGTGTTTGTATGAATGGTACAGTTGTGGTTGTAGCGTTCATGTGTCGAAAAGGACATTTATGAAAGAATTATTGATGTCCTTTGAGCATGCAAAATATCAAACACACACGCGTACAACTAACTAACGATAGTGCCATGCTTCTTTTTTGGCATGTTTTTAAATGGCCAACCATAAATTGTCGGTGAGTGCGTCGTGGATAATACCAGAGGTAAAAGATTCACAGATAAAAACAAAAAACACTTTTTCGATATAAACAAAAAACACAGAACAAAGAAACAAAAAAAAGTGTCATAAAAACTGATATACATTCAAACACACTCGTGTACAAGTAAAATATTGCTTCTGTTATGTTTTTAAACTGACCAACATAAGTTCTACTTTAGAGTTGCACGCTTTACTTATTTTATGTGTAGTTGTGCATTGATTGCAGTTATTGTAGAATAGAGTAAAGGATACTCTAGAGAAAGGATACCAAATTTTAATTTATTAATACATTGTGTATGTGTGCGCACAAAAACTATGAGAATAACAGAGTTTCGAATATCAAACTAAAACTCAGTCTCATCTACTACGTATATATAACCCATCACCATAGAGTTTGCGTTTTATGTGTTATGTAATATTTGGTCGGGTTTGAGCGTTTGCTGTAGAATATTAATGTTGATTTAGTACCAACATGTTCTATTTGGTTTCTTCCGAAATATATTTATTAATTTCCAAAAGGTTGTTGCTGTTGTTGTTTGTACGTATTTTACTACAAGTAAAACAACTAGGTCAAATCTTAAATACTCTCTACATCAACAACAAATGCAAAAAGTGGACATGGCAGTGTATGTAATACGTAACAGCTTTCAGGTCGGATTTTGCCCAAAAACGGTTTTTGTTTCGTAAATTGTGGGTTTGTCTGTTATCTGATCTCTTCCAATAGAAGGAAGTTCGCAATATGTAGCTAAATTTCTTTTCAATCAAATAGCAATTTGGGCGTAGACTGTAGATATATACAATATGGTTTTTTTTATTAATCAGCCCTCTATAGTGTAGTCGAGTGCAGCTAGATCGACTCAGATTTTGATGCTGATCAAAATTATATAAACTTTGTAGGGTCTTTCAAATCTCCTTCTGGGTATTGCAACAAAAAACTTAGTACCTTCTTAAAATAGTCCGATTCAACTTTGGATCACATAAATTTTCGCCTAAGTGAATCTATTTGCCATTGAATTACTTTTGAGGAGCATTCACCGAAGTCTCGGATATTTCTACCAATGATCCGGTCATCTAAAGTCCTTTTGTAGCTCAGCCCCATTCGTACAATTAGTTATTGCATATACCAAGTTTTCAGAGCATGCGAAGGATCCGATCATATTTAAATTCGGCCTGTTGGCAATTATTCAGCTAAATAACTATTCTTCAACAATTTGAATTAAAACATATCTGAAATTGTTTTGTTATAAAAACCTTTTTCAAATATGCGCTAAAGAAATAAGTCAATTATAATCAGGCTTGAGTTCGGCTCAAGATATGTCTTTGTAATAAATTTTAGTGAAATGTTTTAAAAACTGTTGAACGTAAATAATCAGAATGACATGGTTTAAATTGATTTAGAATATAATTTTAAGTCGATGCTTATGATAAAGCACGATTTAAAGTATAAAATATTTTCTTATTAAAAAAAATTCAAAACTTATTCGTTTTCATTTTCTCAATAAAAATTGCGCTAATTATTTTATTAATTTATTCAATTTGCCACAAAAAACATGCAATTGAAATTTAAAGTCATAATAAAATTAATTATGATATAATTAATTCGACCTCAAAACAATTGTTCACAAGTGACCGTAAATCATTTTCTAAATTAACAAAAAAAAAAACACTCTCGCTGCGGTTAGTATTTTGCGTGTATATATCAGGTTTTTAAAATTTAATTAACTTCAAAATAACTTAAAACATGCTGGGGTTACATTACAAAATTGGATAATTCTAAGGCGGCTACAGAATTAGTGGGCAGCAGGCAAGGCAAGAGAGTTATCAAAACAGCGATCTGTAAAGGAAAATCCGCTCCCAAAGAAGTTATATAGTAAATCTCTTGTTTAGAATGAACACATATATTTTCTTCATGATTTATTATGAGCAATTTCTTGGAGTTTTTAAACTCAAAAATTCATACTTTACTCCATTAGGACCTTTTTTCTTATGTTAAGCTTTCTATCCGCAGATTTGACATTCTCAAACTTTTATCTATTCTTCAACATGAAGTATTAAGTAGGCGTGGCATAGAATCTGTTAACGATGAAGATATTTTCGACGCTTATTTTGAAAGTTTAATAATCTTTACTATGAAACAAGTTCGGAAGCGGTTTAATATAGTTCAAAAACAATGTAAAGGCCTATTTCTTTTGAAAATGTTTCCCTTTTTATACCCATTACCCAAAAGGAGGCGTCAGTCACATAACAAAGTATACTATTGATCATTATCAAATTCAAAATATTACCGTGTTAGCAGATGCGGATATATCTATTTCAAACTTGCCAATATTATTGGTAGTTTTTACATGTAGGTTGGTATTGAAAGTGGATAAATTAGATTGTAGAACACGCCAGTGCTTAAACAAAATTTGAAAAAGTTACGATTTTTTTTGGTTTTTTCTTCTTATTACTCAAACTCTACCAAAGATAAAAAGCTAAAAAATTGGCACATGGATGATTATACTGTATGCGTTCAAAAATAACACACGTCCACTAATTTGAACACTACCCTCGTACTTTTTATATAGTATGTATTGTAGGGTATTTTTGTAGCTAAAATATTGAATGCTCATATAACACAGTATTAAACAAAAGAACGGAAATATTAAACAAGAATAATGACCTAGGGCACAGAAAAAGGGAACGTGTATAATGGAGACACTGCATTATGAACCGCCCGTACACTAATTGCAGGCAAACAAAAACTTAATCAAACATATTAGTTTAGTGTGTGCTGGCATAATTTAATGGAAATTTGTTGAAACAATAGACCAGCATACAATACATAACGGATTTGCTGATTGAACACGACTGGACGGATTTCGATATATATGGAATATATTAATACAAATATCATGCGTGTAGGTAGAGTAAGGGTTATTGTATAAACACCAGTGTGTGGATGTGGATGAAGAAATGTGTAACAATAATATTCATGACCATGTGCTTGATATTTTATTGTATTATGTGTACGCAGTGTTTTACAAATTATTCTACAATTTCAACATATTTGTTGTGGAATATACCCACATGCGCTAATTCTGTATAATGTTCAGTTAATTGATATTGGTCAACAATCAGTTCAGTTACTTTACTTTACTCGTTAGTTCGGCTGGTTTTTGCGATGCATTAACTAAATTATTACAATTTTTATAAACAAGGTAAAATTTGAAAATTATTTATATGTATGACAGTTATTAAAAACAACAACAAAAACAACAACACTTTAAATGTCTTAAACTTGAAACGTTTAGAAACGATAGGTTGTGGGTTGACACCTTTCACTAATTTTAATAAAACGCATAAATAATTAATTATAATTTTCTCAGGTTGCTTTATGACTACCGGTTTTTTTTTTTTATTAATTAATTTGTTAAAAATTCCAAATATTTATACAATTACAAGCAAGTGCTTTATTATTATTATTATTGCGCTGAAATGTTAATTAATTTTAAATAGATCTTCTAAAGCGGACAACAAAACAGTTGCGAAATTAATAGCTTCCTTATCTATTTAAGGAAACTAATAATAACAACAATAATAACAGCAACAGCAGTGCATTGTTACATATCATTGTAGGCATTTAAGCGATAGAAATAATAATGCTAGTGACGATAGCTGGCGATTGTATCGACATCATTATTCAATATGAAAAAGAATTAAGCTTCAGAAACAGATTTGAAACAGATGTTCTTCACATAAGTCAAGACACAAATTCCGTTTGCAAAATCTAGAAGAAAGCAGGTTATAGTACCTGTAAAGTATATTTTTTATATAAACCTGCCTTAGACTAATGAAGAGACGTGTATAATCGAAAAAAATCTACTTATCAGTCATTTAAAATTGAAATTATTTACTTGTTTAAGGATATATTTCTATGATTTCAAATAAAAGCAGGTGAATATGTTAGGGTCGGTTAAGAAGTGCGATATTTCGCCTTTAAAAGGCTTTCTTTATAATAAAAACTTTTATGGGGTTTCGAATCGCTCCATTTTCAATAGCGTTCCTTTTGAGGTCAAATCATGTCTTTGTAACAAATTTTATCGATTTATTTCAATAAATGTGAACTGTAGCTGGCGCATACACATACATGGACAGACGGACATGATTAAATCGTTTCAGAAAATGACAATTCGACTTAACATTTTATTTCATTTATAAAAAAAGTGATTACTTACAACTCTTCGAATTTGATTTTTATTTGTTCCAAATGAAAAAAGGCTTCTTTGATTTGTAATTGAATTTTTAATAATTTAAAACTTTTACAGAGAATTTAGTTCTATTGATAAATTTAAAAATACACATTTATACATTATGTAGATATTAATTAAAAGTAAATGAAATTGAGTTTCTTTTATTTTTTTTTTCTAATATATATGTAATTTTTTTTTATACCCTCTACATAATATGGGAGATATACTAAGTTTGCCACTCCGCTTGACGCCTCCTTATGTCAGAAACCCTAGAAAGTATATATATTTTTGATCAGCATCAAAGTCTGAGTCGATCTAGACGTATGTCCATCTGTTGTTGCAATTCTTATGGGCGTAAATTTTAAGATATTGAGCTGGGATTTTGTACAGACACTTTTAGTTTTTGCAGGCAGATCGTTTTTTAAAATAGAAAAAATCGGTCAAGAGCCATGCCCAAAATTGGCAAAAATTTATTTATTTGCCACAAAAAATTACGTTAAAATTTGGTTTACAAACTTATAATAATCCCATCCATCAATATATCGAAAATAAGTGCGGTCAGATAAGAGACACCATCGAAATCTATATAGCTGCTACTAAAAATGATCTATAAACTTGAAATCTGGTACAATTCCCATCCATCGATGTTAAAAAAATGGGCATAGTCGGATATTAAGAACGCCCACATTTTACAGAAAACCATACTCAGCGTAAAACTCGACTTGCAAGCTGATACGTAATACATACACTATTAGAGTGCGTAATCATATACCTGCCACGCCCACCATTGTAGATGTGGACGATTTTTTAGATTTGGCCTAAGCCAAATTTAGTTTTCTTACTTGTTTTTGATAACTTCACTGTAAACTACAATCTTTGAAAATATTTCTTTGAATTGCATACTTTAGTATTTGTTGTTTTATTCATTTTGCAATAATTGAACAATTGAATAAACAAAAATATTTTATTGGATTAGTGTTTGTAGTTCTTCTCTATGTCGTATAAATTGAAACAGAATAAAAATGGTTTTGTTTTTTCTTTCTTATACATATTTATCAATCACTAGCTTTTCGATTATTACATATACAAACGTAAATTTTTTTTTCAAGAACAAAAACATTGATTGAAACTCTTTAGATTTGTTGTCAATTTCCAAATGGTTGCTTGCTTTACTATGGATGTGATGAACCCATACGTGGGCCATATAGAGAATACGGTGAAAAGTATTGAGCCAGAGCGTGATGCGGAGGCATTTGTAGGCCGGCCATTGAGGCGGCTGAAGGGGCCAGCGAAGGCGGTAACATGGACGGTTTGCCATAGGGATGGTAGCGAGCCGCTGATAGGGGACTGAGCGGTGGTGTGGGATATGTTCGTGCAAAGAGAGGATGATTTGGTGGTATACCACCTGCGGCGGCCGCACTGAGCACCGAATCCGGGAGAGAGGCTGTATGGGTGCGCAAATGTTGAAACAACTCATCTGAGGTAGCAAATCGTTTGCCACAGTAGGCTGTATCACTTCCAATCCAAGAGCACACATAAGGCATTTGTGAAGCTGCAGCCAAAGCGGCCAACTGGGCGTGATATGAAGAGGCAGCAACAGCGGCAGCTGCAGCATTTGCTCCACTGTTTACCTTTCCCATTGACTCCCTTTCACATTGGGGACATCCTGTCGGACAAGGTTGACCAGCGGCTTTGTGTAGAAAGTGCGGATTGGCGGAACAGCCCGTACAGTACGGGTCGCGACATATATTTGGACTCATCTCTAAGCCCTTGAGGCGAGCATAGTTTATATAAGGATTTAGTGCAGCCGCCTTAAATAGTGGATGATGGGGAGACATTAAAGCTCCGGCTGCCATTAAATCCATGGTATAAGGCATACCACCAGTTGCGGCGGCATAGTTTTGATAATAAGCGGCACTGTTTGCTGGTGAATTTCCGCCAGAAGTTGTCGCAGCATGTAAAGCCTTAACGTAGCTGGCTTCTTTGGAGGCAGCCACTAAAGTAGCCGCATCTGTGGTAGATGGATAACGTCCTGAATTGCTGTGACTATTATTATTAGGGCTAATAGCTGCAGCTGAAATTGTATTACTTGCGGGCGACTCTTTGGATGTAGACCTTGGTGTATGCTGCTGCTGTTGCTGCTGTTGTTGGCCAGGGCTAGCGGCTGTATGGCGTACATCATTTGCCATTGCAGATCCTGGCCTTCGCATATTACCATTTCCATTTGTAATGGCCGGGGACTCTCTTTGCGATGTGGCACTTTGGTTGGAATCACAACGTACCTGACCATTTTGCGATAATGTACAATTAGTCGCCGTTACGCCAACACCCATATTCGAATTACTAATATTAATCTTTGGGGTTTTCACTCTTTGATTGGACATATTTGCCGCTAAATTGGTGGTTTGATCGATGTGTTCAACATTGTTGGTGCTCTGGTGATTATGATTATTATTATTATTCAGCACAATATTGTTGGCGCTATTGGTGGTGGTTAATTCAGTCAAACGTATATGATTATTATTCGATTCGTAAGGTTTGAAACTGGTCTTAATCTGTTGCTGTTCTGCGGAACCTGTTGACACTGACGAATGACTGCTTAGAGGCGATAATTTATCACGATTATCTAACGTTGATGATTTGTGCGCCTTGGTGGCTTTCTCAATATTAGCTGCTAATAACTTGGGATTGGTAGTATCGGCACCAATTGCGCTACATGTTTGGGCCAATAGAGCCAATGGACTGCTTTTGGTATCCAGCTGTAAGTAGAAGAGAGACAAATTAAATTATTTATGCTTGTACAATTTTAATGGGGTTTCATCTACATATTATAAGAAAAGTTTCTGCAATTGTACAGACGGAAAGTAAGCCTCTTAAATGTTTTATAAAGTTTTAAATTATCATGATCATATAATAGCCAGACGGAGCGAAGCGTCCTACTATTGTTACATTAAAAGAAAAACAAACTTTTTTCTCCAATGTTTTATGATTTAAGCTTCTTCGTCTTCAATTACCTCCCTTATACAATAACGCCAACAATAATAAACGATACAACAACTAGGTTAACTGATGTGAGGACGGGTGTAATATACATACATAATGAGATGTTGTGTGAGATGCGATAACAATTTATGATTTTGCTAATGGGCTCTTACGATGTGCGCTTGAATGCTTTTTCGGGATAATATTCTGCTTTTTATGGCAGTGCAGATAAGAAAACGTAAATACTTCAGTTTATCATATTTATGTATAGAGTGTGTATTTCCTGGTAATTTTGAAATGAGTTTTATATGTTGTAGAAGTTAAGGATTAAAGAGATTTTTATTTTATTGCTCTGAAGAAGTTAGATTTAATGACTCGTTCGTTAAAAATTTCTTTTTTTTTTTTTTTATATATATATGTGTAGTGGTTCTTTTGGGTAGTCGAGTTGGCTAAGACTTTGCCTTAGATAAACTCTGCATGTACTTCAATTTTAGATGGGAAGCAAAGTAAATTTGAACTCACCTAGGCCTTGCAACCTACCGCTAGTGGACCCATAGTTGATAGTTGAAAATGATCACGTTGAACAGTTGAGTTCTGTTGAAGAAGCAAAACAGTCTCCCTCTCTTTCTCTCTCTCTCTCTCTATTTCTCTCTCCTTTCAATGGAGAATTATGCCTGTCAAAAGGGGAAAGTCACTTTGGATTTGGTAATTGAAAATTGAAAATTGAAGAAAGTCTTTCTCGACTTTTAAAGATATTGTATTGCCTATTGTTAGGGTAAAAGAAGTGGAAATGTTAGGGTTGGTTAAGCCCAACCATTTAATCCCCTACCCCAGTTAGCTCCTTAAATTATGCTACAATGAGTTTAGTTGTGCCAGGAAGTGTCTATGTGAAATGTCATTATATGGGAAGTGATTGTAAAAATAGTCCGATCGGATCCAAATTTGGTACAGCCAAATAATAAGCCAATTAACAAATTCTTATTTTTATCAAAAAAATATTAAGAATTACGATGCTTTGTTATATAAAGACTTCCATTATAATAGAACCTTATATGGGGAGGGATTCTAAAGATAATCCCATTGAGTCCATTTTCAATAAGGTTTCTTTCTGAGCTACGACACGCCTTTGTACCGAATTTAATTAATATATCCCGTACCTTAAGCACAAATTTACATGTACAGAAAGACGGACAGCCCACTTCATTAAATCGATTCAAATTTTAATTCTAAATCGATCAGTAGAATTGAAAGTGAGTGTGACATTTGATACGTAATATACACTCCCCTTTGTCTGCCACAAATGGGGCAGGATATAAAGAGGAGAGTCGTTTAGATATTACAGAAAAAAGTAACAACATTTTTCACATACATATATAACAAAACTGGGAATGATAATACTCGACATTACACTTGTACTCCACGTTTACATTGTAATTGATTTTCCTGCATTATAACAAAAATTTTAATGGCTTTGTTGCACATTGTGTTCATAATTTACCACCATAAAAATTATGGCAAGTCATTTGCATTTCATTCTTTGCCATTCTTTATACAATTCTGTTTTGCATTCGCAAACTTTTATGGGTGATATTACACTTGATTAGAAGATAGTAACATTTGAAGTATTTTATACAATATTTTCAAGCAAGTGAAGTATTGTAATTACATATATTCGCCAAAGTAATGTAAAATAATAAAGTACTTGATTCAAAGATAATTTTTATACCAATTTATTGTTTGTTTATGGTTTTCAGAAATGGTTTTGTATATAATAGTTCATCACTTTTCATTTGGATAAGGTGTTACAAAGTCCTATTGATAATACTTTTAGACCTGTTCATGAATAGATGGCACTTTTTATGGAAGCAATTTATTTGTATGGCAACTATAAGCGTCGCCTGGGCGCCATATTGTTATACGCTAGTCAAATAGTATTCAAATCATTGTATGCCCAAGACTTGGCATTTACTGCCTGGAAAAAGTGAAAACTTTTACATATTTTTATATATGTAACATATAAATAATGTACAATTCTGTGTATATATAATATAGATACTTTGACTTTTTTTAAGCAATCATCGTATAAAGTGCTAAACGAGTCGTTTGTCTTTGCAGTGCTAGATTTTTTTCTCTTGTTCAAAGTGTTTTATTTTTTATTATTTCATACTTTTGCCGCCTTTACATAATTGCATTTTTCCTCAGTATACTTGCCAAAACCGAAATGAATGAAAATATAGCGAAGAGTGAGTGAGAGAGAGGGAGTCGGGGAATAATGGTTGGGTTGGGTACTGGTATAGTTTCTGTGCCATATCCTTTGACATTGCTGCAAACATTCTTTCAACAATATCATTTGCATTTTTCTCTTTTCACCTCTGCATTACGTTATTATATATTAAGTGTATAATAGAAATAGGAATAAAATTTATAAACAATTTTTATCCAATGTTTTACACAAAAACCTATTTGCATATATATGTGGAAAATAATTTGTTTTGATAATTGTAGATTTCCTTTTTATCTAAAAGGAGTAAAAGGACCTTCATAAGAACCGCTTTATTCACTTTTTATATGGAGTGATTTAAATTATTGTACGAGCTTGCAGCTCTTTCCATCTTTCAATCAAACTAAGACAAAGCTTTAGAAAACTCGGATTCAGAATCATCTATAATTAGCTCAGTATTATGGATAGACGACTTTATTTCCTTTAGAATGTGTGTGTATGTGTGTAAAATAAATAATTACGCAAGACCTTAAGTAATAATGTAAATATTGAAGAAAGAAAGTGGTATGAGGGTCGACCCGCCAAAAATAAAACACGACTTATGTGTAAGGAAGAGCACTACCTTGTGGAAAGCGCCAGAGAAAGAGAGTAATCAGAATATCCTTTAAAATCAATTTCAGTCGATGGTTCTTTTCCGATCGGATCGGGTCTACAAAAAGTGTTCTCTTTGTTCTTTATATTTGAAAAGCATTTTAAACTGCTACCAAGTTAATTACAAACACGACATGACCGCTTATTCATAAAATTAAATCTAAATAATTATCAAAACAATCTCTAATTGAGTTAAAAACGTATCTAATTAATGATTTATTTATGTGGTAATTTACATCTATACCAAGAAAAATGAAACACTAACTAACAAAGCAGTGGGCACCCGTTTATACAATATTTTCAAGCTGTAAGGTGTGACACAGCAATTAGCGAATACATGATAAGTACAAGATGAAAATATGAAAAACAAAACAAAAATAACAATTTAGTTTCGAGATAAGTATAATGATCTCTCTATATAAAGAACAAGCAAGTATATAGTATAATAAATATGTGAAAGCTCAAGGTGATAAAAAAACTTTTAAGTAGAGGTGCTTGAACAAATTGTTTAACGAGATTTTTACATATTTCCAATGTATTATAATAATAAATAATCATAATAGTACAGTATAAAATGAGCAACAATATTAATAGTAATAATGATAATAAGTTTGTATAAATAAGTAACACTTTAGCTGTAAAATATATTGTTTATGAGCGAGACAGCTTAATTATTTAAGTAAATAATAAACGACAATAATAAATTTTCAAATGAAAATAATTAAATAGAAATATAATTAACGATATGCGTTTTGAGTAATATCTATTTAGGGAATTTCTGGAAATAATTAACGCCGAGCATTGGTCATTATACTGGCAGTAATTTGAAATATTTGAAATGAAAATGTCCGCAAGTTCGTCTATTAATGAAATATTTATAAGATATTATATGAAATAATTGAAACAAATATATTTCTCTTTAAATAACAATAATAAAAATAAACTTATAAATAATGGGTGTGGCATATACAAAATATAAAAGGATGTCCGCTTTTAACAATTATTACCGCATATGTTCTATACTGATCCTTTCAGTAGCTGTGTGGGCTAAGGTTTTGTCTTGGATTGGTAACCCACCGACAGTTAAGAATATTACCACGAAAGTCGAGCTTGGTTCGACAGATGAATGCGCATTTAAGGTATACATTATTATTAAGTTCTATACCGAACAATAGAAATCATTATCTAAAAAGATTTTTATATAGATTTTGCTAACACGTCAATGGATAGAGAAAAATGGAAGCGTAAATACCAATTTTAACTTTTTAGATTTAGTTTCTAGTTACCAAATGTAGCCACGCCCACAACCAAGATCGAATAACAGGCACGTCCACGCAAAAAAACATTTTTGCACAGAATCCGTTATAAAAGTGAAAATGATACGCCACGCCCACTATTGTACTTAAGATTTGCCATAAGTTAAATTTTATGGAGAGAGTTTCCAAAAATGCTCTAATTCAGTCTATATTAAAAAGAATTTTGTTTTTGGACCACAAAATATATTTGTATCAAATTTTATCAAAATATTTCGAAAAATGCGATCTGCAGCTTGTGTACCAACTTACATGGACATACAGACGGACTTGGTTAAATCGACTTATATTCGGTAGAATTGAAGGTGAGTGCGACATTTTTTGTTTGAAAGCTACTTTGTATTTCCTTTTGCCACAAGTGGTGTGGTGCAGGGTTTAATAATATTGTTTTTAACATTTATAGAATCTTTGTTTGCTCATCTTATTCTTATCATTTAACATCTTTATGCCTTATTATAAACATACAGTTACTTATATGCTGACTGAAACACATTCCAGGATATTTAAACTATAAATGTGCGTATAACAGGATAAACATAATAAGTAGATTCTTTTACTTTCTCTCAGTTTCAGTCTTAAACCATAAATATTAAGCATATTATAAAATCTTAAGTCCTTTACAATCTCTTATTATTTATGTGTATGTGTGTATATATATATGTGTATTTGGTTAAGTATGTGTGTGTGTTCAATATAAGCTGAATACAGGACTTATTTCCATTTTGGTTAAATGTTCATCGTTGTCAGTGCGGATCTGAAATATCTTTTGGGTAACGAGTAAGTCTGTGTACAATGTTGAAAAGGCTGTTTCGCAGATGATTCCAAGAGGAATGAAAACATTAAAATGATAAAAATCTTATTAAAAAATGTCTGCCAGGAAATTACGCATACATATGCATAATAAGCAGATAAGTATACATTTAGGTATATAAGAGGAAAAGGATATCTTGCTTGTCTTCATAACTGAATTTTCCATGGCAGCAATTGTAAGTTTTTTTTATTCTATAATTCTTTTATAAATAAAATTTTATAAGCGTTTAAAAACGTAACATTTATAAGTATTTGTTAAAATATATTGATTAAATTTTCAACTCAAAGCATCCCTTGTAAGGGCACACTAAGTTTACAACCAGAAGGAGGCGTCAGAGACTCTACAAAATATATATATTCTTGATCAGCAACATAAACTGAGACTAACTTGAAATTTGGCACAAATTTTTACAATTATCTATTTCAGCGATATTATATGCAATCGGTTAGAAGTTTCAATAATTTATCAATTTGCCAAAAAAGTTAAGCTATGAGGTTAAAATTTGGCGCAAATATCAATAATTATCGCGTGTCCAGATAAAAGTAACGCCTACAAATTATAAAATAAACTTTATTGGGCGAAGAATCGAACTTCTCCGTTCATGTGAAATATATAAATGATAGAAGTCACAATGAGGTTCATGCCACGCTCACTCTTCAAATTTATTTATTTTCTACTAATTTCGCATGCAACAATTAGTTTTCTAAACCACTTTTTTCTTACCCTCCGTAACTTATGATGCATTATATTTACCAAAAATGAAAGTCATTTAAAAGTCACATTTTCTTATATTTCATTTTATTCATTTATTTTGAATCAAACCACAATTAAGTTTAGTTAAGTTTATAGTACATAATACTATATATAACGCAAACATATATAGAATGTACAATATTTCTATCCTGCATCACTTGTGGCAGAAAATATATTAAATATGAACGGATGTTTGTAACTGTTAAATGGCAAATGCTGAACTCATGTTTAATTATACCGATCGATTTAGAATCAATTCTATTAACCCTGTGTGTCTGTCCGTCTGTCCATGTATAATTGTGCGTGAGCTATAGGTCGTACTTTTTGATATACTTTTAATGAAATATCGTACAAGGATATGTTTTGGGCTAAAGAGAAAGTCTATTAAAAATGAATTGAATTGTACATTTTTAGAAGGGAAAAATATGGCAATTCTTAATATATTTTGACAACATTTAGCGAAAAATAGTTAATAATTCGCTGCGCCAAATTTGAACCTGATCGGGCCATTTTTAAAACCTCTTTCCATATAATGATATTTCACAAAGTGATTTATATGGCAACGTCTCGCGTTTACTGATACAACTCAACGAATTTTTAGTATAATTTGTAAAACTAAGTGGGTGTGGGGTATTAAATGCTCGAGTATAACTGACTATAACATTTTCCCTTGGCTTACTTGAATTTGAGAAACCCGTAAAAGAATTGTAAATTTTATTGGTTACCGCAATAAAAAAAAAAGGAAAGTTCCCTTTTTTTACCGCATGTTATAAATAATGGTAATAAAATAACTATCATAGTTTTTGCGACTGAGTAAATTACTCACACTTCCCAACTGTATAGTACAAAACAACTGTAAGCCACATACCAATACCAATGCCAATGATAATGATAATGATACCAACAACTAAAATTTATAGTTATAACACTCATTCATATATATTTAGTACTAAAGTCTAGTTGTAAATTCAAATTTATTATTTTAACAAGTAATAAAGGTAAATATGACTTGATGTAAATCTTAAATACAATCTTCATATGAACTGTGGGCGTGGCAGGTATATAGGGTATATATTACATATCAGCTTGCAAGTCGAGTTTAAATAAAGATTTTTGTGTAGAAAGTAAAAGTGTTTGTAAAAAATTTCAGCTCAATATACCAAAATTTATGTCCGTGAGAATGCCAACAACAGACGGACATACGGACATTTGCGTCCCCCATCTTAGGTGGAGGCTTTCGATTAAAAAAATGGCTTCGGCAAAGGTTAAGTTTTAAATAAATTTCTATTTGTATTAAAATATAAGAGGATTTATTTTGGCTTTGGAAGATTTCTGATTTTTTTTAGTATTCACACCATCTCCTCTATACATATATGGATGTTTACCCCTTTTACTTAAGTGATGCCTTCTATGACAAATGTTTCAAAATTTGATATGTTTGTACAATATTTACATATGCAAACTCTACTTAGGCTAAGTATACAAATTGTACACACATTTATTTTTGGGTAGTTTCTGTTCATTGGTCAGCTGTGTAAACAATTCATTGTGTTAACAATTTTTTTATGTTTCAACATTTGATTCATTCTGTTTTGTCAGAAGCAACTTTTAAAAACATTCAGTTGTGTAAAATGTACAATATTAATCACGAGAGTGGACAAGTGGATGCGTAAGGTAGTCGTGTTGTAACTAAAGTAAGCAAAACAACATGTAAGAAAAAATAAATTTGGCTTAGACCAAATCTTAAATGCACTCCACGTCTACGATGGAATGGTGAGCGTGGCAGATATTTGATTACGCCCTCTAATAGTATATGTATTACGTAGACTAGTTATCCGATCACGCCCATTTTTAGCACATTGATGGATGGTATAACTATTTATATTCGTACTAAATTTCAACTTAATAGCTTAATTTTTGTGGTAGATACATAGTTTTTTGTAGATTGTGGGCGTGGATCTTAACCGATTTTGCCCATTTTATATAGAAATCTGCGTTCAGAAACTAAAAGTGTTTATACAAAATTTCAACTCAATTTTTCAAAATAGATCGACCCAGTTTTTGAAGTATTAAGTCTCTGACGCCTCCTTCTAAATGTTGATAACGGAATGACAAACTTAGTATACTCCTCATCATATGTGGAGGGTGTATTCCATGCGGTCAAGAATATTTACACTTTGTACATTCTAGGTGTCAGACACGTTTTCTGTATACCCCACGACCTTACAAAAAGTAATCTTCCAATCATTTTTTTTTCAACTTTAACCATTTTCATTTTATACTAAAGCAAATTATTATCCATGTAATTGGTGCATGTAGGTGATTTAACTTCCAACCCATGTCATGTACATTTATTTTATACAAGTTGTCGTTTTAGTTTTTTTTTTTTTTTTTAATTTTTTTTCCTTTTTTTACAATTTATTGCATACTGGTTGCCACCGTGCGCATATACACACAAATGTATGAGCAATGAGAAAAAATTTACTTGAAAAATTGTGTTAACATATCAATTGGCAACTTTACAACAAATGTACAATAATTTGAATAATTTATGATTTTAAATGTTGTGCGATAATTGATTTTGCAATTCTGTTTCAAGTTTCAATTTCATTTTCAATCTCGATGTGCAAGTGTAAGCTGCTGCTGTGGCTGTCGTTGTGTTATTTGATTCACTTAACGAACGTCATGTAATACGATATGACAAATAGTCATGATGATGATGATGATGCGAAAAGTTGAATTTACATATTAAGCCAACTGGGTAATAAAGATATCAATCAAATCAATAAAAAACAAGCAAAACGAACCTACATTAGGCGTGTGCCAAATCTAGGAGACCCATCATTATTAACTTCTTCCAAATAGTTAATAAATAATATCTCAACTCTCGATTTCTTTGAATCTTTTGAACAAGTGAAACGTAATACTGTTGGTATGTACGTTAACCGATCACGCACATGTTGAAGGAGGAAGGGCCTTTGTAAATTTTATATATTTATGGGGCAACCTACGCTAAATATTCGAAATAAACTTCCAAAACATTCTAACATCCATAATAAGTTCACTGTAGATGGGCGTGATTAATTTGAGTTTTCCAAATATATAAATAGTTAATAAATAAAATATTTTATGCTTTGAATGTAATCAAGGACAAAACCCCTCAAAAGTATACGTTTTGTAAAATTGCAGAAAGGTCCATGCACCGATTTTGCCCATTTTCAAAAGGATACTTTAAACATTAATGAAGAGTAAGTACACTAAATTCGTTCGATATCGATATCTCAAATATGTATTATTTGCATGGACATACGGATGGAAAGATTGACTAAATCAACTTTACTACTGATGCTGATAAAGAATATACTTTGTAAAGTCTCTGACGTCTGCTTCTGGGTGTGGCAATTAGAATGTTTGGCTTCAGCCAAACCATCTATCTTGAGCATCCACCAAAGCTTTCCAACGAGTACATATGTCAATATATCTTTTGGACCTTATAAGTGATACAGAAAAGTTTCTTAAAAATTGTTCCTTTTTCAGTTTTTGTTGCTTTGCGAGCGTTTCGCTTGACCGATTTCTTCTGCCAAGTTCGGAATCGATATCTCAATCTTTGCGATAAGGAGAGTGATTACCACAGTTCACGTACACCGGACAGATGTACCGGCTGACCGACAGACATGGCTGAATATCTTGTGGTGTCAGCGACGTCTCTTTTTGAGCGTTTCAAAAGTTTGGACAAAGCGATATACATATAACCCCTTATCCATAGTGGGTATAGAAATAATATTTTTATGTTGGTTCAATTCAAAATTTGAGTTAAAAGCTTTACGAGCAATCCTTTAAATATTTCACTTCATCTCATTTTAGATTGTCAAATTGTTTTTATTTTCATGTACGTTAACTTAGTATAAATATGCACATTAAAGACACACATATACACACATATACACACATACCCAAGGTATGCATTTGCTCTTCTAAACACAATGTTAAATGTCTAAGTAATTGCTTTGAACTGTCTATCAATCACTTAACAACTAAATTGACATTAAAACAAATGACACATGTGAGACTATACATACACACAAAGTGACAGCTATTACAACACCAAGTTATATATACGTGAGTGCATGTGTGTGTGTGTGTGTATGTGACATTTGTTCGTTAGGTGTATAATTATAGAGAATTTACAATAAGATGTCAGGTTGAGATTGTAAAACAAATCAAATCACAAATTACCGAGAGTATAACGACAACAACAACAACAATAACAAAATTTAATTTTTTCCTACTTATTTAGCGGTATTGTTCATTATACAAAATAGAACACAATAAGGAAATAACACACCCACTCTAGTCGTATGCCCTCCACTCTGATCATTTGGCCTACAATGGTTTTTTTTTTCTTTTGTGTTTCGATTTCGTGTTTTGGCATAAAGAGCGTTAGGTGACAGCTGGCACCCTGGATATGTTGACATGTGCTTTGTTCATGTTTATCAAATATTGAATGGTGCTATAAAAGTAAAAACAGTAAAATACAAATTTCCAAGCAACCCTACTTAACGTTTTTAAACGCCAGCCTGATATACTTGCGCCTGAACAATTTTGCGTGAGACCAAGAACTTAAAGTAACTTGTAAATGGCCAGTAGTGATAATCATGAATTGTAATTTTGTATAGATTTTCTTAATTTCATTATAAAGGGGAGGGGTTTTTATTTATATATGGAAAAAATCAATCAAATACTGTACATGCCCACAACGGAAAAAATCTCTCACTATTCCAAAAAAAAAATTTTAATTTAATAAAACATAATTCCAAAAAAAGGAAAATGGGCGGGGTTGGATACACGCCCATAAATTACATTAAGGTCTTATCGGTGTCGCATTCAACCGTTACTTCAATTTTTATTTTTGCCACGCCTACACGGGTGCAGCAAATATAGTTTAATTTACGTGTTTAAAATAGGTTTTTAGTCGAAGCCTTAACATTCTTAATAATACTTCATATTATAGCGTCATCATAATAATTCAAATGGGGCACGTGACCGAAAAAGTTAATTTTAGATTAGATTTATGAATACTATCATAAATCTATTCAATATGGGTATTAGATGAAAGGTGTTGACAAACAGAACACAATAAGCTTAATGTTGTCATATTCAATTTAAAATGGCACCCATCACAAAAGTGTCAATTACTAATTTCTTCACAATCTCTATTATAAGGATATCAAATAAAAGGTTCTGATGGGCCGCTCAAAGCCGTTAAATGAATATTTTTTTCAACTTTATTCAAAATGGGCATCAAATGAAGGGGCTTAGCAAGTAGAATATCGTAAACTATTTGACAATATAATAAATCCAATATCCCGCTTATTAAACGCATTGTTTCCTATTATTAAACAATTTAAATTCAAATAAAAAATCGAATTTATTATACAGAGAACGTGTTAATAAATACGTATACAATATTATCAACCCGTTTCTGTCACCGCCTTTATTTTATATAATTTCAAATTAGTAAGCAAAATAAACAAATAAGTGAATCAACGCCATAAACTATTTATTATTCTTATTAACTATAAATATATTTCATATAAATTAAATGGTAAATGACTGCAATTAATTTAAATAATAACCAATCCAATTGGAATGCCCACACATTCATGACAATTGTTGAGGTCTACGAACAGAAAAAAAAAATTAATGATAATAATAAAAAAAAAAAAAATGTGGTGATGACACAATGACTAAAATGAAATATCATATAAACAAAATAATCTCATGAGATATTGGCAGTTGAAAAAAATTAACTAAATAATACCCGTCTTCTATCTCTCGCTCATTAATATTCAACATAAATTAGTTTGTTTGTAAGCGAGGGCAACTTTTATTTTTTATTTGTGAAACATTGTTGTACCTGTCCAATGAAATTAACGCTTATACGATTATATTTTCATATTAATTACACAAATGTGTGCAAATGCTTGCGAAAGCTATATAAATTTCGTGTTATAATTAAATAAAATAAAATATGTGACATGAGTGCACGCGTAGTCATCAACAAAAAATAATTTAAAAAAATAAAAAAATACAATCAACCCATAAATAATTATTTAATTGTTATATTTAGAATATTAACGTGAAAGTATAGCCAAACCTGTTCACTCTTGGACATTGCAACGCAAATTATTAATTGAATGAATATTATGATTAAATAAATTAAGTCTAAAAAAAAACACATATAAGAAATAAATTTGGCTTAGGCCTGATCTTAAACTGCCGCCCCATCTATATGCAAATAGTGGGCGTGGCAGGTATATGATTAGACCCTTTAATAGTGTATGTAGTACGTATCAGCTTTCAAGTCCAGTTTTACGTGGAGTACGGTTTTTTGTAAATCACGGGCGCGTCTGTTATCCGACCACACCCATTTTTTGCATATCGATTAATGAAGTAATTATAAATATTTGTACCAAATTTCAACTTAAAAGGTCATTTTTTGTGTCAGATAAATAGATTTTTGTCGATTGTAGGCGTGGCCCTTGATCGATTTTTCCAGTTTTAAATAACAATCTGAGTGCAGAAACTATAAGGAACAAATTGTACACAATTTTAGTTCATTATCTCTTACCGTGAGAATGTCAACAACAGACGGACATACGAACAAAAAAATCTTGATCAATTCAGTTTTTGATACTAATCAAGCATCAAAATATGAAGGTTATAAAAAATGTGACCACAATAAATGCATGAACGGAGAAACATAGTTGACGAATCAATAAAAAACAAACGACAGCGAAGATTACAAAGAGTACTTATGAAGCTTGGATTTGGCTTCAGAAATAATTTACTTGTGTAAAAAGTAGTGCTTGTGGTTACCGTAATTTATATAAAAATGAATGGATTTGACGCAAATTTCGACAGTAAAGATTTCAATGATGGTTCTTATCAAAAATTATATGAGTTTGGTTCAAACAGCTACATATGTTAGATTTTTCGCAGACTTATTGGTCTGCCTTGTATATACTAAAATAATTGTTCACTCAATTGCAATCAGTGTGACATATAAATTGATTAAAAATTATATGTTTATAATTGAACAAATTAAAAATGAAACTGAGACAGAAAACAATGTTGGCCTCTAATGCATAGCAATGAAATGATAAAAACCAAAAAGAATGTTAATCACTTCATACGCGAAATAGTCAAAGAATGCATTCTTTTGAGGTCTTATGTCTGTTTATATATATATATATATATATATATATGTACGATGTACCGGTTGTGAGTTGATTTTAACAAATTATCATCAAATACCAACAATTCATTTTGTTTATTTAGGCGTAAAGCTCAACATGATGTTCCCATCAAAATCGTCGTCACGATCGCAAATCATTTTTTGGCAAAAGAAAAATCTTATTTTTTTATTTGTTTTATTTTGTTTTGTTTTGGCAGGTGATGATATGATGTGGTATAGTATGGATGTATATATGGTACATAGGGTTGGGCGGTTTGTTTATTAGCGTTATATTCATTTCATTTGTTATTGTTATTATTCAATTAATCGTTTATTTAAAATTTTTATAGTATTTTTATACCCACCACATAAGATTGAGAGTATACTGAATTTGTCATACCGTGTGCAACACTCAGAAAGAGGCGTCAGAGACCCTACAAAGTGTATGTATTCTTGATCAGCATCAAAAACTGTCCGCGTCAGTTGTTGTCATTCTCATCTGCGTAAATTTTGAGATGTTGACCTTATATGCACACTTCTAGTTTATGCAGGCAGATTGCTATATAAAATTGGCAAAATCGGTTAAAAGCCACGCCCACAATGGACAAAAATTAGTTTTTTGGCACAAAAATTTACCCAAATGTGTGTGGTCGAATAACGGACACATCTATACAATAACTGTCACAAATATTGACCGAGAACTTGAAATTTGGTCAAAAATGTTGGGATATATTAACAGACGCGCCCCCAATTCACAAAAAACCATACTCCGCCTAAAACTGAACTAGTGGGCCCCATATATATATATGACGCCCACTATTGGAGGGTACTTAAGATTTGGCCTAAACCAAATTAATTTTCTTACTTGTTTTATTTTATTTTTACATCACATGTAAACAGTTTTATAAAATTTCTTCATTGTTTCCGCCAAGAATTGATTTTCTGCTTAATTACCTGACAAGAAACAGATTTATTCTAATTGTAGATTTCAGGAAAAATTAATATAAATAAAAAAGTGATTTTAACTTTCTTTTGAATACAAAGATGGTTGAACGGAGTAAATTATTGTAAATTAAAATATTATTGAAACTGAAATTAAAAGTAAAAAATAAAAAATAACTTAAGCTTAAGTCAAATCGTAAATACCCTCCTTATCTATACAGAAACGCCCACATTAGCCGAAGCCATAATACTCGAGACTCTAATGCGTGAAGTCGTAGGTAAAAGGAGGGTTTTAGGTTGAATTGTATCTGTGGGAGTTAAGATCGCACAGTGCATCTACTTATAAGAATTTTATCTTGAGCGTAGATTTAAAAAAAAGGCGTGGCATATACCTAGCTACGCTCTATATAGTTTAAGTGTTATATCATTTTTTTTTTTTTAATTTTTTTGGCCATAAAAACGGTTTTTTGGTAAAATGTGGGTAGTCCACGCCCACTTTTGGCTCAAGGATGCATGGCAATAAAACATATGTATAATATAAGGTTCATAATTGAATTTTTGTACAGATTTTGGTCGATTGTGGGCGTGACAATTAACCGATGTCGACCAAATTCAACAGCAACCTGCCAGCACAAATCAGTATTTATGTTCTGTTTGTTTACGACCGTGCACGTTCCAAAAAGATAGATCCCTTCGGACGGATATAATCAAAAACGTATTCACTTTGTAGAGTCTCTGGCGCCTTACTTCGGGTGTTTTGCAAAAGTCATATACTCCCTCCCTCTCCTGGTTATCGTCTCTCGTAATGGATGAATTATCAGAAAACATTTATTAATTGTGCCTCTTACGAAAACAACTTTGATTCATAATTTATCTGTTTTTCCTCGTAAAATAAACACTTTAGAAATTATTGCTGCCTGCATAAATTATTACAAGTTATAAATAATAAAAAAATTAAGAAAAAAAAAATACATTTAAAAGCTATAAATTTGTAATAAAATGTGTGAATTTAATTATCACAAGTGTTATAAACAATAAAATTTATGACTGACTGGTGAGTTGTTTCTTAACGAATAAACAAATGTGAAGTTTATGCGCAAGCAATTTAAAACAATATTAAAAATAAACTTTTAAACAATATTTCTTAAAATTACTCCAATGAACCTCTTTGTAGAAGAATTAGTGAAAGCGTTGAAACAATTCATTATTTGACGATTTTTGAATAAGTGTTGCTGTAGAAAACAGACACTGAAGACATCAGTCTTCAATGAAATTTGGACTTATCCTGCAAAGCTAATATTTTGTATATGATATGCATTAATTAATTATTCTTAAGGTTCAACATAAACCAACGATGACATACGTTGGATTTTTTAAGCGGTTATATTACTTTTGGGGTATAGCTCGTACAGTTTATAATTTATTCAATATATTTCTAAACTTATTGTCAAAACAGACTAAACCGTAAAATTTGCCGAAAATCTTTTCAGTAAAACTTTTACAATTAACACATTAGGGAAAATACTTGAATAGGTTTTTAGTTTGTCATTAAAACTGCAAATACTTGTTGTTAAGGTGGGCTTTTTAACAAATGACACGCAGACATATGGCCATCTTTAAATCAACTCAGATTTTGATGTTTTATCATATACTCTATAGGATCTTGGAAAAGCTTAGTGAAACTAATTCCATAGAGAAAAGTTAACAATTATTTTGTAAATTCCGATCAATATCCCAAAATTACGACCATTAAAATGGCAATAGACAGATCAGGGACGTACATGTCTATATCGTCTGCTGATAGAGAATATATATGCTTTGTACGGTCTCTGACGCCTCCTTCTAGGTGTTGCAAACAGAAAAACAAACTTAGTATACCTCCCATCTTATGTGAAAGGTATAATAAATAGAATAAAATAATAATAAAAAATAAGTTTCAACTTTTATGTCGAGCAAACAAGAAGTAAGTAAAAAAAAGCTATGTTTGGCTGTGGCAAGTTTTGAATATCCATCATCTAGGCATCTAAGCTTTATAATGAGTATACATAAATGTCTATATATGTATCTTCTGTACTTTGGCCGAATGGACGCCGCGCAAGACATAGACTGTGATGGTGGGACCAAGTGTCTGATGCCTTGGAAACACTTGGTGTACAAAACTTGAGAAGACTTGCGGAAGACAATCCAAAGACCTAAATAGTGTGTAATCGATCAGTAATGATGACTTTATGCAATCTTGACCGACTATCCGATTTCAATAACCACCTGCTTATGAAAAGTACCATCACTTCGGACAAGTCTAGTATCAATATCTCAATTTTTGCGATGAAGATTAACACCGGTTCAATCGCGGATAGACGACCCGGCAGCCATGGCCAGATCGATTCAGTAATCGATATTGATTCAGAATATATATACTTTGTAGGGTCTCCGATGCGTCGCCTACTTTTGGGCGTTGCCATCGGTTTAATAAAGTAATTTATATACCCGCACATAACCTTAAATAAAATATCATTAAATTGTTGGACCATCCAGTCAATAAATTTTTCAATTAATACTTGACTTCCTTTAGTTCATAACAAGTTAAATTAATCGCACTGTACGTGTGCATGTAGGCAAGATAAAATGTAACTGGAGATATTAATGTGGCGCTGTTGCTGTTGCTGCTGCTGTATAATTATTATATGAAATTTATTGGAAAATATCATGACATTTACTCAATTATTTTAACATATTTATGTGACGTGATATTGGGAAATTTACATGTGGAAATATATGTATATATAGGCGTAGACACCTGTAATGGTGATTCAGATGATTGCGCGTAAAGCATCGTACCAGTGATTACATTTTTTATTTTTCCCACTTTGCTGGTACTGGTTTGTTTATTAAGTGGTCATATTAAATTATTTAACAATTTTATAGCGAGACGACGGGTAAACAAACATTTGGTTACATTTGTTGTAAATGGTATATGTGGGGTATGTAGCGTTATATGATATTTTTTATATTTTATGATATTGAATTATGTCCATTACGTTGAACAGTTTACAGTTTACACATTATCACTGAGGCGGAATTACTAAATTATTTGTTGAATACTTTATAATACTTAGTTATCATCAATAGATTTATGGAGACGCGCTTTTCAATTAAAATGTCAACCGGAAACTTTTTTACAAAAACATTAAACGACAGACTTTGTTGTTTCATATTTTATATGTATTGAATTTGTGACAAATTCTACTTATAGTAATGAGTTCTAAAATTGTTTTTAAAAACAATATCCGTCAGTCTGTCTGTACTTATGTTTATTTGCTTCGTAAATTCAAATTGAACTTTTCATACCCTGCACCACTTGTGACAAGGAGAATATTAAGTTTGTACGTATGTTTGTAACTCCTAAACAGCAAGTGCCACACCCTCCCATTCCAAATCACTTTCTGAATAGATATAACCATGTCTGTCCATCTGTCTGTCTATCTATGCATGTAAATTTGTGCTTAAGGTACCGGTCCATCTTTCAACCAAAATGGAACAATGAAGTTATCATTCGGTACACACATTGATCTGGCCTAACATCCAGCAATATGTAGGAAAGGGGCGGGGTCCTATAACAAACATTTTCTAATCTAACCTTTCTAATAACCACGAAAACTGATCTTTAAAAATGCATATATTTATAACCACATCCATCGTTGTGGATGGAGTCATATAACCGACCACCCTCACAATAAAAAAACATTGCCACGCCTACTGTTTGTATGTAAAAGTGTAGAGTATTTAAGATTTGTTCTAAGTCAAATAAATTTGTTATTTTTATTTGTTCTAGTTATTGTTAATGTACACAAGTCATAAATGCAATGGCTAACCACAACCGCAGTAAGATACGTAACACGTACATATATATAAATAAAAAGGCATATCTACTTAACCGTAAAATTCAATTTTATATCGTATACAACTTTATGACGTGAAATGGTCATCATTTATTGCCTATGAACGTTAATGTAACTGACTGGCTAGTTGTTGCAGCAGCATCATCACCATCACCACCATCATCGCTAGTACTAGCAGCAGCCATATCATACTACGACAATTGTATTTTTATACGCAATATACAATACGGTTTTATTATGTTGAAATCATCGCCCAGTCTTTTCATTATTTTATATAATGTGCGTACAAATGTTGCTGCCTGGTATGCTTATAGACACAGATTCTGTCCATCATTAATACCGTACTCTAATGCCCATAACATTTCATTTGAGCATATTTATCTGGCGTATGAGTGTGTATATCCTTGTTCTGGGTCTATCCGTCTGTCCGTCCGTCCGTCCGTCCGTTCATCTGTCTGTCTGGATCACTACATTGCAAAATGTTGACATTCATTAAATGTGTTGTTTTTCCCACTTCTTTATAACGAGCAGTGAATGTGTTCCTTTTTTTTTTTTAATATACACATACATGGTATTGTAATAATATTTTTTTTTGTTTTTTATAAATATCTTTAAAGCTGACAGTTGAGTAAATTAATTTGACAATAATTAGCATTTCAACTTGTCATCGTTAATGAATATTCCGTTAAGCACTGGCAGAACATATTTCGTTGTGCAGAAAATGCATACCATGTATGTGCATGCACCACTTGTAAAAAGCGAGTATGCCAGGGTGTATTAATTTAAAGAACGCTTGCTTTTGTTGTACGAGCCTTAGTGTCAGTGTTTGTGTGTGTGTGTGTATGCAGCTACCAAACACAATTAAAAAAATTTTAATAAATTGCAGATATTTAGATTTTTATCAATTGTGGGCGCGGCCAAATTTGTACCAAATATCAACGTCACAACTCAATATTTGTGGTATGAGCTGTGACTTTAAATAGATTGGTTGATTGGTTCTTGACCCATTTTGCCCATTTTAAATAGCGCTCTGTGTGCAGAAACTAAAAATCTCTGTAAAAATTTCAGCTTAATATATCAAAATTTATGTTCATCAGACAAAGCGTATTCATCTTGATCAGCATTAACAATTTGAGCCAAAATTGTTTGGGTGTCCGTCGGTCCGCCAAATTAAAAAATATGTACATGTGTGTATACATATACGAGTATATCTACACGTATCAACACATATCATCAATATTTACTGTATCATTTTATTATCATCCATAAATCATCATCAACGCATATGTAACATATGGAGAATAACTGATAGTAGAGAAACAGTTGTCAGCGTAAGTAATGCAAATGAATATGTACTCGTCATACATGTCATAAATTGTACAGAAATGTGTCATCAACAACATCAACTTAATATCCAGAGTCGCACATGTAAATGAACATTAATTAACACGCATAAACTCGGTGCACAACATACGCACACTGGCACACACACGCAGACAACGTTGGCAATAACGATTCAAGCGAACATATTTTTACACACAATAAATGTATAGCAAGTGAAAAATGTGATAATCTCGACAACAACTACAATATCTTTAATTAATTTTAATTTCAACATCGCGAACGAACGCATACATATGTAAAAAAATTTCATGTATTCACATCAATTAGCATTAATGTCAGACGTAATATATGAAACCACAAATGGCTGTGAAAACAGAACCTAAAAAATACCAAAAAAAAAAAAAAAAAAGAAGAAATATTGACAAAGGAAAAGGATGAAGAAAAACAATACATATACGTGAATACGTTTGAGCATATTTCGTACTTATCGTCACAAAAGTTTTTCTATATCCTACACCTTGGTGATGAAGGTTTATACTAAGTTTATCATTCCGTTTGCAACACCCAGAAGGATTAGCATCAAAACCTGAATCGATTTAGACATTAATGTCTGTGTGTCCGCCTGTTGTTGATATTTTTACGGGCGTAAATTTTTTGATATTGAGCTAAAATTTTGTACAAAATTGATCGGCGTGGCCGGATAATAAACACGTCCTCAATTCAGAAAATCATACTCCAAGTAAAACTCAACTTGCTGCTGATACATAATACACTATAAGGGAGCGTAATTATATAACTGCAACGCCCACTACTGTAGATGTGGACGGTCTTTCAGTTGTTTTTATTCTCTTGGTGATGTATGAAACTTTTAAACAACAACAACATTATAAAAGAATAATACATCAAGTAAATGAAGCAGAAAAAGTTCTTTTTTGGCATAATGACAAAAAGCGGGCGTGACAGTTACCTGATTACTCTTTTTATTATAGTGTATATATAACATAGCAACTTATAAGGGCGATACAGCGCCAGACATGACGTTTTTTCAGATGTGAACGTGTCCACATTGCCCATTACGTACATTAAATGTTTGCACCAAAATTCAAATCCGTTAAATTTTTATGGCTAATAATGAGATACTTGTCAATTGTGGGCGCGGTCTTTAACTAATTGCGCCCATTTTGAATAGATAGGATGAGCAGTGTTTGTGTTAAAAACGTAGCTAAATATCTTAAAATTTATAATGATGAGAGTGTTAACAACACATAACATCTCAGACAGAGGGACGGACATTAATGCACGCTAAAAGAAAACAACTGGCACGCCCTTAATCGTGATTGTATTCATAGTTGCATTTATGAAATATTTCATTTATGTTAAATATAGAGTCTGGGTATAAAGACGGCTGCTGGTGTTGTTGTTGTTATTGTTGTTATTATTGTTTTTAAAAGTCATGAATTTATTTGAAAATGCAACGGAAGTTGTCACTATTTAAGAAAAAGAATATATATAAAGTTTTTCATTTTTCAAACAAGCCCACAAGCACACATTTGCATATCATTCATATTTATGCGATCAACACGTTACGCGAATATTTTTACCTGCACTCTTGCCTCTGAGGTTCGAGTAACATGTAACACCCTAAATTGAAGGCATAAGACAGATACTGTCGCTCGTTCCCTTCTTTTCGCCGTCTTCCTCTTCTTCATTATTTCATACTACATTGCTGACAACGCCTGTCAACGCATGTGTTGTGCATAATTATAAATAAAATGTAATTAACGCATAGCAAATGCATTTGACATAAAGCAAAGACAGGCAGACAGACAGTCAGTTATACAACTTTCATACATATTCTTACGCAACAGCTATGGTGCATGTTGTTGAAGAATTGTATCATATATGAATTGTGAATTGTCACAGTCATATGCAAATTTTATGCTTCGACAATTATGCAGAAAAAGAAACGACAAAAAAAAAAAAACGAAAAGTAGACAAAACTGACAGAAATCCCACAACGATGCTGTGGGATTTTAAGTTAAAGAAAACATTTTCTTAATTGAATAAAGTGTTCTCATTACATGCACTTTGAATGACACTTTTTATGCAATTAGAAGGTGTTGAATATTACCAAAATGTATTAGAATTAGAATTAAGATAAAATATTGCCCGAAAGGGTGGCAGGCAGTGACGTAATGGAGCAGATAAAAAAGTGGAAAACGAAAGATCAAAGAAAAAGAAAATTTAAGATACCCTCTATACTTATCTCTATATAAGTGGGGTAGGTTGGGGGATTATATCCAAGAAAAACTCTGAAGAATTCTGTATAATCATGTGCCCGTTTGTTGTTGGCAGTTTCGTTCTAAATTTTGAGATTTTGAGCCGAATTGTCCACCAGGCACTTCTAGTTTCTGCACATAGATTTAATTGTGTAAAATCGGTCCGGGGCCACGCCCATAAACAATAAAAATCTATTTATCTGCTATAAAAATTATTGCTAAACATATTTACAATTATTCCATTTATGGATGTGCCAAAAATTGGGCGTAGTCGGAAAACAAACTATTTCCGTATATGTCCGTATGTCCGTATGCGTTGTTATACCGGTTAAAAGAAAAATCGTACTATAAAGGAGAACCCATCGACTTAAAATCTATTTAACCAGATCTTTAATCAATTTTTTTATATTTATTGCTAAAAGTTAAAATAGGGACTCTTTCCTACATAACACTCTCTCGAATTTTCTTCCTTGTATTTTAATAGTTTTTTTGTCTATTTGCAATATTTGTTATAAAATGTTAATAATTCTTACATTTAGCAATTAAAATTTTTTTATATAAAATGTCGATCATTACAATCACACATATATCATAACACAATCTAATCTACATACAAACATTATCAACAACATTATATTAGAATCATTAAATAAAAAAACAGCTGCAACTAGAAAACAGAACAGAATAGAACAGAACAGAACAGAACAGTTTAAAACATTGTCTATAAAGTTATATAAAAATTCTAGCCAAACTAGACAGAACACAATGACAACCATGATCAAAGAAATGAAAGCAATATATGGCAAAAGTATAAACAGCCGACCACAACTGTCAAATTTGTTATTGTTGTTATTGTTGTGTGTATGTATGTATGTGTGTGTGTGTGTATGATTTTATAAAATGACACTTGCCACATTGACAAACTGACAGCATCATTTAGCTGTCAGACAGTTGAAAAGGCACATAATGTGCCATTCAGTGCAATGGTGCAAAGGAGCCGATTTGCTATACAGAGAAGACCGAGGGAGAGAGACAGCAGAAGGAAAGTTGTAAGAACATGTACATGAATGTTTCTATATATACCGATATGAAAACAAACATATTGTTGTGAATGATTTAAGGCGACTTTTATAACAATCTATGTATCTATAACATGTGGATTGTATTTTATTATAGCAACAACGTATGCAGCAATTGATTACAACTTATCAATCCCAGTTACACCGTGTGACAAGTACAACTATTAATATTGTCTATATGTATAATATGTTATTATTATCACTATTATCATTATTATTGTTGTTGTTGTTGTGATCTAGTTTATTCATTATAGATTTGTCGTGTGGATGTGTGTGTGTGTGTGTGTGTGTGTGTGCAGCTATCAAGTTCCACATATAGAATGATTGAGTTTTTGATTTTTCTATGCCTGTCATTTTAAACCGCCAACAATCATTTTTGGCCACTTGATAGGTGTACATAATGAAAAATGGACAACAACAATAACAATAATATTGGGGCACTACTCACTTATAGCTGAAACTAAACTTGGTTTATAAAAATCGAAGGTGTGACAGGTACTTGATTACGCCCATTTATACTAATAGGGTTTTTTTGGGCGTGTCTATAATACAACCACGTCCATTTTAAACACCTCAATGAATGATTTAATTGTAAAATGTTTTTCAATAAGGACATAACAATTTTGTATATAAATGAAACACAAAATAATTCAGATATTAATCTGAAATTTATTCCACATATAGTATACATGTTAAATAAATTTAATAGGACATAATAAGAAACTTAATTAATTTTGACATGGTCATAATTTTCTTCGATGAAAATATATGGTCCAATCGCACATCTGGTAATTTTTTATTAATTCATAGACATTGCTCGGTTGTGAACGTCAGCATGAATGAAAACAGTTACTATTGCTGACGTTTTGACGTTGATAGCTCATGAAAAATATTTAACAGTGCGTTCGTATTAATATGCAAAATTGTCATGTCCCTGTTGAAAAACCCGTATGTGTGTATGTGTTTTTTTTTTTTTTGTGACAGATAGATTTTGCTCGATGGCATGGTTTCCAGAACGATTCTACCAAGTTTAAACTTGAAATTTTACATCTGTCTATACTTTAAAGATGAATAAAAGTATATTCACCTTCCAAGTGTTGCAAACGGAATGAAACACTTTAGTATAATTCATCACCATTAGCTGTGAAGGGTATAACTGGAGTATTACCACCGCATCCACCACCTTCCTCTGTAGGTGGGTCTTAACCGGGTTTATTGTGATAGAACGGAATAATCAATACATATATTGTATATATGAATAAATTGCATGATATTTATTGTTTAATAAATAATAATAACCACAGCGACAATGTTTTTGCTTTATTATTATTATTGTATATAAACTTTTGTTATTTGCGGTTTATATTTACAAATTGTTCATATATTAAGCGATTATCATGTTTACTATTGTTGCTGTTATTATTATTGCCATTGTTCACAATCTGCCAAACAATGTGTTGCCTATGTGACACATTAGTGTAATATTTTTTTACTTTTTGTTGTTGACAGTTGTTACTTGTTACTCGACACTCAACAAGCAAACAATAACAACAACAATAATAATAACAAAATACTTAAAATTACTATTGCGGTGTATTGTGGGGGCTTACACACAATTTTTTTTTCCCTCTTTGATTAAGCGAGCTGCCGCCGACGCCGCTGCTGTAGCCACATGTCACATATCAAGTGATTGTAATGCTTACCTAAACACATTTATTAACAATTTGTGTTTATCACCGAGTTTGTGTGACATTTTTGTACAAAGCGTAAGATTTTGAAATATTCATTGTTGTTGTAATGGATGGCATTTTAAGTGAAAAGTGCTGTAAAGGGCAAACGCTCAGCAGAGAGCACTTTTAATAGGTATTGACAGTTGCATTGAACTTTTTCGAAACACTAACGCTACTGCAAATGGATCAAATTGAACCATTTGGAAAAGTCCTTCCCATAGAAAATACTTTTGGAAGAAAAAACTTTCGTTTAACCGACATGTAAATATGATTGTTAGCAAAGCTAACAGTACCTTGGGTTTCGTAAAACAACGGGCTAGAGAGTTGCACTACTGAACTACTTTACCATGGCATTGTTCCATTATATGGGATTTACAATATGGGGTTTCTTGCAATAGAATTAATTGCATACAAACAATTTTTGCTTTTATGGTCTGTACGTGTCTCTTCACAGAAGGCGGCTAGCATTGATGAAACTGTTCATTCCAACAAGTAGCAGCATTATGTTGAAAGTATCTTTTATACATAAAATGTTAAATGGTGCAATGGACTGTGAGTTGCTTCTTTCTAAGTTCCGCAAGGAATTATTATCTATTCCATTTAAATTAAAGCCTTATTGACTTTTCCTCTTAACTTGCACCCTTACAAGATCTAATTAACACAAGAAGTGAAGCCTCTTGATCATTTGAAAAGCCAAAACTTATGTTATGTCCTTATTGAAAAGCCTTTTACTAATCCTAATGCTATAAAAATGGATGGGTTTGGACCGCCTATATTGAAAATATTGTTGTAGTAGAGAAAGCTGTATAGAATATTTTTGGGAATCAAATTTATCCGCCGCTATTTGTAGCATTAAAACCAAGTCCATTTATATGTTCGTCTGTCCGTTATTGTAAATTAATTAATCTCTATGCGAAAAAAAAATTTTATTGAAATTTTATACACAAAGTTATAATTGTCCTATTCAGTGGGCATGGTAAAATCATTTATAATAAACCGCTTAAAACTCGACTTGGAACCTGATAGGTATCATGCACCCGACACGTCCACTGTTTGTATGTAGACATGGAGGGTATTTAACTTCCGATATTGCATTGTCCAATCACCACTAAGCTCCTCCAGTGAACGCACAACCTGCATGTTTGTGCATATTCATCATCATCATCATCAACATCAGGATTGTTTGTTTCATTATATTATCCGATAAGCAATTAACAAATGTTTTAACCTCAAAACGTCTGATTGTCTTTGATTAAAAAATATTTCACTTTAATTTTATGTTTAACATCTTATTTTCATATGAGAGCGACGTTCGCGGCAGCGGTCGGTGGTGGCCTCTCTTTTTAACGCTTTTTTGTTTAGCACCGTTTGGTGGTGGTGGTGGTGTTGGCAGTAACATGTTGATTGGTGGAGATATGTCGGTGTTGTGTTGCATCTTTTGTGTGAGTGGATTTTTGAGTATGATGAATATGTTGTTGTTGTTGTTATTGTTGTTATTTTTTAATCTTCAGACATTTCAAAGCTGTCAAGTTTTGTCGGTTTTAAGTCAAGCCACCTAACAAATGCAGCAAAACATTCATGGCAACAAAAGTTGTTTAATGCAAATCTAAAGAACAACAACAATAATAACAACAATAATAATAATAAAGTTTACATTGCAATAAATAAGAAATGAAAGGAACTACAAAAATAACAATAATAACTATAACACATAACAAGCTTGTATTTGGTATTGTTAGTTCAAATACAACAACAACAACCACTAAATCAACTGCAGAACAAGCATGTAGCTGAACGCCTTTAAATTGTCTTGTCTTGGCTTGTCTGTCATCTTGCATAATAAAACTATACAAGAGCATATAAAAAATGTGTAAGAAAAACAAAACAAGAAGAAGAACAAAACTCAATAAAAGAAAACTATGTATGATTGTAGTGAATCGGCGAGTTGTGGGAGACATATTGAAATTACCAACAAATAGGAATTTAACAAACACAACAAACACACCAACAACAACAATAACAATGATTTTTCCCTAGGATAGCAATAACAATAAACTAAATGGAAAGGCAATAAAAAAAAAAAAAAACACGGCAGAAACAACAACAACAGCAATAATAAATTGGAATAAAAACTAAATAAAATTATGCAAATACTTACCCAACCCATGTGCAGTGGAATGAGAGAAGATGAATGAAAGGGGCACACGTTTTCTGTTTTGTTTTGTTTTTGTTAGATAAGTAATAATAGCAACAATAACAACAACAACAACAACAACAACAACAAACTGTAAAGAAAAAGTAAAAAAAAAAAATTGCAATGGCAATCAACACGACACCTTGCAACAACGTGTAAGATTACTCACCTAAGATAAATGCCACAAAAGGTGCAATGAATAACAATAACTAACAGCAACAAACAACAACAACGACAACAATCAGAAAACAGTGTGGAAGCAAAAGGAAACCAACTAAACCAACCAACAAAATAGACGGCAAACGGAAAAATGTCTAATCAAATGCAAACATATGCATATCACACAAACACTTGGTGAGCAACAACGCCCACCCTCACTGTCTTCGTTTAAACGAAGAAGACCAAAAAAGAAACTTCAATACCCTACATAACCATGTACAAATTGTGGGCATGGCCAGCCCCTTTGCTAGTGCATGTATTGTGCAATAAAGTTTTTAGAGGGTTTGTGGTTCGATTACGCCAGTTTCTACATATCACCAATGGATTTATTTATTTTACCAAATTTTAACTTTAACGGTAAATTTTTGTGACAGGGAGATAGATGCGAGAAAAGTGTTTCAAGTCTCCGTCTGTAAAATTTGTCCGTGTGTCCGAGTGTTTGTCTGTTGTTGGCATTCTTACAGATGCAAATTTTGTACAAACAGTTTTAGCTTTTGCAGGCAGATCACTATTTAATATGGGCAAAATCGCCCAAGAGCTACGCCCACTATCGACAAAAATCTATTTGGTACATATTTATAAACACCCCATGCTCGATGTATGTGCCAAAAATCAAGATCAAGAATATAAAAACTTTGTAGACTTTCTGCCGCCTTCTTTTGAGTGTTGTAAACGGAATGACAAACTTAATATACTTCCCATTTTATGTGGATATCAACTTTGCATCAGCATTTTTAGTGTCCATTATAGGCGTGGCAATCAATCGATTTTGCGCTGTTTAGAAAAGAATCATTAATAGTTCATGTCGGCTTAAACTGAGAACATCTGAACCAAACTTCAGCTCAATAGGGGAGATTTTTGAGGTATTTAACAAACAAATTAACTTCTGTCTAAAAGGTATGTAAACTCTTACTAACTAATAAATGTTAAACATTTGTTCGTGGTCTAAACTTGACACAACTTCAAATTATTTACTTCTTCACACTAAACTTTATAAACCTAAAGGTTTATGTTTATTGTCATTTAAAGTGTTAGAGGTTAAAAAAAAATGTAAATAATTTTGCAGAGTGTACATTAAGCGAATTCCATCACAAGTTAAAGTGCCACGTGATGGGAATTGTTTAGCAAGTAACCCAATTACTTATATTCAAGTAAATAAATCTACTTGACATATGACATGACATCTACAGCACCAGCAGCGCCAGTAAGGACTATGAAATAAATGTTTTATAAAATTTCCTAGCCCAACACTTTTACTAACTATTAAATGTTTGCTTTACTTGTTGTTGCTTGTTGTATTTTCTAACATTTCCTGCCATTTGTGTGCACAGTGTATGTCATCACCAGAAATTGTTGTGTTTTTTAAATATCATACATATTGAATGTTATTATATATGTACACACCAGGCATTGTTCTACATAAAAACACCAAAAAAAAAAAAACAAAACAAGAGAAATACTAACAAAGTCAGTTAGACACTTAGACACGTGTCTGTCTATTTAACTGTCATTAGTATCATTTTTATGCCCTCCACCTTAGTGACGTAGGTTTGCTAAGTTTGCTTTTCCTTTTGCAACACCCAGAAAATACAATCCCTACGAAGTACATATCCAATTATATTCATCAAAAACTAAGTCAATATAGACATATCCGTCCGTAAGTCCATTTGTTCTTGGTACTCCTTCGATCGTAAATTTGGGTACATTATACTCAAGCTGAAATTTTATATATTTATTGCTATAAACTTTTTTTTTTTAGATTGGGCAAAATTGGTTGAGAGCCATGCCCTTAATCGGCAAAAAGTTATACACAATCTTCCACAAAAAAAAAAAAAAAATGATTTATGAAATTTAATTTTGGTTTACATATCTTTAATTATACCATTCATTGATGTACCAAAAATGGGCGTGACCGTGCAAAAGAAAGGCTGAGGATTTACAAAAAAGTTCATTTCCTATATAATCCCACTTGTAAGTTGATACGAATAAGGTCCTAATAAGGTACCTGCCGCAGTCACACTACTTGTGACTTCATTAAGGCGTAGGGTATTGAGGAGCCGCATTTTCTTACTCTTACTTGTTTTTTTGGTGTCTCTTACTTGTATTCCATCTGCTGTGTTCCTTCACTCTTTCTATCTTGACGTATAATTCTTGTTTGTATGCAATTTTATATTGTGTCAAATGAAACTTGTACGATACTGACATTTGACATGACATTCATGTCATTGCAGCATTTAATGTTACAAAATAACTTTGACAGTTGTATAATTATAACTTACATAGCAAAACAACCAACTCTTCCACTATTTCTTACGTCAATTTGACAGAATTTTCAGTTAAAATCAATATGACAGACACATGCAAAAGCAAACAAATATCTTGTGAGTTTCTACAAAATTTGTTACTGTAGATTGTGTACCACTTAATTGACAACAAAAGGAAACATTATTTAACCGAAACTTACTCAATGAATACGTGTATATTTTATACCTAAAATCGAATAATAATAATTGAAAATTGTTGTTCATTTCTAAATAACTTTCACCAACGTACGTGATTGCCTTTTAAAACTTTGAAAATGAATCATTTAAAACAGACAATATTTTAAATCATTTTTCCAACCACCTATAAAAGTATTAAAATGCATTTCTTTTTATATACAAGTACTTAAAACAATCAAGCGAAATTGGTTGGTAAAAAGACGTTTTATTATAAATTATGGAACTACTTGCCTATTGATATGGTAGACAGACTTTAATTTATAAGCTCATATCATAAATAATAAATATGTCTAGATGGCTTGGCAGACAGATGAGCACGTAGTAAAATATGTAAATAAGCAACTTAACGCTTTTACTTTGCCATCAACGACACCATCATTGGAATTACCATAAACGAACATATAACATAGAATATGAAAAGTGCTTGGGGAGCATAATGAGGGTCTTCATGACAGTCTGTAAACAGTTCTAATATAAAAATGTTGCAATTACTTTAAAATCCTTGTCGTATCTACTTTTTGGTGGTCGGAGGGTTCCGCGTTGAAGAGCGAACAAAATATATTTGGCGTAATTTTAGTTTTGGTTACCCGCCACTCTAGAGGGGCCGAGTGACCGATCTTTGAAAAAAATCATAAGCTCCCTTATACTAATATTGACATACTTCGTTGTGTAGAAATTCATCGCTTTTGATGGCTAGGTTATATCGGTTGTATGGATGAGTAAGTGCGAACTAGTAACAAGGCTAGAATGGACGGAGGAGGTTCCTTGGATGAAGAAAAAAGTAGAGAAGAAATCTAACTAATTAAGTTGTAATCAGCCCGTTATGATGATGATTTATAAAAACCGTAACTGATAGAACACAAAGACGCCTTTACTTCACTTTTTGAAAGATAGATAGATAGATCTGTAGAAGAAAGTATAAACCATCTGCGTCAATAGTGTAAAATTCTATGTAAAAGAAGACGAAATTTACATTTATTTGTAATAAGTGTTCTCTCGCGATGTGTGTACTGTCTACCACCAATTGCTAAGAAATATCCATTTCATGAAGCCCCTTTATATACATATTATCGTTTATGAATTCCCTTATCTTTGGCGGAATATTATATGAAATGGAATGGAATGTATGCACGTTGAAATAGTTACGTAGCCACAGCCCCATCATCATGATGAATATGTATTAATATCGTACCGCTGTTATTATTATGAATTTTTTTTTTCTCGATTTTATTTTGTTCAGTTTATTATTATTATTGTTATTATTTGTTTTGTAAGGAGGTAAATCATAATGTAGCGTAACGTATTGAAAGCAGCTGTTTTTGTGTTTAGCCAGCGAAGGCGTAAAAATTTCCAAACTCGGCAAATAATCGCAAACATTTACACACACACACACACAAATATATATACAATAACTATGCATACATATGTGTGTATGTAACTCAGACACCAAGTTATAAACACGGTCGCACATCAAATAGAGGAAAACCGTACACAATCTATACCAACAAAATAGTATTCAGTACATGTGCCATAATTCAAAAAGTCGTTTATAAAAATAGGCACACACACACACAAATGATGTTTCTGGCTTTATGATTGCACGACGTATGTGTATTATCATTGGTGTGTGTGTGTGTGTGTGTGTGTATGTTTAGAGCATATAATATAGAAACGAGTACAACGTGTATTATTAATGTCATGAATGGATGAGAGAAAATTTATGGCGCGCAAATTTGAATTTATAATGGTACAGTGAACACACAAACACCCAAACACACATGCCAACATATTAAGCTATAAACATACTTTATGTGTATACATACGTAATTATTATTATTATTATTATTATTATTATAACAGTTGTGGTTGTTTGTGTTTATTTTTATTTTTTTTCTTCTTTTGTGGCGCATTAATGTTGCTTAACGTGCTGTGTCGGCAACTTTTGTGTTAATGTTTTTATTTCTTCTTTTTTTTTTTTTTCCTCCGCATACATACATATATATGTGTATTTGTATGCTCTTCTCTTAGTAGAAACTAAAACGTGTCTGTACAATCTTTGAACTATTTATGCTACAAATCATGAACTGTATTCGACTTAACGTCATTTTATCTTTTTTCCATTTTAATGAAGAGGAAATATGTGGTGTATCATTCCATTTTGTCATTTGAGATAGACAGAAGAGACTGCCTAAAGGATATAAGTACTGGATAAGTATCAAAATTTTGGTCATTCTAACTATGTCTGTACGTCCACATGTGTAAGGCGATCATAAAAATTGTAATATTGCGGTTTTCTATTGAAAATGGGCGGAATCAGTTAATAGCCACTCCCATAAAAAACAGAACAAAAACAACACATAATGAAAATTGTTAAAATTGAAATATTGCCTGCGTTTGTAGGTGGTTATCTAATAGAAATGGGCGGAAGCCACACCCACATTAGACAAAAACTCAATTTGTTACATATATTTATATTTATTAAATTTATCGACGTTTTAAAAATGGACCACACTCATCATTTCAAAGAAAATCTATTTCGTGCAGAATTCTTGCCGCTCAGTAAAATGTAACATATTTTTAGTGATTTTGATATAGAAAATCTAATATTACAAATGCCGCAAACATTAATGGACTAAACGATTGTTATACACTAGCTTGGGACAAATTTGACTTAGCTTTTTATACCCTCCACATAACATATATGAATGTACAAATTAAGCGTATACTACTATACTTGTTCTTGTTTCATATATTATAAGTGCCTCTTGCATACACACATACGTACACATTGTTTAGTTAGTATAGGTACTTAGTATTCTGTTGTATGCTTTTCCTATGTATGTTTACTACGAAACGTGCCATAATTTGCTTTATCTTTGAATTGGATGCGTTTTACGTTTATTGTACGCTTTTGCTTCGCCATGCTTGCCAATTGTAATAACCAGCCATATTTTGTTAGTATTGTTGTGGTCATAATTCTTTGTTCTTGTATTTTTACAGTTTGTCTCACATCTACTACATTTCGAAACAATAAATTATAATAAATATCTTAATTGTATTTGAACAAAGTGACGGTTGTACGTTCCTCTGACAAAAATTGCAATCAATTGAATCAAAGTCATAAATTATAACAAATAAGAACAATAAGATTTCTAACAACTCATCTTAATAATGATGATATGTTAGGTTGGCAATGTATGCAAAGGACACCATTGCTTATGACATATTTGTCTGTCGGTCCGTTATATTTGTATAAACAACTAATAAAAAAAAAAAAAAAGAACAATATATGACTTAAATACCCTATGCAAGCATATACGAATAGTGGGCGTGGCAGGTAAATGATTACTTCCTCTAAAACTTGAGCTTTACACTGAGTATGGTTTTTTGTAAATTGTAAGCGGTGTTTGTTATCTTACCACGCCCATTTTTGGCACATCGATGATTTGGATTTTTATACATATAGCATACTAAATTGTATAGCTCAATTTTTGTGGCAGATATATAGATTTTTGTAAATTGTGGGCGCGGTTTAAAATTTACGATCATTAGAGAGTCGAATATAAACGGACACATGGACATACATGTCTGGATCAGCTCAGTTTTTAATGCTGATCAAGAATATATACACTTTGTAGGGACTCTGATATCTCCTTCGGGGTGTTGCAATTAGAATGACGTGGTGAGTATAAAAGCGAGCAAAATCTTTGATAAAACATTTAAAAAACAATAAAGAAAGTTAAAATTAAACAATAATTGATATTTGAGTGATTTGATAAAGTCTCATTTTTCTCATGTACAAATTTCACATGAAATTGTTATTTTTAGTTAGAAAAAGAAATCTATTATTAACATTATAATACAATAATATCGCATAACATATAAATAAAATTCTATGAATTGTTGTTTTGGTCACGTTCACGCCATCATATATCAAATTTAATTAGCACTTAAATGAAAAATATATGAAAACGACCTCACTGAAACTTCAGTTCACGTATCGAGTACGATGACGAAATCATAATAAATTACAATAAAATACAATAATTAAATGAAGCATAGCATTGTTTGCTGACTTTAATTCATATTTTGTATATACATACGGATACACGATCGTATTGCTTTATAAGCTGATAAATTTAAAAAGCAGTCTAAACGTTTCTAAGAAAGTCTTTTTCAAACGAAGAAGTAAAATATAAACATAATTGAACATGTTCTGTTAATGAATCATCTATATTTGCATTATAATCGTGAAGTATACGAGGGCAGATGCAGAATTATTACTTAGATGACCTTAAAAACCTTAACTAAGTATAATTTCACATCAATAATAAAATTCATAAAAATAAAAGTTATCATAGACAATATTTTCCTTTAAAACTGTTGAGCTTTATCACTCTCCAAGTTAAGTTCCATTCTGCGCAAAACTTGAACTATCAAGAGTAAGAGGGTGTCGCACAGTAAAAATTAGAACCGTAGTTATTGATCCTTATTAAAGTGAAACGAAAAGCACAAATGTTTATAAAAATCTCCATAAACAGTGGTCGAAAAGTTGTTATTCATAATAGATGTTTTGAAAAGTGCTTTACATTTAATATTGTTCAACAATTTTGAGATTAGATCAACTTCCTTACTTGACAGCCTAAACAACTTCTCGACCGAATGTTTAGCGACTTGAATCTTAAGTTTCTTTACTAATTCATAACAGTAGATAAAGTATAAGTTCCTCGCTAAACTGCAAAGACAAATACATAATTAACAAATAAGAAAACTAATTTTGGCTTAGACCAAATCTTAATTATATTAAAGTTTCTATGCCATCCCTATGAGCCCCAATTTTTTTTTTAAGATCGACAAAGAAGAAGCATCCTATAAGAGCACGCACTGTGCTGATTTTACCCAATACTGGGAGAGTCCCCCGAAACCAACCGCGTCGATTGTTTTCGTTAAGTCACGCGAGTCTATGACTGCCCGCGTATATGAGAAGAGATCATAAGTATCAGTTGTACAATAATAAAAGAAGTATGCTAGATCATATATATGCGCGTCATCATATATCACACAAAGAATCTCTTCCTTTTTCTTTTTTAACGATTCCTTAATCATTAACTTTATGCGTGTGCGCGTGTGTCTATGTGAATAATATTATTTATTATAATAAATTTTGCTTTTCTGGCGATCTAAACAATATAACACATGACAGCTGTCAGAAACGCGCATGTTCATTGAAATTAATTATCATCAACATCATCAACACTATACACAGTCGCAGTTGGTTAGACTTTGTATTAATGGCGACAACACAAAAAATGTTGCATTTTAATTGATGATTAAATATTTCGAAAAATAATTAATAAAAATTTAAAAAAATTAAAAAAGCTTTTCATTGAAAAATAATTTAGATTGAAATAAAAGTGAAAATGTTAAGCCCGACCATTTAATACCCTCCACCACTTGGTTCTACACATTTTGCTACAATTGTCACTTTTTGAATAATTCTTAGAAAGCGGTCCTCTTTAAATAGAAACACGTTTTAAAAATAAATATTAAGAATTATGATGTTTTGTCATATGGGCGTTACATGGGTCCAATTTAAACCATTTTCAATGGTATTAATCTTTGATCAATCAAGACACGTCCATATACCGAATTTCAAAGGAATGCCTTAAAAACTGCGGGTAAAACTTTGTGCACAAATATACATGAACAAGCACGCGGACCGACGGACATTGGTATAATAAAAAATGGTTTAATCTCTATCCATTTAAAGTTACAAACATCTACATAAACTTAATCTACCCTTTGCTCCAGGTGGTGTTCTTGGTATATTAAAAAAATATATATTTTATACTAATAAATTATATGACAGCTGAACACAAGCACACAGGTTATCACATTTCATGTGATTTAAGGCCCCAAAAAAAAAAAAAATATAAAATCAAAATAAACAAATTTTATGCTAAATAGTTGAGCGAATACAATGAATGGTCAACGACTTAACGGCGTCAGTTTGGTAGGCTCATCAAAGATCGTAAATTTACTAACTTTGACAGCTTTCAGCCTGACATTTGTACAAACAATATGTATGTGAACAAATAGAAAAAGCTCATATTACATGATAAAGAAACCACTGAATAAATGTAGATGCCTCCTCACTGATTGACCGCAGTCAATGGACTCTAATAGGTTTTTTTATAGATTGCAGAGAAGTTTATGTCACATAATACAATAAGAATTTATTGAAACTTTAACATGATATCAACAACACCCAGCATGAGACATTAAAGACCCAACAAATTCTTGATCAGCATCAACAACTGAGTCGATTTAGACATGTATGTCTATGTGTCCATAGGTCCGTCTGTTGTTGTCATTCTCACGGGCGTCAATTTTGAGATATGGAGCTGAAATTTTGTACCGGATCGCTAAATCACAAAAATGAGTCAAAGGCCACGCCCAGAATTGACAAATTTCAATTTACCTGCCACAAAAATTGACCTATGAACTTGAAATTCCGTATTCACATCGATTTACCAAAAAACCGTATTCCAAGTAAAACTTGACTTTCAAGCTGATACGTAAATACACACATTACTGCACGCAAATTGACTACAAATTTACTTTGCTTACTTGTTTTAGTTTATTTAACTTTAAAAGGTATTTCAAATGATTGTTGAAACAAGACCTTAAAATAACATAATTCATATACTTACGTTTATTGATAACAAAGGTTTTCAAATAACGTCAATATTTAGATTGATTAAAATTATTATTAAAAGGAAAATGAAACCTTGTAGACTTAAATGTTTAAAGATATTTGATTGTTTTATTATAAATATTATGTGTGTTATTTGAGGTCTTGAGTGTTTAAATAAAGAATCAAGTTTTGATAAATGATATTGTTGTTGTTATCAGTTATTTATTAAAATTTGTAATATGAGTGAATATTTATATAAAACATAACCGAAGTTTGCTACCTTGGTAACAATAATAATTAATCAAATTTAAAAGCGGCCACTAAGCGAAAGGCCTGATTTTACCACAAAAACCAAATTAAGATAAACAAGTAAGAAAACTAAATTTAGCTAAAACTAAATCTTAAATACTTTCCCCATCTACAAGAGTGGGCGTGACAGGTAAAAGAAATTTTTGTAATTTTTCTCTTTTTTTTAGAATTTTCATTATATTTTTTTATATTTAGTTTTAAGTTTTTTTTTTTGTATTCTGCATTAATAATAATAAAAAATGTAACATTTGTTATTTGCATTTAATAAATAAAAAAAATGGACATCGTTGGATAAGAAAAATGCCTACAATCGACCAAAAACGATCATGGTCGGAGAACAAACACGCCCACAATTCACAAAAAAACTTTATTTGTCTTATACAATAATCCGATTTGTCAAGTAAGACGGGTACATACCATATTACTTCATAAGGTACCTGCCAGGCCCACAAGTTGCACATTAAGAGTTGAGGTTATCTTACTTGATTTTTACTTAGATTGAATTTCTTCTTCTTGAAATTTTTATTAAATTTCTTTTCTGTACAGTAGCTGATTAATTAAATTTGTGTTTAATTGTTCTTGATTAATAAATAAATAAATAAATGAATAATTTAATAAAGCACTTACCGCATTTGGTGCCGCTAAATAGTCCGGCCTTAAATATTGATTGCTGGACTGCAGCATTTTATTATAATTTGTTAAATCCACTGTGAAGCCTTTTATCGGATACCACGTTTTGAGATAACAGAGAAGCAGTCTTCAAGCGAAAAATAAATAAATAATTGAAATGGTATGCACTCCTCCCCCAAAAAGGAAACAAAAACAAAAAACAACAACAATAAACTCGTTTTACTCTCTAAACCAACAAGTGAGAATCAATATAATAAAAAAGCAAACAGAGAGAGAGAGAGATAAAGAGAGAATTTTTATAATAATTTCCAACGCAGGTGTAGTAACGTGAATAAGAATTTCAAATAAAACTTAGAGAGAGAGAGAGAGAGATCTAAAAACGTTTACACAAACCCACTTTTGTTTGTTATTGATATGAATACGATTACAGCACAATGGCTAATATTTTTTGTTTTGTGTTTTTGTTGTGTGTTGTGTTATATTTTATTAATTTATACGCTGCTAATTGCCAGAGTTAACCAATAATTTATAATTTATTTTATCTCTATTTGTGTGTGTGTGTGTTGGTTTACCTATAATTTATATTACTTTGGTTTGGTTTTTATTTTTGCGGTTATATTAAATTTTATACAATAATTTGTTCTTGTATTGTATGTTATTTTAATTTTTTGCGATTTCATTGAATTATTTATGAGTTTAGTATTATTTTTTCTAATGACTTTTTTTCCATAATCTCCACCTTAGTGATGACGAGGGTACATTAAGTTTGTCATTCCTTTTGGAACACCTAGCTATAGACATTAGATACCCTACAACGTATATGTATTCTTGGTGAGCATTAAAATCTGACTCAATTTAGACATGTATGTCCGTGTGTCTGTCTGTTTTTCCAATTTTACATTTGTAAATTTTGAGAAATTGAGATAAAACTATGTACAGATATTTTTAGTTTTTGCACGCAGATCGCTATGGAAAATGGGTGAAATCAGTCAAGAGCCATACCCACAATCGACAAAATCGATATATCGGCCACAAAAGTTAACTTAAGTACTTAAGTACCTGCCACGCCCAGTGTTTGCATATGCAGATAAAGGGTATCTAAATTTCAGCTTAGGACATATTTAATTTTTTGTCTTGTTCTTATTTTATCAATATTAAGTGATTGCTTATACTTTCAATTAAAGTAATTAATGTTTCTTGTTAATTTTTATTATTATTATTATTGTTGTTGTTTTTTAATTAAAACTTTATAATGAATGTGTTTTTGTGTTGGTTTTAATTGAGTTTTCTATGTTGAAATATAATTTTTTTAATATTTCTCTATAATTATTATGATAATACAGAGAGAAGATTGTTGTCATTAGTATTGGCATCACTTACAAACAAGTAACAATTATTTGCATGCGTACAGAATGTACAGTATAATGTAAATGTATGAGAGATGGATGTATGTAGTTTGAAATTTTTTAACGAATGTTTATGTTAAATGGTTGTGTGTGTGTGTGTATGTGTGGTTGGTTAAAATGCGGTTTTGCGGTGTGGTAAACAGAAACAACACAGCTGCTGCTCTAATGGTATGAGCATGAGTTGTATGAGATGTCATTAATCGTTTATTTAAAATACTCATGGCATGATGAGAGAGAGAACAGAGCAGAGGTGGAGCAAATATTGTCTATCCATCTGACAGATGCGGAATATGCTAATTTTAAATTGGCAAAATTGGTTAAGAGCCACGCCCACAAACGACACAAATTTGTCTATTTGCTACAAAAATTTGTTGTTTGTAAATAACATTTATACACACATTATATATATATTCATATCCTCTCTATCGATAAGCCAATCGAAAGGGCGTGGTCTGTTAACAGGCACGTCCATGCTTCAACTTAGATATATATATATATATATATATCGGTTGAATGGCATGCCCACATAAACGACAAAAAATCTGTCTATCTATGCATCTTCCACCCAAAATTTGTTGTATGTAAATAAAATTTCGTACACATATTTATAATTATACCATGTAATTGTATATGTGGGCGTGGTCGCGCCCACAATTTGCAAAAAAAAAATTACAAATTTTTATTTATGTAAAAAATTCGAATTTCAAGTTAATATGTATTGTATAATTAATCAAATAACCTGCCACGCCCATTGTTTGTAAGTAGATGCGGAAGGCTGTCAATATTTGGTTTAAGCCAAATTTTTTTGTATCATTTGTTATTATTATTGTGTGTGTGTGTTTGTTTGTTTGTAATCTTCTAACACCACAGTTCAAATTTACATTAATAATGCAATTTAATAATAAATCTTTTGGTTTTACACCGTTAACAATAATTTATGGGTTATTTATAAGATCTAAATTAAAAATATATTTATGTTTGCATCTGTGTGTGTCTGGTGTATGGGTTCATGTATTTTCTTCATTTGTTTCGTATTTTATTATTTATTAGTGTAATTTATAGTTGTTTTATCGTTTTAAGCACACAGAGCGTTTCTTTTCAGTGGGTGTTTATTTTATTATTACGTGTTCAGTACGAATGGTTATTAATTTATAAAAAAAAATAAAAAATGAAAAAAAATAAAAAATAAAAATAAAAACAAATTGTAGCTATTACTTGTTATTGTGGGGTATGTAAGTGTAAGTGTGTGTGTGTGTGTGTGGCTTCAGTACAAGTTAATCATAGGCTTTGGTTTTCGGTGGTTTGGTTTATTGTGTGTGTTTGTTTGTGGTATGGGTGATGGTGGTATTTGGCGTTTTGCTCTGTATTGTAGGCTGTTTATCTTTGTCATGTTAATATTACTCTTATTGTTCACATTTCATATTTATATATACGATTAGCTGGTTGCTGTTAAACACTTTGCGTTGGTAATTAATTTATAGTTCTTGGTTTTCTCTACTTTTTTTAGTATATTCACTCCAGCCCAGTTAACATGCAATGTTTTTATAAGTTTGTTTTTAAATAGTTTCTGTGTTGCTCTTCACCTCGTTACAAGGTATAATATATATATATATATAATTACCGTTAATTATAGTGTAAAACTCAAGTGGGCTTTTATAAATGATGCCAAATACTACTACAACCCTGCTTAAGGTTTTTTTCATTTTAATTGGATTATACTTGATTTGCTAGCGTTGTTGTTGATGTCGTTTGTAATTTTTTTAAATTTTCTTTTAGTTAAGTATTATAACAAGTAAAGATTTAGCTTCAAAGAAAACTTAAAGACTTTTCTTATATATTTAAAAGAGGGGGCGCGGCATTTATACTATTTTAGCTGTCTCTTGTTATATAGGTTTAATGGGCCTTTTGAACATTAAAACTGAAATTCTACAATTTTGTACAAGTTGTGGGCGTGTTTTAATATTAACGAGTACTACTTCTTTTTGGGTCGTTCGTATACCCCGACCTCAAATCTTGTCTAACAATTATCGTCCCTATGTATAGGCATGAGCATCATTCCTGGAATGCTTGGTTAATAAAAATAAAGACCTTTAGCCTATAGATAGACAACATAGTCATAAATCCTTTTATTAAACTTTTTTAATTTCAGAAATGTGAGAGATTTTTTTTATAATTGTGGGCGTGACTGAAAAAATCATCTATTTTATCTGTCTATTTTAACAAAAAATAAAAAAAAATGCACACATATTTTATATCTGTGTGAAATTTCAGTTCTAAATTTAATTTGTTGCCATCGTAAGCATTTGAACAATAGACAGACGTGCGGACATTAATACAGATTATAAAGGGTTTTTCAATAAGGACATAACATAACATAATATACGTTTTAAAGCTTCAAATGATCAAGAGGCTTTGGTTCTTGAGTTCATATGATATTGTAAGCGTGTTAGCCAAGATCATGAAAATTCATGTGAACGGCACGGAATCGACTGATTTGTATCAATATGAGTTGAAGTACTTTCAGATGGAATGTTTTCGGTACTTCAACCGAAGCGTTGGTTTACTGGAACAGGAATATCCAAAAGTAATTATTTTGACTTGATTTTTTCCATTATAATAACCACAACATGTCTGGTGGGACGATTATTATGATAGAAAATTGGAGAAAAAGCTCTTAAGGTTGTGATAGTAATTTGTAATGATTTCCAAATGTTTCTCGTTTACAAACTTCATTATGATAAAAATGTTAACCTTGTGTGACGTTTTGACGATGAAAGATCATAAAAAACTTCAAGGGTGCGCTTATATTAGAACACAAAATTGTTATGTCCCTATTGAAAAACCATTTATAATCTTTACCTTACGTGTTGCAAATGGAATAGCAAACTTAATATATCTCCACCTCTTGTAGTTTTAAAGTGTTGAAAAGTTAAAATTTGATTACTTAATTAAGGAGAATGGCACCTAAAGCAGCAACTTATTTGTACCCAGCTGCATATTAGGAATTTCTGGTGCTACACATACACACATGCACAGTATTCTATTCAAAGGCGCCTGGAGTGAAAATTATATATATATTATATATATAAGCAGAAGCCCTCTTCCGAACGAGAAACGCCGGCCTAAAGCACTTTTCAGGCTTCTACATTTTCTTAACAAGACATTTCCAATTACCGTCGGATATTGAATTGAAAAAAAAAATTTATGAAAAATTATTTTTAAGAAATTTTATCCTCTCGGTTATAAACGATATTTAAACACTAAGAATATATTTGGCAAAAAAAAAATATTTTTAATAATTTTTTTTAATTTCGTAACATTTTATAAATTTTCAAAAAAAAAATTCTTACTTTGTAAAACGTGTTGAATTATTAGTTAAAAATTTTTGTATTTATTTTTATCTTCTCTCTCTGGTACAGAGTAGTTATTGAAAACTTTCCAATTTACCGCGTGTACTATTTACGTGTAATAACAAAGTCCGACTAACAAAAATTTATGCACACATAGAAGAAAAAAACAACGCACTACACTATACGTACAGTAGAACGGAAGAATTTAATACAACACGCAACTACGGAATTACGCACGCAACATGCACGCTTTACGACACGATACGATACGAAACGATTTAGCACAGAAATGATATTTTAATAACATGTGTATGAGATGTGTTAGTGGCAACAGCAAATATACTACTAACAGCTACAGATATAGAGTTGCCATTTGTTGTATTTGCTTTTTCAGACACAATTTAATATTTGTTTAGTTGGAGCCATGCGAACATACAACATTTCAACAAGTGTTGAGTTATTCTCTGTGCTGTTGTCTTTCTCTCTCTCTCTCTCACTTAATTGAATTGCTGAGGAGTGGGTGTGTATATATGTTTCATATTTTTGTTACCTATTTACTCAAACTTTTTTCTTTCAATTTCTTTGATTCTCTTATACTCGACGCTCCAATTTTATTTGCATTAGTTGGAGAGAGAGAGAGAGAGAGAGAAAGAGAGTTAGTAAAGTACAAGAGGCTATATGGGTTGGTAGATATTGGATTTGGTATATTTATGCAGAATTTTATTTTATTCTCTTCTCAATCCAGTTGGAATTCGTAATTCGTATAAATGAAGAGAGTATTGTTATTAAGAAGAAGTAATAATACTAAATTTGGCTTAAGCTAAATCTTAATTACCCTGTACAAGTACATACAAACAGTGGGCATGGCACTAATAGGGCCTTTTTTAGTGTACACATTACGTATCAACTTGTACGTCCAGTTTTGAGCTTTATAAAGTTTTTTATGTCTGTTATCCGACCATGCCCATTTTTGACATATCCCTGAATGGGGTGTATCAAATTCCAACTTCATATCTTAAATTTGATGGCAAATAATAATATTTTTATGGATTGTGGGCGTGGCTATTGAACGATTTTATTTTAACGATTGTGCGAGTGCCAACAACAGACAAACGAACAGACACACGGATGAACATATCTAGATCAACTCAATTTTTAATGCTGATCAAGAATATATATACTTTGTAGGGTCTCTGACATCTCCTTATGGGAAAGGGAATGATGAACTTAATATATAACCCATCGCATGTGTAAGGTATATAAACACAATTTGCTTCCATATGATGTTCAGACGTCTCTGATAGTGTTTGTTTTATGCTCTGATTTGAAATTTTACGATCTCTCTCTCTGCTCTTAATCAGCAGTATAAATGCGAAGGTTTTCTTTAACCTATCTAAACGGAGCTCTCTGGTGCGAGAATTTTAATAATAGGAAGGGAGCCAAAGAGCTTCCAAATCTGTACATTTTTGATTTATTGAGTTTTTTGGAGTAATGTATTAAAATCATTTTTTTATTATTATTTAGATGATTTTATTTTAACGAAGTGGAAAATGAAGTGAAATTATTTTTTCAAAATTGAATATTGTAGAATGTGTCCCCAAGGTAAGCCTTTAAAGTAGACGTTGTTCTAAATGCTGTATCAATGTGAGTATGGCTGACAACGAATCAGGCAACACTCCCTTTCTAGAGAAACATTGACTAATATGAAATAAGTCGTGCTTTATTTTAACATGTATTTTGACATTTTTTATATGACACGTTTTTCCTCTCTTACGTGGCTTTTTTCCAGCACACGTTTTAATACTCAAAACAATTACTTATCGACAATATACAAAATGCAATATATTGAAGTGTGAGAAAAATGATTGAATAAGGACCCAAACATATACTCTGCAGCTGAACTGCAGCAACTCTTTATTGAATTAAACGATTGTTCGAATAATGTTTCATTATGAGTGCGACCACTATTTTGAAAGTGATCCAAGAGAATTTTGTGCTTCTAGCGATTCGACTATTTCAGTCATATTTCATCATAGATTTTCAAATTTTAATGTTTTTGAAATTAAGTGACTAAGAACACTTTTATAATTATTAGCACATATTTATAAACAACAACATATGTATTACAACAACAAATACGATAACAACAACAACTTAGACAACACCTATATTTATTACAATATGTTTAGCGAATTTTAACTTTCGTGGCTCATAGATAGTTTAAATATGAAACTACGTATAGATGCTAGAAATATTTCTAATGAATTTCAGCTTAATGTATCTGGGTGCATATGATATAACAAACTTAATAAACCCTCGCCACTAGGATGGACGGTACAATCAATGAAAACGTATGTTTCAGTTCTCACAGGACAAAATAAGTCCGTAAACATTCATGTAAAAATCTTTAGAAAACAAAATAAGAGTAAAGCGGTGTGCTACTACGAAAGTGAGAATGAGAGCCTGGAAAGGTTTATTAAAACAAAGTCATCAAGCTGCCACAAAATGTTCAGGTTTATAACTTTACATAACTTTTCCATATATTTTCATGTAATATTCGTATAAAATGGTATGATCCCAAATACACCCAATACAACAACAAAAACAAACAACAGCAAAATCTCAAAATTCCCAAAACACAACAAACGTTAGAATAACACACCTCAACATAAACAACAACAACAAAATAAAGAGGAAAACTTTTAAAAATTTTCAACTTGTTGAACAAGATTTTATGTAAATTTTGTGGTCACTTAATGGTTGGTAAAACATTGATTTTTACTAGTAAGACACAGATATCTATATATGTATGTATAAACCTTATGCTGAACAAAGACAAGCATTTCGATTTATATTCAAGTGCATAACAAGTGTAACCTCTAACACTAAGTGGACATATTTTATCTAGGTAACCAAACACTTTAATTTCTCTTTATGCACTTCCACTATGCACAATGGGCAACATTGTTATGTTTTATACCCTCCTTATAGGATGGGACGTGTACTAAGTTTGTCATTCCATTCTGGGCAATACTCAATAGGAGATGTCAGGAACTTTGCAAAGTAAATATATTTTTGATTATTAACAAAAGCTGAATCAATCTAGACAAGTACGTCCGGGTGTCTGTCTATTTTTGGCACTCTCATGATTAAAAAATTTCATATATTGAGTGGGAAACATTTAAATTGTAGAAAATCGTTAAAGATCCACGCCCACAACAGACAAAAATTTTTTTATCTGCCATAAAAATTTAGCTAAGAAGTTGAAATTTGTAACACATGTATGTAATTATCCCATTTATTGATGTACCAAAAATGGGTGTGGTCGACTAACAAATATAAAAAACTGTACTCAGGCTAGAGCTCGACCTGCAAACTGATATACAATGTGTACGTACACTTGGAGGGCGTGATTATGTAGCTGTCACGCCCACTGTTTGTACGTAGATGCAGAGGGTATTTAAGATTTGCCCTCAGCAAAATTTGTCTTTTTTCTGGTATTATGTACAATCATTATACCAGTTAGCTTAACATACTGACCAACATGATTCTTTTTTTTTTTACCACTACATAGAAGTTTTACATATAAATGTTCAAGTTGGAATAAACTTCACATCTGTAGAAGAAGCACTTATCACGCATACATTGAATATATGGTGTAACCAGTAAACTGCTTACATGCCCCAACCTTAACGACAGTTGAAAATGTCATCAGAGTGTTTTAAGCATCATCGATGCTGTACGATTACACATTAAACATATTGCAGTCTGTCTTGTGGCAAAGTGGGGTCGCCATGTTAATTCATATTGAGTATCTGCTTAGATAGAGCCCTGCGTGTATTTCATGTTACTTAAGAGACAATTATTTAAAAAAAAAAACGAAAAACGAAAAATATAAATTTGCAAAATTTCAACTTCCCCTGTATACATATACACATATACATATGTTTAAGCGCTATTACTTATATACTAAATTCCTGATGCTATGAGGTTGAATTATGTTGTGTGTTGTTATCAATTTATCAACTAGTTGCAACTTCCGGACAACTGCTGACATTTATCATAATTGTAAAACATTTGCTTGCATATTGTGTACATAACATATACTTGTACGCGCACACATACAAGAATATAAAGAGAACATTTTCTTTACCCTCCACATAAGATGGCGGTATACTAAGTTTGTCATATCGTTTGCAACACCCAGATGTAGACGTCAGAAACCCTACAAAGTATATATATTCTTTATTATTGTCTTAAACTGAGTTTATTTAGACATGTAATTGGTCTAGAGCCATGCCCACAATGGATAAAAGTTTATTTATCAAGCCCAAAAATTGACCTATGAACTTTGAAATTTGGTATACATATCTATAATTATTTTAACTATTGATATGCCCAAAATAGGAGTGTTCGAATAACAGACGCGCCCACAATTTACAAAAAACCGTCAAACTGGATTTGTAAGCTGATACGTTAAGGCATACACTATTACAGCGAGTAATAATACACCTGCCACACCTCTTACTTGTATGTAGATGTGCACGTGTGGTATTTAAGATTTGGTCTAAGCTAAATTTAGTTTTCTCAGTTGTATGCAAAGCGTAAAAAAACGAAATTAAAGCGTTTTCAAAGTGGTGATATTTGTGGGGAAATTTATAAGAATAAATGAATGAATGTGATGTAGTAAAAAGTGTGTGTGTGTGCAAGCGTAGTCTATTCATATCCTACTCTACATGTGGCAAAGGCTATATTAAGTTTCCCGGATGCCACTCCCACCTGCAATGATACTGATCGATTCAGAATTAACTGCTCGCATTTTTTCATATATTTTGATGAAATTTGGTACAATGCCAAGTCTTGATCCAGAGATTAATGCTATGAAAAATGGCTTAAGTTGGACTCTTTTTGGGAACTCCTCCCCATGCACGGCTTTAAAATAATGAAAGTGTTTATATAGCAAAAAATTGCAATTTGTAATATTATTGGACAAAATTTGATGACAAATAGTTAATTAGCTTAATTATTGGTTGTGTCCCAAATTTGTACCTAATCGGACCATTTTTAGAACCTCTTTCCATGTAATAAAATTTCGCAAATTGAGTCGCGTTTACTAATACAATTCAATTATATTAACGTCGGCATATTGCTCATGATTCATTTTAAAGTTAGTCTGAAGTTAATGCGAACGCGTACAGGTTTAAAGACCTAGTGGAGAACCGTTATCTCGAATGCAACCACAAAAGGCTCATCACTGTGGGTTAGTGTCATAGCATCCTCTAGTTTTGGATCACCGCGGATTTAGAATCCCCTACAGGAAAGGTTTTATCACAAAGTGGTTAACGAATAAAAGAATGAATTGTGTTACGTGAATATCTGTACATTAGGCACTAAATGGTGTAGGAGAATTAAATGGTCGGCCTTAATCGATTTTCTCTTGTTTTGAATACACATAGTGTTTACCAGCCACAGAGAGAAATAGACCAATTGTTATCACGCTCGGTTGTTGCCTTTTCTTCTTCTTCTTCTTCTTCTTGTTGATATTATCTCCATGAATATATGTTTTGTTTTTGTTATTGTTATCGTTACTGTTACTGTTGCTGTTATTATTCTTTCCGCTGTTGCATTTACATTAGACGACACTGTCATGTTTTGTTTGTTTTATTTGTTGTCATTTTCAGTGACGGTAGTGCCAGGCATCATATACACAGAGTGTACATTCTCTGCTACTGTATTTTTATATCAGTAACATGGAATAACAAACTTTTTATTAAACATTTAATAAAGAGATAATCGGATTATATTTAGAAAATCTCTTCTTATAACAATTTTTTTATACCCTGCACATATAGAGAGAGAGAGAGGGTATACTAAGTTTGTTATTACGTTTGAAAAAGGAACGCTTCAGATACCCTACAAAATCCGATTCCATCTAGGCATGTGTCTGTCCGTGCGTCCGCCTACTGTTGATACTCTCACAACAATCATATATTTTGATACATTGAAATTATCAAAATGTTACACTTCTAGTTTCTGCATGCAGATTTCTATTTAAATTGGGAGAAATCGATCAAGAGCCATGCCCATAATCGATAAAAATCGATTTATTTGCCACAGAAATTTAGCTATAAAGTTGAAAATCCGTATACATGTTTATAATTATCCCATAAATCGATGTGCCAAAAGTGGACGCATTATGCCCCCAATCGAAAATTCTATATACGAGTATCTGCTATAAAAATTTACTGATGAAGTTGGTATTTGTAAAACATAGCTATATCTTTTCATTGATTTACCAAAAATAGGCATGGTCGAATAACACAGGCACGCCTACAATTTACAGAAAACCCTATAAAAGGTAAAATTCGTCACGTCAGTTTAATTGTAATACATACGCTATTAGAGGGCGGAATCATGTACCTTGCACGGCCATCCATTTGTAAATGCACGCGAAGGGTCTTCAAGATTTGACCTAAGCCAAATTTAGTTTGTCCACCGGATCTTATGGTACGGATATATAGGATTTAGTTATGTAAAGAATATTGGCTGATTAAAGTTGAGACCGTCTAGATAAGATTCTTTAAAAGTAGTATGGTTATACGTACGTGTGTGTATTATACAGTAATTATATCATTTTCATTTTCCTTAACATTCATTATGCAAATGTTAGTAATTATTATAAATTAAAAACAATTTATATACATGTGCGATTATGTGTGTGTGTTATGTGTGTGTGATTAAACAAAAATTCATTTACGCTATATTAATTATGCATAATTATCTATACATATATAACAGAAAAGAAGGGCAATTCTTTATAATATTATTCACTCAGTCAGTCACTTACCCGGTTCAAGCACTTGACAAAATGAATGCATAAACATTAACATTATCATTAACATCATTTGGTTGCACAACATGTTTCGAATATTTAACATCTTCTTATCAACATACATAAAATTATTATCACCAAGATACTGGCAACGAATTTTCATTACGCTATCTTTAGCGTGGTCATTAAGGGTTATTAGACATATTCCTTGAACTGGTCATGATGAATGGTTATAAACGTTGTAGTTAGATATGTATGTATGCATGCATGTATGTATGCATGAATATATGCTATAATATATTTATGGTTAGTTTTGCAAGTTATAACATGTTCGCGGGAATATTTGCATGGACAAGTAATTTGCTGCAGGGACTGCTTTTGTTTTGTAAATTAACCAAGCAACCAACCTTATAATTTATTGACACGCCCTGAACGTTGTAAAACATACACTGACGGCAACTATTTTACTTTACATACCAACATATGTGGACGCTGTAATATAATGACAACAACAAAGGCGCAACACGCACTCACTATATAAATAATTACACAAAAAACAACGCAACAAAATTGAGAAGAATGGTGGGGTATAATTGAAGAGAGAAAGAGAGGGAAAATTGGGATTGAGGCAAATGTTTAGGATCTATATATATGCATAAAAAGATGACTTTAATAGTGTGTGGTATCAAAATTTTTCAAATGGACAAATCGTTAATTATTAATGGGCGTTTATAGAAAACCCGGACTTGTAACACATAGCATAAAAATTTAAGGCTTTTATATTGGCCCCCCAAAATGGGCAGTATATTAAGTTTAGTGTTCCGTTGGCCATACTCAGAGATCTTACAAAAAATTTTCAATAAGAACATAACATAATATAAGTTTCAAAACTTCAATTGATTATGAGGGGGTTAGCCCAGATCTTTAAAAGAAATTGTTATGTCCCTATTGAAAAACCCGTTATGTACATATATGTATTCTTGATTAATCGATCAAGTACGTCCCTTCTTGATACCCTCAGTTAATTCACGTTTTAGTTTTTGTACCCAGGTTGCTATTTAAATTGGAAAAAATTGGTTAGGAGTTACGCCCACAATCGACAAACATCTATCTATCAGGCATAAAAATTTAGCAATAAGGTTGAAATTCCAGAGCACATATTTATAAATAGGCCATCCAAAATGGAAGGTGGTATTGGAAAAGAGATACAGAGGATTGAGGGTGTAAAAAGTGCATTTGTTCAGAATTCAAATCTGAATCGATTTAACCATACTCGTCATGTACGTTGTGTTTTGACCTTTTGGAAGTCTTGGTTATTATTTCAAAAAACTTGATTCTTTTCTCTACATTTCATATGCAATACCTCCGTGATCTATACATCAAAGCCTTTGCAATACAACTGTACCACTTGAATGGTGAATGGAGAATATTAGATATTATAATTATACACGTACATTGTAATTATCACATAAAGCATAGGGTGAAAAAGTACACATAATCTATTATACGAGTTGGGCATAATGAAAAAGTAACGAAACAAATAGAAAAAGTAAAAAAAATTGACTATAATTGACTTTGACCAAATCTTGAATACCCACCAGATCAGGTCATGTAGTGAAGAAAAAACTTTCAATTAAGGAATCAATTTAAACGCTTAAAAATTAATTCTATATGAGTTTTTCGTTTACTCTGGGGCGTGTTTTTCAACAAATTCTGCTCAATTTTTTTTCCTGCCAAGTATGAAAACAAACAAACGGACGGACTGACACATAAAACTAGAAAAGTAGTAAAAAATGATGATTACACTGGGTAATAAAAGGTGTGGTTGGTGTATGTAGGCGACAACCAAAGACATGGTAGGTCAAGCGGTCCTGCTGATCAAATCTCTTTCTTCTTGTTTTACAAACATTTTGACCAACTAAGCATACCGCAGAAAGCTTATACATTCACATGTCCATTACGTACAATTATTATTGAAGCATTGAAGTTTGTTGTTGTTGTTGTTGTTGTTGTTGTTGTTGTTGTTGTAACGATTATGATGCTAATGATCCACACATGACTGGCAAGCCTAAATGTGTCGGTGCACGACACTATACGCGTACTGCGGTGGTTCTCTTAACTACACAACACACAACACAATGTATGGACATGCTTACGTTATCTGTTGATTTTTTACCAGATCTTAAATGTTATGTGATAAAATTAAAAGGGAACAACAACAATAAAGAACAATTTAAGGCTTTTTATACCCTCCACATAATATGGAGGATATAATAAATTTGTCATTCCATTTGTAACAAGCAGAAGCAGGCATCAGAGACCCTATAAAGATTATATACATACCAGCATCAAAAACGGAGCCAATCTAGACATGCGTGTCCGTGTGTCCGTCTGTTGATGGCATTCTCATGTATTCCCTGAGATATTGAGGAGACATTTTGTACAGAGACTTTTAGTTTTTTGTTTGCAAATCACTATTTAAAATGGGTGAAATTAGTCAAGAGCCACGCTCACAATCGATAAAATTCTTTTTATCTGCCACAAACATTGAGCTGGGAACTTGAACTTGTTGCATATCTATAATTAGTCTATCCCTCGATGTGTTTAAAATTAGGGCGTAATCATGCCAAATGCACTGTCTGTAGATGCTCAGGGTATATAAGATTTGGCCTAAGCCAAATTTAGTTACGTACCTGTTTCCATATAAAAAGCAAGTCACGCACTTTTAATGTAAAATTATAAAATAAAAGAAAAACATTTAAATTCCATTTTACTTGTATGTAAACATATAATAAAAATAAGTAAATTTGGCTTCCGCCTAACCTTAAATACCCTTCATTTCCATGCACAAACAGTGGGTGTGCCCAGTAGCTGATTACAACAGTACAAGTCTTATAAGATGGATTCTGCACAAAAAAAAAAAAAATGTTTTTCTGTAAATTTTTATACCAAATTTCAACGTCATAGGTATATTTTTGTTGATTGTGGGCGTGGTGTAATAGAAATCTACGTACAGACGACAGAAATATTTATACAAAATTTCAGCTTGATGAAAATTTATGACTGTGAAAGTTCACCCACATGGACCGACATGTCTAGGTTGACTAAAATTTTGATATAATCAAGAATATATAGCAAACTTAGTATATCCTCATGAATGAAGGGTATAACTGCATAAATATATGTTTAACATAAACACCAACAATGCGGTACTTATATAGAGTTTCGTTTAAATTATAAAGACAAGCTACAACTAAGCAACGGCATCAAGTTTTCACTGTGAATGCGCCCACTTTTTAAAAAGACCGTTCATGCGATATAACCACAAAAAACCGTTTTTCTCCAAAACACTACAATATCAGTTAAATATCAATCAATTTTAATGAATATATAAATCATCAGAATAAAAATGCTTGATGATCAACAGAGGATGGCTACAAGTTGTCTCAATGAGCGGCAACAGCAACAAACCATCTACAACAACTGAACATACCAACATTATGCTATAAAACTCTTAATTATAGTAAAAAAAACTAATTTTAGTTTTGGCCAAATCTTAAATATCCTTCACCATCTTCTCGATAGTAGGCGTGCCATATATATAATTACGCCCTTTGATAATGTTTATAAACCAAGTTTTAACCAGAATAAGGTTTTAGTAAAATTGTGGCGCACCTGTTATCCAACAACGCCCATATTTTGTACATCGTTTCATGTAGTAATTATACATAAGTACACCGAATTTCCACTTCATAGTTCCATTTTTGCTTAATTTCAATAGTCATCCTTGGACAAAAACTAAAGTACAAGTATGTACAAAATTTTAATATAATAAAAATGACGGCTAAGAAAGATATACAAACGCATATATATATAGAGATCGAGTCAAGAATATATAATCTGTAACCTTGTTGTGAATGTTGCAAATGGAATGATAAACTTAATGTAACTCTACCGGCCTCATCTTGTGTGAATAACTTACAACAACGATGTTGGCACCTTATAATTATAGCATTTCTTTATGAGTGAGTAGAGACCATATGCCTTACGTACGTACTTACTGTTCTCGTCAAGTAACATGTAAAAATAATTTGCTAAAAATTAATTACTTTAGCACTTGAATTCAATTGAGTTAACATTTTATGTTATAGCCCGCTCGCACGCAGGTGCTTGCGCAAATATATGTGCATTTAAACGATCAAATAATCATTTCACAAAGGAAAATATTCATTTCATCTGCTAGAAATATAAACGTGAAAAAAAGCTATGAGTTTTCCAAATACTAAAACACAATCATCATTATAATTATAGATAATTAATAACAAATGCAGTTTTCTTAAAAGGTAGCTGACGTGTTATGTGTTACAATACATGGGTGTACATATGCCACTCTCTCAACTCCACTGATTGACAAATTAACAATTATAGAGCAGCCGGTTGATAGAAAACATAAATTGTATGAAATGTGGTTGATGTGTGTGTGTGTGTGTGTGTGTGTGTGTGTGTGGAAACATTGCTGTTAAACTCTATTTATACCGCAGCTTGCTGTACATAATTCATTCATTTCATTTCATTCAACCACTACTGCACTATTACTACCGCCACCATCACACATATTACTGATATTAGTCGTGTATTACGTTTATAATAATAGTGATGAGAGATGTTGTTATAGAGTACAGGCAACAAACATAACAAACATCACTTACACAGATGTAACATATAATAAATTATTGTTTGTGTTTGTTTGTGTGTGTGTGTGTGTGGGTATAGTTATATAAATTAAAGCATGCAATGGCATACACCAGCATGTACGGTAGCATTAAACTACATATATACATAATATGTAATTTTTATATTAAAGAAAAATAAGAAAAAACAAGTAAGAAAACTAAATTTGGCTTAGACCAAATCTTAAATACCCTGCACATATACAACGGTGGGCGTGGAAAATACATACGAGTATATATTGCGTCCTTTAACAGTGTATGTATTATGTATCACCATACAAGTCCAGTTTTATGACGTTTTTTTTATAAATTGTGGGCGCTTCTGCCAACAACATGTACATGTCTAAATCGACTTAGTTTTCAACGTTGATCAAGGATATACATAATTTGCGGGGTCTCTGGCACATTCTTCTGGGTGTTTGAAACGAAAGAATAATCTTAGTATGCCCTCATCCCTAAGGTGGAGGGTATAAGAAACCACGTAATACTCATACTCTATTATACGGCGTAATATACATAAAATTACCATCCGTACCGTTGTAGATTTGGAGGGTGTTTAAGATGTAGTCTAAGCCACATTAAGTTTTCTTACTTGTTTCCTTTTTAATATATCTCCCGATTGCTTGATCCAATTTTCTTCACTTTTATAACGTTATAATAGCCAGATAAAGGATAAATTTCGATTTTCGATTTTAAATTCAAATTTACTCAACTGGAATAGAAATATAGAGCAGAGCCCATTATCTTGAAGTTTCCCTTTTTTAACTTTTTTAATCATGAACACGTCAAAATTTTGATGCTGATGAAAATTTTTTATACAAAAGTTTAGCTCGATATATAAATTTTTATGGCCTTGAGAGTTTCAAATAAAAATCACGCGGACAGAGATAAGGCTTAAATCGACTCGTCCGTTGATGCTTATCAAATATATATATATACTTTTGAGGGTGTGGCTCGCCCTTTTCTGGCATTTAAAAACGCTTCATTATAAAGGTGTTTTATAGATCAGAAAAATTATTATTAATAAATTTACAATTATTTTCAAAAATATTGACACACAATTTTTATGGTTTTTTTAGGTGAAGTTGTCCAAGAAGTTTTCTTTTTTACTTAAATTATTAAACGAAAACCTTGAAGCATTTTCTCATAAAAGTTTTTATAATTCTAATAAAATTAAGCCTGCAGCCTAAAGAACTATCTCGTGGAAGTATTAATGGATGGTATTAAAGGCATTTATGTGCAAGGTAGCTAAAAAACCAATGCCAGCGGCGCTCTTTTGTGCATTCACTCCAATAGTTTTTTAATTTCAATCCGTCAATCCAACTTAATGGCAAATAACACGAGTGCTTATGTACATATTTTCCATTTTTATTAAACATTTTCTTACATGCTGTAGGAGGTTGCTGCTGCTGTTGGTGCTGGTGGTGCTGCTGTTGGTTGGCATGGACTGAATATTGTGTACAGGTAACTAATACTGTTATTATTGTTATTTTGTTTCATTTGCTGTTGGTTGCTTGCTTGCTAGTATGCTTTTTGTACACGCTTACTTTAAATTATAAATTAAGTTATTAACATAATAATGTGAATAACACAAATTACTCTCCTCTATGAGGCGGTATTCAAAATGTTTACATCGACTGCGAGAAGGAGTAATTAATCAACGTATCATGCCACGTTTTTAGCAAACATGAAAATATGTTTTAATGGTTGGTTGAAACGCTACTTTTTAACGCTTTACTAATTTCGTATACAAAGCACATTAAAGCAAAAGTTACATTTCTTAAACGAATGGTTTAATAATTGCTACTAACTTTTTATGATATGTCACTTGGCAACTTGCTTAAGGTTATGTGGAAATTTCGTATCAGAAAAGTAGCTTCAAGGTATAGTAACTAACTATATATCCTGATCAACCCTCGCCTATAAATAATTAGTGGTAAGAAACAATATGTGAAAGCAATGACATCTGCCAATGCACGTGTCAGTAAACCAATAATGACATAAATGTAGTTCATTTTTTTATACCCTCCACATAAGAGTGTTTAAGTAAGCTTGTTATTCCATTTGCAACACCCAGAAGGAGACATCACAAATCTTACAAAGTATATATATTGTTGATTAGCACCAAAAACTGGTGATGACATGTATGTCCGTACGTCCGTTTTGAGATATTGGATTGAAATTTTATACTTTGAGATTTTGCAAACAGATCGCTATTAAAAATAGGCAAAATCGGTCAAGAGACGCGCCCACAATTCACAAAAATCTATATATGTGCTATAAAAGTTCAGTTGATATTTGGTAAACATATTTATAATTAACCTATCCATCGATTTGTTAAAAATAGGCATGGTCGGATAATAGAAACGGCCACAAACGCCCACTAAAATCTATATATGTGACAAAAAATAGACCTATGAACTTGTCTATAGTCGTGCCTTCCATCGTTGTGCCAAAAATGGGCGTCGTCAAATAACAGACGGGCCCAAAATTAAAAAACAAACATATTCCACGTAAAACCCGACTTGCGTGCTGATACGGAATACATTCAATTTTAGAAAGCGTAATCATATACCAGCCACGCCCTCCTTATGTGGATGTGGAGGGTATTTATGATATGTCCTAAGCCAAATTGAGTTTTCTTACTTGTTTTTATTTTTTTTTTTTTTGCAAGTAAATGAACAAATGTAGCCCAAGGTTATAAATTGTTCAATTTCTAGAGTGAATGCTCTATTCGTGATTACATTGTTATATAAAATAAAATAATAAGTAATATTAGTTTGCTAGCAATCCTCCGGAGGTAATAACTCATTTCAACGTATAGGTACATATATAACTTAGGGTAGCAGTTCTCTAATTTCAATCCATATTAATTATTTCATCGATTAAACTGATCGATGAGAATTTTAAAAATTAGCTGATTTTATTTATTTATATATATACTCAAGATTTCAGTCCGTGCTTTGTGGCAATATGACGAAATCGAACCTACAACCATCTGCATAAGGGACTCGACTGTTTTGATTTAATACTGCCGCCAGCGCTGTTCGATGTGATATTTTGTACAGTTAAGCATTTAAACTCAAACCCTCTTATAATACAATATCTCTAACACAAATCCTCCCCTTAGCACAGTCACTTGTTCTAGAAAAACTTATTCTTTCCCCACTCATATGCCTTAAGGTTATTAATTTATAATGAGTTTTTTATTTAACTACTAGCATGCTAGTCACAGCTTAAATAAATTAATTTTATACATATTGTTCCGAAACATTTTGCAGACTTTATCAAGAGTTATATTTGCCATGTTTACTTTTTATGCCACCCCACATAAGATGAGGGGGCATACGAACTTTGTTATTCCATTTGCAACAACCAAAAGGAGGCATCAAAGTATATATATTGTTGATCAACGATAACATTATTAAACGGATAACAGACACGCCCACAATTTACAAAAATACAAACAAATAGCGTAAAAACTTGACTTGAAAGCTGATACCAATGCAGATACTATTAGAGGGCTTTATCGTGTACTTGTCACGCCCACTATTGTAAATGTGGAGATACTCTTAGGATTAGAATTAAGTTATCTTAAATACCTTCCACATCTACACATCCAAAAATATTTTACTAATTCTACTCACCTCGGAACATTATGTCTAAAAGAATTTGTATAAAGTGTAACAAACGGTCTGGTCCAACTATATGTTTTTGCTTCTCAATGATTTAATGCATTCATTAATCTATTGCAATACATCACACTTTTAACCTGCTGCGTTTAACATTAGAATTCCATCAATGAAATCAATAAACTTGTCAAAACGGGAAGAAAGAATTATATCATGATTTTCTTAAGTGGAAATTGCGAGAACCAAAGAATGGAAATTGGTATAAAAATCGATACCAAAGTGAAAGAACGAGTGATTCTTGCATTAATCATTATACCAAAAAGAACTCTTATTAATAATTCTCCCCGATTATGATAAACTGGAATAATTTTAATCGTTTAATAATATTATACTATAGTTGGATATTATGTATTTCTATGAGAAAAACTAACGCTTTGCGTTATTCACAGGGCAGAGGTGATGAAAATTGTGAAACAATTAAATCGGAAATACATCTTATTAAGGAGGAATTCGATGAATTGGGTCGCATGCAGCGGACTTGTAATACGGATGTTATGGTAAATAAATGCGAAGGCATGTGTAATAGTCAGGTGCAGCCATCGGTCATAACGCCAACGGGGTTTCTGAAAGTGAGTTGAGTTGTTGACTTGTGGACTGGGAGTTGCAATAAATCAGATTTGAACATTTCAGGAGTGTTATTGTTGTCGCGAAAGTTTTCTAAAGGAACGAATCGTTACTCTTTCACATTGCTATGATCCGGATGGTCAACGTTTGAATTCACCCGAAATGGCTGCAATGAACATCCGTTTACGCGAACCCACTGACTGCAAATGTTTCAAGTGCGGAGATTTCACCCGTTAAATGATTTATATACGAAATCAATAAAGATATTAATAAAACAAACGTGTGTAAATATTTATTTATTATTGTATTTATTGTCTAACCAATTAAAGGAGAAATGCATGATTTGCTTCATGATTAGGTTCCATTACCCAGAACCCTATACATGTGTGTGATTGGGTATCTATTGGAATTCCATTATAATTATATATGTTCTCTTTGAAAAAAACAAATACCTTTCAATCTCAATTCTATACTCAATCAAGTGATTAATGGGCATTTGTCAATAGCTATTAATTAACTGGCTGACAGTTTGTTACCCATGAGCGCTCATTTATATGGCAATCTTATGCAAATTGTTAATGGATTTAGTGGTAGTGGTAGCAGCAACAGTTGTTGTTGTTATTATTTATATTTTTAATTATTACCGTGTTGTGGTTGTTTATTAATGCCAAACAGTTTGAAAATTGTGTCAATTACAGGAAATCATAAAACAAACATTACACAAACCGCACACACATTAAGTGCCTTATTTACATATTTATATATGAACTATTAAAAACAAGTCAGGAAACTAAATTTAGTTTAGGCCATATATTAAATACCTTCCGCGTACTCAATCAAACAGTGGGCGGGCCAGATACTTAAATAAGCCTTCTATAGTTATTGTATTCTACATCATATTCCACCTTGAATTCAGCACTAAAACGTACATGTCCAGATCGACTCAGTTTTTGATGCTGGTCAAGAATATATATACTTTATAGGATCTCTAGGATCTCTAACATCTCCTTTTGGGTGTTACAAATAGAATGAAAAACTTAGTGTACCGGCCATCTTATATGGAGGGTATAAAAAATGAAAAGAAAAATGTGTAAAGGTTTAAAATATACTACCCTACACTTTCAATGTGTGAAGCGATAACCGAGATCCTTACACACCTACTGCCACACCCAAAAGGAAACATCCGATATCCAACAAAATATATATATATATATATATAGTATTCAAATAAGGCAAAATTAAGCCTTATGGCAAATTGTTTTACGTGCGGGAACGGTGGTGGTTACGTAGGTTAGAAGGTAGAAGGATTGAGGAATGTCTACTAATGTTGAATGAAGAGGAATGCTTTTGGTGGTAAATCGTTCCAAAGACGGGAAAAACGGTTGAAGAACAAATTATTTCGATAGTGTTTCGTGCGGTACATAGGCAGCTCTAGGAGAAATGGATGAAAATGCTGAGAAAGCGTGGACCCACCTCGTTTATCTCTGTAGAACACTTGCCATGGAGACACCTTTACATAAGCGCAATATAGCCTAGCGAATAATTTCGTCGATTACGCTCCAGTATGTCGAGTGAGCTAGAAACTCTCCCGTTACCTATAAGTATCTGAGCAATATAATAATCTTTTCATTTTTATATGTAAAATAATTATGTAAACAGAGGAGAGAAAAGTGAAACAAGTTCATCATTTTTTCCATTTTGTTCTTCACTATTACTAAGAGTAGTTAATTTAATTTATCGCTGAATTTTTATGGTTGACTTTATTACATAATAAAACATAATTTACAATACCATCGGGACTGTAGGTCGTTTCGGTCGCCATTAATAATATGTTGCAAATATACCTAGCAGCTGTGATGAACTATTTTATGGACAAATTTGGTGCAACTTCTACATTCTACATTAGTGGTGCAAAGGGTATAAAAAGTATTAAGAGCAAACCAATAAAATATGTGAAAGCATAGTGAAGAGAGAATTTGTGCGTAATAAATTATAAAAAAATATATATATATTGATGTGTTTTTTATGCTTTACACATAAGATGGGTGGTCTACTAAGTTTGTCATACCCTTTGCAACACCTGGAAGAAGGCGTCCGAGACCCTACAAAGTATAAATATTCTTAATCAGCATCAAAAACTGAGTCGATATAGACGTGTTTATCTGTGGGTCCGTCTGTCTGTTGAACAAAAATTCAAAGTGGGCGAAATCGGTCAATTGTCCACAATCAACAAACACCTATGTATCTGTGGTCAAAATCGAGCTATGAAATTCGAATTTTGCATATATGTCTATAATTATCTTATCATTTAATGTGATAACATACACGCCCACAATTTACAAAAATACTATGCAATCTGATAAGCAATATATACATTATCACTTACTTGCCACGCCCCTTTCGTAGATGTAAATGGTATTTATGATTTGGACCAAGCCAAATTTAATTTTCTTACTTTTTTTTTGATCCCTTTAAAAGCCAAGCAATTAGTGTAAGTATAGTCTGCAGAATTTTTGTAAGTTTTCGAAAAACCTTCCATATAATACAAAAGTTGTTGGGTTAAAAGAAGGGAAAGGAACTGGAAGAAGACCTTAATATTGATTCTACATTTTAGCATCAAGTTCATTTCCTGTCTTCTAACACGACAACTTTTTTTTGTTCAAAACATTTCACCCTATGACGTTACTAGAGCATGAACACGAACATGAATTCTTATTCCATTACTTTTAATATTTTCTTTGCAGTTGCCCTTAAGCTGTGAACAATTTCCGTATTAAATCCGTTTGATGTTATAATGTCCAGGAGAGTAGATAGTACGTTAGCCAAATATTTTACGTTTTAACAGAACGTCGCTTCAAAATAAATTTTATGTAATATTAGCATATAATTATTACCTGAGGGTGTTGTGGTTTATCCAATAAAGAAAATTGAGTCCTACGTCTAATAAAATATGTATTAAATTGTAACAAAGTTATGAAAGTAAAAAGTTTTAACCAAAAAAAAAAAATTTAGGGATATTAGAATGCGTTAATATATTCACCTAACACTGCCATTGAAGAAGTGCCCTATACTTCTGAACTGAGGACCCAGGCTTGCACAATAGGTGTAATAAACGTAGTGATATAATATGTACCCCTAAGTATAATAGTAAGCCTTACAAGTTACTTAACCTATAAATAAACCCAATTAGATCAATTTTCAAACGAATATTTTAAATATCACTTGATATGGAAGCTGTTCCAACCACATTCAATATCTCATTTAATATTCATTTAATGTTTACCAGTAACCTTATTAATTATACACGATTATAATAAATAATTGTACACTTTAAACATATCATTTACAATAACTTACTTTATTGTATATTAACGAATAATATGCTATGGCTGCAATAGTTGCGGCATATTATTACACCAATTCCAACTACAAGTTATGAACAATCTTTTACATATTAATTATAATACAATAAATACGATAAATATAGCACCAAATGGGCGTTAGCTTATTATTTATTTAATTTTTTTATTTTGTTCATTAAAAATATAATTAATTAATCACCTTGAGCCACATGATTTTTAGTAAAAATGTGCTGTATGTGTAATTATAATAATTGAAACAAGTAAAGAAACTAAATTTGGCTTGAGTCAAATCTTAAATACCCTCCACATCCACAGCGGTGGGCGTGACAGGCGTTCTAATAGTGTATATATTACGTGTCAGCATTCAAATCGAACGTTACGTGGAGTACGGTAGATATAAAGGTTTTTGTTAATTGTGGGCGCGTCTGTAATACGATCACGCTCATTTTCGGCACATAATGATATTGTTTGGATAAGTAGTACTTTACAATTTCAGCCTTCCGTCCTTCCCAACCACTAAATCTTGGGATTTGAGTTTTAACGATATAACATAACTAAATTAATGCAGAACTCAATGAGAAGTTATTTTATTAGGAACGTTGAACTCTGTTTCTGATGTGAAGATGATACTTAATATAATGACTGTATAAACTTGTAGGATTATCACCGCATATGAGGGGTTCTTCTTCAATACAGTACACATATTACCTTTAACAAGACATGTTAGCAATCATTTTCTTAGTTAAAAAAAAGTGGTCAAATCACACCTACTGTGTAAAATCCACATCACACGGTCACTTTTTGTAGCTGTAATGGATTATTTTAGAAACACATCTGGGTTTGTTGCTGTCCAATAAGGTCTATTTTACATATTGATAAAACCATTATGCCAAAAGTGACCTTCATCGCTGAAGATAATTTTTCGTTGAAATTCAGGATTTTCTTCAAACTTTAGCAGAAGTTTCGGCTCTTCAAATGTTCAAGAGTCTGCCGTTCTTAACTTTGTACAGTACTTTGAACTTATAAGAGTTTAAGCCAAAATGTGTATTTAAAATTTGCCACAATGTGGTTTTTTACGAGATTACCAGTTCCTGTAAGCAGAAGCATTTACGGCTCCAATATTTTCGATATTTTGACCGGTGCATTGTCTAACTTGCACAGAAACATGCAATAGAGAATATTTTAACTCAAATGTATGCACCAAAGCCTGTCTGGTGGAACGAAAGAAAATTAGAGTAAACGCTCTTATAGTTGCCACCACCGACTCAGAATTGTGGCGGTAATATTTAATAATTTACAAACGTTGCTTATTTGTAATTTTCATGATTTTAAAAATGTTGAACTTAACGGACGTTTTAACTCTGACAGATCGTGAAAAACATGCAAGAGTTTGTTCACATTAAAATACAAAATTACAATTATAATTAAATAATTCATTTGCTATTGTATACAATAATATATTACTACATATGTAAATGCTCATGTTTAACAAATTTTATGCAAATGAAACCAAAATAAATTTGATTTCTAAATCTATTATTCTTAGACGTGCCTAAGAGAGAGAGAGATAGGAAGAGAGAGATAGAGAAATTTATTAACCTTAGTATTGTAACTTAACCACAGATTATAAATATTAATGGAACCATCAGTTTGTTTATAACCGTGATATGCATAAATGTATAAATTTTCCATAAAATATATAACGCGCTACAAATTGAAAATTTCATTTGGCCTGGAGTGCCTTCTATCATAGGTATGGCTTGTCTCTTCCCGTTGATAACGCACGAGATGTTACAAAATAAATTTATAACCAAAGTATAAAAAAATTGTCAGGCAATTAAAGCTTAAAAGGCACAAATTATTCTGTCACGTAAGCTGAAAATCGCCATAAATTGTGAACGAGTTGCTTTTCTCTCTATGGTCATGATAATGTTAATGACGATGATGGTGTTTTTATGGTAGCTCAATAAAAAAAAAAAAAAAATGAAAAAAAAAACTAAACATGAGGAGCACAAAAAGAAAGAGAGAACAAAAACAAATGTTAAATATATAGAAATGAAAACTTTATAACACTAACAACTAATGGCCATTAAAACGGTTGAAGCTGCGTGTTAGTAGTTTAGTGTCAACGCGAAGTCGTCTCTGTGGCATGATTACACGAATGACACAAAGTAAGTGATGGCAACTAATGCAATCAACGTTTGGGTAAATATTGTTTTTTTGAGAAAAAAATTATCATAATGATCATTTCTCTCTTCTTCTTCTTCTTCTTCTTCTTCATTATTATATCCTTTGTTACTTTTAGCTTGTTCAATATTTTGCTTTGCTTGATTTTAATAATTTATAGTTCCCAATACGTATAATGCCTCGTTAATCAATAGCATTCTGCAGTTCTTTTTTTTCTTTTTTTTTGAAACAGTAGTCTTTTCTCCCATTTTTAACAAAAATCTATTGTTTATCGATTTTCTTTGGAAACAAATTGATTTCTTCAAGGCAAACAAAAACAAGTAAAAGGAAGATAAATTTGACTTGTGCCCTCCAACTCTATACACAAAAGGTGGCCGTGGCAGGTTCCTTATAACGCCCTCTTTAGTTGATGTAGTTTATGTATTACGTAGCAACTAAAAAGTTCAATGCTGCGATGAATGTGGTTCTTTTGTAAATTGTGGGCATGTCTATTATCCCATCACGCCCTTGTTTGGCAAATCGATGGATGGCTCCAATTATAAATGCGTGTACTAAAGTAGCAAACAGCACAAAGAGAAATAGAAATGCTTTTCAGCTCAATTCGTAAATTTCAAATGCCAACAACAAACAGACACACGGGCGGACATACAGACTTACACGTGTAGATCGACTCACTTTAATCGAGTCTTTTTTCTGATTATTGCAAACGAAACAACAAACTTAGTATACCGTCATCATCCAGGTAGAGGAAGGTTATAAAAAAAACAATGTCAAAATGATAACTAAATGAGAAGAACAGTTAACTTGTACAATTCTAAAACATATCTTATGAGCTTTGTGTTTCGAGCTTCTGTTGGGCTTCTAATGATTTAGTATGGCGGAAAGCCTTTTATAGTGCAATGAGGCGGTCTTATTGTTTAATGTTGTTGAGTACGGTTCCTCTCATTGACTATTGAGAGACTTCAAAACATAGGGTATAAAAAGAAGCGGCTTCTTTTATATTTACATTTTACCGTGATTATGTGACAATACCGCAAATCTTTATTGAGCTAAATTCTGCGAATTTGTAGAACATTGTATCTTTCTAAAGAATAATAAAAGCTTATGGATAGATAGACACACAGACAAACGGATAAATTTCTGAGAATTTTATTAAATGTAGAGAGTATTTGTAGATGTTTTGTGTGTGCTTGAAATGGATCTAAGTCCATTTTACCAACACATTGATTTCGCTATATCGATCATCATATTTCTTTATACATTTTCAAAATTTTGATGTTTTTTCAAAAGTTAACTTAGACCAATTTCATTAGGGGGCCAAATCTTAAAATACCCTCCACATCTTCTATTTATGAAATATGGACGTGGCTGGTACGTGATTGTCAACAGTGACGATAGAGGGATTTTTTGTAAATAGTGAGCGTAGTAACCTCTGTTAATTATAAAACAAGTAAATAATCTAAAATTGGCTTACGCCAAATCTTAAATACCGTCCACCTCCACAACGGCGGGCGTGGCAAATATATATATATATATTGCGCCCTCTAATAGTGTATGTATCAGGTATTAGATGGCAAGCCTAGTTTTACGTTGAATATGTTTTTTATTTATAAATTATGGGCGTGTCTGTTATCCGATCATACCCGTTTTTGGCATGGGCTAAACCATGCACCAAATTTCATGTTCATAGGTCAACTTTTGTGCATATATATATAATTTGCCCATTGTGGGCGTGTAGGTCATTAGACCACGCCCATGGACAAACAGTTTTTGATGCTGATTAAGAAACTTGTAGAGTCTCGAGGTGTTGCAAAGGGAAGAACAAACTTAGTTTACCCTTATCACTAAGGTGGAGGGTATATTAAAGTTTAAGGCTACCCTTGAATGTTATAAAATGTGGGCGTGCTCTTTACACAATTTTTAAGTTAAAATAAAATATTATACTTATCCTTAAACAATGTTGATGTTTTCTAAAACCTAATATTGTTTGAAAGCGTTGAAAATCGATTTAAAAAAGTAATCTTTAGCAATTTTTTACTCAATCAATACATTGCATAATTCTTGTTCCGACATTTTTCTTTTAGCAAAATTAATCATAAAGTTGCCCATGTGCGTATGTACGAGTATTACAAAAACTCAGCTTCATCAATCACTGAAAACCAAAAGTCATCACATGGAAAATTTTCCAAAGGAAACAAGTAATGCAACTAAAAAACTAAGCTTGGCTTAGGTCAAATCTTAAATACCCTTCACATTTAGAATAGTGGGCTTGGCAGGTATATGATAACGTCCTTTAAGAAAGTATGTATAACGTGTTAACTGGCGAGTTAAGTTTTACGTGGAATACGGTTTTTTAAAATATTTTAAAATAATATCCAACTCCTTCCAATGTGGGCGTACCTATTATCTGACCACGGCGTTTGATGTTTGTTGATTGTGGGCGTGGCTCTTGACCGATTGCGTCCATTTCAAATAACAATCTGCTTGTAGAAACTAGAAATGTCTGTACAATATTTCAGCACAATATCTGAAAATTTATGACCGTGAGCGAACAGCACACAGACACCGAGACGGACATGTCTAGATCGACTCAGTTTTTGTTAATGTTCAAGAATTTTGTATATTTTGTAGGGTCTCTGACGCTTTCTTCTGGGTGTTGCACATGGAATGACAAACTTAATATGCCTTCCATCCTATGAAAAACTTTTCATTTATAAATTTGAAGAGATTATCTTGATGCGATGTGTATGTATGTATATACTATATAATACATTATATATATATAAACTATAACAACAACAACAACAGTTTCCAATAATAGATTGACTGCTATGTTTCTTTTCTACTTCTCTAGTAAAAGAGTGAGTGAGTGAAGTGAAATGATTGAGTTGAATGAATGAATACCTTGACAGTGCTGAGTGCTCGTCCGTTGTTGTTTTTTATAGCTTGGATAAATACGAAAAACAAAACGATGATAATAATAATAATGATGAGAAAGATGCAAGAGTTCAAAGAGCTGAATCATCAGGCAGAATGACATACACGAGTATGTGTCTGTGGCAAGAAATAACAGACTGGCGACAGGTTGACTACTTGGCTTGTCTAAACTAAGAAATGTTAACTAATGCGATTTACATGAATATCATTTTCCGATTAAGATTAGATTATAATGATCACTAAAATGTTTTTGTTTTTTACGAAGTTGTTCTACTTTTCGCGTTTTAGGGTTATTGGCAATTCTCGGTTGTTGTTTCATTTTATAATATTATTTTATACACACACATATAAATAAACAATACATATAAACATGCCGACCAGAATGACTGATGATGTTGACATTTGGTTTGGTTGATTACTTATGTCAATCAAGGCTTCAAACAGCGACGACATGTTGTCAATCTTTGTGTCAAGAACTAACTTATTGTTCCTCATTTATATGTACGAGACATATACGATACTAGGCATGCCCTGGAAGATATACCGCCTTGTAGCTCAGCTTTCAATATATTGTATGCTAAGTAATGTTTTGAGGGAATGGGTATCACTCGGATGACTGCGCGCTATGAATGTGAATAAACGTTCGAATAAGAAATTCGATGGAAAGTTATCCTGGGTAGTAGTAGTAACTCTTAAGGATTAACAAGCCAAATACTTTACAACACAAAACAGAACAGAACAGAACAATTCATTTTGTCAAAGAGTATAGCAAACACACAGACACACAAACACAAATTTTTATATATATCCGATAATCACATGTTGCTGCAGTGGATGACAATAACGATGACAATGAAGATGGCGATGATGATCATGATGATGATAATGACGAGATGTTGACGTTGACAATCATTGTATGTAAATTGAGTAGTATTCTCGTTGCAACTATAAAGCGTAGGGACGCGTTTTATTTTTTACATTTTTTTTTGACACACAAAGGAAGAGTACATCGCAAAAAGTGGCTCATTATAAGGTTCACTATAAACCGCAGTAATATAAAATAAAAACTGATAGAAAACGGTTTAATAATTTACCATGAAAATGGTTACAAACGTACATACAAAAATTATAATACCAAGTTGATAGCTCAACCGAAAAACCCATTAGCGATGAGAATGTTGACTGAACCAAAATAATGATGACGATCATTACACACACACACACACACACACACACACACACACACACACACACTTGTACGGTTAACAACTGACAATCAAAACGTTTGAAGAACTACTGTCTGTCATTATTCTTACCTACGTACTTACACACATATTGTCCATATAAAAATGTTTATCAATGTATTTGTTGCTGTAAATTTGGTCATCTTGTTGCTTAAATTGCTATGTACGACACATTGTTGTCATTATTGTTATTATTATCATTTGTATTGTGTGCTAATGCAAAGGGTAGCAAACAACAAGCGGATGATGAATATGTGGACAGTGACACAGCTATTGACTATTGGATAAGCACCCTTTCTCTAGCTGAGTACTTTGTATTTGTATAACAATTTTTCATTTTTTTAATAGCTAGCGTTAAGGGGAGATGTGTTATATAAAAAAAAAAAAAATAATAAAAAAATCTATATAAATAAAATGTGTTCGAAACTTTAAGTTCATAGATTAACTTCTGTTCGGACAACGCCCATTTTCAGCACATCGATGAAGGGAATATATATAGATTTACATACTAGATTTCAAGCTCAATTTTTGTTGATTGCGGGCGTGAATCGATTTTGCCCATTTTAAATAGCGATCTGTGTGGAAAAACTAAAAGTGTCTGTAGAAAATTTTGCCATCAAGAGACGGATACGCGGACATACGGGCATACTTGTCTAAATCGACTCAGTTTTTGATGCTGATCAAGAATATACTTTGTAGGATCTCTGACGCCTCCTTCTAGGTATTGCAAACGGAAGAACACACTTAATATACCCCCATATCCCTTGTGGAGGGTATACCAAGTGCACGAAACATATAATGTGAAAGCAGCATGTGCCCTAGGCAAGAATTTTTTATAAATTCGATTTTGAACAGTGAAACGAAAGTACAGGAAACACATGACTTTTTACCAGTTTAAACCTCACATGCCTGTCTAAGTAGCAAAGTATTATCTTTCATGTCAAGTTTTTAATCATGGTGCTCAGCTGGACTTGAAACCACAACCCACCGCTAATGTGTAGCCTTAGCTAACTCTCGGCTTCTGAAAGGAACCAAGTTAGCTTTTTCAAAAACATATAAATCTTTGGTGCGCATTTTATAGGAAAAGTAATATTGCGCATTAATTTTCCTAACAAGTAATTCAAAGAAAGCGCATTATTGCCTTTTTATAAATTGAAATTATTACACAAGGGGCGCTAAGACTGTACCACATACTTGAATGATTTTGTAATGAAACCGCTTACATTACCGAACAACAAGACCTCTGTTTGTATCATCTACCATTTACATGTTGAAGATGTTTCGGAAGAATCTTTAAAGTACTCTTAATGTTATGTTGAAGACGGTCTCACAGAAACATACAACATGCCCACATTATTGGTAATGGCAGCGCTCAGTTATCACATTATGACTTAACGTTCACAGTGTTTAAAATTATGTTTATTTTTTTGTTTTCCTTTCATCCAAGTATTGTTAAAAAAACTTGTTTTTTTTTTTATTTGTTGCGAAAGCCTTTCTCCCTGCCGCCACTTTGCCAGTTTCATGTTTAATGTGGCGATATCCAACCGCGCCTTGTCGAAACAATTTGAACAATGTGACGTCTTCCTTCCAACCTTAGGCTATAAATAACAAAATGATTGACAGCGGTGACAGTTTTGATCGATGGTCATCATCATTATCATGAGTGCAGATCTCCTTCTTATTTTTTCCACTCATTTCATTTTTCTTCTTTGCTTTCTTCATCCTAAGCTATATGCTTGTTATTCTTTATGTTTTGCGCTGTTATAGAGTTGGGTGCGTCCATTAATAGGGCGTGTTAAATAAACTGTTGTTGATGTTGTGCGTATTGCATTGGGCGCAAAATGAAACAGTTTGTCCGGATGATTTTTCAGAAGACCATTCTTTTGCTAAATTACTAGCCATACGCAATAACCAGACTGACAAGGAGTCCGTCAGTCCGTCAGTCTGTCAGTCATTCATTTAGTTACTCATAGCATACACTTACATTGAAGTGGTTGATGGATGCAGAGGTGGCGTGGGGTTTTCTTTATGATTGACGTTTAAATTAACGGACATTTTCATCATACTTTAATTGATTAAAGTGTCATGAAAGTTGTACAAATGTGTTAGAAAGCCAATAGTACCGAGTAGTGGTAGAGAGCAGGAGAAAACATTTTATATAATTTTTATGACTTTGATTTTGCCATTTTTTATGAACACAAATTCAATTAACTGAATTACAATTCATGCGGCCGTGACGTGGGCACCAAGCGTATACAGTTACAGCGATAGAAATCGTTTTATTTATATGTTAAACAATTGGTAGCTGTAAACATTTTATGATAATGTTGATAGGTTATGATTATGCAGGTGATGATGCTACCGAATGCAGTGGTGATGGAGAGAAAATGCACATCACACAAAATATGTTAACTTTTGATTCTTACGCACCAAATGTGGCATCAATTGGTACCAGCTTGGGTACATATTATTACTTTCCGTATGCCGGTATTTTGTACAAGTGATGCACCATTATACTCTGCACCACTTGCGGCAAAGGATATAATTAGTTTGTGCTGATGTTTGTAACTCCTAAATGGCAAATATCAAATACCACACCCATCTTCTATTATACCGATCGAATTAATATCCCAATCGATTTAACCATGTCCGTCTATCCGTCTGCCTGTCTATGTAAATATAGCTGCAGGTTGAGGTATTTCGTTGAAATTTGCTACAAAAACTTGTATTGACTCAAGGAGAAACCCTTTTGAAAATGGTTCGAATGGGACCATTTTTAGAATCCCTTCCCATATAAGGCCCCATTATAATGAAAAACTTTATAAAGCAAAAAATTGTAATTTTTTTTGCAAAATTTTATGCTTTTTAGAGCCCCTTCCCACATAATAATTTCTCACGAAGTGACTTATATGGCAGTGCATCGCGTTGACTCATTAATTTAACCATAATTTGTGAAACTAAGTGGTGTAGAGTATTAAATGGCCAGTCTTGACCGAACATAACATTTTCACTTGTTTTTGATAGTGTGTTAGTTGTCGAAGACATGTTTGGTTTTTTTTTTTTTTTTGAAAACGTCTAAACTGTGAAACTTTTAAGTATGTTTAATGATAAGATTTTTAATGCAAAAATAAAAACAACAACAACAACTAGACATACACATAGACAAAAAACACGTTTCTTGTTATTACAAAACAAGAAGCAAGTAAGAAAACTCAACTTGGTTGAAGCCACTTATTAAATACCCTCCACATCTATATACAGACGGTGGGCGTGGAAGGTACATAATTCCGACAGGTACAGATGGCCAGACAATTACTCTATTTTGCAATGTGTTATGAGCTTGTCTTTTATACTACCACGCCTATTTGCGTCACATGGATGGACGAACTTTTTATAAATTTGTGTAAAAAATTTTCATAACTTAATTTCTGTTGCAGATTATTAATATATGACATTAGTGGGCCGATTTTTCCTAATTGAAATGGGGACCTGCCTGCAGAAACATAAAGTGTTTGTATAAAATTTCACGACCGTGGTACGGTATGTATGGGATAATAACCAACCAAATGATGCTTTATAATTTATGATGAAATTTACCAGCGCCGCGGCGAGTCTGAAACCGGCTCTATGAGAAGAGACGGACATACGTGTACTTGATTGATTTAGTTTTTGATGTTGAAGAATGTGTCCATATCCTTCTGGGTATTGCAAATGGAATGGTAAACTGACTATACTCCCTCCTATGGGGAGTGCACAAAAATAGAAGAAGAACGGCGGATGTTTGTACCATAAGTGGCATCACGTTTCACATTTATAATATGACACCGTCAAGTATGCGCATACATTATTAAATCTAAACAATCTAAAGTGAGCCAAAGCAACAACTTTTTCTACATCAAGCTGCTCATGTCCATTGTGTCATCAATCGTGATGAGAGATAAGTTTATACTTTATATTGTAGTCACACATACACGCTGTATGCATTGTGTCGTCTTCTACACCTCAGTAAAGCATTTCAACAAATTCCATGAAGAAATTATTTTCTTTATCTTTTTTTTATTTCAACTTCTGCTTTAAATATAACAAACAACATTTTAGAACGTGTGTGTTTGTTTAACATAGATAGAACTAGGTAGATGCGGCGGCCTGGAATCATTACTTATCCATAGAGCCGGTTTCGGTCTCGCCGCGGCGCTGTTAAATTTCATCATAAATTATAAAGCATCATTTGGTTGGTTATTATCCCATACATACCGTACCATGCCATACCATACCATTTATATGTTGATTCTTTCTATTCCACTTTACTATCAAAAGCACTTGTAAAAACTTAATAGACTTTAATGATGATGGAGCTATCACAATTACTACCACAAGCTTAATACCTGTAATATTTTAAGATATGGTTTGACAGACGTGAGGCTTTATTGAATTTTTAATTGAATGCCACTAAAGACAAACAATTAAGTTTTCAGTAATTGCAAAGACTTTAATGTCGAAATTTAATAAATACTGAATGTCACGTTTATGATTCACGATTGAATGGAAACGAGCCGTGTTTCTCCAAGTTTCATAAAAACTGTCAGAGCGGTCCGATCAAGCTCAAATTTTGTGTGAATTGAATTTGTCTTTGGGAAAAAATATGTAAAAATCGTTCAATTGGACTTGAACTTTACACGAATAAATTTGGTCAAAACTGGTACGCATAAGCCAAATTTCGTATAAATATATGAAGAATTGTGGAGTCTTCTCACATAACATCTTTACCCAGAGGCACTTTGAATGGTTATAAAACACTGAAAAATAAAGGAAGATGAAAATTTTTTTGTAACACTTTAAAGATGACATTTTGTAGAAACCTATAAGTCGGCATATTATATGTTTCTGTTCCAAAGTGTGTTTTCTATGCATTGAATGCTACATACAGTGGACTGATCAAGCTCGAACTTGTATATTTGAATTATTTTTGTTAATGTTTAGCGGTAGGCATCGAAATTTCCCAATTTTTGCCTTGCTATAGATAAAGAGCCTTTAGATTGACAAAAAAAAAAAAAAATACCCCGGTTACACTCAATCTCGTTTGGGTTAAGTCTTATAACATAACACACTTGATTTGGTTTTTTCTAACGTTACTTCTAATTATTCTGTTAAGCAGTGTCCCCCAATTGTGTACCCAGAGGATTATTTCATCCAACAGTATCATTGTCATTGGATTTACATACCTGCTCTAATAAAAAAAAACTCAACGTTATCGCTATAATTTTAAATTAACAAATTATACTAAACTAAATAAGTTACTTTCTGACGTAAATTGGTCATTTATACCTGATGGATCATGAATGATCTCGGCGTGCTGCGGGACAGTAAACTAACTTTTAATACGCATATTAATACAACATGTAATAAAGCCAACAGAACTGTAGGCTTTATTAAGAGATGGTCGAAGGAGTTTCAGGACCCCTATACAACCGAACTTCTTTTTACCTCTTTAGTAAGACCTATTTTAGAATACTACTCTGTAATTTGGGATCCACAATATGAAGTGTATACCAACCAGATTGAATCTATAGGAAAACAGTTTTTACTTTTCTGTCTTCGTGGTCTGCCACGGATTCCTAACCTGAGGCTGCCCTCATACACAAGTCGTCTTGCTTTGATAAAACTTCCTACCCTCAAAAGCAGAAGGACAATGTTGAACGTGTGTTTTATGCAAGACCTATAATGACAACTATCATTTAATCGATCTGAAATATTTAAACTCTGTCTAACTTGTACATTCATCAGCTGAACCATGATTGTGTAGCTGATTAATCATTTCGGTTGTGGTGTCGGTGTCGCGATCTGCAATCTATTGTGTCGAGTTGGAACAAAATATATATTAAATATATTTACGAAGAAACATATTTGGTTTTGTGGGGAGCGGGTAGGGGGGAGGCGTTGGAGTTACATTGTAATAAAATTCATATCCTTTAGCCAGGATATGCAAATAAATCACTTTAACACAACTTTCGATCTCTCTCTATGGTTCTCAGCTATAGCTTTCTATTCTCTTTACCTCGTTTAGTCGAATTCATGTAAAATATTTTTTTTACCTAAAAGTTTTTTCGGTTTTTTTTTTTTGCAATTTATGTTGTTGTTGTTGTTGTGTATATATGTATATTTTAACCATTTGTTTTCCACTCTACAAATAACTGCGGAATATTTATAAGCATCATAAATTAAACGTATGCGCTCGCTCGCTGGTTTGCCTCCATTTATTGTCAGGATAATAATTCGTTCTCTGATATTAAAAAAAAAATAAAAAAATTTACAAAACGTACAACTGTAGAAAAAGTACGGGAATAAGAGAACGAAAATATATGTAAGAAAGACATACAAAATATATGAACGAAGAAGTTTATGGTATAAAAGGTGTAAGGTGTAGGTATACCAAGTGTTCATAATATGTATGAACGCTTAAAATTTCTATACTCTGCACTCACTAGTAACACTGGTCCTAAATGGCTAAAGATGCAGCAACCTTCACTTATAGCGATATATTCTGATACTTTCCAATTAAACATGTCCGTCTATCCGTCTGCCCTCCAAAACTCCACTTAACGCACTATGAAAAAAAAAAAGGTCCTATATGGAAAATAACACACATTTTTTGATATTTTTCCATAATCAGTAGCTGCGCTAGAACTTCTTAGGCTCTTACGCTCTGCACGCTGTGAATCATATCTAGCTGACAAAGACAGTGAAAGAGTTATTTCATAGCCATACGTTATATGGCTCAGATCGGTTAAGTACAGTGTGTGTTAATATTTTTGTGTCAGTATCATCATCGCCATCCCGGATCGAACGAACGACCCCCCCAAAACCAAATTTGTTTCTTCGTAAATATATTTAATATATATTTTGTTCCAACTCTACACAATAAAACACGATATAGAGACGCGGCGGCTTTTCAAATCCAAGTTCAATTGATTGTTTGGCTTGTTTAAGATGAAAAATTAATTGATTTTGAAACGTAAATTTTCTCCACCCAAGTATAGCTTTCAGCACGTTCAAGTTGAAGCCTTGAATGAAGAAAATAAGGAGAAGGAAAAGAAAAAAAGAACACCCACCTATATGCATACTGAGACGTTCTTCCTGTTCAAAGCGTTTTTCCCTAATGTCGGCACATTGAAAGTGTATCAATGAATGTCAGCATGTAAATAAATGAATGAAGTGAGTGAGTGAGTGAGCGAGCGTGTGAAGTGAAGTGGAGTGGAGTGAGAGTGAACATATAAAATGTATGGCTTAATAATTTATTAACCAACATGCACGGCGTCTATGTTGTATACTCTTTATTCATTTATCTTCTGGCACGAGAAAAACATTGTTGTTGTTGTTGTTGTTGTTATTATTATTATTATTATTATTATTATTATTATTTTACTGACTTTGGTTGCTGTTGGTTGTTGTTTATTCATTTATTGGGGTGCTAGCTGTGTTACTGTCGGCTCGTTTCCATATTACCAGCTATCAAGATTTATGTGTCTGTTGTGATGTTGCTTGCATTTGTTTTATACAACCTAACTACTACTACCACTACCACTACCATACAATAAATCCATTTACTTTCCTAGTATAGGGGTTCTAAATTACCTTTGATGGTGGTTCACTGTGTGTGTGTGTGCTTGTTCGTATTTCACCATGGGGAATTTCATGATAAATGCATATCAGATGAGATGAAATCAAAATTACTCTCTTTCACACAAACACAAACACAAACACGCACACACACACACACACACACACCACGTTTACAATATCTACAAATAATATCCTTAATATTGTTAAATATTTATCATGCATGCATGACCAAGTACAGCACGTACAACAGCGGCGCACTCATCTACTTGTACGTATCGTAGCTGCTTATAAATATATATTATCAGTTCAACTTTAGCCATATGCAAACGTGTTGCCGTCTGTCTCTTTGTCTGTCTGTATTTTAGCTTGCACACATATATCTCCACTCGTTTGTTGTAAATCATGTAGATCATTATTATTATTGTTGTTGTTATTATTGTTATTGTTTTTGTTAATATTATTATTATTATCATATGAAAGTCTGTATTTTTTTTTTTTTTGTGTTTTTGTCTGTCGTTTCATTTTCCATCATACACATTTGAATCGGATTAAATTCAAGTATATGGAGAGATGGAGAAAGAGAGAGAGAGAGAGTGAGTATAAGCACATAAATCAGGATTCAATCATCGCTTTTCATTTGTTACCGTATGTGATAATAATCTCAGGATCAGAATTTATGGGCAAATGCTTATTATTCAGTTAAATAGATGAATAATTAATAAGCTGTAATGTAAAGGACTTAAGTACCCAGAACTCTATAACAACTGTAATAGGATTATAAGGAAGATTTTGCAAAAATAAATCATTTCATTTTACAAATTTCAATTAGTTAAAAAAGTTCCGTTCACAAACTTGACTCTTATTCGAGTGATTCATTTGGCACAAAACTATTGCAGGGTTGATGGGTGTTCTAAAATGTTGTTTAATTATGTTTTGTTGTGTTATTTAGGAGGATTTAGGTGTCACGGCATCCCCTGCACCCATTTTGCCCGATTGCAAACCGTAGAAATACTCAAAAATTGCGTGTGCCAATATTCAGCGCGTTACCTCAGTTCATGCGGCCATGAGAATACCCAAAAGAATGCTTAGAAATTCACACAAACGCACAAAGGGACAAAAGGGCTGAATCGATTCGTATATTCATGCTGAGCAAAAATATATATATTTGGCAGTACGTCTGTGAGAATGCCAAAAACAAATCGGCTCAGTTTTTTATGCTGATCAAGAATATATTTGTAGCGTCTCCGACGCCTTCTTCGGGCTTTTGCGAACGGAAGTAATGAAGTTTACTTTTTTTATTACTGTTTCAAAAGACACTTTTCGTGATAATTTAAATTCAACATCGATGCTACTAGATGTTGTCTGATCCAACCTATACGTGCACCATTGAATTTGTATGATCTATGAAATGGAATCAATAAAGTTAAGTTGTATTTTTTAAATTTAATTTCAATTAGAAATGATGTAGTGTTTTGGTAGGGCTTCTGTTGCTATGAAAATTTGTTAGCGATTAGGGGAAAAAGCGAAAAGTTTGGCAATGGCTGAACAAAGCCGTTGCTATATCATCCGTCTTGGTATGTGTTTAAAATTATAACCAATCCAGGGAGATATTGTAGGGTATTGAAAAGTCCGCTTACACAATCAAACTGTCTTTGCTTTTACTTTATTTATGAAAGTAAGTCTTATAAGAGGCTGGGCTAAATATTAAGGCATTTTCTTAAATAAAATAATATACAAAGCACTAACGCATACCTGTACAAATGTACACATACGCACACACATGCACATGAGCTTATATACAAAATGAATATAAAATTTATAACATGGAATTCCGTATGAAATAAATTTTAAAAATATTGCCCATTTAAACTACAACCAAGGTAAAATTGAACACACATACAGCCATACAATGTATGTGGTGGTGTGTCTGTGTTTACGGCAAAGAGAAAGATTTATAGAATACAAAAAAATAAACAAAAAATAAAAACTATAAAACAAAAGAGACAAAGGCCAACAAAAATAATAATAATAATAATAATAACAACAGCAACCACAACAACAACATGCAATGCAATCAACAAACGGCAAAATAACACAATTGCAAAACAACTGTAACAACTGTAACAACAACAATAATTCACATTATGTTGGTATGAAGGTGGCCTGACAGAGTCATACAGTATTACAGTCATGGAGGTACCGATATTTGGGTACATACGTTTAAAAATATCTGTATGTGTGTATGCGTGTGTAAGGGTATGGATGACAGATATGAATTATGAGAGCAGATTAACGTGTGCAGAGTCTCTTGCCCAAGTCACACACTGCAGCTACTACTGTCACCGCTTGAATTGTACGGTATACACTTTTACCTATTTTCTGTGTGTGTATGAGAGTGCACATATACACATATTGTATGTACACGTAATTTATAGATATTGTTTTACATAATGTATTTATGTGCAGAAATAAAATTTATGACATTTATCCATTGTCATAAATTGTTTCAATGACATTTTTTGTACTGCTGTGTACTCTTTCCTCCTCTCTCTGTCTTTCTATTATGGCGTAATAACAAATAAATAACTGCAGTAAAATATTGTGTGTATCGAGAACACTAAGCAATCTTGCAGAATATGTTGTTGCATTGAACTTTTCAACTGTTACCCATGAACTACAGGCACATCGGTTGTGATGATGGGTATGACCGGTCGGTCAGTTCGTTGGTTGGTTGGTTGGTTGGTTAACTTTAACTATCACATTGCGTTTTAAACTCTCTTCAGTCCAGTCCATCTAATGGTAAGTATTGTATAAACTCGCAGTTATGTACACATTTGTACAGGATGTTCATTTCGGTTTTGTTAGTTGGGTGGCCAGTGTCGGTTTGTGTCAGTGCTTGCCAGCCTGCATATCGTTTGCCATAAAATATTTAACAAATAAAACATAATGATTTATGCATTTACACACATACACATATGTCCCTTTTCAATATATGTATTTGTACATACTTGCGTAGCAGATGCACAATGAATTTTCGTTTATTAGTTTGTCAATTAAAGTGGTCAAACAAGCACAATAACCGTAATGAGGGGCTTTTCTCTTGTAAGTTAATTAATTTTCTATGATTTATGCTTATTTGTATGAGCTTATACGATATAATATTGTAAAGCATTATAGAATATAAACACACAGCACCACACACAATATCATGAAATGACTGCCATTCCATAGATGGGAAAGTGTTTGGCATGGTTATTGTGACATGTGTACTGATGAAGTGTGTACAGTATGTTAACCATTTCCGATTGAAAGTGGATGAAATTTAGAAGATTTTTGTAATGTTCTCGATTTGGTATTGAAAAGATCTTTAAATGAATGTGAAAGAAAGTTTCTTTCTAATGGAATTAAAAAAAAAAACTCAATGAATGAATTCAAATACAAATAAAACAGACAATATTTCAAATATAATTGAAAAGAATTTAAGTGATTTAAATAAATTACTCAAACTGAGGATTAAAAATGATTCTAAAAATATACAACAAAAATTGAAAACGATTATTTGAAAATATTCCATATGGAATTGGAAATAACTCAATTAAAATTCAAATGCAACTCAATTGGAAAATTGAATTGGAGTTATTTCGTTTTATTTGTCTTCGTAGCAATTCTATTTAAAACATTTCCCATTCTATTTGTTCTTTTCCCATTCCTGTACATTCTGTTTGATTCTTTTGAATCCTCTTGATTCTATTTGTAATAATTTTTTAATATAAATGTTTAAGTTGTTACCGCTTTCTTTGAGATTTCTTTTCAATTTATTTCATTTATTTTGTATTCCTTTGGTGCTGCTTCTAAATAATTTGAGTTCTTTTCTTTCCATTTAAGGCGTTTTTTTTTTATTTATTTGTATATTCACACTTTATTTAACTTCTTTCGAAATTATTTGGATATTTTACCACTTCCGTTGGGGTACTTTTGATTTCCATTCTTTGGATACTTTGTACATTTGATTTAGCTTTTTTTTGAAAACTCATTTGAGTTTTTTCGGGTTTCCTTTGCATTTCAGTTTCAGTTGATCGAAGAATTCCTAGAAATTTTTTATATAATTTTTAAATTTATTACGTACACTTTTTTGTGACATGACATTTTCATTTACATAAACTTTTAATGTATGCACGTAACTTCTGTGGTACTCGAAACAGAATTTATACTTTATTATGTATAATTTTGCATTAATTACCGTGCAACATAATAAAAGAAATACTTGAAAAGCAACAACAGCAACAACAGCAACAAAAGACTTTATAAACATATAAATAATTATTGTATATATGCATGCGGACATAACTATTTACAACATACTTCTTACCAACGATATTATAACGGCGGCAGCGGCAACAGCACGCATAAAATGTGTCAACAGTGTGGAAACAAGCGAAACACATAACAACGTAATTGACGACAATTTTCAACACTTCAGACAATCGAGATAGAATGAAAAGTTTGTCAAGCAGTCAGCCAAACAACCAATCAGTTAGTCAGCCAGTCAGTCAGTCAGTCAGTCAGTTAGCCAACTAGGTAGGCAGTTAGCCTCCAGCCTAGTATATGAACAAATACTCATTTGAAGTAAAGAAATATCAAGTCAAAAAATGTTGAGTGTTTATAGAGTGTATACACTATATACACGTATATACGATTACAAACACTTGTGGCATGTGAATGCAACTACAAATGAGCAATCATGATATGACTGACATTTGACAATATGGCGACCACAAATAACTCACGTACAAAAATGGTTGCAGACATTTCATTAAGTTACAATGACTACACCATCTCACTACCATATATTTGTCGAGTTTATGCGCTTCATGCCCCATTTGTTTGTGAGGAGTTCTTATGCTTTTTTCTTTACATTAATATTAAAGGTTTACTAAGTGTACAATTTCATTTACAACCATAAGGGGGAAGGAGAAGAGGGTTTCTGAGACTTAATAAAGTATTTGTATATATATATATATATATATATATATATTTTGTGAAGAAAGGCAGGTTTATTAAGGCTCATGTGTCCTTGTTGTTGAAACACTCACTCGTGATAATTGATAATAGAGAAAAAACTAATATCGGCTTTGGTTAAAACTTAAATACTTTAGACATATAAATGAAATATAGTGGCGTGGCAAACTATCTAATTAAGCCTTCATAATTAAAAAGGCAGATTTTGTTTTTGTAAAAGTTTTTCTAAATTATGAGCGTGACTCCACTGACTTTCATCTAGATAGCTTTATTTTTATGGCTAAGAGTTAAACTTTTGTCGATTTTGGGCGTGGCTATGAACCGATTTCCCCCCAAAAATAGTTTGACAAACACAATTTCATGTATTTATAATAAAATCATTTAAATTTGTAGAAAATGAACTCTTTCATATAATGGCTCACACAACCACAAACAGTCTCTCTCTCTGAAAAATTCTCCTTTCAATGTGAGAAATAAAAGTTATAAGTGTTAAATGATAATGAAACAATACTTTTATCAGGCTTCAAACGATGCAATAAATTCAGAATTACACCCTCCCCATGGTGGACATGATTAATATTAACTGACCAATGTATTATATATGAAATATAATTAGTTGCCGTTGCTATTAACTTTATTGTTATATAGCGTGATTAGTTTTATGTTAAGAATGACGAGAGAATATAATTCCACCTGATATGATGACTTTTTAACCACTTTTCAATCATCCGTCATCATTTTGCGTGCTCGAACATTGTCTAACAGTACCTGCAATATATTACTTAGCGGATCTGTTTGTTGCAACGTTGATTGTTTATGTTATGGTTCACCATATTTCACGCATCATGAACACTCTTAATGTATTTGCTAAAGCAGCAATTTAACGCCCAGTTACATTTTCTTTTACGTACATAATAATGTGTGTGTGTGTGTGTGTGTGCGTGTGTGTGTGTGTATGGCCATGCCTTGCATTAATAGTCTGCGTTCATTAAAAGCAATCCCCTTTCATTCTGTTAACTGTTTATTGCAACATGCACATATTTTACATCCCAGGGTGTTGTTGTCGTCGTCCTCTTCTTCTTCTTCTTCTTCTTCATCTTTTTCTGTGGTGTCTTATGTCAACAATTTCTTATGTTTTTGTATTGTTAATAATTGTCAACCAACATTAACAACCTACTCATCCAGTTATGTCTTCAAACGAAGTATGTGTGTTTTTAAATGATCTTGTCAATAACATTTGCTTTTAGTTGTTGCTGTTGTTGTTGTAATTATTTTGCTTTTTTTAAATCTTTTTTTACACGTTCATTATCATTGAACATAATTATTGCTGTCATTTGTATGGTTTTGTTGTTGTTGTTGTTGTTGTTATTATTATTATCATGCTGTTTGCAACGAAATGTGTTGTTATTAACATTTTTTATGAACAATTAATTCGATTAAAGCATTTTTAGTGAGTAAGTTTAATAAATTTTTGAAATGATTTTGTAAAAATAATTTATTTTCTTCATTCTTACGTTACCGAACGTATACATACGTATACATATACATGTACCTTATAATGGAATTTAGAAGCAAGTGTAGTATAGGAATTACTTCTAAATAGTCTCCATTACTTCCTACATAGTGGGCGTGGTATATACTTGATTACGTCCTCTAATACTGTAAATATTTTGTTTTGAAAGTGGAATTTTGCGACATCGGTTTCAGGATTATTAAAAATGTTAAATTGTTCCAAAATGACTTTTAGTCACGCCCACAATAAACAAAAAAGTTCTTTTTTAACGTAAAAGTACAGCTATGAAGCATATTTAATTTATTTACCAATTTGCTGAAAATAGGCACGCTCGGAAACGCCGTCGATTTTGTTAACTCATACTCATGATGGTCGTTAAAATGAAAAGAAATTTTATATATGCCACGCCCATAGTTTAGGAGGAGGGTATGACAGATTTAACGAGGTATTGTTTAATTGTTTTCAAATAACTCTGTCATACTAAATTATTGTCTCTCCCTCTCCCTCAATTTCAAAATAAAATTTATCCTTTACACTAAGAAGCGATTGCATGGGGTTGTACAGACATTCATGCAATATAACAATAAAGTATACAAAATTTTTAATCTAATCACTAGATGGTAGATCTCGATGATAACATTAGAATGTTAATTATATGTAAAGTCCACGCAAACGAGGTTAGAGTAAAGCGGGTGTCATATCCCTCCGACAGATTTATAGCTGTTACAGTGATAATACAAAGAGCGAATGGCATACACACACACACACACACATCAACATAACACATGCATGCATATAAACAAGTATACCAGTAACAATAAAATGTCAGTTTAGTAATGCCAGGCACCCAACCAGTCAGCCAGTCAGCCAGTATGTGAAAAGTCACATATGGACATTGGGCATAAGCATTGAGTCTTCTACATATTGTAGTGGACGAGTACAACAGCATATGCCAGCCGAAACTGTTTCATGTCAATCACAGGCCAGAACGATAATGATGGTCTGAATTTTACATCAATGTCTTGGACTGACTGACATTCGTTAAGGATGCAGAAGATATATGAATATATGGATTTGTGGGATACATACGAATGGATGGGTATGGCAATGGTCACTTCATACTGTTGTTGTTGTTATTGTTGTTGTTGCTGTGAGATGTGATAGCCAAACTGTCATCGTTATCCTCAATATTTATATATGCACAACTCCTCTTTGCCTGCTGTTGTTGTTTTTTGTTTCTTGTTCGGTTCGCTGAAGTTTATGTTATGTCTGATTATCAATTGTCGGTTGTTAAACCACTTGCTATCCAATTGGCATCAATCTTTTATGCGTGCTGTGGTTGTTGTTATTGTCGTTGTTGTTGTTGTTGTTGTTGTTATTATATGAAAAACAACAAACCTGAGAAACAAACATGAGAACAATGCAACATTGTTAGCTCTATAACGAACGCACCCAGTTGTAAATATCAATCAATTGTTAGGTGAAATGTGTTGATAATGCTTTTGCTCAACATTCTTATACCCTACGCCACAAAGTGCTACAAATTTGCTAAAGAATAGCTAATTAAGCTAATAAATACAATAAATAAAATAAGTTTTGGAACCGATCAGACCATTTTTAGAACCTCTTTCCATATAACACTTTTTTCAAAGTAACTTTTGCAATGATTCTGAGTTTAGTGTTACAACTCCACTAAAGTATTAAAGTAAGTACAGTAGAGTATTAAATGGTTGGATAGAACCTTATGAAATGAATTTGATTGTTTTTTATTTTTTTTATTTAACCATTTGATATTTTTCTGCGTAAGTGTAGCTGAGCGTTTTATTTAACTCTTCTGTGAAATCATATTCGAAATTTAAAACGATTCTACACAACTACAAACAATATAAACTTTAAACGGCTTTAATTGGGTAATGAATTAACTTAACGTAACTTTATATGATATGATATGATAAAGGGTAGACAGTATCAACTTACAAGGACTTAACATAGAAAACATTTTCGTATGAAGCACAAAATGCTTACCTTTCTATTAAAATTGATCAAGTGTGAAATTTGGTTGGTAATAAAGGTTTAAACTGTCCTCACATTCTTGCTTTCTCTCTCTTTGCATCTGTCAATTTGTCTGTCAGTCTGTCTTTTTAAGCCCATCATCTTTAGCCCTGTTGGTCCCTTATGTGTGTCGTATTATTGTTGCATGCTGTGCGGTTTGGTGGCTACTGTTAGGTGTCAAATTAACACATTAATCACAGGACACAATATGAATACGATTACGCATACGAATACGCATATATATTAAATCAGTAAATTTTGTATTTTGTTTTTGCCCTAATTTGATTCCATTCTATCAAACCCACTACAGGCTGACTTGAGTAAATTGATAAAGTTGCCTTTATTTATCTATATGTAGATATGTGTGTAAATGAGGAAAATTAATTACATACATTTTCTGAAACTTTAACTATAACTCTTTCAGTCACTCATCACAGCAGTTGTGTGATGGATGGAACAAATCAACAACTATTATATACCACAGTATTGGGGCGTAATTTGCAAACTGTGATATGTATTATACAGTTTAAAGGCGTGGCATAGCCTATCAACTCTACATAATTTCAACTCAATTAAATTTTATAATGCTGAGCATTTTATCAGTGAACAGATAGGCGGACATTTTTAAATAGATTCAGATTTTTGATGATATTCAAGAACACATGAAAAATTTATACTTTGTAGGCTCTCTGACACCTCCTTCTGGCTGTTTCAAATGAAATGATAAACTTAGTATTATCCCCATCGTATGTGGAGAGTATAAAGAGCGTTTTTGAAACCCTATTAGAGAAACGTTAAAATTCTCCACCCATGGAAAATTGTAACATTTTCTCTTAACTTCTTCTTTCCAATCATTATTTCCTTAGTAAAAGTAAGCACAAAAATTTTCGACAAAAACTTTTCAAATATTTCGATTTATTATGTTTTTTTTTTGTACAGTAATAATTGTTAAATTAGCGTGAAATTGAAAAACGTAATAAATCTAATGCACTGGTTGTGTTGCAGAGCGTTTGAAGTGGACTGGAGGTAGAGTCTAATTATTATAACCAACAAGCACTTTAAGTAATGAACACGATAAGAGACGGAACATAGAAAACACAATATGTTAAAATATTTCGGAAGAATTCTTAATTAACATGTACACACAAATACACAAACACACATATATGTATATATTGTATAGTTGTTTAATCTTTGTATTCATGGATTCATACGTACATCATGCATGCAGAAAAGTTTTGGTGCCTGAGTGATAATAGCTAACCAAGCGTTCAGGCGAATGAACATAAAAACGAAACAGATTCTTTTTTATGGTGATGTGATGATGAATATGATAATTTGAAAAAAGTCCGTCCTCATATATTTTGTATGTTTGTTGTCTACTCTCTTGAAATGTTCATGTATTTATATTTTTTGGAAAGGTGAATATTTAGCAAACAATTCGTGTGTGGCATGATCAGCACGGATAATACAATCGCACACAAGTACTATGCAGAGTGTTTCCATACCAATCATTGTGTTCTTCAAACAATATATTGTATTGTTTAACTTGCATATTAACAACAACTTGTGAATGAGAATGAGAAAGAAACAGAGGGAGAGAGGGAGATTGTAGCCACATGAAGATATTTATTGATCAGTTCTGCACAAGGGTTGAGAAGAGCTGCCTGTGTATAGTTTGGGTCATGCATGCATATTAAATAAAATATGGTATCGAGAGTACGTGCATTTTTATTTTGCATTTCTGTACTCTTGTCGTTTTTAACAAATATTTGCATTTTATTCTGACAAAAATTTATTTTTTTTTTCTTTCTACTATTCTGTCAACTCGTTGCTCTTCCATCTGCATGCATACAATTTGTTGTATATTGTCAGTCAACAGTTAGCAACAACGACTTATCACTATAATCAACTGTGCAAGTAAATCGAAATGTCAGAATTTATTCAAAAATCAATATGTCAGTCAATAATATTCAGAAAGAGCATGAATGGGTGGTGGGTGGGTGGGATGAGCTCTCTTCATGCTATCCACAATAAAACATTCGTACAATTCTGGGACTGAATGATTTACTGATTGACTGCTGCTTCATTTTCTCTACACATACGTTTTGTTTAATAGATTTGCATAAAGTATTCTTGTATAAGTTATTAATTGAAATGCGGAATGTAAAGAAGAAGTCACCGAAATACATTTTGTGAAATTTATGTGATTTTTATACCCTCCACCACAGTGATGGGGATATACTAAGTTTGCTCTGGCATTTGGAAGACCCCGAAAGAAGATTTAGCGACCCTACAAAGTTTATGTATACTTGATCATAAATGAAAATCAGCGTCAAACTAGACATGTTAGTCCGTGTATTCGCATGTCTGTTATTGGATCTCAACTCGCAGTTGAAATGTTATAAAAATATTTCCAGTACCTGTACGTAGGTTTCTATTTAAATTGGGCAAAATCGGTCAAGTGTTACGCCTACAATTATCAAAAATATATCTAATAGCCACATTGTACACATATTTATCATTAAAGCATTCATCGATGTACCAAAAATAGACGTGGTCGGATAACAGACGCGCCCAAAATTTACAAAAAAACTTCATGTATTGAACTTAATGCAAAAGTTTATATATGTATAATAGATAGGCTTATTGAGTACATTCCACGCCCACTTTTTGCATGTTGAGATAGAGGGTATTCAAGATTTGTCCTAAGCCAAATTTTGTGTTTTTATGTATATGTTCTTTTTTTACAAATTTGCTAGAACAACTAACTATACTATCTGGGAGGTGTATTCAATCATGTGAATAAAAAAATTTGCATTTAAGTCAGGTTTCAAAGAAATATTCAACAGAAAATAAATTTATGAGGCGCCTGAAAAAATTATGCATAAATAAAATTTACCAAATGATTCTTAGAACCCTTCCTTGAATATAGGCAGAATTAGGGGGCGTGGTGGGCACCTAATAGCTTGTATTGATGTGTTCCATATCAACTAATAAATTGGGTTTTAAACAAAATAAATAATTTTTTTTGCTCGCGTTTCCGTTGTCCGTATACGCTCACTTTTTAGTCCAATCATGAAAACACTTTCTAGTTCTGTATTATCACTTTCAATTTGAATTGAAAGAAACTGAAATCGAATTGAACTTTGTCGGTTTGGAAATGAATAAACTCAAAACTAAAAGGAAAGAATGCCTTGCTTTCAATTCTATGCATTTCCTATTGACTATCCTTCAAATTTAATTGTGCCTACTTTGAAGCTCTCATAAAATATGGAACAATTACGAGTCAGTATTTCAGAAACCTTGACTTGTTTTACGTCAAACCTCTACAACATGTACGGGTAACTCATTAATTAATTAGGTGAAAACGTTATAGTCGGTCAAGTCCAACCCTTTAATACCCTACCCCAGTTAGCTTCAAATTATGTTACAATTAGCTTGGTTGTGTGAGTAGACGCGAAGTTTTGTCGTAAAGTTCTTCATGAAATATGATTATATGGGAAGGGGCTTTAAAATAGGTCCGATTGCGTCCAAATTTTATTTAGGTAATTACGAAGCTAATTAACTATTATTCACAAAATTTTGTCCAAAAATATTAAGACTTGCAAATTTCCGACATATAAAGACTTCCATTATAATGGGATCTTGTAAGGAGACGGGTTCTAAAAATTGCGCAATTCGGTCCATTTTTAATACTTCATATTCTTCTTGAACCAAAACATGATGTTGTACCAAATTTCATTAAAATATCTACTAAAATACTAGCTATATCTTGTACACAAAAATACATGGACAGACAGACAGACATTGTTCCATATTTTGTTTCTAAATCGATCGGCATAAGAAGAAAGTGATTGTGGCATTTACCGTTTAGGAGTTACAAACATCCGCACAAATTTAATTAATCCTTTTCCACAAGTTGTGCAAAATACAATAATTTTACCAAATAATTTAATTAATTGTTTAAATTTGTTGTTAAAATGTTTTTATATATAAATATTTAACATAATTAAGGTGTAATAAATAATTCTATCCATAGAAATTCTATCCTCATATGTATAATTACCGACTAATTGACAACAATTAAGAACGAGCTGAACACTGAAAATTGCCGCCAACCAGAAAAAGTAAAATACATGCAAAATAATAAATGTTTCTGAATGTATGTACGAGTATATATTATAAAAGAATAATAGTATGCATGGTTGGATGTTCATGTGATAATATGATTATATTATAGAAAATTATGTCGAATCTGTTCATGTACAATATTACACTAAAATCAGGACGATGTACGATTATGACACATTTTACAATCGTTCGATTTTCCAGTAATTTAACGTTTAGCAGAGCTGAGCAGAGATATAATCTCATTAAAGCCTTTTTATATAAAATATTTAGTAGGTATATAGAATTTCTAATCAGATAAGTTTGGTATTAAGAAGTTATCAGATTATTATAATGTGTGCCTATAAAATAAATAGTAGAGCGGTTTAGGTAGCAAAAGAGATTCCATAATATATAACAATAAAGAGAATGTTTACATAATATATAAAATGAGACTTTAAGAGTATCAACGAGTAAGAACCATATTTCATAGATATGAGAACTGACCACGTCCAATTTTGACACATCGATGGGTGGGTCAAAAGAGACAACTTCTACAGTAAAACCCACGTTCAATTTCAATATTATTTTATATATGTTTAAGGGCGTACAGTAGCCGTGCTGTCTAAGACTTTGCTTTGAGTACGCTCTAGACGTAAAAAAGATACTCTGACCTGGCCTCTCCACTTTTGGGGAAAGCAACAATTCGATATGATATTTTAAAATAAACCATTCAAGAAAAGTATTATAGATTTTTTTTCCAAAATCCATTCACGGACATGCTTAAGCATTGAGAAAGTTTAACATGCTGGGTTAGGATATATATTTCGATTCCAGTCAAGCACATTTTAATTTATATAAAATTTAAAAATTTTTATTTTCTTTAGGTATTCTAACGGTACACAAATAGGGGAAATAGGACCAGGTATCCAGGAGTTACATTTATTTTAAAAATGTGCAATTAATATAAGTAGTTCACTTGATGTTTCCGTATAAACAAATTTAGATATTTATTTAGTAATTCCGTAACATAACATAATATTTTGCTCGTATAACGTAACATATAGCTGTGATAATGGGCAAAAATAGTGGGTCCCTTAGATTAGGCGTACGTCTACATTTATACTTATTCAAGTTGAACCCGGAACTTTAAGCATAATATAATACAATAAATTTTAAAGAAACATAGAATAATAATCAATTCTGCTGTTAGGGGGAGAGGAAGGGGGTCATACTTTTCTCTATCATGACATGTAGAAACTACCGCATTACTGTTGTCTGTTGAAATTGAAGGAAACCTGGGATTTGTTTAATATGCATTAGACATAATTGCCTTCACTATTATTACGATAGAGGAGTTTAACACGCCAATTATCTAAACGACATTCTAACAATATTTCTCTATTTACAATAATTTTCCTTTAAATTCCTGGCGTTTTGACTGTTGTTGTTGTTACTATCATTGTTTTGTTGTTCTAGGGTATTTAGTGTCATTTTAATTGGCGCCCAATCATTTCATAATTACCATATACAATATATACAAATGTACGCTTATATAGTAGATACTAAAATTATATTATTATTGTAGTGGCGTGCAATTCATATATTATTCAAACATACGCTACATGGGATTTTCATTATATTGCTTTATAACTTTTTTACACCCTTCATATAAGTTAGGGGGTGTACTAAGTTTGTCATTTCGTGTGCACCACCCAGAAGGAGATATTAGAGATCCTAGAAAGTATATTCTTGATCAGCATCAAAAACTGAGTCGGTGTGTCGGTGAAGAGCCACTACCACAATCGTAAAAAATGTATTTATCTGCCACAAATATTAAGCTATTAAGCTTGAAATTTCAGCCATTAAGTTGAAATTTCGTATGCATATCCATAGTTATCCCATAAATCGATAAGGCAGAGATGGACGTGGTTGACGCCCAAAATTTACAAAAATCCAAACTCCACATAAAACTCGACTTGCAAGCTGATTCGTAATACATAACCTATTAAGGGGCGCAATAATATACCTGCCACGCCCATTATTATAGATGAAAAGGGTATATACAATTTGACTTAAGACAAATTTAGTTTTCTTACTTGTTTCAATTTAATATTCCTAAAATGTTTTTCAACTTTGTTTTGTTTTTTTGTGTGTATTGTATAAAATTTCGACAACTGAATTTATTCATTGAGTCAACTTTAATGAATGCTAATGAAGTAAAAAAAAATGTATGTTAGCATGCTAACAAAATGAATACTTGAATATATTATTTAGTGGGATATTATTGAGAATTACATTATTTTAATTAATTTATCCATAAACATATATTTACATTTATTTTTAATAATAAATTTGAATTAAAGGAAAACAATTAATTTATGATTTGAAATGGCCAAAGTTTTTTATCTTTGGATTGAAAGAAATATATAAATGGACTTACGGACAGAAGTTGCTATTTCGTTTTTAAATGAACTAAAAACACACGACCAAAAAAAAGAAATTTCAAAATGCTTTCAATAGCTGTGAGGGCTAAGGCTTTGGCTTAATAAACTTTGCCCGCTGAAGGACACGGGTTCAAACTGAGCTGAGGAGAATATTAAAAATATTACCATGAAAGTCCAGATTGGTTGGACGGGCGAATGAGCTTTTAAGCTTGTAAAACGCCAACAAAGAAACCGAAAAAGAAAGTGTTGCAGTCTCCCTGTAGCTCGTTACACTTAGTCTTATTACTCTTTACATTTTCTTAAGGAATATTACGAATTGCGAATTTTGACCTCCTTTCAAAATATTGATTGTAAATTTTAAATGTACAGTGGCCTTGTGTTTTCTTGTTAAATACTAGTTTTTTACTTGTTATTTAATAAATGTAATTTTTTTTTAAATAAAAATCATTCCTTTAAACAGCATGTTTTCTTTCTAGAAAGTTGAGTTCTTTAAAAAAAGAAATGATAAAATCCGCTTTTAAGCGATGTTTTTTGTTTTGTTTTGTAACTCCTTTCTCCACAGTTTTTAAAACTAAACATATTTAACATATTTAAAAAAAAAAGAAATATTTATTCATTCATTATAGGAGAACACTTGTTTTTCGTTTTTAGATAATATCTTCATGTAATTATGGAGAACATTCCCCACAAACATTTCCACCGATTCTAGATTACAGAGAAAATGTGTAAATTATTAATAAATTTGGAAAGAATTACAGCCTTACAATTATGAAGGCACCGAGCGTTAAATTAAAGAGCGTGGTGCGTGATTAGGGTGTGAGTACATGCGCCACATAACAAATAACGAAAAAAAAAAAAAGTGAAGAATATAAAAAAAAATTCTTCATAATTTAAAATCATCGCAAGAGCACACGAATATATTTTATTTATGGGAAATTCATTAGAAACTACGAACAATTACATGAAAACTTACAACACTTAACGATTAAATTGTACAAACAATACAATACTAAATAATATTTGATAGTTGAATAGATTAGATGAATATTGTAATTCTGGAAGCGATCCGCACGAAATTTATTTATCAGTTAGACAGAAGGACTTAGGTATTATACCTACAACGAATAAGGAAAAAAACTCAATTTGACTCACACCAAATCTTAAATACCCTTCGCCACCTCCTTCATAAAAGGCGTGGCATGTACCTGATTATGCTCTTTAATAATTTATTAGAAGAAGCATAAGTTTTTTTGGTTTTATTTTTTTATAAAATATAGGCGTGTCTGTTATTGAATTGCGCCAAGGATGATTAAGTTAATTATATATATTTATACCAAATTTCATTTTCATAGCTCAAGCATTGTGGCAAAGAAAGCGGGTTTTGCCGATTGTGGGCGTACCTTTGAACCCGTTATCGGTTATCTAACGTAAGGCATTCCCTTTCAACTCGACTTCTATCCCAAATTCACAAATTGTAGACGTGCCCATTTTTGGCACACCTACAGAAAAGGTTTTTATGTATTTTATTTATTTTTATATATATTTAGCGAATTTCAATTTCGATTTCTAATTTTCTGATTTCTGATTACCGGGGAAGGTGTGGAGTAAAGAAGTCTGCGCCCGCGTGCGATATGTCTGTGCGTGTATGTGTAGCAATGTCATGAAATTACAATTACCAGCAAATAGTTATTTTGTGTAGATTTCTATGGAGTGGCAATAAAAGTGTAATCTACCGACTTCCAGACATTTCGACAATTACTTTGTTAAGTTTGCGTGACATTGGATAATAAAGTTAAAAACAACACAACAGCGCACAAATTATATACAATGTACCATAATATGCGAGAGGCGTAAACACTGGTAAAGATGGTAACGTGTGATAATGTTTAACAATATGTAACAAACTTTAAACATAATTGTCATATCATATGGTGCACACGAGCACGTAAAAAGTAAAAAAAAAGAAAAAAACACAAACACAACGCAAATGTGTTGTATAATACAACAAGATATTGGAGATTTTTTCCATTAAGGTATAAAGTTTTATTGTTCTCTTACATGGAAACGCATACATATCCATACAAGTATGAAATATTTCTTAATTTCAAGTTATTTAGACACTTGGATTAAATGTAAACAAAAAAATTAATTTAAGAAAATTTATGTTCATAATTCGATCGTATTATACACATACAATACAATAAAAAAAATGAAAAAAAATTAAAAACTAAAAAATTATGACTGCAGCGTTGTTAAATTTCATTTTCTTGGCTTTCCTTTCCTTTCTTTCGTTTCCTTAATAAATTCCATATCAGGCGGATTGTGTGGCTTTTTATTTATTATGATGATATGATTATTTATTCATTTAAATATTTCATGTTTATTGTTGTACATGGTATGTAGTGTACGTAGCGTATGCATACAGATGGAATAACGTGCAGCGCCATATTTCCTGTTATTAGAGCGTTAAAAAGAAATATTTTTTAAACAACTTTTATTGTACGAATAATTTATACATTTCTAGGGTCAACATTTTCTACATGTAGCCGAATTTTAAATTTGAAGCTTAAATTGAACAGCCAACTAATTCGATCCGCCATATTTCAATTATGGTTAAATTGTGTGTGACACCCAAGAAGAAGATCCAACATTAACATTATGCTTGATCTTCTTGGATTTTGGATTAGAATGAAATTCTTAATCGGTTTAGGCATGTCTGTCTATCCGTCCGTGGGAAGTCTTCTCCTAGTCACATAAACTGACACATCTACACATATTAGAAACATATTGACGCGCAAGTTAGTTAGTATTGAAATTAAGCATTCAGGTGATGGATCCACCGATAATAAAACGAAATTCAAAACGTGCAGTTTTTTGTTTTTTTTGATATCTTCAAACCAATAAAAACAGATACAAACAAGTAAGAAAAAAAAATTTGGCTTAGGTCGAATCTTAAATACCCTCCACATCTTCGTATAAATAATAGGCGTGGCAAGCACATATTCATACGTCCTCTAATAATGTATGTATTACGCATCAACTTGCAAGTCAATTTTATGCTTTTAAGCTTTATAAGGTTTTTTGTATATTTTTCGATCTGGCCCATTTTTTGCGCAACAATAAAGGGGATACTTATAGATATACATGCCCAATTTAAAGTTCAAAGGTCAATTGTTGTGGCATATATATATAGATTTTTGTTCATTTTGGGCGTGTCTGTTATTTGTCCATGTTCTTTTTTGACACATCGTCAGATAAAGTAATTATAAATGCACATACCAAATTTCAACTTTATAGCTGAATTTTTGTGGGAGATGGAAACATTTTTGTCGTTTGTGGGCATGGTTCTTAACGGATTTTACCCACTTTAAATAATAATTTGGGGGCAGAAACTAAAAAAATTTGTACAAAATTTCAAATCAATAGTTCAACGACCGTGAGTACGCCATTAACCCAGAGACACTCGGACACGCGGACTTATATGTCTATGTCGACTCTGATTTTTATTTTTATGGAATTACAAACTTATCCCCCTCATCGTATGAGATACTCTTCAATGGTCCAATTATTTTTTACCCTTTATGTTCATACGTAACCAGTGGGCGTGGCAAGTATACGTGTTGAGTTTTAGCTTGGTGTTGAAAACTTTACACCAAACCTAGTTTTAATAGCAAGCGTGCCTCGCCCATTCCTAAAATAATACACCTATGTTTACTATAAATATAAATATCTAAATAAATATCTACAAAGTTTCAACTTTTTAGGTGTATTTTTGTAATTGTGCGCAATTTTTGTTATTTGTAGGCATGGCTAACAACTGATTTAGTCTATTTTACATAAGAAACTGCTTGAATAAAATAAGAATGTCTCATCTTGTGTCACTGAGAGCGTTTCAGAAACGAACACGCAGGGATGGTGCAGGGATGGACCAGCACCACTTGTGGCAAAGCAATGTTTGTGCTGATGTTGCGGAACTTTAAAAGTAAATGCTATAGATATCTACTGATCGATTCAAAATTTTCTTTCCGTGTGTCATTGTAAACTTGTTTGTAAGCGACAGACACATTTCAATCAAATTTGGTAGAAGAATTTGGTATTGGCTGAAAATGGACCGAATTGGATCCCTCCCCATCTAATTATTTATTATAAATAAATAAAATTCGCAATTCTTAATATTTCTTGATAACATAAGGAGGTGATCTTAATAATTGGCTGTGCTATATTTGAACCCAATTAGTATATTTTCCAATATAAGGATATTTCACGAAGCGATTTTTGTGGCAATACCTCGCGTTTACTGATTCAACTAAAAGCTTAATATGTGGAACTAAGTGATGTAGGGTATTAAATGATCGAGTTTAACTGAACTGTAACATTTTCACTTGTGTTTTATTTTATTTTTATTTCTTTTATCACAATATGATGATAATGGGAAAAACGTTCTTAAGTGGCACAAAACTCTACAAAAATTGTTAGACTTTTAACAGTTTGTGTTAATTGCCACACTCAACCTATATTATATTTAACACTCAAGGTGGTAAGGTTTTGAATTTTGCCGCTTGAATTACCTTTTTAATAAAATTCAAATTCAAATTCAAATTCGTTACGTAATCAATACACGCTTTTAAACAGTATTTTACTTTACCCTTCTCTCTCTCTCTCTCTCTCTCACACTTTTTCTCTAATTAAAAGGTGAAGCAATTGTACGTTTAGAACGATCAATGGGTAATTGCTTAAACAATTTATTTATTAGCCTTGTAATTGTTGTTGTTTCTGAGGTTATGGATGAATTCACACCTTTTTCGTTTCGTAAGTAATGAAGCGAAGTTGTACACAATTTATTGTTAATACTTGTGATCATGAAGAATTTTATTTAAATTAGTGTATGGAGTGAGTGTGTGTTCGATATGGCTAATTTTTAGTTTTGGATTAACTTTTTAAAAAAAAACAATAACAACAACAACAATTGATTTTGTTAATTGTTTATACGGCTGTCGCTTCTAGTTATTATTCTAAAAAACTTCCGAATGGATGAATGTCAAATGAAATGCTTCTCATACCTTTTAACGAAACAACAAAAACAAGCAGCTATGCATAATTTGCGTTTTGTTTATGTAATGAATTTTCGAAAGGATAAAAAAACAAAAACAAAACAAAACAAAACAAAACATCTCTACAGTTTTATTTTGACAACTGCCAACAGGCTTTTTTGTTGGAATAGAAAATTTAAAATTCAATTTTTTTTTTTTTTTTTTTTAAATATCAATAATCCTAAAATAACACAACAGTTTCAACTGGCTACAAATTGAATATGAAAGATGTATGCACAAACGTGCGCAAACATATGCAGGCAACCGTTTGTAAGCTGGGTAAAGTTTAGGAGAGAATATCCCCTGAAATGGTCAAACAGCAGTAAACTACAATATCAAAGAAGTAAAACAAGTACAAGAACTAAATTTGGCTTTGGCCAAATCTTAAATACCCTGCACATCTGCATATACACGTGTCAGATACATGTTTACGCCCTCTACGCATTAGCTTGCAAGTTGAATTGTATGCTTTACAAAGTTTTTGTGTAAATTGTAGGCGTATTTGTTGTGTGACCATGCCCATTTTTAGCACATCACTCGGATATAACTATGCATAATAATTTCACTCACTTTTTGTGAGCGTGGCTCTTGACCGATCTTACTCAATTTATGTATCAGTCTGCGTACAAACACTAGAAATATCTCTAGAAAAAATCATCCCTGAGAATGCCAACTACAAACAAACTCACACATATCTAGATCGATTGATGCTGACCCATATACCCATATACCCATATACCCATATACATAAATATATCAAATTTTTACTTCATAGCTCAATTTATGTGATAGATAAATAAATTATTGTTGATTGTGGGCGGGGATGTTACGCAATTTTGTCCTTATTTAAAATAGAAATGTTCATACCTATGTATATAAACCATATTTCAGGCCAATATCTTCATTTTCGGAAAGGCTCACGTTTCAATTATAGACAGAAACACAGATATTGGTTAAAATGACTTGAATTTTAATGCTGCACAAGAACTTCTAACATCTCTTTGTGATAGTTACATAAGGAATGACAAACCTTTAACAAAACATTTTATTAAATACATATGTATTTCATACAAGTTTTAACAACCAGCTATATGCCTGTGAGGGAGGTATTAACTTTTGTAGCGCGAATTAGACGATTTTTTAGTTAACAACATAAAAACGTTCAACTCTATGACACTTGAATTTTTGTTTTGGAAATTATGGGCGTGTCTAATACAAATTTCCCTCCCTAAAACAGACGAATGATTGATTCTTTGAAGTCATGAGTTACAACAGACCACACTTCCATGACGAATGGTGTGACAAAGTTAAGCTGCCATTTTTCACCAAAAAAAAAAACCACATCAGTACAAAAAAACTTGAAACAAGCATAATAACAAAAAGCCTTCCGTCTATAATAAATGTGTCTGTTTCCCTCTCATTCATTACTTTTTTACTCTGATACTTAGCAACTGTCACTAATCTGCCACTTTTCCTAAATCAAATTGAACTGACAGAATAATAAACAACAGTAGCACAACAATAACAAAAACTTATATATACTTATCGAAAAAAGAAAAAAAAAAAAATAATGGAAAAAATTGAAACCGCCATTTGGTGGTTGAGTTTTGTTACTTTTCTCCCCTCTTGTATTTTTAATATTAATAATAACAACAACAACAATAAAAGAACGCATTGAAATTCTGTTTCTCTTGAGTCTCATTGTCAAGTCATTTGTTCTTTATTGTTCTGCGATGCATTAAATACTGTGAACAAAATATAGTACAATACAACAACAATAACAACAACAACAACAACAACAAAAAGTAGGAAAACTAAATTTGGCTTAAGCCAAATTTTAAATACCCTTCAAACAGTGGGCATGGCTGCTACTTGATTCCGCTGTATAAGAATGCATATATTACGTTATTAACTTGCAAGCTGAGTTTTACGCTGAGTATGGTTTCTTATCCATTGTGGGCGTGTCTGATATCCTACGACGGCCATTTTTGGCACATCAATGGATACGATAATTAGTCGTATTTGTACTAAAATTCAACTTAATAGCTCAATTTTTGTGGCAGATGTATAGATTTTTGTCGATTACGGGCGTGGCCCTTGATTGATTTTGTGCAACTAAAATCTCATAATCCGTAAAAATGCGAGCAAGAGACAGACACACGGACATACATGTCTAGATGGACTCAGTTTGTAATGCTGATCAAGAGTGTTTGTACTTTGTAGCCTTTTTCTGGATGTTGCAAACTGAATGATAAAATTAGTATATCCTCCATTTTATGTGAAGGGTATAAAAATACATTTTGAAAGGTCATATCAGTCACCTCATTTGTTTATTTTTTTTTTTTTGTTACATATTTTGCTTGTGTCATTATGAAGTGAAGGAGAAGAGATGAGAACTTCACAATTTGTTTGTGGAACGTATAGTTTTTTAATTATTTTTTTAATATTTGTTTTATTTTATATTTGTCTCGTTCTTTCTTTTTTTTTTTTTTTTTTTTTTGTAACCTTACTGATCCTGCTTATGTAGAAATTAATAATTTTATGCATCGTTGAGTTAAAGTTTCATTTTGTTTGACATATAATCCGCAATCCTGAAAAAGGCAATAGGGCAGAGTGTTTATTAATTGTCGTTTAGGATTAGCATAAGGATTGTCAATAAGGTTGCCATTAGGTATAAAACTGTCTCTTCATTGTATTTATAATTTACTTTGGTTACAATTGCATAATTTTGCAACCAATTCATAGGAATATCGAAAACAAAGTTCTCTAAATTTAGTCGACTTTTTATGACTTTTACAGCAAGAGAAAAAATATTCTCAGGTTCGATTTTGGAGAAGTCAAAATGGGTTCATTAATGTTACTAATATTTAACAGGTATCACAATTGTTCTATTTATTTTTTTTTTAATGCACTCACATTCAAGCTATTACAAAAACTAAATTTTACTTGGTCCAAAGCTTAGGATCCCTTCACCACATAATCTATAATGGGCATGCCATATTCCTCATAACGCCATATAAAAATGTACATATTATGCCTGGACAAAAGTATATATAAAACATATCTAGATCAAGTCAGATTTTGATGCTGATTAAAAAAACGTATACTTTGTAAAGTTCCTTACGTCTGTGAACAGATAGAGAGATTTTTTTTGTCATTTGTGGGCGCGTGTGTTTTACTACTCCGCCCATTTTTGGCCCCTTGTTATTTTATTACACTTTTAAAATAACTAAAAATTATACAAAAAGAGATATATGATCTTATTTTATATAAGTGTACGTTCGTTATCCGACTGCACCCATTTTCGGAACATCAAAGGATCGAATAACTATAAATATGCTTATCAAATCGATTGTGGGTATGGCTATTTATCTAAAAGTGTCTGTAGAGAAATTTAGATACACGGACACACACGTCCACATCGACTCAGTTTGTAATGTTGATCAAGAATATATATATACTTTGAATAAAAAACTTAGTATACTCCCCATCTTATTCGACCTATAGCTGAAGCATACATTTACATGGAAAGACAACAAGCAGACGGACACACCGACATACTTAATTCGTTTCGGAAAGTGATTCTTAACCAAATAAAAGGTGAGTTTTTCTCTAGCCGTTTCAAAGTTTCAGATATCCGTGTAGGGTATACAAATCACCTTTCATTAATAAAACATCGAATTTGTTTCCGTCATCGAAAACCACATTTAAATGAATCCCTTTTTGTCCAATAAGTAGGTAAATAGAAAGAGAAAGATAGAGAGAGAAAGATATATATTGTTACAATTTAAATGATGTACATTCTTATCGGATAATTCAGATAAAAAAACTCTAGCAAAAACCTCCTCATGATGTCAAAACACAGCAGGCTAACTAAGACCCTGTCAGCTTAACGTTCTCTACACATCCAACCAACACCGACAGGGAGAACTAGTTTAAGCATAATGCTACTAAAGCAAAACTGCTCCTGCATTATATAACACAAAATAATATGATAGATAAAAACAAAAATAACAAAAAAGAGATATTTAGGATTAACCATAACATTGACTGCTGTTGTGTAATCTGAGTGTTCAGGTGGTAGGTGAAAAAAAAAAAATTGTATAATTGTACACTTTTAAGTGGGGAGGGTTCTACGTTGTAACAATAGTATAGGGAAACACTGAATAGATTATTTAATATTATATTTGGTTTGGTTGCAGATTTCCAGTTGAATTTATTTTTTATTTTTTTTGTATATATTTTAGCTGACTGCAGTTTGATTGTTATCACACGCAATTTTGTAATTTTGATGGAAACAATGGAATTATGAGATAAGTCCTTTCACCACTTAGACAATGTATTTTACATACATTGAAAATGTTGTTGCTGTTTTTCCCTTCATGTTGAGTTGAGAGATTTTACAATTCGCTGCACTTTTAAATTGAAACCAAAGCAGTTTTGTTACAAATAAATTATTTTTTTTTTTTAGTTTTTTTCTCGAAAGAAGGGAAAACACTTTTTTTTGTGTTATACCATAAGTGGGAAACTTTTTGACTATTGCGGGCCGCATTTAATATAGGCAGTTGATAAAGGATTTGTGCCTGTTATATTGGTTGGGCGCATGTTCCCCACCTAATAAGGCAAAAATTCTCAAATTTCTCGGAAATATTTTGATATCGAAATTTTTTATGGCATCTCATAGATACTGACTAAATAAAGTCAATGGTGCAAGTTAGAACTTGATCAGGCCACTGTGACAGTTTTTGTGATGATTTTAAACCACCTTGAATACCTTTTGAAATTGTCCTAGAAGATAGTAACTTATTGAGACTAAATATCAATTATACATGTAAAATTGTAAATTCATATGAATTTTAAGACTGTAAGCTTTCAAAGTTACAACAGTTCAAATTTTGTGTGAAATTGTGGTGAAAAACTTTATTACGAAAAAATCATTATATGAAAATATTTACAATTCTAGATATTTTCAAATAAAATTTGGTCTATCGATTTCCCTTAATATAACACTTAATTGGTGCCGAATATGAGATCAATCGAACAATTTATACTTTTCTTATATATTTTTCCAAAGGCTATACGGCAAGACAAAAATGGCATATTACCAAAAAATCTTTTATATCGAAATGTCGATTCCACTCGATAATATTGTAATTGATCTCATAAATTCAATGGTTTAAGTTTAAGCTTGATCAGACTACTGTGACAGGTCTTACGATGATTTTAAACTAACGTCTTATGAAACTATTCTATGTAGATTTATGTATTAAAGAAATGCGGCTCATTTCGGCTCAGATATGAAAACAATTATGTTTGGCTCGCCTTAATACATATTTGGTCATGCCTGCTCTGTTATAGTTTATATAAATAACAGTTGTTTAGTTTCAGTTGTTATTTTATTGGCGTTACACTTTTTTTCGGAATTTGCAGATAAATATTTTCATTTAAATTGTTATCTAAATATGAGATTTCCGTTTTTTAACGAAGTATTTATTTTTATTTCTATTGATGAGAATTATAAGAAATTGTGCTCTTTTATAGACAAGGGGTTTAGTGGTTGGGGGATTAAGGGGTTGTACTGTTTACACATTTATTATAAAAACATTTTTGGAGATGAATGAGCTGATTGTATATATGTGTGGTGCGTATACATTATTTTCGATATATTTCCTTATATCCTCCGCATAAGATGGAGAGTATATTAAGTTTGTAATTCCGTTTGCAACATCCAGAAGGAGGCGTCAGGGACCTCACAAGATATATATTTTCAGTATCAGTGTAGAAAATGAAGTCTGTGTGTCTATCTGTTGTTGGCACGGTCATAAATTTTTAGATGTTAAGCTGAAATTTTGCACTTAAACTTTTAGTTTTTGCACGAAAATCGCTAAAATAGACAAAATCGGTCAAGAGCCACGCCCATAATCGCCAAAAATCAATACATATACCATAAAAATTGACCTATACACTTAAAATTTTGTATCAATGTGCCACAAAAGGGGCGTGGTCGGACAACAGATGCGCTTACAATTTACAAAAAAAAAAAAACTTTCAGCATATAACTCGACTAGTGAGTTGATACGTAATACATATCCTACTAGAGGGCATTATAATTTATCTGCCACGCCCATCATTGTAAATGTGGAGGGTATTTAAGATTTGGTTTCAGCCAATTTTGCTTGTCTTACTTGTATTTTTGTGTAATTTATTAGACATTATATTGGTATTGATCACCTTTCTACCTTCATGTCATTAATCATTGCATACATTTTAACCCAATTATTATCACATCACCATGAAACAGTTCAATGCGTATGCTCTTTGCATATTTATACATGTTTAATGAAAATTCAATTGAAACGTTATATATCAATCACTACCATCAATGAAACAATCTCCATAAATATGTCGCGTTTCGACTCTACTCTGCTTGCATACGTAATTTTTTAATTTTATGACAATAGCAACAACAATAAAACAACCAAATAAAATTAAAAGAGTTAAATTTTATTTTTAAATTATTTACAGTACACGTGATTTGATGTGTATTACATATTCATGATGAGAGGACATGAGCTGTGTTTCCTATAAAACGCTTTTCATGGTAGTTACAAATTGTCACAGAAGCTGTCACTGTGGTCTGATCAAGCTCAAGCTTGCAGCATTGAATTTGTGTGATCAATTATTATGATTCAGCATCAAAAAATTTTTTTTGGTAGTTTAGCATTTTTCCCCTGAAAAAAATTGACCAAATGTAAAAATCATCCAATTCCACTGAAAGTGGGAACGATTAATCCTTACAAAAAATGGAACTTTTGTGCGAAATTTCGTGGAGATATATCAAGAATTGTGGATTTTTCCTATTGAGGATGGACAAAATAATATGAACATCATGCAATATAGTACAACCTGTTACACGTTAGCAACACTGCTTCTGTGTAACTAATGCTCCGCGTATGTATTACACAGTTTACATGTCAAATCTTGTACGTTATATTTCAGTGTAATGCGACGGTTAACAAAGCTATTGGTGAAAGAAAGATCAAACTTCGAAGGAGGGCAAATTGTTGGTGCTCGATTAGCAGGAGCTTCTGTGACGAAATCAGCTGAATTGTTTAACGTTTCACGCGTGACAGTGTCCACGGTAATGACACCATAATCCAAAAATTGAAATACATCATCGACGAATAATAGTGAGAATAGAGAATAGTGGTCAAAACTTAACGTTAACTGACAGAGACCGACGAACCGAAACAAAAGTGACAGCAGAACTCAACACTCAACACTCATTTAACTGTTTCCACTGGAACAGTAAGATAAGAGCAATTGCTATATCCTTTTTGTCAGGTGTTCATATTATTTTGTTCATTCCCTGTATATAACAATTTTTTCATAATGCCCCAAGTCAATCTTTTCGATACAATACATAGTTGGAACTGGTATAAAAGTTTACATTCTTAAAATCTGAAAGAATATAGAATTTTTAGTGGCCACAATCCATTTTGAGTCAAAATATGCCATTCTTCTTTAGTACAGCTTCAAATTGTAACAAAAGTTGTCATGGTGGCTTCATCAAGTTCAAACTTGCACCATTGAGTTTGTTTAAACAATATCTATGAAATTGCATCAAAATTTTGTTTTAAAAAAAATTTCTAGAAAAGTAACATTTTTGTCTTGCTATAGCTCATACTTGGGGAGAGTGCAACGTGGAATCGTTTTACATGTTTAACAATAACAATAATGAAAAATGGAAACTTTTATGGCCTCGCTTATAACTTTCTATGACCGTCAATGGTGAAAAGGTTCCAAATCTATGGTAGAGCAATCTAAGATTAAACCTAAATCGCATAAATTTGTTCCTTATATAAATACAGGGTACACCAAAGCTAATAATACTAAATAGTTAAAGAGTGTTCTGTTAAAAAATACCATTAAATATAAATATAATCATTAATTATAACGGTTGCTTTTTTGTGTTTACACAAATGAGTACAGGAACACGGTCCACACCATATAATTTATAACACATTTAATTGTACCATATTTTAAGCAAAAGAGGCGCCTTTGTAGCGCTCCGATTTCATAGAAAATAATTAAGACTACCTTTTTCAATCTCATCTCATATCTCATCATACACTATACAAGTGCGATTATGTGTATCTAAAGTAATTATATATTGTGTTAAAAGATATGAATGAGGTACAAAACATAAGGATGATGTTGATAGAGATGATTGCTTCTACACTTTAACATACACAGGACACATCAATCAAATTTATTGTGTTCTCCCAGCGATGTTGGGCAAAGCAGGGATAACAGCAACCTTTCATTTTTTATACAATATAATTATGGGTTTGGTTATTATTGTTCTTTTTTCATTATTTAATAAAACAACGGTATATAATATATAATTATGATGAGACTTGAATTTTTGAACTTTTGTGTAATTATTCGATATTTAGCTGATATATGATGTTTAAATATTTTTAGTGATAAGCGATTATTTTCAATAGGTATTCATTTGAAATTTTCCTATACAGAGTCATTAACAAAAGAAAAAGTATATATAAACGAGTAAGAAAACTAAAATTGGCTTAAGCCGAATCTTAAATATCCTCCATATCTACATACAAACGTCGGTGGACGTGGCAGGTATATAATTATGCCCTCTAATATGTATTACGCATCAGCTTGAAGTCGATTTTTATGCTGAAAATAGTTTTTTCTTAATTGTGGGCGTGTCTGGTATTCGACCACTCCCATTTTTGGCATATCGTTACATGGGATAATTACATAATACATAGGTGTATCAAATTGGGTGTGGCTCTTTATTGATTTTGCCCAAAAACTGCAAAATCTAAAAGTATCCATCATTACATAGTAAAGGGTTTTATAAATGAACCGATTGGGTCCAACTATGATACCGCCAAGTATTTGTACCAAATTTTGACAAAAAATATTAAGAATTTCGATTTTTTGCCATATATTGGTTTTCTTTATATTATCACCTTATATGGGGAGAAGTTCTAAGAATGGTCCACTTAGATCCATTTTTAACAATGTAGACTAATATGTGTCCTAATACCAAATGTCATCGAAATATCAGAAAAACTGCTACCTATAGCTTATACATAAGTTTACGTGGATAGACAGATGACAATCGATTCCGAAAGTGATTGCGTGATACAAGATAGTTGTTACAAACACGTGCACAAATTTAATATACCCTTTGTACAAAAATACGGAAATCAAAGTTGTTAATATATTCTAACGAAACGTGTTAGTTTATTGTTCGTAACACTTTTTATTCGGTATAAAATCTTTGAAAAGGTATCAATTTGTTATGGGTTAAGATTTGTGGTTCCAACATTTATTGAAAATCAATTCCAAATAATTGTTTATTGAATGGAGTGCAAAAATTATTTTTTGTCTAATTTTGCTTATAAACATACCACATAGTCATGTGGAGAGCAATTAAAAAAGTATGTAATCCCTGCAGGAAAGGTGTTGAGTTATACTCTTCATATAAGATAATGATTACACTAAGTTTGCTATTCCGTTTGCAACCTACAAAAGGATATGTCGGTATATATATGTCCTTTATTAGCATCAACATCTAAGTTGATTTAACCATGTACGTCCATATGTCCGTTTTTTGTTCGAACGCTCAAGGTCGTATATTTTGAGCTGAAATTTTGTACAAATATTTGCACTTTTTGTCGGTAAAAATCAGACAAAATCAGTTAAGTGCCACGCCCACAATCGACTAAAATTGAGCCAAAATATTGATATTTCACACACATACTTATACTTAGCTTATTTATTAATAAACCTAAAAATGGGCGTAATCGAATAATTCTTAGTACAAAAAAAAACCTTATTTGGCCCAAAAATCTACTCATTAGTTGCAATAAATATATAGTTTGATACCTGCCACGCCCACTTGCTACATAGAAAGGTATTAAGGGTGTTTAAGGTTTGGCTTAAGCCAAGTTTAGTTGTTTTTTTTACTTGTACACATTTTTGTATTCGCCTTTAATCACCTTTGTAATGTGTGAGGCAGGTGTAAACTAAATTAAATTTCTCTTTTACATGTCCGTTAATATTTTCCGTCTGTCTGTCTGTCTGTCCATTCATCCTTTTACTTTATCCGGTACGTGTTTGACATAATAATGCTTAAAATGACGCCTTTGTTTTTATTGTTATGGTTAAAGGTAGATTCTTTTTTTTTAATATTTTTGTTTATGTGTTTGTTTTTATATAATCCTGTGTCACTTCTTATTTGTTTTGTGGGAAAATAAGTATATTAAGTTTATGCAGATATGTGTAACTCTTAAACGGCAAACCATTTTTATATCGTTCGATTCAGAAACAAAATATGAAACGATTTAATGAATTCATTGTCCATGTAATTTTATGTATAAGCTACAGCAAGCATTTTTGTAGATATTTTAATGAAATTTGATACAAGATCATGTATTGGCCGAAGGAGAAACTGAAGTATTGAAAATGGACCGAATTGCACAATTTTTAGAACCCCTCCCCTTATAAGGCCCTATTATAGTGGAAGCCTTTATTTGGCGAAAATTTACAATTCTTAATATTGTTGGACAAAATTTCAATAAGAAAAGTTAAGTTAATTCTTAATAATTGAGTATGACAAATTTGGACCCGATCAGACCATTTTTAGAACTCATTTCCTTATAATCATATTTCATGAAATGACTTAAAAGGCGATGCCTCATGTTTACTGACACAACTAAACTAAAAAGTGTAGGGTACTGAATGATCGGTCTTCTCCACACAACATTTTCACATGTTTTACCATTATAAAGGTATTTTGTTATTTGGTATCTACTGAAGCATTGGTGCGTGCTTTTGATAACTAAACTGATTACAAGAGTAACAAAAAAATGCCCTTCTCGACAACAAGCATCAACAAACTAATCATTGTATTGTTTATTAAACAATACTAAAGGTTTTATGTGTATATTGTTCAGTTCATATTCTTTATTTTTCGACTGCTCCTACTGTTTCCCTTAACACATATTTTAAGCCAAGTTGATTATTTACTAAACATTCTTAACTGGGATTCTGTACGTGCTTGTGGTTTTTTATTATTACGTTTTTTTGTTTAACAAGAAAAACCAAACCGACACTCACGTATACTGTAAAGTGATTTGTTAGGATTTTTATATACCTTTCACCTTTTTGATGGCAATATACTCATTAGGTTGGTGAAAATCTGAAGCGAAAAAAAGGGATTTTAGCATTTTATTTCTCTTAAGGGTACAAATTATGTACTGCCACGCCCAAAAAAGTATTCGAAGTTAAAGCAATTGACAATTCACCTTAAGCGTAGCCAACTTGTTTACACAATTTTCACCCTCTCACCCACCTTAACATCTTCAATGTTTAACCAACCACCAGCCACCAGCCGCTAACAAAGGAACACAACTTTTTCAAAATAAAGAATTTCTTTAGAGAACTTTATGGTCATGGTAGAGGTAAAATGGAAAAAAAAAAGATGTAAGTGCGCTGTACAACTATTTAGCACATTTAAATCGACTTAACAAACAAGCACATGCAAGCGTACACACTGTATGTAAATGAGTGCAAGACTACTGAATTACACATGGTGCTCAACATTTGAGGCTAAGAGGATTTTACAATTAAACCGATTTAAACATTAAATATGTACACACACACACACACACACATACACACACGCAGGCATAACAACCTAAAGAGGAACTAACTTGTAAACTAACAACAATGAACAACCAACAGTGAGAAGAAGAATTGAAAAAGGTTGTTCTAATCAACAAAGAACGATTAGTTAAGTGTCTACATAGGCATACACTTAGAAACACGCAGAACGACCATATGTTGTTAAATCATATAAAACATGAACACTAAAAACTGAGAAAATTTTCAACATTGCCTGTTGTAGGGAAATGCTAATTTTTATACCCTACACATGAAATGGTTGGTATATAATTCTATATTCTAATTCTATATATCTGTCAAAAAATTGACATTTGAATTTGAAATTTGGTAATTGACAAAAATGGGCGTGGTCGAATAACAAACGCGCCCACAATACCAAAAAAACCTTATAAAGCTTAAAATGCGACTTGCAAGGTCTTGCGTAATATATACACTATTATAAGGCGTAATCGTATTCCTGCCACGCCCACTTTTTGTATGTAGATGTGGAGGGTATTTAAGAGTTGGCCAAAGCCAAATTTATTATTTGTACTTGTTTTCTTTACAATCATTGACTTGGTAGTAGAGTAGAGAGCGGCTTAAATTGTGTAATTAGTGTTTGTTACCCAACGGCCTAAAAGACTTGAAACCTTAGGCATGCAGGCGATAATTATCAGTTAGCCTGTGGTTGGCTAAAAATCATTAAGAAAGCATTAACACTTTTGGTATGAATGTAATCAGCGAAAGAAAAAGCGAAAGGTAGGAGTGGAAAGGTATCTGTAGTGTAATATAGGTTCAAGCAAATGTAAAAAATCGGAAAATATAGGAAATTTGGCTGTTGGCGTCCCTTGCTCAAATGAAATTGTAGAATCATAAATTGAAGAGTTTGCCGGCGAGGGGGCACACCTCCTTAACTTTTGATTTATTAACTGTCCAATGATATAAATTTACAACACTCCGAAAAGTGTAAAAAGTACTAAAAAAACCATACATCTGCTGTTTTAGTTTCATACAATATTGTTAACCTTCAAGCCCATAGTCCGCATGCAGTAACTGCTACAACATATGCTTTATGTCTAAATTGCCTCCGCTTTGTATCACTTTCATTCATTCGCTGTTGAAAACTATCACAGTAACAATAACTTTACATAACTATTGTTGGAATGCAAGAGTGAATAGAAAGCAAGAAAACGAAAGAGAAGAAACAAGTTTATGGTCAATTGAACAAAATGAATTGTCATAAATTAAAAATTCGTTTAACTTTGACGGCTTGCGTGTTTGCTTGACTATTGCTTGGGCTCTCTGTTAAGGCGAAAACCATTGTAGCAGCAACGCAGCCAAATTAATAAAGCTGTGTGTGTGTGTCTGTGCCTGCATATGTCCTACTGCGTATAAACCGTATAAAATTGATTTGAATTGCCAACAAAATACTTTTAATGCATATTTTGCTAATAATTCACTCTCTCTCTCTCTCTCTCTCTCTCTCTCTCTCTCTCTCTCTCACTTTATTTCTGTATATATTTTATATTAAGATTGTGCGAATGTTTGAAACTCCTTCAACTACACCGATTGTTTCAGAAACAAAATCTGAATAAATTTAATAAAATCAATGTCCGTCTGTCTGTCCACGTCAATTTATGCGCTACTGGTGGCACTTTTTGAAAATGAAATCCATGAAATTTGATACAAGAATATGTATTGACCAAACTCAAGGTTGATCAATGGTGATGCAAAACATCTGATTCACAAAAACCATGCACAGCAGGTTGGGCGCTACCCCATCATCATCAGCAACCAGTGCGTGCTAAAACTTGAGCATCCGACCACACTTATGCCTATTCTAATACAATTCATATGAGAATTGTAACAAGCAAAATGTAGCCAAACACAAAAGCAATAGCATGCCTACAAGCATGATCTTTCTGAATCAGACGATGTTTCTCCATTTAATGATTTGTTACGAAGAGACTTTTATATGACAAGGACTTCCGTTTAATACAATTTTTGAATGAAAAATTGCTTAGAAGTGTTTTTTTTTGTCAGTTTTTATTTATTTGTAGGCGTGTCTTTAAACTGATTTTAAGTAATTTCAATGTAAACTCTATCAATGTTAAAGTTTGTATATGATATCTAAATTTCTGAATCCAGAAGAATGTTTTTATCACCAGACTCAAAGGCGGACAGACTTGCATGACTAAGTCATGCTAATCAAAAATATTTATTATTTATTTTTTTAAGAAGCCTTTGCTTAAATATTACACGCATAAAATTCTTTAAGGTTTTAACGCCAATGTTAAGTTAAGTCTGATTTTATAGATTTAATATGGGGGTCCCTTGGCAAGTTTGTGACAATTTAAGTTAAGCTGTTGCCTTTAATAACCCTTGTTTGTTTTAATTTTTTAGCTACAAACCTACATTTCTAATATTTAAAAGCAATAGTTCTTCTAGTAGGTAAAACACAAATTGTTCTGTTGTCTCTACATCAGATCTAATATCTTGCGACAGTGACAGCTGTTGTTGACACTAATTTATAGACAATAAACTATATAAATCTACACAAGAACTTAATTCGTTTTTTATCAACATTATGATGAAACCAACAATCAACGACAGACATGAAACACTTCAAGCGTGCTCTTTGGGGAAGGCAAATATAAATATGCCTGCATTCACGCTTTAACACAAGAAATATGTCAAATACTTGAATAAACAATAACATGTAGCGACACATGCAACGACTGTAATAAAATATTAACAAAAACACAAATAAAAACAACAACAAAAACATAAACGAATATAATTGTTGAATTTTTCATAATTTTTAATGTTCTGTAACAAAGCGACACCACACGTAAAAGCACACACAGGCAGACAGGCAGTTAAACGGAAGAGTAAAGTTAATATTTTTCGAAGCCAAGACAAATTTATGTGATGTAATGCTACAATGCAAAGGTAAATAAAAGTATATTTCACGGTTGATATGTGGTACACGACTATTAACAAAATTCATTTATCATACAGTCATGTATTAATCTATTACCAAGAAGAAGATTGAATGCAAAGAATTTATTTAAAATTCTCAAAAGCATACAGAAACGACTGATTTGTGATGCTTTTAATTTTGTTTAAAGGATTATCATGCATCACAACAAATCTCAATGTACGTCTTAACACATTAAGCAATATTTAGTTAGCGACCATAATCAGCTACAATAAAAAAAAAATAATAATAACAAGTTGAAAAACGAAATCTTTAATACCCTCCACATCCACAACGGTGAATGTGGCATATATATACGAGTATATATATATTGCGCACTCTAATAGTCGCACTAAATGTCAGCTTGCAAATCAAGTTTTACGTGGGGTATGGTTTTTTGTAAATTGTGGACGTGTTTGTTATCCGATCAGGCCCACTTTTTTTGTCGATTGTGAGCGAGTCTGTTATTCGACCAGTCTCATCTTTTAGCAAATTGATGCTCGGGGTGTTTATATATAAAAGTACCGAATTTCAAGTAAATAACTCATTTGCGGTAGATAAATAGATTTTTGGTGCATTTTAAATAGCGATCTGCATGCAAAAAGTGAAAGTATCTGTACAAAATTTCAATTCAATATTTCAAAATTTACGTCCGTGAGAATATCAACAACATACGATCACACGGACATACATGTCTAGATCGATTCAGTTTTAGACGCTGATTAAAAATATACATACCTTGTATGGTCTCTGCCTCCTCCTTTTGGGTGTTGCAAACGGAAGAACAAACTTAGTGTACCCCCCATCTTATATGTACGCTATAAAAATAATCGTAAATTTTTCCATATTATAACTTAATTGTATGACATTTCAAAGAAATTTACATACCCTCAAAAAAAATATATTTTTAATATCCAAATCATTCCCATTAGTTGGCAATCTTTGCATAACAATCTTTTTAATAATTTAATACATAAATTTATGAGTAAGGATGGCTGTGTTGGACAATTGGCATATATCGTATATATGTATGCCTATCTGAATAGAGATGACGATTATATGGGAATTCTGTTTCTTAAAATTTATAGCCGATAATCCGATTATTTATTAATTTTTTCTCAACACTTGTTGAAATATTCACTGACACGCGAAACTTATATAGTGGATCTATAAATTAATTTATTATAATTGCAAAACATCGTATATGTTGAATAAGAAATTGACACTTTTTTTGGAAAATATCTTAAGTAGGTTTAGTTATTTTGAAGGGGAATTTTGCGTAAATACTAGCTTAGAAAATGAAAATGATATTTTAATAGAAGCAGGCGTGGCTTTACAAAATATATATATTTTTGATCAGCATCAAAAACTGAGTAGACCTAGACATGAATGTCCAAGTGGCTAAGTATCTGTTGTTGGTACTCTCGCGGATATTGTGCTGAAATTTTGTAGAAATATTTGGGCAAAATAAATCAAGAACCACGCCCACAATCGACAAAAACTTAAATGTTAAGCATATTTTTATACCCAGAAAATAATTAGGAAAATTTGTATTATCTTGAAGAAGTGTCACAAATATACGGACGGAAGGAAACGCCTAAATCGGTTCATAATCAAATATATGTCAACAATACTCCATTGACTCCATTGAATCTTTTGCTATTGATGGTCCCTAAAATGTTAATAAAAAAAGTGCGCCATTATTCACTACTCATATATTTCTTCCTGTTTTCTTTTTTTATGACAATTTGTATATACTTCGTAACCTTAATATATTGATAAAACAACAATCTAAGCACAGAAGAAAGAAGAAGAAAGAGTGTAAAGTTGTTCTGATTGAAAGTACTGACCGATTACAACTGGGCACTATTTATTTGGCTACCAATTCTTTGCAGGGCATCAAACACCCAGTCTGCGATTCGCACGACGTTCTTACATCCTCCCTTTTGAACACCATTCTATCTGGAGCACTTTCATCCATCCAGACGAGATAGCCTAGTCATCGTAGGTTCAACATCTTTATGCGACGGACAATGTCAATCTTGGCGTAAAGTTCTTACAGCAAAACATACATTCTACCCATCGCCAAAGATCTTTCGAAAAAATTTTCTCTTAAATACGAGCCCCATTATTTTCTGTTAGCGTCCATGCTTCAGCCTTATAAAGAAGCACGAGAGCGATAAGGGTGTAAGTTATGTCGCACGAGAAAGAGCTTTGCTGTTGAAATACTTACTTGGCCCTGTTTACAATCATAATTCTCTTTCCATACTGACGTTATTAGATACATGTACGGTTGTACTTGGGTAGACAAATTCCTTAACTATGTCGAAGTTAAAACGGTCACAACATGCAAGGGTTTCAGGGCGCTGTGTATGCCTGGACGTTGAGACCATGTAAATGAAAAGTATAATCGCTTGAAAATATCATCACGTTATGATTGTAAAGAGTTGTGACAAAAATTCATTCATTATTGGACCCACTGAGCTTATACAATACAGTTCATTTTTCAACTAGGCCATTATACCCTACTCTACTTTTTTTTATTACGTCTTTTAGGTTTGGTTGAGTTTGTATTATAAAAACTTTTTTACAACCGCAAATTGTTTGATTTTTGGTAATAAAATGATAAATTTTAATTGAAGTCTTACATAAACTTATCGTTTAATATATAAACGAAACCTTTCAAAGTTTTTTTATTGTTAAAATAAATCACTACACATATATCCTGTTAACGAGTGTTATACAATCAGAAAAAGAAAATGTGTTACATATCAATAAAAGTCTAAAAATGCAAACAGTTATACATTTATCAAATACACAACAACAGACGGTTTCACTTGGGTCTTGTGGTAATCTATGAACGACCAGCACATGTCAAATGTTAAGACATGGCAAAAAACCACACTGAACAGTTAAAGTAAATGAAAATTTATGGCCATCCTACACGTATACACGACAAGAAGTATACATAGAAACGCAGTGTGAATTAGTGAGATAGGGAAAGAAAGAAATGAATAAATATGTAGTAAGGTAAAGGATAACGAACAATTTGTTTCATTGTAAATGGTTTCGTAATTTATTGAAAGGCTAAGATATAAATCAAATAAAGCGCCCAATTTCGATCAAAATGTATTGTATTGATTTACAATGTTTTATACTTTCTTACCTTTTGTTGAACCATTACTTGAAAGAGCCCTTGATCCCTTTTCTTTAGACACTCTAAATATAATCAAACGTGTTTATAATGAAAAATATATTATTCTGGCTGGGAAGTTCATTTTTTCCAGTGTAAAACGATGAATTATATTTTTTGGTGAGAGAGGGGGAGTATAAAATATAAAAGAAGAAGTGATAATAAAAAGGAAAGAATAATGTCCTAGTGTTACGGATATAAAAAATAAAATAACCAAATTTAGTTTAGGGCGAATCTTCAATACTCTCCCTTTGATTATATTGCTTGTGGGCGTGACAAGTACTCTTTCTAATAGTGCATGTATTTTGATAAGTCGGATAATACATCATATATAAACTTTTTGTAAATTCCGAGCGTGCCTCTCTTCCGGCCACGCCCACTATTGGCATATCACAGAATGGCATAATTGTATAACAAATGTTTATCACATAGCTAAATTTTTGTAGCAGATAAATGTATTTCTATAGATTGTGGGCGTGGCGCTTGACCGCATGCAGAAACTAGTTTCCCTTACTTCAGCTTAATATCTCAAAATTTAATAATATCACGGACAGACATATATAGATTGACTCAGTTTTTGATACTGATCAAGAATATATATAATTCGTACAGTTCCTGACGCCTTCGTCTGGATGTTACAAACAGAATCGCACATATAGTATACCTTCCCATTTTATTTAAATGGTATAAAAATGAAAAATGAAAAAAAAAAAAACATTCTGTTAGATGACAGTGTGCTGCGTTGCTATATGACTGGGGGTGACATTAACTCGACAGGATAACAAATCTGTTAAAATGTGACAAACGATTTTGTAACTTGCCAACAGCATGACACTGCGCAACAACATAAAGAAGAAATTTTCTAAAAAACTATCTACTACAAAATATTGCATAGAGAAAAATAAAAAAAAACATTTTTATTATATGGTACACATATCTATTATTGTAAAAACTGTCAGCTTAATGTCTTTTCTACAACACAAAATATGTTTGACCAATTGTTTAGCTGGTAAGCGGTGTCTCGTTCCCTCTTATCTACAATTCTGTCACCCGCTGTGTGTTGAGTCTTATGCTTTACCCTCTTGCTTTATGTAGAAAATTTTGTACTAATTTATGTTTTATGTTTTTTTTTTCCTTATTACAACCATTCATCCTTCAGTATTAACATATATGTGTCTGTCTACGTGTGTATGTGTTTTACCTGTATATCCTTTAAGTATCCCTCTTTATACTGTTTTGCTTTCTAATGATGATTCCATATTGTTAACTGGTCAGCTTAACCATAACTAAAAATCCTTATACTGTGCATTACTTTTCATTGCTAGGTTTTCTCACCAAATTTATTTATGACCTTTTTCTTTTTTTGTCTCGTCCGTTATTATTCTATATCGTTTCATCTTTCACTCGTCCTTGTTGCCTTTTTTTAGGTTTATTATCCTTTAAATATGTTATTTAGTTGATCAAAAGGATTTCAGTTGGTTTTGTGGTCATTGTTGACTTAATTCATTTTCCCCGTTTCCCAACTGGGGAATACGAACCAACTAACTAAATAATGACAATTTCATTAATGAAAATCATTTATCGGACAAAGGGAATACAACATAAAACAAAGGAAACATATTACCATCTAGTATCTAGTTATCTTAAATAGAATTCCTGGTGAGTTGTGTAAGGAAATAAATTAAAATAATTGCTTTAATTAAGAGTGAAAATAAACCAACAATAAGAATGATTTAGCTAAAGATTTTCACAAGATATTAAAATTCATAAAAAATTTAACTAAATTTTAATTAGTTTTCTCTAAATAACATTCATTAACAATGTCAATAACCGCTAAAGTGGCGGCAAAAATACCTCTTCTTTGTGGAGAAATATTTCATTGGTTTGAGGATATCTCGTTGCTAGAAAGAAGGGTTAGGGTCAGTGATGGATTTAAGGGTGCATGATGTAAGCGTTCGCGGAAGGCAGCTCAGGGGCCTTTTTAACAATATATTTCCTTTAGCTAATAATGATAATAATATATGTTATAATAATGTATGGAATTTTATAAGCTTAAATGTTCATTCGCCTGTCGATCCAAATTCGACTTTAATGGTAATATTCTTAACTGTCGGTGGATTACCAATCCAACGCGACAAATTCCAGTTCAGAAAATTTTCATTTTTTTCCTCAGATCAGATATAAACCCGTGTCCTAAAGCTGGCACATTTTAGTAAGACGAAGCATTAGACCACTTAGTAACTGAAAGGACTCCCTTCAGCTAATGGTTTTCCAAAAATGTGTCCGCTTAAAGCCCGAAACAATTGCATCTATCGCAAGTTCGGTAGTCTACTCTGCAACTTTGAATTTCGCAAGAATCGCATTGAAAAACTATTTTCAATAAGGACATAAAAATTTTGCATTTCAATACGAATACACGCTTGAATGTTTTTCATAATCTGTCAACGTAATCTGTCAACGTCAGTGATTTATCAAAATTACTGCCACAATACTGAGACTGTAGTCACAACTCCAATTTTCGGCCATAATAATTGTACCACCACGATTTGCGTGCTATAGTGGATAAATTCAAATGAAATTATTCACTATCGGATGTTTTTGTGCCAACGAGATAAATATATAAATATATTTTTATCGATTGTGGGCGTGGCTCTTAACCGATTTGGCTTAATTTAAACAACAACAGACACACAGACGCTTATGTCTAGAACGACTCTAAATTTTGATGCTTATCAAGATTGTGTATATTTCTGGGTTTTGTATTAAAAAATATTGTGTGTGTAGGATATAAAACGAAGGAAGAGTTTAAATTATTCAATTTTAACAATCTCTCTCCTCTCCTGAAATACTTTTAATAAATATTTAAATAATACGTGAACAATATTTTTAATAATTGAAACCTATTAGTTCAAGTAATGAATTGACTAACATTTGTAATGTGTCGTCATGGAGAAGAAGTGACTTTATTTTTAAGTTTTTTTTTGTTTTTCTCTGAAATTCAAACAATAATATAAAGAAAGCAATCGAAGGACAATAAGTAACAAATGTTGAAATCATTTCTCTCAGCCTTTTTTTATTAAGTTTTTTTTTTTTTTGGCCAAAATATTGCAAAAAAGTCGATGCAGGACAAGAAACGATATTATTATGAAAACGTGCAATGATTTTGCAACAAAGTTTATTTTTCCTGGGGAGAGAGAGAGACGAAAATTGGAAAACAAAAATGACTTGTTGGTATGGGTGTGTGAGTAGTAATTTAGTGCATGTTTTATTCCGCTGATTTTTCCCTCTGGTGATATTTGCCATTTCTTTTGTTGTTGTTATTATTATTATTGTTATTGTTGCTTGTTAGTATGTGGTGTTCACATTTTCCGGTGAAACAGACAGAGAATCTTATCGAACTTGAATAAACATATATCATTGACACTTTGACATTGGCATGGATTCACCGACATACAGCCAACCAACCAACCAACCAACATACGAAGTTAAATACTGCGTTGCACTCTACAAAGTCATGACCGGATTTTAGTGCTTTTCAAAATGACACTTAATCATGGCAGCCGCCTGCCGTGCACCCCAGGCACCGAAGGAAGATTTGTTAGTGGGGCGGTTGAAATGCCGAAAAAAGAAAAGGAGACGTTTGAAGAAGGAAAAAGGAAACGTACATATAGTAAGTAATCGCATGTGTTTTCGCTTGAAAGGATATCACGCAGACAAGTTGAACATGTGAACACAGCACCCTCTCGATTTTCGATAGAAATAGATGATGAAGAAGAAGAGGAAGAACAAGAACAACAATACATTAGCTTGACTGTGGCTCTGACTCTGACTCGGCAAAAGAAAGTTGTATAGTGTGCCATTTGTTATGGTGTGTGATATATCGCAGTATAGTTTGTTGTTGGCTTACAACAACTAAATAAGATTAATGACTTGGCAATGAAAATATCGTCTATTGTAGTATATGTAATAAGAAAATTATGTGTGTGTGTGTGTGTGTAAATGAACGTTTGCCTCTGTGCTAAATGTTACTTGTGTTGTTTGTATCCGGTGCAAACAAATAGTTGAGTTTAGTTCAGTTTCACTTTCTCTCGTCTTTCTTAGTTTGTTATTGGTGTTGTTGTTGTTACCCCTACTGTCATTGTTGTTTGCCCAACCAAATGAAAAATGTTGGCAAATATTTTACGTCGTTTATCACTTGATTGTGTTTAGTGATTTTTATTATTGTTAGTTAACGGAAAGAATTAATGACCGCACAATCTATTCCACATTATTTATTATAGATGTTTTTACGCTACAATAATTTCTCACACACGCACACGTACAAACATTAATATTATTGAAATTAATAATGGGTATTATTATCACTTCAAACTGTTTATAAATTTTTTATACACTCTTCAACTTCATCTATCTATCGGTTGAGTAAAGAAAATAATTTTTAATGCCCTGCACCACTTGTGGCAAAGGGAGGGTATATTAAGTTTGTTATATTATTAAGCGGCAAATGCCACACCCATCTTCAATTATACTGGTTGATTTACAATCAAAATCTGAATCGATTTAACCATGTCCATCTGTTCGTCTGTCCGCCTGACTGCCCATGTAAATGTGTGCGCCAGCTATAGGTCGCATTTTTTGAGAAATTTCAACGAAGTTTGGTATTAGGATATGTATTGGCCTAAAGAGGAAAACTATTGAAAATGGATAGGATCGGACTGGATTGTTTAAGAGACATGCCCAAGGTTTTTAAATTTAGGGAGTAGAGACCTTTTTTTTTTTAAATCTTCTTATATAATATTTTATCTAGGATTCATATAAAATCTTAAATATCTGAAAGTCTGTCTCCGACTTAATCATGTACCTGAACACAATCACAATTAACAAAAATCTCTCGTTTTAACATAAATAGATCTGCAAAGTTAACTTTTGTATCCAAATATATTTTTAATGTGTTATCACTTTTTTTTTTAAATGGTTGGGATTGAAAGAAAAGACACGCCCACAATTTACAAAAATATCTCTTTACTGCAATAGTTGTGATTCGAGTTAAAATGCAATACCTCCTTTAACTATAAATTTGCCTCCGACTCTAGAAAAAAAGGTTGTTGACTACTGCATTATATCAATACTTTTGCAAACGTTTGATATCGATATTTCAATTCGAATCGATTCAAAATTTGATGGTAATTGATATATAATTTATGCGTCTCTGAAGCCCCGTTTTTGGGTTTTACAAACGTTTGAATCAAGCAAGTCTACCATCAACCTCTAGGTGATGGTTATAAAAACAACATTTTTTCTATGTATAAAATGCACATAATTGCTAGAAAAATTGTATCAACCACAAAAGTGTACAAGTAGTAAGAAAAAAAAAAAAAAAAGAGAGAGAATTTTCTTTGTGTTTATGTGCATATAAACGACAAACGACATTTTCAATTAGTACTAACAGACAATTTAATGTAAAACAATATTCAAAAAAAAAATATAAAAAAACGACAAAGAGAAGTAAATTTAGCTTAGGCGAAATATTGAATACCTTTCACATCTACACACAAAAGGTGGGCGTGTTTGTCATCTAGCTATGCCCATTTTTTACACATTAATGGATGGCTCAATAATAGATGTGCTTATCAAATTTATAGATATTTTGTTGTGACAGATAAATAATTTTTTGTCGATTGTGGGGCGTGGCTCTTGAATGATTTTGCATATTTGAAATAGCGTACAGAAACTTAAAGTATCTGCGCAAGATTTCACCTCAATATCTTAAAATTTACGTAATTTTTATCGTGAGAATGTCAATAACAGAAAGACACCCAGACTTGATCGATTCAGTTTTAGATGCTGATCAAGAATACATATATTGACACCACCTTTTGTGTGTTGCAAATGAGAAGATAAATTTAGTAAACTCCCCCCAGGGTATAAAAAATTCGGAAATAAACATACATGTGTACGTACATATGCGTATGCAATTTTATTGTAAATAATGTTGTTGCTGTTTTTAATTTTTTTTTTTTTTTGAATTTTTGGTATACATTGACACAAAGTGACACGCAAACAACAGCAACTAAAGTCACATATGGTAATAACACATGAGCAACATGTGAGAGCGAGATAAAACATATAGAAATAGAAAGAGAGAACCATGGAGTGAGAGGAGGAGTGAGAAAATATGAAAATATTGTATAACACATAGAGCATGGCAGCCATAGAGCGACCATCGATAGTTGGAGCATATTACTACGTAGTATGTAAATGTGTATGTGTATGTATGTTTGTGTGTGTGTGTTACAAGTATTTATGGATAACATGTGCTGACAGCAATGATGGGTTTGCAAAAGAACTGTCATTTCTCATGTCATACATTTATGAAAAATTATGGGCTTATGTCAATAAAAGCGACAATGATTGATTTGACACCCCGAGGCCCTGTTCGCACATGTACGTACGTCTGTTTGTATATATACGCTATGCATAGTCAACAAACATCAGCAACAAAAACAACCAAGTATGAAATGTGAAAATTATTATCGCATACATACAAGCTGAGTACACAAAACCCAAGAAAAAACAAGTAAAAAAACTATATTTGGCTCAGGCCAAATCTTAAATGGAACTTTAAGAGAATCACTCTTAGCATGCTTCCAGAACATGACGACATTATTCTGAAAATTCCAAAAATCTAACCAAGTCCGTTCCATGAGGCCACCCACAAACCACACATCTATGGGCAAGTGTCTAGAAGTTATCTAAAAAGGGACTTAATCTTATAGTCTTCTGAGTGGCTTATGTCGCCGGTGACACTTCTGCAGGAAATCAACAAAATAATATGAATACCATGCAAAATCATCGGGAGTTCCACAAAGCTAACATTCTTGGGAGGGCTGCAACAGCGAAATCCTTTATGTCAGGTGTTCATATTATTTCCTCCATCCTCTGTAAGTTGAAGCAAACTCGGACCCTCGGTATTAATTATAGTTAAGGCGATTAAATTGTTTCGAACGTTGTGTTAAAATACAACATATTATAAAGAAAAGATGCCCAGAAGATACTCTAACTGAGAAGATAAACTTTCGTTAAAACACGTGGTAAGAGATAGATAAGCAAAATTGGAGTGTGTTTAAACCTATGTTTACTTTAGGGGGGAATAGGAAAATTGAGGAAAGAGAAAAAAGTATTGAATTTCAAAACAAAAAGTTTAGCCCCTGGCCTAACCGAAGGGTTAAAACTTAATCAAATCGAATTCTTTTCAATATGATTCCTTTGACGCTAAGCCTTTTGTTACACACACCAATGAAGGCAAACATTAGTTTTTTTATCATCTTTGCTATTTTGCTATACCCCTTCACTTAAGATGGAGGGGTATACTAAGTTTGCCATTTATTTTGCACACCAAGAATTACGCGTCTGAGACCCTACAAAGAATATATATTCTTGATGAGCATTAAAAACTGAGTCGATCAAGACGTGTACGTCCGTCTCTGCATGCAAATCGTTATTTAAATTGGGCAAATTCGGACAAGAGCCACACCCAAAATCTATAAAAATCTTTATATCTACAATAGAAATTTACCTCTGAAGTCGATATTGAAAAAATGAATGTGATCGTATGGCAGACATGCTCAAAATTTACAAAAAACTGTAACTCGACTTGCAACCACATACGTAGTACGTTCACCGTTTGTATGTAAATGTGAAGGGTATTTAATATTTCACCTAACCTAAGATTAATTTTTAACTTTTCTTTTTTTTTTTGTTCATAAGAACTTTTCGGCGTCTGTCAACATTTGTCAAAATTGACAATTTTGACAGTATGTGCGTACTTTGTTATTTATAAGGGGTTAAAATGAAGAGGTGGGCGGGGAGAGGAGGGGGGGGGGCGGGAGAGTTAGATATACTACAAATTAATAATTTTTTTAAAGACATGAAAAAGAAATTACATGAGTAACCGACAAAACAGCCCTGAACGCGCCGACTGTGATAACGGTGCTTGTTGGACCAAATAAGCACAATTTTCACACTTGAAAACTTGTATGAAACCCAACAAGACGGTTGATTGTGTACACACACATTCACACATATTTCAGTCACGTATTTATGTAATTATACACTAGCTGTCTGTCATTTGGGTTTTATTTCAGTTTTTGTTTTTGTTTTTTTGTTTTTTTTTTCTTTTCATATTCCGAAGCATTTCATGTGTAAATGTCAAAATTATAACTTGCGGGCATATGTTGTTTGTATGTATGGATGGTTGGTGGTTTTTTCCTATTTGTTTGAAGCTGTCAGCATAATGAAAGAATAATATGAGGGTTGGCCAGATAAAAACTATCAACACCCTCTTAGCTATATGCACAAAACACACATTAACGCAAACATAAGACTGAAGAACAGAAAGGTTCAAAACACAGCTTGCTGCGCAACACAACCACCACTACCAATTATTTAGCTATTGTTTGGCACAATCAAATATTAGATCACATTTCAATTCAATTGGATTTTATGGACATTTGCATTTTATGTGTTGTGCCCTCTTCGCAGGGCAAACAACATTCTCTACTTTTTTGCTCCATAAATTATGATTATTGTTTTTATGTTACACACAATATACACGTATGGACGACGAAGTTTTAGATTTCGTTTTGACATTGACATTAAATTGCCAAAAATTATTTCAGCTTAACAAGGATAATCATAAATCTAGCTAATTGTAAATGTAGTCCACAGACAGCAGATTGTATGTAGAGCTGCATAAGCCTCACCAAACCTCCCCTATAAGGACAATGATTTACCGTTTTGTACATATTTTGGTAAAGTTGTGCATGTGCGTTCGGAAGAGATTTCAGATAGTTGCGATTATATAAAAATGTTAATGGAATTTGTTACGGTAACTGTGACCTGTAAATTATCATTAGTTGAATAATTTATTACCAGCACTTATACGCTCATTTCCAAGCCTGTCGCCTTCATGCCAATGCCAGAACTTGAAAGCTGAAGAAGAAAATTTTACAAATTATGAACAGGTTAACATATGTATCATTTATAAAAAAGTGTCGTCTTTGTATGAAGCATACCCTACATTAGTTAGTTTCAATTGTTGTAGCTGTTTAAAAAGAAAATTCATTTAATCACCAAGTAGGTAGGTTGGTAGAAAGAAAGTTTGCCTTGAAGGCTGTTTTCTTAGGTTGTATGGCCCTCTGACACTCTATGCTTTGTTGAGGAACCATTGAGTTGACTTGTATACCTGCAAGAGATTGCAGATACTGGTTGGGCCGTTTTCCCTGAAGAGCCGCACAAACACAGAGCATTCTTATCTCTACAACTATTAAAGAAATCAATGGAAGAAGCGTCGCATCTCATGACCATATGGTCTATAAAACAGTGCCCCGTAATGACTCCCATGACTATAAAGATTATATTTCTTGCTCAGACTGTGATTGAGCGGATTCCGAAGTATGAGTTATGCTGCAACTAGACAGAAAACTTTATCTGTTGTTGGTTAATCTCACTGCCTCTGCGTCCAGTTGATTAATCAGGCTGAGAAGCTTTCTTTTAAGCAAACATTTTCTCTTCTCCGACCCAAGTCCAGCGCACTGTCATCTGTCATCTGGTTCCCGGGTATACTCGAATGTACAGAAATAAGAATCGAATCTGAATCGATTTAACCATGTCCATCTGTCTGCCCAATCTTCGTACAAAATTCAGTAGACTGTACTTTTCCGTATCTCAGTTTCCTCTTCGCTGAACTTCGCCGACACGCAGCGGTCGCTTCGAAGAATTTTTTAAATTTTATTTAATATTCGCTCTTTGAGGTTGTATAGGTGAAGGATAAAACATTCACCTACCATCGTTTACTCATAGTGTAGTGGTCTGATCAAACCTAAGTTCAACCGGTTAATAACTATGGATTGGCATCAAAATTTTGATATATAAAAATTATCGGAAATTGATCAATTTTGACAATGCCTTTGGAAAAAAGGCTCAAATTTCCTCAGAAAATATGTGTATTTTTTCTATAAAATAATTTTCATGTCCTCCGTTTTGTATTTCTTAATGTAGAGTGTTTTAAATGTCGGACTTGTGTGACAATAACCTCTTTTTACTCATTTTCCTTATAATCAATTGGTCGTGCATTGCAATAAAAACCATTTCAATCCGTCAAGGGAATTATTTAAGTATAACAAATAAACTCTTATAAGCAGGAGAGTGTGTAAAATGCATCGAATTGTTTTATTGGTTAATATATACAATACAACATAATATAATATATGTATGTACACATGTCTGCAGTATATATGACAGCATAACACAACGATGCAATAGTTTAAAAACAGAACTTGACAGCCGGCAACTTTTAATGTGAATGTTTGTGTCTTACGGTGAATTGAACATGTACCACACTACCGAAATAAGGCAAACGGTTTGAAACAATGAACAGCTACAACTACAGCAATAATAATAATAATCAAGAATAATAACAAGAAGAGAAACAGCATCAGTGTCAGCAACCGTAACACAGAATGAAATTGCAATGCAATGTGATTTTATATGCCAAATGATGGCAGCAGCAACAGCAACAGCACCAACAACAGCAATGGCAATCCCAAGTCGAGTCAAACGGGCTTTGATGTTAACCGGCACAGCAGCAGCAAGCTGTCAAAGATATGTATGGGCTTTTTTTATATCCACCACATAAGACACGGAGGCTATATTAAGCTTGTCATTCCATTTGCAACACCCGCAAGGAGGCGTCAAAGACCCCACAAAGTACCTACAAACTATATGTGCTCTTGATCATTAACAAAAACTTAGTCGATCTAGACATGTATGTCCGTGTATCCGTGTCTCTAAAAGGTGAGACATTGAGCTGAAATTTTGAACATTTACTTCTAGAACTTTTTGTAGGCTGATCACAACTTAAAAATTACTCAAAAGCCGCGCCCACAATCCTTACTTACTTCATTCATCGACGTTCCAAAATGGGCATGGTTATTGGACTCAGTGCAAAACTGAACTTGAACGCAGATACAGTTTAGAGGGCCTAATCACGTACCTGCTGCGCCCACTTTGTGTAAATACATGTGGAGGGTATTTAAGGTGTGTCCAAAGCCAAATTTAGTTGTTGTTATACATACTTAATACCCCGTCAAAAAGCCATGCACTATTAAATATTCTTAAAAGCGATCGATAGCGAGAGATGGAAAAGAAAGAAAGCAGCGCGTCCATCACACAAAAAACGGACATTTGTTTCTTTGGCTGTTTGGACGTTTTCACATGCATTCATAGGTCATTTCGGGCACTTGCAGCTTGGAAAGGAAGCTGTTGTGCTGTCAAGATACCGCAGTACCAACCACCCGATTTAGTACTCAGACCGTAAAACACAAAAGGCGATTTTTTCTGTATTTGCTTATTTTTATTGGAAAACCACACGTGTTTTCTATGCTTTCATTTCACATTTACGGGTACATATAAAATATTACAGCGTTTATAAAAAAGAAAAAAAGAAAAAAAAACATTTGTGAAATTTCAATATTAATCATATCATGATCTCTGTACGAGATGTAAACATTTTCATTTTATAATCAATAACCTTTTAATTAATCAGCCACATCAGTCAAATATTAACAATAACAACAACAGCAACAACATCTTAAAGGGAAATTAATATATAAACAACACGCGTCCCCACCCTATTTCTATTTCAACAAATACATATACGAACGTGAGATAACTTAAATGATCAAACAACAACAACAACATCAACAACCACACAACGAAATGAAATGTTAGGAAATCAAAAGCAATCTTATGTGATCAAAGCTGTCATTACAGATCAGCAGTTGTTCTTTGAAGTGTGACCGCCGCACACAAATTAAACACGTTTTACACACATTCGATTTTCACTTTGTCTATCAATCAACGTGTGCACTCACTCATTTACTCGCCCCCAAACGTCAAAAGATTTGTTAATGGAATTGAATGAAATAAATATTAAGCAAACGATTCCAAGCGATCGGTGTTTGTATGTTTTTCAAACAACAAAAATCATCATGAAATGAACGGCGGCTGTATACAAAAATATAAATATTGTTCAAATTTGTTCTTCATGATGTCGGTTTTTTCTGTCTGTCTCTTTGTTTTATTTGTTTACATTGATATTTGATAAAAAGAATAAATCAACTTGAAATTGTGTCCATTGTGTCTGTCTTTGTAATGTTAAAAGAAATGTTTAGTTTAATCGTTGTGGCAAAAATGGGCGCCCAAAATTTACAAAAAACCAAACCCCACGGAAAAGCTGGACATGCAAGCTGATACGTATTACAGAACGTAATCAGATACTTGCCAAGGCCACTGTTGTAGATGTGGAAGGTATTTAAGTTTTTTGCCTAACCCAAATTTAGTTTTCGTTCTTGTTTTTAACTTATTTTGTACAAACTTTTTTCTTTACTAAATTTAGTTTTTCGTAGCCAGGTGAAACTTGTCCCGAATTGCGTGAAAACCTTTTTGCTATTGTTTCATATGATTTATTCCCCTTTCCATATATCTTATATACCGTATATTATATTGTTTATTACTGATCTATATACTGGTTTAATTATTTGCTACCTATCGTCTAGTTTATCAAAACCAAAATCCACTTCAATGATGAATATGTAGTAAGAGCAAATGCCATTATCACGCACTTGAAATAAATTACAAAACAAGAAATTTCCTTCTTTTTTTGCTCCTCCCTTTGAATACAACAGAAAAGAATCGAAATTGAAATTGTCAGAAACAAATCACATGGAAAACAATTACAAGTAATAAGTGTAAATGCCCTGAACCAAGCCAGGAACAGGAGGGAGAGAGAGAGTTGATACAGTAACAAGTAAACGACTAAATTTGGCTTAGGCTGAATCTTAAATACCCTCCACATCTATATACAAATAATGAGCTTCGGCAGGTACACGATTACGCTTTCTAATAGTGTTCGCTTTACGTAGTCGAGTTTACAAGTCGAGTTTTACGTGCAATACGATTTTTTGTAAATTTTGCAAGCATCTATTATCCAACCATGCCCATTTTTGGCACATCAATGAATGCATAATAAAAATGTGTACTATACTCCAACTTCTATACAACAACTATATAAATTTTTATCGATTGTGGGAGTGGCTCTTGACCGATTTTAACCGTTTTGAATAGCGCTTGCATCCAGCAACTAAAAATGCCTTTTCTAGCTCAATATCTAAAATTTTACTATCGTAAGAATGCCAACAACAGATAAATCGACTCAGTTTTTGATGCTCATTAGGAACATAAATACTTTGTAAGGTCTCTAACGCTTACTTCTAGGTGTTGCAAAAGAAATTATTAACTTAATATGCCGACACATCTTATGTGAAGGGTATCGAAACATAAGACAAAAAAACAAAAACACTCATGGTTTATAACAATATTATAAAGGATGAAAAGTGGAAATCCTGTTATATACACATTAATGTACACATTTCAACCCCTTTGTTTCTTAAGATTTTGCATTGTGTGATGAAAATCAAAAAGTCCTCTTCAGAGAAACAGTTTAATTGTGTGTTTCTTCAATATCTTCTCAACCGTAACAAGGTAAAGGGGTATTTGTTCCTTTGCTGTTTATGTACAACCACTTGAATAGAACAATGTAAGATGTGTGTGTGTGTGTGTGTGTGTGCTGAAATCGGATATAAATGCGCTACGCTTTAACAGGATGTGTTCTATTATATATTTTTTTTTCGGAATAAAATTTATCTAAATGAGTTGCATTAAATTTTTTAATTATAATAATTATCGAAAAAATAATAACTGAGACGTTTATAGTAACATTCAAATAACCAATAATCATCAGTTTGTCATACCATATGTATACGTTTCCATATAACAAAACAAAACATCAAAATGAGAGTTCGACCGCACAACACTTGACACTTGATGAGACACCATCATCAACATCATCACAACTTCTAACCACAAAATTTCTTACCAAACAATCCAATAAACATGAAAAAAAACGATAAAGAGAAAGAGAGAGAGAGAGAGAGAGAGAGAGAGAGAGACAGAGAAACGAATTGACGACAGATATTTGATATCATTGATGTGATGAGCAACGGGAGCAGTACAGTTGACAGTTGAAATGTGCCAACCGAACCATAAACAGGCTGTCAGCTAGCATCACTATCGAATGCGAGTAACTTAGTAGCGTTGACTTATTAAATGTGTTATTGGTAGATGACAAAACAAAACAGAACATGGCATCGCACAAACACACACTTACACACTGTCTTCTGTCTATAGCATTATGCTAAACCCAGATGACAATCATTGAAGCATACATACATACATATACATAACTTGCCTTGAGGTTCATTATTATTTTTTTTTTTTATTTTTTCATCATTATTGAACCCTAAACCGCATACGACATTATACCTGTATCTACTCGTAAATAAAACATAAAACATAAAACATAGCATTAAATTGGGTACTTCATGCTAGAATTCAAGGACTAAGGGAGATGGTAGAGAAAAGTTGTGTAACTATACAAAAAAAGTATAGTTGACTTGAACCAAATCTAGGATGCCCTTCAATTCACATTTATATTAAAGTATTATAAACAAAGCTGAATTTTACCTTATTAGCTGTATTTTTTGTGATTATTAGAGATTTTTATCATATGTAAGCGTGTCTCCTATTTGATCCCTCTTACTTGAAAAACATCATTGGAAAAAACATTTCTAATATAAAACCTCAATATGTCGACTTTATAGTTATTATTATTTTTTTTTTTTTTTGTCAAATGTGGACGTGTTTTCATATTCGATGTTTCCCACTTTAAAAACATGAACCTACAGACGGACACAACTAAATCGATTCAAATTGTAAGACTGATCAAAAAAATCTTTACTTTTACATAGAATAACACAGTTAATATACTTGTATGCAGGGTATAAAAAGTATATATCAGAGTCAAAGCATCACAGTAGTTAGTTGAGATATATGTATGTATGAATAAATATATGCATTTGTGTAGAGTATTGCTATAACAGAATGTATGTGTAGATAAAATTTCAATAACTAAATGTCAAAAAGTCATCATAAACAGATGACAAGCATCACATTGTTATAAATGAATATGTTCCTTGTCTTGCCTTGTATGTATAAAACGTTAACAACAACAACAACAACAACAACAATAATAATAATAATATTCAATATTTTATTACTACCATGTTTCTTCATTTCTGTTTGCTAACTTACTTACTTACTTACTTATCTACTTACATACATAAAATGCTCTTACATATTGCTTATATTATACACAAATACATACAGTTTGTGTACAGACGAACGTAGTACAAAATTTTGTATTCAAAAGCTTTTAAGATGAATACTTAGAAAGAAATTTGATTAATACCGTATCGCATCTGACTGAACTGAGGTAATCAAAGTAGCTCGAACACAGACACCATCGAGATTTCTTGATAAGCATCAACATTTGAGTCGATTTATATACGTTTCGTATGTATGGCCGTACGTCTCTTTGTCTGTAGTCAGAAACATGAAAGTGTAGTTTTCAAATTTGGTATATTTTTATTTTATACCAGTAGTTCTTGTTATTAAAAATTGGCAAAAATTAGCCAACTGCCACACCTACAATTGACAAAAACTTCTTATATTTACAAAAAATTTCAATTTTTAAAATAAAAGAAAATAAGAGGAGTCTATGTAACACGCCCACAATATATAGTAAATATGAAAATTCAGCTCCATCATTAAAATTCAGTTAATTTTTTACATTTATGTTTTAAAAGTAGGCGCAAAAGGCGAATAGGAGGCACGCCTACAATTTGCGCCTACAATAATCTTACCATCGTAACTACAAAAATCATTTATACCAATCAACTATATTTGCCATAATATTTGTATGGATCACAGTTCAATAATAAGAAATTTTTGTTGTTGTTGTTGTTTACTTAGTTCGTTGTGTTATGTTATGTTATGGTTATGTTTGTGGCATATAATTGAAAGTTTGCTAAATTAATTTTCTCGCTTCCCTCTCACTCCCTTATAGTATAACAAACACACACACACCTCTTTGTCCTTAGTCATCACATCTTCTACTCCTCCCATATTTTAAGGTCTAGCTGCTGCTATATAGTCAATTCATAGCAATAACATTACATGGCAACGAATGTTCCAGAGTACATGAATAACACTTTAAATGACACTTATGTTTAATGGCAATAACAGCAGCAGAGATAGAGGAAGGCAGCATCCAACTAAGATTGTGTATGTGTATGTATATATATCCAATATCAATATATATGTATGTACTCGTATGTGATAGTGTGTACTATTCTCTTTCTATAACATTAAGTTGACAGCAACTCTAATAACATTTTTCACACATGACTGCAATTGCTAACATCACCAACAAAATAAAACAAAACAATACTGAAAAATACAATAAAAACAAACTGTTTCAAGCAATAGGAAAAAAAATGTTATGCAAGCACGCATACATACGGAGTTTTTATATTATATTTATATGTATGAGTGTGTATTACATCTTTCAGTCTGTATGACAATTTTGACAAGGCACCCACTCAATGGCTTTCCTTTTGCCAGCATCGTATGCGTCGTACAAAAAAAAAGCAAGAAAACAAATTAAATTTGGTTTAAGACAAATCTTAAGGACGCTACACATTTACATATATAAAAATAGTGGGCGGGGCAGGTACCTGATTACGTATCAACTTTCAAGTCGAGTTTTACACTGAGTACGATTTTTGGTGTGTCTATAATCCGACAACGCCCATTTTTGGCACATCGATAGATGAGTTACTTGGAAATGCGCATTCTAAATGTCATATTTATAGCTTAATTTTTGTGGCAGATAAGTAGATTTTTTTTGATTGTGGGCGTGGCTCTTGTCCCATTTCCCCATTTTTAATTAAGATCTGCATGCAGAAGCTAGAAATGTCTGTACAAAATTTCAGCTCAATACAAAAATTTCGCTCCTGCGAATATCAAGAATGCCAAGACGGACATACGGACATATATATCCAAAATGATTCAGTTTTTGGTTTATGATCAAGAGTATACACACCTTGTAGGGTCTATGACGCCTCCTTATGGGTGTTGCAAATGGTATGATACACTTAGTATACCTACCATCTTATGTGTAGAGTACATACATTTCTTTATAAATGCATTTGAAAACATTTTTGCCACATGATACGGTATGGTACGTTGATAAATCATTATATGTAGAAAACTAAAAAACAGTATGTTATTATTATTGTTGTTGTTGTTGTATATGTACATGATAAAAGAAATATTTGTTATGTATATTTTTTTATGGTAATTGAGGTTGCAATTGGCTTTGAGAGCTGTGCGTTGTAACGAAGGTTATTATTTTATATTGTACATAAATTATTGTTGGTTATTAACAATATAAACATATACATATATAAAATATATATCAGATATAAAGCCCTGTACCTACCACTACAGATCTTAAGAAAACATATTTAAACACAACCTGAGCAAAAGCATTCAGTACACATTGTATACATACTTTATACAAACTTATTACTAGCACCGCAACAACGTTGACATACGTCAATTAGCGGCGTAATATCTGTCAGCACAATGTTATATATCACCCTTTAGCTTCATTTTATACATAAAACAAACGCATACACAAGGAACGTTTATATGCGTGTACCCTAACATAACAGCTTGGGACAGAGAGTATGTGCAGTTTATATAAACATATAATAAAAAAAATATAAATAAAAACACAAAATAAAAGGCACAAAACATAAATGCTAATAAACGTGACAGGTGTACGAGTAAAAAAGCAGAGGTTGTCAAATATTTTTTATTTTAAAATTTCTTTATTTCAAAGCATTCCAAACAAAATATTCACAAAAAAAATGTCATTAGTAAGTAGGTAGGAAAGTAGGGTGTATGTTTCGAGACGATTTACCTAGGCCGTAAGATCCATTAGAAGTGGTTAGAGGCCGAGATAATGTTATAAATTGCACAACAATCTTCGCATCTGCTATCCTCCGGGAATCTGACACCAAATACTTCGTATCGTTTTCCCTGTAGAGGCAGAAATTCACACAACAGTTCCCACTTCTTCCTCGTCACAGAAGTCACTGTGTATGGGACCCTCTAGCTGCTGGCAGTGTCGCGTAAGGTCTTTGATCGACTTTCTGGTGAGACTTGATAAGTCTTTGCTTCGCTTGTGATTAATTTGATGTTAGAGCGTGACATATAAATATAACAGCTCGATAGCGAACTTCATCTGCTGTTTGTCAATCTAGCTCTCGTCCATATACAATCGGCCAATTTCATAGTAGAAACAAAGTAAATTCGACTAGAGCTAAATCTTAAATACCACTCAAATCATCACAAACTCTGGACGTGTTAGTCTCTAAAAGTCTTTTTCTTATAAATCCCATTCTACATCATGTACATTTTTATATTCTTTTTAGGGTCTCTGACGCCTCCTTTTGGCTGTTAAGTGTTGATACCATCCATCTAATGCAGAGGATAAAAAAATTTTATAACACGACTCAATTAAGATTAAAGTAAAGGTTTAAAATTAAAGTTTATACGTTTCATTTGAAAAAAAAAAGAAACTAAAATGATATTTAATCCACAAGTACGTTAAGTGTCAATTACGATTAGGAAAATTCCAATGCAATGTAACGCACAAAACAAAATGAAACCGCAATTTCTAAAACCAATGACATGTGACCAACATTAACACCACAAACTAACCGGAAACCAAGTAACAATATAGAGCGAGAGAGTATAGAGCAAGAAAAATGAAGCTATTAAGGTGGATTCTATTACCTAACAATATAAATGCAACGTAACTGATTAGAAAATCCTTTGAAATTAATTATGATAAACCAATCAACTATCACCAGCAAAGTTCAGTCAAGCAAACTCAACTAAAAAGGAAATAAATATATTCTAGGCGGTCCCGTTTAACTATTTAATACCCTGCACCACTTGGTTCCATTAACTATGTTTTTAGTTGCCACATAAGTCCCTTCGTGAAATATTATTATATGGAAAGGCGTTCTTTTACGTCATACAAAGACTTCCTTTATAAAAGAACATTGTATGGGGAGGAGTTGTAAAAGTGGTCCATTTCGATACATTTTTAGTAAAGTTCTTCGTTGGGAGCCAATACATATTCTTGAAGCAAATTTCATCGAAATATTTCTAAAAATTGACACAGCTTGCTGAATCAATGGTTATAACTAAATTATAATTAAATGTGGGAATGGCTTTTGCCATTTAGAAGTTATAAATATCAGCACAAACTTTATATATACCCTCTGCTACAAGTACAGTGGAGGGTGTAATTATTTAAAATTTTACCGGATTAGTGTGATTATGTAAAGTTAGGAAATGTGGCAACGTCTGCTTTATCTCCCATTTATATTCTTAATATTCTCTTGCTTTAGTTTTAGTCTGATTATTATGTCTATTTTGTTAGTGTATTAAGCCAACAAACAGTAGACTCTATAAAACTCTACTTAGCACAATATGTTGGTAGAAAAATTAGCAAATAATAGCAAACAAATAACTGTACAAAACCCATATATTGCCGCCTTTGTGCGCCCCACACCACCTCTCTATTTTACTTGAGCTGTGCTGTTGGAAATTCTCTTTTTACATAAATGGCTGGATAGTTGGTTTTGTATTTGCTAGTTTTCATGTTGCAGATATAAACGAGTGGGCATGATGATAAACCAAAGGGTTTTTATCACTAAACACACATACACACATACACACACCCACACCCATGTAAACATACACTTACACAAGTTTTACCTTGATGGTAAATGTAAGCTTTCATGTGGATATGTATGCGTATAACAACAACAGCAGCAACAACAAAAACATTCATACATACCTGGCAACATCACACCAAATTAAATGTCACAAATGTGATTAAGGGGTTAATAGTACAAAAGCGAACATGACAAAACAGCTGAGTCACATAGTTAGCATACGGTTTATATGTATGTTACATATGTATCAGGCCAAAACATTATTTCCAAATGCATTACAATGCAGCAAAGTTCTCCTATTCTCTCTCTATCCCTCCCCCTATATGTTGTGGTATATATATGGAAAAATCCATTCATTTGTTATATACCCTTCATACATGATGGGATACTAAGTGAGTCATTGCGTTTGCAATACCTGAAGCAGGCGTCAGAGACCCTACAAAGTATACATATTTCTGATCAACATCAAAAACTGAGTCCCTGCATGATAGTATCTTATATTGACACTCTCATGATCCCAAAATTGTAAATATTGAGCAGAAATTTACAGACATTTTTACTTTTTGAATACAGATCGCTATTTAAGATGGAAAAAATCGCTCAAAAACCACGCCCACAAAAATTAATCTATTATGTATGAATTTAGTACACGTATTTGTTATAACCCTTATAATCGATATGCCGAAAATGGGCGCGACTGAATGACCAACACACCTACAATCGACAAAAATCGATTTATCTGAAACGAACATTTTTACCTACAAAATTTAAATTTTGTATACATATTTATGATTGCCCCATTCCTCGAAGTGCCAAAAATAGGCATGGTCGGATAACTAAAAAATCTTTATATCTCTCACAAGTATGAACTTGAAATTTGGTACGCATATCTATAGTTATCTCATATATGTTATATGTTAAAAAGAGGCGTGGTCGAAAAACAGACGCGCGCACTATTTACAAAAAACAGTACTCTGCGTAACATTACACTTGCAAGCTGATACGTAATACATACACTATTAGGGGGCGTATACCTGCCACACCCACCGTCGTGGATATAGAGGGTATTTAAGATTTGGTCTAGGCCAAGCTTAGTTTTTTTACTTGTTTTACTTATTTTCCTTACATTGTAGGGAAGTCTTTGTTTCGATTTTTTTTTCTGCATCATGAACAACTGTGTTCACTTGAAGCCATAAACCACACAAAGAAAAAGTTTTTCTTTTTTCTTCATATCTGATTTCTTTTCGCTTAGTTTTCATAACCTACAAAATTATTATTATATTATGACTATAGTATTATCAACGACTTCTGCTGCTGCTAGTCTTGGGTATATGCTATCTGATGGCAATGTTCAAAAGTGTTGATAGTATAGAACAATAGAAAACTTTGGAGACAACAAATTAATATTATATTGTGTTGTATTGTGTGTAGTGATGATGGCGATGATGTCTGTTGGTACCCAATTATTACACTCTTACAAAGATTACAAAATTTTCATATAATTTTTTTGTCCTCCTTTTTATTATACAGTCTATGTAGTCTATGTAGTCTATTGTTCTATGTGGAGGATGGAAAAAAAATTTTTTCTTTTTTAATTATTCAAAAGTTATTATTGAGTTTAATAAGTTGTAAAAGGATAAGATTAAGTTTTTACATACAATACTTTATAAACTCTTGCTAATGATTGTGTAATTATTCGAAGGGATAATAATCGTTTAAGTTTTATTGACAAGTTATTAAAGTGCCTCATCTTTATGATGTAGCCAAAGAAAGTAATTACAATTCAAGTGTATTATCTGATATTTATAGAGTTTAATTATTTTAATAAATTGATTATTTTTTATGTTTATTTTTATTTTAATTTAACTTACTTTGCATGTAATATATTTTATATAACTTTTGTACTTTTCACATCAGTTGGGGGTAAACTTAATTTGCTAATCCGTTTGCCACACTCAGAAGGAATCCTCCTCCATCAAAAACCGACTCGATCTAAGCATATATGTCCATGAGTCTTTCTGTTATTGGCATTCTCACGATCGTAAATTTTGGGATATTGATTTCAGGCCAAAACTAGTTTTTTTAATTGTTTTATTTATTATTTTTTATTTAATTTACACATTTACCATATTTAATAGCAAACAGCTTGCATGTACTAAATGCTTACCTCTGTATGGAATATTATAAATAACTTACAATGCAAATAATCATCTGTTGACGACATCATTTATCATCAACCTGTCTGTCAAATGATGACAAGAAAAGAAATGTATAAAGCAATTTTTTTCTTCATCTCTCTCTCTCTCTCTCTCTCTCTCTCGCTCTGTATTATAGCACGCAGAGAATTTATGTGCTTTGTATGTTTGTGTGTCATGACAGGACTCACAGTTCATTCAATCAAACTGACATACGCATTTCCACACACACATGTATTTACGTGTATGTGTATTGAATATACAATGAGCAGGAAATATAGTCAATCATTTTTATGCCAGCAACAAATGCTAGAGAGAAAGACAGGAGAGGAAGAAAGAAAAATGAGCTGAAACTGACACACCCCGTACTAACTTCATAAAAGATCCTTGGGCCTGTCAAAAACTGATTATACCTATTAATTTTTGGAATAAACGTATACATGTACAGGCAAAGGATAGCAGCGCTCACTGAGCAAGTAGCCCTTATAAGTATTGTGTTGTTGCTGTGCTGTGCTGTGCTGTGTTAGAAGGCGGTGCAAGAAACATAATAAAAATAAAAACAAGTGAAAAGGTTATAGCCGGTAAAACCCGACTAATTAATGCCCAACATTAATAGTTCTAAAAATTATGCTACAATAAGTTAAGTTTTAACAAAAAACGCCAGCCAATGCCACTTAAGTCTCTTCGTGAAATAACACTATATGCAAAGGGCTTCTAAAAATAGTCCGATCAAACTAAAATTTGTTACAGTGAATTATTAAACTGTTCTTCACTAAGTTTTGTCCAAAAAGAATGTAGATTCCCTTCTTCATCTAGTATATATCATTGTACCAAATTTCATTCCATTTCATTTCCAACAAAAATACGACCTGTGCCTTGCGCACATATGTAGTTCGCAATAGGCTAGATGCATAACACTGTTAAACCCCTGTTTGGGGTGATGGAGTGTGTTTAAAAAAGTTTCTCAAATCAATCGATATGATTGAAGGTGGGTGCGGCATTTGCCGCGTAGTAATTACCAACATCCACCACAAGTGATGCTAAATATAAAAATTAAAGCTCAAAGTGGTGAAAATGCCAGTTCTCACAACGTACTACAAATGGTCGCTTACCACTTACACGCCCACATATTACGAAAACCTTTCTATGGTGCAGAATGCACCCCATTACAGCATACTTCAATAGTCTCTTGAAAAATGCTGCAATTGTGTACATGCCACACCCATAAGTTATGTGGTGAAAGTGGGGAGATTTTTGGCCAACTAAACAAATCAAACGTGTAACCGTATCTCCTCTGGAGTAACTGTTATATGTTACAAAAAAAGAAACGTCCAAGTTTAGGTTGGAAACATCACTGTCTACTTGTGTATTAAGTTGCTGAGCAGCTGAGATTTAAAAATCTTCAAAACACTTTCAAATTTGGCATATTTGAAATCTTATAATATAAAGGGCTCAATTACGGTCTTGTTGTCATTGAACCTTTCACCAATCCAACAGAACAAGATTACCTGTTGCTTCTGTGGCAGCATTCATATAAATGAGAGACTTATTGAACAAACGAATTACGATCGACGTATCTACAAATGCACAACCTCCTCGCCTAAAAAACCAAGGACGCACAAGTCTGTAGGACGTACAGATGGCGAACCGAAAAAGAAACTTTTTTGAACTTCAGTCAAACAGTATTTAGGTTTGATACAGGAGCGTTTTTGTTTTGGTCTACTACATAATTAATCCATAATTAAAGTCAACACAACTATCCTTGTATCCTGTACAAAGCCTTCTCTATTTGCTTAAATTTAGTAGGGTAAATTATATTCAACTTAGATAGTATATCTTTGCGGTTAATATAACCAATCAGTAATTTATGCATAAAACTTATATTCAGTATTGTGCTTCTACAAAATTCGGTATTCTTCTTAACATTACATTTGTTCTATTACGGTTCCATCGCAGACCGCGTAGGCAAAAAAGCAAGTAATGGTTTTGAATGGATTTAATTTTACAACAATATACATTCCATGATAGGGGAATAATATTCCATTATAGGTCTAACCAATGCGATGTAAAGAAACTCTAACCTATCGTTTTACAAATCCTCATTTCGCTATGTTGACACATTAAATGATAGTTTGTTATGAAGTAATGCCCTAAAATCAACACTATATCCTTCATAAAATGTTGAAAGAATATTAAGTTCGTTAACACTTTAGAGTAAACATCGGCATGTATATACTTGATTAGAATAAAATCTCAATCAATCTAATCATGTGCGTCCTTGAATCTCTCTGGTATTATCACTCTCATGTTTTTAAACATTTTGAAATATTTTTGGTGAACGTTTCTACAAACATTTCGAATTTCTCTATGTAGGCTATTATATAGATCAAGTGCCACTCCCCCAATACATAAAAATCTTCACAAATATTAAATGAAATAAAACTAAAAGGATTCAAATAACAGACACGCCCACAATTCCAAAATATTTGGCCATTAATCCATTGAAGTTATATAAATATATAGAGAGAGGATGTAAATCAGGAATCTGCCACGGTATAGATATATAGAGTAGGGTTTACATATTCTTTTTTTAGTGATTTTTATACTTTGCACATAAAATGGAGGGTATACTAAGTATATCTTTCCGTTTGCAATACCCAGAAGAAGGAGGTGTCAGACACCAAAGTATGTATATTCTTGATCAGTATCAAAAATTGTGTCGATTTTGTTCTCGCCGGTGTAAATTTTGAGATATTGAAGTGAAATTTTGTGCAGATACTTTCAGTTTTTGCTCGCTATTTAAAATCAGTCAATAACCACGCCCATAATTAACAAAAATCTATTTATCTGCCACAAAAAATCAGCTATTAAGTTGAAATTTGGTACACAAATATATAATTCACCTATCCATCGATTTCTTAAAAATGGGCATGGTCGAAAAACAGGCACGTCCACAATCGACATAAACCTATATATATACCACCTATGATCTAGATATTTTGTGTACATATCTATAGTTATTCCTTTCGTCAATGTGCCGAAACTGAGTATGATGGGATAACAGACACGCCCATAATTTACAAGAAACCATACTCAAGGCCACCATAATACGTGCACCATTAGAGGCCGTTACCATATAACTGTCACGTCCACCATTATAGACGTGGAGGGTATTTACAATTTGGCTTTAATAAAATTTAGTTTTCTTACTAGTTTTTATTAATTTCCAACATTTGTAATTGAAACCTAAAGAGATTTATATACACATAAATATATATTCTCTTGACATTGACGGATTGCTTATGTGTCATGAAAACTTGACTGAAGATAATTTTCACTAAACACCAGAAGCCATAACAATGCAACCCACTTACCATGCTCATGCTCTAATAATTAATCATTGTCGTATATGATTGTGTCTCCATCCAAAGCATGGTATAGGACAAAAGGAAAAGCTTCGCATTTATTATTAATGATTTTTTTTCTCTCTATTAATATTTAATCATTTATTATTAATTGGAGAAAAAAAATGGAAATAATTTCGTGCCATAATTTATAGCCCCTGCCATAATACAAAGGTTGTTGCTTTGTTCAGTTTGAGGACCTTCAGGTTTAAGAGTTTGTCATGACAAATCCATCATTAGAAATTTAATTATATGCATTCTTGTATATATTGAGGCATATATTTGGATTCCTAAATAGTAAAGTTTGTATAAAACATCACAACCTGAACGTTCAAAGACTTCAAGTAGTTGTAATTGAAAGTATTTATAATTTTGCTAGGTTAAGTTATTCTTGTCGCAAGGAAAAATCTATTCTGGCATAGTCAGCATTGCTTCACTAGCACTATTAGTCTCTGTCCCATTTTTAAAAAAACCGCATCACCCCATACACGGATTGTAGATATTGTACCTGCGATCCTCCGCATTATAGCTATGTGTTATGCTTCTAGGCTGTGCGGACGGCATTTTGAATGCAAATTTGGTAGAAGGACATATGAACCTCTCCTCATATAAGGAAGTTTTTCTACAGCAAAAAATCGCAATTCTTAATATTTTTTGACAACATTTTGTGAAGAACAGTTAATTAGCTTAATAATTGGGTACGACAAATTTGGGCTCGATCGGACTATTTTTTTATTACTTCAAATATTTATTTGCGTTGCTGTGTAGGATACGGACATACGGACATTCTAATGAAGTTTGAAGTTTTTAATTGTTTGAGCTGCTTTACATTGTAAATCGATTTAATTGTTTTTGCTGCGCCCAATTTCCTTAACAGGTAACCAACCTGTCAGATGAAACGAACATGTCCAAAACACGATAATTTAAATTCAAAAATCAATTTTAAGACGTTAATACCTTTACTTCCACAATTTATATCCATTGACCTTTCACTTCATACATAATTTACGATGAAATAATAAAGTTTTGAAAAATACATTCATTCGCTCTTGCTTTCTTAGAAGCAACATTTATAACATTGTTTTGCGCTATAAAATTTTTATACACCCCACGCAGAAGAAAATATAAAATCTATTTACAAAATGTTATCTAAGGAAACTAAAGAGAAACGAAAGAAAGGAAAAAAATTGTATAAAGAGTCATTACAGTCATTGACGGCGATAAATATCAAGAGGTTACTCTTCTTACCCACATGGAAGCTAAGTAGACGGGCAGCTCTAGCTATAAAGTATCAGGAACAAACAAATAGCACATTTACGACTCTTGTACAATATAATAAAAATGGCAACGATATATATCATTGCAACTCCCAATTGTATAGCATTGCGTTTGACAAATGATCAAGTGTGTGCAGCAACAGCAGCAGCATTTTCTCCCTGCAACCATATAAAACGAAAAGAAAAACAGGAAGAAGAAAACAGAAGAAGAATGAATGAATGAATGAATGAATGAATAAGTAAAAAACAATTTATAGCATAAAGTCGTTACTTGCAACATAAGTTGTTGGCAACAAATGGAGAAGCTGAGCCACAGCAATGGAGGGGGAGAGAAGGAATTGTGTAAGAGTTGTAATAAATGTGCAGATAACATCTGAGTTCAAACAAATGTATGAATGAATGAGCTGTAAGCAAGTTAAGAGTTATATCTGTATTTTTATACCCATCATCGTAATGATGTGGAGGTATATTGTTTTTGTTCAGACGCTCCAAAAGTATATATATTCTTGATCAGCATCAACAGAAAAGTTGATTTAGCCAATCTGTACGTCCGTGTGTCCATGGAAGTTTTAAATCTCACAGTCGCAACAGCTGAAATATCGCTCTTAAATTTTGCTACACGCCATCTTTGAGGTTTTCTTCCCTATTGCGATTCAACAAAATCGGGCAAAGGATACGCCCACAATGGCGCCCGAAACTTTGCACCCGGAGCTTTCAGCACTCTCACAGTCGGTGTACATATATTTCATTATTGTTTAAAGTATCCTGTTGAAAATGGGCAAAATCGATTAATTGACTTTCTTACAATTTTACAAAACGTATACTTTAGAGGGGTTTTTACTTGATTACATATATATATAAAATTTACAAAGGCCCTTCCTCCCTCAACATGTTAACCGATCGGTTAACGTACATACCCACAGTATTACGTTTTAACTGCGTTCAAAGGAATCGAGAGATGAGATATTATTTCCAAACTATTTCGAAGAAGCTAATGATGATGGGTCTCCTAGATTTGGCACACGCCTAATATAGTGCCCTTTTACTTCTTTTTATGTGGCTGTGTATGTATTGTACGCATATGCATGTTGGTAGAAAAGAGAAGCCATCAAAATAACAAATAACATTGTCTCAGAAAATTGATGGCATGTCATTAATTTTCATTTCAAATTACACTACCACTATGTCTTCCGGCGCGCCAAATTATACACACATATACGCACACACACACATACATATATATACCTCCACGTAAAATTGGAGGTACGCTAAGTGTGTCATTCCATTTGCAACATCCAGAAGGAGGCGTCAGAGAACCGACGACATATAATTATTCTTAAATATAAATCAAAAACTTAGTCGAGTTAGACATGTGTGTCCGACTTGGCGTTGTTGTTATTTATACGGTCGTAGTGTTTGAGATATTGAGCTGAAATGTTCTTTAGAGACTTTTAGTTCCTGCCCGCAGATCGCCATTTAAAATGGGCAAAATAGGACAAGAGCCATGCTCACAATCGAGAAAAATATTTTTAATATACGGCACATAGTGACCTATGAACTTGACATAAGCTACACATATTTATAATTATCCCATTAATCGGCGTTTTCGGCATAAAACTCTCTTTGAAAGCTGATCTATAGCTGATTCGAAGGCGTAATTATGTACCCGCGACGCCCACCGTTTATGAGTAGATGTAGAGGTTATTTAGGATTTGGCTTAAGCCAAACTTTGTTTTTTTACTTGTTATATATGTTGGTACATACGCGTACAGGTAGAGAGTGTTTGCAAATTAAGCTCGATCAAAAACGGCACCGAATAGAAGAAAACAAAGTGACAAAACATAATACGCACATATAAGTACATTGTTGTATAATATTTTTTGAGTAATTTCTTATATGCAGGTATGTTTAACGGAGAACGGTGTTAACATTCAAGTGTTTATAAAGAACACCTTTATATTTCGCTTCGTTAAATATTAAACGATAACAACAAGTACGGTTTTCAGAAATTTATCATTTTTCTCTACTTGTGATCAAATTTAACCCAAGTTTATATAACTGTCAAATGCGCATTTACCAAAATATTCATCTTATATTACAACAAAAGGTGAACGATTGTTTTATTTTAAACGATTTAAGCATCAAGCTGAACTAAAACACTACTACACTAACACACCTAAGATGGATAAGTATACTAAGTATACTAAGTATACTAAGGATACTAAGTTTGGTATTATGTTTGCAACAGTCAGAAGGAGGCACCACACACCCTACAATGTAACATGTTCTGGCAATAGTCAAAATCTGAATCGCTCTAGAATAGTATTATGGTATTAAAATATAAGATATTGTGCAGAATTAAACCTGGAGATTGATGCGTCATTTAAAAATATATATAAAATGGACTTTTACTCAAGTATCTGCCACTCCCATGCTTTATGGGAACATTTTACATTTGGCCTAAGTCAAGTAAAATTTCGTTTTTTACTTCTATTATATTAACTTAAGAAACACATAATATAAATATAAAAACTTCATTTGGCGCCGAATCCCACTTACAAATTGTTACGTAATTCACAGTCTATTGAAATGTTCAATCAGATACCTGCCACGCCTACCTCTTCTATATACACACAAGTGGACAGTTTTTTATATTGGGGCTGAGTCAAGTTTAGTTTTTTTACTTTCCATTTTTTATATTCAATTGATGTATTTTTTACATGAAACTCATCTTCAGATAAAGCCCTAAATTAATTTATTAAAAAATTTTCTCTGAATAAGAAAATATAAACCAAGGGTACATATACACAATATAGTAAGAACAGCAATTGCATTAGAAAACATTACTTTACCATCATATGGTTGTTAAGGGGTATGTACGATGAAGCTATAAAAGCATCAACATTTACTATACTGGCACGTTACGATGCAAATGTATGGTCGAGTATATTCCAATCACCATGAAAGTGGTGGAATTTTTCACAATATTTTTGTATTTGTACACAAGTTGCTTTTATGCGAGTAACATTGTTGACATAATGCTAAAAAGTTTACGCTTAAGCTCTCGCCTCGTTTGTATCCTTTGTATAAATATTTACCACACAAGAGATTTGCTTTTTGAAACAACTAAACACTAAGTTTATATAGTCTAAAGCTTATATTGTTGTTGTAATGCTGTACATGTACAATATATTTATGTATTATACAATAGTTGCAAGAGTAGGTAACTATCGTACATAAGTGGAAAATAGAGATAAAGTGTAAAAGCTTGAAAATGTTTTCACAGCATCGCTGTTCCGGCTTGTTTGTGTGTTGCATACAATGTCTCGCCCGAAAGTCAGCTCATTTATTTTGTATGAAATTACACCATAAATTTTCACAACTACTCGTATTTTGCCATTAAGTAATTTTATGTGCTGTTCATTCATTCTCTCTCTCTCTATCTCTTTTTCTCTTTCTTACTATGTAAGTGTGATATAAAAGTACACATAAAATATTGCTTTGATGACATTTTGAACTGAATCTGCTGTTACTGTTTTTATTGTTGTTGCTTTTGTTGTAACACAAACTTATTTGTAAATTTATCTCTTCCAGGGTGGCTTAAAGCGTATTGCACGAAATGAATAAAAATTTTGTATAAAATAAATAAGTGCGGTGCTGATGGCATTTTGGTGGCCATAAAAAACATGTTCTTCCTCTTTACACCATACGTCACAAAGTGGTATATTTTATAAAGGTGAATGTTTGTAACTACCAAATGGCAAATGGCTAACCCGCTGATACACATATATGCCCGTGAGCCTATTTGTTATTGCTACCTTCATGGTCGTAACTATTAAGATATTAATTTAAAAGACAGACTTTGGGCAAAATCGGTCAAGAGCCACGCCACGACAAAATCAATTTATCTGCCACAAAAATTGGGCTATTTTGGTGAAATATTTGTTCCTAAATAAAATTATTCCTTCCATCGATGTGCTAAACATGGGGGTGGTCGAATAACAAACACGCCCACAATCAACAAAAGTCTATATAAATAGCGCAAAAATTGACCTATGAACTTGAAATTTGCTACGTACATCTATAGTTATCCTATCGATCCATTTGTTAATAATGGTCGTGGTCGAATCTTTTAGGCGCCCACAATTTACAAAAAAAAATATACCCAACATAAAACTCTATTTATGAGCTGATACGTAATGCATGCACTATTAGAAGGCGTAATTATGTACCTGCCACACCCACCTTCCTAAATTTGATCTAAGTCAAATCTTCTTTTTATAAACCTTTATTTGGTGGATATAAAAGTTCAAATGGAAATTCATGTTCATTTAAAATAAGTCTTTATACGACAAAAATTTGCATTTCTTTTAAATAAATTATAAAAAACTTGACTAAGACAAAGTTTGGACTATATTGGAACATGGTCCAACCACAGAATGCTTTTTCACGAAAAGTGTGTTATCTTAACCTGCGTTTACTAGTCCAACTCACCAAGTGTAAGTACGTAGATAAGTAAGGTGCTAAATAGTAGTGTAGAAACTATTTTGTTAAATTGCACAAACGCTTATCACAACAAATCCGAGTAAAACTCCAAAATTATATTTAATAAAAGTGAAAAACACAACGAATTTACTTAATCCGAAATATTTAACATCTTCAAAGTGGAAATATTCTAAATAATTGTATATTCTGGGTGGCAATTCGTTCATTCATGCATCAAAATACTGATTGAAGTGTTGGCAGGCAAGTGTAAATAATAACAAAAACAAAAGAAAAAATATTTATCAACAAAACAACAGCATATCCAAGCGTAGAAATCTGTTTCGAAATTGTGTGTGAACGTTGTGATTTATGAAGGACATCAAAAGCAAAACAGCCGCCCGCACAGAGAACTTAACAAAGAGCTCTTGTACCCATTGCCCGCAAATAAATCACAGTACAAATGCAATAAAATATTTGTATGGAAATCTAGGAATATTTAGAAAGAGAGGGAGGTGCAGAGGAGAGGTATACGAAGAGTGGTTTATAAATATTTGTGTGATAAGAAATGAACGCGCATGAGCTATAATTTCATTCTTGACAAATTTGAGTAAGCAAAGGCCCGCAGTAATCATTACGGTCATTACAACAATAGTTTCCTTGTGTAATGTATTGTAACAATCTCTGAAATACCCTACACGTTCATTTTAGGTTTGATTGAAAAGTTGTTGGATAGTAAGATTTGGAACATAAAGCTGAAATTTGTATACCCTCCCCCTTGTGTTGGTGATGCTAAGTATACTAAATTTGTTATTCCGCAACACTCAGAAGAAAGCTTTGGAAACCCCTTAAAGAACATTTATTCTTGATCAATCTTTATCAATAACTGAGACAATGTAGACCAAATGAAAAGTGTCACGTCCACAATCGACATAAAAATTTCATAGCCGCAAAATTGTACCTATGAAGTTGAAATATATAATAAAGTAATCTACAGAAAATGGGCGTGGTCGTAATAAAAACAGCAGTCAGGCCATATACAGATACATGGCACGCCCACTATTTGTATATAGAGATGGAAGATATTTAAATTTTTCCAAGAAAATGTTATGATTGAAGACCACGCCCACAAAATACATTGCGCCGCCTTTCTCTGCATTTTTAAAGTAAACAGACTCTAGGTACTGGTATCAAATGGTATTTTTCTGAATATTGTGAACAAAATTAAAAATTTATACAAAGGTTTCTTGCTTAATAGCTCAAAATTTAGAACCGTGAGCATTCTAACAGCTTACAGACACATGGACAGACATGGCCACATGTATATGTATACTTTATATGATTTGCAAAGTCTCTTCCTCATGTGTAGAGGACATAAAAAGGTTCAAAACAAAAAAAAACAAAAACAAAAACAAAAAAAAACAGATCTTAATATTAACACATCAATTCAACACTTCAAAGGTACTGCAGATTGTTAAAAGGAACTCTCATTGTGTGCATTGTATATACCCGACAAATGTACAAAAAGAAAACAAGTGAAATTGTTATAGTCCGTTAAGGCCGACCATTTAATACTCTACTACCCCACTTAGTTCCACAAATTATGCTGCAATTAGTTTAGTTGCAATATAACAGGTTACAGAGAGGCTCTAAAAATGCTCCGATCAGGTGCATTTTCAAAAGGGTTTCTGTTTGGGCCATTGCATGTCCTTGAACCAAATTTAATTTAAAATATTTCAAAAAATCCTGTAGCTTGAGCACACAGAAGGACAGACGGACATAATTAATTCGATTCAGATATGAATTCTGAATCATTCGGTACAATTTGTTTATTTATCTTTGGTGACCCTTGCTATTTAGTAGTTACAAACCGCCGTACAAACTTAATATACCATCTACCTCGAGTGGTGCAGCGTATGAAAAACCATTCCAACATATGCATGAAGTATCAAGAACGGGAATATACGGCCACTCAACGCGTAGAAAATTAAGTGTGAATGTTTTGTCTGACAGCAGGTCATTTATTACTTTAGAATACACATACACACGCACTCGAGTTGCTCTCTGCCTATAAACAAACATTGGCGTTGTTTTATTGCAGTTCCTGTTTACTTTGGCATGAAGGTAATTATCAACTATATAAACGATTCGTTGTTGTTTTTTTTTTTTCTTTTTTGAATCTTTATTATTACAAGAGATAACTAACAACGTGAAATGTTACATAGCGCCTGTGCAAGTACGTTAAGTGTGTTTATGAAACAAGAAATCATTCGAATATAAATCATTCAAGTTTATGTTAAAGCGTATCTATCTAACAGGCTCTTATTTTCATTATTTTTTTCCTTTATCAGTTAATTTGATTTGGTAGTAAACGTGTAACGTATGGCTCAGTCCAACAATGCTATATTTCACACAAAATACTATACTTGGGCAATTTGTATTGAGAAATAATCTGTAGCTCGTAATGTTGCTTGCTTATGTGGTTTAAACACTTGTCATTGTAGGATGACAGGTCGGCATAGATAGCGTGAGGTGAGCAACATAAAATGGTTTTATTTTGTTGGCATTAGACTTTATTACCTGCTTGTGAGAAAACTCATTTGTCGGTTTCCGTTGAAAAGAATCAAAGCCATAAATTCTACTAACTTAATTAACATATAGTAAATTTTCATCTTACAACTCGCCTCGCCTATAATCTGCCTACCCTTACAACTGCTGCTTTGCCGGCCAGTTGAATAGATAGACACATACACACACACACACACACACACATACATAATCCATTACTTTATTATCTACTTCTTGGTAAAAATCGTTAATTATTGCGCACACATACACACATATACACACATGCACATTTTACACCGTTTTTATATATCGCCCATAAATCTTAGGTGGAAAATGTGTAATAAAAAAAAAGGAAAAAATTGTACATAAAATATTCTAAATACGAGCAAATGCTCAAAATGAATGAATTAACGAGTGACTGACTAAACATACACACCAACGGAATAAATAGTCAGACAAATGCTTAATGTTTTTACTCGAGCTAAAAAGACATTAAAGGCGTTTTATTCCCTTTTTTTAATGCCCTTCTTATAAGCCACACAGCATACTAAACATGTTAGTCTGTTTGCAATGTCCAGATAAAGATATTTAACATAAATACTTCCTAAAATGCTAGATTAACAACAAATGTCCGTCTCTCCATCTATTATCGGTCACAAAAATAGTGTTGTGGACTTCAAATATGATGAAAAATGTTGATAGTCTTAACATAATGATAAGACACACCCTCAGAGTAAAAATAATATAAAAAAAATACAATTTTTTACATAAGTCAGAAGATGAAAAACTGAAAAAAACATCAAAACGGTTTAAAAAGTTTTGGTGCAGCGGTGTTGGATATTTATATCTTAGCGTATATTCAACATATGGTTCAAGTAATTAAGAAATTGTATTAGTACCCTAATGGCCACACCCACCTTTATTTGTAGCAATTGATTTACAATCAATATTTGAATTGATTTTCAATCAGAATTTGTCTGTCGGTCTGTCCATATATTTCTTGTAATCAATTTGTGGTAGAGATGGCACTTGTACCAAAAGTATTTTTATTTTGTAACTCTTACATGGTCACCTATAATTATACCGATTAATTCTGGATCAAAAAATTAAACAATTTAACCATGTCCATCCGTAAGTCCATATAAAGTAGTGGTTAAATTTAATGTAGCATTTTTGATTATACTTATAAATGAAATTTGGTTCAAAAACATGAATTGGCCCACACCAAAAAACTTTTGAAAATGTACCGAATTGGACCATTTTTATAACTCTTTTCCATGTAGGGTCCTAGTATAAATAAAGTCTTTACATAGAGAAATATGGTGCAGCATAGTTAATGAGCTTTATAATGAACTGAACTCTGGCCTGAACCTCCTACCATGTATAACTTTTTTCAGGAAGCATTTGTCAAGAACTCCAAAACAAATTATTTTGTATAGTATTAAATAGACGGCTAGAACCGACTATATATTTACTTGTTACTTGTTTTAACTATATTTTCGTTTTCTTGGTAATAAAAAATACAGTAAAAATGTTCAAGCAGACCTTAATGATTTAATACAAAAATTTATGAGCCCATAAAAGTCAGAATATTTAAGAAAGCAAGTGTGAGAAAGAGAAATTGTAGGCACATTAATGGATAGATATCAAAATTTGTCGAATGAGAATGTCAGGAATGTACTCAAAGCAGGACAATTTAAGACCTATTCGGTGAAACATAAATTGGACGTACAGTCGAAATTGATAAAATCGTTTCAGAACTAGTATATATGGATAGCAAATGTCAAAATTTATAGCTCAATTATTGTAACTGATATATAGATTTTTCTATATTGTAGGCGTGGCTTTCAAATGATTTCACTTTTTTTTTTGTTTTAAAATTTTCACTGTTAACAAATTTAATACAAGATGGACGTACAGACATGGCTGGATGGATTGAAATAAATTTTGATTTACTTAAGAGAAAATCATGTTTAGTATGACGCCCGACTCACTTTTATTGGGTGTTGTATGTAACATACATACATTCTTTATAACCAAGCCATATGCTTCTGATGCCTCTCTCACCTTGTATGGTTACCTGGTTATTGCAGAACAATTTTACCCTCCGCATAATCTTGCTTACAGTTGAATAGTTTAGATTAAAGGGGTGAAACACTTTCAAAGTGTTTGCTCTCCCTTTTAATACCTCCATACATAAAATAATTTACGAATGAATAAATAAAATTAATCGTAATCAAAAAAGGAAAACAAAGGACGCCGGCTATGCTTCGTTGATCTTATTAAAATGGGAGAGATTTCAATTTACAACAACACGCATACACTAAACATGAAATATTGTTAAAGTGAGCACATCCAATTTGATAGACACCTACTTTCTTACACATTTAAAACCATTTAAAACTTTAACACGGAAACCATCAAGAAATGCGTTTGGTGAGTGTGATTAAAAGAGAACCCAGAAAAAACCAAAATATATGCAAACAGTTGTCCCATTTTCAAACTGTGTAGTAGAAGGAAAGACATATTATCATTTTTCTTTTTTTAGATTACGTGCTTTGAAGAACAGCCCAACTTTGAAAGTGATTCAATCTGATCAGCTTCATTAAACTTACGTGTCTTATGTGTTGTTTTGTTGTTCCCTTTTCTTTTCACCAACTTTCCTATGCCACACATTTGATTGCTTTGACTTTTCAACATTTTTATTAAATGTCCTCCCTCCCTCACCGCCTGTTATCGTAGCGTGTTAAAGTGCTTTTAAAACTCTAAAAAGATTTCTCTTAAGTCAGGTACATATAGAACGGAAGAGCAAAACAAACAAATAACGTGTAAAAAAACCAATTTGGCTTGAGTCGAATCTAAAATACCCTTTAGATAAAGGTAGAAAATGTGGGCCCGATTACACCCATTTTTCGGAAAAGTTCAGTAGAAATATGCATTCTAAATTTCAACATTGTATAGCTCAAGTTTTACGGTTGATGTATCTTTTTTTGTCAATTATGGGCGTGGTTTTCAACTTTATTCATTTAATTTATTTAGGAAGCTACTAGAAGTATTTCTACTGAATTTAACGACCGGTAGAGGCACCCGGACGGACATGTTCCTATCGATTCCGATTCCGATTTCGATTTATGATCAAGAACAAATATATTTGGTCACCGGGGGTGTGTTGCAAATAGAATAATAATCTGAGTATACTCGCATCATTAAGGTGAAGGGTATAAAAAAAAGCATTCCGACCTCGTTTCAACAAAGACCCGGACAGACCAGAACAGAAAAGAACAAAACAGAGTCGACCAAGTCAAGCCAATACTAACAATAACATTACAACTAAGAGTTTTCCATAGTCATCACTAATACCGCGACAACATCTTTAACAGCATCTTTAGCATCTTTAGCAGCAGAAGCGGCAATATCCTCCTCATCGTCATCATTTTATGTGTGTATTCACAACGTCTTGTTGTTGTGTTTATTTTTTACCACTTCTATACTAGAATTGTTATGGGTGCCAACACACAAGCACCAACATACCACACATACTTGATGTCCATGACAGCTTTACTCGTAATATATTCATTATATTGTCTGTCTGTTTATTTTTTTATTGTTGTTGTTGTTGTTGTTGTTGGTGGTGTTTTGTTAGTGGTGATGCTGTTGGTAAACGTGTTGATGTCGTTGTTTTTGTTGTTGTTGTTGTTGTTGTTGTTGTTGGAGTTTGTTCTTGTTTCTTGATGTTGATCTTATATTGTTGTTGTTGTTGTTGTTGTTGTTATTGTTGCTGCTGCTGTTATTGTTTATGTTAATGGATATGAATTTAATTGATGAGGAGGTTCCCTCTAAACACACCATCACTTTACATACAACATAAAATGTAGAAGATGTACTCACATATTTTTAAGTGTTGTCATTGTTGTTGTTGTTGTTGCTGCCGTTATTTTTGAAAACCATTTAATTTGTCAAAAGTATGAAAAGAACTTGGGGGAAATTGTTGAAAAGCATACTTAGGGCATAACCATAAAAATGTCTATTCACAAATATTGTAAAGAATACTTTTGTTGTTGTTGTTTTCACAACAATGATGCTACACAGAACTGTTGTATTTATAGTGGTGACTTAATTATGATTTTTATGGTAAATGTAATGCGAGGGAGCAAAGAGCTTTGCAGCGATGAAAATATTAATCGATGGTTTATTTGAACATTATATAAAAACGAATTTTACCAATTTTCATTTCACCACAAACAATAATTGCCCAAATTGATAATCATCGATGATAATGAAACGTATACTAAAACGCAATATAAAAATTGTTGTGATTTCGATGCATGAAAAAATATATTCGTTATATAATTTGTGTAGGGCATTTATACAACTACCAAATTGCAGCTACCCTCCACAATTATTAGGCGTGGCATGCATACAATTTGATAATTATTGTTATATTGTGTTTCACCCAATAATGAAAGTATGTGGTAGCGATAATCTTTGGTAAATCGATATTCATATATATCGATTATTTATTTTTAATCGGTTTTTATATTAACGATTATTTATTGATTTTTTATTATTTTGATTTTTATATTAATTTTTTAAATTATAATTATCGATAAATCATTATTTTTGTGTATCGTTTATCAATAATTCGATATTTTATTTTCGATTTTTATTTTTGTCATTTATCGATTTTAATATATATCGATTAAATTTGTTATCGATTTTTATCGCTTATGTCGAAGCCAGTTTATATAATAAAGCGTCGACATAAAATATTCTCTCGCTTTCTTTGGATATTTTTTCGTTCATTATACTTCCTTTCCAACGATCTCTAAAAATATACAACATTTATGCATCCGAATACAAAACCATGTACACACATGTTTGCACAACGTGCAAAAAAAATAACAAAAAAACCAACAAAAGGACACAAAAAAAAATTTATGATAATTTAAGGTAGCACATAGACATTAACTTTAACGGGAACAAATTGTAATTTTTTTGACAACTTTTTCATGCATTCAGGAACGGAAAAGGGAATGAGAGAGAAAACAAGTCCTTTTATTTGGTTTGGTTGGACTGTGTCAGTGTGTATGATTACGTAAGCAGAAACCCCTTTTTTTTCTGCGAATAATTATAAAAAAAGATCCTGAGAACGAGTTGCAAGCCTGGTAGAAATATATCAAATTGCAAAAAAAGGAATAAATTGACAGTTTTGTGGTGGAATCGTTCACTTTTATTGGGTTTGTGTTTATGTTGTACTTAACAAACATCGATGATGAACGATTATATTTATTAATTGGATAAATAATCAGCTTATGTTTTCACGTACGTATGTGTTGATGAGTTTAATAAATATGTGACATGACATGATTATTAAAGGAGGGGAGAAGCAGCAGCCACAGTAGCAGCTTAAGTTACTTGAAATACATATTGAGAAGTTAAACTAAGTCAACTGGAGGTTTTAAATTTCTGTCATTTCCCTTACGATTACTACAGCACTTCACTTCATCACGTGTTTGTGTTTGTATCCTTTTTGAAAAATGAGTCATTTTACATATATGTGGTGAGTGGTTGTTATTATATTTTTGTGATTTCATTAGAAATAGTCTTCAGATAACAAATGATATTTATATTTATTGTAATTTTAAAATATTAAAAAACTAATACGAAAACTAAATTTGGCTTAGGTCATATCTTCAATACCCTACACATCTATATAGAAATAGAGGGTGTGGCAAGTATATAATTACGTACTCTAATAGTGCATGCATTACGCATTAGATTGAGGTTCAGTTTTACGTTGATTATGGTTTTCTGTAAATTGTAAGCGTGTTTGTTATTCCACCACGCCCAATTTTAACACATCGAGGATTGGACTAATTATAAATGTGCGTAGCAAACTTTAAACTTATGGGTCAATATTTTTTGTCATATATATAGATTTATATCGATTGTGGGCGAGTCCGTTATTTGACAAAGTCTATTTTTGGCACATTATTGGATGAAATAATTGTCAATAGTTGTACCAAATTTCAACCTAATAGCTCAATATTTGTGGAATATGTACATATATATATATGTTTGTTGATTGTGGGCGTGTGCTTGTATACGATTTTACCCGTTTTAAATAGAAATCTTCGTGCAAAGTGTCTGCATAAAATTTCACTTCAATATCTCAAAATTTGCGAACGTGAGAATGCCAAATACAGACACACGATCATACATGTCTAGATCAACTCAGTTATATACTTTGTACGGTCTCTGACGCCACCTCTTGTGTATTGCAAAAGAAATGACAAACTTAGTATACCACCCATTATATGTGGAGGGTATAAAAACAAGAAAAACATACAATAAAAATATTCATTTCAATTTGTATGAAAATCGTTTTGGCTCTTCACAATCCACATAATCTTAGCTTAAGAGCAGAATTTTTATTTAGAAAAACATATTCGAGTACTTGTCTGTACGTATGTACGTATATATTTCTCTAATAGATTTTTCATATTGTTTCATATTCATAACACAACAGATAACTAAAGGAGATTTCATTTCCAATTTAAAAAAAAAAAAAAAAGTATACACTTGTCTGCCATTCGTTTTCTATATAGTATGTGTTCTATTCGTTTTTGTTGTTCAAGTAGGTAATTTATGTGAAGATACGAAATGATGAATTCAAGGAGTACGGGGTGGTTTAGACATATACCATATACTCCACAGTAGAGCACTTAAAAAATAAAACAGAAAAAACAAAAAAGAAAAAAGAAATTTCATTTCGGGCATATTTTTTAATACCCTACATATAAATAGTGCGAGTGGCAAGTATATAATTACGCTTTCTAACAGTGTAAGTATTACGTATCAGCTTGCAAATCTTGTTTTAGGTGGAGTATGGTTTTTTGGCACATCGATGGAAGGGACGCATACCAAATTTCACGATCATAAATATATTTTTTTTCGATTGTAGGCGTGGCTCTTGACCGATTTTGTCCATTTCAAATAGCAATCTGCGTGCAAAAACTAAAAAAATGTACGCCCTAGAGAATGCCAACAACAGACAGACACCCGGACACACCGACATATATGTCTAGAACGACTTATGGGTATTGCAAACGCAATGACAAACTTAGTATCCAATCTGAAAGGTATAAAGAAATAAAAAGGACTTTTAAATAAATGAACAGGAAAAAGAAAATATTGAAATATATGAAAACTCTTTACAATTAACCCTTTTCTAAATATGTGTGCATGTGTAAATGTAAATATAAATGTAAATGCAGTTGAAACTGTATTTTGATAGGAAACATGAAAATACATTTCCTTTTTCTTTCTTTTTAATCAAAAACTTAAACATTTAGGAATTCATTGTGTATACACAGTGCCACCAATCATGTGTGAGAAAAAGAAATTAAAGTGTAATCAGAGTTAACACATAAACACAGTGAAAACTTTTTATTACGAAAATTTGCTAAAAAAAAGAAAGGTATAGGTATATATATATAAGGAAGTCTAAGTTCATCTATCAAACTTGAACGTCCGTATGTCCGTGTGCTTTAAGAAGGTTACAAAATTTGTCAAGAAATTATATGCAAGAAAATTAATTCGGACATTTTCACTTCCTAATCAATTCGGACAAAATCGGACCATAATTGATAAAAAATGATCTTTCTCACAACTAAAAAAACATAGAGAACAATCTTCTTTTTAATTCGTAAAAAAAGTGCTGAAAACTAGTTGACTTAATAACAAACTGTAACAAATTTGGACCCGATCGGACCATTTTTAGAATATAACAATATTTCACGAAAAGTATTTTATGATAGTAAGTGTGGGTAGAGTATTAAAAAATGGCACCTGGCGGACTATAACATTTATACTTTTTTTTGTATGCATAATTTTTAAAATATTATTGTTATTATCATATTTATTAATTTAAAAAAATGCTTCATTAATTAATTTTCAAATTTTTTAACAAAAGTACTTCAATTGAATTGAATTTATGCGTTCATACACTTTTTAACGGAAGTTTATAATCAAAATCCATAATTCATTGGGAACAAAAGACAGCATACACAACATATGACAATAAAACAGCGACATAAATAAAAACGGATATTTATATATTTTTGTGTCTAAATATTCTAACATGTTTTTTATTATATTTATAAATAATTGTTTTTGTTTTTGTTTTTGTTTTGCGGGGAATGAGTCTAAAGAACACATGGAAACAGTGAAAATAATTTATATGATAACAAATATAGTCGCATCAGCGAAATTGTGACACATTTTAACTTAAAACAAGTAAGGAAAGTAAATTTAGCCAAATGGCCTCCACATTTACAATAGTGGGCGTAGCAGGTATATGATTACGTATCACCTTGCAAATCGAGTTGTACGCAGTTGTATCGGGGAAGGGGATAATTAAAAATATGAATCAAGTTCACAGGTCAATTTTTGTGGCAGACAAATAGATTTTTGTCACTTGTAGGGGTGGCTCTTGACCGATCTGCGTGCAATAATTAAGTGTCTACTTTTGTTCAATATCTTAATATTTGTTCAATATCTTAATATCATGATAATGTCAAGATAAGACAGACACATGGACATACCGTCTAGATCGACAGAATTTTTGATGATTCTTGATCAGAATATATTTGCTTTGTAAAGTTTGTTACGTCACCTTTTGGGTCGTTCCTTATCATCAGCCTTGGGCATTTTTGTGGGGATTTTAAAATAAATAACCTCTACATATGTGGGCGTGGCGTAACTCCTTTTAAAAACTGGTAAAATGTTGTCCTCGTGACTTTTTTTGTTAATAACAAACCTATTTGTTACTCGACCACACCCATTAATCCTGTAACCTACTATGCCTTTGTGCTATTTAGGCACATTTCAGAATAGGCGTGTCACCGATGTGAGCAAAACCAAGCATATGCAGCTTTTTTTTATTTATTCTAACAATGTTCGATTCTATGTAGTCACCCAGGTATGACAACTCTTTCACATATTTACCTTCCCAGTTACTTAAATAGTGATTTTAACTTTTTCGCGTATGAATTTATTCATAATATCCAACAATAATAAATTAGTTTACGAACCATTCCTTTCTAAAGTGTTTTTAAAAATACTCACAAAACTTAAGGTGAAAATGTATTCCACGACAGTCGCGCTATCTGAAATATTTATAGATAATAAGAAGTAAATTATCAAAATAATTACAAAACTATCTAATATTCAACACGAACAGAGTCAAGGAAATTCGATTATGTGCATGGGTCTGTTATTAGGATATATGGTAAAGGACGACCTTTCTATGTAATAAAATGTATGCTCACTCTCAACAAAAAATTGAGAATATTTAAGATTTGGTCCAAGTCAAATATAGTTTTCTTTACTTGCTTAATAATAATTTTAAAAAACAAGAACAAGATAGTATTCTTTTAAATTCAAGGACATTGCATACATCGCACACAATTCTCAACTATGTGATTTACTCATAAGCAGAAAATTTGAAATACACAAGAACTAAAAAAAAAAAGAATATGTAAAAAACTAGATTTGGCTTAATCCAAATCTTAAATGACCTCCACATCCACATACAAATAGTGGGCGTGGCAGGTACATATTTGCGCCGTCTAATAGTATAAGTATGACGCATCAGCTTGAAGTCCAATTTTACGTTGATTATAGTTTTTTGTAAATTGTAAGCGTGTTTGTTATCCGACCATGCCCACATTTTTGTACAATTATTCAACTTTTTGGATTCATTTTTGTGGCACATAAAATTTTTGCTCAATATTTCAAATTTTACGATCGTAAGAAGGACAACAACAGATGGACACAAGGACTTTACATATCTATACACACTTCGACTCAGTTTTTAATGTTGATCAAGAATATATTGACAACTATGTGATTAAGAATATTGTCAACAGATGGATTTTATACTTAAACATTTTATGAACGTGGAGTTATGATGCTGCCTGAACGATGGCAATGGATCATCGACAAAAATAAGCAAACATTTTGAATGTTCATTCGTATTTAAAATCCGCAATCACTTAGTTGCCAATCCAATATGAAGCTTCCTTCTGGATGTTGTCAACTGTATGACACACTTAGTATGCCACCCATGTTATGTGAAAGGTATAAAAACCATAAAACTGCAGCATTTAAGTGTAATAAAGGGAAATTTATGTTGTTCTCAGTGTCATAAATATTTAAAAAAAAAAAAAAAAAAAAAAAACAATTAATTCAGGCTCACATTAATGTATACGTGCGTACGTAGTTGTGTAATATGGAAAATACTGACATTGTGAAACAAACGAGAACTACACTTAAGTGATATTGAGGTAACCATAAAAATGTAAAGTTAACTATGCTATTGTTTCAACACAACAACAACAATAATAATAATTTGCAACCCCTCCCTTATACATGCTCCACAAAAAATATGGAAAAAAAAAGAAAGAAAGAAAAGAATGCGTTCACAGCGTAACAATAAAAGTCAGTCGGCTCAGCCCAACCATTTTATACCCTACTTACGCTTAGTTCAACATTTTATGCTAACATTCAGTTGAGTTGAAACAGTAAACGCGAGTCCCTGCCAAATAAAACAAACTTCGTGAAAAAACGATACCATACCAATAGAGTTCTAAAAATAGTCCGATCAGGTTCAAATTTATTTTTTAAGCTAATTAACAATTTTTCATTAAATTTTGTTAAAAAATAAATTAAAAAGTTTTCGTCATCTAAACATTTATTTTATAATTTTAATGTTATATAGGAAAGGTCCTTAAGAGTCGTTTTCAATGGTGAACGTGCGTATCTTGAAAGACCTCTCCATTCCAAATTTCATGCAAAAATGTCCAAAATTGCTAAGTCTACGTTGATTACAACAAATACATTGATTATGAACCGATCGATACAATTAAAAATGGGTGTGGCATTTGCCCTATAGAAGTTACAAACACATCCTCTTGAACCATTCTATGATGTAGGGTATAACAACTACACGAATATGCTAATAAGAGAGAAAGAGAGAGAGACAGCGATGAAGACTGTGAATGTCACTATTAAGTAACAAAAGTAGAAAATTAGAGTCGTAAAAAGAAAAGCATTATATATACATTCACTATGCTCACATACATATACACATATATACTATATATAGAGAATGCAAAAGTTTTGTAGTGTAGCTGGCAAGTGAGTGTATATGCATTTTTTCATCATAAATTAAATTAAATGCTATCTATGACAAGCAGTGCTACCAGTAAGTAACGAGAATACATTATGCACATATTTTCCTATGAATAAATACCAGCACCAGCACCAGCACCAGCACCACCACTACCACAACACCGCCGTCACAGCTACCACATTAATCACTTTTAAGATGATTTCGCACATACGTACAGTGCATACATATAAACTCCATTCATTAATATTCATCATAACAGGAAAAATCATAAGAAATCTCATCATGATAATGCAAGCATGCAACAATAAAGAAAGAGACCAAAGAACAAAAAAAAAAAAGAAAAATTTATAGTTGATCAAAATTGATAAAGCAACGTATTGCCATACATACGCGTTTAGGCATATGTGCTCATGAATGATGCGATAAATGATAAAATACTCACTCGGCCAAGCATTGTTTATGATATTTATTATATGTGGCAGTTACCATATTTTTCGTGATGATATTAAAGCTGTTTTCGTGATTTTTATTTTATGCATGAGATACAAATCTTATGTCATTTCGAATTTGTGAACAATGCTTGTTTTTTATTTTTTTTATTTTAATGATTATAATGAAACCATATTCTTCATATTCTATGTCACGTACGTTTAGTTTAGTTCTTCTCTCTTACTCAAATATTTTTGAATATAGATTGAGCCGTTGAGCAGTTATATTGACAATTTTTATACCCTCTACATTAGACGGGGATTATACCAAATTTGTCATTTCGTTTGCAACACTTCGAAGGAGGCGTCAGAGGCCATACAAAGTAGACCCTACTTGATCGGCGTCGAAAACTGAGTCTATGTAGATATGTATGTCCGTCTTTCCTAAGTTTTGAGATAGATTTTTCTTACTTGTTAAATAAAAAATGGATTGGATTCAACTTAAAACTGGATCGCTCGATTATTTTTAGGAATCCCACTCAATATGATGATTTTACGAGAAAGTTGATATATAGGTTTTGTCCAATAATGAATTATTGTTCTTAATAACCAACTGCAAAGATTTTCATTTTTTAATGATTTCCTACAACCCCTTATTGTTGTAAAATGATGCGATACTAAGCAAAATAGTTTTTACTTTACAACCTATTATACAAAGTCAACCATCATAAATAACTGTCAAATTTTGTTGTTTGCATTTAATGATCTTTGCCAAATCAAATTAATTGCCTTTATGGCCAAGCAAACAACAATTAGTTATTGTCACAAAACTAAATACAATAGAATGCAATAAAACTTACTCACACTACTATATATACATATATCTGTAGAGGATGAGTATACATGGAGTAGAATAGAGTAGAGTAGAGTACGAATTAAATAAATGACGCGTGACTTGTTACAAAAGGGACGAGACAGCAGGCAGCTATAGCAATAGCAACACATCAGCAGCAGCAGCAGCAGCAGCAGAAATAATAACTGAAACAAAAGATATTTTAACAAATGACAATAATTTTTCACAACTCAAATCAAAAGCATCTGTTCCTAAGAGCCCTTTACTACAATATTATATATCTACTTAGTCATTCCCGTTGGTGAAGAAGGAGGACAAATAAATTATATGAAATTTTATGGACTTTTTTTCCATTCTTAGATATAAAACTGACAAAATGCTTCACACTTAATTAATAAAATTCATCTAGTCTTCGTATATGTGGACAGTGTGCGTATGTATGTAGACAGTGACAACTGTCAATAATATAACAATTTGATAAAAGGGATTTTTATCAAATGTCTAGTAGAAGGCGCTTCCAGCAGCAAAATGGGTGTGACACTATAAAGTTAACAAAACTGATGAGTTTGTAAATCATAGGCATGAGAGATGAATTTTTTTGGAAAACCTTAAGCTACCTTGATTGACCGCATTGTCATTTAAGCTGTTGGGCCATAATTCATAAATAAAAATTACATTTAAACGCGGTAGCTAATGTTGTTTTATGGCTTTCACATAAAATGAGGGTAAATTAAGTTTGTCATTCTGCTGGTAACACTTAGACTCAGAAAGCCTCGCAGACCCTGCAAAGCGTATATATTCGTACTCAGCTTTAAGAAGTCAAAATTTATAATTAATCCATAGTTTAAAGGGACAAAAATCAACAAAATTAAGCTTAATTGCATTACATTGATTTGTAAAAAAGTGGGCGTGATGGGATAACACCCACGCCCACAATTAACTTTGCATAAAACTTGACTTGCAAGCAGATAAATATTTCATACACTAGAAATCGTAATCAAGTACATGCCACGCCCCCTCTTTGTATACAGACATGAAGGGTATTCAAGTTTTGGCCTAAATCAAATTTATTGTTTTTTACTTGTTTTTTACTTGTTTTTTATTTAATAGTATAAAGCAAGCGAACCAACACCAGGACAAGGAAATAAATGGCGTTTGAAAGGAAAAAATAGTCTTTATAGGTACTCACACACACTCCCATACATACTTTCATTTGACATTTTTTAAGAGTCCTATAAATAATAATGAGTCATAAAAAGAACAATTTTCAATTCCAGTTCTTCAGTTAATAGCATATTATCACACAACCCCACAGCGCCTTACTGGAAAGTTCCTTTTTATTACAAACAGATAAAAGTGTGAACACGTTAGAGAGACAGACAGACAGACGGAATAGTATTGTTTGTGTATGCGTAGATGTAAAAAGAAATATATTTTATATTTTTTATTTGTGAACATGAAACCAATACATACACAATTTTTGGTAACTTGATTTTTATGGAGTGTACTCGTTCACTTTGCCTCACAGCCAACCATAAAATTGTTCATAAAATTTATTTTGATTTTAACGACGAACCGAAAAATAAAATCGGAAAAGGGTAAAATAAAAAACAATGAGGACAACAGAAATAATAACAACAGCAACAACAATAACAAGAATAGAAGGTTAAGAAAGGTTAACACTGTTGTACTTGAAGCAAAAAAAATCGAAATCTTTAAAGAAATATTTTAAAACATTTTTCAAATTAATTGCGTCTTACAGTCAATGTAAGTAGAAGAAGAGCTTGTTATTGTACCCAAATTATGAGCATTTTAGCGTTTCCCAAGTAATTACATTGTCTACAATAATGGGCGTAACAGGTACGCGATAGTGTATGTGTGACGTATCAGCTTGAAAGTCCAGTTTTACGTGGAGTACAGTTTTTTTTTATAAAATGTGGACGCATATGTTATTCGACCAGTGTGATTTTTCGCAGATTGCTGGATGGAATAACTATAAATATATGCAGTTCATGTGTAAATTTTTATATAAATACTTTGTAAGGTCTTTGACGCCTCCTTCTGGGTGTTGATGGGTATAAAAAGTCAAAAACCTAAATATTGGTTTTAAAGCTATATGTGGTTTATTTTCACACATTTTTAAATAACATATGGGCGTGGCAAATTATATGCTTTCTTAACAACGATTACATTACAAATCACTTTACATTTCCAATAATCAAATATACTCCACCATGTAAATTTTTTGAAGAATAGACGGACTTACAGACATTACTATATAGATGCAGATTATATATATGTTCTTTGTGGAGTTACCTGAAGTGTGGTTGTGGGAATAATAGACTTAGTATACCTTTAGATGTAATGTCCATCCGTCCGTCTGTCTGTCTGTTGTTGTTTGTTTGTAAATATAACTATAAGGCGCAGTTTTTGAGCTATTTCGATTAAATTTGATACAAAGACATATTTTAAGTCAAAAACTATTTATATTAAAAATTGCTCAAGTCGCATCATTTTTAGGCCAGCTCCCCATATAACGCTATTTTGAAATAAGCGAAAAATAATCGTAATTCCTAATATTTTTATTAAGTTTGTGCGTATATTTATAACTGCTAAATGGCAAAGGTCGCACCCACTTTCAATTATACCGATCAATTCAAAATCAAATTATGAATCGATTTAACCATCTCCGTCCGTCGGTCCGCGTAAATTTGTGCTTACGCTACAGGTCTCATTTTTCGAGGTACGAGGTGTGTTCAAAAAATAACGAGAATTTTTGTTTTATGAAAAAAATATTTATTTATTCATCAATATCTATTTTGTCCCCTCGGATATAATACACTTGTGCCAACGCTTTTTCCAATCCTCGAAACACTTTTGAAACTCGATCTTTGTAATAGCTTTTAGCTCTTTCAGCGATTCGCTTTTAATGTCATCTATGCTTGTAAAACGACGGCCTTTTAATGTCCTCTTTATGTTTAGAAATAGAAAAAAGTCACACGGAGCCATGTCTGGCGAATATGGAGGCTGAGGCATTGTTACAGTTTTGTTTTTGGCCAAAAATTCACGAACAAGCAATGAAGTGTGAGCAGGTGCATTATCGTGGTGCAAAAGCCATGAATTGTTTTGCCACAAATCCGGGCGTTTCTTTCGGATTGCTTCACGCAAACGGCGTTGAACTTGTAGGTAGTACTCCTTATTGATTGTTTGACCTTGTGGCAAGAATTCATGATGCACTATGCCATTAAAATCGAAGAACACAGTGAGCATAACCTTCACATTTGACCGCACTTGTCGAGCCTTTTTTGGTCTTGGCGATCCAGAATGCCTCCACTGGGACGATTGAGCCTTAGTTTCGACATCATATCCGTAAACCCATGTTTCGTCACCTGTTATAACACGTTTTAGTAGTTCTGCATCGTTATTAACTTCATTTACCGACTCCTGAGCAACTTCCATTCGCCGCTGTTTTTGTTCGAAATTCAACAATTTTGGAACGAATTTTGCTGCCACACGTTTCATACCCAAAACATCCGAAAAAATTTGATGGCATGAGCCAACTGATATGCCAACATCATCAGCGACTTCTCTGATTGTGATTCGGCGATCGTTCATAACCATTTCTTTCACTTTTTTCACGTTTTCATCAGTTGTTGATGTGCTTGGGCGTCCGGGTCGTTCGTCATCTTCAACGTTTTCGCGGCCATCTTGGAAACGCTTATACCACTCGTAAATCCTTGCTTTACTCATAGCAGACTCACCATATGCCTTTGTTAACATTTTACAAACTTCACTACACTTTATTTCATTTTTTACGCAAAATTTAATGCAGGTTCTTTGATCCATTTTTTTTCACTAACGAAAATCGCCGAGCTCGAAAAACACGTCTCACGTTAGCGGCTGCCACTTAAAAAGTAAACAATGAATATTGCTGAAAATTTTATCGTACTTCAGGGGCATGTGTACCAACATAATAAAAAAAAACTCTATCTCCAAACTTTCTCTCCAAACCCGCGAAATTTAAAAATTCTCGTTACTTTTTGAACACACCTCGTATTTCAACGAAATTTGGCATAATTTGTGCCAAAGAGAAGTCTTTTTAAAAATAAGTAGGATTAGACCATTTTTAGAACCCTTTATAGAAAATAAGTTCTTGACAAAATTAAGTAAAGAATGGTTAGTTAGCTTAACAATTGACTATAACAAAATTGGACTTGATTGGACCATTTTTAGAATAATGCCCCTCGCCTAGTGATACAATTTAACTCAATTGTTTAACCAAACATAAGTAGGTATAGAACCGACATGTTTTCTATTATTCCGCAGTTAAACCGTATTAAAGGATTGTGTGAACCTATTGCAGATTATTTAGTGCTCATAAATTTTGCGTAAAACGTAATGGAACAGATTCTTCTGAAAACAGGGATAATAACATAATTAGACAGAGTAAACAGGAGATTATTACAAATTACAAATGAAATGAAATGAATGAATTTCTCTCAAAATACTGACAAAAGATTTGCTACAGATTTAAAGGTATTTAAAAGGTCAGATTAAAGTGTTACAGCCTTGGCTATGTAGGGAATGTTTGTTCAGTTTCACTAAGGATCAACATATCTTATCTTCCTGTCAGTGAGACATTAAGTTGGTGTTCAATAATAGACAAAATCGTTTATAATACACGATGTGAACTAAATGCTCTTGTGATAAGCACAGTCATAAATCTTGTGTGTACGTATGTAGGATATTCCTAATAAATGAGGATTTCATTTTCTGCTTTTTCCAAGAGCATGAAGCTCATAAATTTTGTTGATTTTCTTATTGTTTTTCAATTTTATTTACACATATTTATTTATTTGTTGTTGTTATTTTTGTCATTTGGTGCAAAAACAAGAACGAACGAAAGGAATAAAAAAAAATAATAAACAACAATTCTGTGAAACTTTAATCCTGCTGAGCAACATGTGCGCCTGCTTGCCTGCCTGCTGTTATTACTACTGATGTTGCCGCCGCTCGCTTTTGTTGTGTCCCTTTTTGTTGCTTTCGTGTGTGTGTATGCATGTCTGTTTGTTTTAAATGTTTGTCATTTTAATTTATTGACAGTCATTTATCTAATCGTTTGTGAAAAAGGAAACCGCTTCTGCTGATACCACCTATACACGTCCATATACCATTAACAATTTTACAGTTAAATTTCGTTCATAATTCATCCATGTAGGTATAGGTATTAGCTTTGATTATATGCGCATCAAAATGTGAAATAACACCGGAAGCTCCAATGATAATAACGAATGCGCTTTTCTACAGAGCGATCTAAATAATCCTTGCAATTGGTACGACGACAACTTTCTAACATTCTAACAAATGCAAGCACCCTGGTGTTTTGTAGAACTAGTCATGGTGATGCGTGCTACAATATTAGGCAACATTAGGATAAATTTTTTTTATACGTTAACGTAAACGTCGCCGTTAATAATGCAAAATGCACGTTAGGCTTTGTAAAGCGTAGAGAACTAGACAGTTACATGATCCATATACTACTAAGCAGCTTTACACCGCTTTGGTCAGATCTAGATCCTAAAATATTGTTCCTTTATCCTCATATCAAGTCTTTTATAACAAAATCGAGTCTGTTCAAAAGCAATACGCAACGCAACCCAGCGTTTATTCAAAAATTGTTAAATGGAAACATGTTCATACAATGGACATCTATTATCAAGGCTATATATATATATGTGAGCAACGTACAACTCTCAACTATATTTAATATATAGTTTTTGGTCGATAGTGGGCATCTCTGTTATCTAACCATGCCCACTTTTGGCACATAGGTGGGATAATTGTAAATATATGAAACAAATTTAAACTTTGTTGAGACAGTTAAATCAATTTTTGTCGATTGTGGGCGTGACTCTTAACCGATTTCAGCCATTTTAAATAGCCAACTGCATGGAGAGTGGGTCTGTAAAAAATTTGAGATCAATATCTCAAAATTTACGACCGCGAGCGTTCAAACAACAGTCTCACGGACGTAATATTTCAATTTCATAGGTAGGTAATTGTGGCTACAAGAAATTTATGTCGATTATGGGCGTGGTACTTGACCATTTTCGCCCATTTCCTATAGACACTAGAAATGTTTGTACTGGATTTGAGCTCAATATATAAATAAAGACGGACATGATAGAATCGATTCAGATTTTGATTTCGATCAAGAATATATACACTTTGTAGGGTGTCTGAAGCCTCCTGTTGCCATCTTAGTTCGCCCTTTGCTCCCATCTTTTGCTTAAAAAGTACCGACGGCAAAATACAATATAATGCTAAAGAGAACCATTAAAAGGGGGCTACATTAAAGCGATAACATTCTTGCTCAACCAACATAATTATAACCAAATACACACAGCCACACACACCCACTTATATATATTAAAAATAAAAATAAAAAACAAATTTCAAGCACGGAAACGTAATTAAACTTTTATTATATGCTTCGTCAAACTTTTTTATTCCTATACACACACACAAAGAAAATAAACAAAATTAGTTAAAGAATATAAAACTGTTTCCTAAGTTTGACATTAAAACAACATTTTCCACTTAAACGGAAGAATAAACCGCAAAAAGCCTTTGGCAGCCAGCTATAGTTAATTTATGTACTGTCAGTTGATGGAGGGTATGTATGTAGAGTGGCAGCAATAAAACATAATATAAAGTGTAGCTACAACAGCAGCAACAGCAAACGCTAATCATGTTTAAAGGTGTACTTGAACAAAAACACAAACATGATGCAGTCTTAACGTATTAAACCCGTCATCGTCTGCTGCTGGGTAATAATGTTACTAATTTAAAATTTGATGGTTTTTTAGGAAAAATTTAGTGTGAGTGAAGAGGATGTTGTATAATATAAAGTATGTTATGAAAAACTTTTAAAAATATTAAGTAACAATAACAACAATAGCAATAGCTACAACAATACTAATGATGACAGCAACGATGATGTGGATGATTTCTTTACCATCTTGTTTAAAAAAAAAAAGGCGTGATATATGTGACAGGTTTATAACACTTCATTCAACTAAATGACACAAATGCAACTGACAAACTGGCCTAACCTGTCATACGTTAGAATGTAGTGTATGTTTAAGTATGAAAATATGACACATATATAAAAGACGGAAAACAACAATAATAACAACAAAATTGATGTTATACACTGAAAAAGAGTAACGAGGAGAATATTTAAAAAGCCAGAGAAAACTACTCATTTAATATTTCGCTTACTCCCTCACTTTCTCTCTCTTTTTAGTCTCTCTCTCTCTGTCTGTCTGTCAAACCATTTCTCAATATTAAACAATTTACAAATTGTATAAAGAGTACAACACTAGTGCTTCGTACTTGATTGGTAAATTAAGAAAAAAAACAATTGAAAATATTCTCTCTCTATCTTTTCTCTTTTGAATTTGAGAATACATTGAGAGTAGTCAAGATTTGGTTGTTGTAAAATGTAATTAAATTTGATGGCGCATGCGAGATGATTGGTGGAAAAAGACGCCATATTTGAAAATTACCGTATCACACTCTTCTTTATTTCTGTCGCTCTCCTTTTCTAACTTTTAAGTAGATATCCAGCAGAGAGGTACGAGTGTGCTCTGAGCATAATAATAACAAGAATTACTATACTCTCCCGGTGTGGTGTAGTAGAGGTCTCTTGTTGAAAAACGAAAATTTGAGTTCTATTCAGTAGCTGTTAGCTTTGCCAAACTCGAGCATGCAAAATATTTAAAATGAAATTTCAGTTCGTGTTTAGCTGTCGTATTGTTCAGTTGTTAACGGAATTGGTAAAAGAATTATAAGCCGAATAAGTAAAGACCAAAATAAATTGACCAAATCAAGAGATTAGGGAAAGAAAATCATTTCTAAAAAGAAAAATTATTTCTGGTTTTCTTACAACCAAGAAACCTTTATTAAAAACAAACTTAAAGTGGATTATTGTTAATTGAATTAAAAAAAAATTGCGGATTTTTTGGATTTTTGGATTATTGGATTAGTAGCTGTTCAATAGTTCAACAATATTTATTTTTGGTTTTCAACCACAACGTCTGGTTGTTATATTTTCTCAATTATCGGCACAACATTATGGTAGTTTTGGAAGGCGGTGGTGGTGTTGTTACCATCGGCAATAACCAATACTTACAACCGGATTATTTGGCTCCCATGCCAAACACGGTTAGTATTTTTATTTTATTATATATATATATTTTTTTTATAACTTAAAAAATAATTATTATGATAATTATATATAAAATTTTCCAACATAATATTTTGCATATAATTGAATATTAATTAGGAATTTTTTTATACACATTTTTTAAATGTAGTAAAATTTATTTAAAAAAATTATAAAGCAAATAAGTTTTTAATTATATTAAGAATAGAAAAATTTTTATCAAACAAAAATAAATCTTTTAAACCAAATGAAATTTTTTTTATAAACTCTTTTGTTAATATTTACATAAATTTAACGCCAATTTTATAAAGAGAAAATTCATATTTTTTCAATCAATCAATATCTGAAAAATTAAGGTTAAAACAATGTTTACCAAAGACGGACGCCTAGACATTTATTACAGCTAGACAAGCAAACTTTGCTAAATCGTCTCGGTATTCCTTTCTAATCTACAATTTATCTAATTTGCAGAGTGCTGGTAAAGTATTTTTGTGTGTTTCATTTGCATAAACCAATGTTCAAGTGATGGGTACAAGAAAATAGCCCACCCGACGGCATTACAAGCGCTGTCAATATGTTTCCAATAAACCTAAAAATACTCATTTTTGTAACAAAGAATAAATGAAAATGTTAATAAAATATATTTTATATAATTTAATAACTACTTACAGTTAGTTTACCCAATTTATACCATAATCAGTTGAGTTGAGTCCGTCAGCTCAGAGAGGGGGTTCCAAAAGTTATCCGATTGGGGTCCAAATCTGTTACAGTTAATTATTAAGCTAATTAATCACTCATCATTTTTTTTTTTTTTTAAATTATAAGAAATTACATTTTGTCATATAAAGATTTATTTGAAAATGTTACGTCATATGGGGAGGGATTCTAAATATGGTTCAATTGGAACCATTTTCAATAGGGATCATCCTTAAAAGACATCGCTACGCTAAATTTCATGAAAAAATATCAAAAAGTTCGATCTGCAGTTTAATTACAAGTATAACAAGAACGGACAGACTGACAGACGGCCTGTGCTAAATTTCAAGAAAAATGATCAGAAATTGTATCCTGTAGGTTGGTTATAAAATATATAGTATGGGGCAGACTGACAGCGCGTCTTTGCCATGAAAAACTCTCTGAAATTGCATTCTAATATGCATGGACGTACAGACAGATATGATTGAATTTTTTTCCGCTTCCGATTCCGATTGGTTCAATTAGAACTGGGTGTGGCAATTGCTGTTTTAGGCGTTACAGACGTCCGTTACAAATACCAAAAGTTTACCCTTTTACCACTTTGTGGTTAGCAAACGATTTTTCCTTCTTTGACTTACCGTCGCTGACTAATACTCCTTTATTATCAGTTAAAAAATAATGGCTGGTATTGATGAAATGAAATTATATATTTGGAAAAAACTCCTAAAACGCCCTTAGAAAGATTACAATTAAAAATACTCACTTTTACTCGGGCTACCGTCTCTTACCTTTGAGCACTTGGTTGGCATTTAGGTCCCTGATGAGATTTGAATATGTCTAGTTTATTAGTGTGCCATGGCATATATTTTTTCATAAAAAAAAAAAAAAATTATCTTCCATTGCAGATGGATACCAAAAAAAGTCCGTTGGCTTTACTCGCCCAGACCTGTTCACAAATTGGTGCCGATTCGTCGGCTGTTAAACCTTTGTTGTCTATGGATAAAAATAAAAAATCAGGCTCAGCCTCGTCTGCTTCATCAACTTCGTCCAGTGTGGGCTCCGAAACGGGTTCAGCTAAATCACCAACTCAGGCGAAATCGCCCAAATCTACGACGCCCACCACAACCGAAGTGAAATTGGCTTTCAAACCGTACGAAACGAATGTTTTAAGTCAACAAAATCAAAATACATTCAAGTCGGCCGCCCAATTGGCGGCTACCGTTAATAGTAATAATAATATATTGGATGAACAACAACAGTTGCTACAGCAGCAACAACAACGCCCTAGTTCGAAATCGTCTTCACATGGTGGTGGCGGCGGTGGTGGTGCTGACAACCACAGCCGCGTGCCGTCACGTAACAAAGCCGAACATGGTACCCCCGATGGTACAATGCAGAAGACAACACAAGACTTGACGTCCACACCGCATGATAATAATCGCAAAACGGTATCACCGGCTGGTTCATCACAACGCGGCACCAGTCCCATTGTACGCTCAGGCATGGAGGTATTAAGTAATGCCAATGGTTCGGCTACTCATCCCAAAGAGATGAGCAGTATGGCGGCAGCCGCCGCTGCAGCAGCAGCCGCGTATAAAGCTGCTGGTGGTCCGTACGGGTTGAATCCGTTGTCTGCGTTGTGTTGTCCGCCGGGTATGGAACAGCATGCCAATCCCGCTTTCCGTCCACCTTTTACTACGGGCGGTTTCACTCATCATCATGCAGCTATGTTGGCCGCGGCTGCAGCTAATGGTGCCTATCCGGGCGGTAATGGCCCCGGCGGTCAACCCAGTCCATATATAACCTATCAACGTATTAAGACGCCATCTGGTAGTGAGGCCATTGTTCCCATATGTAAGGATCCCTATTGTCCGGGCTGTCCCTATTCGGCTCATACGCAACAAATGCTAATGGGCGCTCCGTGTCCAGCTGGTTGTACACAGTGTGAACACCAAAAATATGGTATGGCGGCTATAATGAGTGCCGGTGGAGCTGGTCTGCCACCAGGCCATCCTTATTCGCAAGCGGCCGCCGCCGCAGCGGCTAGTGCTGCAGCAGCTCGTTCGGCACCGTACGTTTGCAGTTGGGTGGTCGGTGATGCTTATTGCGGCAAACGTTTCCAGACATCAGACGAGCTCTTCAGTCACCTACGTACTCATACCGGCAATCTGTCGGACCCTGCTGCAGCCGCCGCCGCTTTGGCCCAATCTCAGGCTCAATCATTATTGGGATCTCTGTTTCCACCGTCAGCATTACGAGCCGGTTACCCCACACCACCATTAAGTCCGATGTCAGCTGCTGCTGCCGCCGCTGCTGCAGCACGCTATCATCCATATGCTAAACCGCCCAGCGCTTTGGCGGCTGCCGGTCCCTCACCGTATGGTGGTCCAGGAGGATTTAATCCTGCAGCTGCCGCTGCGGCAGCCGCTTTAGGACCTTACTATTCACCGTATGCCATGTATGGCCAACGTTTGGGCTCAGCTGCTGTTCATCAGTAAACACTCACTTTGTGCAGTTTTTCTTCTCTCTGAGGCTTCGTATATATGTGCGTGTGATTAACTGAAACTCATGAATGTTATACCAAAAAAAAAATAAATATATAAAAATAAAAATAAAAAAATTAAAACAAAAGAGGAGACGGAATAATAAATTAAAAACAACAACAAAAAAGTCAGGCCGTCATTGAATGATAAAACGGATAATTCATCAGTAGAAACGCCGACGGCATAATAAGACCGATTTTTCACTGTGATACTAAAATGTAGAAGAGCGCTAGTTTGTTAGTTTATAAAAACAAAAACAACAAATAATGAGAGGGAAGTTGGAAACAAGAAATCGAATTGCGTTTTTTGAGCGGGACAAACGGAAACGGAAATGTAAACGAAATGTTTTTAGCAACAACAACAACAACAACAACTGTCTTTTAAATGCATCCATAAAACATTTGTAACTTTCCTACCATCCAAACTTATTTGTAAATTTAACACAAACATTATTTTTTTTTTTTTAATATGTAAGTAAACCTTTTTTATTATTATTATTATTATTAAATTTGATCTTTTCCAGTTTTGTATTATTGTGTTTTTAACAAGAATTTTTTGTTTGTTTGTTTATTTTTATTAATACGAGTAACAAGAACTGTTGGTTTCTCTTTAAAAAACAACAACTTACTTATCAGCTTATGTATATATTAATAATTTTTAAAAATATTTTAGTAATAAAATATTGTATCACAGCAAATAAAACTTATGTATAGAACGAATATCCAAAAAGCGAAAATGTCATGACAAAATAGAAACAAAAACAAAATAAAAACAAAAACAAAATCAATCAATTTCGATTGATAACAATTATGAATATTAATGTAAACATAAAGCATATAATGTCGGTAATAATTATTTTTAATTTTTAAATATTATTGATAAGATTTAAGTGAAATTGAAATTGAATAAAAATTACATAAAAATAAAATATTGGTGTTGTTTTTAATGTTTAAGGCAAACATTTTAGAAAATATTTTCAGTGGTTTAAAAAGAAAAAGAAAAAAAAATCTCGCATGATATATTTTTTAACTTTAATTATTACATGGAACCTTATTAATTAATATTATCCATACAAGAAGAATGGTGTATGTTAAATTTGTTTTTCTGTTTGCAACATCCAAAACGAGGCCTCATTTTTTATCAGCATCAAAATTTAAATCGTCTTATATATGTCTGTCCGCGTTTCTATCTTGTTGTTGGCACTCTGACAGCCCTTAATTTTATACATACACTGTACTTCAATTTTAAATTTAAATTTCTCAAAATGGGTCAAGAGCCACGCCGTCAATTGAAGTTGAAGTTGATACGGAATGCATACATGATTAGGGGGTGTAATTATGTACCTGCCATTCCCATTATTTGTATGTACATGTGTAGAGTATTTAAGAATTTGCTAAAGAAAAAAAATTTAGTTTTTTTATAGCATGCTATATTTTTTTATCTTTAATACTAAATGTTGCTATTTTTTAATCAAATATTTTAGAAAATTTCTTAGACATATAGATTACAATTTTTTATAGGACTTGCAACTTCATTATTGTTGTTGTTTTCGAGTCAAATATTTCTGATATATATAGTTATAAAAAAAAAAAAAATCGCATGAGATATATATAATTTTTAAAAAAAATTTTTTTTAAATATTTAATGCAACTTAATTTTGTAATTGAACATGGTACAAAAAAATTCAAATATATTCAACAATGAAAACGAAATGATTGTGCCAAACAGGTGAAGACACAAAAAACTGTCTTTTCTCATCCAGAGACATTATTAGCAGGTAACAGAGATTCACTAAAGCTACACAAATTGGTTTACTTTAAAAAGTAACACAAGTTCATTTTCATAATATATAACATCTAAAAAAAAAAACATTGAAATGCTTTAATATTCTGTTCTATAGACAAATACAAAACCAAATAACTTATTAAAGAAGACATACAGTCAGTCAGCCACACATCCATTCTCGCAATCAGTTGTAGTACTGTAGATACAATGAATCTTATAAATAAATTAATTAATTGTGACAATTTTCAATTGATGTGATGTGTGCGCACAGTGATTTGTAAGTGAATGAAATGTGAACAAAATCAAAAGAAAAAGGAACACAACGACAGACATGATTAGTAATACAACAAACACAAATAAAGTACAAAGGTTTAAATGACTCGATTGTTGATTGTTGATTGTTGTTGTTGTTGTTAATGTGTATGTTGCTGTCGGTTGTCATGTCAATTACTGAGAAACGAAAAAAAATGCGGGATTTTGATTGAATGCGATTGATTTGGCATCACATTCAGTTAAACTGTGTGTGTGTGTGATTTACTTCATGATTTTTGTGTTGGTGTGGTTTGTGCATGTGCGTGTTAATATAAGATTATAGGCGGATGTTTGAAATAGATTTCAATTTAGATTGTGTGTTCATTAATGTTTATTGTCTTATAACATATTTTTTTTTTTTTTTTTACATATATAATTGTACGAGAAATATACATTATGACTTAGATGGATGCCATGGTAAGTACTTTGAGACAAGTTATGTGATTATATGATTACGGTTTTACAAGGAGAGCCGAAGGTTTTTCCACACATACATATAGAATGATTGTTCGAAACAACAATAAGTAAAACAAAATATTTTGATTATATCCTCCACGTAAGATGGGGTTTTGTCATTCCTTTCGCAACAGCCAGAAGGAGTCAATCTGAGCTAAGTCAACCTAGACATGTATGTCCGGGTGTCTGTCTATTGTTGGCATCAAATTGTGGCACAAAAATTGAGCTATTAAGTTGATATTTAGTTTATCTTTTGCCCTCTACTTGTAAAGTCCCTCCATTTAATAAGCATATTGTTCAGATTGAAAGGTATCAAAGTTTAACGTGTTCAGGCAGCCGCCATATATTATTTAGTATAATTACGTTTACATAATGACTTTCTACTTGTCAAGACCTTAGAAACATTGCTAATAGGCCATTTTGTGGCGCTCAAATGAATACTTGAATATAATAAGTAATGAGGATATACTAAATTTCCTCTTCCGTTTGTAACACCGGAATGAAAATCGGCAAAAATCTCTCACAACCACCAAAACATACCCACGAAATTGACGATACGTACGAAAAATAGGCATGCCCACAATTTCCAAAGGACCTTATTTTGTGCAGAATCTGATGTGCAAGTTGATATGTAATACTGACACCGTTACAGGGCGCCATCACGTTTCCTTGCCACGTTCCCTCTTTGTATATATGATGGTGGAGGGAGAGTATTTAAGGTTTGGCTTTAGTCAAAATTTACTGTTTTTACTTGTTTGAATTAATTTTGTTGCTGTTATAAACCTCTATATAAAGCTAATGTATGTATGTATATACAATTACATATATTATTAATAGAACAATAACTAAATTAATGCATGTAGATGGTAAATAAGTGCAGCCGTTGTAACTTTATATCATAACGAAACAACACTTTACTGTACTGGTAATTATTCTAAATGAGCAAAAAACAAAAAAAACAAAATAATAATAATAGTAACGACATAAATAACAGCACCAACAACAACAATAACAAAAACAACTTAGCAGTGATTTGCATGTTCAATCAAAAAGATTTATAGTGACAAGCTGTCAAGCTTTATGAACTTTTATACACACGCATGTAGCTTTGTAACTCATTGTTAATAAACAAGCTCAAATCATTCAAATCACAGCAACAACAACAGTAACAATCGACTACAACTAAGCAGTTACTTAATCATGTTGATGTAGTATGCACACACACACACACACACACATGCAGACAAAGCATTAGTTTACACAAAGCAATCATTCGTTGTCAAACAGAACCACCACCAACGCCACCACTATCACCATCCCCAACATTATTTACATATATACCTGCATGTGTTGTTTTGTTTTTTTTTATATTTTATTTACTGTATTTATAAGCTGCTTAAGTAATTATTTATTTTTATCTGCTGTTGTTACTTAATAAATTAAATAAACATTCATAAAACAAAAAGCACTTGCAATCTCTCCTACAGGTTGTGATATCAAATTGGATTAAAATATTTCTTCACACTCATATAAAATAAACAATTATTCGCACTCGTGTTTACAATTATTATTACAATTTTTTTTTTTTTTTTTGTATAAATATAAATGAGACAGGAAATGTTAAGTAGTTAGTGATACACACACACACACACCCTCGCACACACACACTAACATTGTCCGCTTTCTATGTATAATATGATGTAGATAAAATTCAGGATTTTTTTTTACCCTAAATCCATTCCTGTTCATAAATTTTACCTTAAAAAAGTAACAAAAATTGCGACCGATGCGTTTATTGTAAGAAATACAAAGACGTACAGACCGATTCAAATGTTAATGTTAAGGTGATAGAGGGGTAGACTAAATTTGGCTTGGGCCTAATCTTAAGTACTCTGTACCAACTTCTTCACAATGGGCGTGGAATTCTTTTCTAATCGGCTCCTTAATACACTATTATTTCATGCATTAACATACAAGTAAAAGTTTTCGCCGTACAACACAACCGTAGCACAACCGTAGCAGTGCCACCAACAGTCGATTTCGATATGTCTAGAACGACTAAGTTTTTGATGCTGATCAAGAGAATATTTATTTTGTAGGTACTTTGACCTTCCTTGTAGGTGTTGCAAACAGAATACCAAATTTAGTATACCCCCCTTATTAAGGTGGTGGGTATCAATATGCCTAAATCGATCTAAAACATATTTCTTGTGTTCATTGACTTTGACAAAAAAGTTTCAACAAACTTTCATTTAAAAGTCAAACTTTTAATTGGGTAACCGCACACCTGGCAAGGTATTCTTTTAAAATTTTTATATACGTCGTAATAAAATTCATGAATAATAAAAAAAAAAATATAAAAAAAAATTACTGAGTTTACTCGGGCTCGTCCGGGATTTGAACCCGGGACCTCCCGCACCCTAAGCGGAAATCATACCCCTAGACCAACGAGCCAACTACACCAATGTTAGCAAATAATACGTTCATTAAATTTCTGTATAATCATTATTTCTAACATTTATTGAAATTCAAACATACGAGTATACATTTATACTCGTATAAGCGAATATGTATGATACACTTATAAAAAATCTACTGCAATATCACATTTTATTGCACCAAGTCACAAAGCTTTAAAAACACTTTCAATTGTGTGACTGTAAAAGCATAAGATGGGAGTTATGCTAAGTTTGGTATTCCGTTTGCTACACCCAGAAAGATGCCTCGGACACCCTACTCTACCCTAAACATGTCCGTCTCGGTGTCCGCGTGTATGGCCGTTATTGTAAATTTTGAAATATTGAGTTGAAATTTTCTATATATTGGTCAAGAGCCACGCCCACTCTGGATAGAAATCTATTTATCTGCCACAAAAATTTACCTATAAAGTTGAAAATTGGTATATGTATGTACAATTAGTTCATCCATTGATTTACCAGAAATGGGCGTGGTCAGATAATAGAATGCCCACAATCGACAGAAATCTATATATCCCCCACAATATATTACGTATGAAATAGAGATTTCGTATATCTATTTATTATTAGTTCATTTACCAGAAGTAGGCGTGGTCGTTCAACAGACACGCAAATCATTTGCAAAAAACCTTATAAAGCGCAAAATATGACTTTCATGTTAATGTGCAAAACATACTCTATAAGAGGGCGGAATTATGTTCCTGCCACGCCCACTTGCATATGTATATAGATAATATTGGCTTAAGTCAAAATTAGTTTTCTAATACACCTTGTTCCCCCTTTATCTTTCGCGCTCTCTACTGCAGTCTATCAACATGATTGATATATACAGTGGCTCACAGCTTTATAGAAATAAAACCATTGTAGCTTCTAAACTATTGAAGCTATCAACGAAATTCGAATGCCAACTTGTTGTTGTATGTTTAATGAACATTTAAAACAAAAAAGATTCCAAAAAAATATTTCTAACTGTCTAATAATAAGAACTTTGTTATAACAAATCAAAAAACATGTCACAGCTTATTTGGTACAGTTGTTTTTTTATTGAAAAATAATAAATATTAGTATTATTTAATATTTTGTCTGGTACCCTTTTGCTTTTATAGGACTCTGTAGCCTCCTTGGCATTGAATCTACCAGCTTTTGGGTAACATCCGGGCTAATTTTACACCACTTTTCCAACACTCCTTATTATTTATTACAATTCAGATATGGCTTATGAGCAGCCAATAATACAATTACAAATTCAGTTACAAAATCATAAACTTAAATTTGAAGAGTGTACAACAAAGTACAAGATGCAATTCAAAATTAATTAATGCAACTAAACTAAAACATAATACAAAAGTAAAGCTTAGAAGAGCGAATGCTTTAAAATAAATAAATAAAATAAATAAATAAATAAATATAATAAAAAGTAAGTAATAAAGATAGAACTAAAATCACGTATAAATTAAAGCAGCAACCATCAGCATCAGCAACTTGCAACAGCCGCAACAGCATAAAAGAAGTATATACATAAAAATACATACATACAATATAAAGTAAATAAAAAAAAAAATATAAAGTACATTATAGCGTAAAAAAAAAAAATATATATATATATATATATGCATTTACAAAAAAAAAAACATAATGCATACATATATACCTACCGCCTGGCAACCATTAAATCATGTTAAAAAATTTTCTCTTGAACGGATTTACGGAATCCGAAAAACAAATATTAGGATAATATTCATGTAGGAAGCTGCAGGCTACAAGGAATGGACTAAACTGTTCATAGTTTGACCGACATAAAGGAAGATGTATTGGAAAATAATGTCTAGTAAAACGAGCAGGTGCATTGAATTGTACTCTACTTAATAAATAAGATGAAACAACTTCACCCTTTACTAACTTAAAGATGAAGCACATACCTAAAATTGTCTTCTTTTTTCAAGCGATGGAAGATTAATTAATTTCAAACGGTTTTCATATGGGGGGAGAGGTATGGATGCATCTCATTTCAAGCCACGTAATGCGAATAGAAGGAATTGCTTTTGTACAGACTCAATAGAATTAATATGACAGGAATAACTAGGAAACCATACAATTGACGCGTACTCCAGCGTCGGTCTAACTAACACCGTATACAAATTTTTAGTTATATAGGGATCATCAAATTCTTTCGACCACCTCTTGATAAAGCCCAAAGTACTTTTAGCCTTATTAATAATAGAATTAATATGTAAATTAAATGTCAATTTAGGGTCAAGCAAAACACCAAGATCAACAAAAGAAGTTACGTTATCAAGGCGATGGTTGCGAATGTAATAAGAATAATTGATGGGAATGGATCTACAAAATGACATTTTTTTGCATTTAGCAATGTTTAATGACATTAAGTTAGTATCGCCCCAACGTATTAATAAATGCAAATCATTAGTAAGAGTCGAACGTCCATGGGATAAAACAATTTAACATCATCGGCGAACAGAAGTATATTACAATAACAGATGACATTAGCCAAATCATTAATAAAGAACCCAAAAAATAATGGATCTAGGTGACTGCCTTGTGGAACTCCAGAAGTAACGGATATAGCTGAAGAATAAGTATGATTGTATAATACACGTTGGGTACGGACAGATAAATACGAAGAAAACCATTTAACAAGACATTCAGGAAAACCTATTCTTGACAATTTCAAAATCAAAAAGTCATGATTGACTTTATCAAAGGCTTTACTGAAGTCTGTAAATATAACATCAGTTTGACATGAATTAGAAAAGGAGTCAAATAAAGGTCCCGAAAACTCTAATAAATTAGTGACGGTTGACCTACCATTACAGAATCCATGCTGGTAAGGTGAAAGTACTGAAGCAACCGAACGAATTAATGCGTTATATATAAGAGATTCAAATAGCTTAGGTATAACACTTAATTTGGCAATGCCTCTATAATTCTCAATGCTCTGTCTACTACCACTCTTATGTAGATATAATAAAACTGGTTTTCCAAACTTGAGGAAAGATACAAGATAAAAGAGATAAATTAAAAAGTCTCGACAATGGTCCACATAATATGGTAGCACACTTTAATAGAATACAAGGAGGAAGACCATCAGGTCCCGGTTTAACAGAGTATTTCAATTTTTTCAGCCCAACAAAGACATCGTCTTCAGAAAAAACAATCCTGGAAAAAATATTGAAAGAATCAATATAGTAAGGGTAATCAAAACTATTAAGGGATTGAGTAGAACACGACGACTGAAAATAGGTCGCAAACAAATTAGCAATTGTCGTAGGGTCAGAGGATTCACAATTTTTGAAACGTTTTGATTGTACAAAATTAAAAAATTACTTTGGGTTACTTCTGAAACTTAAACGCATTTTACGTAGATAATTATTATAAGATCTATTGTTTAATTGAATGAATTTGTTTTTAGCACATGAGTATCGATAAAAATCAATTATGGAACCAGTATTTGAGTACTTTTTAAACAGTCTGTTTCTCTCATTACGTAGTTTTTTCATTTAGCTTCATTTAACGTGTTGTAGAATTCCGAGATCGCAGAGTTTAAGTCGTTAAAGCCCATAATACTAAGTCTACTATGTAACCACTCGTTCATTAGAATATAATCGGTCTTTGAATAAAAGAAATGCTTAACTTTCGCAGCACTATTGTTCTTTAAACTAATATTAACATCTACAGATATTCGAATTGTTGGGTGATAGGCATCTTCAGGCAAGACAAATGGATCTGACCGAATTACTAAAATATCAGACACATTTGTAAAAACTAAATCAAGTAATTTATATTGAAAGTTGTGATTGCCATTTAATTATAAGACAAAGTTTACTAAAACCTTCAAAAAATTCATCCCAGATTGAAGCGTTATAAGTTGGAGTTAAGCGGCATAAGTTTTCATCCATTAACCACATAACTTGTGGAAGGTTAAAATCACCAACTGCAATTTGAAGGTCATTTGGCCTAAGCATATTAGATATTATTGTAAGTTGCCTCAAGTGCTTCAAATATAAAGATAAATCGGAGGAAGGAGGAATATATGAACAGGAAATGTAAATACTCTTCTTACCAACCATAACATGGACACACACAAATTCGATATCAACAGGTTCTATAAATAATACCAAATTGGATGAAAACATTTTATGAATGGCTAACAGTACACCACCACCTCTCATATGCTGTCCATCTTGTCTATAAACAACATAATCTGTACAAAATATTTCAGAATTGTGTATATCAGGTTTTAACCATGTTTCAGGTGAAGGCGTTTCAGGAATATGGAGATCAGCACCAGTGCTATCAGTAAATAATTTATTGAGTTTAGTATTAAGACCTCTAACATTTTGATAGAGGATCTTCAGTTCATTTTTGTTGGTTATGTTGTGTTTTCTAATATTATTTTCCAACAAAAACCACAAGTTTTCAATAACATTTAAATTTGGTGACTGAGCCCGTGGCGACATTAAATGGGGGCAATTCCATATTAGATAAGTCTGCACATATTTTTATTCATTATTCCTTCAACAAACACTAAACTACCTACTCCAGCTGCTGACATACAGGCCCAAACTGTTACACTTCCTCCGCCATGCTTAACCGTGGTTTTAACGTTTTCTTAATTAAGCTCCGGTTTTCGCCAAACGTAGGACATGCCGCCGGAACCCCCGATGTTAAATTTAGAATTATCTGCAAAAATAACTGAGTTCCAGAACTCAGAATTCTTCTCGACATGTCCTTTTGTAAATGAAAGCCGGCTTTGTTAATTTTTTTACTTATGAATGGCTTCTAACGACCATTAAAACCAGACTTACGGAGTACGCAACGAATTGTTTTGGCACTTATTAATTTCACAAGCCACTTTTAGTGCAGATAGCTTCGGATTTGCCTTTATTTTTCTTATAATGTATCTCTCATCAGATTTATTGAAAATTTTGTTAGGGGCATCTCTGCCTTTATTCTTTACGCGGTCTTCATGAATAAAACGGTGGATAATATTTTGAACTATATATTTACTCAAGTTCACAAAGTCAGCAATTTCCCGTATCGTATAATGATTTAGGACCAGTTCACGTTGCTCAATAGTTGCACGACGACCCATTTTTTACATTTTTTTACATTACGTGTATTAATTGACAATTATTTTAAATTACTAAAATTAATACTTGGATTGATTGAAAATGTTACCAAGAAGGCAGAGAAGAGAAAACATTATCAAAAATGTTACGAAGAGTCTATGTTTAAGTGCACAGAAACAACTGTACCAAATAAGCTGTGACATGTTTTTTGGTTTGTTATAACAAAGTTCTTATTATTAGACAGTTAGAAATATTTTTTTGGAATCTTTTTTGTTTTACATGTTCATTCAACATACAACAACAAGTTGGCATTCAAATTTCGTTGATAGCTTCAATAGTTTAGAAGCTACTATGGTTTTATTTCTATAAAGGGTAGTGTACCAAATAAGCTGTGAGCCACTGTATGCATAATGGAGGTTAGAGATGTTGTTGTTGTGTGTACGTTGCATTTGTGCGATGGTTGATATTAATGCTAGACTTTTTACACCTAAATGTGTACACTAACTAATCAATCACAGTCACATGAGAAAAAGCTAAATAGTTGATTGTGCGTTGTTGTTGTTTTGCGGAGTGGTCATATATTATCAATGCCAAGCCATGTACGACACCAAAAATTACATCAATCATGAAAAATTAACTAAATATGTCAGTCACCAGTTACAGTCAGCGGTTAAATAATAAATAACGTTTTCAAATATATATAATTAACAATAACAACAACAACAGCACCATCACAGAAATAGGTGTACGAAAAATCGGTTTTGTATTAAGTGTATGTATGATTATATACAAAATACAAAATATTTAATTATCGAATATAATAAATTAACTGCTAATGATCGCATATTTATAATCATGAAATATTTACAAAAAAAAAAAAAAAAAGGGTGATTAATTATTGACCCGTAAATGAGCTGTAATTAATAACTTAAGCAGGGTTGTTATGCTGCGGTAGGATTGATTGTAATTAATTCCACAAAGAAACAAGAAAAGAATTTATGTAGGTTTTAAAGTGGGCGTGGATTTTATGTTCAACTATTTGATTATACCGATTAGATCAGAATCAGAAATTTCGAATCAATCCATCAAACCACCTCTCTGATCATGTTATTCCTTTAATCAACCTAAAAGAAAACAGAAAGCCTCGTTAGTTAAATTAACTTTTCCAACAATCGAAAAAAAATCTATATATATAATTAGCCCACTCATCCATTTGCTAAAAATGGGCGTGGCCGTATAGCAGATTCATAATTTACAAAAACAATCCTTTGTCATATAATCCGACTTTGAAGTTAATACGAAATACTATTAGAAGGCGTAATTGGATACCTGACACGCCCACAAGTTTTATAATGAGGTGTTTAGTTTTCCTACTTATTGTTTTTGTTATTTTTGTTAGTGTCGCCTGCTGGTATGTTGTAGTCAAGTGTGTGTTTGATAAATTCAGTGCTTTGTTTGTTTGTTGTTATAATTGTTGTTGCTATAAAATATGTTTTACACATATTTTCTATTTTTTGGTTTCGGTCTTTTCATTTTTTCCCGGTACCGTGTTCAAGTGTGATTTGTAAGTTGTTTTGTTTTTAAACGACAAGCGCGGTGGTGGCAGTGTAAAGTGATGATAATAACAACAACAATACCAATAAATAGTTTTATTATTTGCTCCTATTTCTTTTTCTTTTTTTTTGAGCTGGCAAAAGACTTCTTTCTGTTTCAGTGATAATTTTTCTTTCATTTCATTTCTCCTTTATGTTCGTTTTTGTGTCTTCCGTACAAAATGTGACATTTGTAGGTGACAGGCTGTCAGCACTCACAAGGGAGACATTTATTTTCGTGTGCTGCTACAAAGACATGCCAAAGAGGGAAGGAAAAAATGTGTGTTGTCAACGTCTTGTGAAGGTTGACACGCCTTCCCTCCACTCTCTTGTTACTTGAACGACTTTACACACTCTCTACCATCTCTTGTACAATGCACTGGGGAGCAAAAGCAGTAATTCTTCGGATTCTTGGCTTTGTTTCATTTCATGCAAAAGAGTTGTGTGTTCATATTTTTTCTCTTCCACATACAACACTTGTCTCATTTAACTAATTTAAATAATAATTTAAGTACTTGATCTTATTGGTGCATGCATCGGAGGAGTCGGGAGCAGAGTCTTAAGTTTTTGCCTTTATATTTAGAACTAATTTGATGGCATTAAATTTAATGTTTAATGATGACAGTTCATAATTAATTTCAATATTTAAATGTATAGCTCTTCTTCTTCACTTTTATGATAATTGCATTATTTCTGTACTTTGTATAAAATAAAGAAAAATAACAGACAGAAAAAGCTTTTGCATCTGGACTGACAGACATTTATTATTTTGCACATATTTCCATTTCATCATTCCGCACAACACAATCAACCACCACCACCAACCGCAAATGAACATTTTTATTAGGTAAGTATGCACAATATTCCAGGCGAAATTAATGAAATTAAATTATGGCATATTTTACATTTTAAACAACATTTGGGGCGCATACTAAGTTTGTCCTTTCATTTGTAACAACTAGAAGGAAGCCTCTTTCCGTCCGTTCGTGTTTATGTCTGTTGTCTGAAACTCTCATATATAAATTGGGCAAAAATGGTCAGGGGGCGCGCCCATAATCGACAAAAAACTGTCTATCTAGCACAAACATTGACCTTTGAAGTACAAATTCACATTTATAATTAGAACCTACATTAATTTGGCAAAATATGGGCGGGGTCAGATAGAGACAGACGCGTCCACAATCAACAAAAATCAATCTATCTGCCATTGAAATTATATACCTATAATAATAACCACTGGATAATGCCCACGCCTACAATTTACAAAAAAAGCTCTTTTGGCAGAATCTGACGTGTAAGTTGATGCGCATTTCTTTAACGGTTACAGGGTGCAATCAGTTACTTGCCACGCCCACTGTTTGTATATGAGAGTGGAGGGTATTTAAGATTTGGCTTAAGCCAAATTTAGTTTTCTCACTTCTCTCTTTCATACGTAAGTAGAGAATGTGTATTTCTCGCATAAAATACTTAATTCTTGATAATTTATGTTTATCGCATATTTATATATTTTTATATATGTACGAGTATGTACATGTGTCTGTCAGCAATGCTTTGCTGTCATTTTGGGTATTTGCTTGTTAATAAAATGATGATTTTTAATACCCGTCATATTGCTTATAAAGGAAGAAATTTATTTTATTTAATACTGAATTATAAACCAGTAAGTGAGCGGTAGGATTTGGTTATATAATTATATATATACATATATTTTACATTTCATTAACAGTTAAACGTTTGGTTGTCCGAAATCCATCCTTTGTTATAGTATGTACTAAACTTTCGTTTTAACAGAAAGAACACTTTTCGTTATTACAATTAGTTTACTTATCATTCAATTAAACAATAATATAATGAGTCGATTGTAAAAACCTTTTTAATATTAGAGTGATTGACCATTTAAATCTGAATTCATTCTAAATGTTCTCCGTAATTACTCAAATCACTCATCTAACCACATTAATTGCAAATCTATTCAGATAATAATCCCATGATTACTTTGAATTTAGTCTGAAAATAATAGCCTGCTTGATAAGAATTACTAAATCTTAATTGAGTAGGACATTCTCTTAAAATAATCATTCCGAAACTGTTTTAAAATTAGTTCAGCTACTACCCCGCTGTGTTATCCATTTTACGCCGAATTTTATACAAATCTACCCTGAATTTCTATAAGTAACTATCTCAGTTAATTAACGGTTATTAAAATTGTATCACTTTATTATATAGTTGACTGATATGATAAATTTAGTATACAACAAATATAAAACCATCCCGAGGCACTCAGGATAAAATATTCCTTTTTCTATACCCTCCACATAAGATGTTTTTTTGTTTTTGCAGTTGGTGGGAAGCATTGAAAGCCGGACGTGCGGAACTCTAATCCACTAAAACCATCTTTGCGTCAATTTCCTTTTCTCTGTGGTACTACCGTGACGTATTACATCACAGGAGGGTATGCCGTTGACACGATCTAATACTAGTCGACCTATGACAATCCTATAAAAAGGAGGTTTTCGCAAAATGCATGGTAACACTCTAAACCACAAGACATAAGGTGGTTTACTAAGTTTGTCTTTCCATTTGCACCAACACCCAGGAGTATGTGTCAGAGACCCTTTTGATCATAAATCAAACATTGAATCGATCTAGGCATTAATGTCGGTGTGTCCGTCTGTTTTGTTGGCATTCTTACGTTCGTAAACGTTAAGATATTGAGGTAAAATTTTGTACAAACCCCTTTGAAGTGGGCAAAATCAGTCAAGATCCACGCCCACAATCTACAAAAATCTGAATAGCTGCCACAAAAATTTACCCAAGAACTTGAAATTGGGTTCACATATTTATGGTTATCCCATCCATTGATGTGCCAAATATAGGTATAGTCGGACACGCCCACAGTTTACAAAAAAAAATTAAAACCTCTTACTTGTTCAACATCATCATTACCACTAAAAATATTAGTTGACTTTTTTCCAACTTCACCTCCCCTTACACGTATACGATCAAGTGTGTGCTTTATGTGTTGTACGTTTATTATCTACAAGTGTTTTTGTTACCTCCCTAAAACGCATGAAGCGTGTGTGTGTGTTGTGTCATTTACAATACTTGTCACTTAACAAATGATTGAGTTCAAATAGATTTTTCATATATCACAAACACACACTCAATGAGAAAGAATGTTGACACTAATGTTTCATACTTGACAAACGCACATACACATACACATTTAACACTTAAGAAAATTTGTGTGGTATTAGGGGACTACTCCTCTCGCTTTATGGCTTTCCACCACATAATAATTTATAAATATTTTTTTTATTTTTTGTTTTTTTTTTGTGAACAAAATTTCATAAATTCATGTTGGCAGCCACTTAACTCAATGTACTCTGCGTGTTAGTGGGTGACTTCTTTTTCTCTTTTTAGGGTAATTTATAACAAAATTGTTAATTAGCTGCAACATCAGCTGTTTGCCGAATAATTTATGAGGTGCTCATGATATGTTAATAATAGAAAAAGGTTAGAAAAAAACTAAAAATTAAAATAGTATACATTTTAGTTGTCACGATGTATGATTGGCAAATTATGAAAAGAAAGAAATATAAAAAATTAAATAATCGAAATATTTCATTTTTGAACATTTTACAAAATTAAAGGTAAAAATTCCTGAAAACGATTCATTTTCATTCATTTTTTTTTTCATTTTTCGATAATGATAACGATTATGAGGGATCACGTCGACATATTGCATAAAGATGCGGAAGGTATCTAATATTTGGTCTAAACTAAATATAACCTTTTTACTGACTAAATAGTGATTGACGGGCACACAGACAGAATCACTCTAGCAGGAGGAAGTCTCTTTTAACTCTGCCACATAAGTTTTTTCTATTGTTTGCAAAACCCAGAAGGAGGCATCAGAGATCCCACAAAGTATATATATTCTTGATCAGCACCAAAAACTGAATCGATTTAAATATGTGCGTCCGTGCGTCCATCTGTTTTGGGCATTCTTATGGGAGCAAATTTTGACATATGTAGCTAAAATTTTGTACATACACTTGTAGAGTCTGCACGCAGATCTTTGTTTAAGATTTTTATTTAAGATTTGGTCTAAGCAAAATTTAGTTGACCGATTACTTGTTATTGTATATTGATGTTTTTCCATTGACGGACATACGGACATGAATGAAGAAATCTTGTTGTTCTTTCTTTTTTATGTACGATCGCCTTAATTAAATTTAACATGCGTGCATGTCTGTCCTATGTTTGTATTCTATACAAATACATACATATATGAGTTATTCAGTAAAATTTTTATACACATAAGTATTGATTATTTCCATTTTTATCAATATTCTTCTAGAGTACTTTCCATCTGAACTCATTAATCAAATTGTTTTTGTGTGTATATGTGTGTGCAATGTATTGTGAAATACCATAAAATTGTTAAACCATGTATTTTTGTTAATTAATATACATTTTAAATCCATCATAAATCATTCTTAATAATCCTCACACACAAACAAACACATTTACACAATGTGCACAAAGATTGTGTTATCAAGCGAAAAATGCCATTCAGACAGACATAATATTTTATAATTGTCATTAATAATAAATATTTCTTTATTTATTGCATTTGCCCAGTAAAGAAAAACAAAAACAAGGAAGAAAGAAACAATACAATGAGGGACAGTAGGCAGCGGGACTATTGCAAGTATCGGCAAAAAGCCAATAAAAATGTGATAGTGAAGGACAACAGCTGCTGTTGCTTGTACAACAGTTTTATGTACGTAAAATAAAAAACCAGAAAGGTCTGATGATATTTTAAAATGACTAATGGTCATGATTCTTATCAAGCCATAGGCAGTCAGAGATAATAAAACAGATTCAACTGATAGCCGTCAGTGACTTTGGGGTGAAGAATTGAAAAATATATATCGTTTGTAATGTTGTTGCTTTTGTATTGTTTGAAAAACTGTTGTGAACTAATTACAGTGTGCAGAGGATAATATCAATATCATTAGAAAGCAATGGTTTATAGAGGTGTGCGGCTACTACTATAATAGTTCTGTATTTACACACTGATAGCTACTTTTATTATATTCTCTTACCGAATCGCGAATCGAATGCCCTTTAGGTATAGGTAAGCTATGGAGTTAAAGCGTAGACAAAGCTACAAAGTAATGAAACGCTCGTACACTCCGTTCGAGTTCGAGAGACAATTTATTCGCAAGGGCCCGTAGTTCTGTACGAGTTTGCATAGAGTACCGTTTTCGAATAAGTTATGCGGACTCTGCGATAAAATTTTGCAGAAAGTCTGTAATAAAGTTCAACATAAACGATGGCTACGTAATAACAGTCATATGTCATAACACAAACTGGGGCTGTTGGTATCAAGAATTCATATAAAATCTTTATAAATCAATAAAGGCGTAATTTTACCATTATCTGTTTACACCCTATATATATACACCCATCCCTCGTTTTACACGGTACCCATTTTGCACGTGTTCGATCTTATACGGTTTTTAAAATCAAAATTAAAAAAAAAGTTATGTCGAAAATAACTAATTTTGACTCCACGCGAATTTATTTCTACTTAAATATAAACCTGGTAACACTTTATTTAAGTTTATTTTAATTTCAGTTTAAAATCTTGAAATTTTAGAATTTGACTGCAAAGTTAGAAAAATAGGTGGACACACGGTTGAACATATCTAAATCGACTTAGGTTTTAATGCCAATTAGGAGTATTTAACTTTGTAGGATATATGAGGCTTTCTTCTAAGGAAGGGGGTATAAAAAGCACTCGCCCAAGTTTTCACGCATATTTTTCAAGTCATTCTGCAAAAAAAAAAGTAAAAAATCCACTTTCCCTTAATGCAGGAATTAAGTATTTTACACCATTAATATTCATTTCATTTCAAGTATTCTTTTCCTTTACTTTCTCACTTTTGTTCACTTTATTTTCTATGTTAATTCCGTCTTTCTCTTAGCTTTCTTTATATATACACTTACATACATGCATACATACAGCATCAGCCGACGAGATAGTTAAATAAATTGGTTGAAATTATTATATAAAGATTAAATTTATGACTTGAGTGACTATAAATTATATTTGCTAATGAAAGAAAATGAAAAACAAACATAAACAAAACGTGAATAATTTATGCTCGCGGGAATTATAGAGAAATAGGGATTTAAGTAACATATTTTTTTTGGTATATATTTAAAAAAAATGCACACACACGCACTAAGCCAAACATTTTTAATTAGGAAGGACGTTAATGGAAAAAGTGCTGTTTTTCTTAAAGATTTTATTTATTTATTTTTAAGGAGTTGTCAAAGGTTAAGAAAAGGCCAAAAACCGTCGGGTTCGTATGTGTTTAATTGGAAATAAATCGAAAAAAAGTGAAAAAATCTAATTTTCGCTTTTTTTCTAATAATTCCTACAGTTTTATATAAAAAGTGGGCGTGGCGAGTACTTGACTACACTTTCTATTCTGCTTTCTTATCCTTACAAATCATTTTCTAGTTTAAACATTTTTTTTTAATGTAAGCGCGTCTGACTTTCCCTCTGCACCCAATTTGGACGGAGAGACAAAGAGATGCGATAGATGGATGAACCAAAAAGTTAATCGATGAACGATGAATGAATGGTTGGAAGGATGTGTGTTTTAAAATGTCATCAGATCGGACATTATCCCATTCCTTCACCCATTATATGTATGCTTATATGTGTACTTACTTTTAAGTGTTGCAAACATTCTAATCAACCCTCAAGAACAATATTTTTTTCTCAATTTTCTTAAACTTGAACTAAAAATTTGAAAAAAATTATTTCTACTTTACACACACACACACACAACAACATAGTACATATTAATAGCATTGTAAATTTACCTCTATATGGTAGCCAATATGAAATATGTTGTCCAGGAAATCCAACACAACACAACACAACACAAACAACAAATGTACCTTTTATCGATGATTTATGTCTGTTTTCTACTTTTTGTACTTTTTATACTTTGTGTGTGTATGTTGACGTGCATGTGTGTGTGTTATTACAATTCACAATTTCGTAATTGTGATTGATGGCTGTGTTGAGTATGCCATCCATTCAAGTACAACACATACAATGTATAGCGCATGAATGGTATAATATGACAGATATATGTACATATTAGTATATGTTTAAATGTGCATATGTGTGTGTGTGTGTATGTGTGCCAATATATATATGTTGGCATAGTTGTTTGTCAGTGGGCAACATTCCGTAAAATAAATGCCTGATAATAAATTAATCAAATTGTTTATGATGTTTGTAACCGTTCGTTTATACGTTTGTTTGTATGTACAATACATTACTAACAGAAATATGTGTCGCTTAAAACCGATTAAAATATTAAATTATTGTTCATGTATGAATTGTGTTTTGTTTCTTTTTTCTTAAACATCTCTCCTACGATTAAGTGTTTTTTTATTTTTCATAAATTCATTAACGAAGCCATGTTTGGTATTGTGTGTTAATGTTGTCAGTATCAGCGTCAGCGTCAGCGTCAGCTTTTTCAATCTGGCCTGTTTGTTAAATGCTTTCTTAACTCATTTATCATATATTTTGACAACCAGCCATCAGTTGGTGTTGTTCGTGAAGTATCATAATTTGATAAATTATTTAAAAATAAAAATTTACGACTCAGGCGAACTTTAGAGTCTCTCTCTCTCTTTCTCTGTCTTACTTACCCACTTCACATAACAACACATCACACAGCGTATAGAGAAATATTAAATATTATTCGGCCATGACTTGGCAACATGTCTGGTGTACATACTTACTGTATTTGTAATCTTTATACCCATCATCATAATGATGTGTTTCTGTTCAGACGCTTGTAAGTACCAGAGGCGGGCGAGCAACACCTTCAAAAGTATATGTGTTCTTGATCAGCATCAACAGAAAAGTTGATTCAGCTCATCTGTACGTCCGTGTGTCCATGGAAGTTTAAGTTTAGTTGAAATATCGCTCTTAAATTTTGCTACACGTAATCTTTGAGGTTTTCTTCCCTATTGCGATTCAACAAAATCGGGCAAAGGATACGCCCACAATGGTGTCCGAAACCTTGCACCCGGAGCTTTCAGCACTCTCACAGTCGGTGTACATATATTTCATCATTGTTTAAAGTATCCTGTTGAAAATGGACAAAATCGATGTATGGACCTTCCTACAATTTTACAAAACGTATACTTTTGAGGGGTTTTTCTTTGATTACATTCAAAGCATAAGAGATACAAAAACCAAATTTTAATTATTAATAATTTATGTACTTAGAAAAGTTAAATTAACCACGACCATCTAAAGTGAACTTATTATGGATGTTACAATATATTGGACGTTTATTTCGAATATTTGGCCTAGGTTGCCCCATAAAAATACAAAATTTATAAAGGCCCTTCCTCCTTTGTGTCCAGAATAAACTTGTGAAAATGGGCGTGATCGGTTAACGTACATACCCATAGTATTAAGTTTTACTTGCGTTCAAAAGAATCTAGAGTTGAGCTAATATTTTTTAACTATTTGGAAGAAGTTAATGATGATGGGTCTTCTAGATTTGGCACACGCTTAATGTAGTCCCATTTTACTGGATTTATGTCCTTCTGCTGTGCTTTACTGCATACATTTACATACATTTCCAATTTCTGTACGCTATTTAAATTAGTTTTAACATTAGCCTTGTAAATTTTACTTATAAATTTGAAATTTTTTAATTGGGCGGAGTCATATAGCAGATGCGACCACAATTGAAAGAAAAATTTCTTTTTTCGAAACTGATGTAAAAGTTTATACGTATTACATGCACGTTAAATGTTGTACATAAGGACCTGCCACGACTACCGCTTTGAATGTAGAGCGTATTGAAAATTAGACTAAGATATATTTAGTTTTACTTACAATACCTGTATCATCATTATATTTGTATAATAAATGACCGCGCTTCTAAACAATTTATGTATAATAAAGTAGGAGATAATTAAGTAAAAATTGTTTACTATAAAACCATGCCCACCAATTAGAATCATCATCATCAGTTTAATCAGTTTTTTATTTATGCTACAGAAGGTTGCAGAGAGGGTTTTGTTAAGTAAATTTTTTTTATTAAAGCCACGCCCACAATTTCTTTTTTATATCTTATATTGGAGCATTAAAACGAAAAGTGTCCTTGATTTAGTTAAACATTCGTGAATAATATACGGCATACGTCACTGTTTTCGTAGAAAGATTCGGCAGAGAAGAGTTGTGTGAGGCGGTGACGCATTTAAAATGTTGTTTGAAAACGCGTTGTCGGTGTTTTTACTTTGATGTTAAAACTTAAGCACTACCAACGCTTTGATGTTGTGTTTCTTGCTGATTTATTAGATTATTAATCTCTCTCTCCCTCTCTCTCACTCAATTGCACGCACATTATATATAACTTTTTTATTCATGCATGCATTTGTATAACCAACATATCGGATATAAGACATGGTTGAACACACGCTCTTTTTTGTTTTGTTGTTGTTGTTTTTGTTTTTGATGTGTTGCCAAGATTTATGAAAGTTAAATGTCATGACAATAAACCAGATAGACATTGACAGTTTAGACAACGGCTTGAGTAGATTTAGTTGAATAGCTAAAGAAGAGTGTGTGCGAGTAAGAGCGGGTGAAAGACTGAGTCGAACTGACACCAGAATTTATGGACGCGATTTTACAACACAATTGACAGCTACTCAAAAGCTTAAACTGTTATTAAGTGTTATGCTTTGACATTACTCTCGGCGATGGGATGGGATGTGATTGGATGTGATGTGATATGATATTTGCTGCTTCAGCCTCATTGTCTTTCCATAACGTTTCATCACTCTACGAATGACGTGAGAAAGTTGTACGTTTGTTGCGAGTAGATAGCAAATTTATTTTAAGTAGATACATATATATGTATGTATGTATGTAGCCGATTTAGCCGTTTGTTCAAAAAAAAGGGGATTTTTTCATTATTTTATGCATTGCACGTGTGTGCGATACATTAAGTAGATATTGGAAATAATTGCCAGCTCAACACATCTATCTCAGTAATATATCTCAAATATGCTTATTTCTGTCTCCCTGTGTCTCTGAACCCTTTGGCAATAACTTTATTGGAAAACAAACATTGTAACGTTTCATTTTCATGATACTTTGATATCATCTTTCTCCATTTCAAGCGGTCTGTCCATTTCATTATTTATTTATACATGCGTGTGATGGTGTGTGTGTGTGTGTGTGTGTGTTATGCATTATTAATAAAAGACCCTCAAGTTGATTTTAAACATTTACAAATTATTATAAATTATTGCAACACAAGGAATATCTTGACATGTGAGTAGATTATGAGCGATTATTTATGGAGAGATGGTAGAGAGCTGATAAAAGGCCCCCGTCATGTTATATTAAATAATATGTTTTAAAAAAAATCCCTTTTTGGAAATGAGAGAACTTTTCGATAAACAACAACATTAACAAAACATATGTTTTCCATAATAAAAGAAAATATTTTCACATAAGTTGAGAAAGTCATGCGTCACAGTAACTAGCTTCATAGATAATTCTTGTATAAGGAGAATTAGAATTAATTTTCGCTTCACTTTTCATTTGGAAAGTGAGAAGCAGGTTTTTGAATGTTGCTTAATTCTGTCTTTAAAATGTGGGCGTGATCATAACCAAGACATAACAAATGACCTTTAATATACAGGTCACAATACACAGGTGGGTTCCTGAATAACACAAGTTGTTTTTAGTAATTTTGAGCCGTGTCTGCTAACCAACTGCGCCCATTTTGTTGTGAAGAGTTTTTCAATAAGGACATAACAATTTTGTATTTAAATAGTATACACAATAATCAAGATATTGCATTGAAATTTATTTCGGGTGCAGTACACGTGTTACATTTTACTAAACTTTTGTGGACGGCAAAACCTTTATTAACCTTTTGATTAAATTCTCTCTCTCTCTCTATCTTATGTAAGTAGATCTATTAACTTACCATACAACAAACAATATAAGGATAGATTGTATTAAGAAATATAAAAATTTGGTTAAAATTGATCTTAGAAAAAATGTCTCTAACTTCTTAAGAATTTTGTATTTTATTATCAAGGCACTCTAAAACATTTTTCAGTTAAGGTGAGGTGAGGCGGTGAAAATTCAAAATTTCATCGTAATATCATCTTCAGCGATGAAGCTTGTACAGCAACCAACCAACATGTGCTTCAATAAACGCCATTTCAAGTATAAAAAGTAACTGTGTAATGTTAGAAGAGCTTATGGAGTATATCAAACGGAAAATTGCCAACGTGATGCAATATTGGCTTCAAAGAATCGAAAAACCTTTTATTAAACTTGCTTTAAAGTCGGAACTTATATGAGAAGAGGTCGTTAAAATGGACCGAATAGGTCTAACTTTCTTAGTGTCGGTTCTTGGCCTAAAAGTTATATATGTGCTAAATTATATTCAGAAATTTTAAAAATTACGACTTATAGGTTGATTATAAAAAAGTTAATGGACGGATGTACGGACAAAGTTAAATCAATTCAGAACGATATAAATTACAGGTGAGTGTAACATTTGCTGTTAGGAGCTGAAAACATTCGTATATATACCACTTTGTGATGTAAAGTATAGTCCAGCAAATGGGTTTAGTAAAAATTCGCTCATTCAAAAGTTTATCATGGAAATCTCTTTCAGACAACTTCCCTAACTTTATATGTTTTGTATGTAAAAATGTATTAACGTTAAAGGATTTCATTAGATTTTTTGTATAGCACGTATAAAGATGACTGCTTGTCTATTTGAGAATGTCCAACTGTCAATCTCGGTAATGGCAGCTATTAAATAATGAAACGAACAACAAGTTAAAGTAGTGGCGGCAACAATTTCGAATTAAAAATGATGCGATAAAATGCTCATGTATTGGTGTACGTAAGCCGCATATACTGGCAAGCTATTTATAAAATAATTACTAATTCCACTTGTCGTTATATTAATACGTACTTTTCTTTTTAATACTCTGCAAATAATAAATAATGTCGCGAATGGCAGCAGTAGCAGACTGCCACTGTCAGATTATATAAATGATTAAATGAAACATTTACAACATTTAGTTGTTAATGTACAAGGGTGTTCGTTTCAACAAGCATTTGTATCCACTTCAAAATGATAATTAAACGATATCACGTACAGACATACACACAAACAATATGATGACCTTTCACTCTCGCTAACTCCAACACCTTCTAAATAATCACTTTTCCTTTAATTCACATTGACTTGTAACATTTTAACATAACGGCTTGTACAATAACACACATACAATGCAAACGTTGATATATAGCAAAGTATATAAAACAAAGTGGGCGACGTTCTAATTGAAAATAATTCAAAGTGTTTCTCATATAAATGCAAATCTGACATCAAGCAAGTACGATTTCATGTAGATTGAAATGTGATAAAAGTGTTCAGAATTACATCGCTTTACATGTATTTCCTTTAAGCTTTAACACAGCGTATATTTCATTTAAAACAAAACAAAGAAAAAAGGGGTGTAACAATCGTAAATCATTAATAAAAACCTAAAACACGAAAGACAGACGTACAGACCTATGTAGCGGGCTTATATTAAATGAGTAATAGGTAAAAAAAACTAAGTAAAAGAATAAAAAACATTGACTTGGGTCAAATCTTAAATACCCTTCATATCTATGCACAAAATTAAGGCGTGGCAGGTAATCGATTAATCCACTTAATAGGGCATGCCTTACTTAGGTGTCAACTTTCAAGTTGAATTATAAACCATATATACTTTTTTTTGTTAATTATGGGCGTGGCCTGGCAATTTTTGGCAAATTATTTGACACGTTAAATAAAAATTTCAATTTTATAGATAGACTGCAAGAGAATGTTTCGTGTATTTTGTAGGCGTGGCACTCGACCCATTTTGCTGCATTTAATACATACCCTTATAAGAAATATTTTTATTTAATTTCACATCAATATCTTAAAATACAGCAACTTTGGCAGACCCACTTACATATGGGCATACGGATGGACATTTCCTACATTGATCGGATCAGATTTTAATATTATCTAATAATTTATATAATAAATTAGGGGTAGGGTATAAAAAAAGTATGATAATAATAATAATAAAGTCAAACTCAGCGAATGTAACGGACCAAAACGAATTGTAAAAATTGTTGAAAACGTTATAATTTACACGCCGTGTGTGAAAGAGAACGATAATGCAGTAAAGTGACATTAACAACAAATGACATTTGAATAATTTGGGACAATAAGCATGTTTGTTGTCATATATCATGCGTTAAATATCAACAATCAACAACAAATTTTTAATGACATATACTGCACAACAACAGCAGTAACAACAACAACAACAACAGCAACAACTGTTTATGACACAATTTATCTGAGATTTTTTACACGCCATTATAATCTGTACTGTGTAAAGCAAATGAAAAAGATGGGAAAAAGATTAATATTAATGTTGTAACATAGGCAGAGTGTGTGTGAGCGTAGAGAGAGAGAGAGAGAGAAAGAGAGAAGGAGAGAGAACACGATGAACCGGTGCATAAATTAAATTTAATGTGACACTTTAACAAAATGCTCATTTCTCACATCATTCTAGCCATCCATCCATTCAGCCTGTCAGCCTGCCAGCCAGACAGCCAGTCAATTTTAATATTCATCCCCAATACTAATATACTTGTAAGTTACCTATTATATAAACGCATATATATACACACATATACTCTTTGGGTTGTTGTTGGATGTTAACATTGTTTTCTGTAATGATTTATCACATGTTCAGCCAAGCAAAACCTAAAATGAAAGAACACGAAGAAGAAGCATGCATTGTTTGTTACCACCCGATATAAAAAGGAACGGTTTTTTTTTCTTTTGTGCAAGCCTTAAATTAGCCTCAATTAAATATTAATGCATTTTGACATATTTGCGACTTTTTCATCGTCGGTTCAGTTCAGTTTCAGTTTCAGTTTCAGTTTTGTTTGGCCCGCCATATATCATTTGTTGCAGATTTTTATGGCATGATATAAAGCATACGCCAAAGAGGGGTAAAAGAAGCGTACGTACAATGTTTCAATAATAAATCTTAAACCATTAACGCCCCATTTACTTATAGGCTCTGACATTTCCTTTTTTGTTTATATCCTCCCCATAGGATGGGCGTTATATTAAGTTTGTCATTCCATTTGCAACACACAGAAGGAGCTTTACAAAGCATATACAATATATTGTTGATAAGCATGAAAAACTGACTCGATCTACACATGTACGTCCGTATATCCGTTGCTGTTGGCATTCTATCAGTCGTAAAGTTTCAGATATTGATTTGACAGACACTTCTAGCTTCTGCATGCAAAACTCTATTTAAAATGGTCAAAATCGATTTAGAGCCACGCCCACAATCAACAAAAATCTATTTATCTGCCACAAAAATTGAACTATTAAGTCGAAATTATAAAACACATGTTTATAATTATCTCCTTCAGAGATTTTTGTTAAAAATGAGCGTAGTCGGATAGCAAACACGGCCACACTGCACGTAAAACTCGACTTGCAAGCTAATACGCAATACATTAACTATTAGATGGCCTAATCATATACCTGCCACGCCTACTATTGTAGAAGTGGAAAGAAATTAAGATTTGGTCTAAGGCAAATGTTTTTTTTTTTAATTATAGGTCTATATGAAAGTGGTCTAGGTTAATTTTTTTTTATCAAAACGTCGATATATACGTCTTTAGTACTTTTTAATATTTCTATATTTTTGGAAATCGTGATTTGGAAGACTTTCCTACATTTAAGAGATTTCAAGGAACTTTTACTGATTTTCCAACACTTTTTATAAGCCAAAGAAACAGTTTTCATGATTTGGTTTAAAATATACGTTCAGGTAAAGCCGTTTTTGTGCAGTAGGTAAGTAAAAAACAAAATTGGCCAAAAATAATGCGTAAAAAATATTTCACATGGTAAAGGTGAAATAGAAATTTCTCACTTGGTTTAGACATACTATGTGATTGCTAAGTACTAAGGTAAAGAAATGAAATTATTACAATAATATATATATTTCAGCGGGTGTTTCCCAATCCTGTTAAAGTCTCAGCATGTATCGAGATAAATACTATACGTTGTCATATATTATGGCCTTGTCTGGAGTGCTATATTACCCAGGAAGAAAAACGATCTCTCTCTCTCTCTCCTCCGTCACTGCGCCTCCAGTTCCTCTGGTAACTGACACCCCCTATGAAGTAAATTATATGAATTTAAGTACATATCAATGGAGAAGCAGTGATTATTAACTATGTGTGTTCATTACAGTGCCATACAATGGCATTGGAAAAATATTGCTTTAATATGATAAATTGTACGCTGTTAAGGAAACAAATTCTTTTTTATGCCATCCACATAAGAGGGGGGTTTATTAAGTTTTTTATTCCATTTGCACCACACAGAAGAAGGCGTCAGAGATCCTATAAAGTATATTCTTGATCAGCATCAAAAACCGAGTCGATGTAGACTTGTCCGTCCATAGGTCTGTCCATCTGTAGTTGCCACTTTCTTAATTGGGCAAAATATGTCAAGAGCCATGCCCACACAATCAATTAAAACTACATTTATCTGCTACAAAAATTAAGCTATAAAGCTGAAATTTGGTACACATATTTATAATTACGCGTTTCATCCATGTGCCAAAAATGGGCTTGGTCGGACAACCGATATGCCCACAATTTACAAAAAACTGTATTCAGCGTAAAACTCGACTTGCAAACGAATACCTTATTAGACTGTGCAATCGTATACAGGCCACGGCCACTGTTGGTATGTAATTATGGAGGGTATTTAACATTTGGTCTAAGCTAAATTCATAATTTTTGTTTTGTTTTTACTAGGTCGAAAGAGTAATATGTTATGTCTGAGAGGCGGTTGGAAGAAGCAGAAGAGGAAGAAGAAGAAGAAGAAAGATTATAATATGAGGTAAAGAAAAATTTTTTGTATACAAATTCGGAGATTTAAAGACAGCGGGAATCTTCTTTAGCATACTTAAGGTAGACGTGATTTGTTGTTGTTGTTGTTGTTGTTGCTGCTGTTTTTGGTGGTGGCATCTACTCTTTACTGGCTTTAGTCCATTGTTTGATTAAATTGACGTGAACAACAGCAGGGAAGCGGCAGCAGTGTAACACTATTACACTGTACACCTTGACAGCAAGTCAGTCGACCGGTTGCTAAACATTGTGGAACCCCTTTTTTTCTCTCTTTGCTACGAAACAAGTGAAAGAAAATACGTAACGCTGACTCGACAGGAAATCTTTTTTAATTTTTTTTTGGCGGCACACTCTTGCACGAAAAAAATAATACGCATTTTACGGTTGATTACAGAAAACAACACAAACACACACATCTCTTCAGTACATAGTGCAGTTAAGGTATTGTTGAGAGGCCAGTGGAGGATCTTTTACATAAAATCTGTGCAAATTTACCAATGTTCATATTTGTTAGCATCTACAACAACAATAACAATAACAATAACAACAAAGTTCCAACCGTACACTAAACAACTTAGCACACCACACGCATCACCCATTGTTTTCATGCGGTGCTCAAATATTAAAAAAAAAAAAAAAAGAGGAAATTTTTTGTCTTGATTGGCGCGGCGGGATTTTATAATCGTACGTGATAAACATTCCCTCTCGTACAATAACTTATGACCGACTGTTTACAATACTGTCACTACCAATAATTGACACCTTTCCTAAGTTTGAAATAAAAAAAACAACAAATTTAATACTCTCTTTAACAACAACGACAACAACAATAACAATAACAACAACGTAAGTTTCTTGAGTCAAGTTGAAAGAAAGAAAAATTAGAAAAATAAATGAGACGCCATTTAGTATCCAGTTTATGTGTTAATATAAATGTTGCAAAACTTTGAAGTGATCCTCTTCTCTCTCTTCTTCTTTGTTGTCTTCTTCTTCATTATCACGATTGTGCGTTTGCGCTCAAGCCCAATAAGACACCAAGTCCACTGCCTAGAGATTGTTTTTAAAAGGCAACACAAAATGTCGTGCTGGTGGTGGGTAGTATAGTAGTTGTCATTTGAGTGACTTTAATGGTCTGTTGAGATATAATCGTTGCCACTTTAAATGGATTTTTATTGCCATACGTAACATATCACCAACACCGGGACCAGGATCCGTGACTGTGCTGTAGACAGACGTACACTGCAAAGTCTTATCGTGTGTTAAAACCTTAAGTGAATCACAACATTAAATGTTAAACGTAAAAGGACAGTATTTCTTTTTTTTTGTATAAAGTAGTAAAACATAAGACATGTGAGCTTAGAATAGTGGAGTGACTGACTAGAAAAATCTTCCATAAAGTTTAGTCATTTGCCAGTGAAGTAAGGAACTCATCATATACTTTGAAAACCTCCTCTGAGTTTGTTATTCCATTTGCAACACCTAGAAGAAGCCTTTAGAGACCCTACAAAGTATATATGTTAGTGATCAGCATCAAAACTGAGTCGATCTGGACTATGTCCGGGTGTCCGGGTGTCCGTGTGCCTGTTAAACTCAATTTGCAGGCTAATATGTAAGACGTGCATTTAAGATTTGGCCTAAACAAAATTTAGTTTTCTGACTTAGTTTTTCTCTGGTATAAAAACTATCTGCTTTATTTCATCTTTAGTTTCTAATTTGATTAACAGTCACGCCCTCAATTGACAAAAAACTTTCATGGATACAAAAATTCAACTGAAAAGTTGAAATATTTGTTGAAATGTCGAACAATTTATAAGAACACACTTAATAGTTTTTAAAATATTATACAAACAGAATATGACAAAGCAGAGGGGTTCTAAAAATAGTGAAAATTGTTTGCTAGAAACGATTTTTAAATTAACATAAATGCTTGTAGTAAATATTTTAACAAAATATCTTCAAAACTTGTATTAAACTTAAACCGAAGCCCGAACATATAATGATCAGGACATGATCAAATGGATCCTCAAAATGATTTTAAATTAATTGGTTAGAAAAAGCGCCTTAAGGAGAGTCTTTGCTTTAAAACTTAAGATAATGTCTTCTTCTTGTTCAAGCCGCTATGGAAGTAACTTTATGCTGAATCGAGTGAAAGGCTGTAAGCTGTTGAGTATTTGGAGTTTATTTGCCACATTACTATAAATATAGCAGGATAATTAAGTCATAAATTAAAATTGTTGTTGTTGTTGTTATTGTTATTATTAGTGTTATTATTTGTTAATAAATATACTTTCTGTTTAAAGTTTCCTGTTTAACTGGATTTGTGTACCGAGAGGAGGGGATAAGTTCTTATTATGTCGCTCTGTTTATATTCTCATTTATATATTGCTTGTACAGCATAGACGCGGCCTCTTCACAAAATTTATATTCTGTTTGCCATCGAATGACAGTAGATTTGAGTTTTAGTTCAGTGGTTTTATAGTTTTTATGCAACATAATATATATCTCCATCTCCTTCTCTCTCTCTCTCTCTCTCTCTCATACTTTCCGTTTTTCTTTCTCTTTGTGTGTGTGTGTGTGCGTGTGTGCATGTACAAATTGTTGACTTTATCTCTTCTGGGGGAATTTAATACATTTTTACCTTTTAGGTAATTCTACATAAATAACAACACAACAACAAGAATTAAAAAAAAATTATTTGGCTTAAGGCTTCTCTTAAATACCCTCCACATCTACATACAAACGATGGGCGTGGCAGGTATATGTCAGCTAGCAAGTCAAGTTTTACGCTGAGTATAGTTGAATGTAAATTATGGGTGTGTCTGTCATCCGACCACGCCCATTTTTGCCACATTAATGGATCAGATACAGATTTATAGATACATTTTTGTGTCATATAAATAGACTTTTGTCAAAAGTGGGCGTGGCTCTTAACAGATTTTGTCCATTTTATAAAGCTGCATTCACAAACTGAAAGTGTCCGTACAAAATATCAAATAAGCTTAATGTCTGAAGTGTTATGATCGTAAACAACAACCGAGGGACACACGGACACACATGTCTCAGTTTTTCATGCTGTATGCTGTGTAAAATGTATATACTTTGTAGATTCCACCCATCTTATCTGTAGGGTATGACAACAAAAACCGGCTACAGCATCATGTTGCCGTGTTAATGGTTTAATGTCGGGCATGTGTCGCCACTTTAAAAATATTTGCTGTTGCCTGTATTCCTGTTGCATTAAGTCTTTGTTTTACATTTCTCCTCTGCCTTCTGCTGCACCTTGTTATTATCGTTGTATTGTTTTTGCTATTTAAAAATCATTGTAAATTGATGCCTAATCGACTTGTTTTTAATTGTCCAGCGAGTAGTATGTGATATACAAATTTCTATATTTTATGAGCAGCATCGGCACCAGCACAGCGTCGCTGTACGATGATGCATACACACGTAGGAGGCCACAACGCGATAAAGATATCCTTAAATATCTATAAATTATTCAAGTTTAAGGAAGCTACAGATTACTGAACAACATTTTTTATGTTCCTCAGCTATCGCTGAAGACATTTTCCAAATGACTCTTCGGCTGGATATTTATGTAAAACTAATGACCATCATCATTTCTTTTTTTATGATTATTGCGCTCGGGACAATCATTTACAATATGTGCCGGATTATAATTAAGCGATTATTTGTTATAGGGGCCCCATGGTTATATATGTCAACTGGAGAAACTAACGAAAGGGTGTGAGAGAGGAACGGCGGGTGGCGGGCTTGTAAGATAAATTATAGATAGTGTGTGTGTGTGTGATATTTTAAAATTCTACAACTTGAATATATATGTAAGCAGAGATACAATCATAATGATTTTGAAAAAATTTAAAATTGAAGACAATCTGAAATCTTTCTAACAGGCTCACACTCACACTCACAATATAAAGCTGCACACAAAAGAACAGGGGTTGACATGTTAGATGCAGCGACCATACAACTAATCAACTAACCTGATGACAATACAAAGATAACAACAACAACAACAACAACTATGAAAACAAAACAAAAAAGAAGAAGAAGGTATCTCTTAGCGTAGAAACCTCAAATTGAAAAGAAAATGACACAACATACATATGTTAGTGAAGTGCTCATCAGCCTAATGATAATGACGATGAAATGAATGAAATAATGCACTGCATCGCACACAACACACAACGTACACACAGACACACATACACACGTCATTTTCAAATGACAATAACTTAAATGGACAGTAGCAGCTGCTGTTGCTGATGTCACATCAAATCTAAGCATTATAGTGTCAAACATAATGTATACTCTTCACTTGATGGATGATTTGTTGTAGTTAGTATTGTTGGATTGTTGTTATTGTTGTTATTATTATTATTATTAACGTGAGACGAGTAGCTATGGTATTCATTAACAAAACTTGTGTCATGTTTATCACGGCGATGGGGACGATGATGAATCACTTTTCATGATTTATGCTACAGTTGGCTCACACATCAAGCGTGTGAAGTAGAAAATTACAAATTTTCATAAATTTATATATTATTATATGAAAAATATTCACTAAAAGTTTTATAAACGAAACTAGTAAGTTATTAATTTAAAAAAAAAATTAAAAAAACAAAAGTAATTAACTTATAATAAAAAAAGTCAATTTGTGAAATATCATTATATGAAAAAGAGTCTAAAAATGGTTCGATCGCGTCCAAATATGAAGCTAATGAACTATTTTTCATCAAATTTTATCAAAAATTATTAAGAATTACGATTTTTTGCCATATAAAGGACCTTCCTAAAAGGACCTTATATGGGGACGAGTTTTAAATATAGTTCAATTTGATTCATTTTTTGAAACCAAGTTCCATTAAAATATCTCAAAAATGCGACCAGTAAACAGCTTACGCAAATTACACGGACAGACACACGGACAAGATTAAATCGATTCAGATTTTGATTTAGAATCAATCGGTATAACTAAGGGTGGGTGTGGTCTTAGTGGCAAAGGGCACCACATGAGGAGCAGGGAATGAAAATAAAAAAAGGACACAAAAACAATTAATATATAATAAAAAATATGAATTTTAAAATTTTGATTAAAAATTTTTTTCCAAAAAATTTAAAAAAATTATATAATATTTTTCGTTTCAATATGTCACACTGTACTTCTTGCGTAGCTTTTAGGTGGTGGCAATTTTCACAAACGCGTATTTTGTGAATAAACAAGAAGATGTATGACGGTGATAAGGCTGTTGATGAAGGTGACAATTCATCATTTCAATCTCGTTATTTCTTCTTTATTTTTTTGGGGTTGTTACTACTCACGCACACATGAGACATTTTGCTTATTTTATGTTATCATACATAAGTAAATAGTCATATCATGATGCTTGAAACTGTCAGTTAGTAGATTGATTGTCTTGCGCATACTTTCACAATGTTTTCTTGACAGTTTTAACAAATCATAGACTTTTGTAGAATCGAAGCCAATGGAAACGGGTAATTATGTTAAAACACATGCTTCGCTTTACCTCAAATCCCAACTGACAAGTTTATTAATGAATCTACTTAAAGGACACATAAGAGTACAGTTGACTTATGACAATAAATATCACTGGTACACTTTTAAGTAAATATGTGTTAATTCTTTGTAATTTGACCGATTTTTCTAAATTTCAATATCAATTGTTATGCTTCCCTCATATATAGAATCGATATAAATTTTCACGGTCAGGATAAATTGAATAAAATGAATGCCACACAGATAGGAAAGGGCGGACGGACAGATATGGTTAAATCGACTCAGTACTCGATGAAAATTCAGAATACGTCTCCTTGGTAGAGTCTCCTAAATCATTTTCTGGGCCTTGCAATGAAGTGACTCGTGGTCGCAACTATCCTACCATTGATTCCAAACTTGAACAAGTAAAAAAACTAAATTTGGCTTAGTTCAAATCTTAAATACCCTCCACATCCACAATGGTGGGCGAGCGAGGTATACGCACTCTAATATTGTTTGTATTATGGATCAGCTTGCAAGTCTGTGCGTCTCGTATCCGACCTTCTCCATTTTCGGAATATCGATGGTAGGGATAACTATACGCATAACTTCATAGGTCAATTTTTATGACAGATATATAGATTTTTATCGATTATGGGCGTGGCTCTTCACCAATTTTGCCCATCTTAAACAGCGATGTGTGTTCAAACATTAAATTTTCATCGCAATATCTCAAAATTTACCACCATGAGAATGTCAGCAATAGCCGGAGACATGAACATAAATGTGTAAATCGAGTCAGTTTTAAATGCTGATCACGAATATATATACTTTGTATGACATATTACTTCTAAGAAATTTTTTCTGTATTACTCATAAAATAGAGAAAATTGATACGTACACATAAACACAACATAACTCTGTGAGGGCTTTTCCGTATGGCTGGTAAGTTTTGAAACAAAAACTTTTTATTTACCAATCGGCTTAAAATAAAAATCTGAATTGACTTAGCCATGTCCGCAAATTATTGGAGAGCATAATTATATACCAACCATACCCATTGTGTGCCTGTACAAGTGGGCTGTATAATATATTTATTTATTTGTTCCACTTTCCGCTTTAATTGAATTTAAAAATATTTACTTTTCCTTGCTTTTTTCATCACCACCGTAGATTGATGATCCTTACGTATATAAATGCAAGTACTTAAAATTAATTTAATAACATTATTTAAATTAATTTACTTTTTTAAACTCTCTGCGTGGTGACGATTATAAAGTCACTTGAAGTCTATTTAATGAAGCTGTGATATCTGTGTGATATGTGCGCGTATGAGTGTGATTACAATGCATTAATATATCAAAATTGACGTGACAGCAAGCAATCGCTTATTACAAGAATGTTAATGATTGACATAGAGAGAGAGAGAGAGAGAGAAATTAAAGATAAGTTCGCAGTGTAGTAGGACAATAAAGTGTTGAAGAAAATTACAAAAATAATTAAAAACAAGTAATAAAACTAAATTTATCTTCGGCTACATCTTAAATACTCTCCACATTTACAATAGTGGGCGTGGACTATATATGATTACGCCCTATAATAGTGTTTGTATTAGTTATCAGCTTACAAGTCGGGTTTTATGTGCAGTATGGTTTTTTGTAAATTGTGGGCGTATCTATTATTTGACCACGCCCATTTTGTGCACATTCATAAAAGTAATAATTACAATAGGTACATTTTTGTGCCAGATAAATTATGTTTTTATCGATTATGGGCGTGGCTCTTGACCGATTTTGCCCAATTTAAAATATCGTTTTGCTTTCTGATACTACAAGTGTGAATGAAAATTTCAGCTCAATATTCTAAAATGTATGATCGTGACAATGCCAACAGATACAGATACAGACAGACATGTCTAGATCGACACAGATTTTGACTTAACTTCAAGAAAGAACATAAAGACGTCTCTGTCTAGGTGGAATGACAAATTTAGTAGTAGTAGGGTATAAAAAAGAAATTAAATTAATCTTAAAATTTGTTAAAATCTGTTAAAATTTTATGGGCATGTGTCTGTAAATGGGTTTGATTTAGTTGGGATTCGTATCTTGAATAAGGTCATTTGTACTATAGCTCTTAATGAATTTGTGATGTTGATTTTTTGTTTTTGTTTATTACAACACACACACTTATATAAACCAATTTATTTATTTCCCGGTTAAAGTTTAGGAAGGGAGGAGGAAATACAAACTACAATACTGAACCACAAAACTCACACATAAATAATGTTGAGAAACAAATCAAACACAACACATAAGCACGAACACCTCTCATCAGGCTCTCCTGATGGCAGCAGCATAAAAAGCACAAATAATCAAATTCAACTTTGTACTCACGTGAAATTTATTTCCTTGCGTCATTTACATCCTGTTTGCGTGTTTGTAGGCATGTGTGTATATGTGCTTAAGCGTATACCACCAAAATGATTGAATGTAAGGAATGAATAAAAAATGTTAGTGAGTGTGTGAGTGTGTGATAGAGTTGAGTGTGATGGAGAATATTTAATCAAGTGTGTGCGTGTGTGTGTGTTAGTGTGTGCATGTTCATTTGATGTCGTAAATATTGTGCGAAACGTTATGCTGTTGTAACATGATGCTTGACGGCTGCTACTTCTCTTTAACTGGTTTTCTTTTTTCGGTTTTTGGCGCATAAGTGTGTATGTATGTGTGTGTGTGTGTGTGTGTGTGTGTGTTTGTTAGTATGCAAATGTACTATATGTGTATGCATGCGTATACATGTACAAAACTGTACAATATGTGCTAAACACATACACACACACACAATTCCCATCAAGCAACTTCACTGTCACTTGTCACATCTCACGTGTCAACATGTTGGCATTGAGGTGACAGACATGCTGGCACACATACACAAATACATATACGAATATGTACCGAAAAAACACAGAGAAGAGGAAGGAGAGAGCAAAGTAGACAAGATATAGGAGTTAAGTCATGAGCTGAGCTTACGTTAAGTTGAGCATTGAACGCGTAAATAACATGAGTGCACACACGCACACGCACGCATATTACAAACACTTAGTGTCAGCGATATATACGCGTATGGCTGTGTATGTATTCTGACAGATCCTTTGCTTCTATATATTGTACATTGTCTGCATAAATTTGTGTGTGAATAGATGTTAAGGAAAGTGGAGTTGCTTTTAGGTTTTTTATATCCTCCATATAAGATATGGGGGTATGCTAAGTTTGTCTTTCCTTTTGCAACACCCAGAAGGAGGCGTCAGAGATCCTATAAAGTATATATTCTTGATTCTTTAAATTGGCCAAAATCGGTTGATGGTCACGTCCACATCTGACCAACTGTCACAAAAATTGAACTATGGTAATGACATATATATAATGAGTGCTTTTATCAGTGTGATCGTGGTTGTATAACAAACGCGCACATGGGTTCGACTATTGTAGGTATCGAACTCGCCCACCCGCAACACTGTTTGTATATAAAGGTGAAGGATGTTTAAGGTTTGTTTTAAACCGAATTTAGTTTTTGCCGTTTTACTTGTTGTTGGTATTTTCATATACAATATATATATGATTTGGCATACATTTTATATATGTATCTGTGTGTATATGTATATATATATGAATGTGTGTTGGTATGAAATAAACACATGACACAAAATGAATTACTCGCGTGAACAACAAAACTGTCAGGGCGATGTCAGTTGAAGAGGCGTGTTGCATTCAGGTTGCGTGCTTATGTTAAGGTGTCAGCAAGAGCTGTTGAAATTTTCACAAAACTACAACAACAACAATAACAACAACAACAATAAGGATATTATGAAACAGATGACAAGTCAGTAACAGCCGCTTACAACATCAGCTGTTAGCTATCAGCCAGCCACACATTTTTCACATACATTTATATTCACTGACGGTGTTTGTTACGCACTCCTTGATTCAGTCACTCCGTCATTCACTCAATCACATACTTACCTACACTTATAGGCGCTCACTCGTGCATTCATTCATTTATTCATCTAGAAATTAATGCACTGACAGCAGCTTCTTGTTGGTTGGCATTATTTTTCAAATGAATGCAACAACAACAACAACAACAACCATTGATATACACTACAACACACACTGCAGATAAATTATTTTAATTTTGTTCTTCCTCTTTCTTTTATACTCATTTTTATGCCAGCTTTGTACTTGTTTTCATATTTTCCTCTCTTTGTCACTTTATATGTTGGTTGTTGGTGTTGTTGTTCCTATACGCGTATGTTGCATACACTCTACCCTGAAAACTGTGACATATTCATAATCAACGTTTGTGCACATGTGTTTTTGTTTACTTTTAGTGTATGACAAATATTTTTTTTTTGTTTGTTTGTTTGTTTCGAGGGTACGGCAATGCCTCAGGTATTTGTTTAAATTGCTGGCTAAAGTTTTTTTCCTTTTTCATGTGGTAGTCAAAAAAAAAAGGACAATAAAATAAAAATAAGTGCTTTTGCTCTTAGGTGGCATTTAAACAACGATGTGAACATGTATTGTATGCTTGTGTGGTGTTTACGGCCGCCATTATAAATTATTTTCTTTTTGCACTTACTGAAGCACAAAATGAATTCACCCACCAAAGCAGAAAACACAGAAACAGACACCAAAGCACAAGTCTGACATTCAAATATGACAAAATAATCATTTTAATTTACTTTCTGTCTGTTCCGTAGAGCAATAAACTGCTTACAAGGCAGTTGTGAGGTTTTTGTTTATTATCCGCATCCACCACCGCACCTTGTATGTTCCGTATTGGTGCACAAATTTTTTTCTGGAAATCGGTTTAGATATGGGCGTGTCATATACACAATTGCAACTTCGTCTAACGACATTATATTTAATGTACCCTTCACCACTAGGCTATATATTATGTTTGTGGATATGTCTGCAAGTAAATTATTGTGGCAAGTAAATAGAGTTTTGTCGATTGTGGGCGTATTTGTTATCCCTTACAAATGGTCTGCTTTCCCCCTCCCGTCTCAGGTATGTACCGACGCAAAATCTTATTAATAATAATAATTTCATGTTATATGCAAACCAAACCAAATCATAACGTTGTTGTAAATAGATGCATTCTATTGTATTGTTGATGATTAGGATATAAAGACAACAGCATATGACAGAGCATTTATGACATGGAAACACAAAAGATGTCACTCTTCTACATATCATATCACACATTATTAATAATATAAAACCAAAACCAAAGCAAAAGAAGAAAACTTCAAGTGACAACAAAAAGATATTCTATGACGATATATGTGAATGGTAAGCAGTGGCAGAGAGCGAAGGAGAGATGAAGATGTTAAATGACAACAAATGGTTAAATTGAAAGCAGATATCAGCACTATTGTAAAGCAAACTATTGATAGTGTGTATGTGTGTGTGTGTGCATGTGTCCGTTTGAGCTATATGTCGGTAATTGTGATTGACAATGTGTTGATGTTCATTCTTATAATGACTGAGAATGAATAGGTGACATGAAATGATTGAATCTGTATAAAGAGAAAAGGTGTTGCTCGGCGTTGGTAATCTAATATGAAGATAATAGTTGTTATTGTTGTTTTTGTTGTTGTTTATAAAATAAGAAATATGATATTTTTCCTCACATACACATAAAATGAACAATAATTGCATTAAAATACAATGGAAACAAAAGAACAAAAATTAGCTCAAATTTCTTTAAAAAGAATATAAAAAAAATTAACAGCCGTAATTAAATCATAAATAGGTAGGGATTTTAAGGAATTCTTCTCTTTTTTTTTTTTTTTTTTTTTGTTGCCAAAACACTTTCTAATGGTTAATTTTAAGCAAATCTTAATTAACATTTGACGTGAATACGTCATGCATAGGAACGTAAGGCGTTTCATACCTTCCGCATAAACTGGGAGGCGTACTAAGTTTGTTATTCCATTTCCAATATCTAAAAGGAGGCGTCAGAGGTGTGTAGGTGTTGCATATGGAATGACAATCTTAATACACCCGCCATCTTATGTGGATGGTATCAAAAACATTGTAAAGCGTACATATAACTTGACTTGCAAGTGGATTCGTAATACGTACAGGCTTAGAGGGCGTAATCATGTACTTGCCACACCCACTGTTGTTCTAATCTAAATTTAGTGTTTTTACTTGTTTTCTTTTAGATGATTTTGTTCACTTTTGAGATAGTTTCCCTTCACATCTCATTTTAACTTTATTTGACATTTTTATAAATTTGTATGTATGTATGTAATGTAACATTATGTTAGCTGTTTTTACCCGGATGTGATGACTTTTCACCGCAACCAAGTGAAGTATGAGAGTAGAAAAAGAGAAGTAGAAAATGTGACAGCAGTGTCAGCACTGCATGTTCCATTACATGACACACTGCATTTTGATTTATGGTCCAGTAGTACCATTAGAGTTTTTTTTCGCACGCGTTCACACATAGACTTAGACTAAACTAAAATAATAACGTTTTCACATTTTACTATTGTAACATTTTACCACAGTGCAGATTGCACATTGCGCTGCACCACATAACTGAACTGTCAGCTACGTCATAAGACATAATTTATTTCGTTTGTGTGTGTGTGTGTGTCCTCTCACCCAAAAGTGCACATTTTGACATTCGCCTGCTATATGAAATTCTAGTGTCTTGCCATGGGCTTGGTCGTCTTTCTATCTCTCTCCCTCTCTCTCTCTCTCTCTCTGTTTCTCTCTGTGTCATTCTTATTGCTTGTACTCAGATCACTGTCACTATGTTTTAGTAGCAGTTATTATTGTTGCATGCACGTACACACTTTTCATCATGTTTAAAAATGTCACCAAGTGATTGTTGTTGTTGTTTGCAGTTTTACTTCTCTTTTTTTTTCCATCTTCAATTTTGTTATTCTGTAAGCATTTCTGCTGTTTCTGTCAGTTTTACTTGACTGATGATGGTCACTATGTCATGTTATTTATACCATTATAGCTTTTTTATATTCAATCATCAACAGTTGACATCTCCATCTCTCTGTCGTTCTGTCTGATTTCCTTTCTCCTCTTATATGGAAATGTTAAATAAAATGTTTATCTGACAATCCAACAAATGTAAAAATTTATTATAAAACAAGTAAGAAAATTAAATTTGGCTTAAGTCAAATCTTAAATGCCCTTCACATCTACATTATTGGGCGTGGCCCTCTATTAGTGTATGTTTTGCGTTTACAAGCTTGCAAGTGGAGTTTTACGCGGAGTACAGCTTTTTTGTAAATCGTGGGCGTGTCTGTTGTCCGACCACGCCCATTTTAAGCACATAAATGGATAGGATAATCATAAATATTTGTACAAAATTTAAAGTTTATAACTAAATTTTTGTGGCAGATATAAAGATTTTTGTACAAAATTTCAGCTCAATATCTCAAAATCAACGCCCATGAGGATGCCAACAACAGACTGGCACACGGACTCACCGACGTCTACAAGTCTAAATAGACTCAGTTTTTGATGCTGATCAAGAATACGAATCGTATATATACATGTTACATTATATGTATGGCATTAATATATATTTTATATTTAATTGAATAACATAAACTTGAACACAGTTAGAGGGTATCGCACACACAAGGGTTCAAGGGTTCTTCATCTGATTAAGAATGTTTCAGATTGATTGAGACTGTTATTAACAATAAGTGGACTTTAGTGAATTTTTATTATTTTTGTACAAATTATTGTACATATTATGCGGGTAAACTGAAACTTCCGGTCTTTTTTCTCCTTGTTCTCACCATATTACAAAAATAACGCGCATGATGAACGATTTAAAAACAGCGGGTGACTAATTGCCGAATGTGTATAAATGGTAAATTGCTACAATAACACAACAATCACGGACAGATGACAATTTAAAGTTGTAGAAATCATATTTTGCAATATTTATGTGTGTGTGTGTGTGTGTAAGCATAAAAAAAATGTAAAGAACTTTATGAAATAAAAAAATTTTTATACCCTCCAAATAAAGTCCTTCCGTACAATATGTAGAAGGAGACTTTATAGATCCTACAAGGCATATATTTTCTTTATTCTGAGTCGATTTAAACATAATCGTCCGTGTGTCTGACTGTTGTTGGCACTCTCACGGTTGTAAGTTTTGAGGTCAAATTTTGTATGGACGCTTCTAAAGTTAATATTTAAATTGGGCAAACTCAGTCAAGAGGCACGCCCACCATCGAACATATCTATTTATCTGGCACAAAAATTTAGCCATTACGTTAAAATTTACAATAAACGTATTCAACTATATGCCAAAAATGACACAGACATGCCCACTATTAGATGGCGGAATCATATACCTGCCGCGCTAACATTTTTCGTAGAAATGTGGAGGATATTTAAGATTTGGCCAAAGCTAAATTTAGTTTCTTTACTCGTTTTGGATTAATTTTTTTCTCCATCACTCCCACATTTCTTTCTCGTTATGTGTGCGGATCTCCTAGCTTTTACGCTGCCATCATTAATTGTGTCAAACAACTGCTAGCACATGTTGCTGTGCTGAACTGGTTATTGTCATGCATGTCCTCGTCATTTTCATCATCATCATCTTTAGCCATCAAGATGATCATCACCACCACCACCACCAACAACAACAACAACAACAACAACAACAACAACAACAGTACCGTAAGCAGCGGCAATCTTATACAAGAGCATAAAATGCATTTGACAAATAACATATCACATTTTGTGACAGGCAAATAAAAACTGTCAAGTATATAAACCACCAACATATTTGTATGTCAACACACCGACAAACTCATACATTAGTGAACACACACAAACACTCTCAGTTACACATCTCCCTCACAACTAAAATTATTATAGAAATTTCGTTGACTTTTCCTAAAAAAAAACAAAAAACAAACGAAAAATTTTGCATCAACATTTGGCAAAAACTCTTTTAGGGGAAAGAATGCATTAGCAGACAATTGGAATAAGTCAGGAGCGTAGCAAAGAAATTTTTATACAATAAAAAAATTCAAATCAGATCAAAAATTTAGATAAGATAAAAAAATTTTTACTATAACTGCAGTAAATGCAGGGTGGCGAAATATCGCCTGATTTTTCGATCCTGAAGTGATTCGAGATCTGAAAATAAGAGGAAAAACAGCTGTATACACATTGGTCTGGAAAGAAGTCGTTTCCGAGTTGTTGTCCCTTTTCCGGACATCCTGTATATTCTACCTGATCCTTTAATTTAATTATAGGATACTATACCGCTTAGTTCTACAATTAATTATTATTGATGAGTACACAAAATGTACACTTCATAAAAAATCGTCATATGGTGGAAGACGGCTCTAATAATTATCCGGGTCCAAGGCATTTGGACCTGTTAATTATTAAGTTTATTAAATATTCTTCATCAAATTTTATTAAGAAAATATCTAAAAATTTACGCTCGTAAGAATGTAGATCGATTCAGTTTTTGATGCTGATCAAGAATTCGTCTCTGACGCCTTTTTTCTGGGTGTTGCAAACGGAATGACGAACTTAGTACGCCCCCATCTAATGTGGAGGGTATAAAAATTTGTCGTACTCTACGCTGTAACTCTGCTTATGAATGGCTGAATGATTTAAATCACTAAGCATAAGTAATCCAATCTTATTATAGTATATGCGTACATATATATATATATATATATATATGAACGATGGAATCTTTAAACAGCAGCCTAAAGACCCTTACAACGTAAGCTTTGTTGTTGACATCAGCTTGTATTTGAAGGCAACAACTTGAATTCTGTTCGACTAATGTTTGAGGTTCTATATGATTATAATTTTCATATACATATACGCACATAATCAATGCTTTGGGACTTTCAACTTTTACATAATAAGTTATTATTACACATGTGTCAATAAGTGTATGAACAATAAGACTCTCTCCCGAGAGTTATTAACAGTTTTAATAAGATTCGTTTCCTTTTGATCTTTTGATAAATCCTTCATTCAAATTATTATTTCCACGTTTCTGAATCCATTCCATAGCGTAGATTATATATTTACCGTTTACTTAGCGTCAAAGTAAAAATTTGTGTCTTTTTTTTTAAACTCCATGTAAGATGGAGCGGTATACTAAGTTTGTCATTCCATTTGTATCATCCAATAGGAGGCGACCGAGACCCATTCTTGATCAGCATCAAAAACTCAGTCGATCTAGATATGTCCGTCCGAGTGTTGGTGACACTCTTTCAATTTTACGATATTAATTAAGATAATTCTAGTTTCTGTCCTCAGAACGCTATTTAAAATGAGCTAAATCAGTCGAGAGCTACGCCCACAATTTACAAAAATATATTTCTCTGCCACAAAATTTGAGCTATGAAGTTGCAATATGAGGCTCATGATTATAATTGTTCCATTTAGAGATGTTGTAAAAATAGGCGTGGTCGGATATCAAATGCTTCCACAATTTATAAAAAACCGTCCCAACATACAGGTCGACTGATCCGTAATACATAATACATTAGAGAGCGTAACCCTGTACCTGCCGTGGCCACAGTGTTCGCATAGATGTGCAGGTTGGTTAAGATTTGGTCTAAACCAAATTTAGTTTCTTTACTTGTTTCTTGTCATTACTCTGGTATCTTATGGTGTGGGTTGTGTTGTATGGTATGGCATGGCATGCTTGGATATGATTTCAAGTACACACTCATGGTTTTTTTTCATTTCCATTTTATACTTATTGAGAAAGCTATGAACACGTATCTATGTGGCAGAAGCAGAGTAAGATAATGATGATGATGATGAAGAAGAAGAAGAAGAAGAAGAAGATCTTAATTTCCACTTCAATTTGTCTGCTGTCATACATAATTGAGTTCAATTTAGACGTATGACTGGTGGTGTGGTATAATGCAATGAGTGTGTGTATGTGTGTGCGTGGTGCTCTGCTTTGTGGTGATGTATTGTGTACACACATATAACAACCAACCAACTTCTCAAGCAATTCAAGTCAATAGCGCAAGTTTGTGTGTGCATGTGTGTGTCTGTTTGTGTGGAGTGATGTCTTTGTAGCCATAGACACATAAAGTTCATAAATGATTAAAACTATAATTCATTTTGTGTTTTTAATTACAACACAAACAAAGTAAACGTCAAAATATGTAGAGTGGCCGACAGATAGCATTAATAAAACACAATTTGTGTCGTTGGGGAGACGTTGTCTCTATACAGCATATACAGCTTATACAACTAGTGATGGATGATATATTTTGGAAAGTCTTAACAATTAAGAAAAAATTGCGCTTTTCCTTTAAACATTTTACGTTAATACGTTGTGTTGTTGTTATTGTGCCTTTCAGCTCTATTCTAAACTGTGGTCTCATTCATGTTCTTAAATGCATTTCATTAATTTTTCTTACAGCTGTTGGAAATATTTTTAAATTGCAATCATTTAAATGGTAAACCATTTGTAAATGATAAATGACCAGACAGGACTTACTGACGGAACTCAAAACTATGATAACAGACTATTGGTTAGAACAGAAAACAAAAAGGGAAGAAATTTTTACATAACTTGAATAAAATCTTTAACACTTTTCATATATATAAGCGTGGCTTAGAGATAGAATTTTACACTGAAGCGATTTGTTTGAAAATTGTAAGCGTGCATCGCCCATTTAACATTTGGATGGATGGGCTAATTATATACATCAAGTGGGCGCGCTATACATTAACAGTCCTTTAAAGAAGATGTAATTGTAAGCCACCTTCATAGGTTATGTGTAATAGTGAAGGGTATTCCAAATTATATATTACTCGTTACAAGGTATGATTTATTTACATATACTTGTACTCTTTTAAATTATTCTACAGCTGGAGCTGTGCCGGACAATATTCCGTAGAACCCATTTTCCAATTACAAACATTTATTATAAAATGACATTGCTGTCATTTCATACGTACGATTATGTGTTGTTATTGAGAATTTGTACTATCTTATTTTCTATATCGCCATCTATCTCTCTCTGGCTCTGTGTAATCGGTTAAATAAATAAAAAAAAAAAAAAAACACGCAAAAGTTAAACAAAACTTATGACTATTGCATTAAGCACGTAAGTCTACACATACACATATGCACACAAACACAGTGATTTCAACAAGCATGACCATATCCTACATATCAAATAATACACACACACACACAAACATGCCAACTTAATGTAAATTTACTACAAAATTGTTTTCTGTCTCTATGGTGTCTATGGTGAATATATTGTATGTAGGTGTATATAAGTGCATCGACACGTACATATACAATAGAGTGACAGAATTAAATTTTTAACAAATGGTCAACAACAGAAATTGAAATTTATTTCTTAATTTATCGTCATGACAGTTTTGCGACATATTGAAATTTATGTCAGTTACCCGCATGCATGACTCTACTTTATTATAAGCAACATATGTATGCATGTGTGTACATTCATTTGAACTGATTTTTTGTTTTGTTTTTTTATACCCTTCACATAACATGGGGGGCATACTAAGTTTGTCATTCCATTTGTCACATCCAGAAGGAGACATCAGAAACCCTACAAAGTATACAATATTCTTGGTCAGCATCAAAAATTGAATCGATCTACATATGTATGTTCGTGTGCCCGTGTCTGTTTGTTGGTGCCATTCTTGATCAGCTGAAATTTTGTATAGACACTTAGAGTAAAATCGAGCCAAGAGCCACGCCCACAATCAACACAAATCTACATACAATTTATATATCAACAATTTAAGTAAAAACTTGAAATTTAGTATTCCATCCATCGATGGGCCAAAAATGGGCGTGTTCGGATAATAGAAACGACCACAACTTACAAACAAAACTTTACTTGCAAGCTAATACGTAATACATACACTATTAGAGGGCCTAATCACATACCTGTCGCGCCCACTAATGCAGATATTTAAGATTTGGCCTAAGAAAAATATTCTTTTCTTAATTTTTAGTTTAGTGTGTAAGATTCAGAACGCCATGTGCTTCGGTCTTCTGCACGTCTTTTCCAGTTGTGCACACCCAGTGTTTGTAAGATATCAAACACTTGGTCCCTCCACCGGACTTTCAGCCTCTAAATCTAAAATCGTATTTGAATGTTAAAAAAAAACTTTAAAAAAACAAAACACATCTACAAAGCTCAATTAAAACTGTCAATTTATATGAAATGATAGCAGTGACAACGAATACCATTTTTTATTATTATTAATTAAATGTCAAATTAAATTTTAGATAGCATCTGAGAGCCAAACTGTATAACGTGCAATACGTTACAGTTAGATTGCACATGCTGAAGCATGAACACACATTTATTTGAATTGAAATTGAAGTGAAAATGTTATAATCGATCAAGCTCGCCATTTAATACACTAGCCTGCAAATTGTGCTTTTAGGTGAATCAGTAAACTCGTGGCATTCCCACATAAGTCACTTCGTGAAATTTCGTTATATGGGAAGGGTTTCTAAAATGGGTCCGATCGGGACCAATTTAGATACAATCAAGTACTAAGCTGATTGACAAATCCTCTTCAAATTATAAAGAATTACGATTTTTTGGTTTATAAAGAGTTTCATTTCAAGAGGACCGTGAATGGGGAGGTGTTCTCAAAAGTGGTCCGATTCATTCCTTTCTCAAGATAGTTCGTCTAGTTCTTATGTGCTTGCACTAAATTTCATTGAAATGTCTCAAAAAATGCGACCTATAGCTTGTGCACAAATTTACACGGACAGACGGACAAAAAAGGTTAAATCGATTAAGATCGATCGGTATAACAAATGGGTGGTGTGGTATTTGCCATGGAGAAGTTACAAACATCCATACGAACTTAATATACTCTTTACAACAGGGTGGTGCAGGGTATAAAAAAAAAGACTTATAGATGAAGATTTATGATGATTTTGATTCTGTTCTGCTATTGTAATTTTTATACCCACCATCATAATGATATGGGGGTATACTGGTTTTATTCAAACATTTTGTATGAATTTCACGGTCTCAAACATTGACATAACAATCTGAAATTTAGCACAAATCTGATTTTGTATTATTAACGCAAGACAGCATTACATTGCATAGTAAAGTACAGCATTGCGCATCATAACATAAGTCATAACTTATGCCAAATACAGGTTTTATACTTGTCTTTTAATTTCTTTTTACTTTATTTTATTTTATTTTGTTGAAATATTTGTAACTTAACTTAGTTACTAATTTTGTTTGTTAGTAAATTTGATTAATTTTTTTCTTCATTCCCTGTATTGGATTTGTTGTTTGTAAATTCTCACAATTATTCCAAATACTATATCATAGCCGACTTAATTAACCGTACATACAGGTATCGATTTGGACCATTTGTATCGTTGTCCCGAAAGTGGTTGTAGTGGATACTTTAAATATTATATATATATACAGGTTTTTGCTATGATCAAGCAAATATAAGTATTTATAAAATAACTAAATATAAGGCTACAAATAATTTGATGTCAGCAATGGTGATCTGGAAACAATTCGCATTTTGTTACACAACGTTTACATGATAACCATAAACCTCATATGTGTTATTCCAATTAATTTCTTGCACTTCTCCATCAATGCTATTTAGCTGTTGAGTTTGACTCGATTTTACCATACACGAGAGAGCTTTGATATTTCTGGAGCGCAGTGTACAAAAATCCTTATCCCAAAATTTATAAATAAAATTTTTAATATGTTCAATAAATGTAATGAGCAAACCTCACAGATGTGGACGATTTACAATTAAACGTTCTAGTAGAACTCGAGTAATTTGGTCTTGTATGGCTTCAGAATTAGCTTTAGCGAAAAGGTGCAAAACAGCACACAATTCTAAATGTTTCATATTCGTCTGGAATACTGTACAAGAGGATGATGGTTAAAAGTTCATCTAATATAACTAAATCTAGCTCGTTCAATTTGTCCACTATTTCAAAGAATTTTTGGATGTGTTCACCCATGTCATCTCCGCATTGCATTTTCGATAAAATTAATGATTTCAATGACATTGCTTTCCTGGCTGGACCTTTGGATTGATAGATTGATTGTGGTTTATCCCATACATTTTTCTATGTATCACACTGTTTTATTTGTTGGAGTTCGGTTGGGCTTATTGTAAGAATAAGGTTTGTTTTGGCCTTTTCATCGTTTTCTTCCCAACGCATTACATCTTCAGGTGGTTCGTTTGGCTTGGTACATTTACCAGATACGGATTTCCATGATTCGTTTTTTATGAGTACAGCTTTCACCTGTTTCGTAGTTTTCTCTTGTAAGAGGTTCGATGTTAGCAGCGATGCACATTTTCTTAGGAATCCTTTATTTGAAGAAAATTTCTTGTTAGAGAAAATTTTCCTTTTTTTATTCGGCAGTAATATCAGAGAGCTGGTTCATAACCTATTGGATTAAACTAGCTTATAATACGATAAACGTGACATAATAATTATTAAATGTTTTGTTTGATACAACATATATAGGTAAATATGATTAACATAGTCGCCTACTAAATTTCATAAAACAAAGCATAGGGGTTCTTTCGAACAAAGTGTAAATTAATAGAATTTTAACGTTTTGTATCATTTTGTTTTTTATTTTATTTTATTTCAGTTTAGTTTAGAAAAAATTAACCCAAATTTCCTGGCAAACATTCACTTTTATAACATGTCCTTGAAACCATTGTTTTGGGCGGCGTAGTAACAACTCGAAACTTGTACTTTCTCGATTGATGTGTTTTTATAAATGCCACATAAACCTCATTTAGTTGTTGGATTATTTTAAAAATTTCCTGTAAGGGACGGAGAAGACGTCTCTCTCTCTCTCTCTTTCACTCGTTTTCTTGTAAATTAACACCAAACATTTCCTTTTCCAACCATAAATATCAAAAAAGGAAAGAATGTTAAACAGAAAAAGAAAATATTCAGTGTAATTTGTTGCAACAACAACAAAATTATAAAAACAATCCATGAGCATGCGATGTTATAAATTTTATTGATGTTTCTATTTTCAAAGAACTGAAAGCAAACTGCACAAAACAAAATAAAACTAAAACACGAAGCACCAAAAAACAAAACAAAAAAAAATCAAATGGCAAAATAAGTAGAAGAGGAAACTTAACACTTTCTTACTTACACAATATGAATCAAATGGTTTTTTATTGTTGTTGTTGTTGTTGTTGTTTTACGGTTTACATACAGTTCAAAAGGATGTGGGTAACCCGAAACGGAAGTAATTTTTAGCCAACTTGTAATACAGTTCAACTCCAGTCAATAATTCTCTTTTTTGCGGTAATCCGCCTCCAACAAGAACTTTTCGTTTTTATACCCACCACATAAGAAGGGTGATTATACTAAGTTTGTCATTCCATTTGCAACACCTAGAAGAAAATGTCAGAAACCTAATAAAATATATATATTTTTGATTAGCATCAAAAACTAAGTCGACCAAGACATGTACGTCCATGTGTGCGTATGTCTTCTATTGTGGCATTTTTACCGGCGTAAAGTTTGAAATATTGAACTGAACTATTGTACAGACACTTTTAGTATTTGACGCAGATCGCTATTTAAAATGGGCAAAATCGGTCCAGAGTTACGCCCGTAATTGGAAAAAATCTATGACCTGACCTCGGCGTAAAATTTGACTTGCAAGCTGATACGTAATACAAACACTATTAGAGATCGCAATATAACTGCCACGCCCACCGTTGCGGATGTGGAGGGTATTTAAGAGTTGGCCTAAACCGAATTTAGTTTCTTACTTGTTTTCACATATATTGTAGTATTGCGCACATTTTTTTTGACCAACTTTTCTAAGAAGCACAATATAAATATAAATTTCGTAAAAATAAACAAGAACAAGCATTTTAGGAAATTCTCTTTTTTTTTTATTATATTTTGACCCGTATTTTATTTAACAAGCCTTGTTCTTAGCTTAGTATCTTACTGTGTTTTTTTTTACTATTTTTCTACTTTTATAATTATTATTATTGTTGTTGTTGTTGTTGTAATTGTGATTATAGCAATATTTGTTCCGTTGGTATGGTACGATATATATATACTTGGCATGCTAGCCAATGAAGTCGAACAGCTCCACATAATAAAGAAGAAAGGAACGAAGGAAAAATTGTTACGTGTTAAGTTTTTCGGTTTACCTGCTAAAGGACATATTTTTCTATGTACAATAAGTGTAGTGAGTGTATTATATGTCAAGATTTTCGTTGAGAGTTGGATATAAATGAAGGTCACGAATACCATTTTGATTTAGTGGATATTTGTGGAGATTATTATTATGCTATCCTTCACAATGGACGCTGCAACATAATTGCGACCTCATGAAAATACCGGAATGGGCTTGGGCAAATAGGGTTCCCTTTAAAGCTAGGGAATGGCAATGCTAACTTCTGTTGCACAGCGATAGTGATGAGCACTTCTTTTCCTCTGACGCCCATATTATGAAAGAATCGGCAGCTCTAGATGTTCTGGTTAAGAGAATAAAGGGTTTTCAATAAGGTATTAACAATTTTGTATCTAAATAAAGCACAAAATTAATGAGATATTAGGTTGAAATTTATTCCAGATACAAGACACATATTACAATTTACTACGGTTTTAATATCGTTCATATTAGCAAGACCTTGCGGTCACAATCATATTTTCAATAAACTAATATAATGTATGTGTACGAGTATGTACCCCCGGCGTGAAATTCGAGCGGTGTGATGTCCCACTGGCGCAGGAACTCTCAATAATGAATATTTTGAACCAAATTTATTCACCAAAGCACACACATTCCAAACGTTTATTCTCATTTATCAACTTTACCACTTGGCTGACATTTAGCATTCTTATTTTGTTGGTATTCAAGAATATATTTATTATCTGATGCTTATACATATCTAAGTTTTGCAAAGAGAATGAAAAACTTAGCATACCTTCCCACCCCCATCACTGAGGTGGTGAAGGGTGGTATAAAACTTTCTTCTTTATTTCATGTCAAATTATAATTAATTGCATGCGTTAATGATGTCTTCATAAATTAGATAAAATATATGCATTTCATACTACAGCAGCTACAACAACAATAATAATAATAATAATAATAATAATAACAACAACATTGATTCATATATTGTACAAACAATTGTAATGTCAAAAAAGTCACTTACAAACATAAGTTTACAAATGCATCTAATTGATTAATCAGAAGGAAGAGGAGGAAGGGCATCAAAACATAACAGAAATAAAAGCAAAAAAACTAACAACAACAACAAATGAAGATCAAAGCAAAAATGGTAATGGAATAATAAAGATAACAATAACAACAATAATAACAACTCCAACAACCAGCTAAACAGCATCTAAAAAAAAATTTAATGCACAAATTCTACATATGTGCACGTGTGGGCACAAATAACTAAAGCGATTGAACGAACGCGAACGAACGAACGAATGAACCGTCCATACCATTCAGGCATGTGTCTGAGCACAGCTGAATACATACAGCCTTCAACAAAAATACACCAACTTGAAGCATCACTAACATGCAGCGAAACATTAACAAGCAAGGAATTGGATAAAAAAAAAACGACAACAACAACTACATACATTTAAATACACTTGTTCTTAAAAATACAAAACAACAAAAAAAAAAAAAACACACACACACACACAAACACAGTTTTGTAAGTGATATAACAGCACCAGCGTCATCATTATCATCAATTTAAAGAATGTTTCAACCACATGAATACGTATATGTGCAACACTTAAACAGTTTTGTAATAAAGCATAAACACCTTTTATGGTTGAAGATTAACATCAGTGTGCCATACGAGAGGTACTTTTACACCCTGCATCACTTGTGGCAACCATCAGATTGTACTCAGTTCGTGCGGATAAACGGCAAATACCACACCCAACTACAATTATAACGATCGATTCAAAAACAATTTAACCATGTCCGTCTGTTTGCCCATGTACATTTGTGCTTAAAGTAGAGGTTTTGAGATATTTTAATACAATTTGAAAGAATTTGAATAAAAGAGATTTTGGCCCAAAGAGAAACTTTCTTGAAAATAGACGGATCGGGCCATTTTTAAAACCCCTCCCTATAGAAGGTCCCGTTATAATGAAAGTCTTTATATGGCAAAAAATTTCAATTCTTATTTATTATTGATTAAATTTGGTGAAGAATAGTTAATTATCTTAATAATTGACTGTAATAAATTTGGACCCGATCGGAGCATTTATAGAACGTTTTTCTATACAATGATACTTCACGAACTGACTTGTCTCGAGTTTACAGGTACAACTGAACTAATTTGTAGCTTTCAATGATGTAGGGTATCGAATGGTTGGACTTGACCGACTATAACATTTTCACTTGTTATAATTGGGTATAAAATCACCGCACAACCATGGAAACCATGGAATGAAAATAATAATAAGAGCAAACAATACTTCCACTGGATCATAATTTACAGATAAGTACAGTATAAGAAGGAGGGAACTATGTTTTTTCAATTATTGAAATTTCATAACAATTATAGGTTACAAATAAATAATCTCCCATGGGCTTATTAATGCATCGAGTGGTTGCTGTCGCAAGCAAATGTCTAAAATATTTCAATTCGAATCATTCGCTTAACAATAAATGGTGATGTTATGACAACTTGTACTGAACTTGTGTACAATCACCAAAGAGATTTCAGTCCATCAACTCACATTATTATTTCGTTTATTCGATCTCTTTCATTCATACAGTAGTTGATGTTAAGCCGACAAATGACGATTATAATGACTCAGAAAAACATTTCAGTTTCAGTCGGTTCAGCCACCATTAACTATACAATTTATTTTTATTTTCATTTTCATTTTCCTTCATAGAATAACAAAAAAAAAATAAAAAATAAAAATCATTTTTTGTTAATGTATCCAAAGAGTGGAGTGAAGGAAGGAGAACTGACATGACACGCCATCAAAACACATAACAGCCTCAATTTAAAACTGTCAGTTTATATGTCAGAAAACAACAACTGTCAAAAGAGAGCAAGCGTCTGTCATCTCTTTTAAGCTTTTAGTAGAATACAAATATTGTATGTGTGTGCGTTTGCTTGTATAAAATTCATATTTTAAGTGTTTTGCGTGCAAAATGGAAGCTCAGTATACTGAAGGGTGTTCAAATAATGATTAAAAAACCAAACAAAAAAACTGTTTTTTGAATGTTTCTTAAACCGTACTCTCCACATTAGATGCAACACCCACAAGGAGGCATCAGAGACCCTCCCAAGTATATATATTCTTGATACTGATCAACATCAATATCAAAGTTGATCTAGACATGTCCGTCTGTATGTCCATATGCCTGTCTGTTGTTGGCCTCTCACAGACCCAAAAATTTAGGCATTGATCTGGAATTCAGAACAAAATAAAAATATTTCTACTAATTATTGAAAATGAGCAAAAATGGCCAAGGGTCACCCACGAAATTGAAGTTTCGTACATACTCGTATATAATATAATTAAAGCAATCATCGATTTGAAGAAAAAATGGGCACGGTCGGTTTGTGTGACAGTTGTTAGAACGGTTAGGGTCAGAACTTTTTTTATATTAAGCTGAAATTTTGTACAAACGCTTCTAGTTTCTGCGCGCAGATCGTTATATGAAATGGGCCAATTCGAACAATTCGATCAAGTCATCACCATATGGCGACATAACCACTATCCACAAATCCATTGTCCTGCGGTTCCACCAGTCAGTATTACCTGGCAGGGCATGAATGGCTCACTGAGCGCTACACAATGTTGGTAGGCTTTTAAGCAACCATGTCCGCTAAGCATTTGGATGAGGTCAAATTTTTTATCGCCGTGCCTCCTGTTTAGCCAGGGTTCGAGTCGTGGAATAAGGGTATGTGTTCATCAACCTTTCGTTTACGATGTCCATCGTTGTTGCCATTCAAACAAGCTTATCTGTTTGGCCATGGTTCGGGTCCCTTTCCCTGAAATAAGTAAAATCGGTCCTCTAGCCATGCCCACAATCACGAAAAATGTATTCATCTGCCACAAAAGTTGGCCTATTAAGTTAAAATTTGGTTTGCTTATCTTTAATTATCCGATCCGTTGATGTGCCTATAATAGGTATGATCAGGTCAGGTTTATATATGGCAGAGGACCGTATTTAAGATTTGGCTTAAGCCAAATGAAGGTTCCTTGCTTGTTTTATACATTTATGTACATATTATATATGGTAAAATCAAATTAAATTTGTGGCGGCCTTACGTCCTTTTTGCATTCAATACTTTCAACATAGTCATAAATTTGATGATAGATGTGTGTGTGTGTGTGTGTGTGTGTGTGTGTGATATATAAATTATAAAAATGCATGCAAGTATTTAAACTCCACTTTACAAATTAAACCACACAGAGACCTCATATGGGGTTGATACGAGTATAACGACAATGGCAACAACACCAACAACAACAATGATGATATTTATGTTACTTTGCGTAATTTAAGCACTCACTTGATACATGTATGTATTATATATTTGTATGCTGTTGACTTGATTTTACGATTAATAAACTATAATTATGTTTTTTTATATAAAGTCAGATATAAATGACGTCTGGTCTGGTCTGGTCTGGTCTTCAATATTTTAAAAAATTTACTCCTTTTTATACCCGCCACCTTAGTTATGAGGATATACTAAGTTTGTTCTTACGTTTGCAACACCCAGAAGGGGGCGTCGGAGACCCTACAAAGTGTTTATATTCTTAGTCAGCGTCGAAAACTGAGTCGATTTTGCTTTACTTTAAATGTCTGTATAAATTTTCATCGCAATATCTCAAAATGTATCATTGCGAAAAGGCCATCAACAAACAACGGACATACGGACGGATTCAAATTTTGATGCTGATCAACAGTAGAGTCGATCCAATCGATTATTTTATGTATAAAGTTCACTCAAATCCCGTAAATTATCCCTGAAGCATTAAATTGCAGCAATTTTCAATCATTCCTAACAACACTACAGTATGAGAATTTGACATATGAGCAGCATTATGTTTATAGTTTTGTAAGTACCAAATTTATTTGCATTTTAAACAAATATTCTCTGCATAATTTATGGTACCACCATTAAGGAAAAAACTGACTACATAATGAAATTTATTATTGTAAAATATTCGGAATACCAAAACAAACAACCAACTAACCAACCAACCAACCAACAATGACAACAACAACAATAATAATAATAACAATAATAATATAAATATAATCATAAATACGCTCATAAATCATGACATTAGTTGTTGTTCAACTAATTTACAGCTTGTACACATTTTTGGGTTGATAATATTTTTTAGTAAAAATAAATTTTATTTTGTTTATTTAGGTTGTGTATGTATGAACACATTTGGTTATTATTGTAAAATTTATTATAATAAATGTGAATGTGTGTGTGTTTGTGTTTGTGTTATTCTCCCCTGAATTATGTTAGCTGCGACTGTTTGCTAATGTTGTTACAGCAACGAGGGCGACGAGATAAAAATGAAATCGTGAGTTTGTGATTAATAATTGGCGATAATGGCCGAAACACATAAAATACATATATTTCAAAATTGTGCGATATGATAAAGCTGAAAGAGAATAAAGTGAACTAAAAACTAAATTTGATTTGGGGCAAATCTTAAATACCATTCTACACACGTTCAAGGAAATAGTGGGCGTGCCATCTCTAATATTGTATATAATATATCAAATGTTGTTCTTTAAAACTTTTTTTATAAATTGTGGGCGTGTCTGTTATCCGATCACGCCCATTTCTAGCAAATCCATAGATGGGATAATTAAAAATTTGCATTTCATGTATATAGCTAAGTTTTTGTGGCAAATAAACCGAGGTTTATCAATTGTGGGCGTGACACTTTAACCTTGAGTATCTGTACAAAATTTCAGTTCAATATCTGTCAATAGGACGAGTCTGGTAAAAACAACAATAGACATACGTACGGACTTGTCAAAATCGACTCGGATTTGTAATTATTATCATGAATAAATATACTTTATACGGTCTCTGTGGCCTCCTTTTGCGTGTTGCAAACGGAATTACAAACGTATCTTCCTATTCGGGAATAAAGGCATTTGGAAAACAATGTGGAACGTAGGGTGTAATAAAAGTTTTACTTTTACAAAAAGCATAGAGTTCAGGAATTTTTATTGCACATATCACAGTTATAGCACCAACCATTACCACCACCATCAGGGCCGCGATAACAAATCATTTTTTATTACTCGCTTAATGGGCACCACAGTACAATTAACATTAATTTTATAACCCATAGTTAAAGGTTTATGATAATTCTCCAAAAAAAACAAAAAAAACAAAAACAAAAAAGAAAAATCAAAAAAATTATCATTTTCAGTATCCGACGCTAGTTGGTTTCAGAGCAACAATACAGGAAACCAAAAAATTTACGAGTTGTGCGCTATTTTTATCATTATTAGAAATAAAAAAAATATATATTTTTTTTTCGTTCATATTGTTTGTGCTTATATGTTTACCCAACCCACTTTCTCTCTTTCCCTCTTTCTTGTTATATCATATATAAAGCGTTTAATAATTTAAAATTTGAATTTTATACCTTTTCCAATTAACTTTTATACCCTTCACCTTAGTAATGAAGTTATAAAAAGATTGTTTGCAACACGCAGAAGGAAGCTACAAATCAAAGGCTTCATCAATATCAAAATCTGGCAATTTAAACATGTCCGTCCATTTGTGCATCTGTTGGTATTTTTAGGATAGAAAATATATATATATTATATTCCTGAAATTTAGTATTTGTACATACTGTTACTACATATATAGATTAGAAGAAATTCGTTAAGTGTCACGCCTACAAGCGACAAAAAACTATCTATCTATCAGCCAAATTATTTTATGTATAAATGTACCAAATGGGCGCAGTTGGATCCCAATCTACAAAAAGCCTTATTTAGCACGAAATTCGACTTGTACACATAAATTTTGTTAAGATGGCGATAAAGAGTGTTTAAGATATGGCTTAAGCCAATTTTAGTTGTTCTTCACTTCATTTTTATTATTTCTTGGAAAGTTTCTTTTATTTATACCCTGAACCTCTTGTGGCAGATAATTGCAACTCCTAAATGGCAAATGTCGCACCATTCGATCGAATCATTTCTGAAACCATTTGACATATAATTATGCTTCACGAAGTAACTTATATACCAGAGTCTTGCATATACAACTAAACTAATTGTAGCATAATTTAAGGAGTTTAGTGCTATGCGGTATTAAATGGCCGGGCGACTATAACATTTTTAATTGTCATGATTTATGTTGGTTCAGAAAGTGATAAAAAATGACCTCATAATTATGAAAGTGGCTTAAGTCCGTTTTTTATATACATCGATTTAGCCATTTTAATATTAATATTTTTTTTTTTAAATTAGATTTTTTTTTATATATACAAAAAACTTAAACTTAGATCACTTTCATAATTATGAGCACAATTCGTGATCTTAGTATGCATGTATGTATATGTGTGTTAGAGTTCGTGATTTTCTTTAATTATGACATTTGCTATAAAGCACTAAATTATGTGCATAACTAACTAGTTCCATTTAGTTCATCTCCATAAAAACGCACAACATTACGTTTATAGCTTTATTTTGTGAAATTTTACGTTTATGTCATGCATGCTTGGTACTTTAGAATTTCCTTTGATGTTCCGCTACATTTCATTTTACTTGCGATATATACAATGACAGGCGGTATAATAAAATGTGAAAACATGCTTGAACATGAGATAAGTAAAAATAAGTGGTGTGCTCAACTACGTTGGATTTATTTAGATGGAAAGTGAGGCAAATCCATTTGAGTATAAAATATTTTGTTTTTAGCCAAGGCTCTTAATGCTAATGTTGAATAAACTTTTCTTATTTGTGATATATAAAAAAATGGTCATCTAGGGCTTATGGAGATTTTTTGGCCGCCTTTAAGAAAACAAACCCTTAAATATTCCCAAATGAAATCAGTAAAAATTGAACTGAACTTGACTTGGGCGAAATCTTAAATATTCTTCACATGTTTATACAAACAGTGGGTGTGGCATGTGTATGGTTACGCCCTCTAGAAGTAATGCATATGAACTTGCAAAGTCAAGTTCTAAACGGGATACGGATTCTCATTCAAATAGCATTCTGCCTGTAGAAGGTGGATGCGTTGGTACAAAATTTCAGCTCAATATCTCAAAATTTATGACCCTAAGAGTGATAACAACAGGCAGACACACGGACGGACGTAGCTGATCAAGAATATATATATGACGCCTCGTTCTGGTTGTTGTAAACTTAATATACCATCCATATGAAAGGTATAAAAAACATGTACTTTCATAAAAATAAAACGTTCGGACAAACGCTGCAATAAAGTCCATTTGCAATAGTAACCGTCCTTGGCTCAAAAAGTACCCATATGCTAAATTTCATTCAAAAACAAGTGAAAAATGTTATAATCGATCAGGCCCCACCCATTAATACTCTACACCATTTAGTTCCGCACACTATGCTATGATTGAGTGTCATCATATGGAGAAAGGTCCCAAGAATAGTCCGATCGAGGCCACATTTGTCACATACAGTCAATAATTGAGCTAATTAACTATTCTTCACAAAATATTGTCAAAATATATTAGGAATCGACTTAATCTTTGGTCACATGATTGAAGGTGGATGAGACGTTTGTCTGTTAAGAGATGCAAATATGCTTACAACTACATTTAACCGTTGTAGCACACTTGGTAGTGTAGGGTATAAAAATTGAATTTATTTTAAGTCAATCCTTAATACACCAAAACGTTGATTATGTTTAAAATATATTTATAACAATAATATTTATGATTTATGATGAACGAATATGTGTGTGTGTATATACTAAATGATAGTTTTGGTATAATTTTTCAAAGTTGAAGACCACCGTCGCGTCGTCTGTTGATAATTATTAAATGCTTAAGAAAAGTAGTAGTTGTTGTTATCATTTCTTTTTTCCATTATGCTGCTTTACTTGAAGTGTACCCAGGGTAACAAAAATGCACGCGTTTGTTGGTAAGTGTTTATGGAGTGAAAGGGTGCATATGGTGTGAGAGAGTTGTGTGTGTACAGCTTTATAAAGCTGCTTTTTTTTATCATTTTATCATTCATATCCAGTCACTAATGTCACACAACATGCTGTGTCAAATTGGCTTGTCAAATTTAAATAAATGAACGGGCGAGAATTCACAGAGCAACTGACAGCCTCAAAACATACACACACACACACAAACACACACAGAACAGATAGTGTATTTGAGATCGAGTTACATAAGGGAGGGCGAACAACAACGAACAGCACGCAGTTATTAACAACGAAACAAATTGACTCCTGCTGTGCCTTAAATTATAGTGTTAAACTAAACATCGAGACCAATGAAAAATTTATGGAAAATTATATGCATAAATAAATGGCCTGAAAGCCGTATTCGTTCTTGTTCACAGTACACATTCCATGCAAACATTTATTATCCGCTTTTGCTTGGCTGTCTGACTGGCTGCCTGGCTGGTTGGCTGCCATTCTTATGTATTCATGTTTGTGTCTCATTCATCTTAATATGTATGGATTGTATTTACCATTTAACGGCTAATTTGAATATTTATGTACATAAAGTGTAGAGTGCCATATATTAAGTGGAATCGTGTAGGTAACTTTTGATCACATTGTCATCATCATTATCACACATGTCATCTCGTACACAACGATCGTAGTTCGTTGTCTTTGTTTCGTTGAGATATGATTTAGTTGCTTACAGTTGGGTGTCTGTGCATATTAACTAAAAATGGGTTGTGATCATATACACATGCACACAATTCTCATCAGTCATACATACAAACGTAATTTTTTTTCATACATAGTTGGCGCATAAAGTTGAAGCTGAAGTAGAAGAAATTTGATACCAACACATTCAGTAATGACATAACATTGCCACTACTAACAATCACCACCAGCAAGACATCAAGCTTTATTTACATCAACAACAACAACAACAAGCTAAGGTTTTATTTTAACATGCCATCACGATTACCTGTGATAGGTTGTAATGTTGTTGTTGTTATTATTTATATACCCTCTCCCAAAGGAGATAAACTAAGTTTGTCATTCCGTTTGCAAACACCTAGAAGGAGGCGTCAGAGACTCTACAATGTAGATAAATTCTTGATCGTTAACAAAACCTGAGTTTCTCTAGACATGTACGTCCATATGTCCGTCTATAGTTGGCAATCTAACGATAGTAAAATTTGCGATATTGAGCAGAAGCCACTTTCTGTGTACAGATCGCTATTTAAAATGGTCAAAATCGATATATAGCCACGCCCATAATCGATAAAAATCACTATATCTGCTACAAAAATGGAGCTATGAACTGAAAGTTTTCGTGAACACATTCATCGATGTGCCAAAAATGCGCGTGGTCAAATAACACACACGCCCACAATGTACAAAAAAACAGACATACAAAACAGCATAAAACTCGACTTGCAAGCTATTATTAGAGGGCGGAATCATGTATATGAGGGTATTTTATACGTGACCTAAGCGAAATCAAATTTTTTTATTGTATTATAGATTATGGGCATCTCTGTTATATACAAACGTTTACATATGTTGTCATGGCACGGCATGGTATGCTTGCTATTGTATACCATGTCAAGTCAATGATAAGCATGAAATACATGCATGTTGCCATTTACACATTCACCACGCTCTTGCCAACACGCTTGTTTGGTAGGTAATGCAGCAAAAAAGGCAGAGTCCGAGTTCACGTGTGAGAGGGAGACACAGATACAGCTTTAAAGCTGGTTTATTGATTGTCCAACCACATTAATCGACCCGAACAGATATTTATCTTTTATTTTGTTCTGCTTGATGTCGACATTAACTATATTATCTGTATCGTATGGTATGTATGTATGTATGTATTGCATATATGATGATGATGCGGCAGGTGAAATTTTTACATCTTCCACACAAGATGGAAAATATACTTAGTTGTTTGTACCATTTGATGAAGATTTCAGAGGCTTTACAAAGTGTATGCTCTAGATCAGCATCCACCTAACCAGAATCCATCTAACCATGTCCTTTCCAAAAGTCTCACGCTATAAAAAATTTCAAATTTCAAGTAAAAAATTATTAATTTATGCAGATAATAAACAATATTTGTCAACAGCCACGCCCACTTTTAGAAAAAAAACTCTAACGGCCTTAAAAATAAGCCTACAAAGCTTCAGATACATCCAGCGATAAATATAAAATAATAAGGGATCAAAAAAAGAAAGGACACGCCCACAATTTCGAATAAATTTCCTTTAGTGCAAAATTTAATCTTAAAGCTAAAACTCAATACAAACAGTCACAGTCGTTAAACGAAGACACAATTATACACTTGCCACGCCCACTAAATGTGTAGGGTATTTTAGATGTCGCCCATTTCAAATCTACTTTGTATACTTGTTTTTTCTGACAATGCATTTTTTCTTCTCCTTTTTGTATTGTTGTTTTCTTGTTTACGAGGTGGCATGCATCATGCATGCACTGCATTTATAATATGTTGATTGCATCACATTAACATTTTGTAAGAGGTTTTGGCACATGAATGTCATATGTTAACAGATTTTTGATAACACAATTTTCGCAAAAAGAAAAAAGAAAAACAACAACAACAACAACAGCAACAACGTTCAATATGTGGTTGAACAAAAGAGTTGAATACATTTCTTCTTTTTCAATATTCTCAATACCCAAAAGGAGAAGCATAGTTCATTAATATGTAAATGAGAAATAGTTGATATGTGTGTATGTAGCAGTTAAATGAAATTCTCCAGTGAATAAAATATAAAAAAGTGGTTCATTACAAAAACTTTGGAAATCATTACAAGTTGCGTTTCAAGGTAAACGATACATATTCAAAGTGAGAACATAGACTTACTAACTAAACGAAATCAGGGGTGGATAAAGGGGTCACTCCCCCAAAGTGGGATATTTGTTTCCCCTTTAGTTGAATTAACCCATTTATTAGAGTAAAAATAACAATTTCGGGCCCATACGTTTATTGCGGAAACATTCCTCAACTGCTGATCGACTGATATCTCAGTTCTGTTAGCCCGCCACTGAACCGAAACAAATTTATCATATATTATGCAAAAGAGTGTCCCTGAAACATTTTACAATGATTTCATCATGATCAAGAATCATTTCTTACCAGTATTTAGAAGAGATTATTCAGAGAATGTCATTGAAAGTAGTGAGCCTTTATACCCTCCATATGAGGTGGCAGTGAAATTAGTGAAGTCATTTCATTTGCAATATTCATATTGCATCCTATAAAGTATATATTCTTAATCAGCATCAAAATCTAAATCGATCTAAACATGTCCGTCCCTATATCTATAATTGGAATTATAACGATTGTAAATTTTGAGATATCGAGTTGAAATTTTGTTCAAATATGTACGCAGTTTCCTATTTAAATTGGTCAAATTTGGTCAAGTGCCACGCCTAATATTGACAGAAATCTCTCATTTTCCAAAAATCTACCTGAGAAGCTGAAATTGAGTACAAATATTTCTAAGTAACTAAACACATCGATGTACCTAAAAAGGGCGTGGTCAACCACAATTTTCAAAAAGCCTTTTTTAGTAAAGAATCTTATACATATTATTCACATTGTTATATGCCACGCCCCTTGTACGTATAAGGAGGGGAAGGATATTTAAGATTTCGTCTAAGAGCTAATATATATTAGTGGTCCATGCCCTTCTTTTTAGCAGAATAAGCCTCCTTCTCATTTATTTCTTTTTTATAACAATTTTCTATGAGTACATAGAGTTATTATCACTTGTAGAGTTGCAAGCATGACCTAAGCATTTATGTTCAAGTTCCCCTAGGAAATAATATTTATTCGTTTATTTCAATAAATTTTCTCTGTTAGATTTATGTGGAGTTTACTAACCGAGGCTATATATTATTCCACACATACTATGCACACATGCAACTTAACAAACATAATTTTCAGTAGCCTTTTACATTTTGGGTAAATTGTTTATGACCTCACGTTTTTTCTCATTGTACTCGGATAATATATCGCACAGAGAAATCTTTCAGCATGTGTGTCTAAGATGAAAATATATTACTTGTAAAAGGTATATAATAAGTTGATGTATAATGCACCAGAGGTCATGTTACTATTGCTTGTAATATTTCACCATGTGTGCTCTATATGTATGCGCGTGTGTATACATGATGTGTAATATAAAATCCACACCCGAGGTTTTAAATAATTAAAAATATTTACAACGAATACGATAAAAAAAAACTAAATTTAGCTTAAACTAAATTTTAAATACCCTTCATATCTACGGACAGTGTATGTAATACGTGTCGGCTTTTACTCAAAAAAGGTAAATTTTAGGCATACAACCCTGCCCACTTGTGGCACCTCCATAGTACAGCTTAATATAAATATTTTTACTGACTTTCAATTTCATAGTTTCATTTTTATGAAGGGTAGATGGATTTTTGTCAACTTCTGCATAGAAACCAAAAATGTATGCTTGTGCATAATCTGCGTTTCGCACAGACGGACATATTTCAGATCGACTCTGATTTTAATGTTGATCTAGAATATAGTAGAATATAGGGCTTAGTAACGAACATAATTTTAACAAACAAACAAACAAACAAAAATTGATAACTTGCTCAACTCAAGAAGATATTCGACATGGGTGAATATTCGAAGACTTGCTTCAAAACCTTGTTATAGTAAAAATGTAATTAAAAGGGGGTATCTTCTTTTTCTTCTCTTATTACACTCACGCACTTATAATTTTATAATTTTATAGTTTTTTTTATGATTAAAGGTTTTTAACTAACATTTTTCTCTTTGGGTATTAAAGGCAGTTGTAATGTTATATGCAGTTGCGGGCAGCAGTATATTTTCCATAGAATTTCTGCACTTTATTAATGTGGTTTATTTGCATATTATGCGTATGTGCATGTGTTTGTAACAAACATGCACACTTTCTCTTTCTTCACCTTCCTTTTCACTACCATTACTGTTCATTCAATTCCAGTACTTAGTGCTCTGCTTTGCATATAGTTCGTGTGTGTTTGTGGTGGCAGCGGGCTATATATTGAATGCATGACTGGGCATGCAGGCGGCGTCTGTTTTATGTTTTTGTTATTGTATAATATTCGTTTCGGTGTGAGCCTATTACTCTTCTGCTGAGTGCAATTTGTTACTTGCCTACAAAAGGATAATAAAATGTCCGCTTCTCCCCTCACTCACTCACTCTCTCTCTCTCTCTCTCTCTCTCTCTCCCTCTTGACAACACAAAGGCGGGCAGGATGGTCCGACTATTTATGAATGCATACGTACGTGCACACACTTGTACAAGGATTTGTTGTTGGAACATGGTTTATTGTATTCTATAAATAATGGCTTAACAAATTCATAAATAATATTTAACTATAAATTCTGCAATATTTATGTCTATAACAACATTAAAGTCATTTGTGTGATAATTTATTAGGTTTGCAAACAGAGTTATGGTACACATACAAAAGGTACGTACACACACACACACCTATGTGTTTCAACTTACTGCACAACCGACAAACGGACAAAACTATGCATTATCTCTATTTGTGTGCGAGTGTGTGTGTGTGTGGGTGAGTTAGGTAAGCGGATAATAGAATCGTTATTTTATAATCACGGACTCACACAACCGCATATGTAAAAAAAACCATATATACACAAACAAATGTGTGTACCGTACCATACCACGTGGCTTGTTAAATCTCTTGGGTATGTTTAAAAAAAAAGTAAAAATAAAAAAAAAAACTTATGAAAAATCCCCGTACAAGGCACATATGTTGACGCCTTTAAAATATTTTTATATGTATGTAAATGCAGTTGTGTGGGTAACATAAGCTGCTTTGCATAAATCGAGATGAGAGTTTAATTCATTTGGGAAGCGAATGTAAAATATGGTTCAAAAATATTTCATTTCCAATCGGAATTGCACGGAACTGAAATGGAAATACAAGTGAAATGCTATAAGAGGTTATACTCGACCATTTAATACCCTAAACTAAGCAGTTCCACACTGTATGCCATACACATATATTTGTGTTAATTTCCAATCATTGTTTTATAAATTATACTGCGTGAAAACGTGCAGACTAACCAGAAACGGTCCAGTAGTGTTCAAACCTAACTCAGTCCATTATTAAGCTAATTAACTTATTTCATTTAAGTTTTGTGCAAAAATATTTGAAATTGCGATATTTCATCACCCAAAAAAAGACTTATTTCAAGTAAGGACGTTATATGGGGTAGGGTTCTAAAAATAGTTCAATTTAAACTATTTCACTGCAGTACATGTTTGGGTCAAGTTATGCTATTGTAGCAAATTTCAAATTTTCACGGAGAGATACGTGCACAGACAGACTAGCTTAAACTGTTTCATTAAGTGATTTTGAATGCATCGCTTTAATAAAAGCTTGGTTCACACTTTGGCCTTTAGTTTAGGAATTTTAGGAACATCCGCACCCTCCATCACTTGTGGTGAGTTAAGTATAGCGGATACAACTTGTGGTAGAGGGTATAAAAACTTAAATGTGGAATAAATTTATGGTAAATGCATATATTTATCTCTTTATCTAAGTAACTATTCATCTATTATCTTTTAAAATGTTTATCTATCGATTCATGAAGCAAGTATCCTAAAAGAGCACCTCTCGTCTTTTTTTGTTGTTGTTGTTTTTCAAAGGCATAATACTCGATTCTTTAATACAAGAGATCGTGGGTTCAATTGTCACAGTGCGTAAAATTGGGTATTTTTTTTAAAATTAAATTCTATGTATGGGGGTAAGACGCATTGGTACGGTGCGTGCACTTGTACTAGTTTTCTCCTAAGCGTCGACCTTCAAAAAACATGAAACTTTATCCGCTTAAACGTCACATCATACAGATTCCACCCATAAAGTTTATTTCATGTTCTAAATTTTTTTTTTCTTAGTTCTTTTTTTACATTCTTTTCCATCTCAAACGTAAACACTAATAATGATAATTTCTTTAAAGAAAAAAAAAAAAGAAAAAATAAAGAAAAACACGCTATAATAATAAAGTCATTAGCATGATTATGAGAAGTCGTGACTTTAAAAATTTCTTGTAATTTCACAAAATTTATCTAATTATGAAAAAAAAAAAATATAATAAATAAAAATATAATCATAAAAATTATATTTAAAATAAATGTTTGTGTAAAAATAAATAAATTTTTTATAGGCATCTTCCTAACAACAATAAGTTATTGTTAATAAATTTTGCTGATAACCCTGTGATGGCTGCAAATTATTATTATTATTATTATATGTTGTTGTTGTTTGTGGCATATGCACTTAAACAAAATTTATAAATATATCATGAACGGCACACAGACAATGGTGGCTTCGTTCAATTTTTATGAGTGTAGAACTTGCCTGCCAGACCACACGACTTTACGCGCCTGGTTTAAAATGTTAAGTGTTAAAAATAACAACTTTTTCTTTTTATTGTAGTTATTATAAATGTTTGTAAATAATGGTTACAAACTGAGCAAAAAGTTAAAAGTAGTTAAGAGAGAGAAAAAGCCTAACGTTACAACAGCGCACCACAAACACTCTGTTTACTGTGTCGTATATTCAAAATAATCGATCGTTTTTAAAAAAATGATAAAAATTGTAAAAAATAAATTAAAATCATAAACCGCCTACTATGAGTTATTTGAGGTCTTAATTATGGTACGGAGAGATTGTAATTATTAAACAGACAGAACAAGCATGCCAAAGAGTGGCCAGATTGTAAAAAATAAATAGCAAATTCTTCAATGGTCAGGGATAAGGTAGCGGAACTTTTAAAAGTTTCGGAGATTTTGGAATTTTTTTTTTCAAACCAAAAAATCATTTAAATATGGCAACTCTGTATATTTTTTGCATAGGTTGTTCCTTTTTTTTTTGTATTGTAAAAACAATCAATTTATGGAAATTATCTTTCATGTTATATATGCTTTAAAGTTTCAACCATTGATAGTTTTGAAGTTGGAGAATTAACAAATGTTTCCACTTTCAACTTATAAACGCCTTAAGATATTATTACTGCACCAAAAGTTATTGAAACTTAAGTCACACTCAGTTTGGTATATTGTTAACAAAAAACCAAAAAGAAAAACAAAAATATATAATGGATATTTTTTTCAGTTGGTGAAAACAACAAGCTTAGTCAGAGGACGGACGGACAGACATGGCATAACGTTTAACTTTTTAGCTGTTGGTTGCAATTATTAATTGATGGTTGTCATAAATTTATTTTGAACGTTCAGTTAGGTAAAGAGAAAAACAAATGATAATAATAATAATAATAATAACAACAATAACAATAACAACGCCATTTGTCTTACTGGGCAACAAAGCAACCATACAAACCAGTACAAAAATTTTAAATTTGACTTAAGTCACATTTGAAATACCCTTCAGGTTTACGTACAAAATGTGGGCGTGGCAGTTACATTATGTTTTTCGTATCTGTTTACAAGTGAAGATTTACTCTGAATACGATTTTTTGTAAATTGTAGGCGTGCCTGTATTCTGGCAACGTCCATTTTTTGGCACATCGATGAGTAAGATAATTATTATTAAGTGTATGAAATTTCAATTTCTTAGCTCTTTTTTTATAGCAATTAGATGGATTTTTGCCGATTGTGGGCGTGGCTTTTGACCGTTTTTGCCCATTTTGAATAGAATTCTGCGTGCAAAAACTAGAAGCGTATGTGCACAACATTTTAGATAAATATCTCAAAATTGCCAACCAAGATATAGAGATACGGACTTGGGGATGGACGTGCTCAGCGTGACCTCCTTCTAGATGTTGCAAATAGAATGACAGACTTAGTATATCTCCCATCCACCTTATGTGGAGGGTTATAATAATAAAATTGCAATTTGTTTGTTTTGTTTTGTTGGTTGTGGCTGGGTGTACATTTGTAATAGTATTGCAGCCATCGATTCCTCATTCGTTTAAACTGTTGGCAATCATAAGCAACCGCCAGGCGGTGGATTGGCAAAAGTATGTGTATATTGTAAAATCCCAAATTGAGATATCTATCCATAACAACAACAACAATAATAATAATAATAATAAAACACTTCAAGCCACAGACACACACCAACATACTGACAAGGTAGACAGATAGCTCGACAGTTAGATATAAACTAAGAGTTCACTCATAGTTCACTTAATAACTATCATATTGGACGGAGGGACGGACGGACGGACGGACGGACAGGCAGGCAGGCAGGCAGGTAAGCAGACATGTCAGACTGTGAGTTTTTGGGGGTCGCAATAAGTTGTAATGTACAAGATTTCTATAAACAATAGTGAATTTTCGTCGGACTACACCTCAATTATGTTTTACTTTAAACGCTGTCTTGATTTGGCTGTTTGTGTGTGTGTCATGTCTTGCCCATAGTCAAGTCATATTTAGTAAAGATGTTAAACATTTTTACTGGGAAACGATGAGTACGCCAGATCATCATCATCACCGTGACCATACTTTTTTATTTTGTTTACAAATGCATTTCATATTGTTTGGAGAAGAACAATAGTGTGTAATGTGTGTAATGTGTGCATGATGAACATCAAGCGTCTTAAACTGGATGTAACTCCTTTTTTAACGCTGCCCGCCTATCTGCAATCGTGTAACAATTGTATCTACTAAAGGTTTGAACGCCTGTCTGCCTCTAAGTAATATTCCTCACATAACAACTGAAATAATCGCTACCGCCACCGTCACATCACATCACCAGCATTACTATAGCAGGCGAGCAAGCAAGCAAGCCAACGAGCAAAGCATCACTATTACCCATGAGCGATGATAACGATGGTTTTCTTTTGGGTTTATTGAAAAAGAGGCGTTAACCGACACGATTTGCCATCAGATAAACTATAGTTTTGTGTATTATTATTAATGTTATTGTTGTTACTATAGTAATAAAGCCCTAAACATACCACAGAGTACTAAGTATACATACATACAACAACAATAATAGCAACAGCAGGATAATGGTTAATTTTATTGTTTATTGCCTTAAAAATGCGATGCACATTTTTATATTCTACACAGAGGATGAGCGGTATACTAAGTTTGTTGTTTCTTGATCAGCATAAAAATCTGAATCGATCTAGACATGTATGTCCGTGCATCCGGGTGTCTGTCTGTTGTTGGCACCCTTCTATCTATGTATGTGCCAAAACTAGGCGTGGTCGAATAACAGACATGTCCACAATTTAAGAAAAAACCATAATCTGGACTTTAGCTGTACTTACAAGTTGATACGTTATACAGACGCTACTAAACGGCGTAATAACCTGCCTGTACCTGCCACGTCCACTGTTTACATGTATATGCGTAGGGTATTTAAGATTTCGTCTAAGCCACATTTAGTTTTTTCTTTGTTTTACAATACAACTGGAAGTTTATCTGTCCGTCCGTCCGTGTTTCGCTTTTATTTCTCTCACTCATTCTTCCTTTCTTCCACTTAAGTTATCTGCTCCATAATTTACATCATTTTATGAGCAATATTAGAATTGTTATAACTTGTATGTGTGTGCGCGTGTGTTTGTAATGTGAAACCATGCTTAATAATGATAAGATTATACACATAATTTGCAATTACTGAGAAAGGCCTACAATTTTTTTTCTTAGCCAGATTGCCCTAAGTATAGTGAAGGATTTGTTGGATGGTAAAAAGTTTAAAAAGTTTTCTACCTTTAAAGGAAAATAAAATTATATGTACATCACACATTTCACTAACAACAAAAACAAGTAAAAAAACTACATTTGGCTAAAGTTATATCTAAAATACCGTTCACATCTACAAACAGTGGGTGTGGCATAAACATGATTACGCCTTCTATAGTTTTGTGCATCAACTAACAATTTAAACCCTGTGCTAAATAAGATTTTTTGTTAATTGTGGGCATGGCTGTTATTGGACCATGTACATCAATAAATGGGGTAATTTTTTTTGCCCATTATTAATAGCGATCTGCCTGTACAAAAATTTCAGCTCAATATTTCAAAATTTACGCCCGTGAGAATGAGAACAACAGACGGACACACGGAGACACGGAGACACGGAGACACGGAGACACGGACATACATGTCTAGATCGACTTGGTTTTTAATACTAATCAAGTATATATATACTATGTAGGGTCTCTGACACCTCGTTTTAAGTGTTGCGAACGGAATAACAAACTTAATATACTTGTAATATTGTACAGAGCGACTGATATACAGAAAGACAAAATAATAATAGAATATAACATTTATAAAACACTGTCATTAACTATTATCGAGTTTATTTAAACTGCACGATCTCATGTGCATAAAAATATATATTACGGTGTAAAATAATTAGAGGATTTATTTCTGCTCGTAACTTGTACACTTTTCGTAATAAAATGTTTATATTTGTTATTGTAATTGTTAGATGGATACATCATATCTTTTCTTCTTCTTTTTCTTTTGTTTCATCCCCACTTAATGGACTCTTCATAACTTGAGTGCGTGAGTTTTTGAAATTTATAATATTTTCCTTCATCTCTTTATCATTCTATTTACAGTTAAGGTAAGGTAAGTAGACATGTCAGGACAGACAGGTGAAAAGAGAAAATTGCTACTTACACTCATCAACTTATTAGTAAGTGAGAAGAGAGTGACGATTGATTTTCAGTTATATTTTTATTGATTATTTTTAATTATTTTTTATATGTATTTCAAATGCTCCAAAAATGGACGTGGTCAGATAACAGATACGTTCACAATTTTGCATAAACCATACTCAGGGAAAAACTCAACTTGCAAGCTGATACGATAGACATACACTATTAGAGGTCGTAACCATGTAGAGCGTATTTAGAATTCGGTCTAAGCTAAATTTAGTTTCCTTACTCTTGTTATAATTATTTTATTTAATATGAAGAGTTTTTCAACAAGGACATAACAATTTTGTATTTAAGTAAAGCACAGAATTATTGTAATATTTACTTCTGGTTTGCAGTACACGATAATAAAAATATTAAACTTTTGATAAACAGAACATGAAAAACTTAAAGGATATTTTCGTATTGAAATACATAATTGTTATGCTTTTATGGAAAAATTCGTAATTTTTTATGATTTTTAAAAATTTTTTATATATTTAAGTTTTAATTTTTTATTTTTAGTTATATATCAAGAAGATATTATTAAGTATATTAATATTTTTTGTTAAATTTCTTTTATTATTTTTTAATATTTTAATCAAGAAGATTATTAAATTTATTTGAAGGTGTAATGAAGCGTATAAATAAATGATTTTTACCAACACAAGTATAATTATATGTCTATTACTTTCATCTAACGAGCAGAAAGGCTCCTAATTGCTCATATTCATTGCATAAGGAGGCGTTGAAAAAAATTTCAATCGAAAAATGTCAGTTTTTGTTGGATAATCTTTTAAACAAAATTACAAGTGCTTTTATTATATACCCCAAAGCTATAGCAAGAGATAACTGGGTACTAAAGCACTACCATACTTATACATCTACATAAATGAAACAAGTAAAACACATCCCCATACAAACAGTGGACGTGGCTGGCGCAAGATTGCTCGCTTTAATAGTGTATATATAAGGTATCAACTTACAAACCATTTTTTTAAATGAAAATTGTAAACGTGACTATTATCCGACCACGCCTATCTATTGAAGGAGTAATTATAAATATGTCTACCAATTTTCAACTTCAACTAAATTTTTGTGGCAGATAAATAAATTTTTGTCGATCGTGGCGGTAGCTCTTGGCCAATTTTGCCCAATTTAAGTCGTACGTAAAGTGTGTAAGTATGAAATTTTATTTCAATGTCATAAAATTTATGCTCCTGAGAGTGCCAACAACAGACAGACACCCGGACTCATGGACAGACATATCTGGATAGATTCAATTTTTCATTTATGATCAAGAATATATATCTTTATAAGGTGTCTGACGCCTTTTTCTGATTATTGCAAATGGAATGACAAACTTAGTATATCCCCATCCTATGTGTAGGGTATAAAAGTTACAACAAATTTATTATTTATTTCACCTGACACTATAGGCAGCCAACTCTATAAATTTTAGTTAGTGTTTTATTCGTTATATGTACAACAATAACAACATCGATAACCTTTTGGAATTATACGTTAGCAATTTTTCCAATTGTTGTTGTTGTTTCTGTTACTGTCGCTGTTGCTGTTGCATTATGATATTATAAACTGCTGTTGATAGATTCGTTAAAATAAAAAGCAGAACTCGAACGAATGAACGAAATATTAGTCCAGCCGGCCTCTACACATTCAAATACTTACAAATACAAAGTCCTCCTTTCATATGAATTGCACCATAATACTAAATGCATACATATACATGTATTGTATATAGCTTTAGGTTTAGATGATAATTTATGAGCTTATCAGGCAGGCATGAATCGTTTTTTAAAATGATCCCTCGAATTATTTTGTTGTTTTTTTTTTCACTGTTGTTTTTGTTGTTGTTCTTGCTAGTGGCAGCTATCAAAATGTTAAATTATCTCTGAGATAAAGTTCAATTTTCGAGTATTTTCATTATTTAACATGCACGAGGGGGATTTTTCGCATAAATTTCCTCGCGCTTGAAAGAGCTGAAAGGAAACGTATGCAAAATGCATACAATAAATAAGAAAAAATAAGAAAAAAAAAAATAAAAAATAATAATAAACGGTGATAACGAATTTTAGGTATCCTCCCACAATGGTACAATTTGAAAAATTGCATCTTTTAATACTTACTTGATACCTAAAAATGTTGAAATTCCATCACAGCTTATTTTGTTATTGTGTTTTTTTTTTTTAGAATTTCTGGATATGGCTGTCTTTTACGCTCCCTTATGTACACTTAGCACAGTTTAACTTCATTTTTTGTTAACAAGAGATATATTTGCTGATTGTAAGCGTAGCTGCCAAACAGAAGTAGACAGAATGTTCAGATAAGCTCAAGTATATACTTGAACTATATTATGTGGTTAAAGCCTTCTGCCAATACTTTCAAACGGAATGACAAACTTGATTAACTGCCGTATAAACATAGTTGATACAAAAAACTATCAATTGCAAAACAGTGTATAAGGAAGCGTAAAAAATTTACATAAATTTAGAGAGTAGTCTATAATGGCACAGTTGCAAAATGTAATTTCTTTCAATATTTCATGGCAATATATATATAACACTACACCACCTGTAGTAAGAGGGTATATTAAGTTTGTACGAATGTTTGTAACTCTACCCACACCCACCTTCAATTATACCGATCGATCGATAATGTTCAGCTCTTCTAATTCGACTCCTAAAAATATATATATTTGCCACAAAAATTTACCTATAAATTTGAAATTTTGTATGCGTATCCATAGTTATTCCATCCACCGAATAAAATACACGCCCACAATTTACAAAAAACCATATTCCACGCCCCCCCCCCCCCCCCCCCCGTTGTAGATATAGAGGGTATTTAAGATTTGGCCTAAACCAAATGTAATTTTTTTACTTGTTAAGCTTTAATTAATAAAATATTTTGAAAATTTTTGCCCGCTTTTCTTAACTTTAAACAGATTTCTCTCGTTATTGCTTATACGTGCTGATACTAAATACTTCTGTAATCGTAACCGTTCAGAGCAGTTTATTGTGAATAATTGAGAAATTTTTAACTTAAATAATGAAAGTTTACTTACACACACACACACACACACACACACACACACACACACACACCCACACGCATATATTATCCGAAAACACAAATCATAAATTGCCGCCTTAAAATTTATCTTCAATTTCCGAGACCCCATGTGGTGCTTTGGCGAATGGTGTTTTGAAATTTATTGCTGTATTTGCAATAAATATAATCAGCCAAGATAAGTCAGTTGGAGAAGGGAAAGGAATTAATATTGTATTCATTCATACATTCTGCTGGTGTTGGATGCTGGTGCTGCTGATGTTGCTGCTGTGACTCTCTCAGCCGGTGGTTATACCCTAAACTGCAGTTGTGGCAAAGGGTATATTAACTTTGTGTGGATGTTTGTAACTCTTAAACGGCAAAAGTCACATCCACCTACTACTAAAACGAAAACTTTCTGAAACGATTTAATTATGCCCGCTTCTCCATGTAAATTTGTGCGCTAAATACAGTCGCATATTTCAATGAAACTCGGTACATGGGACATCTATTGGCCCAGAGAAAATTCCTATTGAAAATATACCAAATCGGACCATTTTTAGAACCACCTTTCATTTAATGATATTTTACGAATATCTTAAGTGATTTATATGGCAGTGCTTCCCGTTTACTCATACAACTGAAATTAATTGCAGCAAAATTTTTTAAACCAAGTGGTGTAGGGTTGTTGGTGTAGGTGGTTGAGTTTGACGGACTAAAATGTCTTCACTTGTTTTTATTTTGTGTTGTTGTTAATGTTTATTATTTCACCAAAATTGGCAAAGTTACGGTTTCGGTTTCGGTTTCGGTTTCGACAATGGTGTAAAAATTTAAAGGGAAACTCCCTCATTTTTTGAATTGTATCTACCAGCCAAACATATACATCAATGATGGCAATTGTTGTTGTTTGCTTGAAAATTGTTTATTATTTAGTGCAAAATTATTAATGATCGTTGATTTCAGACAGTAGTATACTGCAACAACAAAACAATGTTGTTGCTGTATGATGCAGGAATGGTGGTAGTGGTGGTGGTTTTAGCTTGAGAGGATGATAATATTGATGTCTCCTCCACTGGATAGGTGTTTACCAAGCACATTATATACACACACCCCTTGGTAACAATCAATAATTACAGTCTAGCTAAAAAATAAAAGAAAGGAGTTAACTCCAACTCTCGCATACACACCAACCAGCCAGCAAACGAACGAATAACTAGCAGTTAATTATTAATTTAGTATGAAAAGAAAATTAATGGTTTAACTGTGTTTAAAAATATGTTTGCCATATATTGTTGTTGTTGTTGTTGTTGTTGTTTATTGCAATGAATTTACCTCCATTTCACACTCTCCCTCAAATAATAATTGAGTATTTTCAAATGGAATACATACTCATATAAAAAGTTATTAATTTATGCATCAAACTCACACACACGCACTCACACACAATCATGACATGTCAATAACGTTTATGAAGAATTTAGACAAGTAACTAATTTCAGTTTAGACGTAAACTCAAATATCCTTAACCTCTACATGCAAACAGTGGGCATGTACCTAATTATAATATTTACAATTTGAGTATAAAGTATTAACTGCCTAGTCGGACTCTGTACTAAATCAGACAATGCCCATGTTTGGCAAAATCGATGCATATATTTCATAGGTGTATTTTTGTGTGTGTGAAAGATTCCTTTGTCGATGGTGGGCGTGGCAGTGAACCGATTTTGTTCAATTGAAAAGAAACCTAGGTGCAGATACTAAGAAAATCTCCCAATTTACGACGATGGGAGTTTCAACAACAGAAACACGAGCGAGCATGTGTAGAGCGATTCAGATTTTGATGCTGTTCAAGAAAATATATACTTTGCAGGATATTCCAACGTACTGTTACAAATGGCATAACAAACGTGGCGTACACCCAGTTACTTAGCTATTAATATACTTTTCATTATATGTGTTACAATGTGTTAAAAACAGCGTTGAAAGCTGTCAAGATGACCTTCATTTATATCTAAATATTTATGTATGTATGTGCAGGCGATTGCTTTGCTTTATAAAGTGTACGTTGAGCCGTTGTATCAAAATTTAATTGTGTGTGTGTGTGTGTGTTATTGGTTAAAATTACACTCATACGACTGTCAAGATGATATTTATTTGCATATTAGCTGTTTACATGCATACACACATTTCTCATTTTATATATCCTGCTGGTCATTCATTTGTCAGTCGGTCAGTTTGAAGTCAAACTTTGTTTGTGAAGCAAAGAGATAAACGGTTATTTGTGCTTTTTATACCCTCTACACTAAGTTTGTTATTCTGTTTGTAACACCAAGTAGGAGGTGTCAGAGACCCTACAATGTCTATATATTCTTGATCATAAATCAAAATTTGAATCGATCATGTGTCCGTGTGTCTGTTGGCATTTTTGATACTGAGTTGAAAAGTAGTAAAATAATAGACATGTATTTGTTTTAGTCGATTGTGGGCGTGCCTCTTGAGGTATTTTGCCCATTTTAAATAGCAATCTGCATGAACGTCTGTAAAAAATTTTATTTTAATAACAATCGATGTACACGCGATCAGACATTTATACACAGATCGTCTCGAATTTTCTGCTGATCAAGATCATACATATCTACTAAGTAGAATCTTTGTAGGTGTTGCAAACACAACAACAGACTTAGTAGACTCCTGCTTTTTTGTGTAGGATATAAAAATATAATCAAATAGCCTTTTTTTTAAATCGTATAAAAAAGATATTAAATTAAATTCGTGCAATAGGAGAGGTTAGTGTATATGATTGTTTATATAGCGCAATGTAACGCCTTTCGAGTAGACATCAAATAACTCTCTAAATAAAACAGTACGATATGGATTTACATTAGATAACGAAATGGTAATATAATCCATTTGGCGCCTACTGGTATTACGCTTTAATAATAAATAAAACCACTATCGATCATCGATCATACCGAACGTAACAGTAACAGTGTTTATGATATACAAGTGATCGATTGATATGTTGTGGAATGGAAACCTAAACAAATTAACCTGGGTATGTGTACACACAACAGAACAAAACAAAATTGTGTGTCATTGAATGTGTACAAACAATAATAACAACAATAACATTATTTATACAGTACCACGAAACAAGCAACAGCCAACAGCCAACGACCATAACCACAACCGATCGGCTATTATTTACTATAAGTCCATATATCATTAACTGTAATGACAGGCAATCAATCAAATTTTCTTAATATTTACTTACACATACACACACACACATACACAACTAAACAATTCATGTAATTATTGTACATGAGCGGTGACAACGTTAAACAACAACAACAACAGTTAACCTACGGTATAAATCTAAATAAAAGTCATCAAGAATTTCGGTTTCCACTCGTTTTACGTAGCATTGTAAATATGTCTGACAATTTGGACTCATACACATAGATAAGCGTATGAATAAAATCGATTTGATTTATGATCACAACATTTTTCTTTTCAACAAACATTTCATTTTATAACTTAATACTTATGTGGATAATCAATTAAGAAAATGAATGAATGAGAATGAGAATGAGAGTAAAAAAAAGGAGGGAGAGAGATAGAGACGTACCCAAATAATAAATTTTTTCAATTCGTTACGTTTGTCGAATAATTTACAGTGTCAGTGAAGAATGTTTATCAGTACAACAAATCGATTTCCTTAATGCTCACAGTACATACATACACCCTTACATACATACATACATACAAAATACAATGCGTTGTAAGAGAGGTGTGTCAATATGAATGATAAATTGAATAAACAAAACAACAAAACAAGAAAATTCGTATTGAACAGCAGACATTTCAACAGCAGTCAACTCAACACCAACTGGCTGGCAGGCAATCAGATACGAATTGATAGAGAAATGTATTGTAGCACACATGCAAATATTCTAAATACAGACGCAGAAAAAGTAACGCTGATGGATGGGAAAAGATATCGATATGAGGAGGTCTTGACACTTGAAAATGTGCGGCATTGAGACAGAAAATAGAGCGCGACAGGAAATATGAAAAACATTTTTGCAAAGAAAACTAAATTTAGCTTAAGCCACATTTTAAATACCACATTTATATCTAGTATAGGGGGCAAGGCATACGCTCTCTAATAATGTGTGTAATACGTACAAACTAGCAAGTCGCGTTTTACTCCGAATATCATTTTCGACATGTCCATGCATGAGGTATTTATATGTGTACATGGGTGTCGCTCTTAAGCGATTTTGCCCAATTTAAAAAGCGATCCATGTACCTAAACTAAATATATCTACATTTGCGATCGTTATAGTGCCAACAACAGACACGTTTGCCTTCTTGGTGTTGCAAACGGAAAAGCAAACTTAGTATACTCCCGCATTCTCATGTGGTGGCAAACAGTTTTTATATCGTAGACTTTTAAAGAAAAAACCTATATTTTGGCACTTGATTGATGATACACTTCCATAAATACATTTCAAGCGTTTCAGTAGGGATTGACATAAATACTTATACGATCACTACATACAATGCGATTAGAAGGGAAAATTATAATAAAAAAAAAAGAAACGTATTTATATTTACCCCATTTATTGATGTGCCCAAAATGGGTATGGTCGGACAACAGACGCTCTCAAAATTTACACAAAATCATACTCAGCTTTAAAGTTGACTTGCAAACTGTTTCCTAATACATACACTATTAGAAGGCGTAATCATGTATCTGCCACACCTACTTTTTGTATGAAAATGTGGAGGGTATTTAAGCTACATTTAGTTTTCGTACTTGTTTTTTTTTTTTTTCAAGTCAATAACCCATTAAAAGTGAATGTATTTTTAAGTATGTTTAATATAATTGTAAAGTTAAGTTTCCTGCCAAGGTGTGGAATTATATTTAATAATCTTACTCTCTCTCCCTCTGTTGTTCACTTAAGGCTTAAACTTCATACATAAGCTAGTTATTCCACCATAATCATATACTTACCTAATCATTAATTTGTGTTTTTTATACGGTTGGTGAAAGCTTTGTTTTGTTATTGTTGTTGTTCAGCGATTCATTCATTATAATCACGACCAACAGGTAGTAAATATAATAGGTTGAAAAAATGCCTTTCAATTATGATATATTTCATTTTTAATTGTACTTAAATTACCCTGGAAGGACGTTCTTAATGAATCATTGAACGTAACTGAGGAATAACAGATTTATAAAGCTGTGTTTAACTATAACCCCTTGAAAATTGATGAGTAAAAGGTTGATTCAAATCGTTATCAATTTCAAGAATATTTTTCTAAGGAGACACTCAAAACAAAATTGTTCAAAATTTCATGGTTTCTGTTCATCCTACGTCGCTCTACTTTACTCTACTTCTTTTAGTAAAAAAAAATTAGCTTAGGCCTAACCTTAACTATCCTTCACGTCTATAATGTATGACATTTTACAAGCTTAAATGCTCATTCGCCTGCCGGGTCAACCTCGACTTTCACGGTAATATTCTTAACTATCGGTGGGTTACAAATCCAAGGTGACACATGAGTTCAAATTCCAGCTGAAAAAAACTCTTGCACTTTTTTCCGGCAGAGTTTACTGAAGCATTAACGTCTATAATATAAACAAAATGGGCGTGGCAGGTACCAATGACGAAGCCCCCTAATGTATATGGCATTCATTAGAGTACGTTGTACGTTTTAATTTTTGGTAAATTATATATATTTCTGTTATTCGAACACGCCCATTTTCAAAACATAGCTGGATGGTCTAATTATAAATACGTATAAGAAATTTAAACTTCATAGATCAATATTTTTTAAATGATTTTTATATTTTTGTCAACTTAAATAGCGATCTATGTGCAGAAATTAGAATTGTCTGTACCAAATTTTAGCTTCAAATTTACGATCGTAAGCTTGCGAACAACAGACGGGAGATGACTAGATCGTCTCAGATATTGATTTATGATCAAGAATATAAATACTTTGTAGGAGTTCTGAGGCTTTCTTCTGGATATTGCAAATGGAATGATATACCTGGTACACCACCCATTTTACGTGAAGGGTAACAAAATGACAAATGTTAACTCAGCTACATTTTAAGGCAACATTTTTCTAATGATTTTTGAAATTTTTTCTTACAATACTTCAAAGGAAAAGTCTTTCAAATTTTTTTCTTTCGTTTTTTTTTTCGAAACATTCATTTACCAAAATAAGTGGAAAGAAACAATTAGAACAACAATTTCAGAAATAATAACAACAACAATGCCAAAAAAGATTATATATCAAGAACATGAAAAAATTTTAAAAATGCTGTGCACAAAAATGTTGAAAGACTCTTAACTGATGGTGGAGGCCAAAGTGTTGCTGGTTGCTCATCAATTAAAAATATTTTATTTTTTTGTTTGTTTGTATTTATGTAAAGAGAGAATCAGTGAACAGAAAAAAAAAAAACGCAATCCTCTTTAATTTTTCCTTTGTTCATTCGCGAAATGAAAGACAGACAGACAGACAAGTGACTGACAGTGTTGAGTGTTAAATATGCTTTTGTGCCGACTTTTTTTCTTTTCTTTTCTTTTATTCTCCTTTTCCTTTTGTTTGGTGTTTTGTATTCATTTTCAATTGAAATTTTTGAAAAGAAAATTAGTGTGTGCGGCTGTTTATCTGCTGTTCGTTTGCTTAAATCAAATAATATAGAGGTTGAGAAATGAACAAAGAATGAAATAGGGTGAGTGAGGGGGGGACAAGGAGAGGGGAAAATGGAAGAAATGAAACAAACGTCATGTAGTGAAATGTGCTCTTTAGTGTTTTTATATCTTTCCTGAAATTGTTGGCGTGACTACATGTCAATGTTCTGACATTATAGTGCCCGTAACGTACAGGAATAGACCATAAAACAAACGAGCTACATACTTGTTAAATGAGTGGGGCGTTTACGCACACACACACACACACACATATATGCACTGTGAATGACTGATTGAATGATTTAATGAATGAGTAATGGGGGTAGTTGTACATTTGGCAGTTGTTGCACCCAAATGGTTGACTGACTGACTGGCTAACGCTACATTACTGACATTTTGAGGGCATAATTGCATTATGTACGCATAAGTGGAAATTGAAACATTTCTACATCAATCATGAACCTCCTCAAAGCTCGTGCTTGTAATAGAGAAATATTAGTGAAAAATGTTTTATATTTTTTTTCGCTCATAGTCAACTCATCAATTATTTATAATGTTGTTTAAACAAGTCTAGCGTTCGTATGTGTGCTTTCCTCAGTTAATTACTACTTGGAACATTAAAATGATTAAATTTATAAACTACCAACACCCATGATTGCCACAATAAAAAAATATATATATATATTCAGTCACACACACACACACACACACACACTATGAAAAGAAAAACAACAAATTGATCAACTGCTGTTAGACACGCAACATGCGCATCAATGTTTATGTCAAAACATGCAACTATACACTTCAATTATGAAACTGATTCTGAACTGGACCGAGTTGTCTGTGAACACCAACAAAATGTGGATGATGGATGATGAAAAATGAACAACAATACAGTCGCATGTGATAGAAATAAGCAAGAAAGTAAGAAAACTAAATTTGGCTCAGACCAAATCTTAAATTCCCTCCAGATCTACATGGCAACACTTTTTCGTAGTGCATGCATTAGGTATTAGCTTGCAAGTCCATTTTTACTTTGAGTTTCGTTTTATGTAAATTTTGAGCGTGTCTATTATCCGACCACGCCCGTTTTTAGCATATCAATGAATGAGGTAAATATGTGCATAAAAATTTCTAGTTCATAGTAACATTTTTTTAGCAGATAAATAGATTTTTGTTGAGTGGGGTCGTGGATCTTGACCGATTTTGGCCATTTTAGAGACCTGTATGCAAAAACTAAAAGTGCCTGTACAAAATTTCAGCTCAGTATCTCAAAATTTGCACACGCGAACATACCTGTCTAAATCGACTCAGTTTTCGACTCTGATCAAGAACGTATATAGTCTGTAGTTTCTTTGTCGCTTCTTACGAGGTGTTGGAAATGTAATGACAAGTTTAGTATACCCTCCTTTCCCATTTTATGTGGAGGGTATAAAAACTGCATTTGACTTAAGCTAATTCTTTTAATACCGTTTATAGTTAAATACAAAAATGGGCTTAGCAGGTACCCGATTGAATTAATTGTATATATATTAAGTATTATTTAAAACATCGCATTTTATGCTAATAATTCTTTAGTTTTTTTTTTAAGTTATAGACGTGTCTAATATTAAGTCCCGTCCATTTTTGTTATAAAATAATACAAAAAGTAATTGTAGCATAAAACTATTGTTGTTGCCCAATTTTGTGGCTGGACATATGTAATTTATGGGCGTGGCATTAAACCTTTTTTCGTCCAATTTAATAAAATAAAAACCTACATACAGAAACTCTAAATGTTTGTACACAATTTCAGCTTAATATCTGAAAATTATGGTGGATAGATGGACGGACGTACTCTGATTTTCATAACGATGCAGAATATCTAAATACTTTGTAGCATCTTTGATAAACGGAATAATAAACTTCGTATAACAACAACAATAACAATTAAATGAACGGCAATCGATCATGGTCATTGGGCAACATTATTGATGAGTATAGTAGGCCTACGGTAAGTCTGCTGTTATAACCGCCTGGTAAGTTAGTTCGTTCGTTGTCTGATTTATCATTTGTATGCCAGTGCCAGTTACCCGTACAGATAATAACTTATCTGAAGTTTTGACAGCTCAGAATTTAAAGACAAAGAACAGTAACAAATACCGCACTTTGTAGAGTGAGAGTGCTTACCGCCCTTAAAAAAAATAAAAAAAGAGAAAAACATAAATTTTCAATTCAACCCAACCATTGCTTGTTGATGTTGGTGATGACGATAATTCTGATGATGGTGTTGTTGGTACAGCCCACAGATGTGTTTTTCATTTTGTTCTTTTTTTTTTTTCGTGTGTTTTTAATACAAACAAACACCATACCACAGATATCTGCTGCCTACTGAATGTGCTGAAATTGACGCTGTCATATTTATCACAAGAAAATTCAATGAATATTAATATTTCTTCTGTGTTGCGTTAACATATTGCTTATTATACGAAAGTTCATGTGCACACGCAGACGCACACGCACACATACTGATTATGTTGCTTATACTTCATTTAGATAGAAAAATAACATGCTTTTATATACATATGTGTGTGTGTATGTGTGTTATAGCCAATGGCTTTAACATCTCTTTACAAACATCAACATCAACATGGTTGATCAAAATTTTTGTTACCAACATATTGAGTATATGGTGGTAATGACGGCAATGCCAATGTCAGTGCCAAAGTGCTTAAATATTAATTATGAGTTATTGACGCACAACTGAAATTTTATCAAAACCATCAAGATGTAGCGTTTTCGTTCTTTTTTGTTTCATAGTAGGTAATAAATTGTATGGGCGATAATGAATACAATAGCTATTGTGGCCGTTTACCAAAGCTGTCCGCTGTTTTTCATTGTTGCCTGTTGAACTCATTTACCCAGAGGGAGAGAGAGAGACAGAATATGAGTGAGGAGAGAGCCTTAATGAGTGTGATGATTAATGATGGAGTAATTGCAAAGTTTTCCCTGACCGCATAATAAATAATTGACGTCATTGAAAAATGTCTTGTGCATGTCTGGTTATTGGTTGTATGGTTGTGTTGGTTTTGTTTTTGCCTTAGCGTGACATTTCTGAGTAAAATTTTTACTTATTGAGCAAATTTGTGTAATAAGGCAGAAAAAATTCTATACTTGGATTCAAAATATTGGGCGTGGCAAATACCTAATTATGCTTTCTAGTTGTGTATATATTATGTAACAAATGTTTTTTTGTGATTTGAGGGCCTTATCCAATTAGTAAATTTATAGAAGATATGTACTCTTCCCTTACTTTACTGAAGTTTTCCATTCCGTTTGCAACATCCAAGAGAAGGCAACAGACACCCTACAAAGTATATATATTCTAGATCAGCATCAAAACCTGAATCAATCTAAACATGTATGTCCGTATGTCCTTATGTCGGACTGTTCTTGGCATTCCCACGGCTAATATATTTGAGAAATGAGAAATAAAAGATGACACCTCTAGGTTTTATAAGCAGATCTCTATTTAAAACGGGAAAAATCGATTAAGGGACACGCCCGCAATCGATAAAACTATATTTATCCGCCACAAAAATTAAGTTACAGAGTTGAAATTTGGTGCATATACATTTATATTTATTCCATACATCGATGATTTTAAAATGGGCATAATCGAATAACAGGCGTGCCCACAATTTTCAAAAAACCATCCTCCATGTAAAACTCGACTTTCAAGCTGATACGTAATACATACAGTGTTAGAGGGCGTAATCATACACTTGGCTCACCCCCTATTGTAGATGGGGAGGGTATTTAATAAATTTTCTTACTCCTTTTAACTAATATTCTGTTGTATTACCAACTCTTTCTCTCTCTCTCTCTCTCTCTCTCTCTCTCTCTCTCTTAATCCTTTATACAACTTAATCAAACAAAATGTCAAGTAAAGTGTTTTTAAGCCGACAGCTAGTGAATTTGTCACATAACAAACACATTTGTCATTTATATTATATATGTATGTATATGGAGAAGAGATAAAGGGGAGTGGTATAGAACAATAAACAGCATAAACACGCACAAAACTTTCAAAGTTGCCGTCATACCCTCCAACTAAAGATGATTTATACGTTTTATGAGTAACAGTAGTGAAAAATCTTTTCATAAATAAATCTCAACTATACCAAAATAATCATAATAGAAATGTTGTTGTAAAAACAATAACAAAAAAATAAACAACAAAGGGTGGCCTAACACATACACAGAAATACACTTGACTTGAGATAAACAAACATTTTTTGTATGCAAACATATTTAATTCTACACACAATGATATGAATTAGACAAAGCATGGGTTGGTTATTCTATGTATATTGTGGGTATGTGGGTGAATTTTTTGGGGTAAATCCTCTCCTTGCTGTCTTCTTTTCTTTCATCTTTTTCATATTTAATGCGTGTCATTATTAATTGCTTTTGACGCTTATAATTACAGCGTTATTTATAGATGTTATGAAAGCAAAGCAGCAGTCATTGTTTGTAAAGACTGTAACAAACACAGACAGACACACACACACACGCGCAAATTTATGTACATTCCACCAACCACTCATGCGGTATTGTGTTCAGACACAGAACGGCTTATCTTTGAGTTGATATCTTTATTACTAAAAAACTTTTCTTAACAAAGCTTTGTCCCGTCTAACGAACTACTAACAAACGAAAATTAAAAAGTTATGCATAACGCTGAAGCAGATAATGTTACGTAAAGAATAAAACATGCATACACATATGTATTGTACCAAAGGCTTTGTTTGGAGAATCACAAGCGTACCTTCAAGTCGTTATGAGGTTTTCGTATAAATTTTGACCTTTACATAATACGTAGGGTATGCCACAAATATATGTACAAGAGGTCCACCTTTAATTTTGTCCGTCTGTACGTTTTGATATTTTTTGAAAAAATTTGGCATAGGGAGGCAATGACGATTCCTATTGGAAGTGGTGTCAATTGTACTATTTTTAGGACCTTTCCTCATATAATGAGAGTCTTCACATATTTTTAAATTATTAAATTAAATTTGGTAACGTTTTCTGTACTAAATTTGATCCAGAGGCTACAGAGACTGATCCTTAAAAAAGTGCATATTGTATATGCTAGTCTAGTCTTGATCATTGTCAATATCTGCCCGTATGTCTGTCTATGGAAACTTTTTAGGCATCTCCATTAATTTGACTAGAAACTTTGTACATATATTTGTAAGGTTCTCATTTCAAATAGGCGGAATTGTCGCGCCCACAATGAAAAAACTTAGAATAAAATTAAGCCGTTTTTAATGTGTTTATGAGCCATTAAATTGCAAACATTTTAAAGGAATGCCTGTAATCTAAAGTTTCCATAAATCATGTAGTTAAACGTATTAAAAGTTATCCAAAATTGAAGGGCACAAAACCTTTCATGTGAACAACTCAAACAAACAAGAAATAAAAGCTTTTTAATGATTGTGTATGGATGGGTGTGTGCGCAAGTATTTATGCTAATAAAATAATCTTGAAAAATTGGACTTTTCCATTTCCAAAATAATCCATTCAACTATTGAGTTGGCAACTAAGTGATTGCGGATTTAAAAAATAAATTAATTAAAACTCAAAATTTTTGCTTAAAAATATAACTTTCTTCAATTGAAAACTGTCCTTTTTCGTCGATGACTGTTTCAGGCAGCGTCATAATTCCACCTTCATAAAATTTATGACTTTTGTTAACAAAAAACTGCATTAAGTGTCACTTGACATCATTAGCGTCATTAAAAATTTTACCATTAAAGGAGTTCTGCCGTTCAGGAGTTCAAATAAATGGCAATCTGAAGGCCTCAGGCCAGGGCTATATGGCGGATGTGGCAATACATCTCAAGCCAACTCCAATCATTTTTGGCGAGTGACCGAGTGACTTCGCATTATCATGGTGGAAAACACCACCCACTTCTGGCCGCTTTGCTTGAATTGCATCGCTAAGCTTGGCGAGTTGTTGAACGTACACGCTCGTTTATAATACCACCCGACCAACTGTGGTGACTTTGGTGAATCCCTGCTTTTGATGTCGCCTTTGGTTCGCCCTGGTTCATCTTGCATCACCCACAACCTCCTCTGATTAATGTGGTTATAAACTTTTAGTCGCCAGTAATTAGAAGAAATCTGGCAAACCAATATTTGATACCGCCTTCTTTCAAGGCTTCATTCCCGTACCCTGCACATAACTTCTTGGGTTCTTGCTTTTTCGGATATAATACAATAAAACATATCTGAATTGCTCGTCTAAACGATATAATTTTCTTACCAAATGAAAGGTAAAAGTCCAAGCAATAAGGAAAAATATAGGTTAGGTTAATGAAACAACAATCCCCAGTCACATAGTTGCCAACCCAATATATACAATCGTGCAACCATAAAACTACATACAGACATAAAAGAGTTCAAGAGCGGAAAAATGAAAGACATGGCGTATGTAGCCATGTTCTTAACTGTTGGTAGTACCCAAAATTCATACAAACTAATTATATAAGGATAATGTGGATGACTAAGGAATCACTTTTTATATATATAACGAAAATCCTAAATTTATTTTAAAGGTTGTAATGCACGTTGGAATGTTGGCATGTTTATGTGTTTGTGTAGATTGGCTCCAGACGGGAATGTGTTGAAATGTTATTACAAATTGTACAAAACTACACACACACACACACACACACACACACACACACACACACACACATTTATATGTATGCCTAAGAAATCAAAGTTTAAATACAATTGCAATAGTATTCAATGAACCAATAAAAACGATTGTTGCCGCACACAATTTGTTTCTTCTTCGCCTGCTTCGTGTTTTTCTATCCTTCCTTGTGTTTGTGTGCGTGCGTGTCTAAATGATGTACAAAGAAAATCCGTTTCAGTAATTTGCATATTTGCACTCATTCTCAGGTTTATTTAGGGTCGAGAATGACTTAATAAAAATGTTTGTAATAGTTTTCTACAAGTTTATTATTATTGTGTATGAAACTTTCCCTCCTCTTTTCTCCCTCTCACTGTTTACATACAATATATAAAGTGTAGTTACCATGGCCACGTTTTATTGTAATGCGCGTTTCAATTGTTGGCTTTGTGGGTTTGTGGTTTTATTGGGGAACATTCTCACTAGATTTCCTTTAATCTCCCTTTCTCTCCTCTAACTACTTCAACAACTAAATGGTATGAAAAAAAAACAAAACATTCCAATAAAATGTTATGGTGGAAAATTTCAATTTTTTTATAACCTGTTTAAAAGATGGCTCAGTTTGTCAAAGCACCAGCAAGGGACTCTCCAAAGTATTTTTGATGATTATTGAAATGTTCAGAGTCCAACACCGAAGTGATACGTATTGTATGCACCATTTAAATGCATAATCTGTTACTTGCCACGCCCATATTTATCCTATTACGGATTTAAAGATATTCGGATGAAATTGTTTAGATGCACTTTTTTGTTTCTGCACGTAAGTTGTTAATTAAATTAAGCAAAATCGGTCCCACAATTGAAAAAATCTAGGTGGGAAACAAATCTGAATCTGACGTGGAAGGTGATACATACTCCATTAAAGGCATGGTCTCTAATAACAAACACGCCCACAATTTGCAAAAAATCATACTCCTCGTAAAACTAGACTTGAAAGCTGACACGTTGTATTAAAAAAGCTACGACTACCGTTTGTATATAGATGTGGAGGGTATTTAAGATGTGGCCCCAGCTAAATTTAACTTTCTTACTGGTTTTTGCTTGCTTTTTATTATCGCATTACTTAAGGATAATGAAGGAAAAGTTTGAAAATCACGTTTATATGTGTACTTCATGCTCAACATGGTTTCTTCATGATATTTATTCTTATTCCTAACACATAGTACAATAAATGAAATGAAATGAAATGAAATTAAAAAATGTTTGAAAATCTTTCTTTAAATGTTAATCTTGCGCTAAATTAATTAATTCAATTGTTTGCCATGGCATGCTATGACATTTCATGTGACTTGTACACATCCGCACGTACGTACGTGCCACTTGTTGCATATTTGTCAAAATTCATTAAACACGTACACAAACTGACACATTTAGACAACAGCTGGGTGTATGAAATTATTTCATTTATTTACATCTAGGCACGATCTCATCCATTTTAATTAAATTTTTCCTTTTTTTTTCATTTTCTTCATATATGTATACAATATTACACATACTTATATATTTATATATGTAAGCGTGTGCTTTATGATGCATTTTTATACCCTCCACATAAGATGGGCGGTGTACTGAGTTTGTCATTCCGTTTGCAAAAACTAGAAGAAGGCGTCACAGACCCTGCAAAGTATATATATTCTGGATCAGCGTATAAAACTGAGTATATCTAGACATGTGTGTCAATATCAATCAAGAGCCACGCCCACAATCGACAAAAATATATATATATGCCACAAACTTGATATTTGCTATGCCATCCCTCAATGTGCCAAAAATGGGTGTAGTCTAAAAAAACAGACGCGCTCACAATTTACAAAAAACCAAGTTAATACGTGATACATACACTAATTCAAGGCGTAATCATATACTTTCCACACCCATGTAAATGTGGAGCGTATTTAAAACTTGGCCAAATTTAATTTTCTTCCTTGTTCTTTGTAAAATATTACGTACAGAGATATTTTTCTTTATGATACGGGAAATTAAAAAAAAAAAAATACGTAGCATTCAAAGCGTATCCATGTAGAATATTATAGAATTTGTATACTCTTGTGGTATAAGGTATACTAAGTTATTGCGGGTGTTTGTAACTCGTCAACAATTTATGATGAAACCACCCTTTTTTATGCATACCACCTCATAGTACGTATTCTTTATTATTATCAAATTCTTAATCGATTTAGCTTTCTTTGTCGGCCCATCCATCTATGATAAATATTTACCCCGTCGCAAAAATTGAGATATCGTGTACAAACTTGATTACTTGTACTTGCATTCAGGTTGGTATTGAAGTTAAGAAAAATGAGTCAAAGACCACGCCTACAATTAATTAAAAACTAAAGAAGTAAGAAAAGATAAATTAATTAAATTATTTAAGAGGATCGACCACACCCACCGCAAAATATTTAACAATAACTAAATGGTTTTTTTGCTTTTTGTTAAAAAAATGAGGTTAATATGAGTTCAATAAATCATATAAAAAAACTTATTGAACATAACCTACATTTGTGCAATACAAATCTAAATCTTTTCATTCAATAATTCAGAATAAAAATCTAAATTGATTTAACCATGTCCGTCATATCCAGACATGTGTTAGCCCAAAAAAGAACTCTATTGAAAATGATCGAAATGGGACAATTTTTAGAACCCCTCTCTATAAAAGAATCTATTAGAGTGGAAGTCTATATCGCAAATCTTAATATTTTTTTACATAATTAGTGAAGAATAGTTAATTAGCTTAGTAAGTGGCTGCACGGAATTTGACTCCGATCGAACTACACTATAGTTCGAAATGGTTCAAATTTAGGCATATTTCAGAAAGTGACTTATACAGCAATGGCTCGCATTTACTGAACAAATTGTAGCACAAGTTGTGGAACTAAGTGATGTAGATTATTGGAATTTGAACTAAGCAGTGTACGGTGCAACATTATTAGACTTTAGCGATTTCTCTCGATTTTGTTTCGTTTTTCTTACATTCTTAACAAAATTGTGATAATAAATTTAATTTAAATGAAATACATACTTATGACAGTTGAGCCGCAGAGACCAATTGACGGAGAGACGGACTATTTTGTTTAGCGTGGGCCAAAAAACAAAGCATTTCTGCAGCGCATCAGCGCATCTCTTCACATTCAATTTATTAGATGAAAAATAAATTAGCGACAACAACTGCTTTTTATTATACATACATTAATAACTCATAAAAGCTTGACGTTTACAATTTTAAATATATTTTTCCTTATTTCCAAATGCATCATGACGGACTATAAAACATGTTAATAATGGCACGTAATAAAAACAATCAATCAAATAAAAAAATGTAATAGTTGTCCGCCTTTTCTGAAAAAGAGTTGCACGTCTTCAAAAGATTTCAATCAAATAAACTGTTAATAAATTAATAAATTGAGAAGTAAAATGCAAAGTTTGGATTCGACTTGTGTACAAGTGGTGGGTCTGGCAGGTACATGATTACGTCCTCTAACGGTGGAAAACTTGCAAGTCGAGTTTTCGCAGAATAAGGTTTCTTTTGTAAATTGTGTATGGCCGTACATATTTAAATTAACCACGCCCACCTAAAGACGACTTGAAGAAGAAAAAGAAGAAGTTTATCATTCCGTTTATTGCATGCAATAAGTTTTTGTCTTGAATTCTCTCTCTCATGAATTTTAAAGTAAAATAATGCAATAGATGTACATGTGAATGTATGTGTTTATAATTGTTGCTGTTACATTTTTTTTGTATTAATGCAATGAAACTGTCGGAACCGTTGACATTAATCTATTTTAAATATGATAAAAATTACTTTAAATACTGACGTGAGCTGACAACGGTGCAAGACATAAATGCAACTTGACATTTTGTTAAATCTACCGTAAGGACTGAACAATAACAATAACAACAACAGCGAAAAAGGAAAACACAAAAATAACAATAAACAATGAAGTATTAAAAGGATTTAAGTATAAATGTATATTTTGTGGATATACACACACACACATTATATAAAATTCACCCTTTTACTGTATAATCCAGCAGCGTAAACATTAATAATTAATAAGTTGAGAAGTTTACAGTTCAGCTTGCATTTCTTTTTCTGTCTTTCGCCATCTTATTACATTAAACAAAAACAACATTTTCTTACTTCATTTCCATTCAGATTAACTTCACTTCATTTGTTATGTTGTTGTTGTTGTTATTATTGTTATTGTTATTGCCAACTCATTCAATTCATATCACTATTTAATGTTGTTGTAATGTCATCTGTTGTGTGCATTTGTAATAGTTACAGTGTTGACAGCTGTCATTCTATTATATGATTAATGCTTTGTTATTTTGTATTTCCACTACTGTTACTGGCACTTACTGCTGGTATCACTTATATAGAGATCGAATTAGAGTTGGAATAATAATCAGTTAAGTTATTATGACGTTTATTCAACAAATCTGGAAGTTTGTTAAAAACAGGAAATTATTTTTTTATACAACCCCACACAAGATGGGCGATGTACTAAGTTTGTCATTCTATTTGCCATACTTCGTATGTCTGTCTGTTAGTGACACTGTCACGGTCATAAGTATTAAAATATTGTGGTAAAATTTTGCATAAAATTTTCAATTTTTTCCAAATCGCTATTTCAAATGAAAAAAATCGTTCTGAAGCCACGCCCACAATCGAAAAAATCTATTATTGTGCTACAAAAATTGAGCTATGAAATTGAAATTTGATACACATATTAATAATTACCTTATTTACCGATGTGCAAAAAATGGGCGTGGTCGGATAACATACGCGCCCACAATTTACAAAAAACCGTCTTCAGTATAAAGTTCGACTTTCAAGTTAATACGTAACACATACACTATTAGAGCGCGTCATCATATACCCGCCACGCCCACCGTGTGTATGTAAATGGGGAAGCTATTTTACCCTTTTTTTTTACAATATATTGAATATATTGCACTTTTGTCCATCTGTCTGTCCTCTTTATAATCTCAGTTATGATAATAGCTTTGTGTTACATTTTTCAAGAGAATAAAGCAAGCAACAACAATAACAACGTTTTGTTAATTGCATTAATTTATCATAATATCAAAAAAAAAAAAAACTCGTAACAACAAATTGTATAATATTTTTTCTTTAACATTTACATATAAATCACTTTTTAACGACCACACAAAAACACAATTTAGAACATGTAATAAAAAAAAAAAAAATTTATGTAAAAAATTATATGAAAAATGAATGAATGACTAGAGGAAAACAGGTTTTGCTGGAATGGAACACAGCACATACATACAGTACAGTTGGTGTTGTTGTTTTGATTGATGTTTGGTTGTCAGTTATTCATTCAGTTTTTACGTTGTGTGTTATTTTCAGATGCCTCATGTTTTACTTTTCGCATTTTTTCTTTTTCTTTTTTTCTTTGATAGTCACTCACTCCAGTGATGTTTTCTATAAATGCACGGGCATCAATCAGTAACTCAATAGCTTATGAGCAGACAAATAATTATCTACTTTGTATGGCTTAAGATGAGTAGGAGAAGAAGTTTATTAGGAAAGGAAATTTATGATATTACATGTACATATAAATGATGTGTTATTACATGCTCCAGCTTACATAAGCAAATTTTAAATAGTCTGTGGGCTTGCCAGGTATATTCCGCCTTCTAATAGTTTATATGTTACGCGTTACTGTACAAGTCAAGTGTTAGGCTTTATAAAGTTTTTTGTGCATTGTGAACGTTTTCGTAAATTTTTTGCACATCGGTAGATGGGGTAACTATAAATACGTCTTCAAATTTTCAATTTTATAGGTCAATTTTTGTGTAAATGTTTGTCGATTGTGTTTGTGGCTCCCGAGTAATTTTGCCCAATTTAAGTAGCAATCGATATACACATGGCGTGCAAAATCTAGGAATATTTGTAAAAAATTTCAGCACGATAAATTTGCGACTGTGATAATTCCAATAACGTGTACACATACGGACATGTCTAGATCGACTCAGATTGTAATGCTGAACAAAAATATTTATATATTGTGGAGCCTCCAAAACTTTTTGACAAAGTGACACATATACCCCTATATACAATACATAAGATGGTGGGTATAAAAATTTGCATATTGAACTAAAATGTGTCAAAATCAAAGTTTAAAGCCACGCCTACAATTGCTAAAAGGTAACTTTTGTTGTTAGAACAAATAAAATTAGGCTTTAGCCAAAACTTAAATACTCTACACTTTTACATGTAAAAAAAGGACGTGGCTGGTGCCTCTATAATTTATGTCTTGCGCATCAGCTAACAAATGGATTTTTCAAGTCAGATAATAATTGGGGCGTGGCTATTAGCCTAGTGCGCCCATCGATGAACGGGTTAAATAATATGAATAAATTGTAGCTAGTTTTACTGATAGGTGCACATGTGAAGATTGTAAACGTAAAACATGATGGATGAAAATGGCCAATCATTCAGCTAATTGACTAATCTTCATTAAAATTTTATCCAAAAATATTTAAAAGTGCAATTTTTTATCATATAAAGACCTCCATTATAATAGTACTTTTGTGGGAGAGGGTTCTAAAAATGGTTCCTCCCTTGTACCAAATTTGATCGAAATATCTAAAAACTGTGACCTGTAACTTAAGCATAAATTTATATAGGCAAACACACAGTGCAGGGTAGAAACACATCATTCACGCATTATAGATTATAGGCAGTATACCAAATCGATTTAATCTACATTACAATTGCTTTCCATTCAACAAATTATAAGAGAAATTATTGTTGTGTTTACAGCATACTAACTATGTAGGGTAGGGTACTAAACATTCAAACTTGTCCTCAAGTTATTCAAAGTCAAAAATATTTCATAACATGCCTTAAATAACCAACCAAAGGTACTGTTAGTTATTCATAGCTTGTCATCTACTACATACTCCCACCCACCCAATGGAATAATCATTGGGGGCAATATTTTTGCATGGTTTCGTACGGCAATCGTTGTTTGTTTGTTGTGTGTATAAAGTGCAAATGCAAAATCCAATCAATCATGCACACCCGTTATAAGCAAATGAATGCAATGCAATATATGATATATACATACTTACGTGGTATATGAGTAAGGTTCGTGTACACGTGCATATATCAAAATTTCTCATTCCCCTGACATCACCACAGCAACAACTTTGAACAGTTGCCACACAATACTTAACTAGGTAGTCAGTGAGTGAATGAGTGAGTGAATGAAATGAATGAATATTGTGTAGACATGTTGTTTGTAGGCATGTAGACATAAATTATGCATATTCTGCATTCAGGTATTTGAACACTTATGCTTTTATATGTACGCAGCTTAAGTGCACAAAGGCGTGTATGCCTCCTAAGTATGTTCAATGCATCAACAAAAAGTTGGTATTTTATTATGCCATATACACATGCACTCACACACCCACCCACCCGCTTATACACAATCAAGCACTAATACCTTTTGGCCCTTACCGTCACAGTACCCATCAAAAGGTTAACACTGAGTGAATGAATGAACCATTACAGTCAGTTACATTGGTATGTGTGTGTGTGCATGTGTGCATAATATACTACACAACGGAAATTGCATACAATGCGTTGACGTGCCACATCAAATTATACCTCAAGTTAATATTCCACGTAAGCTTATCAAGTGTTGTGTGTGCTTTGTTTGCTAAAAGTTTAAAATGTTCATCTACTCGTACGTCTGCTGAGTATATCACAACTCAAATAAATCTCTCATTCCAGGTTGTTGGCATTTTTGTTTATAAATCCTAATTGGGTATTAGTTGTGGATGAGAAAAGTGAACAGTTTGTCTGGCATGTGCAGAGAGAGTGAGAGAGAGAGAGAGAGAGAGAGAGATGGTGTGTTTATGTGTGATTGGCTTTTTCGTGCCTCTTTGATGTCATCTCTTCCCATTTGTCCAAAATGCAGAAGTTCTCTTTGTGCATTAAATCCCAGGTTATGCATGCACATGAGTCAGCCAGGCTGCCCGCCCGTCTGTCTCTTTCAAAGCATAATAACTGCAGTACTCTACATCGTTTGCGTATTAATCACAATGGATTCTGACCCTAATTGCAGTTAATTTCAATTTTATGCACATTGTCATCTCTCCCACACCAACCATACCTCTCCACATATTGTCAATGATTTGTTTATGCTGGAAACTCTCCAGCTTATAAAGTATTCAATTGCATTATGCGGAAAGTGTTAGCGTGCAGGTGAGCTTAGTATTACAAAGTTTTTACACAGTTTCTTTTCCATCTTTTATTTATTTTTAATAATGAGTTATTTTGGTGGGAAATAAAAAAAAACTATCAAGCTTTTGGGCTCGTCCGGGATTTGAACCCGGGACCTCCCGCACCCTAAGCGGAAATCATACCCCTAGACCAACGAGCCAGTTGAATATTTAGGAATTAAAATTTTATTTATTTAAACTTTAAAAACCAGTTTTACTTTTTTTTTATCATTATCATTATCAAGTGCCCTCTGTACATAATTATATATTTTTTTAAATAAATTCTCTATAAAATTTATAAATTTATGCTTTAATGGTGTGTTTTTTCAATAAACATTTCCGTACACTCGATTACAAATAAATTTTGCACACATTTTTGATTCTGTTGGCAATAAAGTGTACTCAGTATCTCAATGTTGGAGTATATTCAAAATGGCGGATTCCTAATTAATTTAAAATCTATTTGTTATGGGTATCAAATAAATCAAATCAGAGGGCTTGACGAATAGAATACGATAAGCCAAGTAGTGCCAATCAAAATTGATTGAGCGGATTTATAATTTCTTAACAATCTATCTGATATGGGTATCACATTAAAGGACTTGACGGGTAGAATAAAATAAAGCCTCAGCCCTTTTTCTTGCGTTTTAAAAATATTTTGACAAAGCGCTCTCAAGCTGCTGGGTATAGCACATACAACACGGGTCAACATCATTAATCATTGATTCTTGAGCCACCCTTGCATTATGCAATGATAATTCCAAAACTAAAGTGGAATTAAAAGTAAAGGATGAGAGAAAAAAGTTATTTTTAATGACGACACAAGAAATGTTGGATACCTTTACGCAGATTTTTTTTTTTTTTGTTATTGTTTGTATGGTAATTACTGTGCGCCATACCATCTGGTCTATAGTCTCGTGGAGCTTTTAGCATCATTAATCAGTCAAAAATGTCATCATTATATGATTATGTATGGAATGAAAAATGGCCAGTTATTCTTTTCATTGCATATTGCTCAACACATTTTCACTATTTGTCTTGTCTCATCATGATAATATCGTGGCGATGACGATGCTGATGCTGATGGTGATGGTGATGGTGATGGTGATGGTATTGGCGAAGCTGTATACAAGGCCGCAAATAATTAATTATATGCTTGCTGTGCAATTGTAAGCCAGCCATGCTTTGCTATGCTGTGCTGTGCCTCGTGATGAAAAATTATTTCATGAAAGGAAATTGATATTATCACACGTCGGTAGCAACGTGATGATGTTTACAGAATAATACCCTACACATCTCAATCGGAAATTTATTTCATTTCATTTATACCTTTTTTATCTTTCTCTTTCTTTTTCTCTCGCTCTTCCCGTTGACATATAAACCATATGCGAATATTCTTATTCTTTATTGTCATGGCCTCTCATACTTCAACAGTTTTGATATCAGAAATGAACTTGTTGAAATGCAATGATTGTTGATTTTGTTATTATTATTGTTGCTACAGTCGTTATATCCTTATGCATAAAAATGCATATTTACATAAATATGCGATGTGTACGTGTGTACGTTTGTATTCACATTTAACATATTTTTCATTGTAGCTGCTGTTGTTTCATGTAAAAAAGGTGAATTCGAAAATAAAAAGCGACTTCAATTTTTTTGACATGTGTATAAATTTTTAACAATAACTTCGCATAATAATTCATTCAAGTCGCGTAATGCTAACACATTTATTTTATGCTCGTTTCTCTTTAAAAAATGTTGCCAACACAAGCACACACACACACACCCAACCCACCGGTAATGTTTGTAATAAAGTATGCCTGGTGTTTTTGTGTTTGTGGCTGTTTTTTTGTTTTTTGTTTTTTATATGATTTATATGCAACAGACACGACAGTTAATTTGATATTTTGATTAACTGCAGAAAAGCCCGAGAGCACAAACACAAATATTTCCATACTCTGTTTTTTCCTTTGTTTTTTGCTTCTTTTTTTTCTTCATTTTTAAAATTTTTCTTGTTCCTTTTCATGCCTGTCTGCTTGCATAAAATGTGCATGCGTTTGCAAAATTCTACAATTACACACGCACACACATACATTTAACTCTACCACCATGAGGGTCAAATATTGCTTGAAAAAATTAAATTATATTCTAACAAGGAAAGGAACTAAAATTGCCTTAGACCAAAACCTGAATTCCTGAATTCCTGAATTCCGTTTACATCTAAATACAAACAAGGCCAAGGTTTCGTCTTAAACTCTCCTAAAGTTTAATTTAACTAGGAGAAGTGGTCTAGTTAGGACACTGCTCATTTAATTATTGTACGCACAGACAGACAGACATGATTAAATCAATTCAAAATTGTGCTTGATCCAGAATATATATACGTTTCGAATGTATTTTAGGTAGTACTGCGTATAAAATCCACTGCGTAATAAAATAACAATAATAATAACAACAACAACAATAACCACACATTTTATTACTGTCAACACACTAACCATTAACATGAGAAAATGAATGCTTTTGAAAGATGACGATAACACACGTTTACGTGTGCAGTTCTCGCTAGTCATAAATCGTAGTCATATACATAATATACTGATTCAGTCATCTGTTGTAAGTAGTTACAACTCTTTTTGTACCCTTTCATTACTTTGTGTGGTCATAACTTTTTATGCATGCTACATGCTTTCATTTGTCAAGTATTTAATGTTTGTATGATGTGTGGACAAAAACACATTATAAGTGTGTATGTATGGTCATTATTTTACTACATTTTTAAATCCTCCACATAAAATTGAAAGGTATACTTAGTTTGCTATTCCGTTTGCAAAGCTCAGAACGAAGCATCAGAGACTCTACAAAGTATATACTCGTATATTCTGGATCAGCATCAAAAGCTGAGACCATCTAGACATGTTCGTCCGTATGTCCGTCTTTTGAGGCACTCTCACATTCAAACATTTTCAGATATTGAGCTAAAATCTTGTAGAGATATTTCTAGTTTTTACACGCAGATCGCTATTTAAATGGAGCTAAAAAATCTAACAAATTAACATTTAGCTCTTCCATTGATGTGCTAAAAATGGGCGTAACAGGATAACAGATCCGCCCACAATTTTCAAAACAACTATACTTCAAAATGCCACTTGCATGACAACACATATGTGTAACGTGAACACTGTGAGATGGTGTAAAAAGAATATGCCCCGACCCCTACGGAGGAGGTGGTTCAATGATTTTACTTGTTTCGCCTTTTTCATTATTTTTCTCTCTCTGTTTCTTTAATTGTTGTTATGAAATTTAGTGTTTGGAAAAATTCTGAAATCAGAGAAGAATTTAGAAAAATTTAGATAATAAATTTGAAAATTTTCCACTTTTGGTCTTTTTCATCATTTTACTAAAATTAGAACATTTTGCAAAAGATAATCTAACCAAATTATACAAATTGATTACACAATTAACTTACAACCAGTATTTGCAGCAATTGCTTGATAAACGAAATGTATGTATAACGTTACACATTTTGTTGGCTGAAGGATAAGATCTACGTATGAAATAAAATGTACGAGGAGTGCATGCGTGAAACTATAAATAACAAGTTGACTTTTTTACATTACCAAACAATAGCAGTAAGTAATTTGGCTTATTGTACCACCTAGGTGGACTATGTGCTGTACAGGCACGTAGCTAGCTTGAAACATTTGGGAGGGGCACACATACAACACAAAACGCCTTTATAAACATAAATACCTCAGGCGGAATGCTTTGTTTCTACGAGGGACCAAAATTCAATCATTCATTATCTTTATTTGGACTACATTTTGAGAGTAAATATGTCCCTTTGTTAAATGGGTAGGCAATTTATTGTATACATATAGTAAAATTTAGGGGGACTTATGCCTCCCTTGACCCTTTCTCAGCCAAGAGCCCGATGCTTTATGTTGTTAAAAGCTTGTTAGGTGGCCGTTAAAATGGTGTAAACGATTTTTTCAAGGGGGATTCGAAAACAATAACAATACAAAGAAGACTGAGGTTAAAAACAAAATGCATTCCAGAAAAAACCAAAAATACAAAATGAAATACACAGCAAAGCAAAGCAGTATAACTGACAATAAAAAACGATGCGAAATGTCTGTAATTTGGACAAATTGATGAATGGTTATTTGCCACGAGATGCTAAAGTGGTCATTATTCTTTTCGTTTTACTGTTTATAACAACTCTACTCCACTGAGTAGAGGCTAATAACGAACACGCTGACTATGATGATGACTGTGGCGTCATGATTGTTCAGTTCTTTTGATTTCCTACCTACACTGCTTGTTAAGCGGGTAGGGAGGGAGGTAAGATGAGAGTGAGTTTACATTGCTAGTGTTTTATAAAATTGCTTGTTTTCACCGGCAAACTTCAAGGTTAACATGGTGAATTTTCTGCCAGAATGGTATATATTTACAAACTTTTTGTCTATAAATAAGCTGTGATGGGCAACAATATTTGCGGCACGTAAAGCACTCAACACTTATTGTGCTATTGTTGCTCTTACTCTCCATCGTCTTCTGCTTCAGCTGCTGCTTATTGTTAAAAAACAAGTAATTCACAAAACGCATTTTCATTTTAAATGATTGCACACGCAATGTAATGCAGTCGGACAGTTACTATATTATAGAAAGCAGAACGATAGGAAAGTAAAGGAAGGGCCAAGCCAGACTGTACCAAATTTACCCAAACCAACCAATCCTGGCAAGAACGTTAAGTGTTTTAAATAGATTTATGCTCTCGTATTTTACACGCTTTATACCCACTCTACCACATCAGCACAATGATCAGAGTGTGTACGTCAGTGTATAACTCTTCTTTTCCACCATTGGCATCCAATATACTTGGGTTAACTACTTACTCACGTACACAGCAGACAATTTTATGCGATATTTTATCCATTTCTCTCTCCCTTCCTCTCTCTCTCGCTTATTCATATCGTGTTGTGCTCAGAATTGCTTTACTAATACAAAATGAATTATGTCCTTGATGTCGGTATATATTTAACAAATGTACTCTTTGCACACAAAATTTATTTAGCTTTTCGTTATAAGTTCTTGTTTAATTTTCAACAATGACCATTTATCTTGACTATTACGAGGTCACCATATCCTCCGTCCCGTGCTCGCTTGCTTCGTACTTCTCGCCCCCTTTCCCTTTGTCGTTGCCTTGGCTTGACTTTCTGGATGAAATATGAGCCGGGCATGTACATTTTGAAATATTACCTTTAATGCAATATGTGTTTTACGCTTGTTGTTATTACAGTTGCTGGTTCATTTTGGTTTCGTTTCGTTTCGTTTCCTTCGACTGTAAAGAGAATTTATGGAGTTTTGAAAAGAGTAATAAGAAAATATTTGACACGCTTTATAATACTCGAAGATATATTATATGGCATGGCATAGTGTGGCATGGTTGGAGGAAAATAAGTGTATACAGTATGAAGCAAAGAAATGGCTTAATTTCTTATCAAGGATATGAGCATTTGCTTCAGTTCTAGTACCCAGTGCTATCGTATTGGAAAGTAATGAAGGTTCAAAGTTAACATAAATATTAAATCTATGCGGGCAACTTTGAAGAGTGTCTTGATTGCTGTATAATGTGTAATTGTCCTGATTACTATTTCACATAAATTACTTGTGGTAACTTATTTGCGATGCATAGCTCGCTAGGTACGTGGTTCTACCTCATAAGACTAAGTATTGTTTAAGGTTTTAACAAATTCATAGCGATTAGCTAGTTAAAAAGCTAGTTGGTAGGTTATATAATACTAGTTTCTAGGTGTACACAGATGTGAAGGGTATTTAAGATTTGGCTTAAGCTAAATATAGTTCTTTTACTTGTGTAAAAATTTCTAAATTTCCTTTGATACCACACGTTGCTACATAACACATTTTAATCAAATTCCAACATTTATGCATAAATTTGATCAAATATTCATCAAGAGTATAATTTCTAGAAGATATTTCAACTAATTCCAATGATGAGTTGATAACAAAATTTAGTAAAATCAAAATTTAAGCTGAAGACAGCTATTGCTGTAACCACTTGTTTTGGGGGGGAAAGGTAATATTATCGTAACTGCTTCACCTCTTTAATAACAATAACAACAACACCAACTACAACTGCAACTCCTCGTCTATTACATTCATTTATTCATGCGTGTACAGTTCGTAGACATGGCGTAGAGTAGAGTAGAGTGGAGCATTAAATGTTACAGCTTGAAAACGTTATGTTGCACGCTATGCACACACACATGTGTGTGTGGGTGTGTGCTGGGAGGCAAGTCAATCAAATAGTTTGTTGAGTTTTGTTTTGAAATTTTGTTTTCTAGATTGGAAGAAACTGCCGTACTTTCGAGATTACATTGTCGAGAGCATTAGTCCTCTTTCTCTTTCTCACATATAAACAGTAACCATAAATTAAATCTTAAAAAGTAACCAATTAGTACACACACACACACATACACAATCAAACCACTTTATAAATAAATGATTTTTGTAAAGATCGAGGTGGCCAACCTTTGGTATAGTACTCCCAGAATTCTTTGCTAAAGTTCAATTCTAGCTGTTAAAAATAAGTACAATGTATGGAAAAAGTGGAAAAGAATTCAAGTATTTTATATAATGAAGGTTTTGTTGTTCTTTGCGCATGATAGAAAAAATTAATTGCTAAATATTAATTAGTAAAGATTACTTCTGTGGTCTTCATTGTACAAATGACTCTGTCTCTATAATATTTCATCGATTGACCAATCAGTTAAACTGTCAGTCAGACATATAGTCATGTTACTATTCCAAGTGTTTATGTTTTACTTGGGGTTGAGGGTGTCCTTCACTAACCGGGCACATTGTATGTATGTGGGTCTGGACTTGTGAGCCTCAAACATTTCATAGACTTTGACCGCACAAATTTCATGATTTCCTTGTCGGTTTAGCTTGTAATACATCTCATCTTATCATCATTGTTTTTGTTATTGTTGTTATTATTATTATTGTTGTTGTTGTTGCCATCTGTTAGATGGATGGACATTTGAATTTGCATATGTTTGCTGTCCTGATGTAAAGCGTCTCATCTTCACTAATACACTAAGAGTGAATGAAATTGCAGAGACACACACACGCGTGATCTTTGTGTACGTCTCAAAGTGATGCCATGTAATGTTATGTGCTAGTAATGGTTTGTGTTTGTGGTGTGTTGGAGTTTTACATTTTGGAAATTTCCAAAATGTTTGAACGAACATATGAACAAATGAAGCTGTCTACTCTCAGTATTAACTTTTGTGTATTATTTCTATCAGTCGGCAGTTTCATTGAAAGATGTAAGTTAAGCCAAGTCAACAGCAAAGTAGAGTTGGATTCAGTGTGACGGAGGGGTATTCAGTGTGGCAGTACAGTGTACAGGGTTAGTTTAGTTTAAGAATGTTAACTCTTTGTCAAAACCAGACCAGACCAGACAGACCATTTTAACAGTTGTGCTGATGGTTGGATAATTAATTTACTGGCTTTTCAATCACAACAACAAAAACAACAACAACAAAAACAACAAATATGCCAAATAATGCAATATTTGGCATGGAAAAAAGGTTTTCAAGTATTTATAACGAACACATCAAAGTACACAATTTAAAAAGAGGACATGAAATAAATAAGAAAATTGGCTCGAAACACAAAGTGTTGAAGTGTGAAGGATGCTTGTATAATTTTCAATTTAGAAAAGTAAATACTTTCTATATATATAAAAAATGTGGGCGTGACAGGTACCTAATTAGGTTCCCTAACAGTGTGTATATCAACCAATAATATGGATTTTGCATCAAACAAAATGTTTCCAAAGTGTTGGCGACTCTGTCATAAGATTACACCCATTTTTGGCTTATTCCTAGATGGGGTAAATATGTTACACTCCGTATAACAGAAAAAAAAACAACAAGGCGGGCTCGTCCGGGATTTGAACCCGGGACCTCCCGCACCCTAAGCGGAAATCATACCCCTAGACCAACGAGCCAGTTACCTTATCATTGAATGAAAATATTCATAATTCTTAAATGATTTTCCTTTAAGCTTAAATAAAATGTTAAGTTTAGAGAGTAAAAAAAAATACAGATAATATACAAAAAGTTTTCTAAAGCAATAAAAATATTTAAATAGTCACGAGAAGTATAAAAAAATATTTAAAAAAACAAGTAAAAACTTCATGTGTCGGTCCAAATTTGTTACAGCCTTCATAATTAGCTAATGCAGTATTCTTGACCAAATGTTGTCCAAAAATATTATTAATTGCGATTTTTTGCTATATAAAGACTTTCGTTATAATGAGGGAGGGGTTTTTAAAATGGCCCGATTCGGTCCCTCTTTTAATGGGGTTCGTCTTTGGGCCAATACGTGACCTTGTACCAAATTTCATCGAAATATATCAAAAACCAATAGGACCTTATATGAAGAGTGGTTCTAAAAATGATTTGATAGGGTTCCTTCCCGAGTCAGGACATGTTCTTTTACCAAATTTCATAAAAATATCTCAAAAAGTTCACACAAATTTACATGGACAGACGGACATGATTAAATCGAATCAGATTTTAATTCTGAATCGATCGATTTAATACGATGTGAATCTCCCTTTAACCCAAAGCTCATCAGTGTCGCAAATATCCGCACAAACTTAACTTAACTTGAGTTGACTTAATGGTGCAGGGTTATAAAAACTCAGTTTAATTTAATTCATGCAATCGCTTAACAATTAGTTAAAACACGGAAACAGTAGTTGGTAAAAAATAAGTGATATTACCTAAGAAGCCGCACAAACAAAACATGGGAGAAATTTAAAGCAATTCATTCATATGTCAGAAACATAGTGCTGCTATTAGTAGTAAACAAAGAACAAGAACAAGATATATTGTATGCATACAAACAACAACAACAACAACAACAACAACAAAACTTCATATCTCATGTTACCTATTTTCGCTGTTCACCATCTTTACCAGCCACCACTGGTGCATACTAACAACAACAACAGCAATAATAACGTTTAGAAAACAATAACAAAACAAATGGTTAGGCAATATATCACCATGTAGCTGGCTATGTTGCTGTTGCTGTAGGTGGCACTAGTGATAGTATGGTGGTAGTAAAGGTGGCACTATGGGTGACACTTGGTGTTGTACGCTTTTTTGCACCATCACATATGTATGTATATATGTGTAAATGAAATATGTGACCATATAAAAAAGTTACCACCCTCCCCCCATCCCACACACACACACACACCGGCACATACAATAACATAGAATGTCACATAACTCAATGTGATTAACGTCTCACTGTCTACTGCAAGGCGCAATAGGAAGAAAAGAATCGCATATAACAACAAAAGCTAAGCTAGCTAAAAATATACGTGTAGGCATGTATACGAAGTTTTTTATGTATGGTAGGTATTGTTTTACTAGGAAAAAGACCGATAACAATGCCATACACGGAAATTACGGTAAAGAAATAAACACACAGACAGACGGACATACAGGCAGACACACACTTTGCACACAGTCAGGAAATTGCAAGGCGTTAAATGTTAAGGAAATAATGAAAAAATAAACATTGACAGCTAAAAAGAGTTATTTACGGCAACAACTAACTACGCCGTAAACTACAAACTAACGACGAAGTGGTAGAAAGGGAAAATGGTGAAATTTTAGTGTCAATCCAAATGCTTTTTCAATACCGCATTGAAGCTGTCATTGAAGATGACAGTGCAGTGAAATTTAATATTTTGATTGGGAAGGTGGTTAAAGAGTATCTTTATAAAAAGTCTCCTTGCTATGGGGCCGTGCGTTCAGTCATTGGAAAATGATCAAACAAGTGATACAATCTAGTTAAGTAGATCATGTTGGCACGCTTTGTGTGTTATGTCACTATTAAAATTGATTACTTTAATAGTCCCTTAACGTCCACTTCAAAATGGCCAATTACCAACTACTCCACACTCTAAATGATATAGTTGTCTAATGAAAGAGGTCGAGAATGCAATAACTTTAATAATTTTATAGTAAATTCAATAGGGCGCCTTCCCCGATATGGCAAATGAATATTTTCTTAACAATCAGTTTAATATGGGTTTTAATTGAAAGGGCTTTATGAGTAGAATGTAAAAATCAAAATGACCGGTGTAAATCACTACAATATCCATATCTAAAACAACCAAATTGTGGGCTATATTTTTCTAGGCTAACTTTACACAAAATGTAATTTTTTACAGAAGATGACTAGAGTACTAAGTTTATTTTTCCATTTGCATCACTGAGAAGGAAGCGTCAGACACAGAGGCAAAATATATATAGTCTCAGCAACAAAAATTGAGTCGATATTGATCTGTATGTCCGCGTATTTGTATGTCTGTCTATTGTTGGCATTGTCACGGGCGTTTTGAGATATTGAGCTGAAATTTTGTACAGGCACTTTTAGTTTTTGCACGCAGATTTAATTTAAAATGGGCAAAATCAGTCAATCAACAAAAATATATGTATCCGCGACAGAATAACAGAATTGAAGTTTAGGACATGTATATATAATTACGTCTTTCATCAATGTGCCGAAAATGAGCGTAATCAGATTACAGAGACGCCCACAATCGACAAAAACCTTTATATCTGCCACAAAAGTTGACCTATGATGGACTATGATCCATCGATGTGCCAAAACGTGGCGAATAACAGACGCACCCACAATTTACAAAAAACTGTACTCTACGTAAAACTCGTCTTGCAAGCTGATACGTAATGCATACACTAATAGAGGACGTAATCGAGTAGCTGCCACCATGAAGTCCATCTTTGTAGAGTGTATTTAATATTTGGCCGAAGCCAAATTTAGTTTTTTTTTATTTATTTTTTATTTTATTTTTTTTATTTTTATTAAATAATTTTTTATACGGTTTTATCATTTATTCCTTCTCTCCTGGCGAAGAAAAATTTTTTTGATTTTCCTTCTTATTAACCTCTACCAGAACGAGCTTCTTAAGTGTTCTTCTCATGTCCCTCATGGTTATAAAATATAATAAAATCATACCAAATAAATTTATTTTTACCTCTTTTTTCCTTATTAAATGGAAAATTGTTATTTAAAAGCACTTTGCCACCAATAAACTGAAGTGTATATAATACATTTATAGCTAGAAGGTTATGCAATATTTTTTGAAATATACTTAAGAGTGTAAAAGCCATTTTGTACAATTCACAATTTAACAAACTAATAAATATTAGTTACCTTCCGGCAGAAGGATATTGTCGGATACTACAACAACAACAACAACAACAACAACAACAACAACAACAACAAAAACAACAGTAACGAGCAGCAAACCAAACAACTAAACAACAATATATTTTAAGCAACAACAACAACCATAAAATTATAAAAGCGTTTGTGTGTGTGTATGTGTGTGGGATGACTTGACTCACATCCTACCTCCTATACTATACTTAGCAATAGATAACGGTTGTTGTTATTGTTTTAAATTCTTTTTTATTAGTTTCTGTAGTGTGGCAACAACATCAACACCAACAACAAAAATAACAACGAGAATTTATGTTTTCACTTGCTCCAAGTTGAGAAGGCCAGCACCCATTTAGTGTTGCATTGCATTGCATAGCAATGAAAATGTAAAGATTTTCGTTAGCAGGCCAAATAAATCAAAGGTTCTAGCAACTGGCTAAATTTAACCCATACACGGTTAGGTGGCGTAGCAGGCTGTTTAAGGATAATACGTGAACGATAAAAGGTAATATGAGACCAACCGACTAAGAAAGAGAGCAAAAGAAATAAATTGAGTTTTGTTACAGGTTAATACATATGTATGTAAGCAACATTATTCTCGCACATATCTCATTCTTCCCGTTGGCAATACGATAACTATAGTTTCCTGTTTAATGTGTGCATAGCACACAGATTACAATGAACTACAACACTACTAACAACAACAACAACACCAACAGCAGCAGGACAAACACTACCCGCCCCACCCCCAAGGAGATCAGGGGTTGATAACATTACAACTAAGCAGTATTTGTTGGTTGCTGTTTATTGTTGTTGTTGATGTTATTTTTGTATATATAGTCTAGATTAAGTATATTTGAAATTTGTAAAGTCTGAATAGTCCCTCTGGCGTCTCATTCCAACATGATAACAAGAAGCTTTTTTCATTTATTGTTTTCGCCTGAGCATCTTTACATCTCTGTCTCTGTCTCTATCTCTCTCTCTCTCTTTCTGTCCCATCCAACCTTTTAAATTGAAACGTCTGAAATCATCACTTACACAACCGTTACTAGTATTACAGCTACTACACAACTGGCATCTATCGTATGGTCTCTGACATAAATTGTACTCCAACTGACAACACCAACAACCTGCCAAAATAGAAAACAAAATGTACAATATATTCTCATTCACATTCACGTTACATTCATCCCTCCACCCCCCCGCATAGGATGCTGTGCATACTATGCAACACTTTAAACCTATATATGGATATATGTGTGTGCGTGTCTGTGTGTTTTTGTCGTCATTGGTGGCTGCTAGTCTAAAAGAAAAATTAATATTAAAACGGAGGTGCATGCCAGGGCAAAGGACATTTCCAATTTATTTACACTCAAGGGCACTTTGTTTCATTTTATTTTCGTTTTTGTTCCTTTTTTTGTTTTTGACAGATTGTAAAAAATAACAAATACTAAAGAAATAACAATTGCATTTATTTAATTTAAATAAAAACAATTTATGATGATATGCCTCCTCCTCTGGATGGTTCCGCGAAAAGTTATTACAACATTATCAGATTCATAATTGATTAAAAGCTGCTGAAAAATGAACTAATAAATGAGAAACTTTATACTAGGCCTGGGCAATACAAGGTTCATGGGCTTCAATTGTGTAAATACTAAATCTTATTAGATTTTACATAAAATTAATGTTTTTTATAATTTTGTATGTGGCCCGCTGTTAAAAAAGAGGTTAGCCATACCTGATCTACATTATAATTGGCCTAGGATATGTCAGTCTAAGTAAACTCTGCCGTGACATGAAGTTTCAAATCCAACTGAAGATCAAAAGTAAAAATTTCTGGTGGAATTCGAAATCGCCTGTCGCGTTGGACTTTTTAACCCGTTGACGGTTAAACATATGAAAGTAAAGGTTGCTTAATCAGGCGAATCATCTATAAGCTTGTTAAATGCCTTATGCCCATGTTCCAGTATTATAACAGTTTTCATTAAAAACGAAGATTCACAGATGGAGTGATAACGAAGCGGACAGATGAATAGACAAACTTGAACTTGAAAGAAACAATTTGCCCTAAACCAAATCTGTCACAATTTGAAGTAATATAATGATTTAATGACTGTTACGTAACATTTTGTAGGCTAGACTTCAGGTTTTCAGAAGTTTGGGGCGTGGAGGGTATTTAATATTTGGCCCAGGGCAAATTTAGTTTTCTTACGTTGTAATTAATTTGATCCCAAGCCTTTAGGTAAGAGGTTTAAGAATGTAATTTTTCTTATAGATTATGGAATGAATTCATAGAAGTTAATATTTTATAATGAATGAACCTCATCATCACACTTGTATCATTCAAGCGATCAATTACTAAATACCGCAATGAAATAAATTGAATAAAATACTTGGTAATGGCTTTTAATTATTGTCTTATAATATTTTGTGATATAACGACAATACCTCCAAGCACCCAACTCACAATACTCTGATATTTGCATGCATAATGAAGGAGTACATTTGGTGGGAGGTGTATTAAATCATCATCTGAACGTTATATGGGAAAAATTTCATGTTTCAATGGTTTCACAGCGGATGCAGACAATAAAATACATTTTCCGGTTTCTTGTCACTGGGCGTTTTTAGGGAAATTTCTGTGTGAACATGTATACACATACATGCGTCTCTTGTTCGCAATTCGTAAGATAATGTACGTATACAACCGTTTTAGACAGCTGACAACTACCGGTTACTCATGTTAGTTAAAGTGAATCCATTGCCGTTGTTATTGTTGTTGTTTGTAAGGACTAAATGTATTTAAATATTGTAAGTGTGGTAAGTTTCCTAAAAGGTTTGTTAAGAGGAAATTGGTTTGGTTTTGATTTGTTTGGTTTAAAAAGTTGTGAAAAGAAAAGAAAATGGAAGGGTATCTCCGCAAAATTTACTTTGAAACATAAGGAAAGTAAGATAATATTCGTAGGAGTTGCCTCCTATAAATTACCCGTGACCATATTTTATAACAAAGCAGTTCTTGTTTAAGGACCACCCGAGACTTTTTTCTCGTTGACGGTTTTTTTCACTATCTGCTGTAGAACCGTAAACTGTAGTGTAGCGTGAATTCTACTCGAGCTATATCCTCAAGATGTCATCACCTTCTTTCCTTCTAAAAAATATAGAGAAAGACAATAAAATTCGCTTTCACAGAACTGACGAGTTGAGTTGTGTTGAGTGCACATGAAAGGAACCCCAAAGAACAAACAAACAATAACTTTTCAGAAAATGCCAACAACGCATTTTCTGTTGACTTTCCCAGTTCTTATACGTACAAACTTGCTAATATTGCCATTGTTGTTGGTGGTAGTGGTGATGGTTGCAGTAGAGTATGGCAGTTGTCGTTATGTCCTTGTTGGATAGTCATGTTGACAATAGCTTAAGCTTTGCTTTTGACACTTGGTAAATGGTACCGCCTGCTGTGAGTATTTCGATTCACTAACTTTTGGCATCAACAGCACATGCACAATTTTACAATATTCGCAGGACAATTGCCAACATCAGCATCAATATTAAGAACAAGAGTGAGAGCGAGCGACAAATAAGAATAAAGTCTTTGCAAGTATTTAGATTGCAGTGGGCATGTGACTTGGGCTGCCTGCTGGTATATAGTACGTATAACGAACAAACGAAATGCAACAATACTCCAATTTAACAGCAATGCGTCACAGTTTCTACAATAGAAACGGATGGTAAACATGTCACACTTTAAATAAAACACAAAACGTCACTTGAAATGATTCTTCACGCCAACTACAGAAAGTTGAATATAACATGCTTTAGTACAAAGTATTTAGACTAGCTGGGTAATTGTTGTTATTTATGTTGTGCATTATGTTGAAAGACATTTAAATGTTATACAGACACTTTAACAAGTATCCGAAGACACTTTGTGTGAAACATTTAACGTGAAATTGGTTGGAAAGTATCCTTTCCTGATGGCCATATATATAAATTAAAGTAGAGCTTCTTAGATACCCGGTTTACAGTATCTCAGTAGCATCGTCCCGCAGGATCTCCTGGTCCTTTCAATAACCGAGTTTGCCGAAGTTTTCTCCCTCCCAGGAATTTCCGTAGGCTGTGTGATGCGAGTTAAAAACTGAAATAAGTTTTGAGTTCGTTTATGAACTCTCGTTATACTTGTAATCTATCAACGGTTATGAATATTACCAAAGCCGACATTGCTTAGACTGGCGAGGGGCTGCATGAGTAAGAAGTAAAAAAACTTAATTTGGCTTAGACCATATCTTACACACCCTCTACAAATACTTACAATCGGTGGGTGTGGCAAGCATATGATTACGCCCCCTAATAGTGTATGTATTACGTATTAGCAGGCAAATCGAGTTTTACGCTGAGTATGGTTTTTTGTAAATTGTGGGAGTGTCCCTTATTTGATCACGCCCCTTTTTTTCCATTAATGAGTAGGATAACTTTAGATAAGCATACCAAATTTCATAGTTCATAGGTCAATTTTGGTGGCAGATATATAGATTTTTGTTAGTCATGGGCGTGTCTCTTATCCGAGCATGCCTATTTTTAGCTATATATGAATGGGATAATTGGAAATATTTGTACTAAATTTAAACTTCTTAGTTACATTTTTATGGTAGATAAATAGACTTTTGTTGAGTGGTCCATGTTTTTAACTATTTTAAATTTGAGGATTTTAATACATCACGTTCAATGATTTAATATTGTATTCGGTATGACAATGTAGTCCCCAAGTATCTGTTGTTTAATACCTCTTCTTCCACCGCCTCATCCGTTGCCCTCTCTTTCTTCACTTTTGATAAACCCATGATCTGTAGGATCGCCTGGTTATACACTCAGTTTTAGTACGTATATAAAAATTAGCGCAAATCTTACTTCCAAGAAAGCCCACCTAATATTAACTTTTGTGAGAATAAATCGAGCGAGTGGCATAACCAATATAAACTTGCTTAAATGTCAAGGAAATGATTAACGAGTATTCGAGTGAGTTGATGAAAAGCCAATACGTAAGTTACGAAATGTTTACTCAAAACCACACAATCTTCGAAACGATTACTATGTAGAATATATTACGGGAAAAGAGGGAAATTTAACGAACAACAACAACAACACAACAAAAACAAAAACAATAAAGTTAATGTCGAACATGCCACAAGAATGAAGTAGAAGTTGATGAGAAGCACAGGAAAGGCTACAAAAACGTGTGAGGTCACGAAAATTAATGACTTGACAGACGGGCGCATGAAATGATGAAGCAAATTGCACAATACAACAATAACAATAATAACAACAACAATAAAAAATTACAGTGTATTTCACACATATAAAATACAATAGCGCCCATCATCGTGTCGTCATTATATGCATTGTTGGACTACCATATATAACACAGAAGAAGACGAAGAAGATTGTTAAGAAGAATCGTAAACTTTTTGTTTTTAGTGCTATGTAGTGTAAAGGCAAAGTGCAATAAAGAGGGAGGGATAGAGAGAGGGAGAAGTAAATTTTGTGCTTTTCGCTGGTCGTCCATGGTTTGCATGTGATTTGTTATCCTTAACTTGCGTGTTAATTGCAGCAAAACGTCAAGAGTCGGCAGTGTTGGCAGACAAGCAGAATTATGCTGACTAAGTTGACGGACATGCTTAATGGTAAAGCTGAGATATAATGATGATGGTGGTGACGATGATGATGATGAAGCTAATGTTGATGTTGATGATGCTGATAATAACGAATGGCGCATTGGCAGTGACATAAACGAAGACGACCATTGTCTCAACAATGCTGCAATGGGCCGCACAAACACAACAACACACACTTTCCACAAGCTATAGTCATTTTCATAGTCATTGTGTTGATACCTTAAGGCTGGTGTAACATTTTAGTTGATAGCTGGTTATAGGTTTTATGTTGTTATGCTGTTATATTACAATGATCAACAAGCACATCAGTCACGTCGTTCTGTACATCATCATCACACTCACCCATCACAGTTGTAACCATATAAACTATAAACTGACCAAAAGCAGATGGACAGATGGACAGATAGACAGTCAGACTGACACACATAAATTGTAATCGTGTTTTATAAACTGACAGCAGCTGCCAACTGTTGGTTGCCAAGTAACTAGTCATCCATAACAGTAACAGCAGCATCAGCATGAGCATCTACAACAGCTACAAGAACACATCCATTCCATTCAAGACCTGACAAGTTATGTATGTAACGTAATCTATCTCTTTATTCATTAAATGAGAGAATGGTAGAGAGTACCGAAAATTAGAAAGAGAGAACAGAGATTAATGTTTGCCCGTAAAACAAATGATAATGATGATTATTTTTCACTGAAGTGGTCTTTGGTGTATGTGTGTGTGTGTGTGAGTGTTACTTGAACGTAATTGCCAAAAATTTACCATCAAGTATTTCATTAAAAAAAAAAAATCTTGTTCTTCCACTTTGGCACAAGCACACCTTCCAGTCATGTGTCGGGCTAGGCATTCATCCATCAAACTAAAGTTCTAACAGTTCCCATTCCCCCATAATTTCATTCACTGTCTAACTGTGCATTTCTCCATGACTTGTATAAATGATTGTTTTATTGTTGTTTTTGTTATGTTCTGTATATCAACACCTGCATTTGCAACAGCCAGAAGCATGAATCCGAGATCCCACAAATTATATATTCATTCATGACCAGCATCAAATTCTTAGATTAAGCTATGTCTGTCTGCCTGTATTAACTGAAATTTCTTACGGTCCCAGGAATTTTAAAGAAATCAACTTAACCGTAATTCTTGCACGTTCTTGCAAGTTCGTTATAGAAATTTAAACAAAATCTTAAAAAGTATTTTATACACTACACATAAATTGGGTGGTATACTAAGTTTGTCATTCCATTTTCAACACTCAGAAGTATAGTATAAAGTATTCTTCATCAGAACTAAAAACTGAGGCCATCTACACATGTATGTCCGTGTGTACGTCCGTTGTTGGTATTCCCACGGTCGTAAATTTTAAAATATTGACCTGGAATTTTCTACTCATAGTTTCTTAATACAGATAGCTATATAAATTGGGCAAATTGGGTAAAGAGCCACGCCCAGAAATGACAAAAATCTATTTATCTGCCACAATTGGACTTTAGAACACTTACTTGGTTACAAATCCACCTAGTCCATCTATGTGCCAAAAATGTGCATGATCAGATAACAGGCACGCCCACAATTTACTAAAAACAGCACTCAACGTAAAATTCGCCATACCTGCTAATACGCAATACGTATACTATGGGAGGGCGTAATCATGTACTTGCCACGATGTGCTAAAAATGGGCGTAGTCGGATAACAATCACGCCCACATTCGACAAATATTTTTATACCTGCCACAAAATTGGACTTATGAGCTTGAAATACGGTTTATATTTTCCCCTCAATCCTATCAAATGATGTTTCAAAAATGGGCGTGTGAAATAAAAAAATTTGGCCCCAAGCCAAAAATAGTTTTCTTACTTGTATTTCTATCACTAGAAATATTAAATAGAGGGGCTTGTTGGGCGTATTTAACAAAACCGAAATTATTTTTCTTCTTTTGATTAAAAATAAGATTAGTACGGGTTCAATATTTCACATAAAAATGCTTTCCAACCACACCCCTAATATATAAGCACAATTTTAATTTAATGATAATGAGCCAATTACAACTTTTCACTTGTTTCAATTTCAATTGGAAAAAAATGTTCAATATTTTGTGTAAAAAAAAATAAATAAAATTCATCTCTTTACTTGCTAGAGTATAACTTTAGGAATGTAAAATAATTCTTAAGAAGCTTAGCATACTTTTAGACCATACTTTTTTTATTGTACAACATGAAGACTCCTATATTAAATTTAAAACTTTAAAATTCTTTGTGACCATGATAACTAGTTGTTCTTGATGATAGTTATCATGGCCACACACCAATATTAAATATACTATATAGCGCTAGAGGGCCATTAAGTACAAGCACTAGTCATCACTATTTCTTATACAAAATCAATTCATTCGGACATTAATATAATCGCTTCGGAAATCTGCTTATGATTGTTTCATATACTATGACATACTTAATATAATGTCGTAATCGTCTCAATATTTGCATTTGATTTGAAAATCTTGTAATCATAACATATGTCGAGTCTAGTAATTCGACCATTTAAGGGCACCACTAAAAACATTGTTCTTATTACATGAATAAATAATTAACAATTTCGTTATAGTAAAAATTATAACTTGAGAGGCAAAAGAAAGGTACATGGTACATTTGAGATGGAAGCAACAAAAGCCAATAATTAAAAAAAACACATAAAAACCGAAAACATACATACAGACATTATTTACAGACATATTTATAAATGTCTATAAATAAAGACAATTTCCTCGACTATACCAGGATAACAACTAAGCGAGTAAAATAAAAACAATTAGCTTAAGCCAAATCTAAAACATTCTGCATCACCTTCTCTAAAGTGGGCGTGTCATGTGCAAGATTATGCCCTCTAATAGTGTATGTATTATGCTTTAACATACAGGTTGAGTTTTAAGCAGAATAAGGTTTTTTGTAAATTGTGGGCGTATCCGTACTTCAATTTCAACTTCATAGCTCAAATTTTGTGGGTGTGACAGATTTTTTCGATTGTGGGCGTGGCTATAAATTAATTTCGCCCAATATAAATAGGAATCTATAGATACTAGAAATATTTTTACAAAATTTCATCTCAATAAGTAAAAATTTAGAACCGTAAAAGTGCCAACAACACACACAAGGACATACGGACGGACACGTCCAGATTGACTCATTTTTTCATTTATAATCATGATATACTTTGTGGGGTCTCCGAGGCTCTTTCTGAGCATTGCATACGGACACCTAAACAAGTATGAAATAAAAAAAATAAAAAAAACAAGAAAAGAAAATATTTCGTGTCTGATGATATTATAACGCAGCAAACACTTGCTCGTTGCATATTAAGTGGCATTTAAAACTTTACTCATTTTCATTTCATGCGTTTATGTTTAGAAATAGATAATATGTATATGTAGTGTGTGTGTGTGTATGTGTGTCCAATAGTAAGGCAGACAAATAGACAGGCGTTAACTAACTACCGCGGTATGCTGTGCCGCACTCCGGTTGGTGCATAATGTTTTTTCATATGCAAGAAAGTTAAAATTGCAAGTGATCGCTAATGATCATGATCACTAATGATCATGATCAACTGAAAATAAAATCAGACAGTGTCTCTGTGTATTGATGATATATATAAAATTTATGTATTTGTGATAACCCATAAAAACTGAAATAAAGAAAACTAAATTTGGCTTAGGCCTAATCTTAAATACCCTCTACATCTGCAGTGGGCGTGACAGGTATCAGCTTACACGTCCACTTTTACGTAGAATACGGTTTTTTGTAAATTGTGGGTGCATCTGGTATAGGACTACGATGGATGGGATAATTATAAATATTTGTACTATATATCAACTTTATACCTAAATTTTGGTGGAAGATATGTATTTTTGTCGATTGTAGGCGTGGCTCTTGGCCGATTTTGTTGATATTAATCTACGTTTAGAAACTTAAAGTGTGTGTGCGAAATTTTTAGCTTAATATCATCAAATTTATGACCGTGAGAATGGCAACAACAGATGCCCGGCCACGGACTCAGTTCTAGACGTTGACCAAGAATATATATTTGTAGGAACCCTGACGCCTCCTTCTGGGTATTGCAAACGCAAGAACAAATTTAGTATAAACCTCATCTTATGTAGAGGATATAAAAACAAAAACAAAAACTAAAACAAAACAAAAGGAAAGAGGAAGAAATCATTGAAACTTACAAAATTCAAAATTTAAAAAAATATATTTATTATTAATTATACAGCAACGGTCTGGCATAGTCAGCGTCTATGCAAATGGACAACTTTTGAAGTTTTAAATGCTGGAATAATAGTCGCTGCTGGAAGTGTTGTAAAAGTTGTATTGATTTGTTGTTAGCGTTGTGTTACATACAGCACCATCACAACACTCAAACACATGAAAGTGTTAAAGTCTGCTAAGCTGGACTATCTTAATATCCTTTTCATTGAAATGCAACTCAAGTCATAATTGGTTGAAAGGTTTCAAGTAAACGCAAGTATTATTTAATTATATTCATTTTTTTATTGTCCAAGGTGATATATAGAAAAATTTGCATCCAATTTGGTCATTTCCTTTTCCTTTTTTCTTAATGTTTCATTGTTGATGTTCGCTGATACTGCACAAAAAAAAAAGCATGCTCGACAACATTGACATCACATAAACACACCGTTCATGTTACGAATTTGCATTTTTTGATGTTTATTCATTACAAGCATGCGTTAGCTGCCAGCAACGTTAATAAAGTAGCGCCTAAGCAGAGACACTAGTAATGGTAACGTTGGTGTTGGTGTTGGTATCGGTATTGATGCTGCTGCTGCTGCTGCTATTCATGTTACACGATGTATGGTATAGAGCAAGCCTGCTCGAGATTGCAATTACTTTTTTAGCGTGTACTGTTGTTATTGTTGTTGGTGTGGTAACTTTGCAGTATATTGTATGTACGCATCGTAAGTGCGTTTTTGATCATTTTCCTTTATCTACAAATTGCTTGCTAAAGTGAAAATTGTTTTCAATGTGCCCAAAAAAAAAAAAAAATTATTCTCGAGTGTGTGTGTGTCTGTGATTGTGCGTAGCATAGTTCGTGTATATGTTTAATTTGTTGTTTTTTTATTGTTGTTGCTGCTGTTGTTTTTATAAAATAAATTTCACTTGTGAAAATTTTGTGCTTGTGTACGATAGGAAAAGTGTTTGTTGTTCGCATATACTTTTGATACCTCATGAGGTGGCGAGTTATACTAAGTTAGTCATTTCATTTGCAACAGAGTATATATATTCTTGATTATAAATCAAAATCTGAATCGATCTGGACATGTCCGTGCGTTTGTTCATGTGTGTCACGATCATAAACTTTAAACTAAAATTTTCTACAAGCACTGTAGTTTCTGCACCCTTTTAAGATCGCTACTTAAATTGGACAAAATCGACCAAGAGCCACGCCTACAATCGACATAAATCTATTTATCTGGCGTAAACGTTTAGCTATAATTTGAAACTTTGGTGTATATATTTAAAATTTCCTGGTTGGGGTAATGTGCCAAAATTGAGCCTGATTGGATAACGAAGACGCCCACAATTAACAAACAAAAAAAAAAAAACCGTGCTCAGCATAAACCTCGACTTTTAAGTAAATCAGGTTACTGCCACGCCCTCTGTTTGCATGTAGTTGTGAAGGGTATTTAAAATTTGGCCCAAGCCAAATTTAGTTTTCTTACTTGTTTTTTTTATCAGTTTTTTCTTCATTACAAAAATAGAGTACATGTAACTACCAGAATTTCTCTCTGGCCTGATATGCATATATAGATATATGCCAAAATAAGGGTAAAGGTCAGTGTTTAAAATTTCTTTTATAGAAAACTCTCTTTTTAGGAAAAGTTTTACACTAAATGAATTATTATATAAAACAATTGAATTTGGCTTAAGAATCGTTGGGATCGGGAACTTCAAGTGAGGGGAAGACCTCAGGTAAAAAATTGTTCCACAGGCGAGCAGAATAGTTAAAGAACGAACAGTTTCGGTAAACAGGCATTTCCATGACTAATGGGTGGGATCGCTGCGAAAGCCGAGTAGTCTTGTTGAAACGATTAAGCGGAGGCCGCATTTCTTTTACCTGGAACATTTATCATGAAAATACCTATACCTTGGCACAACTCAGCCCACGTTACTTCGATGCTCAAGAGTATCGGCACAGTTAGGCACCATTTCGCCAAGCTTGAGTACTTGAGCTCTTCGCTATGTGTGGTCAAGAGCCCTAGACAAGAGACAAGTTCCGGAAGCCTTTTTTTGGATGTTACAATGTTAACCTGTCATAGTGCCCCTTTGAAGCAGAGACCTTTAGAAAGCTAATGTTATGTATGCAACTAACGAATTCATTTGTAAGCATGTATGGTCGAGTGTGTATTTAACGAGTTACCCTGCAGTGTAACTGTATGCAGTAGAAACGCCCTAATTTCTACCATACATTTTTTTCGCGCAGTGCCTGTTAATTATAACGCATATTTTTCACAACTTTTTTTGGCTGATTTCTACATAACTACAGGTTGCTTTTACTTTTTGTGTTTTTTGTATTAGCCACTCGTTAACTGTAAAACTCTCTCATTTAACAACAATTTTAAACATATCAGTGCGCAGTGAAACATCATTTGTTTGGCCAACAAAACAACGATAACGCAAAGTGGCAAGTAACTGGTAGCCACGCAGAAGAAGTCTCATCATCGTGGCGTAAATAATACCCTCAGGATGAAATCTACTAACAAGTTGTTGGTTAGAGATGCCCGCAAACTGGACTCTCGATCGCATTTCTATACCTACCAAAAGCATTGTGGCTGCTGCTGCTGTTGCTATTGCTATAGTCGAATAATGAACAGGTCTCTGTAATGGTGTGTTAGTGATCTAATAAATACTTGTATACAGTTATGTTACAGTGATTAGAATACGAACGGTTATTATCTCTTTCTGTCTTCAGTTAAATTTTGGTTTCAACTGTGTGTGTGTGTGTGTTATTGTCAGTAGAGTAATAGCACAGCGCCAAAGTAAAGGATGGTTAGAAAGAAAACATTCTTCTGTGGTCGTTGTGAAGAAAACCTAATTAAATTGATCTTCAAAAGAATTTTAATGGTTTGTTAAAAAAAAAATAAAGAAACACCAAACAGCACAAAATAGAAAAATGAGTAAAAAATCTAAAAATCTAAACCAGTAATGAACTGGTCTATGTATTTATAACTATGTCAGGTTTATGGTAATATTGTAGCTATTAAATCAACCAAAACTATAATTGGGAGTTGGGGAGAGAGCGAGGGCGAGATACAAATGGAGATGGAGATAGACGCACAAAGAACATTTATGTCAATGTGTAGCAATTTAAATCGTACACAAAAGTAGGAGACTGGGTCATATTTGTGTAATATCAGCTTGGGCTGGGACCAGCTTCAAATCATTAAGGTATGCAATAAACACACAAATCATGGCGATAATTGCGCCATGATGATATCAATATTTATCTTGCATAGACGGCCAAGAAATTGACAAGCTTTCAAATCCCATTCCTTGGAGATAAAAGTTCTTCCTACATCACCAACATATTTCATTCAGATATTACCAATTGCTTAAGCCAGAATATATGGCAGTCGGGATTTATAGTGACAACCCAACTGATGATTAGGTCAACATAATGAGATGTCATTCATTTGAGAAAGCTGACTATTTAGCAAAGAGGGACGGTCAGCCCTTATAGAGATCAATAGAGAAACATTCTGTGCTAAGGCAAAAGCTCACATGATTGAAGTGGTGAGATTTGACAAAATGGATAACCACTTATTATACACGTATTATAAGGCAGTCTAAAATCAATCAGTCTTTCGGTAAAGCTTCAGAAACTACAAAGATGAACTCGAATAAGTCTCTGATGTTGTTTCTCTTCCTATAATCCCTTTGAGAAATCACCCTGCTTAAGCTTCTATTGTGCTCTCAGAAAGAGTTTGACTCTCTAGATTCTGTAATACAGCCTTAAAGACACCGCTTGCAGGCGCTTCATGTGTAACGGCTACGTCTGTCGTCTGTCGAACCAACCACGACTTTTTAAGTACTGGTGCGTTAGCAGTCCCATGCATCAGACGAGTTTGAGTTCTATGCGCATATACCGCACCCGCTCTGTTAGATATACATATATAAATCTTTAATCGATCTTTCCGCTTTTTTTTATCAGTCTATTTAAATATCTAACCATACTTGGAAAGAATCTAAGCATAATCTATTTATTTATGTGTATGAACGTTGACACGATATATAATCCGGATAGCACGATTGAAGAATTTAAAACCATTTAAAAGCGTGTGCCAAGTGTTTGCCAAGACAGCATTTTTAAGCACATGGCGTCGTATACGTTAAGTCTAAAATCAACACAGAAGTAATAAAACAGCCAATTATAATGGTGATGATGATCATTATACCAAGTTTTATGAAAAATTACCACAGTGTCCTTAATATATTCTGGATAAACATTGAAGTGAAAAAGTAAGAACCAGAACTCTTAAAGTAATCATCAATTTTATGTTAAATTATTTAATATTAAAGAAGGCGAAAAAGGAAAACCTGTTCCTAGAGTGATACCCCGCGAGGGAGATGGAGAGACAGTAAGAAACAAACAATTTCTGGTAGATAAATAAGTCATAATAACTTTGAAATGATAAATTGAAATTTCCACTCCTACTTTAAAACAATTTCTATAAACTGCAAGCAAAAAAAAGAAGAAGGAACGACAAGATAAAGAAACCGAAGACGATTTGCTTCCTAGTGTATTATACCACGTATGTAGCTTATAAAAGAAATGGATGTCGGCAACATTAGTTATAAAGATGGCTAAGAACGCCCTCTTGATGATGCAGCATCTACTGGATGGAGGTGATGGTAGGTTAAGATCTTTTTGCTTTGCTTCTCTCCTTGTTTCGGTTAATATCAGAAATTAATTAAAAAATTTTTGTTCTTTTATTAAATTCTTTACTCGGCCAAAGATTAGATTTTTTTAAATTCTTTCTTTCTGATTTTTTTTTTCTTATTTACCTGAACAGATCTTTAGAGTAACTGTTATAGGATTGAATTGAAGTGTGCGTTGTGCGTTGTTAATATTGCCTTCCTTTCTTCTTCTTTTTTCCATCGAATTTTTATATGAAATATTAGCGAAAAGAGTTAGGAATAAGAACATAAGAATATTGATAGGGGGAAAGCGGAGAGATTTTAGTTTATCGGAGATTATTAGCTTGTAGAAAGTATGTGTGTATGTACTGTACTGTACTGTATGTACCCATATAGACAGAGCTTCTTTTACAATTCCTGATTATTAAAACTTTCTTAAAACTTATTAAGAATAGCAATAACAACAACAATAACAATTAATGAGATTTCAATCGTAAAATAAGAAAAAAAAAACAGGAATTAAGTTTTTAATTATTTAATAGGTATATGGAAAACATTTATTTTAACTGATCATTTAATACACTACACTACGACTTCTACACATACTATACCCACTCAGTAACATGGTGGGTATACTACGTTAGTCATTACATTTGTAACATCTTAAAGTAGGCATTAGAAAGCCTACAAGGTATATATGTACTCTTGATCATAAGTCAAAATCGGAATCCACCCAGACATGTCCGTCTGTGTGCCCTTTTGTTGTTGGACCTGTCACGGTCCTCAATTTTTACAGATATTTCTTTCTATAGCTGCATTATTATTTAAATTGGGTAGAAACGGTTACGAGCCACAACCATAATTGACAAAAATACATTTATCTGCCACAAAAATTGAGCTATGGAGTTGAAGTTAGGTGCATATATATATAATTACATCAACCACTGATATGCCAAATATTGGTGTGGTCATATAATAGACACGCCCACTATTTCAAAAAATAAATTTTTGCTAAATTCAACGTGGACATTGATTCATAATACGTAAACTGCAGAAGGCGTAATTAATTAATTGCCACGCCTACATTTCTACATTTGCATGTAGAAGTAGATTTGGCTTAAGCCAAATTTGGTATTTTACTTGTTTTAATCAGCCCATCCAACAATGTGCGTAGACAGATAACAAACACGCCCATAATTAAAAAAATAAAATTGATACGTATACGGATTGCGAATAAAATGCGAATATTTTTAGTCATTTGTTAGTGAAATCGTGGTGACGGTAGGTCTCTCTTTAGGCGTTTAGGGATCACAAGTATATTCAGGAACTTTAAATATTTTCTACCATAAGTGGTGTAAAGTGCAATAAGCCCAAGACGATAAGCGTTGTGGGACATTAACCTTAAGAATTATGGCTCAAGACAATGAAAAAAAAAAAAAAAATTAGAAAGAAAAAAATATTTAATGTAAATTTTTTTATTGTTATGTCGTTGGAAAGTTATAAACCTATACTTATAAACAATGCTTGCTATAGTATTACAGAATGCTGCCACGATTATGTAATAGTTCCATCCATTCATGGCATTAATGGTAATGGGTAAACAAATTACTTTGTGGTGTTGAGATAATATCACCTGTAAATTGCATGCAACCCACATAAACCACCAGAATTAATAGTACAAATTACCTTTAAGGAGAGACTTTTAAGAGTGAACAGAAAAAAAAAAAAAAAACGAAAAACTTTTAATATCTGTGCAGACAGCAACATCACCACCACCACTGCCACGAGAATTACTACATAAACAAATACGTTCACATTAGAAGGAAGCCACTTCTAATCATACTTTAGGTAAAAAGCAAAACAATGACAAAGAATGAGAAATGAAAAGAAAGAAAGTCATTGTACAAGGAAGAGCCACTAACCGCCTGTTTTACGGTGATGCACATCCACACCACGCATGAGACACTAAAAAACAGGAAGTTTAAGAAACATACGGTATGAGAATGCATATGTAATCTTCATGTACGTGTGTATGTGTAAGTAGATGGGCTTGGCAAAAGTTTAAATGAATTGCTTTTCTGCTGTAGGTAATATATAGCGAGAACCTACAACATGCATATGTTGTATATGAATACAATGTTAAAAGGAAAAAAAGAAAGAAAGATGGTTAACCATTAAGTGAAGCTTAGAAGTTTTCCTTTCTAATGAAGTTGCTCCACAGACTCTACAACGTTTTTACATATGCCAGCTTGTCAACCACTTATATCATATATTTAACACGCTCTCCCTCTCTCTTTCTATCTCCCTCTGTAAAAGTGTTAATTGGTTGTTGTTGGTGTTTATTGCAATTTGTGGTAAAAGTACATTTTGCCCAATATGTGTACATATGTGCTATAGTTAATGTTAATGTTTTTCAAACGACTCAGATAAGTGTGAGCATGAGGACGAGTGCCAGCAAGTCCGCTTACGGCTTAAAAGGGTTTCATTACACCAACACACAACTTGACCGTTTCTTTTCTAAGCGCTAGCTTGAATGGCAGGATTAATGATGTCACATTTATTTCAAAATTTTAACACTCTGTCTTCAACTTAAGCCAACGGCCACAGAAGCATACCTTGTTTTGGGATAATTTGTAAAACTTGCTGATAATGTGCTAAGTATGTTTTTTTATACTCTCCACATAAAATACGAGGTATACTAAGTTTGTTATTCCGTTTGCAACATCCAGAAGTGGGCGTTAGAGGCCCTACAAAATATATATCTCTTCTTGATCAGCACCGCGTCAATCTAGACATGTGTGTCTGTCTTTTTGTCTGTTGTGGGTGTTCTTATGATCGAGACATCGAGTTGAAACAGTCTTTGCACACAAATCTTTATTTAAAATGGACAAAATCGGTCAAGAGCCAAGTGCTAATTTCAACAAAAATATAAATATAACTGCCATATCGCATTCATTGTTCGGATAAAAAACACGCCCACAATTTACAAAAAACCATATTCTATCCATATACGTAATACATACACTACTAGAGGGCGCAATCATATACCTGCCACGCGCCCTATTGTACATATGGAGGGTATATAAGTTTTGGCCCAAGCCATATATAGTTTTTCTACTTGCTTTTTATATATTATGGGCGTGTGTATTATGTGACCCTGCCCATTTTTAGGGCATGTATAAGTGAACTAATTATATGTATATGCATGATGTATATGCAGATTGTTCTTTTTTCTATTAAGGGCGTGGCCCTCAACCGATTAGAGAACCGATTAGGAAACCGCTTGCATTTTTCTTTATTCTTGTTGCCAATTATTACACAGTCGATGGTGTCTGATTATAAACATTTTACTTTTAGTTGCGCATCTCCTCTTCTTACAAAATCTTGAAACATTTTTTTTATTGTTTTTTTTTTTTACTTCCTTCAAAAATCGTTTATTCTTAGAAATAATGCATTAACGTGTCTTTCGTAAATGTCTGAGAGAGGATACTAAATGTTTAAAAATCTTTCATTCCTTCGTTGAAGTATCTGAAGTAGAATCAGTAGAATTTTTCAAGTACAAGTGTTGTTATGTGGATAGCATCTCTCTGTATAAACAACGTATATATGTAAATATGTAGCATTCTAACAATACATATATTGTAACAAAATAGTTACGGCCGATACCAATATGTATGTCAAGAGTTGAACTTTTTTTATACAAATGACTATAACATATTTTGTTGTTGTTGAAATTCATTCAATATTAATACAGGAAATATACGAAACAATTGTTTGTTTTGGAACACGATCGATACCAAGCATATGTGTGTTTTGTGTTTTACGTAGTTGTTGCTGTTTTTTCTTTCAACTCTTTTTCCTACCAAGACATAATAATGATAATAATTGTCTGCATGTATGCCACAACACACTTGTGTGTTCAACTTTTTGTATGCAGTCAAATGTTGATTTTGATAGCGATGATGATAATAATGATCGTGATGATGAAGGTGGTGGAGTTGGCATTTTTATAAACTGCACCATTTGTGTCAAACTTTGAGCGAATGTTTGTAACTCTTAAGCGGCACCATTCACCTTCAATTACACCGATCGATTTAGAATTAAAATCTGAATCGATTTAATCATGTCCGCCTATCCATCTGTCTGTCCATCTAACTGCTATTGTTTCCATTTTTTGAGATATTTTGATGAAATTTGGAACAACAATATGTCTTGGCTCATTAAGGAACCCTATTAAAAATGGACCAAATCGTTCCGTTTTTACTGTAATGGAAGTCATTATATGACAAAAAATCGCAATTCTTAATTTAATTTTTTAACAAAATGTGTTGGATCCGATCGAATTATTTTTAGAACCTCTTTTTAATGTGAAGTATTTTATATGGCAATGCCTCACGTTTACTGATTTTTTTTTTGTTAAAACGTACAAAATATTCTTAGAACTAAATTTTGCTCAGACCAAATTAAATACTCTTCATATCAAATTGTGGACCCGACAGATAAATGATAGTACTCTATAATAGTGTGTGTATTAAGTTGGGTACAGCTTTTTGTAAATTGTGTGTGTATCTGTTATCTGTAAATAGCAATCTGCGTGAAGAAACAAGAACGAATTTCATTCAAATTTCAGTTTAATATCTCAATAATGCGCAGCCGTACATACATGTCTAGAACGACTAAGTTTTTGATACTGATCAAGAATAAATATATACTGTGGGGTCTCTAACGCCTTTTTCTGGGTGTTGCCAATAGAATGAAAAACTTATCATGCGCCCACATTTTATGTGGAGGGTAGAGAAATGATAATAATAATAATAATCTGTGCTCACGTCTCTACTTATAACAAAAGAAGCTGACAGTAGATATATGAGCACATGAGGCTTCAGTTTATATATACATTTATATATGTATATATAGTATAGTATGTAGTATATATATATATATACAATGCAATTGTACTAATTTACTGTTTGTTTGTGTTGAAACAATTACCATCAAAAAAGATTTTTTTTTTCTTTTTGGTTTTATTCAGATTGTGAAATCTACCGAACACACACACATACACACACTGATAGTACGGTGTGTCTTACTTCTAATATGTGCAAATTCATCAATTGTTTTATCTTGATTTTATGCCACCAAAGAACAAATTGTATGAAATTGAAATTTTTCTAAACCTCACCTCAGCAGAGCTGTAGCTAGTCCAAACCACTTATAATATTGTATAAAACAAAAATAAAAAATAAATAAAAATAAAAAAAGAGTGTGGTTTGTATGTATGTGTTTGTATTGTGTAGCATTCATTCATTCAGTAAATTGCTATCACAGATAGTTTCGCTTTGAACTACAAAAGAAAGCCTTAAATTATGAGATTTGAGTGCTTTTGTTTTATACACTTACACACACACACACACATACATACTTTCTTCAGCTTGTGTGCTCGTGCATGTGTTTGTGTTTAAATTTCACTAACTGTTATTTATAGTAGTACACATTTATGAAAATGGAAATGAAATGCAATTGATATTGCTTCAATATAACAATTGATCAAACGTTCACTAAATCTCTACTCTAGAGCATCACACACAACAATAACAACGATAACGACACCAACTAAACTGCTGTGGAAAAAGTACAAGAAGAAACTTATTTTATGGCAGACAGAGAAAGAGAGAGAGAGAGAGAGAGAGAGAGAGAGAGAGAGAGAGAGAAATAGAGTGCATGTGAGAAAGTAGTTTATTTTATTTTATTTAAATTTTTTTTTTTTGTTTGTTTTGTTATTGTTTCGTTTTCATTTCACCAACACTTAGTTCAATTTGCCCATATTCGCGATGAATATAATAAATATCAATTGACTTCTAAAGAGTGATAGTAAATCTTTTTTTTTTTTCTTGGTTGGATATATTTTCCTTTCATTTTTGGAAATGGAAGCCAGTGTAAATAAGGTAAGGTGCAATGTTAAGGGTTCTTCAATGGCGACATAACAATTTTGTATTTTAAAACGAATAAACTCTTGAATGTTTTTCAGGATTTGTCAACAAAAAAACGTCAGTCAAGGTTAACATTTTGATTGTAGAGAAGTTCACAAACGAGAAATTGAAAATTGAAATTATTAAAAATTACTCTCGCAATCCTGAGAAACTTTAATAGTACTGACACCAATTGTCCCACCAGCCTACAAGAGTGTATAAAAAACGTTCATTAGTAGATGTTCTTGTGCCAGTGAATCAACGCACCGATGCAAGTACCAAAAGTATTGCGGCCGCAAATGCTTCAGTTCAAAGTTAAGGCAAACCATTCGATTCCATGCCGTTGGAATTCTTTCAAAACACATTGAGGCGAATTTCTTTTAAAGATACTAACACCCTTACAACATCAATTTAACTTTAAAAACTGCAGTTCTCTTGATCATATGAAGTGCGGAAACTTATATTATTGGCCAAAAATGAAACGCTATGAAAAATGGGTCGAATCAAAACGGTTTAGATCTTTTCTGTATATAAGGTCCTAATATAATGGAATTTGATGCATTGGCAAAAAATGGTAAGTCTTAATATTTTTTGAGAAAATATGGTAAAAAGTAGTTCATTAGCTTAATACTTAAACGAAACAAAATTGGACCCAATTGGACAATTCCAGAACCCTCTTCCATATAATGATATTTCACGAAATCATTTATATGGCAATGCCTACAACTCAACTAATTGTAGCATAGGGTTTTAAAAAAAACACCTACATACTGACAAACACGGTCAGATAAGTAAATGTTGCAACCAACCAATACAAACTAAGCAAATTAATGTTCCTACACTAGGTTAGTAAACACATTTCTTAACTGATCAAGTAAGCACTTGTCGTCAGCATGCAATAAAATACATTTGTATGTTTATAAACAAAATAACTATCTCTATAAAACGAACTAACAAACAAACAAACAAACAAACAGCAACAATCAACTGAAATAAAAACAACTACCAAGTATCAATTGCGAAGATTACAACAACAACAATAACAATAACAAAATTAAAACAAACACCATTCATATATACCAGTGGGTATAAGAAAAGCATTTTATGACGCTACCATACACATACGTAATGGACATTAAAACGCATTGAGCATTCATAATGCGTCGTCAGTTTGGTATATAAAAAAAAAAAAAGAAGGAAAAGGAAAGAAAAAACATACAAAAACAAGGTGAATTAGAACTGATGATAAATGCGCGCACATAAATACACGCGGCTACCTAGGCTTGTGTATTTTATGGAATGCTTCTTAGAAATCCACCTATTCGCCAAGTTTGTATTTTGTTGCGCGCGTTTCGTTTTTCTGCTTTATTTATTAAAAAACATTTCTTTAGAAGCTTGTAGTAGCCACAATAATGTACGTATCGTACACACTTGTATATGATAAGTGAAACGGATGGCAAAAAAGGTGTGTATTCATGAGTGTGTGTACGTGTGTGTGGGCAGTTGCGGTTTTCTTGCTTGTTTTGTACATTATCTTACCTCGTCCACCACAGACACCAAGGAGTCCGGAAATATATTTCTTTACGGAAATGTTAACCAATGTTATTCTTTTATATCAGTTTTTTTCTACTTATTGTATTAAATTTCCTCTTTTTAAAATATTGAATGTAAATGGAATGTTTTTCTTAGGATCTTACTTTAAATTGATCGGTGCTGAAAGATATTTTATTATCACCACGGTGATGAGCGACTTTATTGGAAAATTACGTCGTGGGGCTGAAAACTTCTTTACTTTTAATTGTGATAAAAATAACACTTTAAATGGATAAAATTTTAATTTGAAGGCAGAAAATAATTACGAAAATGTGTATAATCTTGAAAAGCCGACGTTTGCGTTCTATGCGGACGGAGGGACATCCCTAAATCGATTCATAAGCACATATTTGTCAATAATACAAAACTTTACAGTAAATTGTAAGCCTTCCTTTTGTTATTGGACCGTTTCCATTGAATCTTTTACTTTTGACGGTGGCTAGAATGAATGCAATTAAAGCAAAAAACATAAATTAGTCGATAGTACAAAACAGTTGATATTTTAGTTATCAAAGGCCTTTGTCAATAAAACAATTCACCCCATCTCACCCTGTTTACCACCCCGCTATTTCCCTTTTGCACTGATGAAGATACGCAAATTATTTAAAATTTGGCCCAAGCCAAATTTTGATTTCTTACTTCTTTTATATTGTAGTTGCGTTTTCGTGACTATTTAAATATTTTTATTGCTTTAGAAAACTTTTTGTATATAATCTGTATTTTTTTTTTACTCTCTAAACTCAACATTTTACTTAAGCTTAAAAGAAAATCATTTAAGAATCATGGATATTTGCTTTCAATTATATGTTATTTGGCTCGTTGGTCTAGTGGTATGATTTCCGCTTAGGGTGCGGGAGGTCGCTGGTTCAAATCCCGGACGGGCTTTCTCTTTTATATACTTTACCATGTTTCTCTCAAATGAAATGAATTTTTTTATTTTCTTTACGGTTTAACAATAACTTTCCATCTTTATTCAAACACATTAATAATTATTCAAGAAAAAATGTTAAAATTAATATTCATAAAATGTATTTTCTTTTTTTAAATATTCATAATTCATATTGTTTTTGTTTTAATAATATTACTTCAATGATTAACAAAACAAACAAGCGAAGTAGAAAAAATATAATTTTTTTTTTTTCAAATAAAATATGTTGCATGCGTTGTGGATAATAATAATAATAATAATAATAAAAACTTATATTTTATAATATATATATATATATATCTATGTATGTATGTATAAAAACGTTTAACAGGAATATATTGTAAATCTAATACATATGTATAATTCCAAAGAGAGTGAGAGGGAGAGATTAAAGTTACTGAACTGAATATTGTTTACCCGTAAACAGAGCTTTTGTTAGGCAATCGCATGACATTCTAACCAATTGCAGATAATTAACAGCAAAAATCCCTGCAATCGTATGTATTTCTTTAATAATAATAACAGTAAACAATTAGTTCAAATTTTGATTGTAGCGTTTATTGCATTAAGAAATCAAGAAAACTATTAATGGAGGTTTAGCTAAGGCGTCCCTCAAATGGTTAAATCTTAAATGTTCAACTCGAAACGTTTAACCGGCATTGGGTTGGTGTTGCTTGAATGGTGCTGTTGGCTAGTAGTGGTAGGTGGAGTGATGATACTGGGGCTTAGCTCTACGTCCCTTCCATCTAAGGGAGGGGGTGAACTAAAGAAGTTCTTTGCCGCAATTGCTGCTGTTTGAGGGTAAATGGCGACTGGTCGCTTTCTTATGAACTCCGCCACATCAATGGCTTGATTATCTAGACTTTCTATTAGGGGTTGAACATAAATTGCCTCAGTCTTGGTTATTCCACTAAGGCTTGAGCGTTTGTTGCCACTTTCATGATGATCAACATTAACATTATGCGTTTCTTTATCTTTATAGTCATCAATATTTATGTTGGATTGTTCTGTCACTACTTTAGGCATAGTTAAATGGTTGTTGGTAGTTATGGCAGCGCCATTGATCGTCCTGGTTGTTGCTGTTGTTATTGTTGTTGTCATTATTGCACTCTGTAGTGATATTGTTGTTTGTTTACAGACTGATGATGCTGCTTCTGCATTGACTTCTACTTTTGCCGCTGTTGCTGTTGTTGTCTTACGTATAATGTCTGTAAAACTATTTAAATTAATGGCGGTACGTTCTGCTATTTTTAATGATGTTCTTGTTGTTTTAGCCATTGCTGTGTTTACTTCATTTAATAATGGGTTAATTGAGCTGTTGTTAGCCAATGTTGTTGCTTTTGGTGTTGTTATTGTTATTGGTGTTGTTGTTGTTGTTGTTATTATTATTATTACTGTTGCTGGAGTTTTAAAATCTTCGGTTAATTGGATTTTTTGTTTATGGCTGTAGGAGTTGTTACTACTTCTACTACTGCTGCTGCTGCTACTGCCGCTGTGGCTTTTGTTCTTGTTATTATTATTATTATTGTTATAGTTATTGCTGTTCACCTTATTATTTTTCTCTGTTAGG